>JAQSVV010000175.1:2479102-4958205 GCA_036375495.1 Agrotis segetum | reverse complement strand
AAAATACAGAAATATTTTCGCGACATTAAGCCGGAGTCGCACGAGCCGAGGTCTTAAAACAACCGAATTTTTATTGAATGTAAGAGTGAATGAATTATTAATGCGAAAGCTGTCTGTGTAAACACTGCGTTTATGACTGAATAACATTGAATTTATCTTTTTAATAAAGTTATGAGGTTAAGGGTAGACTACATCATCATCGTCTTGTTTAAATAAAGAGTTTGAAATTCGAATAATGTTTTATTTTCGTTTGAATGTGGAGCAAATGTTTCAAGAGTGGTTCTGACTGCATATGCCATTAGAGGTCATCCATGATTAGTAGTTCGACTGGTATTTTTTAATAAAGTTTTGTAACTCTAAAACATCCCATAAGTTAGTGTAAAGTATGGTGATCAAGTACAAACGTTTAAATCTTCTAATAACAAATGGCTTGCTGTTTCATTTGCTATGTTAATCTGTTAACTATTAATGTATAAAATATTTCGGTGGCAACACCGGCTACCTCACAATTAGTCATACACTTATTACGCAGCGTCCGACAGCTCGAAACACGTGTAACTTTGGTATATCATGGGAATTTTATATGAATTCAAAGGTTATCTTCATTCTCGGAAGCATAAAGTTCGATAAGTAGGTACCAATTTTAATCTAGACTGTTTATATGTATATCCCTTCACACCTATAAAAGTGAGTCAACTTAAAAAACTGCGGCATTTACGAACTAGATAATGACTAACAAAGTGCATCGAACCTTATTTTGACAAGTCGACGCACTAGGTACCAAGATGACCACGATAAACTTTTGCATTTGTCATAAAATAAACGAGAACAGGTTTAAAGTTTGTACCTACGTCAACGTATGGACAGAGGCGTTATTTATGCTAAAGATTGTTAAATACGACGCCAGATAAAAGTGGCAGGAGAAAATAAATGGACTCCCGAATGTGTGTTCCCAGCTGAATCGTGCAACGTTGCAGGCGCCGTGACGTCACCAACGTGAAAAATATCGCATTGTGGAGCGCTGTGTAACCTATATCTGAGAATAGACAACTATCTCCCGATTGGTCATAACTAGTGCATATTGTTAGCATGTTTCACTTGTATTCAAACACGTAACAACTAAAATTCCTGAGTATTTCTTGACTGACATCAACAGCTGATTACTATCTTCAGTGGGCTATAAAAGCATATTTTATTTGTCTCTCCACGTGATAACGACACATCGGTCAGTAGTTACAAAACGTCGAGTGACGAACCGCGGAGCCACACGCGTCTTGAATCACGTACCTACTTACGTCAAACATCTTCCAACAATATGAGTGTTCTCGCGAAAATCGATCATAACATCGACGGAATCGCTTGCACATTGCAGCAATTTGAAATATTTGGGATAGTAGTTGTAGAAATAAAAACAATTGTTAGTAATTATCTTTACGGGCGTGTGTGCCTGTGGGTGAACGCACCGGCGTGGCCTGGTTGGCCCGTCGCCAGCTCTCACGGTAAACGCTTCTAATCACTGAACTCTTAGCGAGTTAGTATGCTCCTGATAGCTTATAAACGCCTGGTACTTGTTAAGCCGATGCACCTAGCAGTCATGGGTCGGCCTGTGTCACTGGCCAGTTTTCCTGGACGATAATAATTATAAAGTTCATTAAACTGTATTACGCGTATGACGTAGTTAGTCATGAGTCGCCTACTAATTAACAATATTGCGGAACAAATAAACTCTGCTATGTTTATTAAGATACATTACAGTTTTGTAGAAGATTATTATAAAAACTGTTTCAAGACGCGACTGTACGAGTTTGCATAACGTCAGAGGATCGTTAAATTGTGCAACTCAACTAACATTGGGTATTGCAGGAAGATTTACGTTCGGGCGATAAGCGTTATCGGTTAATCAACCCGGGTATCTCGGTGCAGTGACATAGACCTTACCGCACCTCACGTCGCGCTCCAAAAATTCGGTCAAGTGTGAAAACAAATGCAGCTGCGAAGTATTTCTTACGCAATTTAATTCACATTCAACTTAGAATGATGAATGAATCAGCTGATGATTAAAAGTTAAATAAGGTGAATTGTTAATCAAAATACAGTCAGAAATAATGTTGTATTTTTTTTAAAGTGACCATGAATATTGAGACAAAACATTGAAACAACACCTTTGCCTAATTCAAGTATTATATCAATTTCGGAACCATTGAGCAACACACATTAGGCATGTATAATAATCTTCTGCAAATACAATGATTAATCTGCGGATTTGTCTCACTCAACGAGTGGACCCCAAAAAAGATTGGCCAAAAGCACGTATGTTTTATTGGTCTGCCGGCGAAATATCAAAAGTTGTTTTAGGTATAGAGCTGTATATACCAGGTCACCATGACACCGCGAGTCATGTTTAGATGTTGATAACTCCGTGGCTATGACCTCCTTCATTGCCGAACGTTAGAGCCCGTTTCCGGCTAGCAGCCGCATATTCAACTGAGGTCACTGAGGCAGCCTAGAGAACGAGGAGCTTAGCATTTGATACACCTTTTGTTTATATGTCATCGCATACATTAGCGAGTGATCAAATAGCTAGTGAATGTGGATGTTCTTGGCTGTGTGGACGAGGTGACAGATGTACCGTGATGTGCCAAACATGTAACAAGCCGCTAAACTGTTACAAAAGACTCGTGTATCCAGGAGCCAACGGAACAAAGCAACTACTTCTTTGGTTGGTAACAGACCACCCTCAAACATTTGAATAGGAAACCGTTAAGAAAAGAACTTTGAATACAGGTATATCTTCTAGGGAAAAACAATCCAAGGGACTCAGAAAAGGGGAACACACGCTGACCCAAAATAAAGCGAATTTGTAAAGAATCTATAGCGGAATCATGTTTCGATACAATTGGCTGAGGTACTAGGGCCCAGGTGGTAAGTGGAGTATGTTCAAGTATTACAAAACATAAAAGCCGATAGTATCTCGGCCTTGAGTTTAGCTATTCGGTAATGACCCTGCGCAAGCGACGTTAACCGTCGCCGTTGTTGCGATTATGTGTAAGACTTGAAGCTCAGTTATAGATAGGCGAAGCGATTAAGATATGGATTAACTTGCAAGATACTGTGTCATATAAAAAACACTTGACTGAATCTTGGTTCAGAAATTCTATAATACATTGAAGTCTTTTAGTCAGAAGTGTTACTTATGTTACTTACTTACTGGTTACTTCTAGAGTTCTAGGCAATCTTGCATCAACCACATTACCATTGCTTACCATCGAGCGAGAAAAAGGTCAATTGAAAAGCTAAAGCTAAGCGTAAAAAACAGTAATATCTAAGCCAAGCAAGCAGTAATCTTGATTCTATAAGTAGTTCGACATCGTTAAAGCGGTCAGCTATCGCGACGCCTAGCATTAGCAGTACAACAAAGCTTTACACAATGTTTATTTTATAAAGACGGCGAATAAAATCTGATACAAATTGTATAATATTATTAATCTTGTTTGTTGAGAACCGAGGGCAGCAGAGCTCATCTCCTATACTTTACTGAGCTAAAAAACTTGTGATGTTGAAAGGACAGTGAATCAAAGATTCGAAATGTTGTCTCGACTTAAAAATGAACGTAAGTATCTCATCTCTCTCAGCGGATGTACTGTAATTATTTACAAATGACACTTATGTGTCATTCATAACTCATAAAGGTTTGTTCATACTGCCCCTGTTTTATTTATGGGTACTTGTGTCTGTTAGGTCTGAATTGCGTTTTGTACCGAAGCTACGTTTTTTTTTACTTTTTAAAATCATCAAATGAGTCCTCCCACCCCGGGTAGGGCGGAAGGGACTGTCAGACTTGTACTGACTAAAATCCACGGTGTCTTTCAATAGCCCTTTATGTTTCGGGGCACGGTAATGAGATAAGTCCCGCGACCCCGGCAGGGTTTGGCCCTCTAGGGGGGGGGGGGCGTCATCACGCTGACGTCAACGTGCCATCGACTCGGGCATTGTCCATGGTCGGACAGAGAGCTGCCCACCGAAGTTACGTAAAGGAAGATTTTAGAGTTATAAAAAATTTTACATGAACGCCAGACTAGATCCACTTGATCATTCGAATTGCCCGTGGTCAGGGTTTTTGAGAGAGGAATCTCCTTACAATACGCATCCGGTCCAACTCCAGAAGTACTGTCTTCTGAATCAGGCGCTTGGTGTGCCAAGCAAGAGCCTCCTCCTCCTCCATTACTACATGGTAGGCCATACCTGTGGCCATACCATGTAATGATGGAACGAGGTAGCGCTAGTCGACTTGTATAGCTATGTCCCTTTCCCTCAAACTGGAACTACTCTGGCTATACGACGTGATGGTAGGCCATCAGATATTGGAATGTTATTGTGTTTCTTATATCTATCCTATAGCAGAAAAGCGACAATTCAAGTCAGGAAATCGTCCAAGTCAACTAACCAAGTAAATAAATGTCATAATGTCAATATGAACATAGCTTTGTTGTGTGGAAAGCCGCAAGCCGTTGTGGTTAATTTGCAAATATTATTAAATGGGAACAAAAGACGCAGACACCCACATGTGGTGCAGTTGTGAGTACCGTCAGAATTTGAAGAAAGTTCTTGAGGAACGAGGTGATAATTTAAGACTGATGGAAGACCGAAAAACTAGAGGCCTCTTTATCAAGACTATCAAGATTGTAGAATTATTCAGACAGATACACGGTGTCTCTGGACGTAACGTAAATGGTAACTGCCCGATTAGCATATTGGCTGAGAGATTGGACTGCTGTGCTGTTTGTCGCATGTTTGAATCATGGAGTTCATATTTTTTCCGGATTTGGGCGTTTGTGTGTGTGAGTTTATAATGTCTATTAACTCAACCACGGTACAGGAAAAAATCGTAGTGTGGGGTAACGTATTCCTAAAAACAATGACGAATAATGAGAGAGAGAAAAATAGTAAATCTGACAGTCTTTTCCACTTCACACAGGACGGAAGGACTCTTTTGATGAAAAGCATACGGGTAAAGTTATTCGGGTTTCCATAGTTGAAGAAGAAGAAGTTCCAATTATATTTCTCGCATCATTGCATATCAGGACTCAAGTACCAAAAAACATCGAGCTTATTTACATTTATTTGAAGAGGCGTTTTTATGGCAATTAATAATGCATTGTTAATTAAAATTCGCCTGCAACAATGACGTTATAAGGTAGTCAAGTGCAGAGCTCTTGACATCTATATCGCCGACGCCTCGCCTCTGATTTATCGAATAAAGTAATTCATTCCATTGTGTTTTTTTGCGAACATCGTAAAACATAACGCCAAAGGTCAACACTAGCAGGATAATGTTACAACTAAAAAGACAAATAAAGCTCCCATTGTATAAAAAGAAGCTGGTTGTCGGTGCGGGCCGTGTGTCGCGCCCGCGCCGTGCGCGCCACACGCTGCGCGTTTACGACGTGCCGGCGAAACCCGAGCTTGAAAATCTTCATTATCGCAACCATCAACAATACTTTATACCTTACAACTACATAAACAATCTCAAATTTAATAAAAACCTCATTAACTCTCCTGTCACAACTACCATGCAAATATTAAACGATACACGATGTATCGAGTACACGGAATTATTAAGCCGGTTCTCGACGTCCGACTAGTGTTGTCTCATCACTATTCCGTCCCTGAGGATATGAATGGAGGATAACATTATTAAGCTCCACAAATAACGGTCCTGAATGCAGATGAGCCCTGTAGCTAATCTAAAGTTGGCGCCTGCTGACGCTAGAAATAACAGAGCGCTGTACAAATGTCGATGTCCAAATACTATGAGTGACGCACTGGCGGGTAATCCCACCACGTGGACACACAACACATCACTAATCGATTACTCTAATGTGTTGAATTATAAAACTTTAATTGAGATCAACAGCAAAGCGACGGAAGAAGCCCTGAGTAATGAACAGCTTGAAAATCCATTATCAGTGAATGCAAACGATGTTCAACAGCTCAACATTCGAAGCAATGTCTGAGAGGTTAATCCTCGTGTTTTATGCGCAATAATTTGCAATATTATCTGTAACAGAGGTTAGTTATCTGTATACCGCGTCATGCTCCGTGACGCTGCGAATCGACGCTTCCTAAATTCTAAATAGATGGTGCGGCCGTAATAAACCCGTGATTGTGTAATAAAACTCAGCTGCTTGGAGAGGCGCCACGGAAAAAAGTGTAAATGTACGCGTTGTTTACTAACATTCAGTTGTAAGTTTCACGAACGTGGCTATTCGAGTTCAGCGTCTACCACAATGAAGAGACCTTTGACTTTGCTCTTGGACGATTATGCGATCCTTGTACCAGGATTATATAGCCGTTGTGGAGCTTTCAACTCCAGCTCGCGAATTTTATTCACCGAAACCGATACGGTTTGAAACGATATTAAATAATCGATTGTTATTTTTTTCTTCTCGGAGGTGTCAAGTTTTTGCTGCACCGTCATTATGACGGGTCTAAATAATTGTAGTGCTATCGTTGTGGTTGAGGAGCATACTAACGCTCAATTAATTTCGAATGCGTTTTGACAGCATCGAGTTACAAACATATAATCGGGTGTTGAGGAAAATTTAGCAAGAGGAAGATATGCTACTTCGTCGTGAAAAAAGTTTGGGAAGGAGTTTGAATTGCTTTGTGTGCTGTACATTGCGGAGTTAGTTCTGTTAGTAGTCGTGTTTGCCTAGTACAGCCGTCGGTGTAAAGGTCAGCGCTGGTCGGCGAGTGCAGGCTGCTGATGACGAATGTAAGGGGTTGATGAACGCAACACGATCTATTTCGGAGCGACTAAAAGCGGCGGCGGCTCACCGAGTGACATTTAGTCGGGCTAGGTGCATCCGACTCGGTACTATCAGATACTATAGATAACTGTATTGATACTATGAATAGTTTTACTATAACTGGAGCTTTTGAATAAAAAGATTCAAGAAACGGCGACGTCTGGTCTGAGAGTCTCAGACACATATTTTTCAGATAAAATGTAAACAACTGCAGGTATTTGTTTGAACTCTTGTGGAAAAATAACAGTCTGCAATATTATGCTTTTTTCAATAGCGTGGTACGGTTACTCGCTAATCCCGCGACCCCAGTTGGCTGCATATTATGCTAAAGGAAAACTTCAGCATTTTATACTAGTGACCGACCGAAATTTCGGTTTCGGTTTCGGTTTCGGCCGGTTTCGGCCAAAATATCTAGTTTCGGCCTTAGTTTCGGTTTCGGCCAAAATATAGCCGAAACTTTCGGCCCCGCCGAAACTCAAGTGTTCCTGCATTTTCGTGCGTCGTTCGGTAAAATTCGTAGCTAACACGTACTTGCTCGCCGGCGGCGGCGCGCGGCCGGGCTCAGTTTGCCACCGTCCGTTTATTCGTGAGACGAGGTTATGTTTTTGAGTTTACTGCCAAGAGTACCTAAGTCTTGTATATTCATGTCATAATTAAAAATATTTGTTACGTACGTTAATGATCAAAAACTTATCAATCGTCAAGGCGATTAGAATTAGTTTTAGGCGGTAATCGAAACATAATTAAGTTAACGGTTTCTTTTTTGAAATAATGCAATTTTTTTAGTCTAATGTCTCAGTTATTTCGTATTGCTAAATTAATATAGTGCGATTGTTGAGACTTCAAATCTAGTGAAACATTGGAAACAATGATTTTTTTTTATAATTTCGAATAGATTATGGACTCAGTAGAAGTTAAATAACATAGAAAAATAGCAATTCTTAAGATCGTCTATCCATAAGTTTGCCGTATTTCATTATTACCCAGAATTTGATCCTTACTATTAACACTATCAAATGGTGTAATAATACAGGTTGTGATTTTTTTTTTAAAATAAGCGGGTTCGATTTTTGGCCACGATTATTGATTTTTCTAAAATCCAATGATACAGTTTTAGTTTTCGGCAAAAACGGTCTCGAGACTATTCAACGTTTTTCGATATTCCTCATAGTTAAAAATATAGCCGTCCACGCCCAGTTGAAAAATTCGCTCTGTGTATTTGACACTTTTTCTTGTGCCAATAATAATAAATGTAAAAAAAAAAAAAAAAAAAAACAGAAAAAAATCGAAATGTTAAAAGTTTTAAAAAGTTTCGGTTTCGGTTTCGGTTTCGGCCGAAACTGAGAGCAAGGCCGAAGGTTCGGTTTCGGTTTCGGTTTCGGCTAAAATTTCAGTTTCGGTCGGATTTATACGCATTTTGCGCATTCATTTCCTGACTGTATATTCTGTTTATGACCAACCTGTTTCTAAGGCCTTTAGTATTAGAATGCGTTGAAGGATGTCAGTAACGTTCATACAGACATTCTTGTTGTAACGAAGCTCGATTCGATGCGATCTAACGCGTGCCCAATCAGATTAAACTGTGAAAATATTAGTGTGATCAAGTCCCACATAACATGTATATAACGCACGCCCGAATTTACGAGCTTTGTACATATTTAAACGTTACAAACGAGTTTTGTCAGTAAAACATTATGGCAATGTAGACTGTATTAAAAAAAATAAAGAGTACATTTTGAATCGTTGGAATTTTCCCACTGAATGCTAAGTACGAACCTCCTCTGTAATAATGCTACCCTGGTCTATGCGTTTTTTTTTTTCGAGATATTTCGCATCGGGCAGTTTGGGCACCTTGGCATTGCTTATGATCTCATCATTTTCGGCGATTTTTTAATTTTCGTTAATCATTAAAAACAATTAGTGACAATCGAAGTAGTTGTCATGCTGCAAAGTAGAAAAAATATTTGCCAAAAATCTTGTATAAACAACAATTATACTTAACTCTTAATATAGAACACGGAAGAAAAAACGATTTTGACCTAATATGGTTGGGTGATTTAATAGTCCATTTAGATTTTAGTATTAAATACATGAAAATATAAAAAAAAACAATGAAGAGATCAAAATAGATATGACATAAAATAATAGATGGGATCAGTTAATCATCTTAACTTTTCCTTCTAGTGGTCCTTGAAAGCCTAAGATATTACATAATTTACAGTGATAAATAATTATGCGTTGATTTAAAAGCAAAATATATTCAAACAGCTAAATGTGTCATGTTTTTATCAATCATCACTAAATTAACAATACAATTTGAACCGTTAATTTGGCAAGACTGCAATAAAAGAGGAATCGTAGCACAGGAGTGATTCAGAGTGCGCCTGCGCACATGATTGATGATGTGATTCGAGGAAGACGCGGACCATTTGATGGAGTTAATTTATTGTGAGAAACAGACACTTTTAAATGAACTTACTGTCAGGAAAAACTCGCTAATATCACTCCAAAATTATTTGTTTTGATTCTGCACCTTATTTACATAGATTATCGATAAGACACGATTTATTTTTTCAATTTAATGGCTACCGCCGTACAACCAGATCACAGATATCATCGTTATTAGTGTTAGCTTCGCGAAATAACTCATTAAACAAAAATGATAGGAATCGTAAACACACATGTGTGTGCGACGGATCCAATTCCGAACATTTTAATTAAGGTGCGTCCGCGTCGCGCGTCGCCGTCGATACAGCTCGAGACAAAGCGAGAGTAACAAGTACAAAATGAATCGGCGACCAGCGCCCAGACGACCAGACGACCAAAGCGAACGACCAGACTGCAACTTCGCAGAAACATTAAGTTTTTCACAAATGACGCACCCCTCAATTAATTCGAACGATTTGAGACTTCTTCGGGTATCAAATTCGCAACCAAATAGGTTAATGGATATTTCGATTGCAATTAGAGTTCGGTGACCGCGGATATCGGCGCGAACGAGATCTTTTCGCACGCACAATAAACGAGCAAGTCATTACAATGACTAACGATAGTTCAACGATTTATAAGAAAATTCAGATGTGAATACTTTTATTGGTCAAATTGAAAGTGGGATAGACGCGCAAGATAAACAGTGCTTTCATTTTTATTCGTCCTCGCATTCTATTCAGGTTTGGGCTGTCACTTTTTGTTTCGTTGCGCCGGTAGTGCGACTGGAGTAGGATCTCGATTGGTCGCGGCCAGCCTTGACCTTCGGCAACGATCGGTCGCGCGGGCGAGCGTCGACCCGCGCCGCCCCGCACCACCCCGCGCCTCCAGCCGATAGAGATGCACTACTACTTATTGTATACCGGAATAAGTATCGATACATCCGATTGTCCCACAAATCAATAAAATTGCTCATTTGGTTCCGAAACGCCAGACGTCCAGTCAGAGCCAGCATGTGGCTGATTGATTATGTAATCACTCAATAATTTAGACATAAAGGCTACTAACCGCGAATAAATTAATGTCGTTGCTGAAACAACAACATTAGAGCTTTATTTTAGAGGTTATAGTTTAGACTGTAGGTCAAATACCGTGTCTTGTTTTCTTTGGGGAATACAATCAAAAGTTCACAATTTGCTAGATTACATTATTTTATGGTCCAAGACAGAAAAATATTTTTACGATTATTTCACTAATTAATCGATAGAAATAAAGGCGTTCTCGTCTCTAAGCACGGATCGTAAGGAGCGGTGCCTCTGGACGCGTACGATGCACCTCTGCACTATGCGTTTGTCTTCCGCAAATTATGTATGTATGGGCTCACCCAATCACGTGATACCAGCTTCACAACATTTTATAAATCGAAGGAAGCCTTAACTCTTGTACCTTTTTTATTTATTTGCAGCTTTAGTAGTTTTCCATTCAGCTTGTTTAAGAGGCCTTTGCAAATAAGAGGAAATGGCTTCAAATGAGATGGAACAGTGTGTGTATTAGTGTCAGTAACACGTAGGAAAGACTGGAGTGTGCTTGTCTTGAGGGGCGCCTCCCCAGCCATGACAGAGGCGCTTCCGCTGGACACGGGACTCACGGACACGCCGAATGAGCAACACGATTACAAGAACACTATTGTAATAACGCGCCTCAAACTATATCTCAAGGACGCTATTAGTTCGTTGGTCAATATTTTTTACCCAAGTCAAGTACCAACAAGAATCGATTTGAATAGCTAGAAGAACACGATAACCAAATTGATTTCCGCAGTAATATTTATACAAATCTTTATCTAGTCTTATCACGAACTACTGGAACTTTTCGCGAAACTAGGCATTATTGGAACTGGGTGTACCAGGGCGGCAGACGAGGCGGGACGTAATCTTGTTAGTCAAACATACGAGCACTTGAATTATCGTGCGTTAACGGCGCGCACACATGAATGGTACATACGGCATGTACGGAGCGTACGCGATTCATTCAATTTGTTTACTCGGAGTCATCGCATGCCGCCGCGACGCCGCGGTCAAGGGCGACGTCCATCGCCCGCTACGCACTCGCCCCAATTATTACAACACCTACTGGAGCCGCGATGTTCGCAGCAGTGTTCTGTAATCACGGATTATACGATACACTATCTAGCTTTGTTATTGTTTACACATGCCAAAGTTTCATGTGAATACATGAATACAAACAATGAAACTTGAATATATTGATCTATTGGTGGATCCGAAGGGATTGAGTGGAGGTCTTCTGGGATGACAGCTGCGTGATGTTTGGAAGGCAGCTGGGAGCGGGAGTCGGTGGAGCTGGGCAGCATATGGCAGCTCTTCCACAACGTGACCGGCGCATGCGCCACGTGGCGCGAGACCTTCGTGCGGACCACCAACTCTTAGGTCATTTACTCCAATTACGTAACACCCGTGTAACAACTACGACTACGTATATAATCGGCGGAATTTTTATTGACTAATTATTCGCCATTTTTTATAAGCGGTGAAGTCAGCGGATATAGCTAAATATTCAAACAGTGTATCATTCGAGGCTAACAATAACGTATAAAAAGCCTTCGGATTGAATTATCTCACGTCGATATCTATTGGTGTGTATGTACAGGCGGCGCGGGCGCTCCAGGCGGGAGCTGGGAGGCTGCTCGCAGGGAGATGCAGCCACATTCCACGCCGATGAGTCGCCCCCGCCGGACCACCGTCGCGAGCTTTTCACACGTAAACAACATGTGGAAGACGTTCATTACTTAGATTTTACTACTCTCGACGCCGTCTTGTTTCAAAGATAAAGTGAACCATTCATTGCGAGCCGCGAGCCAGCGCGGAGTCAACGCCCAGACGGATTAAAGGGCCGATTAACGAGCACAGTTTAATTTATAACCGGAATAATAAAAGCTCACGGAAGGACCGCCGCGCACCGCCATCGCCAGCCCGGACTAACCCATATCGCTCCCAACTCATAACTCAAGTGTCAACAAAACACACTGCTCTTAGCATTC
Organism: Agrotis segetum; assembly: GCA_036375495.1. NCBI lineage: Eukaryota > Metazoa > Arthropoda > Insecta > Lepidoptera > Noctuidae > Agrotis > Agrotis segetum. The sequence goes on along the minus strand of JAQSVV010000175.1, from coordinate 4,945,911 downwards.
TTCTACAAACGATTTTTTTACAAAGAAGTCTGGCTCCTACCGCGACATGATATAGAGATGCTAATTCGCCGCATTCGATCTTATTAGCTAAGCGCGCCGACATAACTTTCGGTTTCGCACAAACGTTAACATTGATTTAGAGCAGAACGATAAAAAGTAAAAGAGTCGGAACATTGAAACCGGTTGAACGTCGTCCGGGGCAGCCGAAAACTCTGTAATTATGTTAACGAGACGCGGCACAGACCCACGTGCTCGCCGCTTAGTTTATTAGTGCGATCGTAAACTCAACGATAGTGAAAGATGCTTTCATAACTCTGAACTACTTTTATAGAGCGGTAACGCACGTGTCCCCGCGATAGGCCCCACATCTGCTCGATACTGTGATAGTTTATCGGGACCGGAAAACGCGGTGAGATTTGCCGGTGAGCGAGTGCTGGAGGTACCAGGGAAGCGTGACTGATAAGGAGGTTACACAACGGCCTGAAGGAGCCAAGGTCGCGGCAGATGTGGGAAGCACAGGCTCGTCGTTCACCGCTTATCTCGTCGAATGTTTGCCAAGCATAAATAAGCAGCGCCTCAACAGTACGATCGCAATGCTCGTCGATACGGCGCACCATGTTTATGGGTGTGAACGCACTCGGCTATGGCGTCGTGAGAACTCACTACCACATATTAGGAGCGATGATACGCGATAAAGCGACACGTGGTAATCGAAGCCTGGCGACTACAATGTGTCAGTGTAACGTTTGCGTAACTATTCCAAAATATGTTTATCGGAACCAAATGTGTACTTTTTGGGTGCGAGCTCCTTGTTAGTCAGATTAAATGATTTTTTTAATTTATTCGTGCGCGGGTTCACCGAGGTATCCGACCGATAAAGAGTTCACGCGATCTCCGCGGGAGGCCGAGATGACGCCGCTAACATTCCAAAACCGATATTATTTATTTTTAATAATGCCAATGAACGCTTAGCACGTTTACCTTCGATTTGCATCTACTCCTTCATCGAAGCGCTTCCTGTTCGAGCCTTATTTGTGTTGAGATTATTTGTGAACGATATTCATTCAAGTGGAGAGCGTCTGCGGCGCGGAACGGACTCGGACGCTGACGAAGCGAAAACCATTCGCCGTCGGAACCCGGCCAGTGCAGTGGGTCAGTGGACCCCGGCCGGGAGCCCGTGCCCCCACAGGAATCCCGGCTGAAGGCCGCCATTCATAATAAAAATGACATCAACCGCGTGGGAACATATAAATGCCAAGCAGACGACCGGTCGGACCGGCAGATTTAATTACGACACCGCTGATTAATATTGGCATAAACGACATTCGGCAAACTGTTCCTGTTCGTCGTTAACACAACGAAACTGAAAGCTACGTTCGGGCTGTGGGCTGCGGGGGTAGCGTTCATAAAAAGACAAGAAAGCGTGTAGACGATCGTGATGCGTCAGCGCAATGCACTTCTGCCATCCCTGTCGCGACGCATGCACTTGTCGCAGTATGTTCGTCCCTGTCGTGCGCTCGTCAGCGCCGCCCTGGCACGTCTTGCGTCTCGCTCGCGCCTCATCACTTTGTTTGAGGAAGTGCGCCTCATGCTTACGGGATCGCTCCGGCCGGCAGCTGCTTTGCATCGCATACCGAGCGGATTAGGAGCCAAAGGTTTAGTCATTGAAGAGAATCAATCGAATAGCAGCGCGTGTGGCCGCGACAGCTCCCCCATAACAATGAGTGATAGTGCATCCGTCTCTCTCGCGGCGGACCTCGCCGTGCTGTTGCTCCGGCCAGGTTCAATATCCCAGACCTTGGGCCGATCGAGAGTGCCCACTTGAAACTAGTTACTCATACCTACAACTACCACCTGCCTCCATGTTATTTAGCCAGTATTTTTAACATGCTCACTCGGAATGATCCGTTTATAATATTAATGTGATGGTATAGCCATTGTCAACGATGTCGTGAGGCTTCGTAAGGAAATGGATTTTTCCATCGCTTTGTCGGCGATGTTTGGGCGATTCGGTCGGGGTCACGTTTTGACATAAACGACTGAACATAAAAAATTGAGTAGTTTATGATTTCTCTACCAGGAAAACTAATGAAGCGTCGGTGGTCGGCGCCGAACCTCGTACCTACATCAAAATATACGAGCGCCCAATTAGATGTCGGCCGCATTGCGAAAATAATATAAATATTAGTAGAACCGACAAAGGTTTTTAATCACCGATCTCGATGCGTTTTGTTCCTTTTGCGGTCCGAAATTACAGGTTGCGAGTTCGCTCACCCCGGCACGCCGCGCTTAGGGCAACTATGCTCTCGTGGATCGTGTGAAAAATTACCCGAGATTTTGCTCTTATTTCGCATTATAAGTGGCATTCGATATGTATAATTTCTGCATCCGGCCGAATATAAAGCAGCTTGCACGCGCGGTGTTGCGGTTTTTCGATCGGATTTGAAGATCGATGAACTCTTTATCGGAAGGGCCGTTGTCGTTCGTAGTTAGCATTATAAATAATTTCAAAAAGAACAATGAAAACGAAAGCGTTGTCGGCAGCGGCGGGCGCGGCGAGCGAGCGAGCGCATCTCGCGGCTCGCTCCGCCAAGGTTACGTCGTAGGGGCGGCGACCGGCGACGGCGGCCGGCGAGACGGCCGTGACGTCACGGGCGCCGGAAACGATTGTCCGCTCATAGTTACGGTTACATTTTGAGTTTAGAAGAAAGTGCTCTGACGCCGCGTGGGCTAGGTCAGTGCGATGCACTTCGATCACTGGTTACATCACTAGATTCGCGGGTCGCGCGTCAGGCCGCGGCCCCGGGTATTAATAGACATGTTTTCAAAATAAAATACACAAATAATTTAATTCGTGGTGGTCGTAAAGCAGAAGGGACAACAAAAGCCTGGTGGTTTTGTTCAGAATCCGGTAGAGGTACCTACAGAGGTACAGATGAGTACAAGAAAGCGGTCGACCTCAGCTGATAGTCGCCTGATAAACAAATTAATTGTCCTCCGGTTCACAATGGACGCCGTTTTATTTAGCATGCAGAAAATGCTAAAAATAAAATCGCTTGTAGGTACACTTACGGTCAAAAGTTTTTTCGAGACAGTGTAACTCTGTATTTTTGTGTTACTTACATAATGAGGTTTTTAAAGTGTTACACAGATTGTGCAATATGTAGTACATATAAATACGTACTTAGTTACATACATACTACTTTTTGAGGAGAAACACTGCAGATGCTTACCTGGGAATAGAAAAAAGCACTTGTTAATTTATTAATTCACTTAAAAATAGTTTTTTTTTTAATTAATACATCGAAAAAATATAAACAAAAAGAAATGGGTTTAAAGAAAATGTTTAAAATATTCATATCTACTGTTACTTTAAAATTCATTTATTAAAAACTGGGATTTATTGATGAAAAAAAAAATCTTTCATAACTTTGTTTGCAAATGTAGCTTCTTTATGAAAACTGATTTCTTTGCTCAGTAGTTGAAAAAAAAATAGCTTTTACAAAATGTTGTCATACTTGGAATTCATCTGAATTCCCATCTCAGCGTTAAAGAGAAATGACAAATATTTCGTAAACATCACAAATTCACAATGCAAATACACAACACATTTTTGCGTAAATCGGTATAATGACGTACGACACACAAGAAAGTTTACAAACATTACCAATAATGACAATATCTCAATACCTACTTTAAAACATTTTACAACTACTTACTATGTGAAGCATTGTAATTCACTTCAACACTACATGACCTACAAAACAAACCATTTTTGTAACCCTCAAACGTCCGAGGAGCTTGCCCAAACATAATTTACATAGTACGTACGTAACGCCTACTTTCCTTATAAAAATATTTTGCTCAACATAGCATATCGCGAGTGAGTCGCGAGGCACAACCAGGCATTATTGTGCCACCGGTTTAACAAGACCCCACGTCTCACCTTCTTGTGTTAAAAGTACTTGTAATCGAAAGAATCGATGTGGATTGAGGGGTCAGCGAAGCCTGGCCAGGGTGTATTTAAATACGCGTCCCGGCCGTTAGCGTTTCCGATAGGCGCGTGACGCAGAGGTACGAACAGAGAATTTAAAGTGACTCATAGAGTAGGCACAAGAGCAATGAACACACGCGACATGTACTGGACCCCAACAATCCATCAACTAATAATACTCCTCTAATTGTTCCGCTGGCAACATTCTTACTCCCAGACGCCAACTAATAGGAACAGTTTATTCGCGTCACCACCTTAAACTTTCAATAACTATTAACGTTGAACTTTCACTATTGTTTGACTTCTGTTCTAATTTCTACAACACTATTACGAACAGGTGACTTCGAAACAATGCCGATTTATAAAAGAACTCAAATAAACTTCCATTAAGTCAATTATCGGCGGTTAATAAGACGATAAATCGAGAGGAAACAATGTGGACGAACCGCTCCTACCTAGGTGAATAGGAAGAGTGGGCAGCCTCCAAAACAAGTCGCGCAGGGGCGGGTAATCGAAACAAATAGAGTTGAAGACATGCGATCGTTATTTACGTAGCCGCAGCTCTTATTACCAGCTCATAGAGGTCATTCTTACTACAGAACTTTCGAAGATGGAAATAATTGTAGAAGCGCGCGTCGCGAGGTGCGGGCGAGGCGTGCGACACATTGTCAACAGCACTGACGCTAATTTCACCAGAAACCATTTAAAGTTTTAATGTGTTATAAAAAGTAATGAAGGAACTCACGCTGGTCGTCATTATCGTTCGCAGGGACATAATTCAGCGTTCTCCCGGCAGTAAAATTAAAAACGCGTAAATGGCGCGGTGGGCTCGCGGTACCCGAACAACTTCAATTAGATTTCGCGAAAGGCGAACAATAAGAAATAAAATCTGATCTTTTACGATCGCTCTGTCAGGCGTCGGTCAGGGGAGATGATCGTAAAAACGGGAATGCAACGGGGCCGTGTTGCTAAAAAACCAAAAGTTAACCGAATCTCGACAACTTTTAACCCGAAACTGCCGGGACGAAATTTGATGGGGCGCTTTACGGCCTAAAAGTGGGTCACTCGCGTACAAAGGCACGGCCACGAATTTCCACTTCAATTGACGCGCGCAATAAAAATGACGCCGAAGGTGAGATGAAACATCGCCTCGGAATAAGTACCTCATCCAGGGTCGCCAGCAGTCGACCAGACTCAGACTGCAACATTTACTGCTTTTAAATCAGCGTGGGAATCGTGAAACGGATAATTAATTCGATTTACTGATGCGCCTTTCTTAGTGATCGATTCAGTGCAAATTCGCATTTGAAAACATAAAATTCGCAGTCGTTCGTCGCACACGAATACTTGCGGAATGCAAAACGGAATCTCGCTCGGTCTTTGTTGCGGATTCCCAGACGGCGGCGGTGGACGACGGCGGAGGTAAAAAGCGGTCACATGTTTCGCCTTATAAATTATGAACCCCACCGGGGGTTATTAGTTGTCGAAATGACAGCGCGGAGCCGACCAGTGCCGAATGTGACGCCCGCTTTACCGTTACAAAACCTAGACCACTAAAAAACTAAGGGCAATAGGGTCGGACGGCCTGTTTGGTGCACCTCTAATACTTTTATTTTTATCGATTTAAATTCGACTGCGTTCAGAAACAATGCCTCACGGCAACAAAACATTTTGAATATAGAACGGAAAGATAATCGTTTATTATTGTTAATTAATCATGACGAACTGGAATCTTGAGAGTTGCGACATAAAATTACAATAACATTGTTATCTTGTCATATTATTGACCTATCAGAGAAAGCAATAAGTCAACGACTTTAGTGCAATGAAAGAAATCCTCTGTTGATGGATGTAGCCCACGTCAATGTAAATAGACGTTATTGTAATATAACGTTATTTATTAAACGTTACGTAAGTGATTTAATGAGGAACATAGTTTTTGTTTATTGTGCCACGTATTTGTAAGATAATCTATTAATAGCTAATTGGTATTATACGCCTATGCATATATGATAAAAGCTATTTATAAGTGCATAAATCAGATAGAACGCCCGGAGCGTCCCACGCAAACAACATCGAGGTAGGTCGGGATAAAAACAAATACTGAAAATAACACGAAATGTACGAGTGACAACGGTACTCCATTCACTTAGAAAGTTTACGGAATGATTGATGAAGAGTAATCTCATCAAATTCGATGTAACCTTGCTAAATCGATATGTTTTCGCTTTTTCGTCCGCCTGCTAGGTCATAGCCACATATTACCTTCAAACCTCCATTGTGAACCAATTAATTTGCTAAACGTGATGTTTTTAAATAATAACTAACCTAAACATTATCGAAACAAATTAAAATTGTTTCATTATCGTCTAAAGAAACACGCTTTATGCTTGTAATACCTACCTGACTGTAATTACAGGTTTACAGCTAATCTTATTAATAGTTACATAGTTTTTATGTTTAAATCACCGGGTATGTAATAGGTAGGTGTGTTTTAAATCGTCCTTTTAGATCAAAATTTAAAGACCTGGAAGTCATATTTTTTGTATTTTCAACCGTTCATGATAGCATAATTTATTTATATTGAAACACGGTACATTATCCCTCGTTAGCTCACGCCAATAACTAGCACTTACCAGGGCATCACGAGTGCAGAGGGAGTGCAGAGGTTGTGAAATTGCGTGTGACCGCAAGACATCCGGCGGACAATGGCGCATGCGCCCGCCGCGGCAGACGAAAGCCCAGCGCGCCGGATGTATGTAATGTTCAGATATTGGTGTGCATGTACACATTTATTGAATAATGCTTTACTTGTAAGGATGAGAGTAGTTTAAGAACGCGAAATCGAAGTTTAAGGCTGAGAAAAAGAAAAAAATTTTGCATGGCATTTTTTTTACTTGTAATGTCATTTTTGGCAGCTTTCATCACTAGACTTTGGATTCGATTGAAAAAAAAAATCCTGATCTTTAAACCTTTTAGCGGAAAGTAAAACATATTTGAAAGATAAAAAGCTCAGCTTGACAATGAACTGAATTCGATAAGATTTATTCCATTGTGGACTTTCGCAACAATCATTCCGAAAGGAAACCGCAAGGAAGTGGGTTCAACGCCAAGGCCTCGTAATTATTTAATATACCTACCCGTAAAGTTTATTTTTATGTTTTACTATAAAACACAATGGGAAATAATCATTTCACTTATGTATTGTTGGTACAAGTGTACATTGGCCAGTATTATGTGGCAAGTGACAAGGGCTACATAACAATAATGAAAGTGGTCATCACAAGTATCAAATGAAGCGATCTATCAGACGGGTTGTTACCGCAGGGCTCGTTTATAGGGAAGCCTTGCATGTGTGGGAGCTGCATAGTGCAGAACTGGTTTGTCTATGTGTACCGAGACGTCCGATACCTCTTCTTGTTTTTGTTGTCCTAGTCCATGAAAACAAGAGGTGGTGAAATATAAAAGGAATAAACACCTCAATACTCAATAAGCTTAATTTCGAAGTTATTATTCCGTTGTGTTCCTTATTTTGAGCGGACAATAGAAGCTCGAAGAAAAAGTTTTAAAAAGTTCGTATTTCATAAACGTATTTCACGAATTTTGAGCCACTTCTGAGTTCTTTTGTAACTGAATCGTTTAAACACGTAATTATGTGGGACCAAATTATAAATATTACCGTTTATTTTTAAAAAGATTTCCAAAATATGACCAAACTCTTTTGTTCCGTGGTCATTTTAAAAACTTCGTGCATTCCTGCTGAATCGGCAGCATACAATATTCGATCACGTCTGTGTTCTTATTGTTTGAATAATTACTGATATTTAAAACTGGATTGACAGCGGGTATAGGAACTGTAGCACCCATTTATTATTTGCGACCTTCAGCACTAAATAAGCCTGATAGGTTAATTGCTGTGAACAGATTAGTTTTTCGCAGTTTTTTTTGGACCACCAAAAACCCGATGCTCTTTGTTTATGATTCATAATTACAATACGTTGGAGAGGCAATCACCAAACCTGTCATTATGCTGTACAAATAACTACTTATTTATACATTCTGAGTGTGGCGAGTTAATTCGATACCCCTGTAACGGCCATGTTATCCTAGTCCGCAGCCTCATTTAGGTATTTATTTATCGATTGGCCAATTGATGTCTAAATAAAAAAGGGTTTCTTTATTATATCGCTATATTTCATCGGACCGTTTCTCATAGTTTACTGTTAACAAAAAACTTAATGTTATTTATGGTAACGTGGAATTAAGATTAATATGCTTATTTTTTTCGGGTGTTATTCCGCTAAGCTCGGTGATTATGATTTGTGGCCATTAGACCTACATCAAACGGTTTGCGTGTGACCCATGCATAGTGCAGCGCTGACGCAATGCAAGTCGGAAAAAAACAACTGTTAGATTAGACTTTATTAACAAAAATGTGTTATTTACCTTGGCTTTATTTGTAACGATTTTAATTTTGTGCGATATTAATATTGGGTACTTAATAATTTTATACCATAAAACTTATACGATGCAGCAATAATTAAGTGCTCATAAATCTGAGCAGGAGGAATAAGCTATAATGAGTTCTTATAATGCGTAACAGATTCGTCCTCTATCAAGAGGTCCGCGCGCGACCCTGAGGAGGGACGTCCTCTCCCGCGGCGGTGTCAGCTCCTTTATCTCCGATATTAGGTAGATAGCATAACCAGCGAGCAACACCACGGCTCGAGATAATAGGATATTATAATAATAAGATAATAACACGTCTGCTCTAAGCGGTACGGCGAAACGGCGCGCTTTTTTCCAGCCGCCCCGGTGTTGCCATGTCTGTCTCGCAGATTAATTCCCGCCCGGTTTAACTAGTTCAAGGTTGTTCAAGATGTCGTGTTCGTGAATGGGCGGCTTTATTTTTTGTCAGCAATAGGTCGTCTTTAGGTCACCGGAGTCACCCGCAGCCGGAACGGACGATGTCGTAAAGCAACACAAAGAATCTTGTGTTGTCCTCCCATACACACTGATCTGTTCTATCTACCTAGCTATTTGTTATTCACTCACAATTTGTTTCGCAAACACAATAAATTATCCGACGACTGTTACACATTTGGAACATTACAACAAAAACAAAACGTTGTCGCTAAAAGGATCCGATTTAAAAATTAATTAACTACTTATGATAATAAGTTTGGGGTCCGACCAAAAATGCATATTTAATTGTGGCAAAACATCACAAAAAGTTGCCTCGAATGACGAAGACATTAAGTTATTTTGTAACCGAGTGCAATGTACTGGGAACTGACCGCGTTAGGTTGGCAACCCAACGACCAGCGGACCTGAGGGCGCAACTAATATGCATCACAACCAACCGTAAACGATTATTCGAATTTCGAATGTGCCACGTGACGGTTGTTTTGCGGCGTTTGAATTTAAAATTAGAACGCGTCTTGGACGATTAGTTCGTTAATTAAATTAGGGTCGTTCGCATTTCAACTGACCATCACATTAAAACGAGGAGGTACCTTAAATAAAACAAGAATCCGCGAAATTATTGACGCAGAAATATAAAATTGACATTTTACTTTCCGGGTTCGTTCGCCAGGTGCTCGCAGACCACCGTGCTAACGAACGCGACCGATACAAAGTCACTTACAAGTAACTTTGTTGACAAAAAAAAACAGGCCACCAGCGCTCAGTAAGTCATCCATGCATATATTAAAATAATCAGCGAAATATCAAAACATCTGTCAACCCGGCGGCTAAAACTTTGATCTATGAGCTGGAGTCTGATCCAAGGCGGTACGATGACGAAAATCGGTAAAAAAACCAGACTCACGATTTTTCGCCACTTGAATCGTGTGAGATTACAGCCAAATTAGTGATGGGTGGTTCTAATGAGGTTCTAATTTGAAGTTTATTGTTCGAAATTCAATTAGATTAAAAAAAAAAGCTGTATCATTGCAAAAAGGTCAATTATTGTCTATTATATCTTCATACTCAAAGTATTTGATGTGTTAATTAAGTATAGAGCTTTGAGTGTTATGTTTTCCTGGTATCTGCACACAGGCGAATTTTCAAAGATGGCGTATAAATGGAGGCTGTAGCTTTCAGAGAGGCACTTGAGAGACGGAATGAGATGGAAATGTGGCCACAAGGAGGCGAGTGGCCTCCTTATTGACCTGGATATAAGGGAAGTGGAAACCGGGACTTTCACTAACACTGATTACATTGAGAGGAATCAATTGTTTTCATTTCTGTACGTTTATCTACTTGAGGTGTGCTGTGGAGCTGTACTTCAGTTGAAACACACGTATTATATTTTAGATAAATAAAAAAATGTATATTACAAAGGAAAAGTCTGTGGAGAAGACTGATTTCGATTGAAACATTCTGAGATTTTCTCGAATTTTGCAAATTCTCTTGCAGACAATTTGTGCAGATACCATCCACCTCTCCCACAAGTTCCATGATTTATTTTTGAAATAAGAAGAATATTATTTGTTTTTGTGATAATAGAGGTCTGGAAAATCTAAACTTGTTTGAAATGAAAATCAGAGATTTCCAATAAAATCCAGCCGCAATCCTGAAAACAGTCTGAGATTTCAGGACAAACTCTGAATTTGGTAACCTGACCTGTAGGTTAAATTACACTTTTAAAAAATTGGCTTCTTAATGAAAGCTCAATTTTGAAAATATTTTTTTTTATGGTATATCTAAATTCTAATAGGTAAATACTTCACATAAGAAGCTAGTTGGTCTAACAAGCGTCCATATGTCCGCTAAGCTCCACTCATCCCATTATTACACATAAGAACCGTGACGTTATTAGTTTTTCGTCTTAAAGTGATAAACATCTGAATGAATTGTGATTCATTATAATACGAGGTCGATCTTTATGTGAAATAAATCGCCCGATGAAACGCCGGCCACATCAAACGGACTCTTCAACCAGACCACCACTTATCATTGACCTTCCAAAATAACTTATTCTAGACTAAGTTATTAACATACAAGGGACATGAGGAAGGTCACACAACACTAGACACACAGATTTGGCCAAAACCGTGAGATACTCACGAATATAAAATTAGTCGAAACCAATAGATGCTATTTTCGTTAAAAATGTCGTCGGCATTTTAATGACTGTTCGGACATACCTGAAATATCGAATTGATAATTTATTGCCTTTGTATTGTATTTAGGACAACATATTGCAAACGTTGTTCTTAAAAATAATTAAAAACTTGATTTATGGGTGGCAAATACATTTAATTGATTCTTTAGGTAAAATAAGTAGTTGACTTTTAATATGGTTTTGTTTTGAAAAATAGTATAATGTTGAGGTTATAAGCTGCGCATATATTTTCTGTGTGAATGGTCTGTGTTCACGGTTGGGCGCGCGTCAGCTGCTCGCTCCCCCGGGGTCCCACACTAGCACAACTCGCCCTGTTACCCCTAATTACGGGGACTGTGTTTCTGTGTCAACACACGAATTAAAAAAGTACACATGACAGAGACGCGCTCAAATTGGAAGTTCCATTTTTAAATTCTAGCTGGATTTTTCTTGTTAGATTCAGGTGGCCCGTCATGATGTCAGTTCCAGTGAGGGAAAGAGGCAGCTATACAAATGGTCTAGTGCCATCTTGTTCCCTCAATGGAACTACTCTGGCTAGCCGTCATGCTAGGCCACCAGTCTGTCTATTCAGATTCTAAACAGACGTGCACAAAATCTAGACACTGTAAATGACTGTATTCTTAAGGTTCAAAATTGGTTTACTGTTAATAATTTAGTTCTTAATGAAAAGAAAACCAAATGTATTAGATTCACTTTACCAAATGTTAGAAGAAGCGAATGTGAAATTTTATTGAACGGAAAAAGATTAGAATTTATTAATCAGACAGTTTTTCTAGGAATCACGTTAGACGATAAATTACAATGGGGCCCCCATATAGCATCTCTAGCAGGGCGACTAAGCTCAGCCGCTTATGCTGTTAGAAAGATAAGGCAGTTAACCGACGTCGAAACTGCGCGTTTGGTTTACTTCAGCTACTTTCACAGCATTATGTCATATGGCATCCTATTGTGGGGCCGGGCAGCTGACATTGAATCTATTTTTATTTTGCAAAAGAGAGCTGTCAGAGCAATTTACAATCTACGTCGTCGCGAATCTCTTAGAGAATTATTCAAAAAAATTAATATAATGACAGTGCCTTGTCAATTTATTTATGAAAATATAATGCATGTTAGGAAAAATCTTCATCTTTTTAATAAAATAAGCGACAGACATAATTTTAATACGAGAAATAAAGATAAAATTGATCAACCATATTTTAGATTGTCTAAAGTAAAAAAATCTTTTATGGGGTTCTGTGTTAAATGTTACAATAAAATACCGAGTGAAATCTTAAATCTAAATGAAAAAAAATTTAAAAGTTGCATAAAAAACACCCTTATTAAACAAGCATATTATAAATTAGAAGATTATATTCAAGATAAAAATGTTTGGAAACATGCTGGTCCTGCTCCATAGTACAATGTAGGGCTTAAACAAGGTCAAGCTGGTTGAAATTTGAATGCTCACACACTTAATTATATTTGTAAATTGTGTAATTTCAATATTTTGTTAAAATGTGAACGCCATGTACCTTTTTGCTTTTTTTACTTATTATTATTTTTTAAATTTTTAGTCCAGATTTTCAAGGTACATTGCTTTGACATTAATTGTTTCAAACGCTGTTAAAAATATTGTAAAACATTTTTTAAAAAGAGTAAGTATGGAGTTTCTTGCCCATTCTTCTCCATACAACCTACCTTAGCGAATGGTGTAGAATCAATCCCTTCCCTTCCTATTCCCTTTAAATTTAAATTTCGACGTTCAAAAGTGCCTCTTTGATGGCCTAATTGGAATAAATGATTTGACTTTGACTTTAAAGCGCAGAAAGCGATCCCTAACATTTCGTCACCTAATCGTCCCACAATAGATCACCCAGACTTTCACTCACTTTCGTTGTTTCCTTGCCAACTGTTCGACATTAAAAACAATATGGCGGAGAACAAAGGTCCATTCGAGCGATTCAGGCGCAAAAACAAGATCGGTTAAATGTTGGAAGTAAAGGAATGAAAAAAAGTTCATTTCCAAGAATCGTTGACCGCGTTGCCAATTATAATAAAATTGTTCAATATCAACAGCGGAATGGTTCGCGAGTTAGCATACATTTGTTATGGCTGTCGCGGGATGCGGGAATAGAAGCTATCGCACAAGACAATACCATCTGATAAAGCTCCTAAAATGCATCACCTCGCTCATTAAAATGTGCAGTAGGCACTTTAATTAAAGGATGCTAACCAGACGAACAACAATCATCGCAAATGAGTAAACCCATCTGCCCAGAAATTCCATATTAATGGTTGTAATGTCCAACAAAGCTACTTTTCGCAGATTGTTTTAAAATGGCAGCAATTTTGTTGTCAGGATGCAGCAGTCGCAGTCGCGTGAGCCAGCTTGTAAAAAGTGAACGAATAGGGTCCGCCTTCGAAATCGATTGTCGCGAAAGGATGTCTGTCAGAGCATCGCATCGTCTCGATTCTAAGGACTATTACTGAGGAATGCCACCCCACGGCTCTCGCTTTCCGAGCGCAGCGAGCGCGTGATATAATCGTTTTATAGTTTATTTAATACGGTCATTATCGATACTTGTGCTTATCGATACTCGAAAACGAACGACAGTTGATGTTCGTAAATCGAATGTAGCAGTTAATAGCGGCTGCCATTTTGAAAACTGTTGCTATTGTAGTCCGCAGATATTATACGCAATCTGTTTTACGGGAGACATTTTTCAATTACCCGCAGATGTCGAAATTACAGGGCGGTGCGTGTGCGCAGGATGCGTGCGATTTTTCGAATTGATGTAAATGCGAGCTGCATGGATCGTGCCTCAGGTGTCAATTGCTATGTAAATGCTCTGTAAAGGAGCCCCTGATTGACGCAATTGGCCGGTTTTAAATTATGTTATTGAAAGCAGACTTTAATGTGTTCGTTCGTTTGCCTCCAGTCAAGCTGCCGTGCCAGTCATGACTTCATGAGCGTTCTTTTGTGTTCTTTAAAGATAAATAAAGTTGAGTACCGATTTTGCGTGTCGTGGTACTTTCTGCCTTTATCCTGTCCTGGGCCAAGATACGCAATTTCTCGTTTTCAAAATTCCTTCTTTCATAAAAGAGAAAGATGGAAAAATATCAGTTCTGAGAAAAGACATAAAGTTTTAGGAGCTAGTGAGCTTATCTGCGCGTCTCATCTCGAACACTCGGTGAGTTTGTGTGGATGCAGCAAAAACTTGCGCAGGTGCAACCGGCAGATGTTGACTCTGATTGACGGCTTTTTGTACGGAAATACCAAATTTTAAAATAACTATACGTTTTTGTTAATGTATTTCGGCACCATTATATGTAATTTCGTGTTATCATTATCCGTTCTACCCTCGAAAGTGGAAAGGTAAGTAAAGGTTACGTATTTTATTTTTTATAAACACGTGTCATGTCAATATCATTCGTTATTTCCTACAGCCATCAGTAATTCATTTTCGACGCTTGAGTTATTTTCCTGCGTTGAACAACAGGCGGTGTTTTGACCCCTTAATTTTATTAGCATGAATAAATTAATAGTTCCTTTTTACGTGAGTTTAAGGTTTATAATTCGAAATATTTTATTAATGTCAGAATTACGAGCGCGACGGGCACGCGACTGTGACCGCTCGCTGATGTCACAAGAAGCGGGACTCCTGGACTACAATGTAAGTACATCAAGTACAATGTACTAAGAATCGAACCGATTTCGAATTCGAAAACAAAACAAAATTGCGTTTCCGGCACCGCTTCGCAGATGGCGCCTTTCCGCCAGCTGCAGCCGTCTCCCGGGAACACCGACTCCAAGTTAATGCCGCCTCTCGAACGCGACCGAGACGACCACCGCGAACCGAAAGCTCAAACAACAAAAACCAAACATTTCTCTTAGCTTGATTAAGATTAACCATCGCCATCTATAATATACTGTCATTTTATTTAAATACGAGACTATTGAAGGTGAACGTGTACGCACCGGAGAGACCGGAGGAACTTCTTTTATCGAGCGAGCCTGCGAGCAATCTTTAATTACAACAACTCCGATACCGACAGGTGGCTTATGAGAGCCTTTAGGCTGACCGCAGACTTGAGTCAAAACAGTTTTAAGACAGATTAGTGCTTTACTAAAACCATGAAGATGCGCACACTTAAAACAAAACGTCTCATAGACAATATTGTCTAAAAGACACAAGAACTGCACACCGACAAGTCTGACTAACGATTGTCGGCTTCCCTTTTGCATGTACGCGGGCGCGCACATCAACGACAAACAGTCTAACGACGTACTCCTCTCTATAGTCTCGTCCAGGGTCCTCTCGTTCAATAAGTTTGCATTTTGTTCTGAGCTATAGTTCCGTATCCAGACTTGATGGCATGACTGTCTCAATTTCATATTCATATAATTATACTGAAATATAAAAAAAAAATTAACGAAATATTGTTCGAAGATCTATAAAATGTTAACTATTAATGATAATGTTGTATAAAAATTTATATGACAACACCGACCCTTAGTAAAAATTAAATGCTCCAACCAGGCCGCGAAAGTCAATTTTTTTTACGTTTTTTGCAATTTGCAGGCCAGTGACATGTTGTAACTTTATCAAAATATGAATTGCGGAAATAACAAGTATAATTTTAAATATAAAATAATAAAAAAAAATCGCTCCATCAGCTCTGACAAAGAAAAGGTGCATCATGTTATTATCTCCGAAATCTAACTACGATGCACCTTTTCTATGTGACAGCTGATGGAGCGAATTTAAGATCCGATAGTAATAGTCCATTTTGATACTGAGAAAGAATTGAACGATGTGTGCCGCGTCGTCGTAGTAGACAAAACAGTTTTGTTTTAGGTGAGCGGCGTGTCGTAGACAAAACAGTTTTGTTTATGTTTTAAGGCAGACTTGTCTGTGTGAGACAAAACTGTCTAAAAACAGTTGTGACTCAAGTCTGCGCAGGCCCTTACACTACAGAAAAAAATGTGGTACACAATAATTAACGACGCGAAATAATGTACCAGCATGGCATGCGAGACGAAAATCTAAAGGCTCGACACGCATCGGACGGGGGAGCAATACGACACCGGCCATTGAACATTTTCACGAGGGAAATATCGGCTTACATGCTGAGAGTTCGCCACCCACTACGCACACTATAGTCTTTCACAACTAGACCTCCACTCGACGTCTGCGCCCCTGGTAAACAGGTTGGCGGTGTCAACAGGGTGGATGGATAACTATGATCCTGTTATCCCGATCCTGTTACTGCTCCATCTGTCATATTAATATCCTTTGCTTTGATAGAAGCATCAATTCAAATAATCTAAAAAAAACTATATTGTATAAGTATTATTCAGTGTAGGGGTCACCCTCGTATTTGATACGTGCGCTACCCCACACATGACAGATAAGGAACATACGCAAATGCGACAATAATGAACTTCGCCGTCGCCATAAATCCCTTTCTAAACGTTTAAACGTGCATTTAATTTATGGTATAAGTCTGATTAGTGCGCAGGTAGACCCAAAAGAGCAGGTAGACCCTTTCACGGGAATTCAAAGAACCCGTGATTTAATAGCCCGAAGCTCTCGCACACAAGATCTTTTTTTTCGGTGGTCACTTTAAGTTACAGTTAGGTTTCTGACAAAACATCGGTCCTTTTGTTGCAAGTGTTAACAATTTCGATAAAAAAAAAACGAAGTTCTAGATAAGAATTCCTTTGCATTTGCATCTTATTGTTTTGAGACAAAAGTTTAAACGACACTAGAGGATTGAGTGTTAAAATTGTCAGCTCATTCAGTTGTCGCGGTCAACGATTGGTCCTTGAGAGTGGCGTGTTCGTTTTGCAAGACTTTCATCCTTCTTGTCCGCGTGTTCACATTAAGTTATAAATTATTGTGATAGACGAGTGATAACCCCACGTCCGCAGCCGGTAACAAATACGCAATAAGTCACTAATAAAGTGAATCATAGGAAGTCCCTACAACTCTTGTATAAAACGCACGTAGAATGAGAAGCGTCCAATTGTTCAACATTCATTTGTCCCAGTTTGTGGGGCGCTACACTAAAGGGATTGGGAGCTCGGGATGCCACAGTTAAAATCGGTTAAACCTGTCTGCATTTATGATGCCCTAGTCTAGTGAGTCGGTTTGCTACCGCCCCTGATCAACCTGGTTGATTTATTTTAAACCACGTTCTGGTTATTCTTGGCTAATGATGTTGTACTTGCAAATTGTTGCGGCAAAACCACGTACAGTCAAATACTTCTTTTTACGAATTCAGTAGGAATAATTTCAAGACTTGATAGTTTCGCAATTCTTAAATAAAATATGAACAATAAAGATGCTTAAAAAAATTAAAACCATACTTCGTTAAGTTTCCGAACGTTTAAAGTACCGTTTACCATTTTAAGTAACTAATAAATTGGTACAATTAAAATTAATAGCAGTATTATTTTATATCAATTAATGGAAGCTCCAACCTCTACTGAATTCGTATGCTAACATCTAGTTAATTACATGATTAACAACGCAAACACTTTTATTGGACTGGCGTAGCTACTAGTATAGTTCAAAGTGTGGTAACTGTTAGGTGTCAACGACGACGCGACCGTTGAGCCGGCCGCTGCGCACACGCACACCGTTTCGAAACGGAAAGCGCAGCTGCCAATGTTTGTCCGTTGAAGGCAGAACGGAGCTTTGTCGTTGCCCTTTTTAATAAAATTTCATTGAATAACTGGCGCGAGACGGTTAAGGTGCAACTGGTGTTGCTGTCTTAAAAATAGAACAATTACTTTTTTTTTTCAGTACAATGCAAATTGAAATTTAAATATTTTTTATGACAACGCAATTTATTTATTTTGAGTCGTAATTAACGAGAGCAATACTAGTTCATAATTTAGAACAGATTTCACAACGGTTAATAATAGTAACACATGTTCTCAAAACCATAAACAAGAGGCGTAACGACTGTCAAATGTTCCAATCGAAGTTTTGAAATTAAAAAAGAGTTAATTATGTTCATAGTTGCCTAGTACTTTAAAATAGTATAATGGCATTAATATTGGAGCTTCGAACCTGGTCTTTAGTATATAAATAGGCGACAGACATTCTGTAATTCAACAAAAAGGCCAGTATATAGGTATTTGCCACATGCACCATCTGCCCAGTTTTTATTTTTGTTGTTTTTAAAGCGGTCATACAACAGTCACCCGATAAATCGATCGCTATTGAGCGGGAATCGAATAAACAGTTTCGGTAAACCTGTAATGCGAATGCCAGTCGGTGTTAATTCGATTAAATGAAATGTTTAAACAATAAATCGAGACGTGGACGGACTTGGGAGTATACCTACTTTAGAAGTACTTCTTGAACAAAACATGCAAAACAGTGTAAATAATACAGATGGCGGGAAAACCTGGAGTCCTAGACCAAACCAAGATCAGTGGTTCACAATAGCCTTGGATCAGAATAGTTGGAAGTCATGGGGTGGCATTTGCCCAGCAGTGGGAAGATACGAGCTAACAATCCATAACATGATATTATTATTACAACATTAATTTCTCAAGACTTTGATTAAGAAGTGTGTACCTAGTAGAACACCCAAATTTTTCTAAAGTTAAAACAACGTTCAAAAACCAGACACTTTTGAACGTCAATTAATACAGACTTGAAACTGTTGCCCATTTGCAAACAACTTAGTATGGAGTAGAATGCCCATTTTTGACCAAGAAACTCCATCGCCTTATTAAATTCAACTTTTTATATTTTTTTAAATTACTGGACTACTTAATAGTGTTTCCTTGTTAACTAGTAGTTGATAAGTTAACAATAGTTAAGCTATCAATAATCATGTGAATGTGAAGACGGTTAAGGGTCGGGGCAGGTGCGCGCGCGCAGCTACAAGACGGTTGGCAGATGGCAGCCAAAGTCGATAACTTGGAAGAATTTGTTAACCGCCAATTTATTATAACGTCCCTAACCGTACTACTGATGGAGGTTTTAATGTTTTTTGACAGCATTAACGAGTACCTCCATTTTAATGGTAATTTATATTGAAGGTAAAGCTTTTAATTTGCTTTGAATTTTAGTATTCAAGGAAGGCCAATGACGTCATATGACCCATGTCCTCGGACCATGGAAATGTCACTTGCTTTATTTATACCGTATTAGATTGTGTTTTTGCCAAAAGCAATAACTTTCTTTGATTACTGCTCTGATAGTGAATAAAAAATTCTACGCACATACTTGGAATCACCCATTGGCCAATTTGTCCTTAGAAGTAGTGTGTACCAAGGCTATCCTCGTGACTCAAATTACATTAAACTATGGATTCGTCGTCGGTGCCTTGACGTGCGAAAGCTTATAATATTAATCAGCTAGTACACTAATTGTGTAGTGAGTAAGTACATGTTGATACACACATGTGGTGTTGCTAGGTAGAACGGAACCATCCTTCGTGGCGACAACATTTCGCACATCTGCGCTCTTCGTACTTTGACTCCAACACATTAACATCATATCCTGTCATTAAACCTCCACGAGAAAAACTTACGTTCCATTTTTTTCCCAACAATAATGTAGTCCGCGACAAATAAATTAATCTCGGACAGAAATTGCCATCGCATAGCTTCTATCAGAAAATAACCGCGAACGTGTCAGGCGGAATAATGGAAGTAGCCCGTAGGCGATGGTCGCGCCATTACTAGCCCTGGATGAAGAGTAAATCGAAATGGGAGTGAGTCTAATTCGCGGCGCCGGCTGACAGCCCGAGATGGATTGTTGTCAACATTAGTGCGGGAGCATATCGACTTGTCGCTCTGTAACATTGCCCCCGCCGACCACTAACCCGTGATGACATAATTTAGAGCGCGATCAATCTAAATTAGAACCAATAGCTCATAAAATAAGAGTCCATTTCACTCTGCAACGTCACGTCATTGCGGCTTTACGATCCGATCACAGCCACTCTCGTCCAGGAGTACATGTCGGCAGAAGTCTGACATTCGATTTCAAGCTCAGAAACAAAACGGCTCAAGGTCTACAATTAAACGCAGGAGCGGTTTTCGCGCCGGATTACGGGCTTATTCGTGCTGCCGCGGCAATTAGGAAGTCATTCATTAGGGTCCCTAAGTTTCGCAGACGTGGGGGTGCCGTCGCACCGTGACGTCACGCTGTTCTTTCGCAACGCGCTCTGATTCGAAATGATTTCTAGTTCGCTGCGCCTCGCCGCTAGTTACCGCTTGCTTCCAAAACAAAAAGTAACCATGTTTAAGAATGCTGTTGGTGCGACGTGCGCAATACAAACAGGAGCGAGTTAGTTCGGGCTCGGATCTTTCTTCCCGCGGCCGTGGCGCCACTTCGAGCGACAGGGACGGAGAAATGCACCTTAAAATAACCCTCAAATTCGACGTAGTAGACACAGAACTCATACAACCGTAGATTTCATTTCCGAATGCACGATAAGGATGCAAGATGCGGTTTGTGGCGGCCCAGAATGCATCTGTCAAGTCACACAAAAAATGGGGCCCTGGAATTTCGGGACGTCTTGGCAACGAAGGGACACATGCTTGTTTATTTTTTTACCGCCAGAGTAGATTCATTCAAAAATCGTCAACGGATAGAGGGATTTTGTGTAATCTTGTTAAGGGGGATGCTCCAACCAGCCCGCGAAATTCAAATATTTTTACGTTTTTTGCAATTTGCAGGCCAGTGACATGTTGTAACTTTATAAATATTTGTGTTGCGCAAATAACAAGTATAATTTTAAATATAAAAAATATCAAAAAACTCGCTCCATCAGCTCTCACATAGAAAAGGTGCATCATGTTAAAATCTCCGAAATCTAACTACAATGCACCTTTTCTATTTGAAAGCTGATCGCGAATTTTTTGACAATTTTTATATTTAAAATTATACTTGTTATTTGCGCAACACAAATATTTATAAAGTTACAACATGTCACTGGCCTGCAAATTACAAAAAACGTAAAAAAAATTGAATTTCGCGGGCTACATCGACGCAATCACCTTAAAGTAATATCAGCTCGTTAACAACCAATTTAGCGATCGTCCAAGCTCATTTAAAGTCGAAGCTGACGTTTATTACCATCAAATACACGTAAAAATATCAGTAAGATTAATTTCGGGTCCTTCTATTATTGCCCGTGGACATTTACCTGACATTAAGTTATCAATATCAATCGAAAGTAATTTTCTTGTAGGTCTGTTGCGGTGGACGACATAATTTCTAACATTATTAGCGTAATTCGTTCAATACAACGTCGTGGGAATCGCATAATTTAAGTGGCACCTATCAGTTTCGCTTTTAGCATCCCATTTCCGCTTGTCGTAGCGATAGTACAAGACAGCGGTGCGCTCGCGTCCACCAGGCGGGCAGCAGTGTGCAGGAGCCGAAGCCTTGACCCTGACTGCGGTGGCGTCGACCGGAACGCACGCCGAGCCACATTGCGAATCTTGCCGATTGGCGTTCACTGCCTAGCCGGTGTTGCGATCTTAGTACATTCCGCTCGCACGTGTGCTTTACGAGATTGTTTTCTCTTTCGTTTATGTTCGAAAATTACATCGATTAAGTTAAATACAACTTGCATCTATTTTCAATGGCGTACTTGTTTTTGCGAGTTCTAAACTAAGTAAGTTAAACATTGCTTTAGGATATTGCTCTCTGTATCGTTAATAATTCTTATGCTTTTCGATCAACAGAGCTTCACTTGAACTTGATGTAATCAAAACGCGGTTACTAAGCAAGACGAAACGGCCTAGTAACGTCAAAATCGAGAGTTATTGTTGAGAAAAAAGTCGTAAGTATCTCGAGGAGTAAACAGACCGGGAGAGGGGTAAGCAGTCATTGATGTAGAACCGGTTGTAGCGAGCCGTCATCTAGAACCGGCTTGTGACGGACAGGGATGAATTACTCATCGAAACATTTGGGTACAAAACTAAACGTTATGAGCATAGCTCGCATGCCAAGACTACGAATACGAGGTCAATAAAGATGATTTGAATATAATAATAACAAAGAAGATAGGGTCTTGTAAAAAGACGGAAAATGATTAACATAAAATAAAACGTTTAAAAATACAATGCACCATCATAAAGTATTGCTCGTGTAAATACCGCGGTGACAGTCGGACAGTTCACCTTTCAATACATCGGATTCACAGATGCAAAAACATTGTTCGGCGCGCCACTACAAATCAAAACAACAAACGCGCCGACAGGAGGTCCGATCGACATCGACATCGAGACAATCATCGACAATCGTATCGATAGTCGACGCGGGTCCGACACGAGTCGACAACCGGACGTGACGTCACGCCGACCGTGCGTAAACGCGAGAATTTTAAACAACCTCCTTTTGGTATATTGCGTTGTCTTGAACAGATGTCATTGGTACAAACAAAGATGTCTCATGCTTTGACATTTTATTACCATGTATTTAAGGTTCAATTTGTTTTAAAAAGTTCCCGATCAAAGGATATGCTTATTTAATATTCACACCGTATGAAAAGTGCGTTGTTATAAGGTCGTATGTATTAGGTTTTGACACGAATTTACAATAGACAATAGTACATAGCCGGGGATCCATGGAATTCTATTTTTACCTTCTTTTGTTCTACAATACATAAATTAATTTCCATGTGACGCCTCATAACTTGTGAAGGCTAACCACGATTTAATATGTTGGTCAAAGTCTTAAAAATAATCTTTGCTTTATGAGGACCAAAAGAGGTTGCAAATCTTGAAGCAACGAAATCAATTTTAGAATTTAAACAGGCAACAAAAAAAAAACAAGACCATAGAGACAGAACCATAGACTATTATAGAAAAGGAAGCAAATCCAAAAGCCTTAATCAGACATAAAAGAAAAAAAAAATGCCCACAAAGTACAGGTAAGTTAAAAAAACTTTTTCTTAAAGTTGTGTGCTTTATAAAGAACATATTCGTAAAGTTCTTCCATGCAGAATGATTTGGCGAGCCCAATGCTTCAAGTATTGAATTACTGACTATTGTGCCATCAGGTATTCAACAAAAATATTATGTTTTATACAAGCAGTCAAGCATCTTCAAAGATTTTTTTTCGGGGTTAGTATGTATTTGCTCAGTTTTTTCAGGTACTCGTAGTACTTACGAATTATCTGTAATAATCTTAGTATTTTGGAATCACCCATTGCTGGGTATAGGCCTCCCCCTTTTTCTGTCACATCTCTCGGTTCTGTGCCTCTCTCATCCATTTATTCTCCGCAATATTGACGATATCGTCAACCCAACGGGCTTTTGGGCGGCCCTGGTTTCTTTGGCTGAATCTTGGCCACCATTCGGTCAAAACCTTACTCCATCGGCCATCTCTGCGTCTGCCTAGCCAATGGCCCTGCCTAGCTCCACTTTTTATTTTTTTACACTCAGTAGAATTAGGCGATTAAGACCTTCTTCGAAGGCTTTATTATTTCAACCAAATGTCTAAACCAGGCTCTTCGTATTATCTTAATATTTTTTGTACTAAAATGAACTCAAAACTTTAGCCGATATTGTTCAACATAATCATTTGCAGGTAAAAAATAACCTCATTAAAGATCAAAGAAAAATAAAAACCTTTTTATAATCTACATTAAGACTTTTGACATAATTATTATTAAAAACTTTTAAATTTGATCCTAAACGTGTTCCAAAAGCTAATCAAAGACATAAGGACGCTTTTATTTACTTTTTATCGTGAACCGATCAGAATGTACCAGGGCAACAGAGGAAACAGAACGTAACGCCCTAAATATAACAACTGTTTTGAAACCCACGGCCCACCTTATCGACTGTAAGTTTACGGTCCTTCTAATTATGTCTTTCAGTTTAAATATGGGACAGAATTGTCCTGTGACTGTGAGTATTAGTGAGTAATAAAGACACTTTGTATAGGTAGTATTAGGGTGTTAATTCTCTTACATTTTGTCAATTACAAAGAACATTATAATTATTATCATCTCTAGTGAAAGGTTATCAACAGCTTGTCGTTATAAAAACTTCATTTCTCACTTAATAAATACAACCCCAATCCCAAAATTACAACAAAAAGGAGCCAAGCTGCAAGGTGAATAGGGTCGTTTCGCCGGTTTCGCGACCACCTTCAGTAGGCGACCATTTCACGGACTAAGTTTCTTTAAATCAAGAAAATAGGATTTGTAGAGGTAATATACATAAAAAGTAAATCTAACGTGCTTTCTAAATAATTATTAAATAAGAATTTGTAAAGTTTGAAACAAAAGGTTTAACCCAGAGCCGAAAAAATATTGTTCAATGCGCGTCTTGAATCTGTGGTGCGTGGAGGTACCGAGAGTTAAAAAAAAACTAAATCGGCGCGCGGCGCTCAAAGGTAAGTTTTAATACTTATTTCATGTTTTTCACACCAGTTACATGTTAAATTGTATAATCGATAGGTATGGGTTATAATTTTGTTGTATTTTGCTTTTTTTTATAACATTATTATGATAAAATCAAGTGGTCGGTAACCGAAATGCTTATTTATCAAAAACGTTAGATAGCGACCACATGGTCGCAAACCGACGTGATCAGCATTATTTTGTTTTCATTAATATGATCCTAATGCTTCATACAGGACTGTTACAATTTTGAATGTAGTATTGTAAAAGTCTTTTTTTGTAGTTCTTTGGTAAACGACCACCAGTTTCTTTGTAAGAAGTTTATTTAATTTACTTACAAAATTGGGCTCTAAACAGGTGGTCGTAAACCAAAGTAAGCGAAATAAAGACATTGGTTTCCGGCCACCAAGATTTAGTATGAGAGAAATAACGGCCGCTAACAGAAATAAGTATGAAAGTTCATTGAGTATGCGACCACGTCTGATTTTTTGTATTTCGTTGGTTATTTAAATGTCCGTTTCATAATTATTTGTTGTAGGTACCTCATCATCTTATAGGACGTCCACTGCTGAACATAGGCCTCCCCTTTATCTAGATCTCCACACTATCCACATATGCCGCCGGTTGAAAGCGACCTGCATCCAGCGTCATTCGGCGACCTTTATAAGGTCGTCTGTCCATCTTGTTGGTGGAGGTCCTGCGCTGCGCTTGCTAGTCCGTGGTCTCAACTCTAGCACTTTTCGACCCCATCGGCCATCTGCTCTGCGAGCAATATGGCCTGCCCATTGCCGCTTCAGCTTGCTAATCCAGTGGGCTATATCGGTGACTTTAGTTTGTCTACGGATCTCCTCATTTCGGATTCGATCACGCAGAGAAACACCGAGCATAACCCTCTCCATAGCTTGTTGAGCAACTTTGAGCTTTGAGATGAGGCCGATAGTGAAAGACCACATTTCGGTGCCATAAGTCATCACTGCTAACACACATTGGTGGAGACTTTCGTCTTGAGGCACTGAGGTATGTCAGACGAAAATACATTGCGTAGTTTCCCGAACGCTGCCCAACCGAGTTGGATTCGGCGATTGACCTCTTTCTCGAACTTGGACCTACCTACTTAATTCGAGTACTGAGTTTCCAACAGAGACTGGGGTGGGCACAACATTGGCATTTGACATAATTTTCGTCTTGTCCATGTTCATTTTCAAGCCCACCCGTTGTGAAACTCGGTCGAGGCCATCGAGCTCGAGCATCATGCTAAATTCCTCCATCGACTTTGCCATGACTACGATGTCGTCAGCAAACCAAAGGTGAGTCCTGGAATGGCAAAGACTTGCCATTCCAGAACCTTGAAGGCGTCTTCCATTGCGGCAGTAAACAGTTTCGGGGAGAAAGTCCCCTGTCTTACACCTCTTCTCAATGGAATCGCCTTTGTGCTCTGCTCCTGTACTCGGACCGACGCGACATGGTAGCGTTATTATACAAACTTTTCAACACCTCGGTGTCCCGATGGTCATTACGGCATCGCTGGAGTGACTTAAGTACAGCCCATGTTTCCACCCAATCGAAGACTTTCCTAGATTCCACAAACGCTCAGCATATTGGCAAGTTATACTCTTCGGTCTTCTGTATAATTACCGCAGCGCATGGATGTGGTCTATGGTACTATAGCCTCTTCGGAAACCGGCTTGTTCGAGAGGGTTCGTGATAACCTTTGAAAACAGCTTATAAACATGACTCAGAATGGGTCTGTAGTTCTTCAATAGGCTGTTATCAACTTTTTTGAAGAAAAGCACCACCCCACCCCTGCTCCATGCTCCAGGCGTTTTGCCCTCGGAAATGATGTTGATTATTTTAAATGCTATACTGCATAAGGATATTGTTTGACCAATGACTGTTGATTCTATTACAACTATGACTAATTCTCTACAAAATTTGAGATTATTACCTTTAATTATAAGAAAACATTACACCAAATGATTACCATTTTTGTTTTTATTAAATGGCAAAAATTAAAATATTTTTAAAGCGATTATTATAATTGTTTTATTGGCATATTTTTCACATTTATTATAGCGGTCGCAAACCAGCTCACTGGTGGTCATAAACTGATAAAAATGGTCGCAAACCGACGTTTTCGCTATATTTTCACTTTTTCAGCATTTAATAAATATTCTTGTATGAAAGTATTTTATTTTATGTTTTGTATTCAAACTACATTATATTTGGGACAAATTCACGTTAAAATATACTATCTTGCATGTAAACAACATTTTTTTTTCTTCATCTGAAGTGGGCAACCCAGCTAACTGGTCGCTAACCGGCGCAATCACCCTATAAATCGTGCGAAATTCTCCATCTTGTACCTCGTACTATATTAAGGACGCGTGTAGTTAGACAGAGTTGTAAGTGAAGCAGCTGCGTTTTTTGCTCTCGTTTTACAAGTTCCTTAGTCTGGAAATGCAAGGGACCTCCATACATACTGCCTACCTATAGTACAGGTATTATTGTTTCGTTCTACAGCTATGGGAAAGGTTTCCGAGCGAAACGGCCACTATTAAACGGGTCGGATCGAAATAGGTACCAGTTTTTGTATAATGCGATATTATTACTGTTTAGTTTTTTTTTACTTTTGTGTTTATATTTTGATGTAAGCTGCAGGGCATGATTTAAGATTTTAAAACAGACTTTTAAAGATAAAGGGTCTGAATTGATATAGACCTATTTGGGCAGATCAAAAACATTTGACTTAGATCGTTATACGAGTAAAAGCTTAAAAATGATGTAGTGTTGCAGAATCTTGAACAATAGATCCTGAACGAAGCTTTTAATTTCAATGATTTGACTAATGGACTAGCTCTTACCAATATTAAAATGTATGAAACGGACAAAGAGCTGTTCTATCTACAGATTTTTAAAGAATAATTTGAAACTGAACTTGTAAGCAATTATGACAGGGATAAAATTATAATGAAAGATCTAGGTAATTTAAAAAAAAAAAAGAGGGAAGAACAGACGACCCTCGTCTCCTTAATACCTCGATCATTTTGAAAATGCGAAAGTTAAATAACGATCACGAGAAACGCTTTTCAAGAATGTGAAATTAAGTGTCGTGGTTGAACCCCAGAAGTCAGAGACGTTAAGTTAAATAACAATTAAAAGCCCAGAGGTACCAGGGCCACATAACTGCAAACAGGATCATTATGTTTGTCTTAAAAAGAGCAAGTAGGTATAATAATTAAGTATAGCGATCGAGCGACAATTAGCAACCTGTCCCTTGCAAAAGGTGAATTTGTCTCAAAGAAAATGTTTAACTATAATTTTAATTATGACAACTCAATTTCTGAAAGTGTTTTTTATTATTTTACAAAAATAATGCGGCTAATTGAGTCGTTTTGTATACCTATGCATATGACAGATGCTGTACCTACGAACTTGGCAGCATTATTTTTATTCTTATTACAGGTTTTAATATTTTTAATTAGCAAAGAAGATTTAGAAGTAGGCCTATGTGTGAATTCTCTAATAAATGCCGATAATAAATTGATCATGATTGATTTACGATCTTTTGTCACAACACTTTAATTCAACAAACATGCGAAGGAAAGTTTCGCCAGACGACGCGTTTGACGTTACCTATCGGCTCCGAGCTATTATTACCGACTTGTCGTAGGTTATGTTATCCGTGTGATTAACGGAAGTCGACCCAAGATTCTTATTGATTTCGTCGTAATTACCAAGTACCTAGTAAGTACTGATACTATTTTAGCGAACACAGTTAAATAATGTTAATTTATTGGGTATCATGAAGTACCTACTAGTGTGTGTTATAGTTATACCTAGGTAAATATTAGAGAAAAAGTAATGATTATAAATTATGTGAGACGTCCAAAATTTACACAGTTCACGATAAAAAAATCGAGTTCATTAACTCTAAATTAAATATAATAAGGTCATGCTAGCATAGATAACGTAAATACCAGCAACAATAATACTTTTTTACCTGTGAACGAATTGCGGACTTTATGCTAAAGTACACATTGATTCTGCCTACAAAGTGGGGTAGGTAGTTCGGCGCAAAGACTTACAAAAAATAAATAAAGTGAGGGTGAAGCGAATTCCAATATTTTCTTAAGAGTTTTTGACCACTAACCTACCTGTATCTTCACAACGTGATCTTTTAACCAATTTATAATTGATTTCTTACGCAGAGAACGCGTAGATTTTGGAAAATTAGTGCCAGATAAGGACTGCCGACCTCCTTTGTCGGTACTTTTTGCTCATCCCTTACAAAAACGAAAACCAACCCTTGGGTACAGTTTTTTTGCCGAATTGTACCTTTTAATTAGAACCAACGAAATGTTTTTTCAACTTCGAAACCCAATTTGGTTGACTGATAGGTACCGAGAAATTAGATCGAGCTTAGATGGATGATGCAAGATAATGACAATCTGTGGGTAGTTTACAATTATGATGCAATTAAATACTATTGAGACGTGAAATAACTTGGTAACAAATAATTGGACATACTTATAACTTATTGTAATAACTTTGTCCGTAACTGGGTTCCTAGGCTAACTAAGAACGAATACCTAACTTAATTTGACATGAAAATGAAAGCTTTTAGGTAATTTACAGCAATATCTACGCATGTTATAAATTACAGTAAGCACGCAATTACACCAGCACTTCATAATCACGAACGAACGCCGACGTCGAGCGGAGGCACTCCAGGTGCTCCAGGCCTCCAGCCTGCCGCGGAAGCTTTCATCGTGTGAAGGTTCAGTGCGCTACTAGTACCTATGTACTACGGCTACACAACGACGTATTTACGCATCTAACTACACAACACTACGTCTGGTGGCCATTGGTTAAGCGCAACAACAAATAATACGAGGGTAAACAAACAAAAACAACGCAAATTTTTGTCCGGTCGACGTCGCGCTCGTCCAGGTCGCACGGCTCCTGTCACTGGGTGTTGGTTGTGATCGAACATAACCTAAAAGCGGCCGGCGGCACGTGCGCCCTTACATAAGGGTGGCGCGGTCCAACCCCGTCCGGCGTGACACCGGGTAACCTCTACAGCTGTTCGGCGGCGTGCCAAGCAGACGACTAGAAGCAGTTCGTGCAGTACCTTGGCGGCCGACGATCTCGGCGACGTGCTCCGACGAGGGCACCGGCACGCACTCCGTCATGTTCTGCGACTTCTTCGCGCGGTCCTCGGGCGGCGGCGCGAACCCCAGCGGGCTGCCCAGCGAGCCCGACGTCGGCAGCGACTCGCCCAGGCTCAGCATACTCAGCTCCAGCGCCAACTGGAACGCGCGCTGGTCTT
Source organism: Agrotis segetum (assembly GCA_036375495.1). Classification (NCBI taxonomy): domain Eukaryota; kingdom Metazoa; phylum Arthropoda; class Insecta; order Lepidoptera; family Noctuidae; genus Agrotis; species Agrotis segetum. The sequence goes on along the minus strand of JAQSVV010000175.1, from coordinate 4,916,085 downwards.
CCACCAGGCCCCCGCCGCCTCCGAGATCCCCGAACAAGCTTGACGGCATTTCCACTTGAGAAGCTATTTTTTTAGATTTACTGAGAGGTTGCCCTCTCTGTCACTGGTATGTTAAAGATTGGGGTGCGTTCGATCGTTTCAAACGCCGCGTTTAGTCATGAGAGACGCACGTCTACCTTACACGCCGCGCGGTCCTGAACTGATGTGCCGGCCGGCGAGCGCACGCGCCCAGCGCGCCGGCGCGGGTGGTGCGCGGGGCGCGGGGCGGGGCGGCGGCGGTGGCGCGGGGTGGGGGCGCGGGCGCGGGCCCGCTGCAGCCAGGGCGGGATGCGTCGCAGCTTCCGCCCGCCCTGCCGGTACCTACGGTCTGTCCGTGCTTTAACACCTTGCCGCGCTCTCAGCTAATTATTTCGAGATCACGTTTTATGTTGTAGGTGGATGCGGCTGATAACGGATGTAAAAATTACCTTGATTTGTATTTAGTTTTTTAAATGTTCGTAATGTATTCTAATATAAATAAAAATTACTAGAACCGGTTTTATCAAAGTTCAATACGGTATCGATACCGGAATGACCAGTAATTACTAAGAAGTCGGTTGCCTCTCGGTCTCATGTGCGATATAGTCTGCAGTTCGTTTGGCAGACGAAACTGACTGCTGGTTATCACTAGCACTAGGGGGCAATACGAATCAATAACACTCAGGTGTATTGAATTATTGAAATAGTGATATACTTAGACTAAGATTATTTCTTTTTTTTGCTTAATGTGCACATGAAATTAAAAAATATACAAACACACATTTTTAACCTGATGAATGAAGATGTCTAATTACGTATTTTTATTCTTTTATATCGATATTAATGATATATTCAGAGTCAAGTACTCGTACATATAATTATTTATTTTTTTACTAGATAGAATATAAATTTTTACTTAATTTATTCTTTTGTTTGTATTCCGTCTGTTTCGAGATGAAATTCAAAGATTTTCTATGGCAGGAAAAATTCGAACCACGAGCAGGATGTGAACCTGCGAGCTCCGGATTTAGTACATCCGACCGAGGGATTGAGGTGCCCACAAGCGTCGAATTCTTCAACCCGTTTCTAACGTCTGCGTCTTACGGTGACATTTCCATAGAAAAGTACTTACTTACTAAAAGTCTGGGAACCATTTTTACCATGGGGTATCGTATTACCCATCAGTTACTGGGTTGTTGAGGTCCAATAGGGAGTCGCTCCATGTAAAATATTGATATCCAGCAGCATCTATTTCGACTGGAAGCCGGTCCCAATATATTTAGTTAGGAAAAGGCTAGGCAGATGATGAACTTAATTTTTTTTTATCATCGTGCATTGTGTGTGCCATCGATTGTAATTTTAAGATTTTGCAGCTTTTCTTATTGGAATCTGTGGGTTACCTAGACTTAAACTGTAGTTTTTTACAATCCACAGACTAAACTCGACAAACGCAGCTTAACTCGGAAGACCGGCCTGTGCGACTGTAATTATTTAGCCTCGAGCTCCTCAACTAACGCGTTATCATCCACCTATCTTTATTCTTATAAGTATGACCACATAACCTATTCGTCGCAAATAGTTTTTAATAAGAAAAACAAAGCTTTTGTCGTAATTAATAAGCAACATCCTATGTTTGCTGATTAAAGCAAGTACCTACAATCAGTAATCGGCATTCAGCGACATCAAAGTAACGTTTCTCCTTATCAGTGAGAAATGCTTATCAGTAGCGGGAGTTGTTCGAGGAATATGGTCTCCTGGTCATCATACGCCATCTGACCCCCCGGCTCATGACTGTTTCCGTTTATTATTCATAGTAAAGTGTTAGTACATGACTATTTCGTCGCATGTAAATGCAATAAATAGGCTTTAAAATATTAGACCCGTATTTTTTCTTTTCTTATGTAAACCAAAATTGACGAAGCTTTATCTACTATATAAAAGTAAGTCGGGTTTTCCTTCCTGACGCTATAACTCCAGAACGCACGGACCGATTTCCACGGTTTTGCATTCGTTGGAAAGGTATCGGGCTCCGTGAGGTTATAGCAAAGACTGGTGGCGAAACGGAGTTCGCCGGGTTTGCTAGTAGCTTCTAAAAATCACAAAACTTCACTCAGTCGGTAAAATTTTACAGGTGTTATGACGTCACAAGCCTCCACTACGAATTTGGAAGCGATCTCTTTGTCAATTTTCATTTATTTAGAAATTATATGTGTCCATTATTTTTAAATATTTTGACGACTAAACAGTTTTTCAATTCTATTATGCAGTAAAGTACCATATTTTGGCAAATGTTTACAAACATCGCGTCAATGTCAATGTTATTCAAACGCCAAAAGATCCTTGAGCTACCGTGGTCTTATTGGAGTTTTGAATTCGAATTTGGATCTCCTGTTTTATGATCTCCTATTAAAGGTATAGGTATTATTACAAAGTTTTTTTTTAAGATTTGTTTCAAAATGAGATGTCATTTTCTTCCAAAAATATGGCCTTTCAAATGCTATTATTATTAGGTTTTATGACAAAAATAATTAAATTATATTTAGGTACTTACGATCATATCTTCTTGTTTTTTTTTATCGTGGTAAAATCATCAAATGAGTCCTCCCACCCCGGGCAGGGCGGGAGGGACTGTCAGACTTGTACTGACTAAAATCCACGGTATCCTTCAGTAGCCTGTTATGTTCCGGGGTCACGGTAAGGAAATAATCCCGCGACCTACGATCATACCTTGAAGAAATATATTTAAAAAAGTTTGTTATTTTTTATTGTTTATAATAAATTTCTACTTGCTTTTGCTTAAAACCCTTATAGTTTCGCCATGTCCGTCCGTCCGTCCGTCCGTCCGTCCGTCCGTCCGTCCGTCCGTCCGTCCGTCCGTCTGTCCGCAGTTTAGCTCAGAGACGCACAGTACTAGAGAGCTGTAATTTGGTGTAAATATACGGATTTGTTGTGCCGAAAAAGTGGTAAAATAAAATCTCGTAAAATATTTTTTTTTAGAGTACCTCCTGTACTTACACGTAAAGTGATAATTTTTTTTTTCTCGCGTACCCCTTAGTGTGGGGTATCATTAAATAGGCCTTTAAAAATAATGACAGTTTTCATTAACAGTTTTTTGATAAAAAAAAATCATTTGTGAAATATTAAGCTTTAAAGTGCAAAATTTTGCTTGATTCGAGTGCCCCCCCCCCCTCTACCAGCTAAACGGTTATGTTTGGGGGTGTGAAAAAATTCACAATAGTAGTATATATAACGAAGTTTAAAAGAAAATTGTCATGACTAAGTAGGCTTTACAACTTTACGAGTAATAGTCGACCAACTTATAAAATGTACTTGGAAAATATGTTTTCTTAAACAAAATGTATCGGAGAACATGCTCTTCAACTGCAAATGTAAGTTTGTCAACTTTATTTTTACAGCTTTAATAGGTATGTTTTTAGGGTATGTTTTTTGGGGATAGGTACGTTTTTACCGTCAACTATTTTTAACTTCAAAAAAAGGAGGAGGTTTTAAATTCGTCGTAATCTTTTTTCTTATGTATTTTCCCTGATTTCTCAAAGACTCCTGGACCGATTTTGAAAAATCTTCTTTTAAAATAAAGTTCAGCGAATCAGTTTAGTTAGTCCGCATAAGTATTTTGATGGGCAACTACGGAACCCTACACTGTGCGTGGCCCGACACGCACTTGGCCGGTTTTTATTGCTAGACTTTACAGGTCTTTGAACTAACTCAAGTTTAACCCTACACTTTCTTTCCTAAGCAAAACTTTCACCCTTACTTCTATTTTCAATACTCGGTACCAGGCAAGCAGGCCTAGTAAGAAGTTAGTATTTGTTAACAAAGTCTCTCTTCATAGTTACGGCAGTTTCGAACAAAAAGTTAGAGGTTTTTAGTTATTTCCGGTGCTTTGACCTAGAGTGAGTGCTGAGTGACGGAAGAGGGGTCAAGGAGGGACATCCACACGGTTTTTGTAGACTTTGGCAATTAGTTTGTTATAGTTATTTGAGAACGAATATGGTTTGTCGTATGATTTGTCTTTTCTGAGCGCCTAGTAAGTATTCTAGATATGGATAATAGAAAATGTTCTAAATTATGATATTACAACCAGACGCAGAACGAACCAAGATAAGAAAAACACGACTAAAATGAAATAAACTATAAACATTAAGAAAAAATCTAAACTACCCCTGATAAATGACGGCACGATTGGCTCAGTGGTTGAATGATAGACTACTGCGCAGCGTGTCGAAGGTACCAATAGATACCTCACAAGCAAGTACAGTTTTTATTTGCTTCTGACGTCACAAACTCTCGAATTCTGATGTGATATATATTTTTTTTAAATATGCATTGATTTAACAAAAGAAAAATACGTATCCTACGGGACTGTCATTCGCATGACGATTATAAAAGTCCCTAATTAATCTTTATCTTTATCTTTACATATAATAAAATCGTAGAGATGTCATTCCTGTACATTGAATATTTTTTCTTTTTGTATTTTTTTCGAGATAAGGGATCGATTCTGATGACAGATCAACTTTTATTTTTTTTTCGAATTTTTTTATGTTTTTTTGATTTGATCTATCTCCGAAACTACTGTAAAGTTGTCGATCAAATTTTCCTCAAATATTCCTAATAATATGCTTCTGTTAATATGCTATGTATTATTACGCTATTTTTCCTGGGAGATAAGCAATTTTGAATTTTGTTGTTTTTAGATGTATGTTGATAGTTGGAAGCTAAACCACTGGATATTATTTAGTCATTTTTTCCTCAAATATTCCTTAAACTGCTGTTCTATTAATAGGATATGTATAATTACGCTATTCCCCTTGGGGGATTAGCAATTTTATAATATGTTGATTTTCAGTCATTGTTGACATTTATGCATTTGTACAAGAACCGCTATTTGAAAATCACTGTCAACGTACTAGCCAGTCCGGTCGGTAACCTGCTTGACTTTCGTGCAAGGGGTCTCTGGATCAAATCTCGCAGTTTTTTTTTTCTCTTTTTGAGTTTTTTTTTATTTGTCCTGAGAGTTTTACGTAATTAAAAAAAAATGTGCATACTTTTGTTTCAATATTATTCGCGATTTTAAATAATTACTATTTTTTTTTCAATACTTCTCTGGGATATAAATCTACACCGATTTAAATTGTAGGTAGTAAGTTGGATATTTTTTTTAATTGTAATTGTTTTGAGGTGTGGAATTTTAAAGATTAGAAAAAAATCAGGGTTTCTATAATTTGTGTTTATTTATGTTTTGAATTGGTGCTCAAACAAGTGCATAGATTCTGTTTTAAACGACGACAAGTTGTACTCATCGAGTCAGATAATTAGTTATTTTTTAGGCATCACGCGGTATGCTAAAGGGAGAAGAGAAATGTTATCGTACGTTCAATTTGCAGCGATACTGTAAATCGACCCAAAAATGATAGTCTAATCTATACATATAATAAAATGTTTAAATAAACACGGTTCTTTGAAATTAATGTCGCTCAAATAAGGACGTTTCCTATGCAAACTATGTACCTAGATATAACATTATTGATCTAAACTAATAATAAAAATCCAAGTATGTTTGTTTTTTACCTTTTCACGCATTACTACCTACTGAATCGATCGTCCCAAAATTTAGCATATACGTTGTCAGGAGTATAGACACGGATATAAGGTATCTTACATCCCGAATAACAGAAGAGAGCTATTTCCGAGAAAACAATTACGTTCATATTCCAGATGGCGCCACACGATCCGTATTGTTTCTCAAATTCTAAAAAACGCAAGCGAAGCCGCGGGCAAACACTAGTAAGAAAATAAAAACACGTGTCCATTATCTGCCAAACTCTTACTGACGGAAGAACTTAATTTTAAATGTATTAATGCTGTCAACATATCTAATTATCTACTATACAATGCACATACCAAGATCAAATATTTTGGGAACGGTCTAACTACCAAATACCAATAAGTTTTTCTATCGAGCGTAATAACAAAAACGTCATGTTATTTATAAATAAAATGCCTAGACACAACAAATTAACTAAAAACTCTTGTTTTGTCTATCTATGAACATCGGACAAACAACATAAGAAGACAGGCACAATAATTAAGATAACAGAGAGAAGATAACAGAAGATAGACAATGATCGTAAAATGTCAATAAAATAAAAAGAATAATACAGGGCGTCTCACGGCTACGGCCATTTTTTTTTTCTTTTTAGCGTTGTAAAATCATCAAATGAGTCCTCCCACCCCGGGCAGGGCGGAAGGGACTGTGAGACTTCTACTGACTAAAATCCACGGTGTTTTTCAATAGCCTATTATGTTCCGGGGTCACGGTAAGGGAATAATCCCGCGACCACGGCTATGGCCATGGAAGGAAAGTACCTTGACTATTGTAGATAGAACATTTTACTGAAGACAGCTACATGAGATGATGATTTCAATACGCAAGTACTTAAATGACTTCATAAGATTTGCGAAAAACTATGTGTGAGCCAATAAAATTTGAGGGTTGCCCTCGATTTCTCCAAGATGCAATCATTAGATCCTGACTTGGTGATTATGGGACCATTTCAGAAGTATCTGTATCCTTTCGAAAAAAATAATAATTTTGAGAATCGGTCCACAATTCACGGAGTAATCGCGTAACATACACACAGCAAAAAAAACACCATCAAATTGATAACCTCCTTTTTTTGAAGTCGGTTAAAAAATAACCCTTGTGATGACGCCTTCCGATCGGTATAACACACACATAACACATCGGTAAAACACCACACTTAGGTAATTATTATTTTTTCTCGTGTAGCGTGTTCGATTCCCGGTTTAACCATGTAATTATTTACAAATCTATGGAAGCAGTATAATTGTTTTTCAAATTAAAATAAAGTATTCTTTCAGTAAAATGTTCTATCCTACTAATAATTATAAATGCGAAAGTTTGCGAGAATGTATGTAGTACGTGTATGTAGGTATGTTTGTTACTCTTTCACGCAAAAACCACTGAACGGATTTGGCTAAAATTTGCACACAGATAGTTTATAACCTGGATTAACACATAGAATAGTTTTTATCCCGATTTTATGTTCCCGTGGTATAATTTTCGAGTTGTAGCGGGTGAAGCCGCTGGCTACAGCTACTCTACAATATTTAAGATACTTTCCCTCCATGTGGCATAATCGTGAGACGCCCTGTATAATATACTAGCTCGCGCGCTGTTTGCGAGCTGCGGCAATGGTTTGTTACGCCAAACGGCGCGTGAGCTACGCATAATTGCGGTGCATTCGCCAGATATGGACGCACCCTTAGGTGAGAGAGTGACCACATCTCTTCACTTTCACGAAATAGTTAGATATCCAGTAAACATCCTTGTCAAATGTCCAGGCATAATGTCCCGTGACCCTTTCCTGTCCAATTTGTTCATGTGTGTCCACCAAATCCATTGCACTGTCAGTGAATGGATTACGTCCGCGGTGTCCATTACTTTGAGAATAGGGTTACCATCAGTTTAGATTTACTTAGATATTACCGTTTTTGCCATCTCGTCCGGATTTTATGTAGGTACTTGTCATTTTGCCGAGTTTTTCGGCTTTGGGTAGTTATTAAAAAGATCACTCGACTAGGTTTCGCACTGGCAGCATATGGAACACGACCGTTATTTTGTTTTTTTTTTTATTAAACTAATTTTGATTTTAGCTAGCTTTTTTTTGTCCCACTGCTGGGCAAAAAGCGCTCTTTCTATTCCTTCCAAATGATTGTGCGTATTCTTTCCAATTCTCAAAGAAGAAATCCAGTTCGCCTCGCCATGCGCCATCATCTTTCGTGGTCTGCCGCGACCCAGTTGGAACACGTAGATGTTCTTTTTGTCCAAAAACTTCAACCTGCAGGACTTTCCAAATTTCGAAGTGGTCACCGTAAAATGGAAGGATTTACCGGCGTGACGCTTATTGGATGACGTCACTAACTATTACTACGAAACGTAGTGCTACGAGGCTACGAGTCTACGCCGGTGCTACGACCTGCGGCTTTCGTAGAGCCTAGTGTCTGATGGAGTTTAGATTTACAGTAACGTCATTCTCTGGCATCGCTGCTTTCCTGGTACTTTCCTAGAATGTAAAGCAAAGCAAAATCCCTTTTTTATTGTAGAAAAATTACCAAATGAGTCCTCCCGCCTCGGGTGGAGCGGAAGGGACTGTTTGACTCGTACTTACTAAAATCAGCGAAGTTCCTTCAATAGCCTTTTACGTTAAAGGTCCCGGTTATCACTGTGTTATAATATAGGATAGTAAATGCCTGGCCTGTGCCCACCAAAGAGGTCTTGCTTATTGGTACTGTTACCTACAGGTAAAAATGAGAGCTTCTAAAATTTTTGTGCATGTAAGATATAGGTGTGACAAAAATTTCAGGATCAATATGTTGTCAATTTACGTGGAATACAACAAAAAGGGTACAAAAAATCAAAAAACTAACTTCTAACAAAAACCAAAAACACAAAAAAAAACCTGTAAAACAATTTTTTTTTTCGGATGTTGTTGGCAAAAAAGTGAATGAAAGAAAAAAATACAAAGCGGCCGAATTCCGAAAGAAAAATTTTAACACTTATTTGTTTTACTAGCTGTTGCCAGCGGCTTCACCCGCTACAACTCGAAAATTATCCCACGGGAACATAAAATCGGGATAAAAGCTATCCTATGTGTTAATTCAGGTTATAAACTATTTGTGTACCAAATTTTAGCCAAATCCGTTCAGTGGTTTTTGCGTGAAAGAGTAACAAACATCCATACATCCATACTTACAAACTTTCGCCTTTATAATAGTAGTAGGATGTATTCAGCACTCAGAAGTGACAACTCAAGTACGTTAACTTTATAAGTAAAATTCTGATGTAGTTTCACTCACTGCTCGGTTCATATTTATTGTAGCGTGATGTTTTTAAAGCCTACGCCTTCCTCGATAAAATATTTTTCAATTCGAACGAGTAGTTTCTGAGATTACCGTGTTCAAGCAAACAAACTCTTCAACTGTATAATATTGTACTATGTGTAGATATAATATCATAGATTCCAAACATATTCTGGGCTGATCAATCGATAAGAATCTCAGTAAGCACATGATCAAGTTAGTAACAAGGTAGAAACATAGACCCAGACACGAGGCTTAAGACGATGTCAGACGACACAGTTTTCTTTCATTCTAAATTTATTTCACCTTCTTTCACTCTCAGTGAAACGTGTGAACATAAAAAAAACCACTATAGTGACACGAACCATGATCGATGTTGTAATCTTTCACCAACTATCGCACGTTAAAAGGACGACGGCTTTTAAATACTTAAAAGGCCAAACAGTGAGGTTGGCGTGGCACGACGCTAGCTTGTCGTGGTCTTTGGCATAAGTGACTTTTTATAAAAAACTAGCTGACCCGTGCCCACTTCGCTGGGCGGTAAAATATATATGATATCTTTATAATTTATAGCCTATAGCACTCACGAATAATGTAGCTTTCGACCAGTGAAACAATTTTTAAAATCGGATCATTACTTCCGGAGATTACCCCCTACATACAAACTTACAAACAAATTTTACCTCTTTATAATATTAGTATAGATATAAAAACGTGCGTCGTCCCGCGTATCACCGTTCATGACTTTTGTCTAAGCGATGAGCGGTGTGAAGGGCGGTGCGAATAAAATATTAAGCATTTTTGCCATACGTGTAGGGTTGCCAACCGTACTCTAAAATAGAGTATTGTACTCTGTATCATGTAGGCGTACTCTATAATCTTTAACGCTAATAGAGTATGCTAAAATACTCTTTTTTACACAATGTTTACTATACTAGTGCCAGTCATGTAATGTTAATGCAAACCCATTATCGTAAACAAAAAAGTGGACTATTTACATTTACGGTATCGCCAATTCCCAATCCCTTTTAGAATTAGAAAGTTTGAAGTCAGACAATTCTTTCAAAAACTATGAGAAATCGTAATGTAGGTACTGCGAAAAGTACGAAAAAATGTTTTTTTAATACACAATAAAATAAAAATATTACATAAATAATAATTAATAGGTACTCTTTTTTGGAAGTCCGTACTCTTTATTTACCTCCTTTGAAATCAGAAATACTCTATTTCTTCTAATGATGAATAGTCTACCGGAGTCGCTCACTCGAGTGACTAGTCTGATATTGGCTTTAGCGCTAGGCGCTAGACGAGCCGTCTGCTTGGTAACTATGTATCTTAGACGCGCTCCGTCTAGTAAATATTACGGTCCATAGAGTTCATATTTGTACTAACTTGAGAGTTATTGGGTCGACGGCGCGTTGTGTTCCACGCGCGCCTCAAAGAGTGTCAGCATAATGACGGGGCCTCCTTTATATGGCCAAAAGCTGCCGTGGTCGCGGGACTGACGACAAAAATTTATTTGGGGAATTCCCGAGACCCCGGAACGTAAAGGGCTATTGAAGGACACCGTGGATTTTAGTCAGTACAAGTCTGACTCCCACTCTGCTCTGAGTGGGAGGAGGACTCAATTGATGAGTTTACCACGATAAGAAAAAACTTGAGAGTAATTAATATGGGCGTATAACAATAAGACAGACATTACGTCTGTTTGTTTACTAACTATATACGGGGTCTCTTAGGGGGCCAAAGCCGGCTGGGGTTGCGGGACTGTGCCCTAGAACGGAACCGTGACCCTAGAACATAAAGGGCAAAAAAGTAGCGTGCATTCATTGTGAATGCGTTGAAAAACTTAACGCCGTAGTATTACACAGTAAAACACCGTTATTTTGTTTGTTTCACACCCGGCACTCACTACCTGCAATAATAAAATATAAATGTTCCTAATATTAATTAGATAAGCTTTATTGCATCCTGACTTAGATGTAACATATTATACAAAATATTACGTTAAACGATCTTACATAACGTTTCTCTGGAAACGGATTTTGTAATAGAAGCACCACATCACCACATGAATTCCGGTTTTAAATGTATTCGTTCATTTTGAACCAGAAAATAGCTGACTATCTACCCTCTAAATGCTATGACCTCCTAATACCTCCCTCGCGTGACGTGCGAAATTGATCCTTGTGGCTTTAGTAATAGGTGCGATGTATAGATTCGAAGACACATTGTACAGAAACTGGGTCGACCGGGGTTATTGCCCGGGCGGGCCTCGAAATAAAGGGTGGTTGTCGATATTTGAAAGTTCATTCTATAATAAGCCTTCCGTGTTATTTTTTCTGTAATTCTCTTGATTGTGGGTAGTTTTATAACGGTTAAAAGATGTTTAAAAGGAAATTAAGTCAAGTTTTGGTGCCACGCATAGAGTAACTTTGTTAACTTATTCAAAAGCGCGCCAATAATAGTGCTTCCGGTTTCTGTAAAACTATCCTCAAATTATTTTCTTCAGAATCTCTAATGCATTTTTGTTGATGTCAAACATGACAAATTATTTCAAATGACTGTGTTTAGCCAAAACTTAACAATACAAATTCTTCCATTAGTTTTAGTATTCAATTTGAAAGATTACTATGTATTGCCTGGGACTGTAGCACTAAAATTAATTTTGAATTCCTTTTTTTTTCTGCCCTACTTGAAATAAATACTTTGGTTTTTTTTTAAATATGTATTGCTTAAAAAAACTTACGCTTATAAAATAATTATGTAGTTTTAAGACGCATCAAATATTCGAAAAATTTGCTTCAAACTCACACGTTATTATTTTCTCAAGGAAGTTCTGCCTTTAAAGCCGATGTGTTTGAACAACATCTATTCTTTTTGTGTATATTTATATTATAATGTGGGCTAAAGCTGTTTGAAGCCGTGGATTTCTCTTCAATACATGCATTTACTTAAACGGTGGCGAAGCGAGGGTGACCAAGAGGTTGGATTTTATGTGAAGATAATATTTAGGACATTAATTCTACAGAGTATTGCTAAAGGTAGTCGTAACCTAGTCTTGACTCTCTAGAAAAGATATTTGGATTAAAATGTTTTTTTGAAAATGAGTCCCTGGGTGAAATGGAGAGCTCTCTCTCTCTCTTACTGACTAAAAATCTACCGTATTCCTTCAATTGTCCTTTACGTTCTAGGGTCACCATAACCTGCTTAGGCAATTCCGCGTCCTTTGCCCCGCTCTTAGAACTATTCCATTATAGCGGGAGCTTTTAATCTTACATACACCAACGGCCAAACCCGGAACTACTATTTGTAGGTCATATTTGTTTCGTAAGGGGATCGAACCCGAGACTCATAGCGTAGCAGTCGATCACTCAGCTACAGCACCAACCGTTGGTTTTTAACCAATTAGGTACATGAACCATAACAAGCTTGATCTTAATGTTCTCCAAAATTAACTTTAAACTAATAGTTAGTTATTTCTTTGATGTTATGATTTTAGACAGCTGTGCACGGGTGGTCTCGTTTCATTTCTGAACTTCAATTTTAATGCTGTTTTGAGAATGAATTGAGAATGTTTAAACGCATATATTTTGACGTTTAAACGTCACTACACTACAAAAAATATTGAACAAAGAGAATTTACTTACTAGCTTTGATGTTGTCTACACAATAATCATTATCTACCTCTAGCCTTACTCCAACTATATTGGGGTCGGCTTCCAATCGAAACAGATGCAGCTGAATATCAGTATTTTATATGGACCTCCACAACCCAGTAACTGGGTAACGATAACCAATAGTCAATGGTAAGACTAGTTGTCAAATGGCTTAGGGCTTCAGACTTATAGTAACGACTGCCAAAGATCTACATATGTCAGCCGGGAAGCCTTGACCAACGGCATTACGTGCTTTCCGTGTCACGGAGGAAACTCGCTATAGCAGATAATCACCCATCCACAGACCCACCTCGGCAAGCGCGGCTTATCTACACACTACGCAGTAATATCAATTAGTTATTTTTTATACCAAGCTTTGTACATTGCCGTTGTACAAAACCATCGTATTTGAACCGTGAGAACTGTCCGTGTTACTCTCGTTAAGCTAGTCACCCCCTGTCTGTACTTCTCAAGTTCAAGAATAAGTACACAGCGAGACAACAATGAATATAAGCAGGTAGTGATTTTTTTAGCGTAAGGCCCTTTCAGACCATCTGCTCATAATACGCCGGATAGCAGATGTGAGACGGGCCTTTTGTCCGTAGAGTACTGTTTTTTTTTTCGCTTCTCTTTGGATGTCGTTCGATGTTTGAAAGATAAAAACGGATGCTGATGATGTGAAGAATCGATTTTTGAATATTGCAAATAGTATCCGGTCCTGTTTCCTGTTCTATTTTTGAAGTCTTGCGTGATTCTATTGTTTCATAGATTTAATAGCGGATCTTGGTTTTCAATAGTTTAAAATGTATCTCTGTCTGTTTAATTCTTTTCGGTAAATTGTAGTTGTAAAGAACGGAAGTATACGTACCTTAGCTTTCACAGCTTAAATTACCTACGGATAAATATATGTAAAAAATGCAACGAGCACAGTGAAATTACTATCCTCTATGTGACGAATGTACTTCCTATGTATAGGCAAAATGTGACGAATTAACTTTGTGGCGAATGTAAAACGAGAAACGTTATTAAATATTAGAAGAATTGAACCGAATAGTGTGGTTTATTAGCAAATATTAAAACCTCTATAAAATTATCCTCCCCATAATGAATGAAAAAAAAAGAAAATATAAACACGTGCTTCTAAATTCAAATTCAAGTAAGCACTGGCATGAAATAAACCAATAGATACCATGAGTATTTCAACATTCTCTTCTCTATGCAACAAAAAAAGAACAATGTTTTTTTTTTTGTAGAATAAGATAGTCTGAAATCTTTAGAATATCAGCCAGGTGTAGTATATTAATCCTTTGGATTTTCGCACAATACGTAGACAATGGATCAAGATGCAAGATGCAATCTTCGAAACTTACCTGAATTGAGCGGTTGCTTTCATAAACGATTATTTCTCGTATTTACTTTTATTTTTTCGTATAATTATCTGTGTATAGAATGTGTGTCTTTGTTGTGTTAAATCTTTGAAGAACGTAATTTTATACGTGATTTAAAAGTTTTAGAAGTTATTCATGCACATGATTGCAGTAAATGTTCTTTCTTTTTGGCAGTGCCGAAAAGTCTAGTAGCATTGCCATCTCAGAAGAGGTATTTTTTGGCAATAGTTCGAACCATGTTTTTGTGTTTTACTCATTGATATCGTTTTCTGAAAATCTAATGAGTTCTTTTACACTTTTTTTTTTTTTTTTTTTCCCGTGGTAAAATCATCAAATGAGTCCTCCAACCCCGGGCAAGGCGGGAGGGACTTTCAGACTTCTACTGACTAAAATCCACGGTGTCCTTCATAGCCTGTTAAGTTCCGGGGTTACGGTAAGGGAATAATCCCGCGACCCCGGCAGGCTTTGGCCCTCTGAGAGGGGGGCCCCGTCATTATGCTGACGCTCTTTGAGGCGCGCGTGGGACACAACGCGCCGTCGACCCGGGCATGGTCCTTGGTCGGGCAGCGAGTTGCCCTTTACTCGCTGCCCGCATGCCCGCGCCTACGGTGGCCGGAGATCATCAAGCGACGTCCGTCGCCGTGGGCGCCTACCATTGCGGCTGGGGCGGAGGGAGGACGCTGTCCTCTCTCGCTCGTGGCCTGCCTCCTCCTTTACGAGCAGGTTCTTTTACCCTTTAGGAATAGTTAAAGGCAAAAGTGTAGAAAATGCCTACTAAAAGATGTGTATGAATTTGAACACAAATTATTTTTTTTTTTTGTTATATGATTCTATACCTAAGGCTGCAATTAAGTAGACATTAAAACTGTTTGCCCTACCTAATAGTTGTGCTACAAAATTAACATTAGCATAAAATTCTTGTGAGGGTCGTAAAGGACACCGTGACCCCAGAGAGCAATGGGCAACTGAAGGAATGGGGTGTATTTATAGTCATACGCGTTTCTTCCGCTACACCTAGTGGTTAAAGGTTCCCGAAAAGTTTCGATTTTAGAAGCTAAATCTAAATTGAAGCCTAAAAGCAATTCCATACATCAAAAATTCAAATCACCACATTGAATTATTGAAAGATATAAAATTCAAAGTCATCTCGTTTATGTTGAAAAAATCACATCTTGGGTTGAAGTACAGTTAAGGGCTGGTTTCTTGGCGAAGGGTCGCGACCCTCGATCAAGCCTGCAGCAGCTGGCCGCGGTCAACGACCCCCTAATGCCGGACGGAAAAATGGCCAAATTACTTGTTCGCCAACTTTGATATAGGTACCAGGCGCACAGAAGATTAAGGAGATAACATCTGTACCTACTAAGAAGTAAGGAAGGATGAGTAAATTACGATTTATAGTGACAAAATTGCTCATCGAATTCGTCCTATACCTACATACGTTATCATTTTCTAAGAAATATTTCTAACCAATATTAATGCTTATTTACAGTTTAGCTTAATAATAATAATGCATATTTGACGGCACGATGGTGCTCTGGCTTACAACCGTTCGATGGCTGTGCATCGTGTCGTGAGTTCGATTCCCGAACGGAACCAACATTGTTTGACCTACAAGTAGGGTCTGGGAGCTTGTGTATGTAAATGTCTATCCTTGTAGACGCACCCACGATATATGGGAAACTCTAACGTTCTTTAGAAAAAAAATCGTTTAAGAAAACTGGCTGTCATTTTTAAGGGTGCTCTAATTCCCAAGCGAGTACAGATTGAAGGGTTAAAATTTGTAACGGATCACTCCTAACCAGTTCTGGCGCCCTAATGGGTAACCTTGTAAACGTAGTAACACAATGGGCAGTACTGGGCCAGGTCCAACCAAGTGAATGTTTATCATTGGCCAGTATTGAAACAAAAAAAAGTATATTTACGCATAAAAGGAAAGGCGCGAATATTTAAAAGGTGACAAAGACAACAGTCCTTTTTAAGGTTACGTAGCCAAATGGCAAAAAACTTTTCTAAACTGAACGGTTTGCGCGAGAGACACTTCCAAAGTGGTAAAATGTGTCCCCCCCCCGTAACTTCTAAAATAAGAGAATGATAAAACTAAAAAAAATGTATGATGTACATTACCTAATATGCAAACTTCAATTGAAAATTGGTTTGAATGAGATCGAGTAATAAGTTTTTTTTAATACGTCATAAATCGTAAACCGCAATTATTTACCTTGCAAAGTTACAACCAAATACTAGAACTTTTATATTATGTAACTTGCAGCTACGGAACCCTTTATGGGCGAGTCCGACTCGCACTTGGCCGGTTTTTTAATAAATTGTAGCTCTGAATATTATTAGATTACTAGGCATTTGGTGACAAATTATAATAATGACTATGTCTGAACTGTATCTCGTTATAAATTACCGTTTCTTTTAAATTATCTTCACGTAAATTATTTTGTGTTCCTCGTAAAAAGGATTAAATTTCAAAACAGTACCTTTAGAAGCGTTTAATTAAATGTGCAAAAATATTATATTCCTTTCCTTTCATTTCTTTTATAAAGGTCAACTAAACTACTAAAGGCCTACTAATAATATCGACAGTCCATGCACATTAATCGCATTTAGCTGCAAAATAACATTGAAAGAATCGCCCCACAGAGTTCAATGCAAAGATTTTCCCACCAACTCAATCGTCGCCCCAATTTCTCGGGCTCTATAAGATTTTGCCTTGCGAAATTTCTTTTACATTGCCTTCTGCGGACCCCAGTCCCAAGGTAAGTATTGTATAAAGGCCCTTTTCTCAGGCCCTTGGCTCACATCTGTCGTTGCACCGGCCGTCGGCCCTACTTGCAGTTGCATACAATGCAAGACGCTTTATTTCGGTTATTTCAACGGTCGAATTTGAAACGAGAACAAGACGGTTGATGCATTGATTTGTTTTTATGGTAGCCTGGTAGCGGAATTGTTTTAGTTCGTACTGTTATTGAAAATATTAATTTCGTAATTTATATTTTTTTTTTAATTTTAAAAGTTATTCAATAAAATAGTTGGGCGAAGGATAACTTTACTGTAAGTATCTAATTATGCTTTTCATGTACAGCTTGGCAAAAAACTGTAGAAAACCGGAAGTCGCCACTGTCTTCGCGCTACCAGCACTTTGAATGATTTTATTTTATTTTTTTCACTTAATATGTTAGTTTTATAGCACAATAATAAATCTAACAAACCTGCGGTCTTTGTTTATATCAAATGACAAAGATTTTAAAACGTTGTCAGAAACAAAAATATTCGTTCCGTTTCAATCCGTTCTGGCCAAGCTGTAAGTATTTGTTGCTAAAGGCGACAGGCGAGACCATAGGTCTGCATTTAAGTGTACTTTCGTTTGTTTGGAAAATAGCTACGGTTATTTAAGCTTTTCCAAACTGTCTTAATGTCTATATAAAAACTTAACATTCAGACAGACGTATTGTAGACGTTATTCTTTAATTTCATGAATACATAAAGCACTTTCACTTTAAGAAAATGTGGACAGATAAAAGTTTTACAGTACTGCTTAGTGTAGTCACATGACATTTAATTTGCTCCAACTCAATTTTAATTTCAAAAATGTGAAGGAAAGTTAGGCTACTTCAATAAAAGGATATAACTAGATTCTAGTTAGTTCTATTTGGGGGTAAATAACCTAGATGGTTTTGAATTTAAATTCACTCCCGCTTCTTCAAAGTACACACATCTCTGACATGTAATTACTGGCTAAGGCTGAACCTTGTTGTTTGTAAATAAATATGAATTTTCAGTTATGGCAATAAATTCTTCGTTTTAATATGGAGATAGTAATTAACTAGCTCAGAGGTTCCTAAACTTTTTCAGCTCGCGACGTATTACAAAAGTGGAAGTCACCACTGTGTTGTCGCTACCAGCACTTTGAATGTTTTTTTTTCGCTTATTCCGTTAGTTTTATGGCACAATTATAAATCTAACAAACCTGCGTTCTTTGTTTACATCAAATGTCAAAGATTTTAAAAAGTTGTCAGCAAACAAAAACATTAGTTCCGTTTCAAGACGTTCTAGTTCTACGCCAAGCTGTAGGTAAAGGTTTAGAATTTTTTCTTGGCGCCCTTAGCTAGTTGATACCAGACGATTAATAAAACAAATACCTGGTTTCGAAGTTCCGAACTCCTCGAAATCAGACGTGATAACGAAACATTACACACTGTACCTTTATTACACTAGCTGTGGTCAGCGGTTTCGTTCGATTGTAACTCGAAAATTATCACACGGTATAAAAAAAACAAGGTAGGTATGTGTTTCTTTACGTTTGAATGATTGCATGATAAATGATTTAATTACAATTACAAAAAAATAAATTTAAAACAATTAAATTTAAAATTAAATACAAAAATTAAATTTAAAATTGAACTATGCCTTATTGAACAACTTTGGCAATAGTTTTATTGGTATTTTGCTTATAATTGTATTGTATTTTTTTGGTTTGTGGTGAGTTATAAAAGTTGTTGATTACTTTACTTCGTTTATTCACTTTCTAACATATAGTGTTATTTTATTTATTTCTGCAGGTACCTACTAAATAATCATCTTACAGAATGAATGAATCACTCGAATTATCTAGTCATCGCACTATTTAGCTTTAAATATCTACTTTTGAAATTGTAAGACAAAGCTTACCTTTTGTTTTGAAAGTTTTTCAAACTTTCCACTTCAACACTTCCTATCTACGTTATCTACCCAATTATGCTTTAACACCTAAAAGTATTTAAGCTTTCTAAAGCTTTTTAGTCTTTTTTAACATTATCTGATAAATGACACAATTAAATAATATTCCCTTATCTGTTATACAAAGGAAAGGTGCGAAAAGAATGCGTTATTGTTACAAGCTGTAGTTTATTGCGGGCATTGTTGTTGTCTCTTATCCATTCATGTTCGCCTAGTCCTATTGAAATTTTGACAATGTTCTTCTGAGACTTTCTGGGTAAGAATGTGAAAAAAAAACTAAATGTTAGTTGTCTTCTTGAACTACTTCATGGAAACACTTTATTTTGATATAATTATTCATCGAGACACACCTACATCTTCTAACAATTTTATTGCAGGAAAAAGCAAGTGTTAATTAAAAATTCGAGACATTGATTTGTACGCAAAAGATTCACTTGAACTAAATAAAACCGGGACCGTATTCAATAAATTATTATTATTTAACAAACATTTTAAAACTAGGAATTCACAACGATATACATCTTAAAAATTAAATTTTTACCCCTTTTTTCTATTAAGTAATTTAATTTAATTTAATTTAGGTAAGTCCCAATATTTTATTAATTATTTCTTTCAAAAATATCAATACCTAACATGTCAGACCAATATTAATATTATGGGACGGGAGGTACACTAAAAAAAAAAATATGTGTTCAAGTTAGCCAAGTGGGACCTTATTCTATCTACCTGAGTCTACGATAATATCAGAAAAAGTGCAGCAAATAATAGACGAGGATTATTTCCTTTCAACAAAATTGTTTGGCGTAAGGTTACAACAATATTGTGTTCGAGATGTAAGTAAATTGTTGTGTCTAGGTACTACTGTTACATTGAAACTCATTTACTTCTCAATTACCTACTTTAGAAATATTATTACCTAGTACATCTGGATCCTAAAAGTAAAATTGACCTAATGTTGTACCTAAACATTAACACGATCCATTTGTTATATTTTATTTACTCCTTACCTACCCTTTGAAGTTGGTCCCAGGACTTATTCCATGACCGTGACCCCGGAACATAAAGGGCTATTGAAGGACACCGTGGATTTTAGTCGGTAAAAGCCTGACAGTCCCTCCCGCCCTGCCCGGGGTGGGAGGACTCATTTGAAGATTTTACCACGTTAAAAAAAAACCCGTTGAAGTTGGCACAGGTCTTCACGAAAAACTTTCTTGATAATCTGTTTGTTCCCATGGTTTGTAAGATGATAGTAACGTCCTCTAGCGGCGGCGGGCGGCGTTTCACTTGTGCAGGAAGTTGTAATGCCCTCTAGCGAGTTTTGCATAAACTTGTAGACAGCCGTAACTTTTTACCATCTTTAGAATATGACAACACTGTGACATTTAACTGACACTTACAACGTAGCAACACTTGCTAAACGTCAAACAGTTGTCAAAATGGCACGTCAGCAGCAAGATGTTGATGAGCTTTTCGATGTTAAAAATGCATTTTATGTTGGAAATTACCAACAAGCAATCAACGAGGCACAGAGCGTGTCGGTAAGTAACATTATTTACAATCAAAAGTTTCATTGGTTCACCATTTCATGTTGTAATTCTATTTGTTTTGGGGCGGTGACGTTGTGCCGCTCCTGTTTTCCTAATTTTTTTAAATTACTGCAGTTTTGAGCTAATTTTGTGTTACCTGTATACTTATTAGTTACATCCTAACATAATTAACCACTTTTTCAGCCATCAACACCTCTAATAGCGCTCCAACGAGATGCGTTCCTGTATCGATCGTACATCGCTCAAGGCAACTACAGAATCGTACTTCAAGAGCTTAAAACCGCGGATCCTATGCTGCAGCCGCTGAAGACATTAGTGGAGTACCTTACACCTAACGCCAATAAGCCTGCGATCGTTGCTGATGTAGATGCACGAGTGAGTAATTCCTTTGATTTGTGACTAGTGATGGGTTTTTATCCGGATAAATACTCAAAATGGATAAATACTCAATAAATATCCATTTTTACTCGAGTATTTATCCAAAACAGTGGATAAATACTACTTATAGTGTAAGTTACATTGTTCATCGTAAATTTTATTGTTTTACAAGAAAAATGATTGAAATATATGAAATTCTGTAAATATAGATTTGTAACGTACTTTTTTAATCACTTTAATAATTACAATTATTTTATGCGTTGAAAAAAGGAGGAAATATTCACGTTTTTTCATAATTCGTTGTTTTCTTTTTTTCAGTTTTTCAATAAAAACTTAAATAAAACATAATTTTCAGTTTCTAATTAATTATGAAGTAGATAAATGTTTTTTGTATGACGCACCAACTCTAATGGACTGACGCGGACAAGCGACCGCACATTTGTCTGATCAAATCTAACCGAGTCTAACTGAGTGTAACGGTCAGACTGACTCCAATTCAGATGGAGTCTGACTCCGAGTCTGAGTCTGACCGAACCTAATACAGAGTATGACTGAGTCTTACCGAGTCTTACGGAGTCTTAACGAGCATGACTTCGAGTTCGAACAAGTTTGACCGAGTCTTATAAAGTCTTACTGAGTCTTACAGAGTCTTAGCGAGTATGATTTCGAGTCTGACCGAGTGTGACTGAGTCCGACTGATTCTTACTGAGTCTTAGCGAGTATGATTTCGAGTCTGAACAAGTCGAGATGACTGACTCTGACCGTCTTACTGAGTCTGACCCAGTCTTACGGAGACTTAACGAGCATGACTCCGAGTGTTCCGGCCCGCCGCATCACTAGTTAAGACGACGGAGGGGCAAGAGGAAGGGGGACGGCACGGCAGTAGCGCCGCCGCCGGCGCTGACAAACACTACACCAAAACCACGGAACGGTGCGCACGCACGCCACACAGACTGTACGCGATATTAATTTAAAACTATTGTAAAAACTAAAATTAAACGTTGTTCTAAATATTGCTATTCTCAACACCGAGTTCGAATAAGTCTGACCGAGTCTTACCGAGTCTGACGGAGTCGTAGCGAGTATGATTTCGAGTCTGAACGAGTCTGACTGACTCTGACCGATTCTTACTGAGTCTGAACGAGCCTTATCGAGCATGACTCCGAGTTTGAACAAGTCTGACCGAGTCTTACGGAGTCTTAACGAGTATGATTCCGAGTCTGACCGAGTTTTACCAAGTCTGACTCCGATCCTGACTAAGTCTGACCGATTCTTACTGAGTCTTACCGAGTCTGACCGAGTCTTACCAAGTCCGACCGTGTCTTATCGAGTCTTAGTGAGTATGATTCCGAGTCTGACTGAGTCCTACCGAGGGTGACCGAATCTGATTCTGAATCTGACTGAGTCTAACCGAGTCTTACCGAATCTTACCGAGTCTTACCAAGTCTGACCGAGTCTTACCGAGTCTGCCCGAGTATGACTGAGTCTAAACAAGTCTTACTGAGTCTAACCATATTCGACACCGGGTCTTACTCCGAGATTTGATCTATTTTTTCATATTAAAGGTTTACCTTATTAAAAAACATGTCAATTAAACTTATTTTCAACCCTACCTAACATAGGGCTTTGGCCTTGTTGATGTCATCTCAAGGCCTAATTGCCGTGTCTGTGGCAGGACCTATTCAACCCCTGCCCTGCAGGCAGTTATCAGTAGTGACTAGTCACGGTACGTCCTCCCCACTTCGTTAAGAAGAAAGAAAATATGTTTATTTTACAGTCAAACATGTCATCGGCGTAGCAGACAACGTCAATACCATGGAGGATTGTACCACGTAGTGCTCGGTCAAGCAGAAACAGTGTGCCAGGTACCAAATGCGACGGTGCACCGTAGATGGTTTGAATTCGAAACTTCATAATAGCGGAGCGCTTCCTTAATTTAACTCTAGAGCAAAGTCTGGAAGACGTTCGTCATGACGAGAGACACTGTCTTCACCCCGAGCTATTGCTTCCTCAGCCAAAGCCCTTCTTTTTTAACGAGGATAAACTGTCAAATGAGTCGTCCAGACTTGTACTGACTAAAATTCACGGTGTTTCTGCAATAGCCATTTACGTTTCAAGGTCACTGTTACCTGTTCAGACAGTCTCGCGACCCCGCCAGGCGTTTGGCCCACCATGGGGGCCTCGTCAGTCAGTCAAATCACTCACATGCACGTTTGGCAGAAGCCAAACAGGATATCTACAGATCCAAGATACGCAAACAAGATAAACTGCATATATAAAATGAGGCAGAGTTAGGCTGCAGTGAGAAACACATTGCTTCTCCTTGACTGGAGAGACTTCTGAGACCTAATAATACAATAATATCATTTTTGGAGAGCCCAAGTAACAATACTTGTCATTGAATTTGTAAAAATAACCATTTTATTCGCAAAAAATATAAATATCCATCATTTTGAGTAAATATCCGATAAAAACGATAAAAAAAGAGTATTTATCCGTTTCGGATAAATACTCGAGTATTTATCTTCTGAGTATTTATCCTCCGCCCATCACTATTTGTGACTGATGCAACAGTGTTGATATTTGGAGTGGAGCTCGTGGCTAAATAATCACAGCCGCACATGCCGATCTTCCAGGTTAAGCCGCGCTTGCCGAGGTTGGTCTGTGGATGGGTGACCATCTATCATAGCGAGTTTCCTCCGTGCCTCGGAAAGCACTTAAAGCCGTTGGTCCCGGCTGTCATTTGTAGATCTTTGACAGTCGTTACTGTTAGTCAGAAGCTCTAAAGTCTGACAACCAGTCTTACCAAGGGTTATCGTATTACCCAGTTACTGGGTTGTGGAGGTCCGACAGGCAGTCGCTCCATGTAAAATACTGATATCCAGCTGAATCTGGTTTGACTGGAAGCCGACCCCAATATAGTTGGGAAAAGGCTAGGCAGATGATGCAACAGTGTTGATATTTCCACAAAATAGAAATATTGTAGACTATCTGAAGTGGTAGCTCATTTTTTGTCATTAATTGAAGTAATCAAATAGTTTCTTGCCTATTCTTGGAGTGCAATATTCTGATCAACAACAGTATTCCCTGAATTTGCCCGAGACTGTTTCAAGAGCACACTCGAAAGGCTTGGTATGCAGAGGGTATCCAAAAGAACAGAATGGTTTTTGTGCTCTACTGATCTGACGCGTTTACCCAGGGCAGAAGCACTCATTTGATGTTATTCCTCCCGGAGATAAATGTTTTTTGTATAATGAAATGCTTCAAACACCATCTCTCATAAATCTTAGAATAAAATGATGTAATTTCTTCTCAAAAAACGTATAATATTGTGTAATGTTTCAGGTGGCCAAAGGCACAGAGCTGTCCAATGAAATCTTCCTTATAGTAGCGGCCACTATCTACTACCACGAGGACAATTATGAAGCAGCGCTCAAGTAAGTCCATTGTGACTGTAATCATTATCTACACTAATAATATAATTATAATAAGGAAATATTTGTTTGTTTGTAATGGATAAACTCAAAAACTACTGGACTGATTTTTAATCTCAAGAACTTCAAGGTTTGTATTGAGAAAGGCTGAAGAGGCTGTAGGCCAGTGGTTTTCAAACTTTTTGGTGGTGGAACCCCAAAATAAAACAAAGTTATGTGCATTCTTCAATAACAGGGAATCAATGAAAGTGTATGTACCATAGTAAATGAAAAAAAAAAATGTAATGAGACGTGTGAAACTGTTTCTTATTCATTAATCGGTTTATTTTAGGTTTGATCGAAGACAGTTGAATTTTGTTGTGGTAGCTGTGTTCTCGCAGAGCACAATTTGAGTATAGCTGGTGTAGGCTATTTAACATTATGATACAACTAATAGGAACCCACTAGCTGGTGAAACCTTAGAAATCGACTGTACAAAGAGAATTTATGATGAACTAATGCAATACCTATGTGGAATAAATCTTTTTTCTATCACTTAAAAGATTTTTGGTCTCTCTTTTTCAGAATCCTCCACAATGCTGAATCACTGGAGCTCCGTGCGTTCACGCTGCAGTGCCTCCTGGCTATGAACCGACCGGACCTGGCCCGCAAGCAGTTGAAGGCTCTCCAAGACATCGAGGATGACAGCACGCTGACACAGCTTGCTCAGGCATGGCTGAACTTGTCACAGGTTAGCTAAACTAGAGGCAACGACGATATAATACTAGACTCCGCATGCACGATCTAAAGAACACAAACTATTCTGCCAAGTTGCTGAGGTACTACATAAGCGAGGGGGAAGGGGTACTGCGTTGTGATTGGCTAACTCAAGGTCTGTGCTGTCTCAACGTATGTTTACGGCTCACAGGATTGGTCGAAATGAGACGAATATAAGACTTTTTGACTTTTTGCCTAATGTGTTGGCAGACATCGGTCGCCTGTTATTAGGAGTCTAGTATTATATCGTCGTTGACTAGAGGTTTACTACTTACAATGTTTGTTACCTAAGATAGTTGCATGTTGCATGATGTAGAGAAATGGATCTTGAAGCTTGTGAGCAGATGCTTGTCCAAGCTCTCACGCGATTATTCATCATCATCAGCCTATTATGTTCCCACAGCTGGGACACAGGCCTCCTCTCTGTGAGAGGGAGTGGACCATGATCCACCATGCGGGCCTAGTGCAGGTCGGTGGTTAGTGGATGTCACATATCTCCGAATATTTGGTTCTAGAACATGCCGGTTTCCTCACGATGTTTTCCTTCACCGTTTTGAGAGCAGTGGTGATGAAATAAATTACACAAAGTAATGTGCCTGGCGGGGTTCGAACCCACGACCTACAATTCGTAAGTCGGGACCGATACCACTGATTATTATGTCCTCTATACCGTTGCAGTTTCAGGCCTTTTAAAACTACAGCTAAGGAGTGGAAGTCGCTGCAGGCATCTCTATTTCCCGACAGCTATAACCTTGGGGTCTTCAAGTCAAGAGTGAATAGGTTACGTCTAGGCAAGCGTGCTTCACCGTCGACCACATCTTCGCTTACCATCAGGCGAGATAGTGGTCAAACGCGAACCCTATCATTAAATTAAATAAAAAAGAAAGCAGTTTAAAAAGGCTTACTAAATATTTGTAACATTCAATCAGTTTGTTTTTTTTTTGGCATAACGGCCTTGAAGCCATGCCAAAAACATTTAAAAAAAAATCTTTTTTGAGCTAATTTGTAAATGAATTATTAATTTTGTTTTGCAGGGTGGACCAGGAGTGCAGGACGCACACTACAGTATTATGGAGCTGTCAGAGAGGCTCGGCGCGCTGGGAGCCGGCCCCGCCGCTGTAGGAGCCGCCGCCGCTGCTTCCAGAGGTAATTTTGATAATTATGTGTAGCAATAGTAGATTATTAACCAAGGGGATAAAGCAGTGTCTTCTGTCGCGGGTGACGATTTAAATCGCGAGCATAACGAAGGACTCGAGGCTTACTCCCGAGCGTAGCGAGGGTGTTAGAAACTTAAATCACGAGCGAAGCGAGGGATTTAAGACGAGTCCTGAGTGTAGCGAGGGATTTAAGTTCACCCAAGACTAAGACAGCTTTATCACCGAGGAAAATACTCTACTTTTCGTACCACTTGCGAAAAAATTAACGTTATAATAATATGTATGAGATAAGCATTAATTAAACATTAAAGAAGGATGCCCAAAAAAAACAAGTTCCATCTCTTCATGAAATGTCTAAAACACCCAACACCGACCTAGCAGCATATTTAAGTAAAATACGAACAGGCGAGCCCGGTGTGCGACTAGCAACAGTTTTCAACATGTCAAGACAGAATCTTGAGAGAAAAATACATTTGGCAAGGGAATGCTTGAATCGTGATTTTATACCTCTACATTTGGGATTTAATCACATAACGCAGGAAGAGGTTGTGAGAAGAAACAGACGCATTCCAAACCATATTTTTGGTACGGTCCCAAGGACGAAAGCGATAATTATATGTGATGGTACATATTTATATTTACAGAAGAGTACTAACTTCTTATTCCAAAGGAAGAGTTATAGTCTACACAAATACAAAAACTTAATAAAACCGTTCCTTATCGTATGTGCAGATGGATATATCATTGAAGTCTCCGGACCATATGCGGCTACCAATTCAGACGCAACAATAATGCAGAGTATATTAAATAACCACAATAATCCACTAGAAGAGGCACCTATTCGGTGGTTTTTAAACGCAGGCGACGCACTCATTCTAGACCGAGGATTCCGAGACGTAATTCCGGATTTAGAAGAATGTGGTTTTGAACCGCACATGCCGCCATCTAAGAGGCGGCATGAAACACAACTCAGCACAGAGGATGCAAACAAATCCCGACTTATAACAATGGTCCGATGGGTTGTTGAGACAATTAACGGTGGTTTCAAAAGAAACTTCAAAATATTCCGCAACACTTATTTTAATAAATCAGCGTCATTTGCCATGATTGATTTCAGAATTGCCTCTCTTATAACCGCATTTAAAGAACCTTATGCTGACAGCCAATATTCTGACGCGTTCATCAACATAATTAATAATAACATGCATAAACCGAACCTGCTGGCAGATTATGTGGACCAGCAAAATATGAATCGGCAAAGAGTAGCGTTTGAGAGGTTACAGGCAAACCCCCCAAACCTACAAGATTTTCCAAGATTTTCGTACAACGAACTGATTTTGTTCGCTGTAGGCACATATCATTTAAAGATAGCTCGGTCCTACTGCTGGGAACATGTAAGAGGGAACGGTACTTACGAAATAGAAGTGTACCGACATCCTCATCTGATTAATATTGGTGACTATGGTGAGAAAGCTTTATTAAGAGGACGCATACAGTCGCGGCATGTTCGATCCAGAACGTATTATACATACATCATGTATACACCGGGTCACAACAGCAAAGACGCAATTATAGAATACGCTTGTTCATGCATTCATGGTCGTAGAACTTTAGGCAGCTGTGCCCATATAATAAGCATGCTATACTATCTTGCATTTGCAAGACACGAAGGGCTTCAACAGCCAGCGCCTTTTTTTGATAGCGTTCTCCTTGATATAGAAAATATATAACATTTTAAAAATCAATAAAAGAACGTAGCATATATTCAGTTGTTTTCATTTATTAAGTTAATAGCCATAATTATAATAATCCGTAATCACTTTAATATGTACAGTAACGACCCGCACCAGCTCCGCACGGGTGCAATCTCTACTATGTTATGCATGTTATATACATAAAACTTTTCTCTTGAATCACTCTATCTCATCATCATCCGTTGCGGAGTTATAAAGATATAAGCATACATAGGGACCGACAGAGGAATGCGACTTTGTTTTATACGATGTACATATTATGTAGTGATAGTGATAGTGAAGTGATAGTGATGATAAATAATGTTTATATATAATTATGTATATACATATATATGTAAAAACAGTAGATATGTATTATGTTCTTTACTCTCAAATCTCTCTCAATATCAGAGTATTCCGAGCTGCGCGCGAGCCGCGCGCGTGCATTCTCGGCAATGATTTGTATGCCAAAAGGCGGGCGAGAAGCGCGCGCGCGGCACGCGATCTGCACGCGTGCAGCTTGCAAACGGCGCGCGAGCTGCGCATTTGCGGCGCATTCGCCAGATGTGGACGCACCCTCAAGCACAATAATTCATAACAATATCGCTTGTAAAACCGCTTTGAACAAGCCATAGATTTATTAAAAGTTCAGTTAATTAATTACGTTTTTTTTTACTTGGTGATGGTTTAATCGAAAACTATTATTGGATTTGGATTATAGTATGTATACTCTACCTTGCCACACATAAGTCGTTTTAATCGATTCTGGGTTTTTACTCCATATATTTTTGGGCATTCCTCTTTAACAATAACTTATTTAAAAAAAATAATTAAAATAAACTCAACGTTTATGTATTTGAAGAAAACAAAACGCGGCAAATTCCTAGATTATATTGTATTCTCGGAAAAGCAAAGGCATCAAGATCATACGGCCTCTTCGGTTTTCGTAATGTTATTAAATCATAACTGCATAATAAATGCGTATTCCTTTTTCAAAAAGTTGTATAATCTATATACAGGGTGTCCCAAAACTCAACGTCAAGCCGAGACGGGGTGATAGGATTGATCATAACCATCATGAGAAAAATCTGAAAAAAAATCTATCCCATGTAGTTTGAAAATTATGGACATTTTAAGAAAATCCTAGAAATTTGATCAAACTGTACCATTTTTCGGTTATTGTGGTTTTCCTTTTTTATTTTTGTTCAATTGAACTTTGGAAAAGTAATCCTAAATAACATTTCTAGAACCCCAATAAAAAATAATGACACAATTGCCTCAAGTTTCCGAGAATTGAGACTATTTGTTTAACTACAAATTTAAAAAGTCTACCCGCGCGCGCGCGAACAGAGCGGACGTCTTGTGTGTTCGTTACCGATATTTAATTGTTTTATCTCGCTATTATGTCGCGAAATTGTACTGGTTGTGGTGTGGACATATTATCTAACATGCCATATATTGAGTGTTCTAAAAAGACTTGCAACAAAATGTATGAATTGAAGTGCCTTGGAATTACTATGGAGAACTTTGCTACGTTTACTCAGGACTATAAGGATCAATGGGTATGTCCTGAGTGTGTCTGCTCTCAACGCAAGCCTAGTCGCAATGCTGATACACCTGTTAGCAGAAAATCTGGCCAAGTAAACACTTCTTCAATCTGCAGCAACGTAAACACTCAGCGAGGAAGTCGTATAAAAAACACGGAATCTCCGGTGACGGAACCCAATTTCAACTTACTAGAAGAGATCAAGGACTTTCGAATTGAGGTATTGTCACGCTTAGATGTCCAGACAAGTAAGATGGACAATATGCAAGAAATATTTAATTGCACGAAAAATGAGCTGCAAGAATTACGTTCATATGTGAAGGTACTTGAACATAAAGTTGATCAAGTATTTGCGTTAGAAAATCAAATGAGGGAACTAATAACGCGTAATCAATATTTAGAACATCAACTTAACATCTCCAAAGTGTCACAAACATCAACAGACACGGTAAAACTTTCTAAAAAAGCATCGAATTATGTCGATGCTATTTGTAAACAATCCACAAATCACCTGGGTGACGAGCCTACCGCCAGCGCCACAGCTGTGATATCGAGTGGGGCCACGAAAGCGGTGGAACAACTAATGTCTAAGTCTAAGGAAGTATCACAGGAAAAGAGGCAGACTTTATCAACAGCCGAGGCTGATATGAGCAGCCACGAAGAGAATAATGAGGGGTGGAAAATAGTCCAAAAGAAGAAAGGGAGGATTCAAAATAAAGATGTAAAGAGAGGCCAGAACTCGAGCCTTCAGGAAATTCAAGCAATGGAGCGTAAGAAACATCTCCACGTTTGGCGATTACACCCGGAAACGACAGTGGAAAAATTGACCGCTCATGTGATACAGGTGTGTGGCGCTGAAGCTAACGTCAAAATTGAAAAGATTAAACATAAGACAGAGAGAGACTATGCTTCGTTCATTGTTGGAATCTCTGAGGGCTTTTATCACAAATTATGTCAGCCAGAGGTATGGCCTCTGAATGCAGAATTTTCCGAATGGATTTGGTTTCGGAGACCAAAAAATAAGCCGACCGACGGAAAATAGAAGCATTGAAATTTATTATCAAAACGCAAGAGGTCTACGTACTAAGTTGGATATGTTTTGTGATAATATCGAATCTTCGGGAGCTGATTTAATTGCAATAACTGAAACTGGTTGCAATGATTCAATACACAATGCAGAAATTATACCACAAGGATATCATATTTTACGATGCGACCGATTAGATGGGCGGAAACAAGGAGGCGCGTTTCTCGTGGCCACACATGGATTCGAACTACGGAAAGTAACAGTACCCGGTGACGTCGACGTCAATAGATGTGCTTTTGAACTGGTTTGTGCTACAGTTTATACGCGTAATAGATATTTGTTTTTGTGTTGTGTAGTCTATATTCCCCCGAGCAGTAGCGAGAATGATTATTTGATTTTGTTTAGGATTATTGAACAATTATGTGTAAATTATAGGGACGTAGTTGTTATAGGAGATTTTAATTTGCATTCTTGTAATGATAATGTAGCCAATTATTACGAGTATTTTATTTCTTTTTGTGAATTCATACAGACAAATAAAGTACCTAATTGCAATGGTCGACAGTTAGATTTAGTGCTGTGTTCATTGGGTGGGGGCGAGGTGCGCGTGAGTGAGGCAGACGAAGTTCTTGTGCCGGTGGACCCCTACCACCCGCCGCTCGCAATATGCGTACCTGTAGGCAAGTGTGAGCGTTCGGGCTGTAAATATACTAACTCCATCCCGCCTCATACTGTTGTAGCAGGGGCGGGTAGTGTGTGTCCACAGTGGAATTTTGCCAAAGCAAATTATGACGCGTTGTACTCATTGCTACTATCAAACCATTGGAAGCCGATGTATGATATAAATGACCCAGATAAGGCCATTAATTACTTTTATGAGACCATAAATAGCATCATCGACAGTTCCGTTCCAAGAAAAAGGCAAAAGAATGTTAATTCTAGGTTTTCTAGGTACAGGTACCCTGAGTGGTATACGGGTGAAATTATTCATTGTATTAAAGAAAAGGCGATACTGCATAAACGTTATAAAAATAGTGGGTTAAGCAGTGATTACGAAATGTTTGCTCGGTGTAGGGCAAAGGTAAAAACAATGATAATGCGTGCTCATAACCATCACCGGGAGAGGGTTCAGCAAGGTTTTACAAAAGATCCGAGATCTTTTTGGGATTATGTAAGGGCTAAAAAGGGAACAGATAATCGGAAAAGCATTCTCAAAAACGGTAAAGTTATACCCGAGTCGGAGTGTGCTAGTGAGTTCGCGCAATATTTTTATTCTGTTTACAATAATCAGGAACCACGACTCGATGTGAACGCCGCAGTGGCCTCAAGCGGCGGTAGCAGCTCGCGTGTACATATAGGTCGCCTACAACTGAGCCAAGTAACGAAAGCTCTGGATGGACTTAAGGCAAAGCGGTCGGCAGGGCCAGACGGTATTCCAGCTTTTGTAATAAGGGATTGCCGCACTGTACTAGCGAAGCCGCTCTTACATTTATATAATCTGTGCATGGAGTCGTCTTATTTTCCTAAATGCTGGAAAATCACACGTGTGATCCCAGTACCTAAGGGTGGAATGGATTCGGACGTGAGTGGCTATAGACCGGTAGCAATTCTATCAGCACCAGCAAAGGTTTTTGAGTCGACCGTACAAACATGCATTTTAGACCAAGTATCTTGTTTAATATCGGATGCCCAGCACGGATTTAGACCGGGTTGCAGCACGACCAGTAATTTACTGAACTTTATGACGTATGTGGTACCAAATGTTGATGCGGGAGTACAAGTCGACGCTGCCTATTTTGATTTTAAAAAAGCTTTTGATTTGGTGGATAACGACATATTATTAGAGAAGCTGGCAGCTGTCGGCTTTACTCCCAAATTACTGCAGTTCTTTGCTAACTACTTGAGAGATCGACGGCAGTTTGTAGAATATGCTGGTTATAAATCCGAGCCTTATTACACGAGGTCAGGAGTGAGCCAGGGAAGCAATCTGGGTCCCCTGAACTTTAATATTATGATAAATGACTTGCCTGAGGTTGTCAGGGCTGCCACTTGTCTATTATTCGCGGATGATCTTAAGTTACTTATGGCAATTAAAGATTTGAGTGACTGTGCACGGTTGCAGCGTGATATAGATAGTGTGGCAGAGTGGAGCAGGAAGAATAAACTGCAATTTAATGTTAAAAAATGCTCGGTTATAACCTTTGGCAGAATGAAAGTGCCCCATCATCACGGGTATGCGTTAGATGACACGCCAATTGAGCGGGTAGAAAAGGTACGCGATCTTGGGGTGCGCCTGAACACCGAGTTAACATTTCGGGAACATATTATAAATGTTTGTAAAAAATCATATAGAAGCCTGGGTTTCATACTCCGTCGGGCATCGGGTTTTACAAACATTACAGCGGTAACAGCATTGTATAATGCTCTGATAAGAACACAACTGGAGTGTAATGCTGTCATATGGGCTCCACATGAGATTAAATATAGTCTTATGTTGGAACGAATACAGAACAAATTTATCAGGTATTTGTATATGAAACTTTACGGGGTCTACCCCTTCTATCCGTTGATGTACCCAACCTTGTTCGTAATCGGCATGGTTGGGTACAACAAACTGGAAACAAGAAGGGACCTGGCTTTTACTACGTATATTTTTAAACTGTTGCGTGGTAAAACGTTTAATGCTGGTGTTTTAAAGGAGATATGTCTGAATGTGCCTGATAAGTACGCATTACGACGTCGACGGCCACGGTTGTTAGCGGTGCCACGCGCGCGAACTAACCTGCTCAGTAAAGCGCCCCTCACGCGAGCCTTGCATACACTGAATGACACTGCTGATAGGATAGATTTATTTAACTGCTCTCTGAATGAATTCACAAAGGCAACATTGTTTGTATTATGTTATTCTAATATATAAAAATAACAATAATTAATATTGAAACAAAGGCCACGCTACCGCATTAGGATTATTGCCTGTAATGATAGTTGTGTTTGTGATAAATAAATAAATAAATAAAATTTTCAACATCCGTCGACTTTGACAGGCCCTCCTTTAAAAAAAATGTACTAGAGTGCCTTGGCAAGTAGCATCAAAAGTTGGCGCATTTAATCAGGATTCTAAAATGGTACAATACTTGTTAGTTCCATACAATAAAAAAGAGTAAAAAAATTAAAACCTCAAGTAAGCCGATTTTTGCAATCTCAGTTAAAATGTTTTTGATTCGCACAAGCTCTAGGTAGGTTCGTAATTTTAAGGCAAAATGATCTCAAAGCCCATTGAAAACGTAGCCGACCTGCGTTAATGCATTTCTCAAGCAGCTGAGGAGATTAACTCTCGAAGATATGCTCGACTAATAAGTAGATCTTTTTTAAGAAGATGTAGGGCTTGTATTTAGGCCAATGGTAAACAATTTGAATTTATTGTTATAAAATGTTATTTCTCTATCTGACTTTTATTCCATCAAACCTAAATTAAACGAGATCAAGATTTTTCATTATTTTACTAATTTTACTAACTTTTTTCACTTTGGTTAAAGTGGCGTCATTATCTATCTCGCTCACTTATGGCAAACATAACCACTATCCATCTTTCTCATCAGTTTGCCTTAAAATTAAGAACCTATCTAAAGCTTGTGCGAATCAAAAACATTTTAACTGAGATAGCAAAAATCGGCTTACTTGAGGTTTTAATTTTTTTACTCTTTTTTATTGTATGGAACTAACAAGTATTGTACCATTTTAGAATTCTGATTAAATGCGCCAACTTTTGATGCCACTTGCCAAGGCACTCTAGTATAATGTTATTTCTCTATCTGACTTTTATTCCATCAAACCTAAATTAAACGAGATCAAGATTTTTCATTATTTTACTAATTTTACTAACTTTTTTCACTTTGGTTAAAGTGGCGTCATTATCTATCTCGCTCACTTATGGCAAACATAACCACTGTCCATCTTTCTCATCAGTTTGCCTTAAAATTAAGAACCTATCTAAAGCTTGTGCGAATCAAAAACATTTTAACTGAGATAGCAAAAATCGGCTTACTTGAGGTTTTAATTTTTTTACTCTTTTTTATTGTATGGAACTAACAAGTATTGTACCATTTTAGAATTCTGATTAAATGCGCCAACTTTTGATGCCACTTGCCAAGGCACTCTAGTACAATTTTTTTAAAGGAGGGCCTGTCAAAGTCGATGGATGTTGAAAATTTTAAATTCGTAGTTAAACAAATAGTCTCAATTCTCGGAAACTTGAGGCAATTGTGTCATTATTTTTTATTGGGATTCTAGAAATGTTATTTAAGATTACGTTTCCAAAGTTCAATTGAACAAAAATAAAAAGGAATAACCACAATAACCGAAAAATGATGCAGTTTGATCAAATTTCTAGGTTTTTCTTAAAATGCCCATAATTTTCAAACTGCATGGGATAGAATTTTTTTCAGATTTTTCTCGTGATGGTTATGATCAATTCTATCACCCCGTTTCGGCTTGACGTTGAGTTTTGGGACACCCTGTATATAAAAGAACAGGGGTTTTTCTTTTGACTCGACTACAGCCGAAGCCGCTTAACGCACAAACTTGAATTTTGGACAGCATTTGCAGTCTACCATGTAGATTGGCAATAAGACGGGATTTTGCGAAAATCCTCCTCTAAGGGGGTGAAAAGGGGTGAAAACTTTTGTATGAAAAATCTTATTCCTTGGGTTTATAAACTTGAAACTTACCACGAATAAGAACACCAGTAAATAAATAAGATTAACACTACAATTTTTTTTAAACTACCCTCCATTGCTAATCTAGACGATGTTAAAGTTTGTATGGGAAAATCATAACGCGTGAGCCAATGAATTTGAAAATCAGTATTTATATACTAGATAAGAATTAATCAAACACGTGTTTCAGGATTTTTCGAAAATCACTCCTCAAGTTGGTGAAAAGGGGTATTCAAGTTTTAAGGGGAGTATTTAAACTAATAAACGTAGAAACCTGAATTTTAGATGGAAGTTGCAGTTTATAATGTAGGTGAGCAGTAGGATTTTGCGAAAATCTACCTCTAGGGGGTGAAAAGGGTGGTGAAAAACCTTTGTATGTAAAATCCTATTCCTTGGGTTGATAAACTTGAAACTTAGTACGAATATGAGTATAAGTCAATAAAAACGATGGTCATTAATAGTTTTTTTATAACTACCCTCCATTTTTGGGTTTTTCGAAAATCACCCCCTAAATTTTGAAAAGGGTTGATTAAGTTTTAAGGGAAGGATTTACTGCTTGCTTCGATAAATTCTAAACTGGGCATAAATTATCTCTCAATTGAATAAAGGATACGTACGAGTATTTATTATATTTAAAAAATCATACCCTAGCGTATTTTTGTTTGTTTGTATTGAATAGGCCCTGAAACTACTAGAGATTTTCCAAAAGTATCCTATACTATAAGGAGGGTCAGCTGGAATTAAATTTACTGAGTTCGAAGTTAGAAACACGCGCAGACGAAGTCGCGGGCAAAGTGCTAGTGCTTTACATACAAACTCAATGGTGTAAAGGCAGACTGATGTAGTTCACTATCGGTAAGTATTCGAAATTCAAATCACATTCTCTCCCTAGAGGATGAATGAAATTCAGTACAACTTTCTTTCCCTAGGGAAAGCTGTTTTTAACAGATTAATAATGACTATTGTTATGTACGCTTTTTGTGGCATAGAATGTCACTTTTTTGAGCAAGTGGTACGAAAAATATATTTACAGAGAGTTGAAAAAACGCCGTCTTGATAGAAGAGCGAGATTAAAATTCATCAGGTACAGGAAACAGACGTTGTTGGGGCGCAGAAATGATCAGACCTGGGGGAGGTATTACAACGTGTCTTAAAATCAGGCTTGTTCCAGTGAGTGAACGAGACGGCGCTAGACGACTTGTATAGCTCTGTCACTTTCACACCAGGTCCACAATTAGCCAGACCAAGGCATTTGGTAGGCCTAAGGTAGTTACGATACTGCCTGAGTTAATTAGTGTACAGAATAATATGTTGACTAATGGGTTTTCGCAGATTACACGATCGATCACTTTTTGCTAAATATGAAATCCACTTTAAGTTTTTTTCACTTAAAGAACCTAGAGGTCGCTGAAGAAAAAATTATAGCAATAGATTGGCGATAATCTGTGAAGCTCAAAGTAGAGGGCGCTAGTCACGTTGGAGGTCATGCTATTTGTGAATAGTGTCAAAACCAGTTGATTTTCAAGTAAATATTCTGTTTTCAAGTAAATATCTATCGATTTTGTAAAAATAGAATGCCTCAGTGTTATGTTGTGCCTTTATGCTCATCGAGAACATCAGGACACAGGTTTCCCAAAGATATACATATGAGGAAAAGTGGATTATAGATATGAGAAGACATAAATAATTAAATATACACCAACAAGTAATGCACGAATTTGCAATAAACATTTTGTCCCAACATATTATGTAATGCCGCTGGATTCTGTTCTGAAAAGTCGACTTTCAAGTAAATATCTATCGATTTTGTAAAAATAGAATGCCTCAGTGTTGTGTTGTGCCTTTATCCTCATCGATAACATCGGGACACAGGTTTCCCAATGAAATACATATGAGAAAAAGTTGATTAAAGCTATGAGAATAGATAAATATACGCCAACAAGTAATGCACGAATTTGCAATAAACATTTTGTCCCAACAGATTATGTAAAGCCGCTGGATTCTGTTCTAAAAAGTCGTAAGTTGTATAAACCATATTGTTAAATAAACAGCATTCCACCGCTTTGTCAGAGTGGCTTTGTTATCTAACATAACCTCATTTGGTTTTGAACTCGATTGTTCATTACTTTTCAGCAAAACTGAGACTTAAGGATACTATAGGTACCTAGTTTCACATTCAACGACAATTATCAAGGCTTACTTTTCAATGAGATCTTCCTTTTGACCAGTTAACATTGCATTTTTTCATTTTAGTTCTTTTTTAAATTCACAAACAGTCCAAGATCCGTATTTTTCTGCCATAATTCACTTAATGAGGGATTTTCTTTTTATGGTTTCCCTAGTCAATGGATAGATGGCGCTGAACTTGATATGTTACTGCAATGAACGAACGTCACGTCATTTTTTTATTTTTTGCACTTGGATGTAATTTTGAGATCGTAAAACAAAAAGTACATGTTATGTCATTGTCAGTCACATCACATCACACAAATGGCATTTTGAAAATAAGGAAAAAGAAAAAAATATTCATTTACCAGTCTTTTTAATTTATGAGTTTTCCACGCCAGAAAGAAAATGTCCCAAGAGAAAAAGAAGAGAAGTCTGTGCCTCGTGGATTTGTGCAAAAATGAAGGCATACATCTTTTTCCTAGAGTAACATCGTCAGTTCAACGCCATCTATAGAGTCCTTAGAAACTACTTTTTTTTTTAAACTCCAAAAAGAAAACCTCTCATTAACAACGTCAAACAATCTATCATAGAACAATACAGCGCGGTCAACAATAAGTTACCTCCAAACACACTAGCGCCACGAAGTGGGAGAAAAGGGGGACATCGTCCCCATTGATATAATTAATGATTAAACGAACTTACCTGTACGTGAAGTTCTATCATAATTATACGAGATGTTTCGCCCTCGAGATTAGCGGTATTATAATTATTCGTAATTTTATTTACTTGTAGTATCGCGTTATTGACTTCCACTCGATCACTATAGTTGAGAAAAAAGGTGTCGCCACTAGCGACACCAACCTCAATTTAATTAATTTTTTCCGTTTCCTGTCACCTGTCACTGTCACCCGCACTTGCGAGGTCTCAACAGTTTTCTCTTCATTACGTTGAGAGATTTATATTTTCGTAACGCCTGGGGCTACTTGGGGAGGGCGGGAAACTCCCGCTAATCTCTTCGGGCGAAACATCTCGTATAATTATGATAGAACTTCACGTACAGGTAAGTTCGTTTAATCATTAATTATACTCCATGTTTCGCCCTCGAGATTAGCGGTATTATAATTATTCGTAATTTTATTTACTTGTAGATATTTAGAGCAAGTGGAGGAAATATCGATAACTCTAAAAATAAAGTAATTCATTTACATTAAATTTAATTATAACCCTATATCATAGGTATCAAAAATCAACATAATCAAATATTAAGTTACAAAATCAAAACCAAACCACTTATTGGATCTAAGCCAGAATAATAAGAATTATATTCAATTATAATCAGACTATTTTCTAGGTATACAACTGGATATACGCAATCATGCGTATACCTAATCATAATCCTAATCAGAACGTGCGTGCTAAAGTTGCACTATCTTCCAAATTGAAGATTGCCTATTGTAAAATATTGCAAAGGTGGAAGACTTGCCACTCCATCCAGCCGTCTGTCTTATCATAATTCAAAGCTTATTCCTAGACTGTGAGCTTTGGATGTTGCAGCGTCAATTCAACTCTCTTTTAGCATGGCCTTAACCGCTGAGTAGTTGACTCAGCGTCTACGAAGAAACTGGGTTGTCAGGTTTGCGAGCACTAATAAGCAAGTTATCAGATTTTCTTCAATTTTTCGTTTTACTTAAAAATGACAAGAGTGGCTTTTGCAGGACAAATCCCAGGCCGGTCTTCAGAGAAAGGTAGAGGCAGATGATGGTTGTTTATTACCAACTCTGGATGTTTTAATCAAATCGCTTTTAATTTGCAATTTTAATTATGGTCTGATTATTTAGAATCTTAAATTTGGTTAGTCTCAATTTTCAAAAGTATTTGTAAGAGATATGAGCCATCATAAGAGATAGCAATGTCACATACACTCTCGATAATCTTTCAAAGGTTAGAGTTTCATTGGGATATAATGAGCTTAAGGACTACACTGACATCCCAAGTAGTGTTATAACAAGGTAGCGGAGGTTGTAACCTATAGACACCCTTACAAAACCTAGATATCCTATCGTCGCTGATATGTCTCCTACGATTAAGGAAAGTGAGGAGCGATGGGAACTTATCGTACCGTATTGGCCACCATCATTAAAAATATAAGTGAGAAAATCCAAAATTATTGAAATGGACGGCTCCTGTACGAGCTTCACCTTATTTTTAAAGCAAAATAAATAGCATTTTTGAAGCAAACGTCGTAATTATTGCCTGAGTACAGTATCCGAAAAGGAATCTATCATGATGTCTACTGTCCGTAGTGGGACTAGCAGTTTAAGTAAGTAAAGCCTTCCTAACAAAATCCCGGCCAGCAGGGATGGCTGCAGGGATTGCTGGCTTGTATGTTGTGGTTGCTGGAATCGGGAATAAAAACATCTTCAGGATTTAGTTCTACAAGGTCAGATGAGAGCAGTCTCATAAAAAGTGGGTACCATGGCTGAGAGGGCCAGCGAGGAATAACTATATTATGCCTAGGCTTTGTCAGATATTATTTAACGCAAAGATTTAAGTATTACAGCCACAGGCGGAAGAGCATAAAACAAATGATTAGACCAATCCAAAGTAAAGGCGTCAATAGCATAAGCCGCTGGGTCCCTATGCCAAGATACGAATACATCGCATTTTTTGTTTATATGGTTGGCAAATAATCTATATCTGGGGTTAATGCATATTTTTTGAAGCAGCTCCCAGAAGGTTCCCATTCTACATCAGGATGGGTTCTTCTAGATTCTCTGTTTGCAGTGAAATTATCCTGTGATTTTATGTATGAAGCTACTACTAAAATCGTGATTCACACCACTGCCATCATTATGCTTTTCTTGACCCTGGTCAAATGATTGAACACTTCCCATTCGGTTTATATAACTGCGGTAGTGTTATCAATGCGTACAAGTACCCGACAACTAACATGGTTCTTCGCAAAGATCTTAAGAACGAAAAAAGGCCGGAATAAGTTCCAATTGATTTATGCAATATTTTTTCAGTATGAAAGCACTGACCACTAGCCATTTGTTCTCCACAAGCAGCTCCCCCACCCAATCGTTGAGGCGTCAGAATATATTTCTAAAATTAAGTTATCATCTCGGATTTATGTCCGTTTATAATATAAACGGTAATGACATTTACTTGTTGTAGTTGTCATTGTCGATCAAGTTTAAGAACTTACAACGTTCCAGTTTTTTGGTGTATAGCAGTCCATATTCTGGTGTGGGACATGCGGATGATAATTAACTTATCAATAAAATTGTGCGAATTGCCTTATCTTGTTACGTTTAAGTTCTAGCTCGATTTTAGTACGAGCTCTTTTATCTGCAGGTAAACTTAACTGCCACTTGTGGATATCTACAATATACCCTAAGTACTTTCAAGATTAAGACAGTATGAAAATGCTTTTTTCATAATTGATAATGAAACCTAACGATCTTGGTAATTTTAATAACGACCGGTTTCATAAGTTCAGTAATGTACAAAGACCAAATGCTACAGCATTGACTCGTACAGTTATTTAGGATAGACTTTAATTTAAAAGTACATATGCATCTTTGCATATGCATCTTTGAAGTCTAAAGTAGCTACATGCAATCTTTAGATAGCAACTTCAGAGAAGTTAGATTGTCTTTCAACTTAAAATTGTTATTTATGAATTTATTCAATCCCTTTTAATTTAAAAATAAATCTCGTCTTGTCTTTTGGCTTAGGTACAGTAAACCCATGTGACAATATTGGTCAGGACTAAATTCACATTCAGAAACAGCCCCAACAGACATTAAGCTAAGAGCACAGTCAGATTATGCATTTTCTTAAAACTGATTTAGATCAGCAGGGCTGAATAACCGGACAATTAAATTTGATTTGGCAGCCCTTTATCCATGACAAAATGTATATCGTCCATTGATGGACCATT
The DNA here is from genome assembly GCA_036375495.1 of Agrotis segetum. Classification (NCBI taxonomy): domain Eukaryota; kingdom Metazoa; phylum Arthropoda; class Insecta; order Lepidoptera; family Noctuidae; genus Agrotis; species Agrotis segetum. The sequence continues at coordinate 4,874,980 of JAQSVV010000175.1, read as the reverse complement.
GACTATAAAAAAGTGCAAGTCTGTCTGCATGACGTACCTTGTCTACTGGCGCAGGTCTGCTTGGACCGCTGCGTGTAGCTCTGCAACGAGGTTGACCGCTGCCTGGCGTTCTGATGTACAGGCGGCTGGTAACGTTGCTGCGAGGCCATAGTCTGCCTGCGGGCCGGTGTCCTCGCTTCCCAGTTTAAATCATTTTTGTTTGAAGAGCCCTTATTCTGGTTTAAATATTTTGGTTAGTGCCAATTGATCTCTAAGATCCTTTTTGCTGTTGTAAAGCGCCAGGTGGCGTCTCACTTCCATTTTTATTCATTTTACTTAGCTGGTCAGAAATTATTTTGGCCAATATGTTATGCCGGCTGCTATTTGCTTTTGCCTGGCCTCCATAGTCTTGTCCCTTTTGACCTTGATTTCCGTATTAAGCTGCGGTGCAGCTATTTATTCTTTATGAGTCCTTTTCGAACCGGAAATCAAACTTTTATGTCCGGTCCGTAGTCCTGAAAGGCTGAAGGCCTAGGACTATAATTATGATGTCTGCAGAGATAGCAGCTTCCTCAAAACTGCTGTCAGTCGGAGTATCCGATGATTATTATAGGGGTGGTCTCCTGCTCTGGTGAAGCAGGCGGGAAGCAGGCGGGAAGCAGGCTGTTTTGTGATCACCACAGTATTTACGACCGGGTTTGGTGCATTTTCGTGAAATGTAATAATAAACAGTAACACTACATCCTTCCTCTCTAGATTATTGTTAATCAGAGGGTTTTACTGTATTAACCCACAAATTACTATGAAACTTTTGATCTTTCGAAAATTAATTTATAACTGCAATAAATCAGCTCATATGCAAAATTGCAAAATTAAGTCCCTAGGACTAGGACTAGGATTCGGATAAAACCTTGTCAACCGAGATCAAATGCAACAATGCAATCATATGATCACCTAAGGTAGTCTCGGTGCACTGTTTTTCTAATTCGAATATTTCGAATATTACAAATAAAATAGTTTAAATTATTATCATGGCGGCGCATCGGCATGATTTTTTATTCTTTGTGCGAAGTAATGAACCGAAGTGGATGAGCACTAAAACACGAATGAAGAGAAAACTGTTGAGACCTCGCAAGTGCGGGTGACAGTGACAGGTGACAGGAAACGGAAAAAATTAATTAAATTGAGGTTGGTGTCGCTAGTGGCGACACCTTTTTTCTCAACTATAGTGATCGAGTGGAAGTCAATAACGCGATACTACAAGTAAATAAAATTACGAATAATTATAATACCGCTAATCTCGAGGGCGAAACATGGAGTATAATTTTTATAAGCTGTCAAAACGAGATTCTCCCACAGATTTTGTATAGAAATAGAAAACTATGACGTCACGAATTAATTTACTCAATGGGTGCGGCTAGCCGATACAAAATCTATGCTAAACAGTCAGCTATGCTGACTAAATTATCGGCTGAAACCATGCTGAGTTCAGACGAGAGCGACAGAGCGAGATAGCTGACTGTTCAGCATTTTCTGTCCAGATTTTCTATCAGCTAACAGATTTTAAAATATATGGATTTCGAACTGCAAAAGTTTCATTTAAATTCTTTTGATCTTAGTCGGACTTTCGGACCTGAAATAAAATGTGTTTTTAGAAAAAAATCTGATGTCTTGTGGGTCAACTGGATCGATAATATTGTCAGTTGACGAATAAGGCCCGACGCTGCGTTACGCGGATGCCCGCGCGGTTCTATACAAAAGTGCTCCGTCGCGGAGACCCGTGCGGGGACCCGCGCGGAGCCACGCACGGGGCCACGCGCGGTGCCACGCACGGGTTCACGCGCGGAGCCACGCGCGGAGCCACGCGCGGGGCCACGCGCGGAGGCACGCGCGTTTCTACGCGCGGAGGCACGCGCGTGTCTACGCGCGGTGCGTGAAAGGGGTAACACAAACGGGCTTGTTCATTGAATAAGGGTGCTTATACACGGTGCATGTAACTGGAGCAAACAGAGAGTAATTTTTTTTTGTGTGAAGACTTTCGAAAAATTCCTCCGGTGCTGAATGGTGAGAGTAGGTGATACAGATTATAGATGCACTATAATCCAACATGTTTTTAGCCGAGAAGTTCTATTTTTTTATCAAAACATGAAAATTGTCAAAGTCAAATCATTTATTCCAATTAGGCCATCAAAGAGGCACTTTTGAACGTCGATATTTAAATTTAAAGGGAATAGGAAGGGAAGGGATTGATTCTACACCCATTCGCTAAGGTAGGTTGTATGGAGAAGAATGGGCAAGAAACTCCATACTTACTCTTTTTAAAAAAATGTTTTACAATATTTTTTTTAACAGCATTTGAAATAATTAATGTCAAAGCAATGTACCTTAAAAATCTAGACTAAAAAGTAAAAAAAAATAAGAAATAAAAAAAGCAAAAAGGTACATGGCGTTCACATTTTAACAAAATATTGAAATTACACAATTTACGAATATAATTTAAGTGTGTGAGCATTAAAATTTCAACCAGCCTGACCTTGTTTAAGCCCTACATTGTACTATGGAGCAGGACCAGCATGTTTCCAAACATTTTTATCTTGAATATAATCTTCTAATTTATAATATGCTTGTTTACTAAGGGTGTTTTTTATGTACCTTTTAAAATTTTTTTCATTTAGATTTAAGATTTCACTCGGTATTTTATTGTAACATTTAACACAGAACCCCATAAAAGATTTTTGTACTTTCGACAATCTAAAATATGGTTGATCAATTTTATCTTTATTTCTCGTATTAAAATTATGTCTGTCGCTTATTTTATTAAAAAGATGAAGATTTTTTCTAACATGCATTATATTTTCATAAATAAATTGACAAGGCACTGTCATTATATTAATTTTTTTGAATAATTCCCTAAGAGATTCGCGACGACGTAGATTGTAAATTGCTCTGACAGCTCTTTTTTGCAAAATAAAAATAGATTCAATGTCAGCTGCCCGACCCCACAATAGGATGCCATATGACATAATGCTGTGAAAGTAGCTGAAGTAAACCAAACGCGCAGTTTCGACGTCGGTTAACTGCCTTATCTTTCTAACAGCATAAGCGGCTGAGCTTAGTCGCCCTGCTAGAGATGCTATATGGGGGCCCCATTGTAATTTATCGTCTAACGTGATTCCTAGAAAAACTGTCTGATTAATAAATTCCAATTTTTTTCCGTTCAATAAAATTCCACATTCGCTTCCTCTAACATTTGGTAAATTGCTTATAACTCTCTGCGAAAAATTTATTAGTCTCTAATTCTTTTTGTAGGTATTTGTTTAAATGAAATAATAGGACCAAAAAAAAAGTATAAGTTAGAATAGGAAAGTATAAACATCCAACAAATGTTCGATTTCAGTGTCACTCCAAATCAACTTTTTACATATCGCGCTTTAACTCGAAATTGAAATAAAAATCTTCAAGTTGAACTAGCCGTAAATCGGTCTCCGCGACGGGGACCGTCGCATACCCACGGAAACCAGCCGCGTATCCACGCGCGTGTCCCCGTGCGGGGCCACGCGCGGGGCCACGGACGGGGCCACGGACGGGGCCACGCGCGGGACCACGGACGTGGACCCGCGGCGGTTGCCCGTCGCGGACGCCCGCTTAACGCAGCGTCGGGCCTTAGGGAACAGTTTATAAGAGGGGACGCGGAGTATAATGGAGACACACAACGTATCGCATGCACCAAAAGGACGTCATTTACGTTCATTAGCAAAAGGCGTCCTATTGGCGTTTGCGCTACATTAGTGTTTTTTTAGCTTGTTTAAGTCATCTAATATGCCCTCAACCCAGGGCAGAGCAGGAGAGACTGTCAGACTCGCACTGACAAAAATACACGGTGTCCTTCAATAGCTCTTGACGTTCCGGGGTCACGGTAATTCGTGAGTCCCGCGACCTGTGCTACGTTAGTTTTGTGTTAAGTTTGTCATAAGTGTGTGTGTGTATCCCCATTATACCCCGCTCCTTTGTCTTATACATTGTTCCCCTATATCTTCTTGTTTCCAGGCATGTGGGAGGAGGCAGAGCAGATGCTGACGGAGGCGCAAGCGCGCGCTCCTCAACAACCTGACCTACTGCTGGGACTGGCCGTCACTGCAGCACACAGCGGGAAGGCGCCCGAGGTCGGTATAACAGTCGACCATTGCTTCCTCACTGTGATCAGAAATGTTAACGTACAGCTTGGCAAAAAACAGTAGAAAACCGAAAGTCGCCACTGTGCTCTCGCACTTTGAATTATTTTATTTGTTTTCACTTATTACGTTAATTTTATGGCACAATAATAAATCTAACAAACCTACGTTCTTTGTTTACATCAAATATCAAAGATTTTAGAACATTGTCAGAAACAAAAAGATTAGTTCCGTTTCAATCCGTTCTGGCCAAGCTGTAGTAACTGGGTAATACCCCATGGTAGGACTGGTTGTCAGACTTTCATGTATGTTAACATTGTTAACCAAAAAAATATTGCAAATTAATTTTGAATTGAACTTACTTCTGTATTTTATATGTACGAATGCATGTGGCGCGAGTTTTAAAGCTTTTTTGTGGAAATATTAGATTGCGAGCAGGACTGAAACGTGTGTCATTCTGGAAATTACACTAGTAAACGAAAACCAAATAATAACCATTGATAACTTTATTCCAACAACGTCATTGGAAAATCTTGTATTATTTATTCACGCAGTGAATAATTTAGCATAATCCTATGTGACCCGTTTAGACCTTCAGCTCTTTTGTTTCTTTCAGAAAGGATTATATTTTCTACACTAAATCAAGACATACTTAAACTTTTATAAACTCACTTTCCAGGTATTCAACCGCTACATAGCCCAGCTCCTGGACAGTCACCCAGACCACCCATACACAAAGGAGCACCACGCCAAGACAAACGAATTCAAGCGCCTCGCCGCGCAGTACCAGCCCTCCGTCTCAAGTTAGATCTTGAGGTCGTAGCAATAGAGTTCAATATCACTTATGATTCTATGTATGTTTGTGGAATAAAGAGCCTATATTATTATACTAGCTATGAGTTTAATTGTCGGTTTTCGTAAAATATATCTTTTATAACGGGAGTCCTATGACCCATTTTATATGTGTTGTACTGGTTGCTTTGTATACATACATTGTACAAACTACTTATTGAATAAATTATTATTATATTAAATAATTAAATTAAATAACATCTACGCCCGAAACTAATATTCAAGCTCAATCCAAATCTCTTTCCTTTGGTTTTGACGGTTGCTTCTGGTTGGATATCTTAAAGAGTCGGACAAGCCAATTCGGTCGTTGATTGACAAACAAAGACCCAACCGAAGATAACATCTAAGATAAAGCTATCTTGGACGCCATCTTTGGTTGGTGTCTATTACCAATTAATTTCTATTGTCAATAATTTTCTAAAATCTAAATCGTTAAATTCACTGCGCCATGTAATTTTTCTGTTTTGTTGGCTTACGCACGTCGCACAGGTGTAATGTATCTATTATGCGGGAAGTGTGAAATGTGTGAATAATTTAACGGAAACTACGCTATAGTTGGTGCCAGTTAAGATGGCAATAGCGGACATTGACCCCTACCTAATAAGTCTTCGTATAATGAAACAAGCTCAGAATTAGCATTTTTATAAAATACCGAATAAATTAGTAAGTATATTGTAAGGATAGAAGTATTTATTCATTCATAAAATATCAAAATGGTAAAAATATTTCATCTATCCCTAAGATTTTATATTTTTTTTAAATTAAAGACTCACAAGTAAACACTATCATTTCACAAAAAAATGCTAATTCTGATCTTATGTCATCATACGAGGACTTACTAGGTAAAGGTCAATGACCGCTATTGCCATCTTAACTGGCACCAACTATAGTACCTACTCGTATTATATTATCTTTGACGAGAACTATCGTGCAATACCCACTACTACCTACATTTCTGTCATACCCTTAGAAAATGTGAAAAAATGACAAATTGACAAGGACAACATGAGGTGTGAACACTTCCATGAGACCCACTATGGTACAGTACATTATTCGTCATTGTCGTACATCGTATGATATTTACGTTTAAGGCGCTGTCCCCAAGCTCTATGTAGCAAAGGTAGTCGCGGGGGTGAAGCAGCTGCGCGCGGGGGCAAATTGTAAGCAAAAATGTAAGAAATTTCGCAGTTTTAACTTAATATTTAAAAAGTTACAGGTCTGAGTTAAAAAAAAAATAGATAAGTCTTTAGAATATGAAATTTCCTCTGTGAAAGTTACAAAAAATGTAATGGTTACCGCTGAAAAAATGGAGAATTTCGAGACGAAAAATTTTTTTTCATGGTCATATTGAGCATTTTTTTTTTCGTAGTTCTAGACCACTTTTGTAAATAGTTTTTGCTAAAGTCTTTACTTTATACATTCTACTATACACTGTATTTTTTTCTGGCTTGTGGCATGTACAGATACGGCTAACTTTGCGACGTAAAACTAGTCGTTTACAGAGTGTTCGCTATGGGCAGCGCCTTAATCAGTGTAGTGATACTCCCTCGTTCAATATCAATGTACTTTAAAAACCCACTAAGCATTCAGAAGCATCAGTTATGCAAATCACCCAGACTAATTTATATTACTCACCTAGTGGCAACCCCAACTGAAAAACGAATCAATAAATTAGAAATAGGTATAAAAAAAAAAACAAAAATATACAAAAACTTCTTTATCCTCATGTTATCCTAGTAGAAACTGTACTCATAATCGTTATCTGGTTCCTCTTCTTCCTCAATATTAGTCAGGTTCACGAGAAGGTGGTACTGGCGGAGTTTCTCCAGGGCTGTCATGTCATCCATCAGCCCCAGGGGCAGTTCTGCAGGGTCAGGATCACCCTTGACCAGACTCCAATCCGTTGTCGACTCGTGCTCTATCTCGCCGTTCAAACCTGGAGTAAAAAAGGAATTTAAAGTTAATTCGCTTACTTCAGAACAGTTTATGTTCCATAATGGGATCTGACGGAATCAATGAATATTCAGGTCCCAGTTTCATACTGGTCAAATATAGATTGCAAATTATGTATAATGTATGTACATTATAATATTTGATTGAGGCATGGTTGGCGCCGTGGTTGAGGGATAGACTTCTGTGCAGCCTGTCCGTGTTCGATCCCCGCATGGAACATAATATTATAATTGTATCATGTATGACCTACAAATGGTTTTTGTGTGTTTGTGCATGTCTCTGTAGTTTTAAACGCACGCACGACACAGGATGACAGGAGAAATTTCTATTGTGGGGCAAAGTATTTTTTCATAAAAAAATGTTAACGGAAATTATGATTTCCAGAAATTGTATACAATGACGGATTTCGGTCAACATTCAAATTAAATTAATTATTGACTGTTATTCACCGCCAGAGACAGAGTTTTGTATTTGAACCAAGCATTTTAGTCTTGTGTAGTTCGCGAACGAACTAGTTCGAAAGAACTGCTCCCACAGATGAACTAGTGAACTAGCTCCCACATTTTCCGCTCCGTAGTTCAGTAGTTCGGACAGAATGAAAGAGATCGACTGATTCATGGTATAATAATACCAGGTATGGCACTCCGAGACACAGTGGTCACGTGGGTGACACAAGCCTACGTCATCATCGCTATCTGCTGGTTCTCAAACTTTACAGTTTGGGGAAATTTAACCTAATAAAACATTGACCTAATTATTACATTACTGCTAACTTTTGCACGTGGCTTCCATCCCTTACCTCAGCGTAGTAGATTTTCAGTGACAAAAAGCATTATTTATCCATCCTAGGATAAAAGATAACAAAGAAACTTTTCGACGTTCACAAATAAAAATGTTTGAGTGCCGCTGGTTCCACAGTCGCTGAGCGAGACAGGCATACGCATAAAACAAGGATAGCGCTATACGACAAAATGGCGGCATGACAATGACACAGCCCGTTCCTGTGTTACCAGTAGTGTGTGGTTATAACTCCCTAAGCGCATTTATTACATAAGCGAATACGATAAAACGCTGTGGTTTTATTAAACAATTCTGTTGGTATACGTATTGAATTGTTTCGTTTGCTATGCTAAATACAATTTAAATGTTTTATTTATTCTTTTAAACAAAATAATGGGTGAAAATGTTTCCTTATTTTCGTATCTTGTTGCAATTAATTGGCAACTGGAAAGTGACGTCAACATGTGTCACTTCGGGAGTGCCAGACCTTGTTTTTTTAGACTATGGACTGATTTAAGATCGTTGCACGGGAGCGGGACAACACTACACTATAATACTCCCGTTCGCTCACCGATCATACGCGCATCCCGTTTCGTACACTTTACACAAATTGTCGCATGCAGCAGGAATAGAGATGGGTAACTAGCCGGATGCTTTGAGTTATTATCGATTTTAATCCATTAACAGCTATTAATAGCCATCCAATGGCTAATAACCCTGCTATTAATGTATTGTCAAAGAAATAAATGTTTTTTTTGTTTTTTTTTAAATCTGTGGGTGTGAATATAAATTGGGTGCGTGTACGCAGTGTGATTCAATGTATTGCATTATTCTTTTTATTTATTTTCACCTTTTTGTATGTGAAAAAGTGTTAATAATAGAATGAATACACATTTTTTGGGAAATCTAAAAAAATATAAAGCAATACAATATATTTATAAACTCGAATTCATTTCCTCGTGTGAAAAGCAGAGTACGCTCCTCGGGAGTAAAGCTGCCTTGTCTTGGGCTAACTTGAATCCCTCGCTCACTAAGGATTCTTTATAATATTAAAGTAGGGATTACAGGTGAATGTTCGCGGTGAGAAACGAATCGCTGCAAACCAGTCTTGGTAGGTGGTAATCAGCAACTTGACTGAGGATGTGAGAGCGAGCGAAGTGAGCTCATGACTTGGGGCACCCGGACACGGAACTTTGCAAACAGAAATAGGAGCCACGCGAAGCGGGGCCCCGTCGAGCCACCTTAGTAGGTGGTAATCAGCAACTTGACTAAGGATGCAAGAGCGAGCGAAGTGAGCTCAGGACTTGGGGCACCCGGACTCGGAATCTTGCAAACAGAAATAGGAGACACGCGAAGCGGGCCTCCGTCGAGCCACCTTAGTAGGTGGTAATCAGCAACTTGACTAAGGATGCAAGAGTGAGCGAAGTGAGCTCAGGACTTGGGGCACCCGGACTCGGAACCTTGCAAACAGAAATAGGAGACACGCGAAGCGGGCCTCCGTCGAGCCACCTTAGTAGGTGGTAATCAGCGACTTGACTAAGGATGCAACAGTGAGCGAAGTGAGCTCAGGACTTGGGGCACCCGGACTCAGAACCTTGAAAATAGAAATAGGAGCCACGCGAAGCGGGACTCCGTCGAGCCACCTTAGTAGGTGGTAATCAGCAACTTGACTAAGGATGCAAGAGCGAGCGAAGTGAGCTCAGGACTTGGGGCACCCGGACCCGGAACCTTGCAAACAGAAATAGAAGCCACGCAAAGCGGGGCTCCGTCGAGCCACCTTAGTAGGTGGTAATCAGCAACTTGACTAAGGATGCAAGAGCGAGCGAAGTGAGCTCAGGACTTGGGGCACCCGGACTCGGAATCTTGCAAACAGAAATAGGAGACACGCGAAGCGGGGCTCCGTCGAGCCACCTTAGCAGGTGGTAATCAGCAACTCAACTAAGGATGCAAGAGCGAGCGAAGTGAGCTCAGGACTTGGGGCACCCGGACTCGGAATCTTGCAAACAGAAATAGGAGACACGCGAAGCGGGCCTCCGTCGAGCCACCTTAGTAGGTGGTAATCAGCAACTTGACTAAGGATGCAAGAGTGAGCGAAGTGAGCTCAGGACTTGGGGCACCCGGACTCGGAATCTTGCAAACAGAAATAGGAGACACACGAAGCGGGCCTCCGTCGAGCCACCTTAGTAGGTGGTTATCAGCAACTTGACTAAGGATGCAAGAGTGAGCGAAGTGAGCTCAGGACTTGGGGCACCCGGACTCGGAACCTTGCAAACAGAAATAGGAGCCACGCGAAGCGGGGCTCCGTCGAGCCACCTTAGCAGGTGGTATTCAGCAACTCAACTAAGGATGCAAGAGCGAGCGAAGTGAGCTCAGGACTTGGGGCACCCGGACTCGGAATCTTGCAAACAGAAATAGGAGCCACGCGAAGCGGGGCTCCGTCGAGCCACCTTAGCAGGTGGTAATCAGCAACTCAACTAAGGATGCAAGAGCGAGCGAAGTGAGCTCAGGACTTGGGGCACCCGGACTCGGAACCTTGCAAACAGAAATAGGAGACACGCGAAGCGGGCCTCCGTCGAGCCACCTTAGTAGGTGGTAATCAGCAACTTGACTAAGGATGCAAGAGTGAGCGAAGCGAGCTCAGGACTTGGGGCACCCGGACTCGGAACCTTGCAAACAGAAATAGGAGCCACGCGAAGCGGGGCTCCGTCGAGCCACCTTAGCAGGTGGTAATCAGCAACTCAACTAAGGATACGAGAGCGAGCGAAGTGAGCTCAGGACTTGGTATTAGGATGTTTGAACCATTCGGAATTATGAAAATCGGTATTTTGAAATTCATGTTATATTAGTGTACCCGTAAATAGCTGATTATTTTTTTTTAAAGGGCCAGATTATTTCTAAATTGCACATTTATTTACTACAAAGAAATATGATGAAAATGAAGTTTAATCTGACAGGCCTAAACCTGAAAGCCATGGGTTCAATCACTAAAAATATTAAAAAACATTAATAGCAGGGTTATCATCCATAATTGCTATTAACTGGCTACTAACTGCTATTAATTGCTATTAATCGATTAATAGCCAAATGATATTAACCGGATTATTATCATTGCCCATCTCTAAGCAGGAACCGTATTAAAACGAGCGAACAAAGACAAAATGACATCTCTTTGTGAGCGAACGATTTGATCGCTCTTGATCGGTCGGTCTCTATTACGAGATAGGAACCATAGGAACTAGGGATGAGCGTTGAATCAACGAACTAGTTGAATCAACCGTTGATCTCTTGTCAACGTATTAACGTTAACTGAATATGAATGAACTAGTTGAATGGGGAAGGCAAGTGTCAAAGTGAAAAGTGACAGTTTGGTCCCCAAAGAACTGTCAAATCAAAGGAATTTTCAGAAAGAAAACGATTTATTGATGTAAAATGACTACATTTTGTGTAGTAAGCTATAAAAATGATGGAACATACAAATTTCCGACAATTCACACTATCAAGAAATAATTGGTAGCTGCTTTAACTGCTGGTGAAAACAAAAATTGTATTATCACTAAGGAAAAGCTTTAAAATAAACAAATATCCAGCCTTGTGAAGCCAAGACAGGCCGTTAGTTGAGTTTATTAATGACATTCTATGATTATACCATAACTAAACAATCGAATACACTTTTCAAAATAATATCTACTTTTCTATTGGAGGTTAAGTACTAGTATTGCATCACTCTATAAATCATGAAATGGTTCGTCTGGCGGAAGAATTATAACCTGGAACAAGTTTTGTGATAGTTGTCGTGTTAAGAAATTAAATATATTGTGATATTTCTCGAATCTAAATAGAAAAAAGGTTAAAATTACTGACTTAAAACATTATGATATTTTATCAAAATAGAAAGTCAGAAGCAGCATTATATTCTTGTTATAGGAGAGGACAGGTAAAACATACCTAAACTCAAAAATTGGAACCTCAACTACAAGTAATTGTGGATTTATTACGGTAAAATCAAATGTATTACCACTCAATTAAATCACTTTTTTTCCTCTTGTAGATGCACCGCGGCGTCTTATTTCTTCTTTTAGTATATGTACTTACATGGACGAATAATTTTCCATATTTGTTTTGTATATAAACTCAATTTTTATAACAAATAATCTTGTTTGTTTTTTGTACATGGTAGACAGTAATCTGACGTGGGGACCAACTATCGCAGCGCCATCTACGATTAGCTTTGAGTTGCCATCCCCATTCGTCAACGACGTTTATGAGTTGAACTCGTTCGTTCGTTCGTTCTCGTTAATTCAACGAGTGTACAACTAGTTGAATTCGTCAACGACGTTTATGAGTTGAACTCGTTCGTTTGTTCGTTCTTGTTAATTCAACGAGTTGAATTAACGAGAACGCAAATGTTATCTTCAACGTTGAGTTTTATGGTTCGATATTTTTAAAGTCATAGATTGCGAGCGGTTGAATGAGTTGATTTTCGAATTATTTATTTTAAGAATAGTACATAAATATTGGTGGAGTTTGTTTAATTATTCCAATGTATTATTTGAAATATACTATTTTTTGAGATGCACGAGGTATAGCAAACAGCCCTCTGTGAAAAATGTAATACATAATAATATTTTTATTTCACACAATTTAAGATGTTAGTTTGTACATAAAACGTTTCCAATACAAAATTTGAATCAAATTGTTTCTTAAATTAAACGCGCAATCGTTGATTATAAACCGTTTAATGAATCAACGGTTTACGTTACAAGTTGACAGTTTAATGTCAACGAGATGAACACGTTAACTCATTCAACACGTTGACGAATTTAACTAGTTGACAAAAGTGAATCAACGTTAACGTTTCGTTGACGGAAAAACCGTCAACGACCCATCTATATATATAAAATTCAAAACTGACTGACTGATCTGACAACGCACAGCCTAGACCGCTGGGCCTAGAAACTTGAAATTTGGCATAAGCCCTCCTTATACCACGTAGGTGAGCACTAAGAACGGATTTTGCGAAATTCGGCCCCTAAGGGGTTGTTTTTGGGGTTGATAGTTTGTATGAAACTTCGCTACTACAGGTGCTAGGAATTCCAAATTTTGCATGGGGTGTCTTTTTAGAACGTAGATGGTCACCATGACGGGATTTTGCGAAATTCGACCTCTAAGGGGTTTGTTTTTGGGGTTGATAGTTTGTATGAAACTTTGTTACTACAAGTGCTAGGCGTCCCAAATCTTGCATGGTGGTACTTTTTAAGATGTAAATGCTCACCAAGGTGGAAATTTTGAGAAATTCGACCCCTAAGGGGTTGTTTTTGGGGTTGATAGTTTTGATATTCAAATTTTTCATAGGGGTTCTTTTTTGAAAGTAGATGGTCACCATGACGGGATTTTGCGAAATTCGACCCCTAAGGGGTTTGTTTTTAGGGTTGATAATTTGTATGAAACTTTTTTAGTACAAGTGCTAGGCGTCTGAAATCTTCCATGGTGGTACTTTTTGTGATGTAAATGGTCACCAAGGTGGAAATTTTGCGAAATTCGAACCCTTAGACGTTGTTTTTGGATTTGACAGTTTGTATGAAACTCTGTTACTATAAGTGCGAGGAGTCTCAAATTTTGCACCGGGTTCCTTTATAGGACTTAAATGCACACCATGGCAGGATTTTGCGAAATTCGACCACAAAGGGGTTTGTTTTTGTGTTTGATAGTTTGTATGAAACTTTTTTACTACAAGTGCTAGGCGTCTCGAATTTTGCGAGGGGTACTTTTTAAGATGTAAATAATGCTCACTACCAGACCTAGGTGTTACTTATGACGGAATATTGCGGGTCGATAGAATTTTTGTTGAATATTGATTTAGTTTTTCCAACAGTATTCCATATAGAGGGTGGCCGGGACTAGAAATTCACAAAGGCAACGTTCGAAAATCACGCGGACGAAGTCGCGGGCGTAGTGCTAGTCGCTAATAGGAACTAACGAACTAGAAGAACGAACTAGTTCGTTTAAGAGCGGAGAACTAGATTGAGCGCTCTCAGTAGTGAACTAGAATGCCCAAGACTAAAGCATTTATTCAAGAGTTTCTAAGCTCTGCCGAAGCAGAGCATTCAAAAAATAATAAAGACTCATTTGAGTGTTCCCCTCCACGGAAATCTTTAGTAAAAGGCGAAAGATTTATGCGTTTTGAAGGGAAACCAGAGATATCGAAAATTTACTTCCCCGAGGTTATATACTCCGCGCGGTAACGAAACCATAGCGCGATCTAATTCGACGACAACGCCATCTAGGGAAGTGAGGGTAAACTTTTATAAATAAATGTTGAGTATTACAAAATTATTATTTTACATTATATTTACTCTTAGAATATCACAAAATATTGTTATAACATGCAGAGACATACCTATTACATCATTGCATGAATTATATTTTTTTATGTTAAGCCTCATTTAGACGATGCAAGAACTCGAACGAGAGTTGCGTTACATTGCGGAATTTATAGGTAGAACAAATTCAGTTAATAAAACAAATGCCGCAATGTAGTGAAACTCGCATACGAGTTCTTGCTCCGTCTAAATGGCGCTTTAAACTTTTGTTTTGCTAATAATTTAATTACAGAATGTTTCATAGAGTTTCTTCTTACGAGGATAGAATAAAAAAAAACACAATTTTACAGCTTGTCCCTTTGCCTGGATTCGGGTTTCGTCACTGTGAAAGGGTAAACCATCATTTACGATACTGGCCCAGTTTGGGTACAACCAATACGCACCATTCGGCAGTATATCGACAGGTCCTTCGACGGGTGGAGCGGTGTAAGCCTCTAACTCCTGCTCCGTCTTGCTCTCCCGGTCCAACTTCTCTTGTTTACGCTGTCGACGCCATGCTTTTTGTAAGTTGAAACGTTCCGGCCTGGAATGTAAATTTATTATTAAATGTATAATTAGTTTACAAAGAGGTTCAGTGATTGACTGCTGCACTGCGTGTTGCAGGTTCGATGCCCGATGGAACAAGTATTTGTGTGTGACCTACAAGTAGATTCCGGGTGTGGGGTTCTTGTATGTCATTATAAATGTTTGTAAACGCACCCAAAATGGGAGAAATACCTTGTGTCGTTTTATTGATAATAGAAATGACGCTTTTTTGTAATAGGACCCTACATAGTATACATTTTTATACATATATTCTAGTTAAATGGGGGGGCAGCAATGATATTTTATTGGCAGAATTTAGCAATTGTGCACGAATCTAAAGAAAGGGAAATCAAACCTACGAACTTAAATGCTGAACAGTAACTTTGCGACTAGACCAAACGAGGTACAGTAAAAACTACCGTATCTTGGTAAAATGTCTAAATGGCCTTTCAGTAACAAAATCTTTGAAACGTTATTACTTATCAAAAAGCTGAGTGATAGCATTCCTATGATCATACCACACACGAAACTTAAGCATCTTGAATGTTTATGAAACGTGACTCCCAAATATTTTACTAAGTATAAAAAAAGATTTGGGTGCTGCGCAGCGACCTCCCTGACGGCGTCAGCGTAATTTGTTACGCTGACGACACGCTCGTCCTTGCACAGGGAGAGTCGCACCAGGCGGCGGCCGACGTGGCGACGGAAGCGGTCGCGACAGTTGTCGACAGGATCCGGCGGTTGGGACTCGAGGTGGCGCTGCACAAGACGGAGGCCATGTGTTTTCATGGCCCCCGTAACGCGCCACAGTCGAGTTACAGCATTACGGTGGAAGGAGTTCCAATCGGCGTACAGGGGACGATGAAGTACCTGGGACTCGTCCTCGACAGCCGGTGGAACTTCAGGGAGCATTTCCTGAGTTTGGCCCCAAAGCTGAACCGTACAGCAGCCGCCCTCAGGCGACTGCTGCCCAATCTCAGCGGGCCAAACGCTTCCTGCCGTAGGCTGTACGCTGGCGTCGTGCGGTCCATGGCCCTCTACGGGGCCCCTGTGTGGGCCCTGAGCATCCGGACGCGACCACAGAAGCTGGTCGCATGCCAGAGGGTCATGGCTATCCGAATGATCCGGGGATACCGCACGATTGCCGGCGAATCGGCCAACCTGCTTGCCGGATTGCTGCCTTGGGATCTGGAGGCGACTGCCCTCCAGCGCGTCTATGAGTGGCGCGTGGAGGCGCAGCGCCGGGGCGTGACCCCGCTGCCTCGCGAAGTCGAGGCGCGGCGCGAAGACCTCCGGCGCGATCTCAGGGCAGTATGGAAGGAACGACTGTCGCGACCGACGGCCGGGCACGCCGCAATTGCGGCGGTAAGACCCCTCTTTGAGGAGTGGCTGGAGAGAAGTCATGGCGTCCTGACCTACCGCTTGACGCAGGTCCTCACCGGACACGGAAGTTTCGGGAGGTACCTGTGTCTGATGCGAAAGGAGGAGACGCCTGGGTGTCACCACTGCGAAGATCGCCCGGAGGACACGGTGGAGCATACGGTGCAAGACTGCCCAGCTTGGGCGGAGCACCGACGTGTCCTCACGGCTGCGATAGGCGGAGACCTCTCGCGCCCGGCATTGGTTGCGGCCATGCTGCGGGGCGAGACGGAGTGGGAAGCGGTCAGCTCCTTCTGCGAGGCAGTAATGCTCGTAAAGGAGGAGGCAGGCCGCGAGCGAGAGAGGACAGCGTCCTCCCTCCGCCCCAGCCGCAGTGGTAGGCGCCCACGGCGACGGACGTCGCTAGATGATCTCCGGCCACCGTAGGCGCGGGCATGCGGGCAGCGAGTAAAGGGCAACTCGCTGCCCGACCAAGGACCATGCCCGGGTCGACGGCGCGTTGTGTCCCACGCGCGCCTCAAAGAGCGTCAGCATAATGACGGGGCCCCCCTCTCAGAGGGCCAAGCCTGCCGGGGTCGCGGGATTATTCCCTTACCGTAACCCCGGAACATAACAGGCTATGAAGGACACCGTGGATTTTAGTCAGTAGAAGTCTGACAGTCCCTCCCGCCCTGCCCGGGGTTGGAGGACTCATTTGATGATTTTACCACGCTAAAAAAAAAAAAAAGTATAAAAAAAGATTTGAGATGTCCATCTCTTATCTCACCTAGAAACCTAAGCCTACAAAGGATCGTTAATCTGTGGCAGAGTCCGGAACAAACAAACAAACACTGATATCACTGTATCTTATCTAGCCGTGAAATAAACACAATATTTACTATCCATCAGTTTGGTGAACTTACTACGGAATGGATGACTCATTAGCTGAGTTCAAAATCTGTCATATGCTTGCAAAAACGAATTAGATCCTTAGATAAAGAAAGAAAGAATCTGAAAATAATTGGTTATTTAGTATAGTTTGTACTGTCTCTAATAAGGAGTCCTATTTCTGATAACAATCACAATAAATCGAATTAGAATCAGCATTCTTCTGGCCTTATCCAAATTACTTAGTCTAGTCATTGTTAAATGATCATTATTTGAAGATCCTACTTTCTGACACAAAGGCCTCGTATTTGAGGAGGAGTAGGCTTATTGATTCAATATTCATGCGATGTGGAGCAGGGTGGGTATCGGCCCCGACTTGTAGGTCGTAGGTTCAAACCCAGTCAGGCGTATTCCACTGCTCTCAAAACGGTGAAGAAAAACATCGATGGGAAACCAGCATGTCCTATAACCAAAAATTCGATGTCATGTGACATCTACCAACCTGCACTAGGCCTGCGAGGTGGATTATGGTTCACTCCCTCACACAGAGAGGAGGCCTGTGTCCCAACAGTGGGAACATTTAAAGGCTGATGATAATGATGATGATGCGATCCAGTGCATGTAGGATTGTGAACTCTGTGAAAGTCATGATGACAAAATAAAAAACCAAACTTACTTTTCCTCATCTTTGTACACGCGTGCTTCTATATTCTGGATATCATGTCTTAAGTCTGCTATCATGAGCAGCATGAGGTCTAAAGAGCCTTTTGGTCCCCGAGGGCCTCTTGGACCCCTTGGTCCGCTGTCACCTTTAGGTCCTTCCATACCTGGTGGGCCGGCAGGGCCCTGTAACATGAAATTAAAAATGTTCTACGTTCCTTTTGCTCTTAGCTGAAACAAAATCTTTTATTCAAAGATTTTCAATGGAAAGAATAATTTGAACCTCGAGCAGGATTTGAACCTGCGATCTCCGGATTCATTACATCCAACGCTCTTTCCAATCGAGCCATCGAAGTTCTTGCCCACAGCCCACAGCGTCGATTTCTTCAATTCATTTCTAACATCTCATGGTGACGTTTTTATTAGCTTTTTTCGCCTGAACTGGATGTAGATCTGGACAAAAGTATACCCTCGAAATAAGTATTTAGGTTAATCAAGAAACGTGTTTATAGAGAAACAAAACCAAATGTATGATATTGACTAACCCTGGGTCCTCTTTCACACCTGCAGTATCCTCCTTCTAAAGGTGCAGTTGAATCTAATACTCTGTACGCGTACGTTCCTTCTGAGAACCTTTCACCACCTTAAAAGAAAAAAAAACCTTATTTTTATCAGTTCCGGTTTAGCTTTTGGTTAAATATTTTAAGTACTAATGGAGCGGGCCGGTTATGTTCGGAGTCTCTCTTCGTGAAGAAATCAGAAATAAGGACATTGGTAGCTGAAACAAAGTAGTCAATATAACCCCGAGTATAAGCAAATAGATGCAGTGGGTAGGCCACATAGCAACTGATAGCTGAAATTTTTTGAATGGAGACCATGCACCGACAAGCGCAGCGTAGGACATCCACGCCCAAGGGGAACGGACGATCTATTGAACACCATAAGATCATGCTGGATGCAAGCCGCTAGCCTATGTTCAGTAGTAGACATCCTAGGGCTGATAATAATAATATGATGATGATGTTTTTTTATTATTATTATTTTCGATAGGCTCTTTTTAACCGGCTCGCCTGATGATGTGGTTGACGGTGAAGCACGCTTGCCTATAAGTAACCTATTCATCATCATCATCATATCAGCCGTAAGACGTCCACTGCTGAACATAGGCCTCCCCTTTAGACTTCCAGTAGGACCGGTTGTAAGCGGCCTGCATCCAGCGTGATAGTGTGGCCTTCATAAGATTGTCTGCCCATCTAGTGGACAACCTACGCTGCGCTTGCCGGTTTGTGGTCTCCATTCGAGATCTATATTATACGGCCGTCCCATCAGTCATCAGTTCTGCGTGCTATATGGCCTGCCCACTGCCATTTCAACTTGCTAATTCGTTGGGCTATGTCGGTAACTTGTTGTCGCTAACCATGTTGTTGTTATAGCAAACATAGACTCTGGCAGAGAAATATTTAACTTACCATCTTTCAACGCAGGACTGTCCATCAGCTTCTTCAGCGCCGCCTGTGTGCTATGCAGCTGGTCACTCAACTGCTTGACCTTACGAGAGAGCCAGGTGACAGTATCACAAGGTGCATAACATCTGGAGGATGCCCGCACCAGCGGCAGCGGCTCCTGGAGCAATGCGGTTACCTGGGCTGAATTATGTGACATCTTTTGGTTTCGGTTAAGTGGATTTTATAGTAGTGATTACTTCTGGGCTCCTGGTAGTTAGAAGGCAAAGGGAAGGTTTTTACTTAGCAACTTTCTAACGAAAAGTGCTACACATACGACAAAATTAAGTCTTTTTAGGGTTCCGTAGTCAACAAGGAACCCTTATAGTTTCGCCATGTCCGTCCGTCCGTCTGTCCGCAGTTTAGCTCAGAGACGCACAGTACTAGAGAGCTGTAATTTGGTGTAAATATACGGATTTGTTGTGCCGAAAAAGTGGTAAAATAAAATCTCGTAAAATATTTTTTTTAGGGTACCTCCAGTACTTACACGTAAAATGAGGATTTTTTTTTTTCTCGCGTACCCCTTATTGTGGGGTATCATTAAATAGGCCTTTAAAAAATAATGATAGTTTCCATTAACAATTTTTAGGGTTCCGTAGTCAACAAGGAACCCTTATAGTTTCGCCATGTCCGTCCGTCCGTCCGTCCGTCCGTCCGTCCGTCCGTCCGTCTGTCCGCAGTTTAGCTCAGAGACGCACAGTACTAGAGAGCTGTAATTTGGTGTAAATATGCGGATTTGTTGTGCCGAAAAAGTGGTAAAATAAAATCTTGTAAAATATTTTTTTTTAGGGTACCTCCTGAACTTACACGTAAAGTGAGGATTTTTTTTTTCTCGCGTACCCCTTAGTGTGCGGTATCATTAAATAGGCCTTTAAAAAATAATGATAGTTTCCATTAACAGTTTTTTGATAAAAAAATTCGTTTGTGAAATATTAAGCTCGATTCGAGTGTCCCCCCCTCTACCAGCTAAACGGTTATGTTTGGGGGTGTGAAAAAATTCACAATAGTAGTATATATAACGAAGTTTAAAAGAAAATTGTCATGACTAAGTAGGCTTTACAACTTTACGTACGTAATAGTCGACCAACTTATAAAATGTACTTGGAAAATAGGTTTTCTTAAACAAAATGTATCGGAGAATATGTACTTCAACTGCAAATGTAAGTTTGTCAACTTTATTTTTACAGCTTTAATAGGTATGTTTTTACGGTATGTTTTTTGGGGATAGGTAGGTTTTTATCTTCAACTATTTTTAACTAACTTCTTAAAAAGGAGGAGGTTCTAAATTCGTCGTAATCTTTTTTCTTATGTATTTTCCCTGATTTCTCAAAGACTCCTTGACCGATTGTGAAAATTCTTCTTTTTAAAATTAAATTCAGCGAATCAGTTTAGTTAGTTCGCATATTTTGATGGGCAACTACGGAACCCTACACTGTGCGTGGCCCGACACGCACTTGGCCGGTTTCTGATAAAAAAATTCGTTTGTGAAATATTAAGCTTTAAAGTGCTAAATTTTGCTCGATTCGAGTGTCCCCCACCTCTACCAGCTAAACGGTTATGTTTGGGGGTGTGAAAAAATTCACAATAGTAGTATATATAACGAAGTTTAAAAGAAAATTATCATGCCTAAGTAGGCTTTACAACTTTACGAGTAATAGTCGACCAACTTATAAAATGTACTTGGAATCATATTTTGTTAAACAAAATGTATCGGAGACAACTGCAAATGTAAGTTTGTCAACTTTATTTTTACAGCTTTTATAGGTATGTTTTTTGGGGATAGGTAGGTTTTTATCGTCAACTATTTTTAACTAAATTCAAAAAAAGGAGGAGGTTCTAAATTCGTTGTAATCTTTTTCCTTATGTACTTTCCCCGATTTCTCAAAGACTCCTGGACCGATTTTGAAAATTCTTCTTTTTAAAATTAAATTCAGCGAATCAGTTTAGTTAGTTCGCATAAGTATTTTGATGGGCAACTAAGGAACCCTACTCTGTGCGTGGCCCGACACGCACTTGGCCGGTTTTTTTAGGTGATCAAATGGGTCCTTCCATCTTGGATGGAGTGGAAGGGACAGTCAGAATATCTTACTGAGAAAGTAACCGCTAACTGGAGACGTTATTAAAATGGAAGTCTTAAGCAAGCCCCAGCAGTGCAATTTCGGGCATCATGACGGGTGTCAAATATGGAACGATCTTACAGGTGTGATACTAAAGTACTGCAACTTACTGGGACAGCAACCCTTGATTCACATTTCTTGCCATCGCTGGAGAGGACTAGCGGCGGTGAGCACTCGCAGTGGTATCCGCCAGGGTCGTTGATACAATGCTGCTCACAGCCACCGTTGTTAGAAGAGCATTCGTCCACATCTGGGTACCAGGATATCAGAAATCAATAGGAGAATTGTTTGGAGTCGAGATAAAGGCTGGTAAAAATGAAACTCGCAGCTATTTAAAAGAGAATTACTTTTGTTTAAGTTTAAAAAAACATAATATTTAAAAAAAAATAGTATGTCTAGTCAAAAAAATCTGGTAAGGCTAAGAGTCGACTCCAATACAGTTAAAAAAAAGTGAAAGAACAAATAATTGTGTTTACCAATGCAGTAAGGCTGCGTCTTCCTCTGGTAGTGGTCAGCATGGAACCGGAACCCGCTGTGACAGGTGCACCACACGTGATCCCCTCGCACCTCACACGCTTGCTCACACAGCTGCAGACTGCAGGGGTCCGTCGACCGCGGTATACACCTGGCAAAAATGTTAAAGGTATTGAAGAAGTAATGTCAGCAAGAACTACTAAGAGTGAGGCCCCAATAGTAGGTTGCGTCGATACTACTGCGTTGCGTTGCGGGTTCGCAGCCCGTCAAAGTCTCAGCGAAGGAGTTCAACCTACCAGTGAAACACTGTACCTATGTTGTAACGCACTAATGGGCCTCCCTCTAAGAATGTTAAGAATATGAAAAAGTTTGAACAAGTGACTTTGTCTGGACAAGTGACTAGGATAGCAGAAATACGTGTGGCTAAAAGGGTAATAAAAATGATGATAAAGATAATGTTAAATGACACATGGCCCGTTTTGTTAACTACTTTTCCAATCGCAATAATAACTTGGTTGATGCTCATCTTTGGCAAGTATTTTCAACAAATGGGACCACAGGAGTTCTAATTAACAAGCTAGTATTCCTTGGCAAAGCAAACAATGTAGCGGTATTCGCAATAGTGCGCCTGATGCCAAAATATTTCGAAAGCCACACACTGCGAATATGAAGATGGTTGGACCACAAATATCGTTTAATACTGGTGTGTTCTTAAAGTGCCCAAGTTTACAGCTTTTGGGATGTCGATAGGCTACCTTTCACTGAAAAGGAGTGAGTGGAATATGAGTTGCTAGAAGTTATTACAGTACTGACTTTTATTTTTTAGCACTAGGAGATGAGTGTTTCGCGGGACTGTCTTAGCAGGAATCCGTGGCCAAGAAGAGTAAAGGTCAAACAGGGTGGATTTTGGTTATTAATAGTCACAGAGAGAGTAACAGTCCCGTTTCACCGGTTTTGCCGGAGGTCGTGGGTTCGATTCCCACCCAGGACAAATGTTTGTGTGATGAGCACGATCATTTGTTCTGTGTCTGGGTGTAATTTATTTATAATACGAGTATGTATGTATTTAGAAATATATAAGCATGTTTAACAGTTGTCTTGTACCCATAACACAAGCTCTGCTTAGCTTGGGACTAGATGGCGTTGTGTGATTATAGTTGTGGAATATTATTATTATTACTCAGCACGAGAAGACTGGTTTTAGCACGATTATGATTTGATTTTACTACTGCAAAAAAATGGTATTTTACTTTTGAAAGTAGGGATGAATAAAATGGTACAAAGTAAAGTTCTGCTTGCGTCTATAACCATCGCGCGGTGCACCAATACCATGGAGCTCTCATATATTAACTTGCCTCTAGAACAGGCCATCAACAATTAATATTCTAAGCAAACAGTATTAATCAATTACCATAGAGAATAATTCTGATTTATTATACCGGCTACCTAGTTCCTCATTCCCATGCGTCGCATGGCGACAGGACACGTTGCCCTTCGAACGCACGCCACTGGAATATAAATCTGATCTCGTCAGTTCCATAGTTAGACGAAGATGGAAAAGGTCAGCTTTCTGTGTTACTAAATCCCTTGGTCCTGAGATAAAACTCATGTATTTGGAATCAGGAAGTTTTGTCTTTGATTTTACCAAGTTATTATTATAGAAGCAGGCTTTAGGTACTTTGGGGAAATTCTAATTCTGTGAGTCAAAAATTCAGGCTTGGATGCAGGATGCACTGTCACCCTCCCGCCCTCAAGCAAAGTCAAATCATTTATTTTATAGGCCTTCAGAGAGGCACTTTTAAACGTCGAATACCTATTATAAATAGAAAGGGATGGGATGGGATTGATTCTACACCTATTCGCTAAGGTAGGTTGTATGAAGAGCATAATATTATGCACTAAAATAGATAGGGCAGAATAATTTATTGACGATACGGTTGGCGCTGTGGTTGTGTGCTCGACCGTCTCCCGAGGCGGCTGAGTCGTGAGGTGGACGCTGTCCTATCCGCCCAGGGCGGGACAGGAGGGACTGTCAGACTTGTACTGACTAAAACCCACGGTGTTCCTTCAATAGCCCTTTATGTACCAGGGTCGCGGTTACCGGGTGAGACAGTCCCGCGACCCCGGCAGGCTGTGGCCCTCTTAGGGGGCCCCGTCAGATGGTTGACACACTGTCCTACCCTCAAGCGTTCCACCTCCTCCTTCACTAGACCGTGGGGCATGACGAAATCTATTTTAGAATTTTTAGAAGCTTGCTCTAACCTTCCAGCGATGAAGACATGTGTGTCACAGCACCTCATCTTCATGCACTGTATGTCCACTCCGTCCTCACGGCATGTCTCTCTGGTTCGGAGGAGACTGTTGGTGGGGCATGGTGAACTGCCGTCTAATCTGAAAGTGAAGGATAGTTAACTTAATGACATTTTTTTATTGTATTAATATCATCACAATCATGAGTCCACCCTCCCATGGCAGGACGGGAGGGACTGTTAGGATGCTTTTCTACCAGAGATATTATGCTATGTAGCTGTGCTGCGAGGATGTAAAAGCTGAGCTACGAAACTGTGTGACCGTTTCCACTGATGCTACATTGCTACGCAATATGTATAGATATAGCCTGGTGATTGGTGACAGACTGACGAACGGACCGTGGAGTTTTAGTAATAGGGTCCCGTTTTAATGTCCGATTAGTAAAGTTTTACAGATTCGGGTAGGTTAACCTTTTTTTTTTAGCGAAATAAAATTTTAAAATGAGTCTTCCCACCCAGCGCAGACGGGGGGTCTGTAAGACTCGTACTGACTCACGGTGTCGTTCAATAGCCCTTTTCGTCCCGGGGTCACGGTAACTCGTTAGTCCCGCGACCTCGGCGGGTAGGTTGACTTGCTGGCGTCTGTATACCTACCTTGAAGTTCATACACTACTGAGTAACCCTTCGGATATTGCAATGACCTCATAATAATTATGTTCAATACTAACACCACACATATTTTTATTTAGATTCTTATTTAAACCACAAGAAATAATAACTCACGACTATTTTAAAAACTCCACATCTGTGGTTTTCTAAAAATAAGGTACGTACGTATCTGTCACACGTCATGTCATATAAATCATCCTTGTTTGAGACAGACGTTGTTAAACGTCGGATAACAACAAAGAAACTTTTATCTTATCGCTTTATGCTCTACAAAGTCGTTGAGAAGCTGATTAGCTCATTAATGAATAATAATGACCTAATTATTGTTTACTAGATTGTTCAAACGGCTTCCGCCAAGACGATAATAATCCCACAGAAAAATGGGTTTGTAGACTTTTGGAAATGCAAAATGAGAAATTAGTCGGGTACATCTGTTTGAAAAACCAATTTTTAAATAGTATTTAATTAGTAACACTTGTATATTTCTAGTTTTGGTTATAACATGTTATGTAAACTCTTGTAGGTATATAAAAATAAACCACCAACACAAAAAAAAAACACCTACTTGTAAACAATGAAGCCTCATGTTTTGTCAAATTGAAGCTCTTGACATATTGATCTATTTTCTGGCAACACAAAAGTCATGGTCGTAGTTCAATGTCTATCGTATTGTTTTATCAGCTTGGGTACTTAAAATGTAGTTTATCATTTTTTAAGTGTCCATTACAGTTTTTTTTTTTTGTGTATTTTGTAAGATCAGTTAATGTACAAGAGCATAATATTATCATGTTTATTGTCAGTGTTACATTGGCAAATATATTATTTCCTTGTTTTGGTGAAACGAAGAGGCGAAACACTCCATTAGTAGAAGTTAAGGTTATAGTAAATTAAAAAGTAAACATGATTCTTTTAATTTTGATAACCATTCTTACAATACATAAATGGAGATTCAGGTATACGTTGCCTTCATGTAAAACTGGGAGTGACCGGTTTATGAGACCTCAGTATTCTCTGACTAGCTAAGTATATTAATTAGCCATGGGTACACTCTAGATGTGACCGTAATTAAAATAATTAGAGCAAGAATGTATGACCAGGCTGACATAACTTATAAGAGTTATCTGCACTACTTCCGTAACAAACAATTAGGCGAGAAATGTCATTGTGATAAACTTAATACAATAATGTGGCAAGTCGTATGTTCTTGATGTTTAGTAACTCAGTGACATCATATAAAGCTTTTAGCCTAATGGAACTGTGTAGTGTTTTAGAATTTCTTAACATGTACAAATGTACGATTGAAATTCTTATCCACTGGCCTAATTATTAAGAGAATGCCGTCATTACATGTTTTACTCAAGAGAGAGAGAGATTCAAAGAAGTATCTTTGAAATCCTGTTTACCTAGTATTATGCTTTTGGTCTTCTGCTCCTAGATCGGTTTGTAAACTTGCTATCATGCTTAATTGGTCCATAATGGAAGGTTCAGTTTTTACTGTGATGTACCACGATGGTATCCATCCATTCCAATACAAATGAACATATAAAATATGCATATAAACAAGATCAATACCAAGAAGCTTAAGTGCTTCGGGCACATCATCAGTACAAGCCTAAGTACTCCTCTCTGATTTCC
This sequence comes from Agrotis segetum, assembly GCA_036375495.1. Lineage (NCBI taxonomy): Eukaryota > Metazoa > Arthropoda > Insecta > Lepidoptera > Noctuidae > Agrotis > Agrotis segetum. The sequence goes on along the minus strand of JAQSVV010000175.1, from coordinate 4,848,786 downwards.
AAGAACACTTCAATGGGTTCTTACACTGGACTATTAATACCACGAGCAATAGCTGGTGTAATACAGTGGTACTTCATGTTATGATGGTGCAAGTGTGCAACGCTCATTCAGTAGCAGTCGTTGAACCCCACGCACTTCGGGTTTTAAACCGAGCAATGCAATCTGATTCATAAATTAATTGAAGTAATAAAAGGGAATCGTCGGCTCTGGGTCACGATTCTTTAGTAGTGTCGTAAAACTGTCGATATTGTAAAGCTTTCGAGGACTTACTTGCTAATATGTGGGTTAATCTGGATTGAAACTACTAATTTGAACTAAAATTCTTCCTTTGTAGGCACAGGTAAGGAAAATATAAAGCCGTTCCTTGTATTTAAATTAATTACTCGTTGTTTCAAATCTTTTCTGAATCATGGACCTAAAAAAAAAGTCGGACGGAACTTCACGAAGAAACAAGTGAAGCACCCATAGTAAGTCAGTGCGCTTATATGTACACGCCAGAACACACACATTCATACCATAGTAAGTCAGCCGTCGGCCATTACGCTTCGAACGACACTCGCGGTTATATACGGTGTTATTTTGTCTAATAAAAATCAAACTATGCCGTCATGTGTTGTGAAAAGTTGCCGAAACCACAGTGGTTCAATCAAAAAAAGCCAGGGGATCACTTTTCATAGGTAAGCATGTCAATTTGAAGCTTATTTCTCGATTTTACGTCAATAAATTTAATAAACATCTCGAAATCAATCAGTGTTGCAACTATTTCAAGGTTCAAATTATTTTAAAATGGGGAGATTTATATTTTATGTTACTATTTATCGCTACCTATTGTATTCTTCTATATTTTTACAGATTTCCCTCAAATGATGATTGGAAAAATGATTGGATTAAAATAATAAAGGGAGTGTAGACGTGAAAATAATTGGAATCCATCAAAATCTAGTGTAATCTGCAGTATACATTTTGAGAAGCATTGTTTGTACTCAACTAAAGGCGGACTTCTTCGCGTTGTTGCTTACGTCGTACCAACAAAGGTAATTAAAATTTCAATTAATTTAAGGTCCTCTTCTTACAACCTAACCTCTTAGTTATAAACTTTAAAACCGAAGAGGCCGTATGATCTTGATGCCTTTGCTTTTCCGACTAGGAATTTGCCGCGTTTTGTTTTCTTCAAATACATAAACGTTTAGTTTGTTTTAATTTATTTTTTAAATAAGTTATTGTTAAATTTAAATGGTTAAATAATGCTTATCTCATATTATTATTATGTTAATTTTTTCGCAAGTGGTACGAAAAGTAGAGTATTTTCCTCAGTGATAAAGCTGTCTTAGTCTTGGGTGAACTTAAATCCCTCGCTACACTCAGGACGCGTGTTAAATCCCTCGCTTCGCTCGTGATTTAAGTTTCTAACACCCTCGCTACGCTCGGGAGTAAGCCTCGAGTCCTTCGTTATGCTCGCGATTTAAATCGTCACCCGCGACAGAAGACACTGCTTTATCCCCTTGGTTAATAATCTACTATTTCATTCCACCTATTCGAAAAGGACGACTTGGTTCGCCTTTAAGTGCGCCCAAAACTGGTGTTTTCTATAGGGAACTTTTAGCGGGCAGTAATGAGTTTTTAATCCTCTTTATAAGTGCGCCGCAAATAACTTTGCCGCGCACTTTTGATAGGAAGCTTTTAGCGGGCACTAATGAGTTTTTAATCCTCTTTATAAGAGCGCTACGCTCAGGATTCTACTGTAGAATCCCTCACTTCGCTCTGGATACAAAATAGCGCCCTCGCCGTAAAAATATTACTTTGTCATACAATCTACTATTATTTTAATCTTGTTTTAATTATTTTACCTTTATTTTAACAATAGGTATACGTCACAAAAACTTGTAATTAAACCCATGGACCTTTTTTTTTAGGTCCATGATTAAAACTAAGTTCGAGGGGAGATCTTATTAAGATATTGTTTGAAAATGGGTAATTTTTTCCTTCATCTGGCAACCCTTTAGAAACCCACACTTAGTAAAGCAGCGGCCATTTTGGTGCTTCACTTGTTTCTTAGTGAAGTTCCGTCCGGCTTTTTTTTTAGGTCCATGTTCTGAATTATCTTCGGGTCGAAACATGATACAGGTCCAAATTAATATCATCACCAGCAGAAATAAAATTATTCGGAGCAAACATTTTACGAGCATCACTTCCGCCAACCAACAGATACGATGACAGAAATACCTAATTAAAATTTAAAAATCACTGAAGATCACTGAAGATGAACAGCTTCACAGAACTACTAGCAGCACATGAATCACTCACACGTCTAACACATCGTCGTGATATGCGTCCTCTGCTTGGTATCCTCTCTCGTCCTGATAGCAGAGTACCAGGGAGGCAGGCCAGAGCAGGAGTAATGCGGCACAGGCCGCGGGTGCGAGCGGCGCGCGCATCGCGACTGCGGGTGCGCGCGCGCCGCGGATATGCGTTTGAGCAGTGATAGCCAAAGTTGTAACTGTACGTATGTTTGCATACACGACTTCCTTTAAGTTCGTATATCACTAAATAATGTGATATAATTTTCCTCGTTGCGTAAATAATGTGCCACAATTTTTACTCTTTATTGAAGTGCTTTCTGGGAACAATAATAGTGATTCGGGTTCGGGTTCCAGGGTTAGGTGACCTGCTTAAGGATGTCCAACGACCCATTGAATTCGGTCTGTATTGGGATCGAGGATTCGTTTACAAGATACCATACCTTACGACTTTAGTAACCAGGCGACTATCACAATACAAATCCGTGAGGTTCATACAGAGATATGCGTCAATAGATACCAAAGCCGTATCGGAGACTGTCGGTGCCTAATAAGCGAAGGGCGTTGGCGACTGGCTATGGTGCAATCTTTTTATATAAAATGTCGTCTTTTAAAAAACCAGATTTTGTTTTATGGTTTTGATGTGTTGGCTTTAGTATCCATTGACGCGTGTCTCAAAATCACCTGACTAAGCAAACCAAAGAAAATTAGTTCGTTTCGGTTTGCATAGTCAAGCGATTTCAGTACAGCGAATGTAAAGAAAGTTCTTCTTTGCCTGAAAGATCTCAGAAATACAAAAGTTTGAGCACCATTGCATCTAGTAGTTAGTAATAGTCTCAAAATAGCCTCCAGTGCGTGTAGGGAGGTATAATACGGATATAAGACGTGCGAGTATTTTGGCCGTCACGGACGATTCCGTTAGTTATCGTTACTATGGCTGTATGACCATCATTTCTGGATCTATCAGGAAAAGTTACTCGAAACAGACTTTTCAATTCCCAAATTCCTAAAGATGATTTTGAGGAAAGAAAAATTCAGTTGCAAGTGGGATTTGAACCCGCGTCTTCTTGATAAATGAGGGAATAGAAAATTCAGCTTGGAAGTGTGAGCTGCGATGGTCTTATTAGTAAGGCGTCTGGAGTACTTATCCAGAAGACGCGGGTTCAAATTCCACTTTCAACTAAATTTTTCTTTTCTCAAAAATCATCTCTACAATGCGCGTCGCATGCGTTTAAAAATAATTAATTTCCCAAATTCCTGTTGATGTAAGCTCAGAATAAGGCCTAGTGCTGGATGCAGCTGAAAAACAGTATTTTACAATGAGCGACTGCCAAATCTGACCTCCACAACCACCATTCGGTAAGTCTGGTTGTCGGGATTCTGACCAACAGTAACGACCGTCAAAGATCTACAAATGCTAGCCGGGAATCCGAAGAAAAAAGCTATGACAATTGTTTATTAATGTAGGTGTTGTATTTTCTACGATCTAATTGCTTAGCATACTCAAAATTCGCGTGGTGTTTTAAAATTTCAACTTGTATTGACAAAGAATTGTATTGTAATTTATATATTGTGGTGTAATTTGGGTACCTACGGGCATAAAAATTATGTCAATAATAGCCGCTGGTGGTCGTAGAGTGAAACTGTATAATCTATAGCCTTCCTCAATAAACAAACTATCAGACATAATTTTTTTTTCGGTGTGAACCAAAGTCCATAAACTCAAAAAAAAAACATACTCTTCAGTACCCTTAGCACGAATTTTCACTCTTTTACTTTACAGCTTCTTTCCAGTATTTACAGCGTTTCTTGTTAGGAAAATGGAACAGCGCCTCTGGTGTGCGAAGCACACTGGAACTAATTTTTTCCTTAAAAATTATCAATTTGAAATTGTCAAACTTCCAGTTTACTTTACGTCTCAAATAATGAAAATTCGTGCTAAGGGTACAGCTTTATAAATGAGTAGTTAAAAGTTAATTGGTCCATAGAATAAAACCGATTAAAAATTTTCTACGGCATTCGTGGCCATACCAGTTTATCTGTAACAGTCTGTAGTGTTTGTTTACGGTAGCATGCGCGGGCGCTGACGGCTGACGGCCATGATCCGTCGATCCACTGACACACTGCCGCTTGTACAATAAACACGTAACACGTATTTATAATATCCTGGTACTTCGGCTGTTTTCTTTTTTATGTAACTTTTTATTTGCACTAATTGATAGGCCATTGCATGGTCATGAGCAGAGGTGGCCCAGTGGTATCGGCCCCGACTTACGAGTTGTAAGTTCGTGGGATCGAACCCAGCCAGGCGTATTACTTTGTGCAATTATTTCATCACCACTGCTCTCAAAACGAAGAAGGAACCGTAAGGAAACCGGCATGTCCTAGAACCAAAAATTCGAAGACATGTGAAATCCACCAAACCGCACGTGGTCCGCGTCGAGAATTACGGCCCACTCCCTCATACAGGGAGGATGCCTGTGGCTGTGTTCCAGTAGAGGGAACATTTATAGGCTAATGGTGATAGATAGATAGAGCTTGATAATAATAATATTCCACAACTATCACACAACGCCATCTAGTCCTAAGCTAAGCAGAGCTTGTGTGATGGGTACTAAAGAACTGATAAACATACTTAAATGTATATTTCTTTAAACATATTACTTGATATTACAGATAAATTACACACAGACACAGAACAAATGATCATGCTCATCACACAAACATTTGTCCTGGGTGGGAATCGAACCGGGCATAGCAGTCAGGGTCACTAACCACTAGACCAACTCCTCCAGAATAAGAAGCTTTGTTTATTTATCGGATACGCTTTTAATCTTTCAAGAAATATTTTTTTTACTTTGATCAGTTATTATCGGTTATTTGTGCAATCGGTGCCCATCATTATATGACCCATTTATACGATTTTTTTTTCACAGATGCCAGTTGCTCGGATTTATCGTTTCCATGGAGAAGAACTGGTAAGAAACTCCATTTATTATTAAGTTCTATTAATACAACCTACGCTATTTCAAGTACCTACACAAAATCGTCTCAGAGCTTGGGGCAAATGGATCGCCCCCAAAATTAATGACCAGGAATTAGTGTTTAATGTCCGCTGTGCTCATAAAACAGTTCGTTTGCAAAGGTCGTTATATTCATAATCGATGTATTGTGGTTAATGTGTCTATTTCTGTTCCTTGTAAACAATAGTAAAAGCTACCTTCTAATATGCTGTTTCTCTCCTGCTTGACGTGGAGAGATGTGGAAACTACGTATGTTCCTACTCCTCCACTATTCTCTGATTAATCTCGCAGGATCCAGACAGTTTAATTCATTCTCCGGGACACATCGAGCTCCATTGTCTCGCTTCTGGTGTTCGGCGCTATCGCTACTGTTGATTCTGGAAATCTGGAAATCTGGAGTTAAGGAGTTTCAGTGGTTCGGGAATAATAAAGTGGGGGACCGTCCCAAAAAAAAAACTGCTTTCCATACATTGTCAACGTGACAATGCTAATTCTAGGGTACTGGACCCCATGGCCCTAATAGTATTTCAACTTCAAACACAGCTACCAGTTAGCGCATTACATTTGCGTTTCTTTAGGGATTTTAGTACCTGCAGCAGACGTTATACAACACACTGTTCTAGGAAGATGGGATGGCGGAAGGGTGTCGAGATCAGTTGGAGTCCTAAGTAAAGGTTTACAGAAAGACGCGACGCGGGGATACGTAAAGTAACGATACTGGAAATGATACGATGCGTGACATATTTTCATAATTATCTGCCTGGCCTTTCCCCAACGATATTGGGGTCGGCTTCCAGTCGAACCAGATGTAGCTGAATATCAGTATTTTACGTGGAGCGACTGCCTATCGGACCTCCACAACTGAGTAACTGGGTAATACGATACTCCATGGTAAGACTGGTTGTCAAATTTTAGAGCTTCCATGACTAACAGTAACAACTGTCAAAGATCTACAAATATGACAGCCGGGACCAACGGCTTTACGTGCTTTCCTAGGCACGGAGGAAATTCGCTACGACAGATGCAGGTCACCCATCCATAGACCAACCTCGGCAAGGGATCGGCCTATGCGGCTGTAATTATTTAGCCACGAGCTCCTCTCGTGAAATCTTTTCTACTACTACTACATGAAAAGATTTCACGAGAGGAGCTCGTGAAATCTTTTGTGTTTTTTTTTTTTTTTAGCGTGTTAATATCATCAAATGAGTCCTCCAACCCCGGGCAGGGCGGGAGGGACTGTCAGACTTCTACTGACTAAAATCCACGGTGTCCTTCATAGCCTGTTATGTTCCGGGGTTACGGTAAGGGAATAATCCCGCGACCCCGGCAGGCTTTGGCCCTCTGAGAGGGGGGCCCCGTCATAATCTATTGTGTTAGGAGGTTCCTTTCTCACCCTGACTGTCCGTAGCTTAGACCCTGTTCCCGATGCTGGTGGACTAGTATTCTTCATATAAAATTCTGAACAATAAGTTCTATTTGGGAATGCATGTACTAAACGGTTAAACGAAATTACAATACACTGATTACATTATTTAAACATGATTTAATCAAAATTCAAATCCAAAGATTTTTTCGAACATTGTACACGCATATAATTATTTGGATAGATTCCTAATTCATAAAGGTGAGTTTGATCAGTAGGTAGAAATGCTAACTTTTATTTTAAATCTTTTCAACCATTTACTAAAAAAAAATTAAGTAAGTTTTACTGCTGAAGAAACAACTCGCCCTAAGTCCACAATAATAATTAATCTTGTCAGATCATGCTGTTCGAATTGAGCCTAGTTAAATTGATGGCAATTTATAGCCCTTTACGCTCCAGGGCCACGGTTACCTGAAGAGACAGTCCCTCGACCCCGGCAGGCCAGCAACCCCGGGAGACATTATCATTTTAGAATCGCAAATGATGATAAGAATTGAAAGATTCAGGTTAGCCACATATGTTGATGATCCAAATCCTGTTATTATAACACAATATTGATTTAAAGCTCGATACTCTATTTAATGAAATAAATAGCGGCGTCAGAGAGTTAGTTCAAATATAGCGCGATGTTGGTTATCTTTCTGTTTGTTCAGCGGCCACTATGGTGGCCGCTGAACAAACAGAAAGATGTGTGAATGACTGAAATGGGTATACCCGACTGATGAAAATGTTCGTTTGTTTTTTAATATGCGCGTAACGTGAACGGTGCCAAATATTTGAAATTGATTTTGTACAATATTTAAATTTTATTGTCCTAAAATTGCGCTACATCATTTTGAAATTCATAGGTACTTTATCATTTTTGAAATATGGATTCAAAATAAACAAACAAATCTTTACTTTATAATTTTTGAAATATGGGTTCAAAATAAAACTACTTAATTAAATCTAACAGATTAATAAAAAGGAAATGACATCAAAATAATTATCTTACAAAACAAAAAAAGAAAGCAGAAAGCGACATGACCGATACGCAGCGCAGTACGCAGCTAGCTAGAACAGTCGAGTATACCGCCGCGCCGCTTGGGAAAAATCACACTTTTCCTCTCTTGTTGTCTGCCGGCCGTTAGTGTTTGTTTGGACACCGACCTCGCTCGAACTCCCTACCCATACAAATACAAACCAACACAACATAACAACGTTTAAATGACGCTCTTTACTCTCCTAATTGCCAGTTTGTTTACTTCGGTTTTGTCATGGTATCCTAATGAGCCCAGATTTTGGGTACCAGGGCACTATGGGTACCAAGGAGTGCATAACGGGATGGAGCACGCGAAGGAGTTTGTGAACGAGTGGACCGTGGAAGTGGGTGGTGGTGAAGAGGTGGCGCAGCTGGTCGCTTTGGAACTGGGATACGTTTTTGGAGGGAAGGTAAGTTTATGAAGTCTTAGTAACTTGAGTACAAAATCAATTAGATTTGAATTTGTATTTTGTCCTAAAACTAATTGTAAAATTGACCATTGACAACCAGTTAATTAAATATTTGAGAATTATTAAATAATCGCAATACTAAGTTAAATATTAAACCGTTTTCAGTTTATTTTATCAACAATAGTGGTATAGAATGTATTTGAAAGTATTTCAAAGAAAAATGCTAGGTACATTAATGGAAACATTATGCTACGTCATTATTCCCGAAGCTTTTATTTTATTTATTAAAATGGGAGTAGGTAAATATCTCAAAATCAAAATCAAAATGTTTTATTTTACATGGGCCTCAGTGGGCATTTATAAAACGTCGAAAAATTGGCACGGTTCGGGTTGGTCGTTTCCATGGAGAAGAACCGGCAAGAAACTCCATGGTTACTCTTTTAAAATATTTGCTGTTTCAATGTTTTTATTACAGTTTGGTATGCTTAAGTAAGAGAGAACATCGTTGGCAGTTGGCACGATAAGAAGAAGGATCTTCCTACCAAAGCTAATAATAATTAAAAAAAAAACAATTATAAAAAAAGAAAAATATAAAAAGTATATCTAGAAACTGCCCCTGTGCTGTCGAAACGGGTAACCGTGGCCCTGGTACGTAAAGGGCGATGATGGAACATGGTGGATTTTTCAGTATGAGCCTATTCCCCTTCCGCTCCACCCAGGGCGAGAGGTCTCTTAATGATGATGACTTTACCACAAAAAATTGCATGTACAAAATAACAAAATTTGCATTTTAAATAATAAAGTACCTACCAAAAAGTTTGCATCTATTTTTTTAAATAAAATATAAGAAATTAAGGGCTAATTCTTTGCTGGGTCGACTTATCAAATTACCGTGACCCCGTGGATTTTAGCCAGTACGAGTCTGACAGTAGGGTGGGAGGACTCATTTGATGATTTTATCAGGTAAATAAGGAACTTCGTTCCAATAAAAACAAAGTACAAAACCACATTGAAATTTTCTACTTATTAAAAAAATATTTGTGGTAACAATATTTAAAATAACTAAGTAACTCCGACTTCTAAAGTTTATGTCATTTTAAGCTAGAACTTAGAATGTTATTTGCATATTTTCTGAGAAGATCTTACTATAAGATTGTGTACTTTGTTCATAGTTTTTGATACGGTACAGTAGTCAGTGAAATGTTAATAAGTATTATTTAAAGTTTTTAAAGAAAGATTTCCATTCCGATGTTTATAAAAGAAAATTCTTAGCATGGCGTTTTCTTATTTTTTCTACAATGGTATTTTTTCGGTTGTGAAAAAAATGTATAAGAAACGATTGCATGTAGCGGAGACGAGGATGTTGAGATGGATGTGTAGAGTGACAAGAATAGATAAAGTAAGGAATGAGTTTGTAAGGGGAAGTTTGAAAGTGGCGCCTGTTACAGAAAAAATGAAAGGGAATCGTCTATCCAGCAGCAGCAGGCGTAGCATGGCGCCGTAGTAGAAAGGGGTTTTGTCGACGGAAGAATAGACAAAGTGACAGAACGTAGAAATATTTTTATCGTTTTAAGCATGGTCATGTAAAAGATATGAAAAATTTTATCCTTTATTCCTAATCCTTTATTCAATAGTGATTTGAGCAAAAAAACAGTCGATTTTTGTAAAAATAACGATAAATAACTTTGTCTTTTCTTAGTAGAATAGAGATAGAATCGCCATGCTACGCGTGCTGGTGTGGACCATGTGATGAGGAGGGATGGGATCATGTGACGAAGAGAGTGATGAGTATGAATGTTGATGGATGGAGAGGAAGAGGAAGGCCAAAGAAAAGATGGATGAATTGTCTAAGGTATGACATGAAAGAAAAAGTAGTAAAAAAGATACTGTTATGTCTTATGTGAAAATGGAAGACGAAAACGTTTTTCGGTATCTTATCAATCTAATGCAGTGATTCCCAAAGTTGACTGCGGACTCGGGACACATGAAACGTAAAGGGCTATTGAAGAATCATCTTCGATTTTAATCAGAATAAGCCTGACAGTCCCTCCCATTCCTCCTTGGGTAGGAGGACTCATTTGATGATTTTAACACGACAAGAAATGATTTTAAAAAATGTGGCTAAATAATTACAGCCGCACAGGCCAATCTTCCGGATTAAGAGGAAACAGCAAGGGTTGGAGAATTGAAAAATAGGTATTTTCAAAATCTATTGCTGTCGCACAGTGCCCACAACAGAGTTACAGAGCGCAAAGGAGACAACTGCAGCTTGGACCGAAAATACCTTAAAAATGGCACAAAATCAACGATTCGTAGTCTCCTGATTACTCCTCCAAAACTTAACCAATTTCACTACTTTTTCCTTTCAAAAATAAAGAAAGGCATTGGCCGTGTTCCTATGTTTTCCTTTTTTTATATAATCTCGTCAAATTTGTTTACTGATTATTTGAACACAGCGGAAAATCTGGCCATTTTTTTAGGATTTTGAATGTTCATATCTCTTTGCATAATTAATTTATGGGAAAAAGGAAAACATAGAGACATGCCAATAGTGGTCATAGATTTTTTGTAAAAATATTATTGCTCTACTGGCATTATCCAGGGAGAAAACAGGGGACTACGTTTGTATGGAAAAACGGCCGTGCTGTTTCCTCTTAAGCCGCGCTTGCCGAGGTTGGTCTGTGTATGGGTGACCATCCGTCATAGCGAGTTTCCTCCGTGCGTCGGACAGCACGTAAAGCCGTTGGTCCCAGCTGTCATTTGTAGATCTTTGACAGGCGTTACTATTAGTCACCAGCTCTAAAGTCTGACAATCAGTCTTAACATGGGGTATATTATAACTCGATTACTCGGTTGTGGAGGTCCGATAAGCAGTCGCTCCATGTAAAATATTGATGTTCAGTTGCATCCGGTTTGACTGGAAGCCGACCCCAATTAGTTGGGAAAATGCTAAGCTGATGATGACCACGATAAAAAAATAATTAAGAGATGGTGATGATGATGATCCCATAGATATAATTTTGGTGGTTGATCTCAGCACAAATTATTTAAACCAGTTGAATAATAATTCTGATAACCCGGGCCTCCCCGACCGACCGTCTCTCAGCCCCGTTGTAGGGTTATTTTCTTATTTTTAGGACATTTAAAAACGTGGGTTTTTAGAATTTTTTAATCCATTAATTTTGTAAGTATTGTTGTTAGCATAGATGAAATATTACAACAATTTAAAAAAACTCGTCTCAATAGATTTATTTATTACTATTTATTTTCTTATTTTTAGGAAATTTAAATGTGGGTTTTTAGAATTTTTTAATCTATTTATTTTAGACTATGAAAGTATTGTTGTTTGTATAGATGAAATGTTACAAAATTTTTAAAAAATCGTCTCAATAGAGAACTTATTACAAAAGCGGGGCAAAGCTTTTAAAAAATAAAACAAGTACAGCGTAAGGGATGAAAATCAACTCAATTTAAAAACCCCAATTCTGTATTATGATTTTAACAAAAAAGGTGTTTCTGGGTGAAACAATTATAAATTTAATTTTGAAGTAAGCCCGCCGTCGACGCCTGTTTGTTAATTTTAATTATAGAGCGTTGTATTTTTGATATTGTTTGAAACATAAAGGTGCTGCCTAAATCAGTTTTTGGTTAACTACGTGTTTGTAATTCAGGAATCTAAAAGGTTTGGGTGGGTAAAGTGGGTGACAGACGTATGTATACTTAACGGCGGTTTAAGGCTGCCTGTCCATTAATGCGGAGCTAGCTGGCGGAGAAACGAGAAAATATTAACCAAAGATTGCACCACTGACGATTTAGTGCAATCTTATTAGTTAATATTTCCTCGCATATTTCATATGCAATTATGCATTAATGGGCAGACATACGGTGACATACATGCGAGCATACGGTGACATACATCTAAGGCCCTTCGTACACAAGGCCACTCAAGTTTCCGATACCTTATGCCTTCGGTATCCAAGCGACTATCGCAATACCAACCCATAGAGGTTCGAACACAAGCACGCGTTAATGAATACCAAAATCGTAAGGTATCGGAGACTTGCTTCGCCTAGTGTACGAAGGGGCTAACGCCTAAAAGTGGAAATCCAGGAGCAAAACAAGTAGACCTGAAAATCTTCCAAGGCAAAAAATACGGGATGCTATGATAGGAAACCTCCACGTGCGCCCGTGGACTAGAGTTCCCTGTCGGATACGTCCGGGGGGAAAACCAGTTTTCCGGGCCGGTGCACCCTGGGATGCGGGCAAAAACTCTTCCTTAGGCACTGTATGCCTAAGGGGCCTCTTTGCCCGTATGCGAATAGGCTGTCTGTCGTGTGGACGCTCTAACACGTGTCCCTCTAATTAGCAGAGGGCACAGCGGCGGAGCGGGCTTGCGGACGGTGAGTGATGTCGCAGGTTTTTTCTTAACCCAGGATACCGTGGCCCCGGAACGTAAAGGGCATAGGAAGGAACACGGGTGGATTTTAGTCAGTAAGAGTCTGACAGTCCCTTCCGCCCCACCCAGGGCGGGAGGACTCATTTGACGATTTTACCATCTAAAAAAAAAAAAGGCAAAAAATACCACGGGTCACGTGACACGGCTAACTGAGGTTTAGATTAAACTATGTATATCATGAAGTGTGCTGTATCGATTTTCCGAATGAAAGTATTGGCTTTATTAGTGACAAATCAAACAAATACACACGTCATTCCAGTATTTGCTTCCAAAAATCCATATAATAAAGTCCATTGTATACGTGCTTGAGATAACACCTAAATCAATGCTATGAGTTATGACGCCTTCGTATCTGAAGTGGCACTCGATGATAGTGGGCCCAGTATATTGCTTAGATTACACTCCATATAAATCATGACCGACGTGAAAGGCAGCAATTAATCAACTTTACTAGGGCAACATGAAATGCAGAAGATGTAGTTAAATAAAGACAGATGGTATTTTGATCCTTCGACACTAATTCTTGCCCTTGGCCAAGTCGTTAAGGGAATCTAGTCAATTTTCATCATTATTTAAGTACAAATTGTTCTGTATTTATCATTGGTTCTGATTAGTGACCGACCGAAATTTCGGTTTCGGTTTCGGCCGGTTTCGGCCAAAATATCTAGTTTCGGCCTTAGTTTCGGTTTCGGCCAAATTATAGCCGAAACTTTCGGCCCCGCCGAAACTCAAGTGTTCCTGCATTTTCGTGCGTCGTTCGGTAAAATTCGTAGCCAACACGTACTTGCTCGCCGGCGGGGCCCCGGCTCAGTTTGCCACCGTCCGGTTATTCGTGAGACGAGGTTATGTTTTTGAGTTTACTGCCAAGAATACCTAAGTCTTGTATATTCATGTCATAATAAAAAATATTTGTTACGTACGTTATTGATTAAAAACTTGTCAATCGTCAAGGCGATTAGAATTAGGATTAGGCGGTATTCGAAACATAATTAAGTTAACGGTTTCTTTTTTTAAATAATGCAAGTTTTTTAGTCTATTGTCTCAGTTATTTCGTATTGCTGAATTAATATAGTGCGATTATTGAGACTTCAAATCTAGTGAAACATTGATTTTTTTTATAATTTCGAATAGATTATGGACTCAGTAGAAGGTAAATAACATAGAAAAATAGCAATTCTTAAGATCGTCTATCTATCTATCCATAAGTTTGCCGTATTTCATTATTACCCAGAATTTGATCCTTACTATTAACACTATCAAATGGTGTAATAATACAGGTTGTGATTTTTGGCCACGATTATTGATTTTTCTAAAATCCAATGATTCAGTTTTAGTTTTCGGCAAAATCGGTCTCGAGACTCAATTCAAAGTTTTTCGATATTCCTCATAGTTAAAAATATAGCCGTCCACGCCCAGTTGAAAAGTTCGCTCTGCTCTGTGTATTTGACACTTTTTCTTGTGCCAATAAATGTAAAAAAAATCAGAAAAAAATCGAAATGTAAAAGTTTAAAAAAGTTTCGGTTTCGGTTTCGGTTTCGGCCGAAACTGAGAGCAAGGCCGAAGGTTCGGTTTCGGTTTCGGTTTCGGCTGAAAAATCAGTTTCGGTCGGACACTAGTTCTGATTAAAGATGAGACAAGATGATACCTCACATCAAACCTTCTACCTAAGTATCTCTGAAATCTAAACACATACTACGCATTAATACTTAACACAAGGTTAAGTATTAATGCGTAGTATGTTTGTTTGTTGTTGATTCATAATTCCCGAAAAAACCAAATTATTTGGTCTTTTCCATAGCTCTGAATCCCAGGAGAAATGCGGTCATCAACACGTTGACAGACAGATTCAAGATTGTAGTACGGTAGGCCGCAAAACCGTGGTGACAAGACCAGTAAAAGACGACCTCTTGTTACATTCAAACGCCCTGGTACATAAGGCCTGTGGATGGTCATGGTGTAACCAGTGATTTTTGGCTTATTGTACTATGTTTTTGTATGTGATTGTATAGTTTTTCTTTTCTGAGGATAAGGTCAAAATGAGTATTTGCATATTTATAAAATTCATCCTCAAAAGATGTCATCATCATCATCTCAGCCGTAGGACGTCCACTGCTGAACATAGGCCTCCCCTTTTGATTTCCACTTATACCGGTTGGAAGCGACCTGCATCCAGCGTCTTCCAGCGACCATTATAAGGTCGTCTGTCCACATTGCTGGTGGACGTCCTACGCTGCGCTTGCTAGTCCGTGGTCTCCACTGTAGTACTTTTCGATCCCATCGGCCATAAAGACATCGGCCAAAAGATATAATAGGAATAAAAGTTCATCACTATGAACTATCATCACCAGAATTCCTAATTCAAACTGGTTCTTTCATACGACAGGTTTGCTTCATAAAACGTATCTGCGTACGTAATTTTAATATCGACATCAATCAATCCCTGGTATGGGAAGGTCATGTTTACTTTAGAACGCTCCACAAATCATGACGCTGTGTGCTGTTGGTATTTGAAATTTAATGCCAACGCAATAAACAATTATTTTATTGCTTTTATCATCAGAATGTTGCAATCTTAGACAACCTATCCTACAAGGATAATAATTTCAAATTCTTTGTCATTGATTCCCTATAAAATAGATTTGAATAAAATACTAACTCAAAATCAAAATCACAGTATTTATTACACGTAGAAAATTTTTAGATGCATTTTTGAATTGTTAAAAAACAATTATATAGGACAAAAATATGAGATATTCCCGTTTGAGCAACGATTTTTATGGAACCTATGTTCAAAATCAAAATCAAATCTTTTATGTCAACTAAGCCAGTTACAGGCACTTTTGCATAGTCAAAAGACAAAAGTAAAATAAAATAGTTTAATTATTGTCACGGTCCCAGTCACAAGACATAATAACTGTAAAAATGCTGTTGGTATCCCCCAGAGCTTCTTTGGTGTAGTGGTCGCAAGAATGACTGCTGAGCATAAAGTCCCAAGTTCAATTCCCAGCTTGGACAAAGTATTATTGGGTGTTTCCATCAGGAATTTGGAATTTCTGAGAAGCAGGTACTGTTTCTAAATTTGTGCCGTGTTGATAGCAATAGACTCGTCCACTGGCAAAATATTGCCTAATCTAAAGTTCGTAGAAAAAGATTAATCAATAGTGGCAATAATCAACAATTATTATGAACTCTCTGCACTTAATCTATAATCAATTTTCATTAAAAAAAAATAAAGTATGTACTTGCATCGCCAGTAAAGTTACTAGAGAGAGAGCGCCTAAATAGTAAATACCGACCCACGCACACTCCACGAACTATATTGTTTTCCATAAAATGGTCGCTGTGACGTACATGTTAATCTTAGTTGTTGATTTTGTTATAATGAATACTAACTTTTGCTAGTGGCTTCGCCCGCATGATGATTGAAGATTGTCCATAGGAACACAAATCCTTTCAGTAGGTTTTGTGTGAAATTATAGCAATAATCCATCCACCTTACGGTGTCCAAAACATGGTGCTCAAAAATCAGTGCCTAATAACAATAAGGAATACCGTGATTATTTTGCCGGTAAAGAGTCGCTGTTTCGCAGACAACTTTTAGTATTGATGTTGCTTTGATTTTAAACTTGTTGTCGAGTCTAAGTAGCATCAGCTTTACACATATTTACATTAATGGTTTTCCCAAGACCCAAACGTTGAATGGAGTAATTCGTTCGTTATTAACAATACAAAACATTGAATAGATTCTGAAAAAAAGGCCAAAAAGTTGTTTGCTCTGTGGCTGTTTATTTGTTGAAATAGTGATTATAAAATTCCTTGAATTCTTACGAAACACCTTAAAATTAAAAACCAAAACTGAGAGAATTTCTTCAGTTTCTGAATTTTGATCAGGCGAGATAGTGGTCAAACGAAAACTTATGGATTGAACAAAAAAAAGTTCTTGTGTAAAGTAACTACTTATATTTTATTTGTCTAGTTATAAAAATGTTGGCAATGAAGGTTAAGTCAACCTTCAGAGGACCTCATCGACCTACCAGATAAGAAGTCCTAAGTGACGGACAGGTCTATAACAATGAAAGCTGAATGAAAATCTGAGAAAAATCTTTTATTCTCCGTCTATTTCATAGACATGAAATAAGTTTCGCGTTTGAACTACGCACTTGAATATTGGTTTCATAAAGTTTTAAGACTTCAATTATGATTTTGGTAAACTCTCCAAACTCCTGTAATCCTAGTAGATGTTCGATAAGTTTGAGAATCGATCTAGACATTTAGGACAGAGTTATTGGAGAAGATTATTTAAGTATATTAAACTTCGTCAGTAGACAACTGTCTTTATTCAACAATCTGTATCTAAAACTTAATTTTAATACTAAAGTTTTCCCAAAAACGAAATAAAGACAAACATTAACTACACGTATCTGACAATAACAGGCTAAGGTTTATCCAATCAGCTGTCTCATATATTATGTAGTACATCACTAGTCTTCCGTCTAATCGTGACAAATGTTCAGGAATTAGTTCAGACCATTTGTCTCACTTTGTGTCGCTAATCATTTGTTTGTCCGACCCCTCTTTATTTTATGTGCTCCGTGTAGTCAATGGACTAATTAAGATTATTTTTCTTGAGGAAATGGAATATTGATGACAAGGACGCTAATTATTATGTCAGAAGATAATTTAGGTGTCTGTAGTAATTTCCATAATAATGAAGTTTCTCATCAGTGTGATATATGTAGAGAGGGCGACTCTATTCTTATTTTAATGTTGGTAACACCATCGCCCCGCCATGTTGTTCCGCCAATAAACTCCAAGTTGTACGGATGCGTTTTACTTGTTCTCCTGCTAATATTTCTGTAATGTCTGTAAATGTGGCCTAGATCACCCGGATTAGCCTTGGACTTATCAGTGGCGACGAGGTGGTGCATCGATTCGCGTGGTGCAATTGTAGTTCGCGTATAAATAGTGAAAAGTAAAAACAAAAATGTCCGTAGGCAAAATCGGACCGTTTGACGTCGCCAAAGACAGTTGGAAATCCTATATAGAACGATTGGAACAATATTTTATAGCAAATGAGGTTAAAGATACAATAAAAGTGGCGACGTTAATAACAGTCATTGGGAATGACGCGTACGAACTAATGGTTAACCTGTGCACACCTACTCAGCCGGCGAACAAAACCTTCAAAGAATTGGTGGCGATTATGCAAAATCATTTACAACCACAAGCGAGTGTTTTAGCCGAACGGTACAAATTTCGGCAGCGCAAACAGTGCAAGGACGAAACCATAGCGGACTACGTGGCAGAGTTAAAAAGGCTATCGAGAACTTGCAACTTTGGAGATTTAGCTAATAACCTAAGGGATCAGCTAGTGTGCGGCTTGTACGACGACGACACTAGGCAGCGGTTATTTGCCGAGGAAGAAGTAACGCTAAGTTTTGAAAAAGCGTGTAGGATAGCGGTCACGATGGAGGCAGCTAGAACGGATGCAGCCCTAGTAGAAGGAAAAGGGCAAGAGTCGAGTCAACCGGCAACTTGCTATCAAATGGGAGCCAACCGAGCAAGGGAGCGAAAACAGAACAGCGGTCGGGCGGCGGAGGCGGCGCCGGTGGCGACAAGCGGGGCGCGAGCGCAGGCTCGTGGCGGCACGCGAGGTCCACGCGGCGGCGGGAACGTCAGCTGTACGAACCCAAATTTCAAGTCTTTTTCCAGTGGGGATAAGTGTGATCGGTGTGGCGGTAATCATTCGACCAAAACCTGCAAATTCATACACTACGTGTGTCGAATTTGCAACGTGGAGGGGCATCTAAAAAGGGTGTGCCCAAAAGTGAGGAAAGAAGATGCCAGTACCAGTCATGCAAGTCAAAACTATGTGGATATGAATCCGGATAACGAAAGTGACGAGGTAGTCATTAATTCTATTTCACAGAGTAGGGAAAATTTCAAACTATATAACCCGTATTATGTTGCTGTCTGCATTCATGGCAAAAATGTTAAAATGGAATTAGACACAGGAAGCACTATATCATGTATTAGTTATGATAATTATTTAAAGTTGTTTGCAGACTGCCCAATTGTAAAGTGTGATCTTGTGTTAAGGTATTATACAGGGGAGCTAGTACGACCAATGGGCAAGATAAATGTACGGGTAGAATTTAAGGGAAACTGTAAGAGTTTAGATTTGTATGTTATAGATAAGGGTAAAACTACTTTATTTGGTCGACAGTGGTTGTACGAATTAGGTATTACGTCACCACTCACAGATTGTTTAGCGCTGGAAAGTAGGGATGTTGATTTTAACTTTAAAAATTTCAGTTCCAGATTTTGTGAGGTGTTTGCCGATGGTTTGGGTCGGTTCACTGGTGGACAGGTGAGCCTGCACGTACGTGCTGATGCGAGACCCGTGTTCATGCGCGCGCGACCTATAGCATACGCGTTGCGCGAACCCGTGGAGCGCGCACTGGATCAGCTGGTGCAGGATGGAGTTATGACCCCTGTTGAGACTTCGGATTGGGCTACTCCTATAGTGCCAGTGGTTAAGAAAGATGGTACGATTCGGGTATGTGGTGACTTTAAACTCACTTTGAATAAATGTCTAGAAGTGGACCGTTTTCCTCTACCAAAGGTAGAAGATCTTCTTGCAAAGCTGCATGGGGGTAAACGTTTTTCAAAAATTGACTTGTCACAAGCTTATGCACAATTTGAATTGGATGAGACGCGTAAGTTTACAGTAATTAATACACACAAAGGCCTTTTTAGGTATAATCGTTTAATATATGGGTTATCCAGTAGTCCGGGTATTTTTCAACGAAAATTAGAACAATTATTTGCTGATATTCCACGTGTTGGTGTTTTTCTGGATGATGTCATAATAACAGGGGAGGATGACAGACAACATCTTTTGTATCTAAATATGGTTTTTGAACGACTTCAAAAGTATGGTTTAAAAGTTAAGAAAGAAAAATGTACCTTCTTTGCAAAGTCCGTTACATATTTGGGTTATGTGATCAGTCAGGAAGGGGTGCATACCTGTCCAGATAAGATTGAAGCCATTAAAAGGGCACCAGTGCCCAAAGCAGTAACAGAACTTAGATCATTTTTTAGGACTAGTTATGTATTATGCTAAATTTGTACCTAACATCAGCACGTTACTGGAACCTTTATACAAGCTATTAAAAAAAAATGCTAAGTTTGAGTGGAACCGGGAGTGTGACGAAGCTTTTAATAAGATCAAATTAGTACTGATATCCAGTGAGGTGCTGGCACACTACTCACCGGATTTACCTTTAGTTTTGACAACAGATGCAAGTTCCGTGGGCATAGGCGCGGTGATATCACACTTAACACCAGGAGACGCAACAGCAGGCATTAAGGAAAGACCTATTGCTTATGCATCACATTCTCTTAACAAAGCAGAGCGGGGTTATGCTCAAATTGAGAAAGAGGCATTGGCCATAGTCTATGGTGTACGCAAATTTCACCAGTATTTATACGGTAGGAAGTTTATTTTAAGGACAGACCATAAACCACTAGTTTGCATTTTTGGAGAAAAAACAGGTATACCGGTGATGGCTGCAAGTAGAATGCAGAGATGGGCAGTGCTTCTTGCGGGGTACGATTACCAGATTGAATATGTGCCCACCGACAAGAATGGGGCAGACGCGTTGTCTAGGCTGCCTTTAGGAAACGCTATAAGCAAGAAAGCAGAGGATATTACTTACCTGAACTTTGTCCAGAATTTTGTACCCGTTACTAGGTTAGCTTTGAAAGAGGCAACAGGGTCAGATGGTATATTGAGGCGCATAGTGTTGTATTTAGAATCAGGGTGGCCGGCCAAATGCAATGAGGAAGAAGTACGGCCGTATTGGACTAGGCGAACAGAACTGTATTTAGATATGGGATGTATTATGTGGGGGTACAGGCTAGTAGTTCCAACAAAATTAAGAGAGCTAATACTAAAGGAGCTACACCTGGGTCATTTAGGTATCGTCAAAATGAAAGCGGTAGCACGTAGCTATGTGTGGTGGCCTGGTATTGATACTGATATTGAGCGGATTTGCAAAGAATGTACAACATGCATAGAGGAAAGTACAGCTCCTCCCAAGGCAACGGTCATGCCTTGGCCATACCTGACGGAGCCCTGGAGTAGATTACATGTGGATTTTCTTGGTCCTTTCCATAACAAAACATTTTTAGTTATCATAGACTCTTCCACAAAATGGATTGAAGCATTTCTAATGGCTAGAACTACAGCAACCGCGGTGATTAAAGTTTTAAGAGAGACGTTTGCCCGGTTTGGGTTACCACGAGAAGTAGTTTCGGACAACGGCCCTCCGTTTTCGAGTAAAGAGTATGCTGAATTTATGCAAAATAATGGTATTAAATTAACCTTCTCGGCAGTCTACCATCCTGCATCTAATGGAGCGGCAGAAGGAGCAGTTAAACTTTGCAAACGGGCGGTTAGAAAGTCCCTGCGGGAGGGAAAGGATATGGAAGCGGCTCTGCAGACTTATTTATTAGCTTACAGAAATGTCGAACACAGTACCACGGGAGTATCTCCAGCGACTTTGTTACAGAAAAGAAAACTTAGGTCCAGGTTAGATATGATCAGGGGCGATAGGCTAGTGGAAGATAGAGTACTTAGCAGACAAAAGAGTCAAGTGGAAAAAGCAGGAGGAGTGACACGAGAATTTAGGAAAGGAGATAGAGTGTGGATACGTAGTTATACAGGGGGAAGGAAATGGTGTATAGGTAGGGTAAAAGAGAAGCTGGGATCTCGGAATTACACGGTGGTGGGGAAAAACGGTTCACAATATAAAAGACATGTAAACCAATTAAAGAGTAGATCGATAAAAATGTTTGGATGGCCAAGTCCAGATGCGGAGTCCGACGGGGGTATGGAACAAGAGACGACGGCGGCTGGGGAGGGCGCGCATGACCCGGTGATGACAGGTTTAGATGCAGGTTCTACGTCCCTAGTGAACCGTCCCAGGCGAATTCGTAGACCGGTTAAGCGGTATGGTTTTGATGATTAAGAATGTTTAAGTGACCTATTAGAATGTTTAATTGTATCTGCCTATTAGAATGTTTAAGTGTAACGTATTAGAATTGTAAGGTGTTCTTTAAATATAATATTTTGTTAGACCTAAGTCTTAGTTAAGTGAAGGGGTGTGATATATGTAGAGAGGGCGACTCTATTCTTATTTTAATGTTGGTAACACCATCGCCCCGCCATGTTGTTCCGCCAATAAACTCCAAGTTGTACGGATGCGTTTTACTTGTTCTCCTGCTAATATTTCTGTAATGTCTGTAAATGTGGCCTAGATCACCGTAAATATCGTAGCCTCCGAAGAGAAACAGTCTTTATAACTAAGGTCCTGATTTAAAACAAAGCGGCAAAGACACATAAATACGTAAAATCATTAATGAAATCTATCATAATTATGAATAAAGGCTGGTATGGATCCATTCAAAACTAAGCTCTTGCTTTAATTTTAAAATCACAAGGCAGGATTTTAGTTCGCCAGCATTATTTTGTATTCTAAACAAACAGCATTTTTAATTGAGTTGTTCAATTAATCCGTAGCACTTAAATTACACTTCGTTCATTAAAACCGGGCGCGTACTACGCAGGTGACGCCCACACATTGGAAAAAGTGCGGGTTATTTTTCTAGAAGTTAACTGGATTTACGTCAGTTCGAGTAAATCTCAAGATGAAGTTAATTCACAAGGAACAACCTAGATGTTAAAGTCAACATTTAACAAATGAATTGACGTTTTTAGAAATCAGTGGCTATTTATAGTTCACAGTGAAATTCTGAATTTTATTTTTATAAGTAAAAATGTTTTGTCTTGCCACTATAAAAATCAGAGTGGTGCTATTTTGTATTTTACAATGACACTGAATTTTTAATTCATTTTAACGACAAAATTATTAATACAGGACAAGCAGTGCTGCAGTGGTTTATCTTTTCGGTAAAATTCATCGAGCAAGAAGTAACAATACCAGTTTAGTGAGATATTCGGTAAGCTACAAGCGACACAAACATAGCATTATCTTGTCATTCGGAATGAAAATTACCGCTTTTAAAAAAAAAAATAGAATATTGCACACAGAGTCATCTTTGAACGTTTGAGAAAAATGTATCGCTAAGCAATTCGTTCAATACAATACAAGGTCTTTTCACTGATGCCAACGTTTCTGGATATTTGTGCTGAAAAGCTTCTCCCTAAAATCAATAGATGGCGCTATACGCAAGAACTTCTTAGCAATAACAATAATTTTACATTATTAGAAATAGACTACCTACCCTCTCGCGGCTAATAGCGCAAACCTACTGAAACGGTAGCGTTCAGTTTTTCAGGCGGCGCTAACTGTGGAATTAGCGTCTCACGTACCAGGCTCACAGAACCGACAAGGAAATGTTTTTCAGCGAGTTTCAGCGGCAGTCTATTTCCGTATTTACAGGGGGCGGGACTTCGTTGAGTAGGGCGCTTGCCAACATGTGTGTGTCCTCAAAACATATTGATAGATTTTATTATTATCGTCAAGGTTGCTCTAGTCGTGTTCTGTTGCTGTGTGCGTGTTTCAGATTGAAAACACACCTGAAGAATTATTTTTCAGTTTACTACGGTATGCGGCATTTTGTAATGAATGGACGGCCTTTGCATAAAATTGTATTAAATGTAGTTACTGTTTAACCACTCTGCACGACAATATTTTGACACATGACACATCAGCTGAGTCGACCAGGTGATTCGAAATTTGAGCTATTACACAATATTTTTTGTCAACTTTCAGCATCCAATTTTTTATCAAAAATATGTTATTACAGCTATTTCATGAGATAAGTTTGTGAACAATATCTCTAAGAACATGTTGAGGTCAATAAAACTGCCTCATTCTGTTGTAAAATGTGTGTAACATACAAAATGCTACATCGTTCCAAAAACTAGGTAATTTAGATATGCTGAAAAATATGTACATAAAGAAGCTTATCACATGATAATAATGGTTAAAAAGTGAAATAAATAAAATAACTTACTATATACATTACTAGATTTGCCAGTGTTCATACATAATTTCATAAATAATAACGGTCAAAGTCTGGATAAAAATTTGCAAAAACTATGTTGCAACATGACTCTTTTTAGTGCTGACCGTAAACCCAATATTCACAAAACGATTAAAAACCTTCATTCAGCCTAATCGATACTCGCAACATAATCGAACATGAAAAAAAAGTAAAACAAGACATAGAGCATGGACTGATTTATCTGCTTTTTGACTATAGAAAGCTCAGTCCATGCAATAAGTCTATGAATCTAAATCTGATCATTTAATAATATTTCAAATTTTCAAGTATTATTTCGTTTACGCAATAATTTATTTATCGGTGTTTCATTGGAGGCTAAACATACTTAAATGTCTTCTAAACTTAAATACAATCATATGGTTTTACTTATACCCATTTTGTGTTTTCGTTAATTAATTTCAATTTATCTTTTTAAAACGGATCTAAAAAACGTGAAAAGACAAACACCGGGTTCGGATCTAATGCTGAGAGATGGGAGTATGTACTTCTAAATGATTCCTTGGCTAAATTTTAAACTATGAGGAATAGCGAAAAATCCTCCGATTTGATAAAAATTAAATAACATCATAAAAATTAAATTTTTGAAATATAAAATCAGCAATCAAACTATCAATATTCTGTGAAGTAGAAACATGCGACAAACTTGAGGTATAAGGATTTTTTTCCATATAATGTTTCGCTACCATGTTCACAACATAGTGTTCTTATTTCAAATTTTTGAAGTGAAAACTTCTTTAGCGGCGTTGTACACTTTTTCTGTAATGGGTAAAAAATTTAAAACTCGCGTCAGGGTCACGTGACCAAAACTCGCGTCAGGGTCACGTGACCCTGATCGAAAATGAGTAAGACGTCATTCAAATTAAAAATAAAACATAGTAACAAAAAAGTTTTCACTTCTACCGGCACTCCTGGAGTGCAACCTTTTTTATTATCACTTCGTGGTATACATTGACGATTTTTTTGAAATTCGAACTTTAAGTGAGTTTGCGCGAATTTTGATTTTATTCTGCTGTACAATGACTAAATTATTGTTTGTATATTAGTTCATATTTTACCAAGTTATCATTTCTTCACCGAATTTGATCCTCAGCGACATCGAATAGTGTAAAAAAATTTAATACCTAGCATTTTCTTTTTTTATTTCAAAAGCTCGATTTCTGACGTGTAATACTTACGTGACCAAACCAATCTCACGAAACAAATTTGTACAATAAAATAATTAATTTGGCTATCTTTTGTTTGGAGCCGCGAGAGGGAGAGGACAGCGTCCTCCCTCCGCCCCAACCATAGTGGTAGGCGCCCGCAGTGTCGGAAGTCGGCAGACGATCTCCGGCCACCGTAGGCACGGGCATGCGGACAGCGAGTAAAGGGCAACTTGCTGTCCGACCATGGACCATGCCCGGGTCGACAGCGCGTCGTGTTCCACGTGCGCCTCAAAGGCGTCAGCATAATGAGAACTTAGAGGGCCAAAGCCTACCGGGGTCGCGGGCGTTATTTCATGACCCCGGAACATAAAGGGCTATTGAAGGACACCGTGGATTTTAGTCAGTAAAAGTCTGACAGCCCCTCCCGTCCTGCCCGGGGTGGAAGAACTCATTTGATGATTTTACCACGATAAAAAAAAAAATATATTTGGTAGGAAACAAACTCATTTATAATAAGCCTATCAAAATCCAAGGCATTCTATATTCATTCAACATTAAAAATTATATGATTGTACAAAATAAAATGTACAATAAAAATTAGCTAATAAATTAAAAGTTATTACATAATATTTTGATTATCGAGTACCACAGCGAGTGCATTCCTAATTCAAAATTTTTGAATTAAATAATTGCCGCGCATTCAAACATTTATTATCTGACATTGTTCCTTTGTCTATTATTGTTTTTTGGGAATGACAATGTACGTAATATTATTATAAAAGCTTTAAACTATATTTTATTAGATAATAATTGTATTCTAAGCATAAAACAAATTTATTTTAATTTTTATTAATCGATTTCCTAATTTCCTTATTTTTTTCACTCGAGTTGACAAAAAAATCAATTATGGAATCGATTAGAATACTCGCTTTCACACATCATTACGATTTAAAAAAATAACATGGTTGTCGATTACGAATACAAATTGAGTAGTGGTAATGAAAAATACGTGTTATTGGCCCTGCATTAGAGAATTACGCCAAGATCTGGTCTTTTTTACGTTATTTATAATATTTGGCATGATATTTATCTTTATTACTAAGGAGTTAAAGCTCGCGTGTGTGATCCAAGTGCAAAATAAAAATGTAAACAAACAAAAGTGGCGCGAAAGTTCGAGTTCAGATATCAAATTTTTCATTACCACTGCTAATTTATGTAGAAATACGTATGAATTCGTTACAATACTAAATGACGAGTTATTCATTCCTCCTATAATGATCCGTTGGATGTCCGAAAACCACGTTTTTTATGATTTTTAGCCCCACCCAGCACTGCCATCAAAATGGCGAAGATCGTATTTGCACTTTTGGATTTTGTTACGGTAAATTATGAAAATAGGCGCTAAATGTAGAAGTTTTAATTTCGTGAATAAATCAGATTTTTATTTAACATTCTTAATTAATGCGCACTCATAGGATTTTACGCAGAGAATATTATATTTTTTTAATTTATAATGAGGATGTCGTATGACTACAACGTCTGCCCCTTTTGGACCCACTATTGAGCCAGCGTAGGTTTGCTTGTCGCGCCCCTTTCGGGGGCGCTACCGAACTATACGGTTAATTGAATCTTAATTAACGATTTCATTTTGTGAATGATATGAATCGATAGACAACGACGCGGCGACGATTAAAAATAACGTACGTAATTTAAAAAAAAAAAACATTTCTAGAGAAAAAAAGCTTCAAACATTTATGTTGAATAAATGTAATTATTATTTTATTTCCATGTATTACTAAACACGAATTTCAATACAAGAATTCAAGAATATCTTCGATCATTAAAGTCGCTCCGGCTCGTTCAAAGACTGCGTCAAACAAAATATTGTTATGAAAACTTTCTAAACTCCACAGATAACGAAAATATTCATTTTTACTTAAAACGTAACAAAAATGTGAGAGGTATCAGGGTAACATAGAACAGCTGGGCTATTCCGTTGGCGAGTTTACGTATTTTCTTACAAAACCGAATTGTGTCGTTCAACTTTACAAGACGAGTCAATGACCTTGCGTACCACGTGCGAGCTTCATTCATCTTTTGAACGTTTCTTGTGATATTTATTTATTGTTATTTTGTTCCTTTTTTATTGTTTAAAAAATGTTAAATATTTTCTTTGAAATTTTGAATCCGTTTTAAGCCATGGAACTGAAATAAATATTATATTACATTGTATTGTAATAATTGAGTACCATTAGAAACGCATTTGATAAGTTTTTGGATTTAGGTGTTTTATTAGGTTTCTGTTTTAAAAATCCATTTAAATAAGGGACGTGATCTAATTCTTTATACTTATAAAATTTTAATTTCTCAAAACTGTCTTTTGGTGTTCAACATTAATAATGAACTAGTATGAGTAGCAAAAATAATTATAAATAAATATTTTCTCAGTTTGCCGTGAGGTTCTGTCAATGAATTTTTTTCATACAATATTTATCAGAATTAATATGTACTACATTAATTAGTATTTACCCCAATGTTGTTGTACAATACAGCTCAAATCGATGCGACATCTTAATAAACGTATGAAAGGGAAAGGTACACGCAGCTGTTGCTCTACGCGTCACACCCTTTACGAATCCCGACCTACCCCAACACCAGCACCCCACACGCACCGTGCATATGTTCCGCACATCTCCATAACTCTTCTGCTCTCCTAGTACACATGTGACTCCGAAAACTCACATGACTCTACGAATTGACACGTGTGAAGCACGTGTGACGTTTCCATACAACCCCTCCATGTGTAAAATGTATGTATGGTTTGTTTGTGTGGTATAGATGCAGGGAATTAGATCGTATGTGTACCGTAGACATGTGTACATTCTATGCGTGTGTTTATGTTATGTTGTGTGCGACTGTTTTATGTCTGTATGTTGTAGCCATTGGTTCGGCTCTAGTAGTAGAAAATTACGTACTGCTTGTCTTGTTTAGTTCGCATAATTCTATTTGCGTTCCCCCTATAAAATTCTAACTACAAAAGATATCCTTTAAAATGTACGCAATCGACTTTTCAGTCTCAGGCTCAATTACAAGTCTAGAAAATAAATAGGTACTGCAGAATTCATTTCATACATTTATCAGAAAAAAAACTATAGGTGTCTAAATTCAAGCTACGGTTTATAACTGAGAACAAAATTGTCCATTACGCGTGAAGTGCTACAATAATGGCTATTACCAATGATATTATAAGTAAAAAAGGTGACTTTATAATATCATTGGCGACAAAGATTACAACGAAAGAAAAAAAATGTTTTATCAATTTATTTGCTCCTCCATAATTAAAATATTGAACATCCTTTCAATTGATTAGATGTTATCTATCACAAGTACAAAGCAAAGCAAGTGTGCCATAATGTAACACCCAATTAATTCTTTACGCATGTGCTATCGTATCACCCAACATCGCGTTATCACAGGCGCGTGTAGGCTGGGCGTCACATGCTCGCATGTTGATAAGCGTGTGTGGAAATGCGTTACCACTTCGCATTTATGATGTCCTATTACATACGTGTGCTTGTGGCATCACATGACGGCATCCATTTTCATGTGACACTTGTCACACTGGTGACATTGTCACGATAACTCGTTTTGTTGTTCCTTCAGTTTTTGTTTTGTTCTTTAATTTAATGGGATAAACCATAGAAAGATGGAATAGTTTCACAAGTTCAAAAGGTTGATAACGTAAACTAAAGAAATTACGTAGTTAGTTAAATACATGGCTGCCGGCTGGTATGCAGTTTATGGTACCTGCGTCCGCTAATGTGTTGATTGATTGTGGAAACACACAAAAGTAAATTTTAGTTAAATTAACACTACTGATTTTACACATTGAAACAAAAACTTAATTAACATCTTACAATCTAATATTTAAGCCTATCTATTTTTTTTTAAATTAAATTTCACGAGTACAGAGGTGGACTTGGACTTCATTAATTATTTTCAGCCGATCAACCATAAATAAAGCCAACAGTTTTCATTATTTTTCTTTAAGGATGTTTTAATAAGTATACGTCTATAAAATCATGAAAACGATGTTTGAGGGAACTTAAATGATTCAAAGTAGGGCAGCACTAACTCGAGGTTCATATCCTACGCCATCGACTTGTTTTGCGATTTGTTATCACCGTAGACTTGAAAAGGGATAAAAATGCAACAGATAACGAGTAGAAAAACAAGTCGATGACACCCGTAGCTCCCTCACGCCGGCGTTTTTAAAACTTACTTTTCCCTTGTGTTTCTCCATTGAGAGTGAAAGACGATAGACCCTCCCTGGAGGATTGAAACCGCCCAACTTGTGCTCTAATCCGTGCTAGGGCGCCGCCTACATCCCATTGTTTCACACGAAAAATACCAGGAACTGAGAAGTGCACAGGAGTTTTACTGAACACATTATTTAGAATAGTAGGGGTGGTTGGATGAGGGCGGAAAACCGGAAATAGCTTTGTTGAAACATCTGTGGTTGTGGGTGGGCGCTTGAAACCAAAACAAAAGCTGTGTAGCAACAAGTGCTTGTGAATTACTACTTTATCTTGTAACTGTGTTTTTACATAATGGCACGAATTTTTTTTGTTATACATTAACAATCACTTTAAAAAAAACAGATTCTTTGGTGAATTCATCATAATACACCGTAAACGTCAGTGGCGTAGCTAGTCTAGTAACGGAACTTGTATGGGGCTCTTGTAATCTAAGTGAATAGTTTTGCAGAATAAAGACAATAGCATCCTGACTCTTGTAACTTATGCTGTATTTTGAAGTGAGCTAGACAATTGAGAATGTTGTTTTTTATTTCTTTTTCTGTAAAGTATGCCGTAAGGTAGAATGTAGCGGACGGAAACCTATAATCATATTGTATCATCTAATCATCTGTATCTACATTGTTGCAAATGAGTATCTGAATCTAAATCGACTGATCGTAGCTCATTTATGGTAGCTACACTGACGCCTTTTTAAAAATTGAGCTAATACGAGTTCGATAATATTGGAGCCATAGATGGCCGCGATAAGTTTTCATTTAAGAGCTAGATTTCATGTTTATATTTTTATTCCATTCGTCGCTCGGGGGCCCTTGACACTTGGGGGCCCCGCAAAATTGATACGGCGGTAGCTTAGCTACGCCTCTGACTGTAGTATTTAGCAAGCACTCGTTTTAGATAAAAAGTAGAGTAGAGAGAGCTAATTCATTTGACTTTTGTTTGTTCTATGAAAGCATGGACAGATTTTCTTTGGAATTTGGAATCTTTGTCTGACCTGGGTATTGAACCCGAAGCCTTATTTGTTCTGATTCCTGGCTTTACAAAATGGAGTTTAACACGAGAAACATACTACAACAGAAAACATACAACTGCTTCACCATGCTAAGTACCGTGCAGTTTTGCATCAAAAGACCAATGATTTTTTAAAAGAATCACTATCTTAATAAATATGTATAAACTTAATTCAAAACAAATTGACCTTACAAGCCAGTATTACAAGCTCGTTGAGAAACTCCGAGTTTCATTCATTCCATTTTGTGAATGACCATTCATTCACATTTTATCAACCAATTGCCAGATGTTTTGCCAAAGAAAGGGAAGTCCCTCCGCCGCCATTGTTATGACGTCACGCAACGATGGTTGACACTTACTAATAAAAAAATAAACCACATGTCCCAAAATGTTACCCCATGGACCTAAAAAAAAAGTCGGACGGAACTTCACTAAGAAACAATTGAAGCACCCATAGTAAGTCAGTGCGCTTGTCCATACACGCCAGCACACACACATTCACACCATAGTAAGTCAGCCGTCGGCCATTACGCTTCGAACGACACTCGCGGTTTCATACGGTGCTAATTTGTCTAATAAAAATCAAAGTATGCCGTCATGTGTTGCAAAAAGTTGTCTAAACCATAGTAGTTCAGTTTAAAAAGCCAGGGGATCACTTTTCATAGTTAAACATGTCATTTTGAAGCTTATTTCTCGATTTTACGTCAATAAATTTTACAAACATCTCGAAATCAATCAGTGTTGCAACTATTTCAAGGTTCAAATTATTTTAAAATTGGGAGATTTATATTTTGTTACTATTTATCGTTATTGTATTCTTCTGTATTTTTACAAGTTTCCCCACGGCAAATGATGAATGGAAAAATGATTGTATAAAAAACAATAGTCATTATTAATCTGTTAAAAACAGGGAAAGAAAGTTGTACTGAATTTCATTCATCCTCTAGGGAGAGAATGTGATTTGAATTTCGAATACTTACCGATAGTGAACTACATCAGTCTGTCTTTACACCATTGAGTTTGTATGTAAAGCAATATACAACTTTTTGAAAAAGGAATACGCATTTTTATTATGCAGTTATGATTTAATAAAATTACGAAAACCAACGAGGCCGTATGATCTTGATGCCTTTGCTTTTCCGACCCGCGTTTTGTTTTCTTCAAATACATAAACGTTTAGTTTGTTTTAATTTATTTTATTTTTTTAAATAAGTTATTGTTAAATTTAAATGGTTAAATAATGCTTATCTCATATTATTATTATGTTAATTTTTTCGCAAGTGGTACGAAAAGTAGAGTATTTTCCTCGGTGATAAAGCTGTCTTAGTCTTGGGTGAACTTAAATCCCTCGCTCCACTCAGGACTCGTGTTAAATCCCTCGCTTCGCTCGTGATTTAAGTTTCTAACACCCTCGCTACGCTCGGGAGTAAGCCTCGAGTCCTTCGTTATGCTCGCGATTTAAATCGTCACCCGCGACAGAAGACACTGCTTTATCCCCTTGGTTAATAATCTACTATTTCATTACACCTATTCGAAAAGGACGACTTGGTTCGCCTTTAAGTGCGCCCAAAACTGGTGTTTTCTATGGGGAACTTTTAGCGGGCAGTAATGAGTTTTTAATCCTCTTTATAAATGCGCTACGCTCAGGATTCTACTGTAGAATCCCTCACTTCGCTCTGGATACAAAATAGCGCCCTCGCCGTAAAAATATTACTTTGTCATACAATCTACTATTATTTTAATCGTGTTTTAATTATTTTACCTTTATTTTAACAATAGGTATACGTCACAAAAACTTTTTTGGTCCATGATTAAAACTAAGTTCGAAGGGAGATCTTATTAAAATATTGTTTGAAAATGGGTATTTTTTTCCTTCATCTGGCAACCCTTTAGAAACCTACACATAGTAAAGCAGTCGCCATTTTGGTGCTTCACTTGTTTCTTAGTGAAGTTCCGTCCGGCTTTTTTTTTAGGTCCATGTGTTACCCCTTGTGTTGCCTAAGCGCCTGGTAACTTTGAACTCGCTTACACGTGGCTGTTTCACTTTGCTATTAATACAAGTAGGAACTACATGTGTGGTTCTTTAGCACTAGTTAGTGACCCGGGTTTCTTTGCACTTTTTATACGAATTTCAATAAGTAAATTCTGTTTCATTGGAACTTCATAATGCTTATTTTGTTTAAATTACAGTTATTTTAATTTAAAATATGATTTTTTTAAGCAAAATACGACGACCAATTCTCTAGGCTCTAGGAAATTAATTAAGTATAAAGAATGCCATACCTATTTAATTCCTTTGTTTGAAGTTCACACTAAAGAAATACTAAATAAAAAAATTTCCTAAGTCAGGTGGCCTACCATGACGTCTTAAAGCGAGTATTTCCACTGTAGGAACGAAATGGCGCTAGACGACTTGTATAGCTCTGTCTCTTTCCCACATTCGAACTACTCTTGCTTAAGTATTATATAGGTAGGCCCCTGGTCTTATAAAAAAGCATAGTTCACAACACGCTCTTAACCTGCATGAATTACGAAGTCAATTCAGTCAAACCGAAACGTCATGTTGTATTTCATTAGCGCGTCCAATAAATTGCATTCAGTACGAACTTTAAAACTATTACACCATTTAAATTAGGTGGATGATTATTTACCTATTACGATCTGTAAAAATAATGCAGTAATTTTTTCTGAGTAAACTATTTCCAGAAAGGTTCTTTTATTTTCTATCGGTATTTCATCATCAGCCTATTAATGTTCTGCACTGCTGGGCTGGGACACAGGCCTAATCTCTGTGAGAGGGGGTGGGCCATAATCCACCACGCGGGCCCAGTGCGGATTGGTGGATGTCACATGTCTTCGAATTTTTGGTTCTAGGACATGCCGGTTTCCTCACGATGTTTTCCTTCACCGTTTTGAGAGCAGTGGTGATGAAATAAATTACAAAAAGTAATGCGCCTGCCGGGATTCGAACCCACGACCTACCACGACCGACTCGTAAGTCGGGGCCGATACCACTGGGCCACCACTATCGGTATTTAGCGAACTCTTTTGTTTAACGGTCAAAGTCATAAGCCGCGTACAGACATCGCGAGGCGTGCGACACGAATGGTTCGTCTCGCATGCCTCGGGCTGTGTGGACGTGTGTGCTCACAGTGAGCATTCGCGCCATACGATCGTTGCGAACGCCGCCTCAGTACGAGCCGTGCGCTCCGGACAGGTGTTGTTTGCTTGCTCAGCTTGAGCATGTTTAACGCACGTACAAATGTACCATCGTGCGCTCAGGTTGAGGCATGCGAGACGAACCATTCGTGTCGCACGCCTCGCGATGTCTGTACGCGGCTATACATAAATCACTACGCAATTTTATATTTTATAAACCCAAAATATCTCGAATTTAGCTATGTTCGACAATCTAGGCTAAAATTCCAATATTTGATAGACTTTACTAATAAAATTATTATAAATTTTCTGATCAGGTCAACGGATTCCCGGACACATACACTTTTCTGAAGTATGAACATGGGAAGCAGCGTCGCACCCCCAGTCAACACACGTCGACACTCATCAAGGACAGGAGGGTGAGTTGGATTGCATCTCTTGCGATATCTGTGCGCCTGGTAACTTTGAACTCTGCTTACACGTGGCGTTTTCCAAAGCCGCTATATTTAAACGTAGTTTAGCAAGTGGCACAAGGTGTTCGAGAGCACGTTTGTTTCAATGTGTCGTTTGTAGGAAATGTTGCTGAATTAAATAGCAGAGTTCGATTCCCAGGTTAGGCAGTGTTCTTTTTATTTATAATATCATTGAGTGTTAGTAGATTATCCCCGTATTAAATGGTAAATTGGTAAAGTACACATGACTGCTGAAATGAGAGGCTAAAGGTATTCTTTTAAACACCGCTGTCTTACCCTTCTAGGATTGGAGGCATGATGTTATTTTACGATACTACTTCATCCTTCTTTTTTCACACCCTCAAGCCTTTGCCTCAAGCAAGCGAATACCTCGTTGCAGCAGGTCCATGGTCCATAGGATGCGTAATCTGTGATACGGCGACCGCGCGCGCACCATCAAGCGAGCTGTATGCTTGTTTGTCATATATACTTGATAGTAGATAGATTGACTGGTGATTTACAAGATACACACATTCCAAATTCAAATGACTTTTACTCCCTAGGTTTGAAAGAGATAGTTTACAGGGAGGAATAAGAAGACTAAACTAGCTTATTGAATAAATGAGATATTTTTTCATCATCAGGTAAGATGGGCAGAACAACTGTTCTCCAAATCCAGAGTGAAAAGGTATCCCATGCCAGATTCAGACCAGCCATTACAAAGGGTAAAGAGATTGGGAGATAATGTGACAGTTTCAAAAAATTCAGATATTTATCGAACTAGACAACCTTGGTTTA
Organism: Agrotis segetum; assembly: GCA_036375495.1. NCBI lineage: Eukaryota > Metazoa > Arthropoda > Insecta > Lepidoptera > Noctuidae > Agrotis > Agrotis segetum. Next base: position 4,814,178 of record JAQSVV010000175.1, on the reverse strand, counting down.
ATGATGAACTATGGAGCCACGAGTGGTATTTGGTAAGTTATAATTATTTTAAAACCTATTTTTTCACAAAGCTGGACAAATGCGTACCTCGGGGTTCAGTAATATTTATAAAAAAAAAATGAATTAACTGAATCTTCACAAACTATTGATTTTCTATAGATAGAGTATAGACCATACAAATATTTTGTTCTGCACGGAAATCGAACGCGGTACTCGTAACAGCCATTTCTTGTTGTCAAACACTTTTCCAGTCACACTCCTGCTGCCTATTTCCTTTTATTGATCAAAGATTATGAGTCGAACCGTTTCTGGTGCTGCAAAAATTACCGTGACCCTCGAAGTTGGAATACAATGGGAAAGGGCTACCGCAGTTTTCCTGATCAGGAATCCTCGATTTTCTATCCGAACACAGTGAATTCATACAAGTATGTGTGCATGTTTTGTGTGTTGTTCACATTTCGTTCATCATTTCGAATTCTAAACGAAAAAAAAACTGATGTATGTGGCCTCCTTAACACTTTCACTGTCCGCGCAGCAGACACAATAGATAAACAATGGTCGTGAGTCACATGTGATTCATCGGACAGGGAAGTGGTTAAGTCAGTAAGGGCGGCCACATACCTACATCAGTTTTCCTGATCAGGAATCCTGATGTAAGTGGCCGCCCTTAGAGTCAGACAGTCCTTTCTTCTTCTCTTCTCTCTGGTCCTTTCTTTTTCTTTTCTTTCTTTCGGCTCCACCTTGGCTTCATCCAAGGATCCCTCTTTCGAGTCAGATGATTTAACCAGCAAAAAAATCGTAGTTTTTAAATCATCTGGTTTTTCTTTAAATCCAGATGAGATATGTGGAAAAGGTAGATCTAGAGGTCGGAGGATCTAGAGGTAGAGGTCAAATTATCACAAGAGTAGGAACAAATAATTATGTAAGAAGATAAAAATGTAAACATAATGTGCCATATTGCTCCGCCAAAGACGCGACGACGCGACCGGCACGATGCGGTGGACACAATGGCACATATTATGGGCGCAGTGGGCTGCGGGTTACGGGTTCGATTCCCGCACTGAACAAATATTACTAAGACCTACTTACAATTAGTTGTTCCAGGTCTGGGTGTTTTTGTATGTCTATGTGAGTTTTAATATTTGTAAAAGCTCCACGACAGGACAAATTCCTAGTTTTTTGAAAGAAAATGCCTGACCCAGTTGAGCAAAATGTCTAAGTGCCAGACAGGCTTCAAACCAAAGAGGCTTTATTGTCATTGCCAAAGAAGAAGTCAATAAAAATATGATTTTTTTTTTTTTTTTTTAACATTTAACTATAATTATCCTTTTCAGCAAGATACACGAACTTTACACAACTTGCCCCGACTTGATTTGAATGTTCTGCCAGTCTACGAAATGGGGTTCAACGGCAGTGGTGTGCGTGTATCCGTACTCGACGATGGAATCGAACACAACCACACAGACTTACGAGACAACTACGTGAGTGTTATGGTTTCCTAGTACTTTTGAGGCGGGTGGTTGAAAATTTCCGAACTAAAATGGCACATAATGATCATTGCCGTCCCTAAATAACAGATGGCGTTAGTTGACGTGTTTGTTCTATGGAGCTGTATAAATTTTCTTCTAGTCTTTCATAGATGAGAGCAATGATATTATAAAGTCATAGATATGTTATCACGAACAAGAGCAGCGGAAAAAAGTGTGCCGAGCACACATACACACTTTTTATTTACACACATTACATTTCACGACAAGTAAAACCTAGCTTGATAAAACCTATAAGTCGGTTAAAACAGCTAGATAAACAAACAGCGCCTCGCGTCATTGCAATCCCCCCGCACCGCCCGCACGTCGGCGTCATAGAATAGTGAATTAACTAGGCAGAAGGTACAAATGTGATTTATGCCTAAAAATGCTATTCATTCATGAGTTCAAATAGTAAAAAGTAATAAGAAATGAAAATGCATTGAAAGTAAGAAAGTGAGAAATATAATAAAAAAATAAGGTAAAATAAAAACAAATATTAGTTATAACATAAAGTAACTAACTAATTTCAATGTAGTAATAATATTTCATTACTAATCAAAAGGATTTATCAAAATATTACGAGAACGGGAAAAGATTAAGAGAATAAGGGATCGTCCACACCAAACGTATTGTCCGCCGCCGACTGTGAGCACGCGTTACGCAGTTTATTGTTTTTCAATATATAGGGTGACTGGTAATTAGTGCACGATACTTAAACACGTGATTGTGCTCATGATAACCAACAACTTTTACTATGGGAACAAACCTGAAAAAAAAAAAATCTAGCTGTTCAGTACATTTATGTTTGCTTAATGTACTGAACAGCTGATATTTTTTTTACTATTTCGGCTTTGCTCCCATAATAAAAATTGTTTGTTATCATGAGCACAATCATGTGTTTAAGTATCGTGCACTAATTACCAGTCACCCTATATATTTAACTTCTTGTTCACACCGAACCGACTATACAAACAGTGAGTATATTCACAGTCGGCGGCGGACAATACGTTTGGTGTGGACGATCCCTAAAGATTGTGCGCGAACGAAGTCGCGGGCAAAATCTAGTCATAACATAAATAAAAATCTACGTTTAAGTACCGTATGAAAATATAATAAAAGGGCACCATTTGCACTGTTAGTCAACTGACTCTCTGTTTAGTAGGTATAATCTTACTCTGTGGTCGGTAATGACAATCTATCTCTATTGACTTGTTGTTAAAGAATTTGAATCGCTCTCTCTTTTCTCTCACTCGCACTTTCACTCGCTCTCTTTCTTTTAACGACGCCATATTAAAGAAACGTAATGTTTTAGTGAAATTATTAAGATAAATAGTCTTCTTACGAATGATAAGTGATTCCTTGACTTTTAGAAGTCTTGCATGTATAATTTGTGCAATATCTCATCACACACGACGGCATTTTCGGAGGATTTGAGTCACTTTTACTTTTGATATACTCTGTAGTACGTGAAGTGCCGCTGGCAACGTCGCACTGAAGTCAAGTTGTGTGAATCAGCCCGATATGAGCGTGTGCGGTTGTGGGCGCTTATAACGTATCTACACCTTTTTTACTTATAATATCATTGGATGAGAGAGATTTAATATAACCACGATAACCAAGAATATATATCGCATCGCCTTCAGTTATTATACCCATAGTAAAGTAGACTTTAATAATAATAGGTACAAAGCTAGGTACTCAACAACAACAATTAATAACAACCGTTGACAAAACAACCTTTTTCAATTGTTTTCAACAACAACCATTTATATAAGGCCATAAATTTTATTTTTTAAAAAGTAGGTACTTTAAGCCTCACATTGCTCTGCTTTTACAATTAAATGCAATACAAGAAAGAAGGCATTTGCCCCGTCATCCCCTGACAGTCTTTCTTAATAATTATGTCAAAGATTTTGACATTGACATTGACATGGCGTTCGAAATTTTTTCGAATCCGTCATTTTCCCAAACGTAAAAGACGTCAAGTCCGTGAGTCGAAAAAAAAGTAAAGGGAATTGTTGTGTGACACGAATTTCTAGCCAGCCAGTACTCTGTGCCAGTAGATGCTCTTGTCATTTCTGATTTCTTGGTACTAGAAAGGAGGCGGATCGACATTTTCCGTAAAAAGAAGGGGCGATTTTCGATCGTACGTACATGCACTACCTCATCGACCACTACCCGTCTACCTCTGTTGTTGCCGGGCGCTACCCGCCTCCGCGCGCCATTTCAGCTATAGACTCTACCTTCTGCTCGTTTCTGGCGTCTTGGTATTAGGAATAAAGCAGATCGCAATTTCGTGGTAAACTGACACACTGCGATGATCGGCGGCCGTGCGGGCGCGATATCGCGATACGGGGACGGGCACACGGGCAGGCCCACCCGTCTCGTACGCGCGTTATGAAATTTCGGGTGAATGAAATTCCTTGTCCTAATTTTGAGCATCTTGTGAGCATCACAATTTATGGAACCTTAGTAGAATAGAAGTTTTGAAATTTTCATGCTTAAACGACACAATACCACAGATTACTAACACCGTTACTAATACGAGATTAGTAATTATTTGACAAAATACGAAATCATATTAACAAACGGGTCCTAAAAAGGCCACTTTAACAACGTTGCCAATTTCAATGATACTAAAACATTGATATACCTACCTATTATTACCTTTGCTATTACTAAAATTTTTCTTTAGTTGTATCTAGCCACCGCTATTACTGTTGCTCAGTACCTATGCATAATAATAATTATTAATATACCTACCGCAATCGACAGATATCAGTGCTTAAACGACTATTTTTAGTGTTTGAGGTTTTTTTTTTATTCTGACTGCAAGTGGTTGAGTAATAAAATAATGACAAAAATAGGTATTTGATCGGGAATTAGTCCAAAAATTCGTATGGTAGTTTTTAACGTCATTGTTTACGTGGCAAATATCACATCTTAGCATTCCTTTAGCCCTGGTAAGTTCGCGGCCGATATGACGCGCCGGTCGTCGCTTCGCCTCTCTCCTAGCCGCGACATTTATAGGCGGAGACCTCTCGCGCCCGGCATTGGTTGCGGCCATGCTGCGGGGCGAGACGGAGTGGGAAGCGGTCAGCTCCTTCTGCGAGGCAGTAATGCTCGTCAAGGAGGAGGCAGGCCGCGAGCGAGAGAGGACAGCGTCCTCCCTCCGCCCCAGCCGCAGTGGTAGGCGCCCACGGCGACGGACGTCGCAAGATGATCTCCGGCCACCGTAGGCGCGGGCATGCGGGCAGCAAGTAAAGGGCAACTCGCTGCCCGACCAAGGACCATGCCCGGGTCGACGGCGCGTTGTGTCCCACGCGCGCCTCAAAGAGCGTCAGCATAATGACGGGGCCCCCCTCTCAGAGGGCCAAAGCCTGCCGGGGTCGCGGGATTATTCCCTAACCGTAACCCATTTTTAACGTAACAGGCTATGAAGGACACCGTGGATTTTAGTCAGTAGAAGTCTGACAGTCCCTCCCGCCCTGCCCGGGGTTGGAGGACTCATTTGATGATTTTACCACGCTAAAAAAAAAAAAAAAAAAAAAAAAAAAAGCCGCGACATCTCTTTTACGACCAGTCTTTGATGTTTGATGTGTCTTTCTTTGTTGAGGGTTGAGGTATATTCGAGAACCAAACTAATAATTTCTCGTATAATTTACAGGATCCTGAGATCAGTTGGGATAGCAATGACGGTGATTCTGATCCATCACCTAGGATTGAAGATCTCAAATTGAATTCGCATGGTACTCGCTGTGCCGGAGAGGTAACAAACAATAAAAAAATTACCTTTAATTCAAAGAATTTTATAAATGAAAATATATTTAATTTAAACATCAGCAAAAAAAGCTACTTGGTATAGTTGGTAGCTATTTTACGTATCACGAAAATTCAAGTTTAGTAAACAAGTTTTCATTCACAACTAAGGTTTAAATTATCACAGTATGATTGTGATTCTCCAGTACATAATAATTTTCCTAATCAAATATTAAAAAAAAAAAATATAAAAAAAAAAAATTGAATATAAATACGGATTTTATTTTTATTGATTGATCCTTGAAGTTTTTAAAAAAAAGTCATAATATTGCAGATAGCCATGACTGCAAACAACCTGAAATGTGGTGTGGGCGTGGCGTGGGGAGCTAAAGTGGGAGGAGTTAGAATGCTTGACGGACGAATAACCGATCGGATAGAGGGAGAAGCTATAGGTAAGTCTACTGCTACATTTTATAAGCGCCTGGTACATTCGGTCGCCATGTTGAGGTAAAACGTAAGCTTTTTGAAATAGAAACTAATTGTTACTTTACATACCATTGTTACATACAGTAAATGAATGTGCGGATTATTTGTCATTTGAAATATGGTATGTAATCTTTTTGTGCCTACCTCTTTAAATACAAACAGCTGTGTTTTAAATAAAATCTTTATGCATTTGTTTTTTTAAAACGTTGAAACGTCAGAATAGCGGCCGGCAATGTTTTGCCGACCTGTTAGAGCGGCCAGCAAAAACATTGCTGGCCGCTCCTTGAAACAGACCCGCAAAGTCGACTTTGCTCAAACAAGGTTGTCAAAATAATGACCACATTACATGCATTTTTGAGTAATAGTAGATTGTTATACAAGGGTGGAAAGAAATCAATTCCCATACGAGGTATTTAGACGCACGAGCGAAGCGAGGGCGGCTATAGTCCGAGTGGGAATTGATGACTTTCACCCGTGTTAAACACTCTACTTTTCATTTCAAATATGAGGAAAGTAAAAAATAGTAGTTTTTCTAAAATATTTATTGATAGTAATAACATGAGTAGTACCTATTCAATAATCTTTTTTAATTTAAATTTCAAATATGGAACACACCGCCCGCCTCACCGCCGCGGGCCATCCCACTTTAATAGGTATTTTTTTTAATTCACATTGGCCGTATACACTCACAAGACCGCAGCATTTTTTTTTATCGGTATTTTTCTTAATTAGGTAAAAAAAAAAATATAGCCAACTTATGCCGACTTTCACCAAAAGTTAAACATGTTTAAAATTTTATGTCGCCCTAAATAACCAATTTTAGTTCTATTTTTAAAATTCATTCCCGCCCTAGGGAGGGAAGCAATTACTATGAGTCGTTCCCGCCCAAGGGAGGGAAGCATCGTTTTCGACCCAATGCTCTGATCAAACAAACACTACTTTCCGAGTATGAGAAATGAAAAATATTTTAGAACGTTCGCACGTACAGTCACGAGCAATAGTATGTACACACTAAGCAATATTCAAAACCAAAAGCGATTTTCTGCTACCATATTGATTAAAATTTTTGCCTTTTCATTAGACTCCTATTTTGGAAGCCAGCAGTATTTCACAAGTAATATGCGTTTGAATTTTTTTAAGTGTATACATGTTATTGCTCGTGACTGTACATACATCACCAATAATACAAAAAAAAACTAAATTGAAATCGCTTCATCCGCTCGGGCTCTATGGTGCCACAGACAGAACACAACAGTAGATACAATACAACAATGGACTTGTATGCCGTACTCCACGTATTTCCTACAACCCTAGTAATATTAAAGTTCACTTCGAATCCTCAAACGGCGCATCACCTAGATAGTGGTGATACTTTTTTCACCCGTTGGCGGCGCATCACCACAGCACAGACTATAGTTGTGATGCGCCGTTTGATAGTACTGTCTTGTCATAATATTGCTTATTCCTATAATCCTCTGTGTTTGGATCGGTTTTCTCTTTTCTATTTGAACTATCCAGAATACTGCCTTAAAAAAGTGCAACACTGGCCGTCAAAAATGTGTCTAAGGTTTCGAATTTAAAATGTCAAAGCACGGTAATAATATCTACCAGTATTTGATCTTCATACAAACGGACGAAACGCGAGCTATACCACGTGACTCGATGTCGGGGCGCGCTTGAGGTGCAAACAGTCACGGCCGTACCGTAGTGATGAACGGACGGTGCGTTGTTTTTTTAGCAAAACCAGTTAAAGTACCTATTTTAAAATGACGAGTAGAAAATATTGTGCTGACGGCCGGGCACGCCGCAATTGGGTGTAAGAATTCAACAATAACGCATCCAGACATATGTTTTTTTAAATTACCTGCGACCTCTGATAGGTAAGTACTGACTATAAAAAATATTACTTATTAGTAACTAGTAGGTAGGAACATAATGTGTGACTTTTTAATGGTTATGTATTTTCCTTTATCTCATGAAAAAAAGGGTATTTGGATTAATAAATACAGTAAATTATATGAATAAAGTAAAGTTACTGAGACAAGTGAAATAGGTAAGCTAAAGGCGGTCCTGAATGAATCATGATACGGTAGGTACTCTTACGCTTGTGTTAAAACTCCGATGCATGTGTGTTTTGTTAGTTTGTGTAATTCAAAGTAAAGACATGGTGTAACGGCGCGGTGGGATTGTCGGCGGACACGGAAATGAAGCAGTGAGCTTCATTTACCTACGGTACGGTGTACAATCAACGTATATTCAGTGTACTACATAAATTATATCACAGTCATGAATATTATTCTACGGTATCCTGGGTTAACGTAGATTACCGTATATCTAGGGCTCACGCGTACATAGTTCGCTCCGTGTTTCGAGTGTGCACACTCGGTTGCATTAGGCCGACTGCCTGCGCGAGCGATGCGCCGCACAGTGGTCGGACAGCCCTAACGCATGTTTACGTACCGCGCGGCTGTAGGTATTTATTTCTATCATGCGGCCGAGATCAACTACTGTAGATATTTATACTGTGGTCAAAGTCAGTCTGTGAATTGGCGACAATTTGCGACGCCACAAAAACTGCTTATCAGCAGAAAAATGATTTCTTGCTAACGGGTGAGTATTTTTGAGTAAATTACTGATTTTTTGATTCTTTATTTTAATCGGTTCGGTTATCAGCATTCTTTTTGAGGATCCCTTCATACCAGTTACTTACATGCTGGCGGCATAGCGTTTAGAAGTTTTTTAAATACCTTCTATTATTAATTAAATTTTGTAACAGCCGTGTCAGCTGGCGATCAGTTAGTTTCATGGTTTTGTTTTTCTGCTTTTAATTATGTTAGTGGTTTAATATACCTACATAATTATGTAGCAATCAGTTGACAGTATATTAGCTGTTAAAGTATTTGCATCTCATAATCATCATCTCAGGTGAATGAGCTGATGATGGAAAGTACAACCACACGACACGTTAGTAATGTACGTCCTCAGCGTAGCTATATAGGCTAGCTCGAGGCAATCATAGCGTGACCAGCGAAGCAATCATAGTGGGCCAAGGCTTGTATAGTGTTTTACTTAAAATGCAAGTACCTAAGCTAAATAAACCCAGCAAGTAATTTAAATATTGCATAAAAAAAAAATTAAACCCTACTGCTTAAAAAACTAAAAATAAAGAAACAAGCCCAATAGTTTAGAATTCACTCATTCACACTCGCAATCGGGTTTTTTGTTTTTTTAAATAAGTATAATATTTTTTATTTTGCTATTTTTAGTTTTTGTTAGCATTTAATAGTCCAAATAAGATTGAAACATGTAAGTTACATATATTTTGGTAAACCATTTTTAAAATCATTTATTTTGATACCCCACTTGATAGAATGTGAGAGACTATAATTTTTTTTTTTCGGAACCCCTTGCACGCGATTTCGACTCGCACGGCCAGTTTTATGTACCCAGTGACACTCTCACGTTTAAAACGAATCTAACGACACCTCTCAAGTTAAAATCCAACAAGCCGTTTAGGCTGCAGAGCGTGCCTACTAATTTAGCATTATTTTGTTTTTTTGAAAAGTCAAAATAGCGGCCGGCAATGTTTTGCCGGCCTGTTAGAGCGGGCAGCAAAACTTTGCCGGCCGCTCCTTGAAACAGAACAGCAAGGCCTACTTTGCTCAAGCAAGGTTGTCAAAATAATAACCACATGCATTTTTTGAGTAAATATTTATTACACACTATAAAAAGTTGCAAGTCTTTTCTCTTTTTTTCCTTCAGCCTGCACAAACCACAACAATAAAATTCACATGACAGTTATGCTATGTTATTATCAAGGAGTTAATTATACTTAAACAAAAAATAAAAAAAACTTGAGAGGTGTCAAGGGACACTCGGATGGAACGAAGTTACTGTATACACTCAACAAAAATAATCGTCGCGACTCCACTCCACTCCACTCCGCTCCGCTCCACTCCACTCCACTCCACTCCAATCTTTGAGCTCTAGCACCCTTTCGCAACGCGCGATAAGGAACTTCGTTCCAAAAAGTGTCGTGACAACTTTTCGTAAGAATTTTTTCCGTCTAGCCCCCTTTCACAACGCGCGTTATGGAACTTCGTTCCAATAAAATAATTGCTATTATATACAAATACTTTTGTTGATTACTCACCGCGCCATCAACAAACCTAGCCCAAATTCCCAACGTATTTATTGGTTGTTGTCGACTTGTCGTATGTTAGGCGGCCGCATGTTGGCGGTGACCACGATTACCAGGGCGCAAGGAAATATAGCGAGTATTAAGAAAACACGCGCGAAAAGCAAACTCCGCCCTCGTTGATCTTTCCTACTCACTCTAACCTTCTGAAATAATGTGTAACTAATAGAATTCTTTCTACATCTCACGTCTTTAGTGGGCGTGGCGTCCCAACTGTTCATTTTGAGTAGGTAGGTATGTTGTCAAACTACAAAACGCGTCGTCGATGTCGCTTGCATCGATGTGGAAACGATTCAAGTTCCGAATATTATTTGTTCGTGGTCACGTATTTTCGGTTACGTATCGACTATCGTCTACTTCTACTAGGGTATCAAAGCAATTGCAGTGGTGCCAGTACACTGATAACTATTTATTAAATTGCTGAATTCCAAACCTACCGCTAGATGGCTCAAAGAACCGACCATTGATAATGAAATAATGCAAAATACAATCATTTAATCAGGCAATCTGTTACATTATTTTTCTATTTTAGTAATGTGATGTGATGAGTTTAATAATTTTAGTATACCATTTTCTAGGGTACGCTTTAGATAAAGTGGACATATACAGCGCTTCATGGGGCCCTAATGACGATGGACGAACTGTTGAAGGACCGGGGCGCCTAGCTTCTGAGGCGTTTAGACGTGGAGTTATTGAGGTACTTCAACATTTCAAAAGTACTCAAATAGGAATTTTACTAATTAGAAATGAATTTTATTAATTAGTGTTAAAAGAAAGATTGATTTTCTGACGTTGTTATATTGATGACTGCAGGGTCGCGGTGGCAAAGGCGTCATCTATGTTTGGGCGAATGGGAACGGCGGAGGTCACAGCGATAACTGTAACTGCGATGGGTAAAAACTCAGATTACTTAACAAATTAACTTTTCCAGTAAAAAATTACTATTATATCGTATTATTATTTCATCGCAGATATTCGTCTAGTATTTACACAATTTCAATTGGAAGCGCTTCTCAGCATGGTCTGTTTCCTTGGTACGGAGAGATTTGTTCGTCTACGCTTGCTGCAGCATACTCCTCTGGTGCCTACAAAGATCAGAAAATAGTAAGTTCACTCACTTCATTTTACGTCACAAACTTAAACCCATTCATTATTTACGTTGGATTGAGGTAAGTAGTAGATCCATTCATAAAGTATTGTTCATTCAAGGTCAAACAGAGACAACAATACTTTTTTTGTTGTCTGTTCGCTCGAAAGATATAAGATAGATCTATTGTCGTCTCTTTCAGGCTACTACAGACACTGGTGATTCCTGTACGCTCGGGCATACGGGGACGTCTGCCGCGGCCCCATTGGCTGCTGGCATCATCGCTCTCGCTTTGAGTGCAAAGTTAGTTGACCCTAATTTGCCTGTGTTCCGACGATTCCGACCAAACAGTCCCTAAGTTTTATGAGCTTCTAATACCTGTGTTGGCATCGCCTGTTCCACGGTAATAATTCTAACAGTATTTGATCTTCATCTCCGAAAACGAGAGCTAATGACTCGATGTCGGGGCGCGCTCGGGCGCTGACAGATAAAATCGCCGTATTAGTGATGAACGGAGGTGTTTTGAATTTTTTTGTAAAAAATCAGTTCATACATAACTTTAATATGTTTCGAGTAGGAAATCTAACTGTGCTGTTTTTAATCGTATGAATTCGTCAATAACGTCCATCCAGTCATAAGTTTTTTTTTAAATACCTGTAAACTCTGAAAAGTACTGACTATAAAATAATTTACTTAAGTACTAGTAGCTGGCAGGTAGGTACATAATGTGTGACTTTTTTTCATGGATAAATATTTTTATTATCTAACGAAAAAAAGGGTATTTGAATTAATAAATACAGTGGATATACTAAAGGAAAGTTACTGAAACGAATGAAATAGGTAAGTTATAGACAGTTCTGAATGAATCATGATACGGTAGGTACTTACGCTTGTGTTAAAATCCTTCCTATTCAATATACAAAGTATTTTATTTGTTTACTGATGTAAGAAAAGTATATTTACAATCACAAAACTAAATAGATACAGAAAGTAGGCAAATGTAATTAAAATGCTAGAGACGGGCGTCGGATCGAACAGCCCTAGCGCATGTTTACGTACCGCGCGGCTGTAGGTATTTATTTCTATCATGCGGCCGAGATCCACTACTGTAGATATTTATACTGTGCCTGTTCGTCACAATGTTCCCGTCCGTGTCGTTTGTCTCCGAAAATAATGCTTTGGGCGACACAGGCGCTATTAGATAAAATCGCTCGAATTAAATAGTAAAAAGGTATTTTGAATTTTGTATTATAACAAGTTTCTTACTTCCTACTTTGTATGTTTCAGTAAAAATCTAACATGGCGTGATGTACAACATTTAATCGTTTGGACATCAGAATATGCTCCACTCTCAGTCAATCCTGGATGGCAAATAAACGGGTAAGTAAATGAATAATTTACAGAATAAGTTTATTGACTGTCGTAATTTCTTCATAGTTATTATAATATTTCCTTTTATTTCAGTGCTGGGCTTTATTTTGACGTCAGATTTGGCTTTGGGCTTTTAAACGCTGGCGCTCTCGTAAAAATGGCACTGAACTGGACGAGCGTACCAAATTATAGTGTTTGCCACGTGAATGCTGCTCCGTAAGTATGTCATCCTGGTATTATAGTCGTCTTAACGCGAAGTGCGCCTTTCTTGCCTCGTCCCCGACGGTACCCACAAACATTCACGCTGAGAGCTGATATATTATGATGGGGTTGATTGTATACAGGAACTTCTCTCTTAACCTTGTTAGCCTTAACAAAGAGGTTTAACTTATAACCCAGATTATATCTCGTATAAAAACTTTTTAAAAAAAAATGTAACCGCCTTCAAAAACAACCACAAAAAAGTGTAAAATAACCTACAAAACTTTTCTTTCGGAAGTCGGTGGTTTTTTTATTAATTTCATTGTTTTTTTGCCAACCACAATTCTTGTCAAATACGACTTCATCATTTTCTTACATGAACACTAGAATTTTGTTATCCGTAACACCGGTAATAACATCGTTAAAATCTCTTACATTCATTCCCTATCTCGAAAATTTATTATTTAACCCAAAAATAGTAAAATAAAAACGTTATCAAAAAAAAAATGTTATCGCTTTCAAAAACAACTATTTACATTTAAACCAACCAAAATTCTTGTCAAATAAATCATTTTCTTACAATATGTGCACTAGAATTTTGAAATCCATAGCACCCACAGAAATATTAAAATAAAAACAGGAAGCACCGGTAATAAAATCGTTAACATCTCTTTCATTCCTTCCCTATCTCAACTACTGAACCGATTTTGATGAAAGTTACAGCATTCCTTAAGTTGAACGATACCTAGTACAACATACAAAGAATTACTTAAACCGGACTTGTAGTTCCGGAGATATGCGAACACAAACATAATTTACTAAATCAGTCGATGTCGACTCCTTACTAGAGGAGTTGTGTGGTTGTACTTTCCATCATCAGCTCATTCACCTGAGATGATGATTATGAGATGCAAATACTTTAACAGCTAATATACTGTCAACTGATTGCTACATAATTATGTAGGTAGGTAGTTATATTAAACCACTAACATAATTTAAAGCAGAAAAACAAAACCATGAAACTAACTGATCGCCAGCTGACACGGCTGTTACAAAATTTAATTAATAATAGAAGGTATTTAAAAAACTTCTAAACGCTATGCCGCCAGCATGTAAGTAACTGGTATGAAGGGATCCTCAAAAAGAATGCTGATAACCGAACCAATTAAAATAAAGAATCAACAAATCAGTAATTTACTCAAAAATACTCACCCCTTAGCAAGAAATAATTTGTTTGCTGTATAAGCAGTTTTTGTGGCGTCGCAAATTGTCGCCAATTCACAGACTGACTGACATTTTAAATTCGAAACCTTAGAACACATTTTTGACGGCCAGTGTTGCACTTTTTTAAGGCAGATAATAATCTGGATAGTTCAAATAGAAAATAGAAAACCGATCCAAACACAGAGGATTATAGGAATAAGCAATATTTGACAAGACAGTACTATCAAACGGCGCATCACCACAATTAAAGTGGTGATGCGCCGCCAACGGGTGAAAAAAGTATCACCACTATAGTGGTGATGCGCCGTTTGAGGATTCGAAGTGAACTTTAATATTACTAGGGTTGTATGAAATACGTGGAGCACGGCATACAAGTCCATTGTTGTATTGTATCTACATAGGATTTACGTGATTGGTTGTTTTTAACCCCCGACGGAAAAAGGGGGGTGTTATAATATAAGTTTGACGTGTAGGTCTTTCTGTGGCACCATAGAGCCCGAGCGGATGAAGCGATTTCAATTTAGTTTTTTTGTATTATTGGTGATGTACATTACAGTACGTGCGAACATTCTAAGACAATAATTATGTTCGATGAAAATCGGTTGAGCAGTTTTAAGGGTCTTCAATATAATCTTACTCGCTTGCAGGTTGAGTTGTTTTTATTAATTTTATTACTTTTTAAAGGGATCTTGGTTTTTTTTTAATTTTTTTTTTATATTTTTTATAGATTATCATTTTTTGCTGGGCGGTTACAGCACTTACGTTTAGGGTTGCCAACATTTTTTTGTCTGAATATAGTATTTTTTTGAAAAAGCCATAAAAAATATAGTACGCTTCAAAAAATATAGTATTTTAGTAGGGAAGAAAAAAATAGACGAAAGTTATATTTTTTCTTATTATTTTTTTATAAAAACTATATTTTTTTGCGCTTTTTCCATTTTTAAAGCGTGTTCGAAAATTGCAGGAAGTTATTTTTATTCTTCTAATTTTAGTAATTAAATACTCGTAGAAACTCAAAATATAAACATTGAGCTATTGTTCTAAAATATAGTATTTTCGCGTACTATATATTTCTTCAACAGTATATAGTACCGAGACCCTAAATATAGTACAATACTATACAGGGTGAATTTTTCAACTGGGCGTGGATGGCTATCTCCGAAACCATGAGGAATATCGAAAAACGTTGAAAGGAGTCTCGAGGCCGATTTTGACGAAAACTAAAACTGCATTATTAGATTTTCGAAAAATCGATAATCCTGGCCAGGAATCGAACCTGCTAATTTTGAAAAAAAAAATCACACCCTGTATTATTACACTATTTGATAGTGTTGCTAACAAGAATCAAATTCTGGAAAGTAACCCCACTCGGGAATAGTATACATAATTTGCAGACTTTCGGTTATTTTTCCCCATTTTACCCCCCCACACTCAGCTCAACCGATTTTCATCAAAAACATCAAGAACACATTTGACTAAGAACAGTCGACTCCAGGTGACTATTGTTTCAAAAAAAAACGGTAAATTTCGAAATCACAGACAGACAGACACATGATACCTTTTCCTTAAGTTTGCCGTTTATGATTACTTCACAGAATTTTATCCTTACCAGTAACACTATCGAATGGCTTCATAATATAGGGTGTGCCTTTTTTTCCAAAATCAATCGGGTTCGATTCCTGGCTAAGATGATTGATTTTTCTAAAATCCAATGATGCAGTTTTAGTTTGGTGGTCAAAATCGGCCTCGAGACTCCTTTCAACGTTTTTTGATATTCCTCATAGTTTCGGAAATAGCCATCCACGCCCAGTTGAAAAATTCACCCTGTATATTATAGTACGGTTGGCAACCCTACTTACGTTTCAAGAGACGACAGTAATTAATTGAAAAAACTGTGGCTTACTTAGTAGGGAAAAGTACTTTTGCAAAAGGCCAAGCCTATGTAGCCATAACTAGAGTAAAACCTTGGATGGTTAACAATTTGTGAGGTAATGATGCATAAGCCACATGACAATTAATTTTATCTTTAGCAGGATTACAAAGACTGAGATGTATTAATTGAATTCATCAAACGAAGCTAAGAAGACTCTCGATTAAGTCATCACATCAATATTCCCTTTCAGTGCGCTTTCATATTTTGAGACCCCACTCGTGTATACATATTTGCAGACTTTCGGTTATTTTTCCCCACTTTTACCCCCCCACAACTCAGCTCAACCGATTTTCATCAAACACATCAAGAACACATCTAAGAACAGTCGACTCCAGGTGACTATTACAAAAAAAACTAAATTGAAATCACAGACAGACAGACACATCAAACTTATACTTTAACACGCCCTCTTTTTCCGTCCAGGTTTAATGTACTGATTAAAATCCACGATGTCCATTAATAGCCCTTTACATTCCAGGGTTACGTCACGGTATTCGTTAGTCCCGGACACCATAGCCCTTGGGCTCCCGTATGCAACCAGTACCCTGGCGACCAAAAGTTTATTAGGAGCAGGGCCATATAACGGTATTGTAAGCGGTTTAACTAAAATGGCGCCATGTGACAAAACGCGATTTGTGCGATATCCGTCAAATTATTGTGATATTACAGAGAGTATTTATTTAAAAAAAATATTTATTTATTCGTGAAATTGAAACAAGCAGTTCCTTTTGTCGTTGTAGCATATGAACATTTTACACTTAGAGCACTTAGTGTATGTTTTCATCGAACATACTTGACAATGGAATCAAATCATCAGATAAAATAAATTAAAAATTGCAGAAAGGGACATTGTCTTCGTGACTACCTTCTTCATCACTTTCGGGGATTATAACTGGTCTCCTGAGTGGGACAGGCATTTTTTTTTAGCGTGCTAAAATCATGAAATGAGGCCTCCCACACCGGGCAGGGCAGGAGGGACTGTCAGACTTGTACTGACAAAAATCCACGGTGTCCTTCAGTAGCCCTCTATGTTCCGGGGTCACGGTGAGGAAATAATCCCGCGACCCCGGCAGGATTTGGCCCTTTGTGAGGGGGCCCCGTCAAAGTGGGACAGGCATAGAAGGAACATCGCTTTCGGAATCTAAATCATCATCATCGCTAAGCATGCCATCACCGGTAAGGAAATCTTTTCCTTACCGCGACCCCGGAACATAAAGGGCTATTAAAGGACACCGTGGATTTAAGTCAATACAAATCTGACAGAAGGGGCGGGAATCTGGAAAAAAAAGCATGCCATCACCAGGAATGGAATTAGTGAGAAGGTTTTTTCCATAAAACGTGCAGGGTCCATTCTCCCAAACAAAAGCCAAATGTTTGAAGCGAGAAAGCAAAAGATATAAACAATGAAAGTATGCAATTTGAACTTAGCAAAACCCAAATGCTAATTGGTTTGAGTGCATACGATTCCATATTTGTTCAAGTGAAAAAATGTTTTAGTGCATACGAGCCCAAATATGGAATCGAGAACAAACTGATTGTAAACAATAGAAAACAGTTGAAAATCTGAAAACATATTATTTGTAAACAAAGACGAATATATCGACTACATGAAAATATTTTTTTTGTCAAACAGTACTTACATGTATCTTCGTTTTCGAATTTTGAAAATGTGTCATTCACACTCCAATTCGGCTTTTTCGCCAGCTTGCACTTAAGTGAAGTTATTTCGAAACGTCAAAAAAACGTAGACATTTTTTTCGCGGTTTATTATTGCTAAATATATGTATATCTCATGGATTTAAATAGATAGATTTATTTCATAACACTTTATTTGAAAATAAAACAAAATCAAAACTACAATTCCATATATGGGCCCATATGCGGTAAAGGGTTAACTTATGTGATTATTTTATTACATCAATATCTTTCCAATTTTTTTTGTTTGCGTCTATTAATTATTTTATTTTACTCGTTTGTATTGTTAACTTTTGACATATTAAAATTATTCAATTAACATAAATATTGTATTTTATTATTTAAGTATTTTACTATATGTTTAAGTATTATTTAAAAAAAAAGTGTGTTGAGTTGATATCCAATTTCTCCAACAATTGCCTGGCTCATCGTTGTTTGATTTTGAGATGTGACGGTTTTGCACGAAATATTTCGAAGTGAACTTTAATATTACTAGGGTTGCAGAAAATACGTGGAGCACGGCATACAAGTACATTGTTGTATTGTATCTACATAGGATTTACGTGATTGGTTGTTTTGTTATGATTGTGTGTTAGGTATCGTACTGCGGCGGACGGGAATGTGAGTTGGGGCTGCGCGACAGAAATAAATAACCATGCTCCTGTACACTTCTGACACCTTGTTATATTGTTAAAGGCAAATCGAAATTTCCGTGGTACAACCGCGTATCTTGCAACGCGAGTAGCGACGCCCGACGTGCGAAGCACCAACTAGCGACTTGTTGTAAGTTTGTAAGGATTTTGCGTGGATTTCATTTCATTTCAATTTCATGTATTTCTTCATCGAACAATTTACATTGTATTTGAATTTACAATAACTTTATGTATTGAATCAATACAAATAATACTTCGGTTATCAGCATTCTTTTTGAGGATCCCTTCATACCAGTTACTTACATGCTGGCATGGCGGCATAGCGTTTAGAAGTTTTATAAATACCTTCCAAATTAAAATACTTATCTTTTCTCATAAATAATTATTAATTAACATTGTAACAGCCGTGTCAGCTGGCGATCAGTTAGTTTCATGGTTTTGTTTTTCTGCTTTAAATTATATGTTTGTGGTTTAATATAACTACCTACATTATGTACCAATCAGTTGACAGTATATTAGCTGCAGGCTGTCCAAACGCGATGCCCCCTATCCCCCATAGGTTTTATAATTTTTTAAACTATGGCAATATTGGCAATGACGCCATACTCAAACTATGGATTCAGGAAAATCAACAGGGGAGTTCTTTTTAAAAAATCTGCGGATTTTGCGTCACTAAAAGTATAATTAAAGAAATTGTGTTGGGTCCAATACCCATGAATATTTATTTCTCCAACACTGATTGCGGGCTCGTTATCGTTGTTGATTTCGAAATGTGACGGTCTTGCACGGAAAATGTCGAAGTGAACTTTAATATTACTAGGGTTTCAGAAAATATGTGGAGCAGCGCACAACACACAGGTCCATTGTTGTATCTACATAGGATTCATGTGTGTGAAACATTTAACCCATTGGTTGTTTTGTCTCCAACCCGCACTGGGCCCGCATCACAGATTACCCGCATGGTGGATTATGGCCCACTCCCTCTCACAGAGAGGACGCCTGTGTCCCAGCAGTGGGAACATTATAGGCTGATGATGATGAAGAAGTTAGCCAATATCGCTGCTGGACAGGAAACATGAGTGGCGGCAACAGAACTAAATAATTTATGCTCCGGTACATTTATGATTTCTTGGTATTTTGTTGAAGGCAAATCGAAATTTCCGTGCTAAAATCGCGTATCTGCATAGTCTGCAGCGCGACGTGCGAAGCACCAACTTCAACAAAGTTATTTGTTGAATGGTTGATAATTTTTGTATGACAATGACTAACTGTGACGTCACTTTCTATTAAACTATTTATTGAATTCAGAAAAATCTAATTATCACAGAGATTTTTATAAAGTTAATCTTATTTTGGGGAATAAAACAAGTACCTATGGAGTGCTATAATTTTCAAGAAATTCTGTTGGGTTAAATACCCAATTTCTTCAACAATGATCGCTTCGCTCTTCATTGTTGTTGATTTCGAGATCCATCGGTCTTGCACGGAAGATTCAAAGTTAACTTAAATATTATTAGGGCTGAATAACATTGGTGGAGCACTCGCATTATTCTATGGCGTGTAGACGCTGTAAATATGTGGACGAGCGGCCTGCGGCCGGCGCGCGGCCGCGGCAGCGATCAACAGTTTGAATTTGAACAAGAAAATAATTCATTCTCCTGCACAGTTCTGATGTCTTGGTACTTTGGAAAAGGCAAACCGAAGTTTCCGCAGTAAAACGAGCTATCTGCAATCTGCAGCGTGAGGCACGGTGACATGACTGTGGGTCTGTGGGTTGACTGGAAGACGAATAATATTAATCTTGAAATGAGATTGATCTCTTATTTAATGATGATGTGGCGTTCTGTATTTTTTTTAATAACTTCCGTCTTTCTTAGGGGAAAAGCGTTGTATGATTGGTTGTATGTAGTACATAAATAGTTTCATGGTCGTATTTGAGTTTATGATGATCAATCAATTCAAAACATTTATTGCCTGTAGTCACTTGGAACGTCAATTTTACAAAAGATAGTCCCTCGAAGCTGCTGTCTTCGGTTATTTTGGTTACCCATCCAAAGACTCACCTCCTCGGTAGGAGCATACTATTATAGGTACTCAGCTATTATACATTTAAAAACAGACCTCAGCAAGCGTTGATTTACTTTGGTCATAGACAAAGAAATACCTCTAAATTGGTTGTTTACCATCTGACCGTCTGACCGCCAACTACAACTCTACCCACTGCGTTTCGGGCCCTCTGTACGCTCATCAATGAACTTATTTTGTGGATTCGTTAGACTTTATAATTGTAAAAAAAGAAAAGCCCGGTGTTCTGTGCGAGGAATGATACATTTATGAAATAAAGATAAGATTGTTGGCATTAATGCAGTAGTAGGTAATGGTTGACATGGGACAAAATCATGATGCACAGGTTATTGACAATTATTTACAAGTAACCTAAGATAAGTCAAGGGCAGGAAAATTATACATCTTAACACTTATGACTACCTAGTCAAACGTTCGCAAAGTTTCATCATACAACAGCTGATAGAATAGGTGAATCCAAACAGCGCTGCGCCGCTATGACGATGATGACCTTGCTACGTAGCATTATCAGTCGCGAACTTGCGACTGTGAGTCTTTCAGACTGATAAACAGAAAACTTTACATTTCAGATATAGAGAAGAAGAGGCACGTTTGTCTTCTAGGCAAAATGTTGATGTCTTTATATCAGTAGACAGCGATTGTGAAGTTAATTACATTGAACATGTAGAAGTAACTATTAATTTACGCTACAGTCGCCGAGGGGCGCTCGAGATCTACCTAGTTTCACCACAAGGTGAGGTGTTTTATGTTTATGATAGCCTAGTACTACAGTTGGTATTATACTGTTAAAAACGATTGCAAATTGTCGAACGAACGGTACTCTCGTTGGCAACCAGTCGTTTGTCTTGTGTTGTGTTCCTTGGTTTTCTTTGTAGCATGGTAGTCGTTGGATTATACAGCCCCTAGACGCTTAATAACTGTATAGTCGTTGTAAATGGTGGTGCTACGCAAAGGCGACCGACGCTGCGGGCGGCACAATAAATAATTACGATTGTATTTGTAACAAAGAAATATGTTATTTTCAGGAACAAAGGTACAACTTCTTAGTGCTCGCCCTAAAGACACATCAACAACTGGTTTTGTCAATTGGCCACTCATGTCTGTAGCCACTTGGGGTGAGAATGCTAGAGGCATTTGGAAGGTTATGTTCACTGACAAGGTTTGTGTGTTTTGTTGTTTTTCCGTTTCTGTCATGGACCTAAAAAAAAAGCCGGACGGAACTTCACTAAGAAACAAGTGAAGCACCAAAATGGCGTCTGCTTTACTATGTGTTGGTTTCTAAAGGGTTGCCAGATGAAGGAAAAAATTACCCATTTTCAAACAATATTTTAATAAGATCTCCCCTCGAACTTAGTTTTAATCATGGACCTAAAAAAAAGGTCCATGGGTTTAATTACAAGTTTTTGTGACGTATACCTATTGTTAAAATAAAGGTAAAATAATTAAAACAAGATTAAAATAATAGTAGATTGTATGGCAAAGTAATATTTTTACGGCGAGGGCGCTATTTTGTATCCAGAGCGAAGTAAGGGATTCTATATACTAATTCAACTCCAGATATTGCAGTTTCGGGTGGCTCCTAAAAATAATTAACGAACATTAACTTTACGTATTATTTTTAATATATACATTTTTTTGAATAATAAACTTGAAATACTCATTTTTTTATAAATACTTCCATTTTGCCAGGACGAATTCGTGTTCAATAAGCAAGACGGTTGCACTGTCGATTCTTGTACAGAAATTCCTTCAATCACTGATGAACTCTAAGAAATGAATAAAATTTCTGTAAGTAGGTAAATCAATCTTATAAA
The DNA here is from genome assembly GCA_036375495.1 of Agrotis segetum. Lineage (NCBI taxonomy): Eukaryota > Metazoa > Arthropoda > Insecta > Lepidoptera > Noctuidae > Agrotis > Agrotis segetum. The sequence continues at coordinate 4,792,143 of JAQSVV010000175.1, read as the reverse complement.
ATATCATCAGATTTTCAGTAGGTTAGGCTACTCACTTGTGTCAAAGTCGTCTTTAAATTTTGAGAGAAAGGCTGTTCTATTTTTTTTAGCTGCCCGGAACCTGTGGCTACTGCTTCAATCACTAGTGAACTCTAAAATAAATAATAAAATCAGGTTAGAAACGATTCTATAGCATAACTTTATTTAGAATAAAATAGCGTTTCAGTAAAAAAAAAACACACACCTCATCAGAAACGCTGGAGGTAATTACTTCAGTCGGTATATCTTGAATTGTTGACGTATCGAATAAAAACTAAAAAAAAAGTTCAACTGTTATTAAACTGTTAAGTGTCAAAATATTAAAGTTTATAACTAAGAGGTTAGGTTGTAAGAAGAGGACCTTAAATTAATTGAAATTTTAATTACCTTTGTTGGTACGGCGTAAGCAACAACGCGAAGAAGTCCGCCTTTAGTTGAGTACAAACAATGCTTCTCAAAATGTATACTGCAGATTACACTAGATTTTGATGGATTCCAATTATTTTCACGTCTACACTCCCTTATTATTTTAATCCAATCATTTTTCCAATCATCATTTGAGGGAAATCTGTAAAAATATAGAAGAATACAATAGGTAGCGATAAATAGTAACATAAAATATAAATCTCCCCATTTAAAAATAATTTGAACCTTGAAATAGTTGCAACACTGATTGATTTCGAGATGTTTATTAAATTTATTGACGTAAAATCGAGAAATAAGCTTCAAATTGACATGCTTACCTATGAAAAGTGATCCCCTGGCTTTTTTTGATTGAACCACTGTGGTTTCGGCAACTTTTCACAACACATGACGGCATAGTTTGATTTTTAGTAGACAAAATAACACCGTATAAAACCGCGAGTGTCGTTCGAAGCGTAATGGCCGACGGCTGACTTACTATGGTATGAATGTGTGTGTTCTTACTGTTGGTGTGACTTACTATGGGTGCTTCACTTGTTTCTTCGTGAAGTTCCGTCCGACTTTTTTGTGGCTACGACTAATCCATAAATAACGGATTATTTATTTTCTACAGACTTATGAAAAAAATACTGGCGAAATTGGACCTGTCAGTTTAACCATTCACGGTACAAAAACAATGCCGGAACACATGAAAAATGGACCACGGATTTACAATGATAACTACAACTACCAAGAGGCATTCGAATATTTCGATAATGTAGACAAAGGCGTTGACGTCGCGTCGAATACCGTTACAGACGATGAAGCTGTAGCCGTGATACCAGGCGTCCATAACACAGAAGCGGTTGATGAAATTCATGACGTTGATTCAACAGTATTGGCTGAAGTGGAAAAGGAGTTACAAAGAATTCATCATAGAAGGATATACTTGGGTGTAGGACTGTAAAGAGTAATGGCTTATTTTTTTAAGGGTTTGTTACTGTTGTAAATAATACCATGATTGTGATTTTAGATTGCGATAATGGCGCTTTAAAAATTACTTATAAAATTGATCTCAGCATTCTCAGCATATAAACTAGTTTTTGTTGCTTATATTATTATTTATTTATGAACTACTGTCCTAGCTACATATCAATGCGATTGTTTACATAATATTTACGAAAATTCTACCAATTAAAATAATTAATTAACAAACCGTGTACCTATTCAAACAATACGTAAATGTAGTTGATAATTATTGAAATTAAAATATACTTTATTACCCATAAATTATAACGACCATGATATTCACTGTTACAATAAAATTATAACACAAAGTGAAAAGATTAGTTTTTTTTTTCATAAAATATTTTGTTCCGCATTCTTTTTAGCGACAGCCGACACCGTTGGTCAATGTCAGCTAAGTACCTACTACGTAGCACGATGCCTACGATTGGCTACGAACGAACGTGTTCACTTTCTGAGCGTCTGGTAACTTTCCTGCGTTGATAAGCAGGACATTTTTTTTTTAATAAATCTTTTCTTCTCGCCCTATCTAACCTTAGTCTCAATATCGAAACCTTGCTTTTTGACTGATAGTCATTGATGTATTAAATGAGGGGGGGGGGGGGGGACGAATTTAAAAAACTTTTTAATAGGTACATCAATGCTGTTAGTAAAGCATTGCTTTATGTTGGCAGTCTGGGTAGATAGTCACCCATGCTACGAATAAAGACCGCGAAAGATTCTTCAACTTTGTAGAATCTTGCCATTTACTAGTTATTTCTTCTGTGCTCTTAGTACTTGGCACGGGGAGGTCTAAAAGTTCGCGGAATGAAGGGGTTTCCAGGTAAAAAATACGTCTAGCATAGTGATTAACAGTTAAAAAAGGCTAAATAGGTAAATTGTAAAAATTGCAAACTCGATTAGAGCAAACAAAAATATAATTTATAGAGAAATAACACTAATTACACTAATTACTGCTCAGAGCAAAGAAATTGATTGGTGATTGTGATTTGGCCCATTATAAATGTTTTATTCTTTTTGTAAAAGTACGGATCACTGTTTTTACACTGATGATTAATTTATCCATCAGCTTGATCATGATCTATGGAATAACATATTAACATGATACATGCCATGAAATTATATCAAAGTGTCTGTATTTCGGAAAAGGAAGCAAGTAAAATAAACGAACACACATTGTTTCAACTTTTGTAATTTAAAAACCTACTTAATAATAACATCATCTCTTTTTATTATCCTTTACATTAAAACCTAAATCCTTAAGTTCTTGAACTATAAAATCGTCTTTGTACTCATCAATTTTGGAAAGCCACGCTTCAGTTGATATGACGTGGCGACATCGTCCACCAAGCTCTGGAGGCAAGTAGTCAGGGTCTATGTGTTTGTGGAGTGAACTGAAATCGTTGCCATGAAAGTGGATACGGCTCCAAACGGCTTTAGGCATGAACTGCTTGAATAAATAGAAGATGGAGTGAAGGATCCAGTTGTATCTGATGAAGTGGAGGCTGTGATTCGGCAACGGGAACGATACCTGTGGAAGAAGAATGAATTCAATGACAATGAGCAGTTTCATAACGATGGACGAGAGATCAGCGACATCTAACGTGAGAATTTCGAAGTTTTTAGTTTCTTTACGAGTCGAATTTGAAGCGGTTCCCTTCTAAATCAGTAGATGCCACCTTTAACACTGGTTGAAAGTAAACAAGCCGTGTTTCCAATTTGTTGCCGAGCAAACATTTTGATCAGAGCAAATGTTTGCTATTTTGCCAGTATTCCTGCAACTAGAACTTGTTTTCACTATGAGTATGAACGTGTGTTTGTTGATTGTGTAATAACACTTACACCAATTATAGGATAATAAAGTATAATAAAACTCACATTAATTATTGTAGGGTAATTGTATTTTCTCTTTTGCACACTTCGTAATACGTCCGCATTCGATGCTGGTCGCCAACCAAATAGGCCGAGTCTGTCCCCGAAACTCTCAACGTCAGTTCTTAATGTCATTCGTTCACATTGGTGTTGCCAGTATAAGAAATAAAATGTCCAACTAATCGACTAAGTTAATTCAAGATTTATTAAAATTATGTCAAACCTAACACTCGACCATCCTGACGTCGTGCATGTCCTCATGCACGACAGCATAAACATTTATAAAATTGATACTCAGCAATTGCAATCAAGAATACAAGTACTTCAGGAGCAGCTTACTTCATTATCTAGTAAGTATGCAGGTTCGCAGTACCAAATAAGGGAACATATTCTTGCTGCAAATGAATTGATTAGGTGTCAATGTAGCTGTCAAACGGTTTCAAACCATGACACTATGCAGCTTGAGGGCACGGAGGACCCGTCCCAGGTTGTGGAATTATCTCAGGTCTGTACTCTTAATCAAGAGTTAACTAGCCAGCCTGAGTTTGATGATAATAGTTCTTACGCTGTAATGTTCTCAGATAGTATAGGAAGAGGGTTGGGAAAGTTGATAAATAATAACCTGAGCTATTCCTGTAAAAATTATTGCATGCCAGGCTCAACATTTAAGCAGATAATGGCATCAGTTTCTAATAATAAATACAACCAGCATACTGATATCACTATATTTGTAGGAAATAGTTCCAACATTAGAAAGAAGGACTTAACTAAAAGCATAACCGAGTTGTTGAAGTTAAATTGCAGAAAAATAGTATTGTGTGCTTTCCCATATTTTGACAAATTGTCTACAAGTCAAAATAATTATATTTATATGCTGAATAAACACCTCCAATTTTTAGTTAGTCACTATTGTGATAAACTTATGTATTTTGATACCAACTGTTGTATAGATAAACTTTGGTCTACACGAGATACTGTATATCTGCCTTATATGTATAGACACGAAATAGCTAGGCTTTTGGTATTTTATATTCACACAGACATAACTAGTATGTCTAAGTATAGTAGTATAGGTATCACTGATAGTATTAGTAATAGTAGTAATATTAGTGTGGTGACCACTGACATTAGCATTTCTGCTAATAGTGGAGTTTCTTTAAACTAATAAGCAAGACAACAGAAGATTTATTAGCTAAAACCAAGGTATCTTCTTGCTCACAATCAGTTAAATGCAAAAATAAGTCTAAGCAGAATTCTTTGACAATATATCACCAAAATATTCAAGGTTTCTCATCTAAACAGCTAGAAATTGAATTATTTTTAGAAAAAACTATGTTTGAAATTGTTTGCTTCACAGAACACTGGTTAAAAGACTGTGAAATGCTAATTAATTATGAAAATTACAATGTCGGCAGTTGTTTTAACAGAAAATCTAAGATACGTGGAGGTTCTTTAATCTTAGTTAAAAATGATATTAAGTATAAGTCTCGTAATGATATAGTTGATCTGTCAGTCGAGCATAGCATAGAGTTGTCTTGTGTAGAGCTGGATAGGCATATTATAGTGTGCGTTTACAGACCCCCAAATTACTTGAACTACTCGATATTTGAGTCAGTAATGGAAGATGTTTTGGCAAAACTTGAAACCGGTACTAAATCCATTGTTGTCTGTGGTGACTTTAATGTTAATATCTTGGAAAATAATGTTAATAGCAGTAGATTGTTAAGCCTTTTCAAATCATTTAATTTGTCGAATGTTTTTACAGAACCAACCCGTATTACTACAAATTCTGCTACATGTATCGATAATATTTTTTGTTGCTGCGATTATTTAGATAAATCGATTGTAAATTACCTACCTTCAGATCATAGTGGTCAGACTGTTGCTTTCACATACAATAAGCAAGTACAAAAAATTCAGATACAATCTAGATTAATAACACCCAGCAATTTAGATAGATTTAATAACAATTTAAAAAGTAAATTAAGTATTTCTGGAAATTTTAATGAAATAAATAATGCAAATAAATTATATGAAGAGTTTTTTGAGGTAGTGCATACAGAGTTTGATAGTACTTTAAAAAAGAAAACTAAAACTATTACCCCAAAGTTTGTATTCAGCGACTGGGCAACACATGGTATTAGGAAAAGTAGGGAACGCTTATTTGAGCTTTACGGCCTTAAGCCTTATATCAATACAAAGAGTTATAATAAATATGTAAGTACTTACTCGAACATTTTTAAAAACGTTTGTAAGGCAGCTAAATCATCCTACATTAGCAACAAGATTAAGTCAGCTGATAATAAGATAAAAACGGTGTGGAAAATTATCAATAATGAAACCAATAGAAATAAAAAACATGTTGATTTCACACTGGAGACCTCGCGTGGTGTCGTGAAGTCCAACATAGGTATTGCTCAGGAATTTGTAAATTTCTTTACTAGTATCCCAATAAAAACAACGGAAGCGATAAATTCCTCACCCTTGCTTTCTTCCGATTTACTAAGAGAAAACGTTCCAGCCTGTCCTAATGAATTTAAATTTAAGCATATAAACCCCACGACAGTTATGAAAGCTTTTAAGCAAATCAAGGTAAAATTAACCGAAGATCTGTGGGGTATTTCTATTAAAGTTTGTTCGTCAATTATTGAAACTATTGCACCATGTTTAGCCACAATATTTAATTTGTGCGTAGATCAAGGGGTCTTCCCAGATCTGATGAAATACAGTAAGGTAATTCCGCTTTTTAAATCCGGCGATAGTAAAGACTGTAATAACTATAGGCCCGTTTCCGTTTTGCCTGTCTTCAGCAAGGTGTTCGAAAAAGTTATGCTCAATCAGATGCTCACTCATTTCAACACCAATAAAATCTTGCATGAGCAACAGTATGGTTTCACCAAAGGGCGTTGTACGACTGATGCCGGTGTTACCTTATTGAAACACATATTTACTGCGTGGGAAGAATCTCAAGATGCCATTGGGATCTTCTGTGATCTTTCCAAAGCATTTGATTGCGTAAATCACGAAACTTTGCTCATGAAACTTCAGCATTACGGATTAGGTAAACTTGCGCTAGACTTAGTGAAATCGTATTTAAATGATAGACAGCAGCAAGTTCAAATAAATGGTGTCAATTCAACGGGTTTGAACGTTAAAATGGGGGTACCACAAGGTTCGATATTGGGCCCTTTTCTCTTTTTAGTATATATAAATGATCTGCCCCATTTATTTAAAAACAAACCGCAAATGGTGTTGTTTGCAGACGATACTTCTTTAATATTTAAGATAAATAGACGTGCCTCAAATGTTGACGATGTAAATATTGCCCTACAGCAGGTCCATTCTTGGTTCACTGCCAATAATTTAGTACTGAATGCAAAAAAAACTAAATGTGTAAGATTCGCTCTACCGAATGTCAAAAGTAATGACTGTGACATAGTATTGAATCAAGAGAAATTAGAATTCGTCGACAAAACTGTTTTCCTGGGAATCACGCTCGACTCGAGGCTGCAATGGGGTCCGCATATAACATCTCTTGCAGGACGCCTGAGCTCAGCAGCATTTGCTGTTAGAAAAATCCGTCAATATACTGACATAGATACCGCGAGACTGGTCTATTTTAGTTACTTTCATAGTATCATGTCTTACGGTATTTTGCTATGGGGACGTGCTGCAGACATCGAATCAATATTTATTCTGCAGAAAAGAGCTATCAGAGCCATATACAATCTACGCAGGCGCGATTCTTTAAGGGAACGGTTTAAGGATATAAACATCATGACTGTACCTTGTCAATACATCTACGAAAACATCATGTACGTTAGAAAGAATCTGCATCTATTTAGTAAAAGAGGTGAAAGGCACAATTATAGTACTAGAACAAGGGACAAATTAGTTCAACCAGGTTTCAGGTTAGCCAAAGTAGACTCATCCTTCATGGGGTACTGTTTAAAATGTTACAATAAAATACCTCCTCACATACTCCAACTGAATGAGACGAAATTTAAAACTTGCATTAAACGCACACTATGTAGTAAAGCTTATTATAAGTTGGGGGATTACATTCCTGTCGTCCTGCCGTCCTGCTCCACAAACACAGGGGAAACTGGTGGATTAGTATGTGAAATTATTCTAGGAGCTGCAGAAGATCGTTGAACTATTTTTGCATTGTATAGATTTGATTGATTAGTTTTAACTTCCGGACGAGTTATATGAATCCATGTAACTGTTTATTTATTTTATATTTTTATTTGACTTTGTTAAGTCATTTAATTTTTTATTTTATTTTTATGTGTTTGTGTTTGTTTTATTTTATAATGATTAACGGACTTTATCGTCCTTTTTTATTTTAGTTTTTATTTATTTTCCTTTGTGCATTTTTTTTTATGTCTGGACATTTGTAGGTTATCTTTTTATTAACATTTTCGAAGCGGATGAAGATTTTATAAGAGTCCTTGCATTGTATAGAGTCAAACTGCCTAGTATTATATAACTTCATAGCCAGCATTGTGCGAGAGCTATTGTTGACTAGATACCTACGTCTTTATTGACTTGAATGACTCTGGCAGTTGAGAGTATGTCATGCTCACTCAAATGTCTCGCTGATGGTGGCGTGTGTGTCGGATCATTTAGCTCCCTTCAAAATGGTTGAGCTGAATGGTGCTGATATATGTGTCATGTTCGTGAACGGGCGCTGTCAGTTGAGACTGGTCATCTCTTAGCTGCCACGGTTTATTTTAATAACGTATTATCAACTTTGTTTTTGAATTGTCTTTTTTATATTATTACTATGGACACTAATAATTTGCCACATCGTTCTCGCATAGTGTACCATCTGATGATGAATGATGTAATAAAAGATCTGTAATAATTTTGGCGATTGAAAAAGAGTGTCCATGGAGTTTCTTGCTCATTCTTCTCCATAGAGATCTACGCTTTGGAATGAGCACCTACGGTACTTTCACAGTTTTTATGTCTTGTGACTGGGACTGTAGCACCATAACTATTTTCTAGTACTAGTTTTATTTTATGTCTCTTGACAATTCAAAAGTGCCTGTAATTGGCTTAGTTGAAATAAATTATTTGATTTTGATTTTGATTTGATTTTGACGTAGGCCAGTTAGCAACTACAACCTAACACTCGGCCGGTACAGGTGACAGCATCGAATCCGAACTCACAATTATTTACACATTATTGCTACAATTCACACACAATTTGCGAAACTTCTTTATCGCCAAACAATAAAATATAAATAGAGGCGATCAAAACTAAAAAAAAAAAAATCACATCAATTGACTTAAAGTGGCCTCTTTTTCTCGCAAAATTGAATTATTTACAAGTCTTCTTTCTCAAAATCAATAAACTTAAAGCAAACATTTTATAAATAATATCCAAAATCGTGACGGTTGTGAACCCTCCTTCTCACAAATCAAAGTGATATTGTTTGTGAACCCTCCTTCTCACAAACAATAAATACATACATAAAATAAAATATGTCAATACATAAGTAAGTCACAGTAGCAGTGAACCCTCCTTCTCACATACTAAAGTGATATTGTTTGTGAACCCTCCTTCTCACAAACAATAAATACATACATACATAAAATATGTCAATACATAAGTAAGTCACAGTAGCAGTGAACCATCCTTCTCACATACTAAAGTGATATTGTTTGTGAACCCTCCTTCTCACAAACAATAAATAGATAAATATATCAGTACATAAGTCACAGTAGCAGTGAACCCTCCTTCTCACATACTAAAGTGATATTGCTTGTGAACCCTCCTTCTCACAAACAATAAATAGATAAATATAATTAAATATAATCAATACATAAGTCACAGTAGCAGTGAACCCTCCTTCTCACATACTAAGGTGACATTCCTTGTGAACCCTCTTTCTCACAGGAAATCAATACATCAATAATAGCTCTCACAAACAATAATATCTTTTCTCTCTTTTTTTTATTATTATTTTGTTTCACATAATTTATGTTCAGCACACTTTACATTTTTAATCACATCATAATCTCAACCTAATTAATTACAGGATCTTACTTAACTTAATTCTACACATAACATTTATATGTCAAGATAAATTTATACTTTCGTATAATTGAAGCAACAAAACAGTATACTGTACACACAGTCATACTAAAACTTATTCCTCAATACTTGTATAGTTTTAATTACAAATCTAGTTTGTGCCATTAGTAATCGTAATAAACAAATAGTAACAATCATTATAAAATCACAATTCGGCTATCTTATTGGAAATGTTGATGATGATGATGATGCAATGTTAATCATCTTCAAAGTAAGCGAAATTACACATCCGTGTCTTCTTCGTTAGCGCTATTCGTTTCATCTTCATCATCATCATTACCGTCGTTTAAATTTAATGCGGCCACGTGAACCCATGGTAGCATGCGATCGGCGGCTACAGTGGTTTTGCGCTTATTTTTGGTACTAGATAACCCTGGTATAGCAGCCAGTCTATAGCGGTCGTTACCCAACACAGCAATCACACGATAAGGTCCTACATAAGGTGAAATTAGTTTTTTACTTTTGCCATCATTTGCAAACGAAGTTCTTGTAATTTTTACAAGATCGCCTTCTCCGTATAGTCGCGCAGGATGCCGGTTTTTGTCATGAGCGGATTTTTGTTTTTCTTGTTCTACGTCAATTTTATCTTTAACCGATTCGCGTAGAATATCTGGATCTATTTCCTCCCTACTTTCCCGTACTAATACATTAAGTCTAGGGTTGATCTCAGCGTTCATATTTAATCCAAACATGACTTCAGCCGGTGTCCTACCCGTACTCTTCTGTCGAGTATTATTCATACCCCATTGGACTCTACCTACTTTGTCATCCCAATTCCTCTCATCAAAATTAAGATTCTGGGCAGTCAAAGAGTTCAGAATGGTACGGTTGTACCGCTCTACCTGACCGTTTGCTCTTGGACTTGCCACTGCATTTAGAATATGTCGTATGCCCTTATCCAAACAAAAACGCTTAAACGCGTGAGATGTAAAGCATGTGCCACGGTCACTAATAACACGGTCGGGGACCCTAAAAGTATAGAAGATATCCTCAAAAACTTTTACGGCTGTTTGTGTCTTAGTATTTCGCACCGGTTTTATAAAAATGAACTTGGTGAACGCGTCCACTATCACCAAAAGGTATGAGTTTCCTGACTTGGAACGAACAAAAGGCCCAAGGTGGTCAACGTGAATGGTGTGGAAAGGTACTTCTATTTTAGTGATTGGGTGTAAATGACCCTCATTAACAGCAGTTTTCTTTGAATATGCGCATTCAAGACACGCCTGAACATATTTTTTAATAAATCTGGACATTTTAGGGAACCAATATGTTTTCTTAATGCGTTCCAACGTCTTTTCTACACCAAAGTGTCCGATATCATCATGGTTCATGCGACAAAGTTGCCACCTTGCGCCTTTTGGTACAACCCAACGTAAATTATTTTTGTCCCCGTTTAGGCATTTATAAAGTTTATTATCCTTAATCAGATAGTTTTCTTTTATATGTTTTAAGCTATCAGCGTCCATATCGGCAGTAAGTATGTCACGAGTCCGTCGGAGTTCCGAATCTCCCATTTGTAAGGTATGTAGCCAGTCATCGCTACTTATCAACATGACACTTGGGTATTGGTCTATTTCGGCCGTTTCATCTACCAATTCGACCGGATTTCGCGACAGAGCATCCACGTGTGCCATCTTGGTACCAGCACGATATTCTACAGTGCACTGAAACTCCTGTAACAGAAGCCACCAACGTGCTATTCGCGGAATCATGTCCCGTTTTGAAAATGTTGAACGCAATGCGCTACAGTCGGTTACGATTTTAAAACTTTGTCCTAACAGGTAAACTCGATATTTTTTTTAGCGAACAGACTACAGCCAGGGTTTCAAGTTCGAATGCATGAAAATTTTTCTCCTCTGGAGAAGTTTGCCGGCTATAGTATGCCACAGGTTGAAAAGAATCACTGGCATGCTTACGCTGCAGCAAAATTCCCCCTATGCCTACTTTACTTGCATCGGTATGCAGCTCTGTCTCAGCAGTTGGTTCATAAATCGCTAATATCGGTCTGTCGACCAACCTATCCTTAAGCGCCCTGAATGCCACCTCTTGATCTTCGGTCCAAACCCAATTCGCATCTTTTCTAAGTAGTTTATTCAGTGGGTGTGCCAGGGTCGCAAAGTTCATTATGAACTTTCTGAAATAGCCCACTAACCCAAGGAATTGTCGTACTGAATGCGAATTGGTCGGGCAAGGAAAATCCAGGACAGATTAAACCTTCTTATTACCAGGGCGAACGCCTGCAGCACTTATTTCATAACCGAGGTATCTTGTCCTGAAGAAAATCGCATTTCGACAAGTTCAGGGTCAAATTTGCTTTCTCTAACAATTGCATCACTCTTTCAAACCTCTCCAAACATTCATCCACGCTCTTTCCATAAATAAGGACATCATCGATGTACACCATGGCCTCTGTAAACCTAGCCGATCCCAGTACTCTGTTCATCATCCGCTGGAAAACAGCGGGCGCATTCGCCAACCCAAACGGCATACGATTAAACTCGTACTGGCCATCAGGGGTTACGAATGCCGTTAGCGGTTTTGAGTTTTCGGCTATTGGCACTTGGTAATAACCAGAAGCCATGTCCAGGGAAATAAAATATGCCTGGCCCGAGAGTCGGGAAATCTCGTCCTCAATAATTGGCATTGGGTACCGTTCTTTCACCGTTACGGAATTCAGAAGCCTATAATCAACGCACAGTCTCTGCTTGCCATCCTTTTTGCGCACTAATATGATAGGACTAGCATATTCTGAAACGGATTCCCTCACAATTCCAGCCTCTAACATTTCTCCTATCATTTCTCTAACTTGCTCACGTTCCTTGTGTGCCAATCTGTATGGTCGGTACACAACGGGACGGTTGCTGGTAAGTTCAATGTTCATCTCAGCAACACTTGTACACCCTAGTTCCTTAAAGGACGTACCAAAACAGTGTTTGTACTTAACGAGTATGTCTAACAGCTGTTGACGCTGAGACTCGTTAATTGTGGCACCTATTTGTAATTGATTAACATCGATTGCAACGGGTTCGGTTACGATAGAATCTGCTGACGCGTATATATGTCTAACTACCTCAATTTTGGTACCCCGTCCTATAATGACCGACTTCCTCATTTGACAGAATTGCGACAACGGCGTGATATAAATGTAAAGTAAACTGCCTTTGACCCGGTACACCCCCCCATTAACTGTAAACTGCTGATTTGGCTTCCCTATCACTTTCCCACTTAATAAAATATCTCCATCTCTAGTTGTGTCTACGCAGGCCTTAACTACAGCTGGACCATAAATGACAACATCAGAAGCAACGGCCACGGTTACCGAAGCATCATTACCTAAATCTAGCCCCGGAAATTCATATATTTTGTTATCGTCAAAGAATTTTAATTCCTCCGCATTTTTGTACACTATGACATGAGACTGTTCAGTGAATGACTGTCCTACAAGCATGGGTAAATCAAGAAGTCTGTCGTCTACTACTTGACACATAACATGACCTTTTACACCATCAATACTCAGTTCCACTTCAGCCCCACCTTTAGTATGTATTATGTCACTTCCAAAACCCTTCAGAGGTATGGAAGGGCTAATGCAGGCCAATCCTAACTCTGAAGCTACTGACTGCGTGATAAGCGTGACTTCACTACCAAAATCTACGAAAATTTTAATTGGGACATTATTTATAATACCCTCTTTAATGAATTTTGAATTTGATTCCGAAGTTAATATACGCATTGTTCTTTGCACGTTCTCAGGCTTTTTGTCATTTCCAACTTTAACAACGCAATTTTCAATTTTATGACCAAACTTACGACACTTCTCACACTGAACTAAAGGTTTGGGACATTTAAGGTAGGGGTGTCCCTTCTCTTTGCAGTTAAAACAAAACAGATCGCGAGTATTATTATTACTATTAGTTCTTGAAATTCTAATCGTATTGTTATTATTGGAAGATTCTGATGCCGAGGAGGATTGACCTTTAAAATTGACACGATCCGAAAATTGAGAAATATCCTTATTAGTCATTAAGAATTGTAATAGTTGATCGGGTTGGGCACACCGCACCGCGTTGGCACTAGACCGCATTGTTTTATCGCTCAAACCATGTATGATACATTCCACTGCGCGTTTGCCCTCGATGTCACACCGGTTCAAGAGGGCCAGTTTATCATAGTAGTAGACCTCAATAGGTTCATTAATTTTGCTTTTTCTTCTGAGCATGTCCTCCAAGGATTGGCCATAATTTTGTTCAAATGGAAACGCACTTGTCAACTTGTTTTGCCATTCGCTCCAACTGAATAGTATAGAGTTCAGACTCTCATACCACGTTTTGGCCAATCCTTGCAGTTTCTGCATAGCAAAATGTATGATGGTTCTTTCGTCCCAGCCGTAAACAGTGGCACATTCATTTACCTTCTTTAGCCAAATATCAATTCGTTGTCCCTTTGAAGAAGGGTCAAAGTTAGGTAGAATATTTTTATGGTTCATATTATTATTATTGCTACTAAAATTTTGCGTCGGGGATGCCTCTGTTAACGGCTGAGATTGAGACTTATTTATCGAATTTATAATGTTCATAATATCCCTGGAAGTAAAAGTAGGGCTATCTGACCTTGTATGCCGTGGTGTCGGTGGTGCGATGTCAGCGCCATCACGTACTTCACGGGATCTTCGCACTGTGGGGCTGCGTTCACGAGGTAGGCTTCTATCTCGGACCCGCAGCTGCTCCAGCTCGTCGTCCTTTGACACGCGGCGGTTGTTGCGCTCAGCTCCGGCCAGGGGTGTAGCCCGTCGTCTAAGACTACGGTCCCGGCTCAACTCGCCCTCCAGAGCGCGTAGGCGCTCCCGATGATGTTCCATCTCCTGTTCCAATTTTCTGGCACTATCACGTCCTTGCCTTCGATCAGGAGTACGCAGTCCACTGCGACTGCGACAGATGTCGCCTTCACGGCGCGTGCGACTGCGGCTCCGTCTGCTTGAGCCTGCATCACGTTCAGCTTCTCTATGGCTTGGCGTCCTCAAACGCCGCCGTGGAGAAGATTCGTTTGAACGCGGCATCGTTCTGCAACTTGTAAACGCAAACGATGTAACTACTCTATTAAACACTTTCAAAATACTGTCGACGGTGGCGGTATATTTAAATTTGAAAATATCTCGTAAACGGGCCGTCGTAGCTCAAAAATAAGCAAATTTTGGGCCCCCTTGCACCCCAGGCACGATAACGACACTATCCTATAGCACTATTAGTATAACACTCAGACACTTGGTTTTTTTTTTTGACACTAAGGTACTTATTCTTTAAACTGTAAAATTAAACTGATACAAAATAACTAAGCGGTAAAAATGAGCACATGGGCTTATCCCACTTCTGAAATGTAATAACACTTACACCAATTATAGGATAATAAAGTATAATAAAACTCACATTAATTATTGTAGGGTAATTGTATTTTCTCTTTTGCACACTTCGTAATACGTCCGCATTCGATGCTGGTCGCCAACCAAATAGGCCGAGTCTGTCCCCGAAACTCTCAACGTCAGTTCTTAATGTCATTCGTTCACATTGGTGTTGCCAGTATAAGAAATAAAATGTCCAACTAATCGACTAAGTTAATTCAAGATTTATTAAAATTATGTCAAACCTAACAATTGTTCTGAACAAAAGATTGTACGTCTACGTTTGCACAGCATGTTCATTGTTCGTCCATCTTTTTTTCGAAAATCCGACGTTTACCGACCACCGAGCAAAGCAAGTGTTCGTTGGCAATTGCATCGTTTTCATTGAAAGAGATGAGCGAGCACTCGTTCATCATCAGCCGAACACCTCTGAATCCGCTCTGATGTTTCCATTTACTAGACAAACACTCGTGTGCTCACTCAGAATTGTTCTGAACACCTACTTCAAACACATTTCACCAATCCCGTGTCACAGGATACGAGGTTTTTTAAAACATCTTACCCCCATTAGGGCGACTATCTGGCCTGCCACTGTCGGCGTCATCTGGGCCACTTGGCTCAGATTCAGACCATCCAAGTCCACGATGATGGTGACGCCAAGTATCTGCAGCTTCGGCTGCATCACTGCTACTTCATCCATCACCAGCGCGAGGCGGACTACATCTTCTATTGGTACCTGGTTTACATCCCAGCGACCTAGAACGGAAGGGAAAAAGAACGTTTGTTTTACGTTTTGACAAATTGGTTTATTACACTTATGTAAAACATCATCATCATCATTCTTCTGGTCTTATTCCAATTCAGTTGGGTTTGGCGCAGCTACATGAAATTTTGGAAAATTGCTTGAGGAACGCTGAAAACTTGTGCAATACTTCTTTAATTATCCCTAAACACATTAATGCAGAACTGGCTGAGAGAACTAAGGGTACTCCCACATTTATCGACGCGGAATTGGCTTAAGCCGGTCAAAAAATCCTTATGTCAAAGGATTTTTTGACCGGCTTAAGCCGAATCCGCGTTGACAAATGTGGGAGCAGCCTAAAACTGGTATTGAACGAAGCCAGAAGTATTTTAAGATGCGTTTTTATTAGTCTTAAAAAAGTGGTTGAGGCATTTCGAAACCTTTGTGCTTATTTGAAAAATGGAAAAAATAATATTATTATGCCAGATCATTCAGCTGGAATTTACACATACTGCTGTCTTTACTACCAAACTCCGTAGTATCTTACCAAACCTCATAAGAATGATGCGTCCATTATCAGGGCTCTCTGGCAGGATGCCAGCATACACGTTCTTCACTTTCACCAGCTCGAAAGGATCGCAGTCATACAAGTACGCGTTCTGACGACGAAAGTCTTCGTAGCGCACCATCTGAGGAACACCATGATACGGTTGGATTTGGTCATCATTTACTTTAGTGCAACTAGTAGATTTGCCTACGACTTCGGGTGCGTGGATGCTGGTAAATAATAATTTGTGGAATAGAAAGGTATGTGTGTCAATTATTGGTGACGAATGGAATCCTGGGAAGTGTCCGTAGGATCCCCACCAGTACGTGTATAATGACACCGTAGAAACTAATGTTTCATCGTCCTGAATTCCTGATGTTTAAAATTTAGAAAAGAAATGTATGTAGGTATCTTTTCTTCAGTCCTACAGAAATAACTTTGTCTATTCTTGCTAGAGTAGAGAAAGAATTGGTCATGCTATGCATTCCTATATTATTTATTAATTAGAGACACGTTTTTGCACTTTTACGAGTATCCTACAATGCAAATTAATTTACTTTTCAAGATAATAAAGTAGCCTGTGTATGTGTCATAAAGTTTACACATTAAAGCATAAATTACAAGAAAATAAACTGTAATAAGTAACTGTGCAAATAAATGTAAAACAACTACGGATTGTAATCAACTCGTGAGCAATTATTGTGCCCGAGATAAGTATGCTATAAGAAATTAAGAAAGAAAGTGTGAAAAGAAAATTATGTTACTTTCTCACTTTCATTACTAATGGTGGCGTATGTGGCATAATGAACCTGTAGTTAGTCGTTACCGACAATATTTTCTGTAGCCGTATTGCGTACTTAATTCACTTTTACAATCGGGGATTGACAATTTCCTTTTTTTATGTTATTATGTCCCATAGTCTAACAACAGAGGCGCTAGCATGAGTTCGCGACATAATCTTACTTTATATTGTGTCGCGCAATCGTGCTAGGTGCTAGCACCTCAGGGCAATTGGGAACAGTAAAGCACTAAACAATATACAGTAAAGCACATACAACACTAGGGCTTCAGCAAATAGATAAAGATCGAGAGTTAGCGTGTTGTTTAAATCATTGAACTGTACTAATCTATGGGAATGCTGTTTTTTTTTTCGAAATGATTTAAAGAAGCAGGCAGGGAAAAGCTTTACAATCTGCAAAGGAAAATTCAAAATAATTCGTGCTTCTCGAGCCATACTATAGAATAAATAATAGTACTACGGCTATAATAATATTAAATATAGTTATAATAGGTATGTTAAGAAATAAGTACCTCTTTCTCTGAAGAATTAAAATTTCCAATCAACATTAGCGACAGACCTGGACAAATAACAAAGGTCAGTTGAACAAAAACATAGGAGGTTGCAGATAATTCTGTTTTTGTTTCAAACGCAAAGTACCATTTATAGGAATCATCTTTGAAAGTCTCCACACGTTTTCATGTCAAGGAATCTGTAATGCCGTTGACCAGACGTGTTTACGTTCTAAACATTTTGATTCTGTGTCTTTCCTAACTTAGATGTAAATAATGGTGGTCGTTGATGGTAGTTGTGATGGCGGGAACGGAAATTACCTTAGTAGATTTGATGATTGATGGATTGATGATGGGTTTTGAACTCAATAATGTCAAAACTGATTACCGACTGACTACATCGTTGAGCAAAAATGATCACAATGATTTTGAATCGGTTCTTGACGTTCGACGTTCATTGTGTTGTGTTGTTAGAGCTCTTTGAAGTGCTGTGCGCCTAGTAGAACTTTTTATCAGTGACAAAACCTTTTCGTTAACGTTAATGGTTAAAGTAATGAACGTTGAGTCGTTGACGCAATGCCAGTGGCTAAGCGATCGACGGCTGCACAGCGTGTCGCGGGTTTGTTCCCGCACGAAAATATTTGCATTTGACCGACAAGTGGTTGTTGATGCGAGTTTCTATGATTGTAAACGCATCCACGATACAAGAGAAATTCCTATTAATATCAAAATTGGTTCAAATTATGGGTCACAAAACAATTAAATTGTTTTTGTTATGTAACTAATTATAATGTTCGTCCCTGAGAAATAACCTCCAAAGTAGGTAAATATTCTAAACGTTTGCGTAATTAATGTTTATATACCTAAGTAAGTGGGCAGGTAAATGTCTGCTTTGTCTACCCACTTTAGAAAGTTAAGACAATACTAAAAATATCTCGTAATAGGATTTTGCATTGAAAAGATTGCCGGAAAAAGTCTAATATTATGCAGGGTGCACCTGGCAAGCATCAGAATATTTCTGACAAAAACTTATACATATTTATAGCATGCGGTCGCGCTAATGCATCTGCCTGCATTTAGATATTAAGGGATTTTTTTCTCGTTCGTCACCAGGGTATAAAACCGTTTTTTTTTTCTTGTTTGTCACCGGGTCCGACAAATAGGAATAAATCTATGTAATGTAACGTTCTAAATTTGAAGGGCTCCACACACAGCAGCTTTAATGTAGATTAATGTACATACATTACATCCCGGAATGTATAGCTTTAAATTACCTTAAGGTGTCACACACACAACAGGTAATGTAATGTATATTTCCCTACATTTCATAACATCCTTTTCGAAGAGAGATTTTCGGAAATGTATTGAGATGTATAAGAATATTAAGATGTATCGAAATATAAATGTATATTTTCGCATCGCTCAGTATCTCAAGGTTCGAGGATGTAAAAATATACATTATAGCTGCAGTGTGTGGTCACCTGACGATTTCTATGGAAAGATGTAACGAGATGTATCATGCTATAATGTACATCTTTACATTATAGCTGCTGTGTGTGAAGCCCTTGATTTTCTAGCTACAGGTTCGCATTTTGACTAGTTTCTCGCCTGATGATTGTGGTCGACTGTGAAGCACGCTTGCCTAGAAGTAACATATTCACTCTTGATTTGAAGACCCCAAGGCAGCTACCAGGAACACAGACCATGGGTGGGAATTCCACTCCTTAGCTGTGTGCACATTAAAAGTATTGACATTAGCATTATAAGTTTACCAATTTATGCGCTAGCGCAGGTATGGACCGCCTGCATCTCAGAAACCGCAGTAGATACGCGTCGTCCGTTCTCCGCGGATTACATTCTCCTCGTTCTGAAACAAACAGAAAATGGCATGGACCTAAAAAAAAAGGCGGACGGAACTTCACTAAGAAAGAATTGAAGCACCCATAGTAAGTCAGTGCGCTAATATGGACAAGCCAGCACGCACACATTCACACCATAGTAAGTCAGCCGTCGGCCATTACGCTTCGAACGACACTCGCGGTTTTATACGGTATTATTTTGTCTAATAAAAGTCAAAGTATGCCGTCATGTGTTGCAAAAAGTTGTCTAAACCATAGTAGTTCAATTAAAAAAGCCAGGGGATCACTTTTCATAGTTAAACATGTAATTTTGAAGCTTATTTCTCGATTTTACGTCAATAAATTTTATAAACGTCTCGAAGTCAATCAGTGTTGCAACTATTTCAAGGTTCAAATTATTTTAAAATTGGGAGATTTATATTTTGTTACTATTTATCGTTATTGTATTCTTCTGTATTTTTACAAATTTCCCCACGGCAAATGATGCATGGAAAAATGATTGTATAAAAATAATAAGGGAGTGTAGACATGGAATAGGAATGTAGACGTGTAGGAAAGGAACATAAAATAGCTTTAATTAAATATTTATAGGCGAAAAATACTTAAACATTCGTTTTCACCATTTAAGTAAATTAGAAGGGGTTTCTAGATGTGGCAATAGCAAAAGACAAGTCTACAAAAATTTGGTTCACCAAAAGGGATTGTAAAACTTTATTAATATTAAACGAGTTGTAAATATTTTATATCCAATGTGCTTAAATTATTTTACTATTACATATTTTAAAAATAAGTATCTGTCACAAAAAAAATGTAATTTAACTTAAGTTCAAGGTAGATCTTAATTAAATATTGTTTAAAAATGGGTAATTTTTTTTTTCCTTCATCTTGCAACCCTATACAAACTCACACATATAAACACCGCCGCCATTGTGGTGCTTCAATCGTTTCTTAGTGAAGTTCCGCCCGCCTTTTTTTTTAGGTCCATGGAAAATGGATGTTGGATTAGTCGTATGTATACCAAACTTGTAGAGAAGGCTGTCACTGCTACGAGCCTGGTACCTTCAGAAGAATGACCTGTTGACAGGAAATTGCAGTATCGCTGGACTGGTCGCGGGACCTATCGAATTACCGTGACCCTCGAACGTAAAGGGCTATTGAAGGACAAGGTGGATTTTAGTCAGTGCGAATCTGACAGTCCCTCCCGCCCTGCCGCCGTGGGTGAAAAGACTCATTTGATGATTTTACCAAGATAAAAAAGAGGGTTCGCTGCACGCTGGACTGTTTAAGCAGGAAAGATAGGCCCTTAAAAATATAGGGCATGAACATGGACAGGGTGGTTTTGATCAGTAAGAGTTTGACAGTCCTTTCCGCTCCAGCCCGGGCGCGAACACTTATCTGATGATTTTTACAACCCAAAAAGATTAAAGTGGCGAAAATAAAAGCAGTTATCGCAAAAGATCTGTGGATGGAGACGTACTTTCTTTCTTTTCGTGTTTTAATTTGGTACCGGACTACATACTTAGTACGCAAACGCACCCACTAAAACTCAGGAGAAATGAGTGTACCTGGGGCACAGAACATAAATATGCCTGGGGCATTTTTTTTTTATATGAATTTGTGCTGAAATATAGAAACAAGTAGAAATGTTAACTAGGCGAGCTATTTAAAAAAAAAAAAACAAGCATCAGAATATAACTCGTAGTCGTACAGTAAAGTAAGTAGTAGTTAGTAGGTAATGTCAAAAACTCTCACTTTGGCTACCGTAATATAGTAGTAAATTGAGGTAAAAAATAAATTGTTCATTTCCCATACAATTTAGTTTCTATTTCGAAACTTTTGAACAGTGTAATTTTACTAAGTGGTCAAATTACATTTGGAAATGTTTATCATTGTTTTAAACTGTGTACAAATTGTTTACAATATATAGTAATTTGGAGCAGATTATGTAACAGCTGACAGCTGACAATAACCGTTCATCACAAATGTTGAGCAATGCCAAGTAAATTGCCATTGTTAGTGACTGTTGTAACAGACAGACGGTGATTTATAAGTAGCAAACAATCATTTTCATCAATCTGCTAGGATTAAAGAGGCCAGTCTCACGATTTTAAACTTTTTGATAATTTTCGGCTTTTATTTTTTTTACCGACGAAAAAAAAAGGAGGAGGTTCTCAATTCGACATGACTGTATATTTTTTTTAATAATTATTTTTTAATTTATTATGTAGTAAAAAAACTAAACCAAAAAAAAGAGTCATTTTGAAGTACCAACAATCATGGACAACGTAGAATGTGTAAAAAGGTAAACAACCTTTCATTGACGGTGGTCAATGAAAGGTTGTTTAAGACAAAGTCAACGCGGTTGTTTTGTTTTTTTTACTCGACTCAGCGGTTAAAATGTTACGGGTACTAGA
Organism: Agrotis segetum; assembly: GCA_036375495.1. NCBI lineage: Eukaryota > Metazoa > Arthropoda > Insecta > Lepidoptera > Noctuidae > Agrotis > Agrotis segetum. The sequence goes on along the minus strand of JAQSVV010000175.1, from coordinate 4,770,472 downwards.
ATCACATAAGTTCAAAAGAGGTATTTCTGTTTATGTCTTACTTACCACGTATCAATCGACGCAACTCTTCAATTGCTTTGCCCCTAGTATCTGGATCTTCATTACAATGCCTTTTTGCATATTCTTCGAATTCGGAATCTTCATAGCGACTGACTTCAGCTTGAAATGCAATCTCGATAAACGCCATTTATGCGCCAGCCTGAAAAATAAATAAGTTTTCTTGAGATCATTAAACTGGGATTTCTTTGTGTTGAAAGATTAAAGATATTCATATTACTACTAAAGTATGTCGTATTTTACTCGTAAAGTAGCAGCAGCAGCGGTACCCGAGTTGATAAACTTTTCAAAGCGATAGAATGTCGGTCAAGTACTTTCTAAAACTACTTGTTACACGGTTAAAAAGATCACTATGTTGCACGCGGCATGCGGCACGAGAAAAATGACCCACCCGAATCAGTCAATCAAAAAATAGACTTGTTTGCATTTTTGTTGTAGCAGTCAGCGGTGACTTAAAATGTCTCTAACATAGTTTGTTTAATTAAACATCAAGTTAAATTATAAGATAGAAGAAACATTTATGCTGGAATTTATGATTTTGTAGCATAAATAACTGCGAAAAACTTTGCAATCAAACTTCACTACCTACAGTACCTAGTCGAAAGAGACCGACGCGACGCGATGCAATGCAACAGTCTCAGGGAGTCAGGCAGGGCACAGTATAAATATCTAAATATAGATATTATTACCATGCTCAGGGGGTCGAAAAGCAAAAGTGACTTAGGACACCACGTTTTTTAAACGCGCCATCGACTAGAGTTTCTGAAACGCGCGTCGACGGCGCGATTTTATCAAACAGCAGTTTGTACCTAGTCGTTTATTGTAATTTAACGTGTGCAAATAATGTCTACAGGCTACGTCTGACTTGCGTGCGTCTCGCGTCTGTATCGCTACAAACCCGTGTCAACGGCGCGTTTAATAAACGTGGTGTGCATAGGCTCTCTAATTACTAAAAACCTACCTATGCATTTACGGAGGGTTAATGTACTGTTTCCAGCGTACTCAAACCTCGGTAAAAATGTCGCTAACTCCTCTATAATTTTGTAGTTGACACAGCTTGTTGACTGGTTACCTAGCGTCCGTGACAGCGTGCATTTAATTACTGTCGCCTTATGAAATAAGTAGGTGGACATAACTTTGATCGCTGTAGCCGATGGGCTTATTTCTTTTTTTTTGCGCCCTTTCTCAAATTGTTACAAATGTTTAGACAAAAATATCAGCGCTTAGGGCAACGTGGCACGGTTAGACTATTTCAAAATAAAATCGTAGATATTGTTAGAAGATTAATCGATAGTCGTGCAAACACAGTTGCAACTTGCAAGTGTTGCAATAATTGCAACACCCCAAGTCTAATTAATATGGTCAGTTCTTTGCTGTCGAAATTTAAATAAGTACCTACTCTCATTACTTATTTTGTAGTAGTGAAGTAATAGTTAGCTATTATTATCTATTTAAATAATGTACTAAGAGTAAGCAGAACTTGTTATAAATACAAGTTTTCTCAGGGACTCTCCAAGCAAGTTTTCTAAGATGTGTCGATCTCGATTCCGAGATGTGTCAGTCTTCTACTAAAATTACGAAACAAACTTCAAAACTACCAAGGCTTAAGAGATTTATAGGAGCTCAGTTTTAAACGGATCATTTTGTCTGGCCCACGTGGTCAGGGGTCAGGCAGGGACCGCGGTAATCTGTGCCGCGGCGGCCGGCGGCGGCGGCACGGAGCGGCTGCGGCTGCGGGGCGACGGCATAATGAATTGCGTCCTTTTTCCACAGAAAATTACAATAATGCTCCGTTCATTGTACTAAGGCATAAGAAATTAAATAGACCATATCATGCAAAGTGTCAATTTGGCGGGTCTTGTCTTGAAGTTGGAGAGTCTTTTTACCCCAGAAAATTTCGATCTCCTTGCCTCCCAGTACTAAGGCACCATAGCTAAGAAGAGTAGAAAATGATTTTGATTTGGTTTGGCGGGCTGGGGTATAGATGGCGTTGGGTGTTCTACATGCGTAATTATTACAAACCGTACAACTGTGTGATTTAAATAGAAATGCCCCAGGGTGAATAAAATACAACTTTGAAAAGGATTTCCACAGTAAATTATTGGACGTCATCAACAATGTTAAAAAAGTCAATGAAAAAATACCTACCTTCTTGATTTACCCGTGCGTTTCTATGTAGATATTTACTCTGTTTTGTCCTTTATGGCCAATGATATTATTTTTTACTTATAATATCATTGTTTATGGCACTAAAATTGGTCGTTTATTAGTTTAAATATTTGTGAGAATTTTCCAATATTATAATTAATTCAAATGTCTCGCTTGAGAGTGTAAGTTAACGATTTAGCCATCTATTTAGACTAGACTGGATTGACTTTAGTCGGCTCATATTTTTATGATAAAACCTGTTTTAACTAAAATCTTGTTTACTAGGCTCGCATACCTTCCGAGTATCAAGGTTTTTTTACCGACTTCAAAAAAGGAGGTTATTACCAACCTTGCTTTGGATTGCAAATACCTACATGGTAAGCCTTGGATATTGAGTAACTTATTAATATAAATAAACCATAAACCTTCATTCATAATATTCTAGTAGTGAACAAAAAACACAATACAAAAGTACCACGGTGATATTTAATAAATTCAAATAAAAAAAAAACATGCTTGTGTACTAAATTGGAAGTTTTCATTTTAATGCAGATACTTAAGTAAAGTCTTCCAAAGAGTACTCCCGCCCTGTGATAATAGTAATATTTATTGATAATAATAATATTTATGGAAGAGAGACCGTTAGACTTAGCGATTGAAAGTGTTAAAAGTACCCTTTTCCTTTCAACCTTTGGCGTTCCGGAGCCGCGGTAACCTTGTAAGACGGTCCCGCGACCCCGTCAGGAAATAGACTATAAATACTATACTGATGATTGTTGTAACGCAATGTTAAGTTATTAAATAATGACTAATACACAGCAATTAATTTCTAATTATTTTGTAATCTTGCTTTGCTTATACTGCAACAGTCTGTAGTCAATAATGAGATGGTATTTCACCATAAACTTCTTGTGGAAGTAAATTAGCGCTGATGATAAAATCATAGCTTTGGTTGCAAGTTGCAAACGATGTGTGAAATAATATTGAATTACAAAAAATATTACGGAAGAACAAAATGTGTCCGTATTTGATGAAACATGAAGTTATTGAGAAGATAATCAACGTATGTATTGCAAGTATTGCTAACATATAAACACACACATTATGTATATATCTGATCACTCAAAGATCGACAGGGCCAGCTTCCGAGGAGTCTCAAGAGCAAGACAAAGTACAGCTTGGCCAGAACGGATTGAAACGGAACTAATATTTTTGTTTCTGACAACGTTTTAAAATCTTTGATATTTGATGTTAACAAAGACCGCAGGTTTGTTAGATTTATTATTGTGCCATAAAACTTACGTAATAATTGAAAAAAAAAAACATTCAAAATGCTGGTAGCGAGAAGACAGTGGCGACTTCCGGTTTTATATAGTTTTTTGCCAATCTGTAACTAGAATGAATTTCGCTATAGAAAGGAACGCATTGGTCAGCTTAAAGAAAAAAAAGTGAAACAATAAATTCATGAATTACCACTACATACTTTTAAATCCATAGACTTTAACACTCCGCATTCTATTACCATAAAAATGTCAAATAAAATTGATCATTCCCTCTAGAAGTGGAGAAAAACAAATATTTCTCTGGAGAAAACAATAATAATTGTATGACCTTCTTTCTCTTTCCGTTACATTATCATAGACTAGATATTTCCTTTTACAGGAAAGAGAAAAATGGTCTTGAAATCATGAAAATCGTTTCCTCTCTCTCTAGAGAGTATGGCCAATTTAAGCTAGATAATGCGCAGTTCACTATCACGGTTATAATTAAACTGTACTATAATTACGACTCTGAGTAGATATGCATTAATGCAGTGTTACTATGTGAATAAAAACTTTAGTCTAAGAGCCAAGGTTGGCTGGCCATTCTAGATTCAAGGACAACTGCATAATTTATACAAGCGGGTCGCCCGACTTCACACAGGTTTTCGACGTGGTTGGTGTATTTTCCAAACACTTTCTTAACGAGTGACTTGCCGTCCGAACATGGACCATACCCGGGTCGACGCCACGTCCCGAGTCGTGTCAAGCGTCCTTCAAAGAGCTGTTAGCAATCTGACGGGACCACCTTAGAAGGCCAAAGCCTGCCAGAATCATGGTCTCAAGGACCCTGGAACGTAAAGGGCTGTTCGAGGATCACCATGGATTTTAGTCGGTACAAGTCTCTTTAATCTCGCCCTCAGTGGTAGGACTCATTTGATGATTAAAACAACGGTAAAAGAAACACAAACTATGTCCTGACAATAATGAACAAAACAAAAAAGAATAGGGTAGTTTCTGTTAGTGTATAATGAAACGCCAAAAGTGGGACAGAAAATCAGTAAAAATGATATTTGTGGGCTATTGCGATAACACGAAAAGATATCGTTTTATGGACCCCAAGTCACACAAAGTTGTCAAGAGTAGAGATGTCAACTTCATTGAAAACTATGTTCAGGATGTCAGTGTCAGTTGATTGTGAAACTTATGTTCCAGTAAAAGACAGTCAAACAGCTACTGCCAGTTCCGGTTTACAAGAAAATTCAAAATTAGGCAGTCAGAAAGACAAGATGAACATGGAGGAGTTGTCCACTTCTGCACCTGTGATGTCCGGTAAAGACTCAGATACACAAGGTAATAATGATGACTCAAGTGAGTATGACACTGACACTGGGGAACTAGATGAAACTTACTATCCTCCACATGCTATTAGACAAGATTTCAATAGTAATGTGACATTAAGGTCAACACGATTAAAGAATAAGTCAAATAAGGCAGGAGAAGACAAGACGGGCTTATTGTGTTTATTTACTGATTTAACTGACCCACAGACTGTTGAGGAAGCACTCGCTTCTCCACAAGCGACAGAATGGTAGCAGAGCGTGGTTCAGAAGTGGTACAGTTGGAAATATCAGAAAAGTTAATTAACTTCAATCCGTTAAAATTGTTGGTGCAATTTAAATTTGAGGTTAAGAAAATTTACGATCACAGTTGTAATTGCATATTCTGGTGAAGAAAACCAGCAGGATGGGTTCAAATATGTTCAATTTAGAGAAACTGATCGGAAGAGAAAACTTCGCGATGTGGAAGTTCAGTATGAAAACATATTTGGAACATGAGGATCTATGGTGCTGCGTCGAACACGCCAATAACAAACCTGTGGATGCAGCTAAAGATATAAAGTGCGCAGTCAGAGAAATCAAAGGGACCAAGGTGTTACAACTGTAATAAGAATGGCCGTTTTGCCAAAAATTGTAAACAGCCCAGGAAACAATCACGCAGTTTATTCCTTTAGTTTCCAGGGTCAAAATAATTACATTCTATTTAGTCCGTATTTTAGATTATAAAAAAACTATTTCCAAAAAAATGTGACCGCCTTCAAAAACAACCACAAAAAAGTGTAAAATAACCTAAAAAACTTTTCTTTCGGAAGTCGGTGACTTTTTTTATTAATTTATTTGTCTCATTTGCCACCGACTTCCGAAAGAAAAGTTTTTTAGGTTGTTTTACACTTTTTTGTGGTTGTTTTTGAAGGCGGTCACATTTTTTTGGAAAAAGTTTTTTTTTACTCTTTTTAGTTTAAATATTCAACCGAAATTCTTGTCAAATACATAATTTTCTTACATGTGCACTAGAATTTTGTAATCCGTAGCACCGGTAATAACATCGTTAACATCTCATTAACATTTCATTCATTCCCTATCTCAAAAACTACTGAACCGATTTTGATGAAACTTGCAGTTTTCCCTAAGTTGGACAATACCTAGTACAATAAAAAAAGAATTACTTAAATCGGACTTGTAGTTCCGGAGATATGCGAACACAAAAATGTTTTTTTAACATGAGGAGTTGAACCTTCCATCATCAGCTCAGCTACATGAGATGATGATTTCCATACGCAAGTACTTGATTTACTTCATAAGATTTGCGAATAACTATGTGTCAGCCAATAAAATTTGAGGGTTGCCCTCGATTTCTCCAAGATCCAATCATCAGATCATGAAATGGTGACAATGGGACTACACGGGAAACACCAGCTTTCGAATAAAAAAAGAATTATCAAAATCGGTTCACCCAGTCGCAAGTTATCAGGTAACAAACATAAAAAAAAAAAATACAGTCGAATTGATAACCTCCTCCTTTTTTGAAGTCGGTTAAAAATATTGGACACGTATTTTTTTTTCTTTTTTCGATTAAACAAAAAATAACAATAGCCTATTTTGAATAATCTAAAAGACGGACTAATTACATTTTTTAGGGCAACTAGCCTATTATAGAAGTTGGTGCAGACGATCGCGATTTATGCACGTACAGACACAGTGATTTACATTGTTTAACATTATGTAAAGATTTTGTTATACTATGTAGTAATTGGTGACCTGAATGTAAGCCGAAGCCCGAAGGACAAATTAATTATAATACTTTGGCCAATTACGTAATTATTATTGAAGAACTGTAACAATGTTTTTATGTATCCAGTGCAATGCTACACATGAGCGGATAATTATAAAACGCCGGAAGTGATTTTCATAAATTATAGCTATCTTGATTACGACCTCGTTACAATAAAAACAAAAAACACCACAACGAGGTGTAAAATAACGTATCTTTCCGAAATTGGTGGCTTTGTTTTTTCAATTAATTTTTGACACCGACAACATTAACTACACAATTTTGTTGTGGATTTTGAAGGCGATTAGTTTTTTTTTGTATTTATCACTTTTTATTTTGGGGGTTAAAATTATAACACAACGTACTTTGTTCCCCAAAGATTTCCTCAGGATGTGTAGGTATAACAGTGACCAATCTGGGGAATACTGGGAATACAACCAGGATCCCATAAGAAACAGGAGCACTATGGCGGGCTCAAAACAAAGTTTTAAGTTGTGAAGAGATTTACTGCGGTTGACATTGAACTGGGTTCTAATCATCCATTTAGGGCGATTAGTTTGCTAAGGATCGCTAATTAATCTCTAGCTAAGCTGTTTGTTAACTACTAACTATATTTCCATCCGTAGTTTGTAAGTTCTGCATCACTTCATCACCTGTACCTAATACATCTGCTGAAAACTTCGTGACGTGTTTCCTTCGAGTGTGTAATCCCTACCAACACCTCTTACACTATGCATTTTTATACCATTTGTTAAACTTAAAATATAATATGTTTTGGATTTTAACAAGAAGTTAGTCTAACTACTGATTAGAAACCTGGCCTTTAAACTTGTTATCTCCAAAAATGCTCAAAGTATTTGAGTTTTGATAATTTTTGATGTTTGATTTAATCTGACTCAAAATATTCGATCTTTCTTAAATCTTTTTACAATCTTAATTTTTTTTGTACAATCTTAAATCTGAAAGTGCATTCAACTACTAAAAAAAGCAACTTACTTTCAGACTTATACAGGGTGAAATTTTATTAATGAGCAATATTTTAAACTTGGACATTACTAACGATACTAATCGTTATACGGAACTCAAAAACATTATTAATGCAAGTATCTTCGCTTAAATTTTTTGATGTTTGTTTACTTTTCGTTCCGCGCGCGGTGTAATGTGCTTTAAAATCTTGATACTTTAAGATTTTTGGGGTTTATGATTATTTTTTTTACTTTTAGTGCTTATTTGCAATAATAAGCCTTTGCATTGCGAAATACTTCATTTTTAAAGGTGTCCATAATTGCATTAATTATATTTTTGATTTGCGATTTATTAGCCATAATGCAATCAGCATCGTGAGTAGAGCCTTAGATTGAAATATTGCCCATGATTTGCATTACACCCTGTATATTATGTGCATTTTGTCTTGTCAGACGGTCACGTTTTTTTTTTATTTGGCTTACAACTAGTTTTTGGTATGACTTTCCCCTTTCAATTGTGGATTAGATAGTTCACATAATACTCGTAGGTATACATCACAGATATCTTTTAATATTTCTGTGGTAAAAATATTATCATTAGCTTAGTAGCTTAGGTTAGGAGTTGTAGGTTTGCGCGTAGGCATTTTCAACCTGATTTATCTCATTGTGGAAAAACTAAATACCAACAGTAGGTATTGTATTTACTTGATTTAATCTTTAACTAAAAACAAAATTAACACTAGAAATACAAATTACTAAAATAAATAATTTTTTGAACTTGTAGCACTTGTAGGTAGCTCAAAAGTCGTCGCATTTTATATAACGAGATAAGAATCAGGCAACTAACGTGACCTTGTGAAGCCATCAGGAATATTCAAAAGGCTTAATATTATTATATTAATTTGTGAGAATAATTTAATTAAGCATAAAAGTTAATAAATTAGTGTCATTATCATTACTCAATGTTTTATATTTTAAATACTTGTTAAAACACTGATTTATGTAATTGGCTTCTTTAAGCAGTTTAAATTAAATAAATTGCCGCTTTGGCAAAATTCTAAAAGGATAATATTATTATGCGTGTTATGAACTGCATACAGTAAAAAAAATAAGGACCAGTTCTTTAATCAATAGCGAAGCTAGGTAACTATTAGTTAAATCCTAAACATTTTTACAACTGACCAATAGCAAATGTAAAACTTAAGACCATTTTACTTATTCTAATGATTTACAATATTTAGGCCCCCAGATATTTCGAGTGGTTTCTATTAAATGCAAATTAGTGTATATAGTGTATGCAAATATATCTATCTGTATAAATAACCGTGAAAAATAATTATACAGGTTAGCAGAGATCAAGGTCTTAATTCAAAATAAAAAAAAAACTCGGGAAGAAAACAAAGATAAAACAAAAACTCACCGAAAGTTTAAAAGTCAATCCAAAAAAAATCACAAAGCATATTTACATAAATCACTGAATCCAATACAACAAAAATAAAATTATCTTCTTTTTTTTTCAAAAATAATTCTGTGAGTGTAGGAACTGAATTGAAAATAAAAATAAAACAGTCATTAATTTAACACGTCCGATGCAGTTCACAGTTGGTCGTGTTATGGCCACCTACTAATCTTATAAACAGACGCTAGCTGCGCGCGCGCCGATTATAGAATCAGAGTCAACAGCGAATAGATTGTGATGCGGTCGAAACATGGTCTAAGAGTGTACTGACCCTTTATGTAACTTGGAGTGTATTATAACTATTAGAAGAACAGGTCATTGAAAGATAAATTATATTATTTTGTTCCAATGATCTGTTACAAAATAACTGCAGTCTGTTATTTCACACTATGTTGACTATTTTTAACAGCTCGCAGCTTAAATACAAAAGGGAAAAAACACATCGAAAAAATAAAGTATTTTTTAACCGACTTCCAAAAAAAAGTAGGTTCTCAGTTCGACCTGTATGTATGTATGTTTGTCCGCGAGTATCTCGCGTTTGGCTGAACGGATTTTGATGCGGTTTTCGGAAAACTGTTTCTTACATTCTAGGCAAGGTTTTAGTAAACAACAATAATGGATATCTCGTGACGTTGCCCGCATAGATCCGTATTTTGCTGCTCACTTGGACCTAGATTTCTAAAGACGCCGAAAATACGGAGAGTTTTATTGAATATCCGATCTAACTAAAAAGGTTACAGTAAAAACTTAAAAAAGTATGGACATAAAAAACAAATACCTACAAAAAAGTTTAAAATAACTTTTCTTTCGGAAGTCGGTGGCAATAGTGAATGTCAACAAAGCCACCGACTTCCGAAATAAAAGTTATTTTAAACTTTTTGTACCTACTTATTTTGGAAGCCGGTACTGTTTTTGAAGCTTTTATTTTATAATACCTGTTATATTTAACTGTTACGATAAATACGCATAACTTCTAGTGCCTATCTTACAATGTGGACCCGTCATTAAGCTCCTACTTTCCTCGGTATTTTAATAGCCAATCATTAGAACCGGATTTTCTAGTTTCTAGCATGTGTCTATGACGTGATTGCAACTCTAAAACATTTATTCATTCCCGTGCTGTGTTTAACTCTTATAGAGATTTATTGCATTCGCGAGATTAAATGTGTTAAGATGTTACTGGTTGCGTTTTGACGGGAAATTAACATATTTCCACATGGTATAATAATAAAAAAAAACCGGTCTACCAAGGATGCAGCAGATTTATATTACACTAGCACTTTTCCCTTGACTTCGTTTGCCTTTGACAAAAAAAATATGTATAATGTACTTTATAGCCTTTGCTCATCCAGGAACAATAGCCCCTGGACTATGTAGCTGACACCGCTCCTTGCAAATGGTAGACTGCGGGAAGCACGTGGCGAATGTGCACAGTAGACACTCCACTGCACCGCGCTGCGTCTGGATGCGCAGCGCGGCGCAGCGTGACGCAGCGTGGTGCAGCGTATCTTCGCTTCGCGTCTCGGTCTAAACTGACACTTAGGGCGTGTGGGGTTAATTGATCAAGTATCTTCTTAAAATATGAAGCGCATGGATTTACTCCGCACTCGTTTTTTGTTTGTGTACATTTGTGTCGAAGACAAATCTCGCTGGTGCACTCAATAGTTGCAAACAAGTGTAACTTTTCTGACCTCTGCCCTGCCTGCCCCAAATTTAAGTGTATGTATGTCCGCTACTCACTGATAACGGTGTCAGATAGTTAAAACTTCGTTTTATTCTTCAAATCTTTAATAATCTGAGTACTGAAACAGAAAGCTTTTGTTGTACACTTACTTGCATGCAAGTATCATACTGACTACCTAATCTGAGTACTGAAACAGAAAGCTTTTGTTGTACACTTACTTGCATGCAAGTATCATACTGACTAGCAAGTTTTTGCATTTTTCGTAGTTAAAATTAAAGAAAACGTGCCCAGATAATGCAAAATTAGCCGATTTTAGGTAAAATATACAACCATTGGAAAACTAGCCATACAATGCAATTTCATAAGCAAATTGCAAATATACATTACATAAATATGCGTGTTATCCTCTCTTTGTCTTATTACAATTAACAGTCCGGTAAATGCACAGTACTAATACGACTGAATACCTACTCAGAGAAAAAACACTCCCGACCAGCAAAATCTATAAAAAGCTTGTTCCAATCTTCCAGAAGCTACTATGACAGACAGACATACATCATTCTAAACATATTGATGGATAAGTTATGGCCTATTTTATTTTAAAGGCTGATTTTTCAATTTCAATTTAAATTCAATCAGCCCCTTTGTCAATCTTCGACTGACTTGACAAAGTAATTCTTGAAGCCGATTTCGAGTTGGATCACTTTAGCACAAAAAGATTTCAATAACACCAAGACTGCAGACATGTTTGAGAGTTCTCATATTTGTTTTCCTCTTCAAATCGCAAGCGAGCGAATTCCAGATGCGCCTTTGGGACGCGGAGCAACCGATACGCAGCTGCGATCATGATCGTACCTACTCAAATCTTTATTTTCCCACGTTTTCATACACTCACTTTTCTTGTTTGTTTATTTGTCGTTCCGGTTGAACTTTTGCAACTCAATTTTGAGGCACTTCCCGATAAGCTAGCAGGCTGAAATTTTGCAACACTCGATCTGGTTATTTTCATAATGTTAGGAAATTTAAAAACGTGGGTTTTTAGATTTTTTTAAATCTATTTATTGTATATTTTTTTTTTGTGCTAGTGCTACTGTACATATATTTTATTACCGCTGTACCCTGTGAATCCAATACACTGTAACTGCGAAAGACAGATTTTGAGAAAACGAGCAAAAACACTTTTTTTTGTTTTTAGAGGATTACGTACTATGTTTAATAAGAAAGACTTAAGTGTTTGATATCAATAAAAAGGTAATTTTATAAGGTTTTCAGCCCTAGCAATTAAAAGACAATTTACCGTTAATATATTGATTTATCATAGATAACTTGTATTGCCACAACAGTCACAGAAGCGAACGAAGAGATTGTTAGGGTAATACACTGTATTTTAGAGTTACAGTGTATTGCACTGTTAATACAGTATTCTTTTAACTGGTTCAAACAATGTATCTCTGAAAGTTTGGATCGTTTTGTTTGATTTTAACCGACTTCAAAAAAAGGAGGAGGTTCTCAATTCGTCGGTATGTTTTGTTTTATGTATGTACATCGATTACTCCGAGGGTTCTAGTCCTATTAGTGTCATTCTTTTTTTGTTCGATGCAGTATACTTGCAGTGTGGTCCCATAAAAATTTCATCCAATTTGGTTCAGTACTTTTTATTTTGTGAGCATTTTTATTGATTTCGGCTACTTGGATGACATTACTTTTTGCGTGTTTGTTACGCGATTACTCCACCAATTGTGGACCGATTTTCAAAATTCTTTTTTTGTTGTACTAGGGATAGTTCACCTCAGAGAATACTGCAAGTTTCATCAAAATCTGTTGAGCAGTTTTTGAGATAGGGAATTTTATTAGCATGTGTACATGAGCGATGTTAATACCGGTGCCACGGATTACAAATTCTAGTGCACTTGTAAGGAAATGATGTATTTGACAAGAATTTGGGTTGAATATTTAAACTAAAAAGAGTAAAATAAAAAACTTAAAAAAAAAATTAACCGACTTCAAAAACAACCACAAAAAAGGGTAAAATAACCTACAAAATAACTTTTCTTTCGGAAGTCGGTGGCAAAAAGACAACGAAATAAAAAAATAAAGCAAAAAAATTAAGTTTTTTATCCTTTTGAAAATTAGTACTTAACTCAGACACCATCGTGGCACTATTTGAGTTATTATAATGTTGCACATTGCGTTGTGATAACTTTATCAACAATTTATTACGATAACCACTCATTTTACAACTTATTAAAACCTACTTAATTCACCAATTACTCCGGAAACAAACAAAAAATACTAATACTAATTACTTCATGGACTTCATTCAAACAAATATTGTTTATCTCTTACTACTGTTTCTAGACAAATTTTAAGCAGCTTTTTCTCAGTCCATCTCAGTCGTAATCGTAACCCCGTACGGTTTCGCAGTTGAGTCGTTGTTGCACGGAAATATTGAACATTCTTTTACATAGTACCAGGCACTCAGAAATAAAGAGGAGCATTAGTTATATGCTGATGACGTACTATGTATTATGAATCTTGTCGGTGTGCCGTTATTGCACGGAAAATTTGAACCTTCTTTTTGCTTGTACCAGGCATTCAGAAATGACGAGGAACGTTAGTGTTAGTGTAATCAAAATGAATCTTGTCGGTTTCGCAGATTGTGTCGTTATTGCACGGAAAATTTGAACCATCTTTTTGCTTGTACCAGGCATTCAGAAACGACGAGGAACGTAAGAAGCTGGTGACATTTTAAGTCAAATGAATTCTTGTCGTCTCGGTTTCGCAGATGTGTCGTTGTTGTACGGAAATTTTGAATCATCTTTTTAATAGTACCAGGCAATCAAAAATAAAGAGGAGCATCAACAATAACACAGTATAAATATCTACAGTAGTGGATCTCGGCCGCATGATAGAAATAAATACCTACAGCCGCGCGGTACGTAAACATGCGCTAGGGCTGTTCGATCCGACGCCCGTCTCCAGCATTTTAATTACATTTGCCTACTTTCTGTATCTATTTAGTTTTGTGATTGTAAATATACTTTTCTTATATCAGTAAACAAATAAAATACTTTGTATATTGAATAGGAAGGATTTTAACACAAGCGTAAGTACCTACCGTATCATGATTCATTCAGAACTGCCTATAACTTACCTATTTCACTCGTTTCAGTAACTTTCCTTTAGTATATTCACTGTATTTATTAATCCAAATACCCTTTTTTTCGTGAGATAATAGAAAATATTTATCCATTAAAAAGTCACACATTATGTACCTACCTGCCAGCTACTAGTACTTAAGTAAAATTATTTTATAGTCAGTACTTTTCAGAGTTTACAGGTATTTAAAAAAAACTTATGACTGGATACGTTATTGACGAATTCATACACCCAAAAACAGCACAATATTTCCTACTCGTCATATTAAATTATGTCCATGAACTGATTTTGTTAAAAAAACAACACACCGTCCGTTCATCACTACGGTACGGCCGTGACTGTCAGCGCCCCGAGTGCGCCCCGACATCGAAGCACGTGGTATAGCTCGCGTTTCGTCCGTTTGTATGAAGATCAAATACTGTAGATATTATTACCGTGACAATAAGCTCGGGATGAATGAAAAAATGGCGACAGGTCACCGGAACAACGTGCGACCCACCACCACGATGCCGCTCAAGATAAAGGGGAAAATAATTTACAAAACGAAAAGATGGATGAGAAACGATTGCATGAAGCAGAGATGAGGATGTTTAGATGGATGTGGCTGTAGAGTGACAAAAATGGATAAAGTAAATGGTAAAGAATGAGTTTTTATGGGGTAGTTTGAAAGTGGGAAAGGGAATCGTCTATCTTAGGATGGACACAGAATATAATTTATAATAGTACTAAGCAGTATGGAAATGTATTGTGATGAGGAGGAATGACATTCATGTGACTTGATGTAACTAAGAGAGTGATGCTGATGAGTATGAATGTTGTTGGATGGAGAGAAAGAGATGATTTATAATGAAAGAAAAAGGAGTATAATAATATTATGATAGAGGTACTATGACGTATGGATAGGGGAGAATGGAAGAAAAAAACGTGTTGCGCTTGCGCCGACCCCAAGTAAAATGGGATAAGGGCAGGAAGATGGATGATTAATAATTAAGGGGGATGCTCCAACCAGCCCGCGAAATTCAAATTTTTTTACGTTTTTTGCAATTTGCAGGCCAGTGACATGTTGTAACTTTATAAATATTTGTGTTGCGCAAATAACAAGTATAATTTTAAATATAAAAAATATCAAAAAACTCGCTCCATCAGCTCTCACATAGAAAAGGTGCATCATGTTAAAATCTCCGAAATCTAACTACGATGCACCTTTTCTATGTGAGAGCTGATGGAGCGAATTTTTTGACAATTTTTATATTTAAAATTATACTTGTTATTTGCGCAACACAAATATTTATAAAGTTACAACATGTCACTGGCCTGCAAATTGCAAAAAACGTAAAAAAAATTGAATTTCGCGGGCTACATCGAAGCAATCACCTTAAGCTGGTGCCGATGCCGTGCCGTGAACCAATGAATAATAAATAATCTTGTCGGGTTCGCAGATGTGTCGTTATTTCACTGAAATTTTGACCTATACTTTTGCTTGTACCAGGCATTCAGAAATGACGAGGAACGTTAGGGTTAGGGTGTTACTAAGTGTTACTGTTACCACACCAATCGAGCGATAGCCAATAGATGCCATCGATCGATGGCAAAATGGATTGGTCGACGTCGATCGATACTTTCTACTAGACCAATCGATCGATGCATAACTCGACGTCGATCGAGCAATTCGATAAATTGATTGTCTGTAAAATTGTGTTTTCAATTTTGCAATTTGCAGGAGCCATTCGAAAATAATTAGAAAAGCATTCAAAAAACCACTACTGTTTAAAATGTAATTTGCATAATAATAATAATGTGACTAATGTGAGCGTTCTTTCATCTTTGGCTTTAAAAAACGGTCGCATCCACATTGCCAAAGCTATCGACAGGAAATCGATCGATTGGTTAGTTTAGTCGACATATCCGTCGATCGATGGCATTGATCGACTATGTAACAAGCTGGTAACAGCCTTGGTAATGTTATAAGCTGGTAACGTAAACCAATCAATGAATATTGCCTGTTTCGCAGGAGCAGTGGGTGGCCCAGTGGTATCGGTCCCTACTTACGAGTTTGTAGGTCGTGGGTTCGAACACCGCCAGGCGGCATTACTTTGTGTAATTTATTTCATCACCACTGCTCTCAAAACGGTGAAGGAAAACATCGTGAGGAAACCGGCATGTCCTAGAACCAAAAATTCGAAGACATGACTGTGATGACATCTACCTACTCGCACTGGGCCCACGTGGTGGATTATGGCCCATTCCCTCTCACTGAGAGGAGGCCTGTGTCCCAGCAGTGGGAACATTATAGGTTGATTGATGATGATGATAATGATGAATCAGACATGAAGAGTAACGTTAGTAATAAGCTGGTGACGGAAACCAATGAATTATCAGATTCTCGTCTGTCGGGTTCGCAGTTGAGTCGTTATTGCACGGAAATTTTGAACCATCTTTTTAATAGTACCAGGCAATCAGAAATGAAGAGGAACGTTAGTAATAAGCTGGTGGTGACGTAAATCAATGAATATCATCAGAATATTGTCGGGTTCGCAGTTGAGTCGTTAGAGCACGGAAATTTTGAACCATCTTTTTAATAGTACCAGGCAATCAGAAATGAAGAGGAATGTTAGTATAGGCTGGTGACGTAATAAACCAGTGAATAACAGAATCTTGTCGGGTTCGCAGTTGAGTCGTTATTGCACGGAAATTTTGAACCATCTTTTTAATACTACCAGGCAATCAGAAATGAAGAGGAACGTTAGTAATAATAATAAGCTGCAGGTGACGAAACCAGTCAAGTCTGTCAATGAATCTTTGCCGGTTTCGCAGATGTGTCGTTATTGCACGGAAATTTTGAACCATCTTTTTAATAATACTAGGCAATCAGAAATGAAGAGGAAGGTTAGTCTAGGCTGCTGACGTAATAAACCAGTCAACAATAATAATATTATCAGAATCTTGTCGAGTTCGCAGTTGAGTCGTTATTGCACGGAAATTTTGAACCATCTTTTTAATAGTACCAGGCAATCAGAAATAAAGAAGAGCATTAATAATGAGCTGGTGACGCAAACCAATGAATGAATTTTGTCGGGTTCAGAGGGTTTCAGTTCGGTTCAGAGGGTTCAGTTCAGAGTTAAAAAATAACATACCTAATTACAATTACAAAATCAGATCATTTATTTACATTTTACATATTGAATACAAATAATACATAGGGCTGATTGTAAAAAGTTAGGTATTTTAGCAATTTTTTTAACAGGTGAGAAAATATCAGCTTAGTAAATATTAATCTATAAAAAATATGTTACTTACCTAAAATTACCTAAAAGTAATCTTTAAATACTTTCTGTTAAGTATTAATTTTACTTGTCAATATCACAATCGTTTCCAGTCAAATAATTTCGTCGGCAGATGTGTAACACTAATAGCACCTACACCCAAAAATATTTTACCCTAGCCGGGAATCGAATACGGGACAACACATGTAATTACCATACCAAAATAAAATAAAAAAGATGATAATTATAGGAAACGTAATTTTCAATCGACGACAGTTGATAGATGGAGGGGATCGAGGTCGTTGACTTATTGTTTCTTATCGTGATCACTTAGTACGAATTTTCAGTAATTGAGACGTAAAGTAAACTGGAACTTTGACAATTTCAAATTGACAATTTTCAAGGACAAAATTTCTTCTGTCTTTGCACACCAGAGGCGCTGTTCCATTTTTCCATACAAGAAACGCTGTAAATACTGTAAAGTAAAAATGAGTGAAAATTCGTACCAAGGGTACAAGAGGCCTACCATGTGTTCGAGAGTGGTTCCACTGTGGAAACGAGATGGCACTAGACGACTGGTATAGCTCTGTCATCTTAACTACAGCGGAACAACTCTCTTTTTAAGACTTCATGGTAGACCTGGTAGCACAAAATAAAGAAAAGTTAAGTAGGTGGCACAAAGTAGGTTTAAAATTCGATCTTATAAGTACTTAATAGGTTCATGTGGCACTATTCACAATTATAGCAAACTTAATTATTAGTTAATAAAAAATTGAGCATCGTTCATTAATGTCTAATTCTTTGACCAAAAGAAACTGACTGACTTGAGGTTTTCTCTCATACTTTTTTTTACCAAAAATGGTTAAAAAATGAATAGGACTTAACAAATACATAGTTTAACTAATGATCAAAAAAACACCTACTTATTATGTTGTAACTAAGTGATAATCTTATCTAAGTATGTATGTATAAGTCTAATTTAGGAAACAACACATTGATTTATTAATAAAAATATCAGTATAAGGTGAACTCGTATTCTATCAAAATTCCTTACGACTCTAGGTCAACTTACAATTTAATTGTCAGATCTTTTGCATTTAAGTCTTGTCTCAAGTTTAATTCATTCAGCAGCATTGCATCCGAAAATGAACCTTAAAAAGTTAAAATTAACATTGTTATTTGGATGACATTAGGCTAAGTCTAAGTTCGCTCTATACATCACAAGCTCATCACGCTATTGCTATTTTTGTATGATTTAAATTCACAACTATTGAATTCTTCCATCCTGTGTGGAGCGGGAGTCACTGTTAGACTCGTACTGGCTAAAATCCACAGTGTTCCTTCAATTACCCTTTGCGTTCCAGAGTCACGGTAATTTGTTTAGACAGTACAGCGACTACGATATTGATAAGGTCCATTTTCAGATACAGGTAGCCTACCATGACGTCTTAAAGCGTGAGTTGTCCCACTGTGTGAAAGAGACAGAACTATACAAGTCTCTAGCACCATCTCGCTCCCACACCTGAACTACTCACACCAGCGCGCCTTAGCTAAGTTAAATTTCGTTCCATACATCTCAACAAGTAATATTATGACTAACGAGCTTGCTAACTTAGTTGTAACTTAATCTACAGCATAACCTAAGTTTCTCATATCGTTGTCAAAGTCTTTGTTCTTGTACTGCTTGATCTTGGTCAGCCATCTCTCCAGGGAGACTGATTCGCGATGACCGCCGTACCTCTTTGGTAAGCACTCGGGCGGGATGTATCTGAAAAATGGAGATGAAGTTATGATTTACTTTAAACAGAACGGGTTATGCCAACGTTGCAGGTGCTGGCACAGAGCTAGATCCTGGAGGAGCGTAGATATGGCTGCGGCCGCTGGCCAGCGCCACAATAAATTAACCAAACCGGCTCTGCTATTCTCAATAAGAAATCACATGTCTGGAATCTACTGTGTGTTCTTCGACCCTGGACTCATGATGTGACTTTGAGATCGTACAATCGCAAAGCTCAAGCGCTTACCATTGGCGCTGATTAGGGTCGCTGTTAGTTGCTTAGAACAAACAAACTTTGGGCCAGGTCGTAGCTTATCGTGAGCGCTGAGGAATACATCCCAATTGAAATAAAATACGGAATATTCTAATCTATGACTCATGCAATAGAGTAGTTCAGTGCCGGATTTATGTTTTGTTATGAGTGTAGGCTACTTTATTTCCGCCGCCCCATGTACAGTCGACAAAATTGAATCATGACCCATTTTGACTAAAAATCGTTTGAATAGGTACGTCAAATTGACAAAGATCAAAGTCGTTACCATGGATATGTATGTTTACGCGGATTTGAATGTCTGTTAGAAAATAAGCTTATGGTGGGTCATGTTATTTGGAGTGAACCTTATTTGGAGCGCGAGCGTAGCGAGCGCGAAAATTTTTAGCTTTTTGGAATAGGACACGGCAATTCTTTATAGAAGAGCGAACGCAGTGAGCTCTAAAAGTTTAATGTTTCCAGACTTCAAGTTTTAATTCAAAAGTGAGATCAATCATTTGAAGTATTTAGTAGGTGCTTAAACCTACTTTTTTCTGGGCCCTTGGCTTTGGCGCTCCTAAAGAATGGAGCCCGTCTGCATTACACACTTAGCACATATGGTAGCGGGGGCCCTGCATACACTTATGAAATTTTGCACATTTGTTCAGACGCTGATATAGGCTAACATATCCGAAAACTGGGCAGTTCTGGAAATATTACATACATACGGGTCGAATCGATAACCTCCTTTTTTTTGAAGTCAAAGCAAACTTTAAAAGGCAAACTCCAGCAGAGGATGGAGGCCCCTGGAGAACAGGGGCCCCAAGCACGTGCTTGTAGTGCACCCGCTGCGCTGCTCTCATCTATCACTCATCACGCGATAATATAGGTTTCGATAGGAATGAGTTTCTAAAGGGATTTATTTAAAGTACTTATAAAAACCATGAGAAAATCAGTGGACGTGTTTGACTTTTATCCTCTGAAATCTGCCGCCCCTAGGACGCTGCCGCCCCTAGGCCGCGGCCTATGCGGCCTATTTATAAATCCAGGACTGGAGTAGTTAATACGTGATGTATGTAGAATCTTTTTTTCACTTACTTATGTAAAGCCCCAAGATCACTCCCGTGGAAATGCACTTTTTTCCACAAATCATCCACGGGCGCCAGACGTTTGAAGAAGTGGAAAAGAGTCTCGAAGACTCGGGAGCAGTTGATGACGTGGACCCCTCGCATATGGAGCGGGAATGAGAACTGAAAAAGTATGATATTATTTGCGGTGAATCCTGCGGCCTGCGGCCTGCAGCGATACCACTAGCACTGGTGGGCCTCATGGCTCGCGAGAGTCATCTACTACCATCGAAATAGGGCGCTAAATAGTTTTGACCGTGTTCAGTCGGTCGCCGGTCGCCGGTCGGTGCGCAGAAGTTTCAGTTTTGAGTAATTTCTGGGGTTTGCTTCATCTTAGGCTCATCTTTGCCTCTGGGCTAAAGTAATTTTCTTTACGCCGGATCCACACGCTGGCCGTGTTTGCCAAACAGAAGGAGACGGCGCTATACTAAGAAACGAGATAGAATTATTTGCGTCTTGCTTTCTGGTATAGCGCCGTCTGTGGATCCGGCATTAGTGTTCTGTTCTCTGGGCTAGGTTGAGCCCAAGAGCAAACCCATTAAATAAGAACAATAATAATCCAATCCTATTTTACCTGCCTACTACTAGGTCCAAGTTTGATGTCAAATAAATTCAATTTACACTAGATACGTAGAAAATAAACACGAAATAAAAAAAGTAAAAATCGCAATAGAGTAGAGCTAGGTACTACGGTAACGGTTGTCTTCAGATTTTTGTGTGCTGGGGATAATGCAACTAATACAATCAATCACTTTTATTTTATGTAGCCCTACTGCCCTATTTTTTTAAATTATAATATCATTGCGTACTCGTCACTGGGAAGATTTGTTACCAAAAACCCAGGGCTCCGAAACGTTCTCGAATTACGATTTTAAAACGTTTAGAACAGTTCTTTGCAGTTTGCAGCTCATTTTGTCATTTCACAATAGATAGGTAAAGAAAGGCCTGCTTACTGCACTGCCTCTTCGTCTTGGTGGTCTACAAAACTCCTCATTAGTGACTCGATCACGCAGAGAGAATCCGAGCATAGCCTTTTGTCACAACGCGAACGCGTTGGAGTTAGCCGGTTTTACTACAGAAACTTTGATTTGCTTTTTACAATGTACCAGGATACCAGAAATGTGCAGGAGGATAAAAAATAAAGTCGGAATCTTAGATGATGAATACAGTAGTACTATTAAGTGTTCCATGTCTAAGGTCGGAATTGTTTTTTGAAGTGAAAACTTCTTTAGCGGCGTTGTACACTTTTTCTGTAATGGGTAAAAAATTTAAAACTCGCGTCAGGGTCACGTGACCAAAACTCGCGTCAGGGTCACGTGACCCTGATCGAAAATGAGTAAGACGTCATTCAAATTAAAAATAAAACATAGTAACAAAAAAGTTTTCACTTCTACCGGCACTCCTGGAGTGCAACCTTTTTTTTCATACTGATACTGTGGTACCATAGAACACCTAAGTAGTACTTAGTATTAGTAGTAGCTTCTAGTTGTTTAAATATTCTAACAAATAAAATATATTTTTTATAAATTAATAATGGTTCTGAGATAGATTTTCAGTACCTATCTACATAAGTTCCTCTGAGGAAAAAGTGTGCTTGTATCAATTAAAATAATTTTTTATTATACATATAGAACGTCAATTAATAAAAAGAAAATACTGAAAAACCATGAAATACTGTACACCAATCTGTACCCTGTATGAAATTGCAGGAAAATTGAAAGAATGACTGACATCATCTTTTTTATTTTAAATGATAATTAAATTAAATGCTTCAAAACGACCCCACATAATAATAATTTTTAGTCTACTAGACCTTAATCCTCAAAAATAAACAAACAAACAAGAAAAGTGAGTGTTTATAAACGTGGAAAAAATAACTACATACACATTTTATTAACGACCCAACTAGTTCCCAATCGCACGCGTCGTTCAGCAGATACGCGGTTTTACCACGGAAATTTAGATTTGCCTTTTACAATGTACCAGGGTATCAGAAATGTGTAGGAGCTAACGGGAGCAAACTGCCGCCACACAACGACCATAGTCCATACCGTATGTGCTCAGTGGTGCCATCTTATACGGAACTGTGGCACTTCTGTGGTCTTTAGTTTAGTTCAAGGAATGTAGATGGCTCTTTAACCAGCCGCAATAAATTTTATTCGTCTCTGGCCGTATGAACTATGAATCAACGAGCTGAAGTCTGTGTGTGAGAACAATACCCTTAGCATGAATTTTCAGTATTTGAGACGTAAAGTAAACTGGAACTTTAACAATTTCAAATTGACAATTTTCAAGGGAAATTAGTTCCTGCTTCGCACACCAGAGGCGCTGTTCCGTTTTGTCATACAAGTAACCTCAAGAAATGCTGTAAACTAAATACTGTAAAGTAAAAGAGTGAAAATTCGGGCTAAGGGTAGGTACTGAGCGTTAAAAAAATGCAATTTTGCACTAATATTTATTGTAATTATGACGAGTAATTACTTTTATTTGATTCCAATGTATTTTTTTTTTCTAGACAATTTACCAATCGTTTACGTACGCATGACTATAGAGAAGCCAGCCTGTACCCTTAGCACGAATATTCACTCTTTTACTTTACAGTATTTACAGCGTCTCTTGTATGAAAAAATGGAACAGCGCCTCTAGTGCGCGAAGACGGAACTAATTTTTTCCTTGAAAAATGTCAACTTGAAATTGTCAAAGTTCCAGTTGGTTAATGGTTTACTTTACGTCTCAAATACTGAAAATTCGTGCTAAGGGTGGTCGACCTACCCGCATCTGCCAATTTTTACCAATCGAACATTAACCTTCCACTCTTGTGATAAGGTAGGTACAAAATATAGTAAAGAAAATTTTATGTCTAGTTCTGTACATAATATCTTATGTCCTCCGGTCGGAAAATTGGTATAATTCCTTACCCCCATAACATTCATGGCTTGTAAAGCAATAGCTGGTGAGAACTGCCTCATATGCTTCATGGTAAGACCTGAGCAGTCCAGGAGGGCCGTGCCTCCCAAGATCTGGAGCTTGGGCTGCATGATGCCGATCTCCAGAAGAAGAAGACTGCCGCGGATGAGGTCGTCTACTGGATATGCGTCTGGATCCCATTCACCTGGAATAAGTGGTGTATAAATTGTTGATTAGGGAGGTGATGATGAGATGGTGATGTTCCATTCGGTGATTAGTGATGATGTTTGGTAGCTTCTGGTTTTGGATGTAAGTTGTCAAAAAAAAACCAAGTCTTATTCCATTTCTATAGCTTGTATAGGTAGGCTAACATTCACTTCGTTTCCTCTCATTTTGGCCCTTTTCTATCAGTTGCCCTTTGAGTTCGAGGGTCACGTTTACCTACATCGGTGGTCTCGCGACCCAAATGTTGGTAATGAGGTACAGACAGTCTTAAAACAAAATAAGAAGGAAAAAATAGAAGCCATTAGCTACACAAAAATCCTTTTTCCAGGTAAAGAAAAGACTAATGTCGTCGTTACGTGGCTTAAAAACGTTTTTAAAAAGATTATACTAATTAAGAAAGATGGTCATTAAGCTAATTACCTACATAATATTGCGGTCACTTATTTTCGTCAAACGTAAGCTGTTCTTCCAGACATAGTGAAAAACATTCTTTTGGGAACATTACACATGAAACTTTGGGACACACAGATCAATCAATATCGAACAACTCGGTTAATCGAAGTCCGCAGTTCGGCAAAAAAATTGGTCAAACTTTCCTACTGGTATCCGTGACCCCGGAACGCAAAGGGCTGCTAAAGGAATAGTTTGGAATTAAAGTCAACGAGAGTCTGATGGTCGATTCATCTGCCTAGTTGGGAAAAACCCCAACTAAATTGGGGTCGGCCTCCAGTCAAACCGGATGCAGCTGAAGTTTCAGTATTTTACATGGAGGGACTGGCCTATCGGACCACCACAACCCAGTAACGGGTAATGCGATGCCCTATGGTAGGACTGGTTGTCACAATTTAAAGTTGTTGACCAACAATGATGACTTTCTTTTTTTTTGGGACAAACCCAGCCAGAATCAACAGTGGCAACCACCAGAAAAGCGCCGAGAAAACGAAGCTCGATGTGTCCCGGAGAATGAATTTACCTGTCTTTGATGCTGTAACGAAATTAATCAGAAAAGAATAGTGGAGGAGTAGGAAAAATTTGTTTCTACTTCCCTCCATGCAAGCAGGAGACAGAACAAAACAAAACAATAGGGCACAAAGGGACATTACAACTGGGAGAAGCCCAGTTGCCTTGCACCACGGGTAAAAATGACTACTGATATTAATGAGTCCTAAATTGTGAGCTGCTATATTTGATTCCAATAACAGTAATGACTGTCAAAGATCTACAAATGACAGCCGGGATCAACGACTTTACGTGCTTTTCGAAGCACGGAGGAAACTCGCTATGACAGATGGTCACCCATCCACAGACCAACCTCGGCAAGCGCGGTTTAAACCAGATGACCCGTTGGTGCGGTTGTAATTATTTACCCATCAGGAGCTCATCGGTCTGTCGGTCGATTTTGTCAAGAAAAATTAAAAGCCGGATGATTGATGACTTTGACTTACCTAGTCTACACATGATTAGTCTGCCAACATCAGGTCTATCGAAGAGTACGCCTTCGAACACGTGGCCTAGTTTGGTGAGACCGAACCAGTCCACATCGCGCCAGAGGTGTGGATTCTGTTCCCGGAAGTTGCAGTAGCGGACTAACTGGAAGGAAGGATAATGTTTCTTTATGTTTTTTTTTTCATTTATAAAAGTTGCCTGACACAGGAAAAATTCCTATGTGAGGCAACTTTTATACATAGAAACATATGTGTACATACAAACCCAGACCCGGAACAATTACTTGCAGCTCATACAAATATTTGTTACGTGCAACACGCTTTGCAACAGTCAATTGCTCAGTCACTGCGCCGCCGGCCGTCAGCTCGTATGTTGTTGGTCGCAAGTCTAGAGCAAGAAATTTATTTTCCTTTTTTTAAAGAAGGTTAATAAAATGAATACTTACAAGTCGATGCGCCCGCGCAGGTATAGATCTCCGGGCCCTAAGAAACCGCAGTAGAAATGCGTCATCCATCCGATGAGGGTGACATTCTCCTCGTTCTGAAATATGTACGTTATTTTAACGATTAATATAGCTATACAGATATACAGCACCCACAACCACATAGCTCCTGTAATCCCCGGGTCTTCGTGTTCCACGCGCGCCTCTAAAAGGCGAAACTAGTAACTTCTAGTCCCTTTAGAAAAATATCTGCAATGTGTTTTGAAACGTACTTATGTAGCGTTTAACGTATTGGCGTCGGGAAACCAATTCTACTCATAATTTATACGAAAGTTTGTGAGGATCTATGTCATTTATGTGTGTGCATTTATGTAGGTAAGTTTGTTACTTGTGTGCATATGTAGGTTACTCTGTCACGCAAAAACCACTGAACGGATTTGGCTAAATTTGGATTAACACATAGGATAGTTTTTATCCTGATTTTATGCTCCCGTGGGATAATTTTCGACTTGTAGCGGGTGAAGCCGCAGGCAATAGCTAGTTTATTATATTTGGACTCGGTTCGCAAGTATTTTCGAAAATAGTTTGTTCTATCTATGTGAGTTATATTATTCATCTTTCTTGTGATGTCTGTTGTTCTTTTTTATTACCTATGTTACCCGTTTTATTGAGGTGTGTATAAGTTCATAATAAAAACAAGAACGAACAATATTTTTGTAAAATCGCTTTTAGTAGCAAAAACAGCTAATTTTGAAGACCCGTAACTACATAGTTTTTTTTGGTAATTTACTAGGTAAAACATAATGCACAATGTTTGCACATAACTATGGTTTATAAATAAATTAACCTTCGCTCTTGGTTAATTTACAATCACCTAAAGTAAGTTGTAATAGACAGGCAAACGTTGAATATCACACCTAAGAAGGTCGTTAACCTGACGTGTAACTCTTTTGTTTACAATTTGTTCTGTTTTGCTTTTGGCAGTGTTCATTTCTGTTAGTTCCCGAATATTCTTCCATTACGATAAACAATCCGAGATGATTTCGCACTTCTATGTAAATATTTAATAAAACCTTTTACGGTCTTGCTATTTACGTCTTGGTTTTTAGCTACAAGTCATAATTACTGGCTACTAGCTATTTTAATCTCTTTTAAAATGTTACCTAAAACAATTATTTATGTACCTCCTATTTGGTAAGTAGCTCTTTCTGTTTATGTTGTTCTGGTACGTGTCGCCTTTTACGAGCAATATTCCTTATTAATTCTTCCATTATTTCTAGTATACTTTCCGCACAATGACATAAGGTATCAAATAATTATTATCGATCATTCAACAGTTACGTAAACTAGGAAACTAGAAAACTCATTACATCGCTCCCGAGATAATATAGCTCATCATCATTAATCATTTTCATAATTCATATTTATTATAAAATAACATTTGATTTCAAATTCAGGGTGTAATAAAGTGTCAGATGACGATGATGGTGCTGCCTATCCACAGATCCAAACAGTGGATAGTCATGAGAAACGTGTATTCGATAATCCAGTCTTTTGCCTAGATCTTGGGCAGACAGAGCTACCTGTACAGGTCGTCTAGCGCCATCTCGTTCCCCCCTGGCCAGGTGGCATATAAAGCCAGGCCTAGTATAAGTGCCTGGCTGTGATTTTCTCTTACTCATGTTTTAAATGAAAGTTTTGAAAAGAACTAATGTACACACGGCTACACATCAAGCTATACAAAACCAGTTTGTCTTGGACTCGCATTACATGATCTTGTCGCACATTGAACGGTTAGCTTATACTAGTTTTGCATAGCTTGATGTGTAGCCGTGTGTACACTCTTACCGTATATCATATTCCTTAGTTCTACAATATTTCTAGTCCTAGTGGCGGGGTCCTCTGCGCACAGGATGAACGCCTCTTCTTCTGACTCGGGATCGACGTGGCGATCCATCTCCGCCTTGAAGGCAATCTCTTGAAAAGTCCATAGGTCTGTGGCGCCCTGGAAAATAATCAAGTAAATGTTGCGTTACTGTTTCTGGTCTATCATTAACTCTTGGGTATATCTCTACAGTCTACACACATCCATAATCAACATAATTTCACAGTTCTGTGGTTCTACTCTACTCTTCATAATTTTATTCATTCATTATTTCACAACTAACTAGGTCCAATTTAATTCAATTTATTTATTACATCGTCGCGTCATCGCACGGCTCAGTTACGCGGTTTTACCACGGAAACTTCGATTTGCCTTTTACAATTTACCAAGACATCAGAATCGTACAGGAGAATAAATTATTTTTGTTCACGCCGGCTCCACACGTTGGCCGTGTTTGCCAAACAGAAGGAGACGGCGCTATACTAAGAAACGAGATAGAATTGTTTGCGTCTTGCTTTTTGGTATAGCGCCGTCTCCTTCTGTTTGGCAAACACGGCCAACGTGTGGAGCCGGCGCAAGATAAATGTACGTCACAGAATAGTCACACACAATAACACTTTGCATTGTTATAGACGTTAGCGCGTGCTCCACTGATTTTATGCTGTCCTAGTATTATTCAAGTTTACTTTGAATTTTTCGTGCAAGAAAGGCACATCTCGAAATCGGTGACAGAAAGAATCTTCAACGGAGGTGACGATGGTTGAACGGTGATGGATGGTGGTTCTGTGATGCGATGAGAAATGCGCTTCAATTAAGGCTGATTAGAACTGAAAAAGCGCATTTCTCATCGTTTCTGAACTTCAGACTTGGATCTGCAGCCTTTTCAATAATCATCATCATAAATCAGACGTAGGAGACATCCACTGCTGAACATAGGCCTCCCTATAGATTTCCAATAAGACCGCTTGGATTAGATCATTTGTCCCCCTTGTAGGTGGACCTCCTATGCTGCGCTGGTGTCATCGAAAACTTTACGGCCCCATCAGCCATCAGTTCTGCGTGCAACGTAGCCTGCTCACTGCCACTTCGGTCTCGTCTACGACGTCTACGAATCGTCGCAGAGTCTATCTTGAGCTTACTACTGAGGCGGTGAGGCCCACTGTGCCGGACGTACGAAATCAGTGGTAACCACAGCTGGTACCTAATATTGGTCGAAAACTACTTCGACAAAAATAATGTTACCTACGTATTGTAATTTGTATGTGCTGCATAAGCAACGTTCAACGCTTGTTTCTAATAGAACCCCTCTTTTTTATAATATCATTGATAGAATCCTTTCCTCATGTGAAAACGGTGGTGGAAACTTGAGAAATTCTCTTGCTCCGTCCGTCGGCGTCGCCACCTTTTTGATGTCAATGCGATGGAGTTAGCCGGTTTTGCTACAGAAACTTTGATTTGCCTTTTACAATGTACTAGGATATCAGAAATGTGCAGGAAACACACACGTTCGTTGGCCCTGTTGGCCGAACAGAAGGAAACGGCGCTATACTAAGAAACGAGATAGAATTATTTGTGTCTTGCTTTCTGGACGCGCGGGCGCGGCCGGCGGGCGCCCTGCTGCGCCACGGGCGCGCAGCGTACATGCCGCCGCAGACATGGGTCCACGCCCTTAGGCAAAACACGTCATAGACTCATATCACTCCTAAAAATGTTATTCAGTCCTAATAATGTTGCAGTTTACTTTGAATCTTTCCTGTAAAATACGTAATAATATGAGGACGGTTGCGGTTAGCTGCTGAGCGACGCGACGACGTGTGATGTGATTGGGACTATTGTCGCTCAGCAGATAGATCAGATACGAGGTTTTACCACGGAAATTTAGATTTGCCTTTTACAATGTACCAGGGTATCAGAAATGTGTAGGAACTTGTCACTTTTAAACTGCTGCCATCTAGTTCTTACGCGCGCGTTCCCGTCTAGCCAGACAGGGACACTACATCGTCTGTCATCCCAAAAAACACAACTGCCGTGCTCCTCAAATGTTCTGCAGCCCTAGTAATATTAAAGTTCACTTTGAAATTGATCGTGCAAAACCATCACATCTTTGAACGAAGCGGACTGCGATCATGCCGCCAGACTGGGTGTGCTAAGTTTCATTTCTGTATCTAATTTTATTTAGTAAGTGATTACAATCAGGGCCCCCGCTACCATAATAATTATGTGCAATGTGTGCAATGCACACGGGCGCCATCCTTTAGGAGGCGCCAAAACCAAGGGCCCAGAAAAAAAAATGAAAAAAATATTTTTTAAGAAAAGTTGAGAACCTAACTACTTAGGATTACTTTTAAGTACCTACTTCAAATATCTGATCTCACTAATTTTAGATTAAAACTTGAAGTCCGGAAACGTTAAACTTTTAGAGCTCAATGCGTTCTTCTAGGAAGAATTGCCTTGTCCCATTCCAAAAAGCTAAAAAATTTCGCGCTCGCTTCGCTCGCGCTTCATTTAGGGTTGAATTTCGCTTTTCATAACCTCGCTTCTGATAGCAATAGCAAATGCTTCTTATGTTAATTCATCTTATATTGGTCTACAAAAAATGAAATTTGTCTTCTCTAAGATGGTACGGAACTCTGGGTGTGAAGTTTGAGTAGCACTTGATGGTTTTTTTTTGTGTTTAAGTTCCGGAGCGCAAGCTTTACAGCCCTAGGCGCTGAATTTTAAAATACGTCACTGACCGATCTACCGTAAAAAAAAAATGTGACCGCCTTCAAAAACAACCACAAAAAAGGGTAAAATAACCTACAAAACTTCGCTTTCGGAAGTCGGTGACTTTTTTTATTAATTTCATTGTCTCTTTTGCCACCGACTTCCGAAAGCGAAGTTTTGTAGGTAATTTTACCCTTTTTTGTGGTTGTTTTTGAAGGCGGTCACATTTTTTTTTGAAAAAGTTTTTATTTTTTCTCTTTTTAGTTTAAATATTCAACTTTCAGCACTAGAATTTAGTAATCCGTAGTACCGGTAACAACATCGTTCACATCTCTTTCATTAATTCCCTATCTCAAAAACTACCTACTAAAAACCATTTGTGCAATTAGCAAAGTAATAAAAGGTGTGAATTTCTTGATTTATGTTCGAAAATACTGTTATTTCCGAGCATAGACTAACATTACCGAGCTTTCTACAATAAAATGGGCAGCCATACTATTCTTTAAAAGACACTTTCTACGCAGCTCTGGCTGTAGCTTTGCGCTAAGACCTAAGACTGTCGTACTGTATTTTCTGGTGGGGCTGCGCTGCATCCTTTTCGAATAGCACTGCAGAACTTACGTGGCGGTAGGTGAAAAAATGTTTTACAGTTATGTATACTTTATCATCACCATCATCATCAGCTTGAAGACGTCCATTACTGCCTTCCCCTAATATAAAGCCGTCTCGCTGAATGACAATCCGTCACTTGTGCAAATGTGCATCCATTATGTTTACTTGTAGAAATAACATTATTCTATTACAGTTAAATTGAAAGGTTTTACGACCATTGTTCTTTCAAACTATGGATATTATTTAAGCATGGCAATACTAGTCAATGCCATTTCCCACACGGATTAAAATTCGTAAAAAAGTCTATTGTATTCTATTTCAGAATACAGCAAGCAATGTCATAGACTGTTTTATCGCAATTCAAAGGTAATTATTATGATTCTGCTTGTGACATTTTAAGGCCCCTTGCGCACGCGCAACATTGACACGCACGGAACTTGCAGCACCGGCACCACCACACTCAAACTCATAATTTATGTTAGTAAACGTAATCCATTTTGAGTCTCGCATCGGCTCAGGCGCAAAATGTCCCTTTCGCAGAATGTCCCTTTCGCAAATGTACCTTTCGCGGAATGTCCCATCGTCGTGATATTCTTTTGAGAATATTCAGGGCCGCGCCAACCCCTTGCAGCGCCTGTGCGCAAAGCCTATGAAGCGCCTGTGTGCAAAACCTATGAAGCGCCTTTTACGTGTCGTCTTTCGAATTTCTATCATAAATTCATTTTTTTTATACCTAAATTAAATTCAAATATTTCCATTAGTTTTACCAAAATATATACAGTGGGTCAATTGAAATAGTTTAGATTAGTATCGTCTTGGCAGACTTGTATCTACCTACTTATCCATACTCAAGTATTACATATGTAAATCTAATATCTTTAAACGAGCAATTCTTGTATCCTACTACTATTATAAAGGTGAAAGTTTGTAAGTATGGATGTATGGATGTTTGTTAATCTTTCACGCAAAAACCACTGAACGGATTTAGCTAAAATTTGGTATACAGATAGTTTATAACCTGGATTAACACATAGGATAGTTTTTATCCCGATTTTATGTTCCCGTGGGATAATTTTCGAGTTGTAGCGGGTGAAGCCGCTGGCAACAGCTAGTATTTATATATAATCAGGATCTCGGAAACGGCTCTAAGGATTTTCATGAAAGATACAGATTAGGGGTTTTTCGGCTCAAGGAATCGATTTATCAAGGTCCCAGGTTCGAGAAAAGCTCGGTTCCCAAGATACAGACATTTTAAAAACCGAGCGAAGTCGAAGACTCGGTCAACCAGATATTATGTTGTAATGTGACAAAAATAATTTAAACAATTGTCACTAGTCATCCGGAGCCCCTATTACCCTGGCGCCTGTGTGCGCCGCACACTTCGCACATAGGGGCGGCGCGGCCCTGAGAATATTGAACTATCAACAATGTTATTTTAAGCTGCCGAAACGCAATTCAGCCATGGATTTTGTATGACAAAAGTAAATTGTGACGTCACTAATTAGTTAACGATTTTAGCATATTAAATTGATTTCAGAGCTACAAAAGAGTTGTTGCAATGCGAGGGGCATGTGAAAAAATCCTATTT
The DNA here is from genome assembly GCA_036375495.1 of Agrotis segetum. Taxonomy (NCBI): domain Eukaryota; kingdom Metazoa; phylum Arthropoda; class Insecta; order Lepidoptera; family Noctuidae; genus Agrotis; species Agrotis segetum. The sequence goes on along the minus strand of JAQSVV010000175.1, from coordinate 4,738,402 downwards.
AACCGTTTTTATTTAATCGAGTTTTCGGGCCTAAAATAAATTGTGTTTTTAGTTTTTGTGGTAAGTACCACGTAAAGCCGTGGTACCACAAAAACTTTTAAACGTCTGTTGAACACTTGTCTAAAAAAATTCAGATTATGACGTTGAAATAAGGTCCGTTAGGGCTCATTTACACGACGCCGCCGCCGCGCCGCCGCCGCGCCGCTACCGCGCCTCTAGGCTGTGTACACGGTCGCTACCGCGCCGCCGCCGCGCCGCCGCCGCGCCGCCACCGCGCCGCCGCCGCGCCGCCACCGCGCCGCCGCCGCGCCGCCACCGCGCCGCCGCCGCGCCGCCACCGCGCCGCCGCCGCGCCGCCACCGCGCCGCCGCCGCGCCGCTGCCGCGCTGGCACCGCGAATCCAATTCGATAGTGTTTTATTTATCTGAAAAAGGAGGTTTCTCATTTCGGCCATAATGTTTTTTTTTATGTTTATTCGCGGATTACTTCTTTGTTCATGAACCGGTTTTGATGATTCTTTTTTTGTTGGAAAGCAGATATTTCTTACTATTTAGCTCCACTCGATTTCTCTGGTCTTCCATCATCAAACCCTAATCTCCATATCATGGAACCGCCTTTGAAATACCTTCTTTCCAATAAAAAAAGAATCATCAAAACCGATTCATAAACGAAGAAGTTATCCTTGAATTATCAAAAAAAAAAACATTATATGGCCGCAATGAGACATCTCCTTTGTTAGATAAATAAAACACTAGCGAATGGGCGTTTTTCCATTAGACGGCACGGCACCGGCACGGCACCGGCACGGCACCGGCATGGCCGTGCACCGGCACCGGCGCCGGGGCTTCGTTTTTCCACTGCACCGGTTCCTAACCGGCGCCGGTTCCTCAGCATGGTTTTATTTCTTACTAGCTGTGCCCGCGACTTCGTTCGCGCGGATGTCGGAATTTAACAATTTATTTTTTAGTGCGAAGCGACTAATTCTCGCCACGTTTTTCAATATATTTGAATAACAATTCAAGAATATTTGATGTGTTTGATCGCCCTCTGTTGTTCAAAGGCAGTTCCATTCAATTGCTACTGGATTATGGTAGCCATACACCATACTGCCTATTTGTCAAATCGGCATAATGCTGCCAATTTGATCAAATAGAATTGACCGTGTATGGGCGTGGAATGCCAATTTGATGGCATGTCATGCCAATTTTGATAGGTCATCAAATCGTTTTGACACAACGTCAAATCGGCAGCAGTGATGCCATCTTAGCAACTTCATCGCTAGTTAGCTAATTTTATAAAGGTGCTAGAAAAAAAGCTAAAAAGTGCAACTTGTGGCTAAACTTTTTAGCTCCTTTTCTACAGGGACGGTTAGGCCACGTTCACACGGCGATTATTTTCGCGTATACCGTACACGAGATTTTAAAAACTGAGGTTTTAGCACATGGATCACATATTGTACACTCGTAAAAAAAGTGTTAGGTATTCATTTTATTTTAAACCAAATACTATTGAAAACTTGAGAGGTGTCAAGGGACCACGAAAGCAAGTTAAAAAAAGGTTCATGCAATTTTCGACATCATTGACATTTATGCAAACACCTGGTTTTAATGAAGGAGCAAAAGAAACTAAATTTTTCATGTCGATAAGGTCGAAAATCCCTTGCACCACTTTTTTTAACTTGCTATCGTTAAGCAAGTGTTTTCCGACCTTCAAGCGATTTTCGACCTTATTGACAATGATGCAAACACCGGATTTTAATGAAGGAGCAATGTTAACGAATGAGAATGTGAGAAAAACAAACTAAATTTTTAATGTCGATAAGGTCGAAAATCCCTTGCACCACTTTTTTTAACTTGCTATCGTTAAGCAAGTGTTTTCCGACCTTCAAGCGATTTTCGACCTTATTGACAATGATGCAAACACCGGATTTTAATGAAGGAGCAATGTTAACGAATGAGAATGTGAGAAAAACAAACTAAATTTTTAATATCGATAAGGTCGAAAATCGCTTGCACCACTTTTTTTATCTAATTTCGATAGTCTCATGATGAAATGAAATGGTGCTAGAAATTGTAGCTGTCGTCACCGAATAATAGCCAGATCTAGTTGCTGAGTTGGCATCACTGCTGCAGATTTGAAGTTGTGTCAAATCAATCGTTCGATAGGCAGTATGGTGTATGGGGTATATGGACGAACTGCCGATTTGAAACAATTGCAAGCGTCAAATCTATCGTTCACATAGGCAGGATGGTGTATGGCTACTATTAGAGTAATGAATGAAAAATGAATTAATAAAATAAAAAAATATTATGTTGATATAAATAATAAATAAAAATGTTATGTTTCATTTATGTAATTCATTGAATGACACACAAGAACATATATTTCTCCTAAAAAACAAAATAACATGATCATTAGACTTTCAGAAGTAAAGAGGCTAAATTAACCTTATTACGAGCCACAAACCGAGTCTCACGCCCTCCGCCCCGCGTCCTCCTACACGCCTGCGCACTCACACACGCACACGGCTACAATTTATACACATTATGCACATTTGCCGGCCGGCACCGACTGGGAAGCTTGCTACCCCGGCGACGGCGACGGCGCCGGCAGGACTCAACGCCGGGCCGACGCCGGCGCCGGTAAGTGGAAAAGCGAGCCATACATTTTCATATATTCTTGCTTCCCCGGCACCGGCGCCGGTGCCGGCGCCGGCTAATTGCAAAACGCCAGGCCAGCACCGACTAGGAAGCTTATTACCCCGGCGCCGGCGACGGCGCCGGCAGGACTCATCGCCGGGCCGGCGCCGGGCCGGCGCCGGCGCCGGTAAGTGGAAAAGCGAGCCATACATTTTCATATATTCTTGCTTCCCCGGCACCGGCACGGCGCCGGGGCCGGGGAAGCAAGAATATATGAAAATGTATGGCTCGCTTTTCCACTTACCGGCGCCGGCGTCGGCCCGGCGTTGAGTCCTGCCGGCGCCGTCGCCGTCGCCGGGGTAGCAAGCTTCCCAGTCGGTGCCGTGCCGTCTAATGGAAAAACGCCCAATGGCATCGCGGTGCCAGCGCGGCGGCGGCGCGGTGGCGGCGCGGTGGCGGCGCGGCGGCGGCGCGGCGGCGGCGCGGCAGCGGCGCGGTAGCGACCGTGTACACAGCCTAGAGGCGCGGTAGCGGCGCGGCGGCGGCGCGGCGGCGGCGCGGCGGCGGCGTCGTGTACATGAGCGCTTATGCAGTCACACTTTTTTTGACAAGTTAGTGTTCAAAACATGTTTAAGTTTTTGTAGTAAGGCTGTGTTTTATTAGTGTCAAATACCAAATTCGATTTTAAAAAACTACAGTAAATTTTGGGGGTACCCCCCATACTTAGAATTGAAAGGCAAAATTTTTTTTTTCGCCTGACCCATACGTGTGGGGTATATCTATGGATAGGCCTTGAAAAATGATATTGAGGTTACTAACATCATTTTTCTCTAAACTGAACAGTTTGCGCGAGAGACACTTCCAAAGTGGTAAAATGTGTCCCCCCCCCTGTAACTTCTAAAATAAGAGAACGATAAAACTAAAAAAAATATATGATGTACATTACCATGCAAACTTCAATTGAAAATTGGTTTGAACGAGATCGAGTAAAACTTTTCTGTTATGTTACTTGCTGCTACGGAACCCTTTATGAGCGAGTCCAACTCGCACTTGGCCGGTTTTTATCTCTTTTCATACCTACCCAAACATTAGAAACTAAACAGCAGAAACGCAACCGCCAAATCTTTCAACAGCCACTAAGAAATCAAACTTTCAAAAAGTGCTGCAATGCAGACCACTAACAACAGCTTGACGGACATGAACAAAGATGTGGTAACACAGACATTGGCACTGGAAGGACGCAGACACCGCGACGAACGATTAAGGCCCCGTTCTCATAACGCGGTGGTTTTGCCGGAAACCGGCTGCGCCCGAACGGAAATTTTCACATATTGTTTTAGCGAGGTAAAAGCATCGAATGAGTTCTCCCACCCAGACTGGAGGACAGAGGACTGTCAGACTCGTACTGACTAAAATCCATGGTGTCCCTCAATAGCCCTTTACGTTCTGACGTCACGGTAATTCGTGAGTCCCGACTCCCGCGACCCCGGCAGGCTTTGCCGCGTAATTTTCACATAGAAATGAAATGATTATCTAGTTTGGCAAGTCCGATATCAATACTTTTACACGTCGTCTTTTTACAAACTAGATAAGGCCGGTGTTTCGTACCTGACTACTCTGAGAATAAACAAACAACTCAGAGGTCACTGTCTCTTTTAAAGTCCAGACATATATTGGTCTAATCATACCAAGTGTAGACCAGATTCGATAAGAAAAAGGGTCCCGCTATGACGTCTGGAAAAACCAAGGGGAAGCGTGGGATAAGCATGAGACATCGGCATGAGGCATGTGAATTACCTAGTTCAAATTACTCCGGCCGATTTTGCCGAAGCTCTGCAATGAAAAAATATTTAGGCCTCGAGATTTTTACCGGATCCAGCTAAATGTGAACAGCTTTATATAAATTTAACAGGCACTGGCAGCCTTCCGGTAGTTCCACCGGCCGAGCAAAACCGCATCCGGTAAAGTGGTATCGGGGCCAGGTAAACACAGCCACCGAACCGCGTAGGTACCTCGTCATGAGCGCAATTACCGCATCTTGCAAGGTTACTATTTTACAGTTATATTTAAATATTACACCTGACATAATGAGGTAAATCACAAAAAAATATTATTTTGACATTAACGTGTATGACGTAGGTATTGTAAAAACTTTAAATCCTAGAACCTATTAAGTATAAAATATGCGGAAGCTAGGTTGTTTGTTCAATTTTGTTATTAACGTTTTTACGTCAGATTTTGATGAATATTGCTACAGAGATAGAGTTCCTGGAGACAGTTAGGTGATAGGCCTCATAATTTTGGTGCAAATTGAAAAGAGAGATAAATGGCCGACTCCAAATCAACCATTTGCCGTCCACCTCCTGGACATAAGCATTCCAGATCGCCAACGTCGTGGGCAGTCCGCATTCATCAAATCATCAGAAACCATATAAGCATATCCTCTGATGCAGCGGAGCTAGTAAGATGTGCTATGAAAATGAGGCAGTAAACCAACGTCAGGCACACTGTGGCCTGGCCTTATGCTGAACTGAGCCTATTTGGCACACCGCACAGCCATGAGGCACACGGTACGTACATTCAGTGTATTCTAGTAATTTTAACTGTAATTGTGTGCTGCTGCTGGCTTGCCAAATAAAGTTGTTTTCTTTCTTTCTTTCTTTATAGATTTACGGGTGAAATACATAGCTCGAGTAAATGATGAAGGGTGCGCCTCAAAGAGCTGACTGCGATCTGACGGGGCCCTCATGGAGGTCGTCCACATCTGACGAATGCGCCGCAATTATGCGCAGCTCGCGCGCAAACAAGGAAGCGTCCACATATGACGAATGCATCGCAAATGCGCAGCGGCACGCCTTTATGTTCCAGCCTTTACCTTCCAGGGTTGTAGTTGCCGCCACCGGCTGCCAGCGGCGCCGCTGCCATTTCGGTGTGACTCGGCCCTTAGACCACCCGCATGCCTGGGCATGCATGCTGAATCGTAGCTTAGTTGAATCCGTTTCCATCAGTGATATACTATGTTGACCGAGGAATATGGTTGGTGGATATCAAACTCATCCATAGCAACGTAGCTTAATAACACATCATAGGTGGAAAAGCACCATTAACCCTGGTTGAATGGCACCTAAAACATTTATAATGATTGCACTATTGTTGTTATGTAAACTGTCGGTGTGTCGCATGTCGGTCTGATGGTGGTTAAAAATATATTTAGGTACTGTACTTCAAGGTTGAGCGAAAAAACACAGACTTAGCTGGAAATATAAATGTATTTTTAACCACCTTGCTTGAAAATAAATTTATGGCTAAAATATTTCAAAGCTGAGCGAAAAAAATACAGACTGCGCGTCTTTGTTTTTAGCTAAGAATTTTATGAATACTCGAATCACACGAGTGTGCGACGCGACGTAAGCGTCAAGTAAATCTACACTATTATAGAAATAAAGAGGTATTGTATTTGTCGTTTCTTGCCCGTGGTCCACCTGCTTGGTTCACCTTGGTGTACCACGGGAAATTATGTGTATGTCAAAGTATGTGTATGTTTGTAATGAATTAACTCAAAAACAAATGAGTCAATTGAAAAAAAAATGAAGAATTAGAAAGCTACATTCACCCTGAGTAACATCTAGGTCAGTGGTTCTCAAACTTTTTCAGTGGCGGAACCCTTTTGAAAAGCGAAATTTTGGACGAACCCCAAAATAAAAGAAACTTTTACGAGCATGCATATTGTATGAGAAATAATTAGTAAGTACCTAAGAAAGTATGTAAGTTATGCTATAATAAAAGAAGAACAACATATTGGCATGTATGAAACTGTTTCAACTGATTGGTTCATCAATCGGTTGATATTGAATTTGATTGAAGAGAGTTAGTCTCTTAGTATTCTCGCGGGGCTCCGCGGAGCACACTTTGAGTATAGCTGATCTAGGTTATTGATGTCCAGCCGTGGGAAGTCGGAACTGCACGCGTAGCATGGCGATTCGATTCTATCTCTATTCTACCAAGAAAAAACAAAGTTATTTCATCGTTATTTCTATACAAATCGACTGTTTTTTTTGCACAAATATGACACCATTCGTACACTTTTGAAAAAAAGAACGTTTATTTTCCATATTTTTTACATTAACGCTAAAAATATTTCTACATTCTGTCATTTTGTCTATTTTTCCGTCGACAAAACCCTTTTCTACGGTGCCATCCTACGCCTGCTGGCCGCTAGTGTTCTACATTTTCACCGATTGCTCCGACGTTTCTGGTCCGATTTTTGTAATTCTTTTTTGTTGCTTTGCAGCGTGTCTGTCATTTGCTCTCATAAAAAAAAAAAACATTCAGTTGGGTTAAGTAACTTTTACGTGATGGGCATTCTTCGCTTATTGCGTACTTGGACGATGTTATTACCTGTGTGCTTACTTGCTTAGTACATATTACGAAATTCAAGCATGCATGAAATTATGTACTTGATAAGAATTTGGTTGGATTTCGGTAATGTGTAAATGTTGAAATGAGTTTGAATATGAACTATTTAAGGCAAAACAAATACACTCTTCAAAAATGTCTTCCCACCCAGGGCAGGGCAGGAGGGACTGTCAGACTAGAACTGACTTAAATCCAAAGTGTACTTCAATAGCCTTTTACGTTCCGAGGTAGAAAAGCAGGACAAATAAACCCACACTAAGCTCTCGGCTCATGCTCCTTTTGGTGGCACACCGAAACATTGTAATTCTAGTGCAGCCTTGTAAAGGGACTAGCTAACGGGTTGAGCAGAGCAATATGTCAAGGCGATCAGTTCGTATTCAACAGGGCTACACCGAACTAGGCTCAAATTACCAGCCTACTTTGCCACTAGAATGTTAAGTACTTATCTATAAGTAGGTGTGTGACAGAGGCGTAGCTACCGCTGTAGGTATCATGGGGCACTCAAGTGTCAAGGGCCTTCGAAAATTGGAATAAAAATAAAAACAGGAAATGTTGATGCCCTTTTTAAGAAAACTTATCGCGGCCATAAAGCTCTTATTATTGAACCCCTCAAATAGCTCGCTTTTCAAAAAGACAGGTGTCTTAAATGTGCTGGGTATAAGATCAGTCGATCAGCATTCTCAATTTTATAGCTCGTTTCAAAATTCTCTTTACGATATCAGTAGGTAATAACATTAGTTAGGTCATGAGTTAGGACGCTAATGTCTACGCAAAACTATACCCTTAAATTAGAAGGGCCCCAAACAAATTTTGAAATGGGGCCTTTTCTGCCGTACGCCACTGGTGCGTGATTCAGTGGCGAAGCGAGATCAAATCTAGGAGGGGGAAGACGCATCATATGAGTAGTCCCTGCTGCTCGCGCAAAGCTAGTTGTACGATGACTTAGTTTCCCCAAATCATCTATACCAAGCATAATGACGGGGCCCCCAGCATAATGACGGGACCTCCTCTAGAGGGCCAAAGCCTGCCGGAGTCGCGGGACTCGTGAATTACAGTGGCCCCGGTACGTAAAGGGCTATTGAAAGACACCGTGAATTTTAATCAGTGCCTGGGTAAATGCATTATTTGATATTTTATCACGAAAAAGAAAAGTCATCTACGTATACCAAATCACATTCTTGGCAAGTGCTTACAGCAAAAGCCATGGAGTTATCCATAAACGTGCCGTCCTACTTAAGATTACCGTTGTCTATCGCAGTGCCCTTCCATAGAGAAAGTAACTAATCTTGGTACTCCGCCGTAGAGAAAGCTCTTTGTTTATATTACAAGTTTTATGATACAAGTGTGAAGTGCAATTAGTAGGATTACGCGTTAAATTAGCTAGTTTATGATTGCGACTTCGTCTACATTATTTGTCTGAAGAGATCGTGATATGAGCATAAAGCCAAGGATACAGTTAAAAAAAAAAGTCGTGTCGACACGTGTCGACAGCGATGTTGGTTGAAGTAGCACGACGTTGCCGGACTTCGCTCGACATGTCTGACAAAATCGCGCGACACGTATCCACAAATAAGTATATCGAGTAAAGTCGCTGCGTCATAAGACGCGCGTTGTCACCGTAAATATGTATTTGTCAGGCGAAGTTTCGCGAAGTCGCACGACTTCGACTGACGTCGCGCGCTGTCGCCATATTTGTGGTGGCACATTTGTCCCCTAGTGTATCCTTGGCTTAAAAGTATCGCTGTGTTAAATTGTAAATTTTCCGTGTAAAAGCAAATAATGAAAACTTAAAGATTTGGCACAAAAGCCCGGAAACCATGGCAGAAAAATAAAAAAAAAAGCAACCAACAGCTGCTTATATTTTTTTCACAAAGAGAAACAGTTGTCAAAGTGTCATTCATCCTCGCATTTATTTAACTAACATAAAAAATCTCGAGAGTTAAGATAACTCTTCATAGCAGAGGTTGTTTTGAAGACTTTTACCAAACGGGGACTTTATTTATCAAATGAAATGAGTCCTACCCAGAGCGCGGCGGGATGAACTGTCAGACTTGTAACTGACTAACATTCACGGCGGCCTTTCAATAGCCCTTTAAGTTCTAGGGTCACGTTTTCCTGATGAGACAGTACCGCGACCCCGGCAGGCTTTGGCCCTCTAAGGTCACCGTCAGATTGCTGACAGCTCTTTGAGGCGTGCGTTCTGGAACACGTCAGGCCCCATCGTCCGGGCATGGTCCATGATCTGCCGGCGAGTCACCCATTACTACGGTGGCCGGAAATCGCCTCGAGACCACCGTTGCCGTGGGCGGCGTCTAGGTCTTGAGGTGTACACTGTCCTCTCCTTCGCGTGTCCCGCCTCCTCCTTCGCTAACATATAGACTCGACTAGAAAGAGGCTTACTGCCTTATAGTTTTAATTTTACCAGTAATGAAACCATTATAATTATCTAATACCAGGTTTCTCGTGGTTTCACCCTATTCCAATTTGACGTTAATTAATGCGTGTATAATGAAGAAACTAAATGCTTTAAATTAAATGGTAATTAGCTGTTAATAAATTAACTGTTAATAATATTCTGACACATTTGCACACCATAATTTTGTAATGGTTGAATTTAATTGGGCCAAATTTAGTCTTAAGCTCTTGATTTGTTTCTACAGACGTCTGTCCAGTCAGGTGGTGACGTCAGTACTCTTAGCACGAAATTACAGTTACTGGAACTTGGTCAATTTCAAATTGAAAATTTTCAAGGAAACAATGAGTTCTTTCTTCGCACACCAGAGGCGCTGTTCCATTTTTTCATATAAAAACGCTGTAAATAATGGAAAGACGCTGTAAAGTAAAAAAGTGAAAATTCGTGCTAAGGGTGCAGGCCAACCTCTCCGAATCTGTAAATTTTACACATCCAATCCATCATTAACCTTTGAAAAAATGGACTTGTACCAGCGCACAGTATTTTATTTTATCTCAAAATGACCACCTCCCTGATTATTGGTGAATCAGATAGAGCTTTTTATTCTAATTGCAAGAGTAAAACTCCCACGAATCCATTGTAACTAGTTTAGGAAATATCCAGGGGTAAAACTTTTTACCCATATTTTGAAAAAAGTAATAAAAAAACATTTAAAAAATTATTTCATCTAAAGTTTACCAGTTATTTTATTTTTGTAAATACATTTTAAAAGATCTTGTTTTTATCTATTTTACGAGTCCTTTATGGCTGCTCTAGACCTCGAAGGAACCGAGAAATCAGCGATTTTGTAATTTTCGTTTTTATTTTTTTTTAAAATTTTCCTCAATATTAGAATCTGCAATTTGCTTTAAAATAGAGCTAAGAAAGGAGACTACCAATACTAAAAAAAACAACAATTAATTCCGTGGAACTTCGGAAATATTAAGATTTACCCGAACTTACCCGAACCCGGGGTAATTACCCGCAAATTTTTAGTGTGGTAATTTTTCCTCTTGAGCATTGGAGAGCGGAGAATTCAAATATTTTGAAAGAGTTAATGACATCAAACATACCCTTTCGGATTTAGTTAGATCCGTTGGCCTACCCAACCGTCCATTTATTTTTTTACACGCTTCAATAAAAATATTAAAAGCATGTAATCTTGTTAATGGAGGATCTGGGTCTTGGTGTACTCCTCGTATACTTGCGGTCTCTTCCGGAGCATGTGAAAGACCGGCTACGGCGCAATCCGTAGCTTCACTTGCCACTCGCCGACTAACATGAGGGTTGGCGCCCTCATGCCCTCCTTGCATTAAGTCATCCGATCGGAGCTCGGAGTGACATCCCTCAGCACGGTGGGTCAAGCCGTGCTGAGGCAAAGTGGCACTATGAGTCTTTGACGGCTCCATAGTGCCTCACCCCCGTGGCCTCCAGAGTAATATGCATGTACGGCTTTCAGAGATTGCCTTTCGAGGGTGGACTCCTTCCCGCACCGTATTACCTATCACTGGACAAAATTAGTTGTATAACTAACTTAAAACACAAATACAAGCAGTTCTCGTAGATGTACCCAACAACCTATGATAGTATAAAAAAATTACCACACTAAAAATTTGCGGGTAATTACCCCGGGTTCGGGTAAGTTCGGGTAAATCTTAATATTTCCGAAGTTCCACGGAATTAATTGTTGTTTTTTTTAGTATTGGTAGTCTCCTTTATTAGCTCTATTTTAAAGCAAATTGCAGATTCTAATATTGAGGAAAATCGGCAAAAAAAAAATAAAAACGAAAATTACAAAATCGCTGATTTCTCGGTTCCTACGAGGTCTAGAGCAGCCATAAAGGACTCGTAAAATAGATAAAAACAAGATCTTTTAAAGTGTATTTACAAAAATAAAATAACTGGTAAACTTTAGATGAAATAATTTTTTAAATGTTTTTTTATTACTTTTTTCAAAATATGGGTAAAAAGTTTTACCCCTGGATATCTCCTAAACTAGTTACAATGGATTCGTGGGAGTTTTACTCTTGCAATTAGAATAAAAAGCTCTATCTGATTCACCAATAATCAGGGAGGTGGTCATTTTGAGATAAAATAAAATACTGTGCAGCGGCCTTAAAAAAATCTTAATAAAGGGACTTTTCGCTAAATTACCGTGATCAATTCTCATTGGCCATAAGTGTTAAAAGGAATCATTTTCTGCTGCAGAATGACGACTCATTCGCACATATTAATTTGGCCTTCATAACTGTTTTTAAATGTCGCCGCACATGAGCCACAAACGCCGCCACGAGAAGCTAGAAGCGGCTACAGAGGTAGCTGAAGCGCCCGACAGCCATATTTTTGTGACCGGTGGTCGACACTTACAGCACAGTATTTAGACTGTGCTTACAGTGTGGGAGAGAGGGGTGCGGAATCGCGAGAGTAGCGTAGCTTTTTTTTTTGACACTGGCATCTCGCAGGTCAACCTATAAGAGGTTGTGTGCTGCTAAACCGGACTTTCCTGTGGTTGCCATAGATGACTCTAAGGTCTCCAGCCAGGGGCTTACAAACTAAGTTAAAAATTTAAGTGACCACACGCTAAGGGCACCCTGTGGAGTACGGACCTCGGTTTAGGGCGTCACTGACAGAGGATAGCAAGGGACAGGCTGGATCTAAATATTTCATTATTTAGGGGCTAATTTAAAACTACAGGCTCAGCATCGCGGGCTGGCTCTTGCAAGGGTCGGGGGCGGCATTGACTTGGGCGTCGCGACGGGCGGCCTTGGCGGCGAGGGCGGAATGACGGAGTCGGTCTGTGTCTGTGTTTACGCAGCGTACTGGTTTCCCTACGGCTCTCCTGGAGGAGGGTGATGGGGTCGTCTGGGGTGATGAGCGTATGCCTTGGTCGGCGAACGGAACTACCGAGTAGCGTAGCGTGTGACGGCGTTTGTATCGACGTTTAGTGGCCGGTGCGGGCCACAAGAAGCGAGCCGGCGACGATTGTAGCGTGTGGCGGCCATCGGCAACAAACGTGTGCGTCGAGCGAGACCATAAATTATAAAATTTATGAAAACTATAGGTATACGTATATCCGTAGCATAGATAATTATAATACTAGCGTATCCGTACCGTAGCGGCGTTTTGTGGTTGTAGCCAGTGGTCCGTGTGTGAGGGAACCCTAAAAATTGGAATGCAAACGGCTCAATTTGCGTATTTCAGATAATTATGCGGAAATATATTTTGGTAAAACGACGAGTAATTATCATAATGATGGTCACTACACGAGGACCCTCGCCTTGACGAACGTTATTATCGTCAAAATCGTTTTTTTTCACCTTGTTTTTCATCCGGGTTAAGCCACGTTTGAAAAGGTTGGTCTGTGGGTGGGTGACCGACCATCTGACATAGCGAGTTTCCTCTGTGACTCGGAAAGCACATATTAATTTTAAGCCGTTGTTTTTATTATTCAAAAGCTTTAAAGTCTGATAACCAGTCTTACCAAGGGGTATCGTATTACCCAGTTACTGGGTTGTGGATGTTAGATAGCTTCAAGTTCTGATATTTAAGGAAAGGAAGTTGACCCCCACATAGTTGGGAAAGGCAGATGAATAACTTAATCTTTAATAGAGTGCTATTTTTAGTTTGTGCCAGATTTAGAGTCGAACGTATGTTGTAATTAAATTAATTAATAACGTTATTAATAACACTTCCTCCTTTCGAATTGGTCTTCAACGTCAATATACGTGTAGGTAAACAACTTTTACCATGAAACTATGAAAAAAAAACTGGTGTTTCATACAAAATGGAGTATTCTTGACAATGGTATGAAAAACCTTAATTTGTTAATAAGTAAGTTCAGTTCCTGAAAGTTTGTTGTTCATTTTAGAAATAACCCTGTTGTGTTGCAAAAACAGTGAAATAAGACGTAGGTATATTACGAACAATACTATCTATCATCAGATGGTATTGTTCAAGAAATCATTTAAAGATTCGATCGGCTGTTTGGTAAGATCCACACCAATCGGCCGGACTCGGCGGCATTTTACAATGCGGTAAAGAACATTGAATTCTTTTTTTTTTAACATGGCAATATCATCAAATGAGTCCTCCCACCCTGGGCAGGGCGGGAGGGACTGTCAGACTTTTACTGACCAAAATCCACGGTGACCTTCAATAGCCCTTTATGTTCTGGGGTAAATAATCCCGCGACCCTGGCAGGCTTTGGGCCTCTGAGACCCGCCCCCGTCAGTATGCCGACGCTCTTTGAGGCGCGCGTGGGACACAACGCGCCGTCGACCCTTTTATGATGATTTGGATAATGTTTATTGATAAACTGTAAAGAGGTAATTTTTAGGTACATATTTAGGATGCAATACCCAAAAGTTTTATGATCCAATCCAATTTTGTATTTTACTTTGAATTTTGAATCTATGTATTTAATTCCTGAAATAGGCTATAGTATAAACCATGCTTTCTAGACAAGTTCACAATTTTAATCTAGCAAGTAACGGGCGAAGGCTTATGACGTGTTCCAGTGCCGAAATACAACGCGTACGAAGTCGCAGTTAGTTTTCAAAATAGTAGAACATGACCAGTTTGAATTAAAAATAACTTAACAGTTACTACATAAGAATAACAGTAGCTTTCTAAAGCTGTCTAGACACTGTATAGCGAGGTGTCAGGCTGCAGTGTGCATAAGGGTCAACTCACACAGAGACGCGACGCTGCGCGCACATTTGGAAGCGACTCTTTATTAACTACACGAAAAACAACACATTTTACCAAAGAGATTTATAAGAACCTATAGAGCGGGCATTGCGAAATTGTTGATGCCGTGCGTCAGTAGCACTATCTAGCGTTGCATAGCAATGCGACTACTAGACTGAGCGACTTTTTACCTAGTGGTAAAAAGCTTTGGATCATAACTTTCTTCGTGATGTCCAGTCTATTGCTCGTATATACTCGTAGTTTAATGTCTTAGCATTTCACCGAGGACGCGACGCAGCGTGACGCCGCGCGCACTTTTTAATACGGACTCAAAACCTAGCTTTATCTACTACACGAAAAGAAACACATTTCCAGTGTCGCGTCACGTAGCGTCGCGTCGCGTAGCGGTGTGAGCGGACCCTAACTGCCAAGTGTTGTTTTGTTCTCATTCACATACGACAGCATTCATCATTGCTGCCTACTTACGTCTCATTATTCCATACTCTGGGGGATAGAAAAGAAGTCATTCGCTACAGAACTAAACCGATATTGAGATGTTTTTTTGCAAGGTGATAGCGCGCTGCATTCGAGAGAGCCGTGCTTCATCATTTACACTGATGCAGATGGTTGAAGCACTGCGCGGCTCCATGCAGGCGCGGCTGCAAGAGCTCCAGCACACGCTTCTACATGGCCGGTGAGTAACATCCGCGAGAGGATCACTCAGTGCCAGAGATGAGTAAGTATATAAGAGCTGGAAAATGTGCCGTTTCCTCATCTCCGCTTTTTCTTCAAAGGCTAAAAACCTGGACTCAAGTGAACGTGTCTAGACTACTGCGCCAGCTACTATTGGACCGCTGTCTAACTCATAGCGTGATCATTAACATTAACGGAAATAAGATTAATATTCGTCAAGGAGGACCAATAATTCAATAAATTATTGTAATTTTACCGTATCAAATGTTTTACTTGTACACCAAATTAGTCGATTGTACTTACAGTTACTGTTAATCTTGGTACTACTTTTAATACCAATGCAACTTCTTTATCTTTATCTTTTATTTATCTTTATCTTTACATATAAAATCGTAGAGATGTCATTCCTGTACATTGAATATTTTTTTCTTTTTGTATTTTTTTCGAGATAAGGGATCGATTCTGATGCCAGATCAACTTTTATTTTTTTTCGAAATTTTTTATGTTTTTTTGATTTGTATCGAGGATGGAAGCCACTAGATCTATAATTACAGAATAAAAGACTTTTGAGCTAGGTAATACTTTTAAATCAGTTTTTTACAAGTTCTTTCTATCAAAAATCTGCCAAATTCAAAATCATAAAAAAAAGTATTTAAAATATAAAAACATGCTGCCAATGGTAAAAAAGGTTGGTCGGTCCACAACATGGCCCCGAGCGGTGTGAAACACCAAATATCAATTTAAACGGACCAATTTGCGGACTGGCCGACGCAGCACACCCCCTTTAGTTGCTACGTTTACTACGCGAACGATATTGTCCCTACCCGGGAATATCTCAGTAACGCGTCCCATAGGCCAGCTGTTTCGGGGTAGATTACCGTCAGCAATTAAAACCACGTCTCCTGTCTTCAATGGTTGGTGGGGTGGAACCGTTCTACGCGGCAATAGAAGCGGCAAGTATTCTTTCGTCCAGCGTTGCCAGAAATGATCTGCAAGACGTTGGGCTTTCCGCCAATCTACACGTCGTGAGAGATCGGCGTCACAGAATTCCCGTAGACACAGATCGTTAGCGGATGTACCGATCAGAAAATTGAAGGGTGTAAGCGCTTGTTCACTTCTTTCATCAACTGGGACATGAGTTAGCGGCCGAGAATTAATAATGCCTTCCACCTCTATCAGTAGCGTATGTAAGACTTCTACTCTTGGTGATCTGTCTTTCAGCGTTACTTTTAGGCTCTTTTAACGCTACCTACCAGGCGCTCCCAGCAGCCGCCCATGAATAGAGCTGAAGGAGGAATAAATTTCCATTCTATGCCTTTATTTACCGAAAAGTCGTAGAGGTCAGGTAATATTTTCGAAGCGCCTACAAATGCGGTTCCATTGTCAGAGTAGATGCGAGTGGGGCAACCGCGTCGGGCTATGAATCGACGTAGGGCCATCAAGGCGGAATCGGACGACAATGACTCAACGATCTCTAAACTGATTTAAAAGTATTACCTAGCTCAAAAGTCTTTTATTCTGTAATTATAGATCTAGTGGCTTCCATCCTCGATAATTTGATCTATCTCCGAAACTACTGTAAAGTTGTCGATCAAATTTTCCTCAAATATTCCTAATAATATGCTTCTGTTTATATGCTATGTATTATTACGCTATTTTTCCTGGGAAATAAGCAATTTTGAATTTTGTTGTTTTTAGATGTTTGTTGATAATTGGAAGCTAAACCACTGGATAGTATTTAGTCAATTTTTCCTCAAATATTCCTTAAACTGCTGTTCTATTAATAGGATATGTATAATTACGCTATTCCCCTTGGGGGATTAGCAATTTTATAATATGTTGATTTTCAGTCATTGTTGACATTTGTACAAGAACCGCTATTTGAAAACCACTGTCAACGTACTAGCCAGTCCGGTCAGTAACCTGCTTGACTTTCGTGCAAGGGGTCTCTGGATCAAATCTCGCAGTTTTTTTTTCTCTTTTTGAGTTTTTTTTATTTGTCCTGAGAGTTTTAAATAATTAAAAAAAATATGCATACTTTTATTTCAATATTATTCGCGATTTAAAATAATTACTATTTTTGAAGTGAAAACTTCTTTAGCGGCGTTGTACACTTTTTCTGTAATGGGTAAAAAATTTAAAACTCGCGTCAGGGTCACGTGACCAAAACTCGCGTCAGGGTCACGTGACCCTGATCGAAAATGAGTAAGACGTCATTCAAATTAAAAATAAAACATAGTAACAAAAAAGTTTTCACTTCTACCGGCACTACTGGAGTGCAACCTTTTTTTTTTTTTTCAATACTTCTCTAGGATATAAATCTACACCGATTTAAATTATAGGTAGTAAGTTGGTTTTTTATTGTAATTGTTTCGAGGTGTGGAATTTTAAACATTAGAAAAAAATCAGGGTTTCTATAATTTGTGTTTATTTATGTTTTGAATTGGTGCTCAAACCAGTGCATAGATTCTGTTTTAAACGACGACAAGTTGTACTCATCGAGTCAGATAATTAGTTATTTTTTAGGTATCACGCGGTATGCTAAAGGGAGAAGAGCAATGCTATCGTATGTACGTTCAATTTGCAGCGATACTGTAAATCGACACACAATTCTTTGAAATTAATGTCGCTCAAATAAGGACGTTTCCTATGCAAACTATGTACCTAGATATAACATTATTGATCTAAACTAATAATAAAAATGCAATTATGTTTGTTTTTTACTTTTTCACGCATTACTACCTACTGAATCGATCGTCCCAAAATTTAGCATATACGTTGTCAGGAGTATAGACACGGATATAAGGTATCTTACATCCCGAATAACAGAAGCAGTTTCCGAGAAAACAATTACGTTCATATTCCAGATGGCGTCACATGACCCGTATTGTTTCAAATTCTAAAATAACGCAAGCGAAGCCGCGGGCAAACACTAGTAGGAAATAATAGTAGCTCTCTTTTTGGGGGGGCAGTTATCGAATTACCTATGCGATATATAACGACCTATGGTCGTTTCGTGTATAATCCACTTTGTTCTAGATTTATAAAGTAAGCGGAGTCCAGTCAAACTGGCCCTTTGCTATTGCAAACAATCTCCTTTCAAATCTATGATCCTGGTACTTGTACATGAAACGGTATTCACGTTAAGGTAGTAGTGTTGTGGAGTTCGCGAATGAACTATTTCGGAAGAACTGCTCCCACAGATGAACTACGCCAAACAGAGGCGGCCTTAGGGTTGGACTTCATCTGGCAGCACGGAATCGCCTTTTTCCGTCGCCCTTTCTCTTTCTATCGCTTAGAACTGCCATTTGCTAGACCGAGACGGAAAGCATAATGCGATAGCACGCGGCGGAATCCTCCAGGCGGCCGCGTGCTATCGCATTGTCCGGTCTAACAAGTAGTCCAACCCTTACCCATTGCGAGGCCCCGGGCGGCAAGTGTTTGCGAGGCCCCTTGCTGGTGCCCTTCATAAAAAATAGGTGATGCGAAAGTAGAGGACGTTTGAGGACAAATGCTAAAGTTATACAATTGTAATTAGAGTTTTAAAACATTTTGCAGTTCCTAGTTCCTACAGGATCTTTGTACATCCGTTTTTGCGTTAAATGTTTTGAAAGTAGAATAAATTGACTACAATATGAGACTACAATGGTTTCTGGCAGACCCAAAAGCTTCCGAGTTAGCGCTTTCAAAAGTACCTATCTCAAATCAACGTTTTTTTTTTACCTCAAATGTGGAAGAGGCATCTGATGTTATTTTTCTTTTAAGTTATAGAATTAATAAAACATTTTTTTTTTTATAAAAAAAACCATTGTTTTGCAGTGTCGTGTTATCGTATTATTTGATAAAGTTTAAAAAATACTAAGAATTTATTACGGGATAAAGATTCAAGTTGCAAAGTTTTTATAGGTACTTTTCGGTAAATGCACTTCGTGTCGCGCATAAAAAACTTACCCAAACCTAGTTATTCAAACATTTGTTTTTTTATTAAAGGTAGGTAGGTAGGTAGACATTATTTATTACGTTCCTGCCAAACAATAAAATCAGAAACCCTAAACCCGACATTATTTGGCGCTATTAATCCATAACTTATTAACCTGTCAACAACACTAGGTAATTATTAAAAAAAAATAACCACTTACCATATTGAACTTTTGGGCAACAATCCAACAATAATATACAGAACTTCACGACTTCACTTAAACATAAAAATCCACATTATTTCACCACACTAGAATTTTTTATAATTATGATTTTTCTTAAAACTGTCACACCCACTGTTAGTTATTCGATTAATATTTTAAATCGATGTTTTATTCGATTAACCGATAGATCGAATGGATGCGTGCGCGGGCGCAGCGGATAGATACGGAATGTGGTGCGATGGATAACCGTTAAGAGCCTATACTACCTCAAATGGCTTAGCAGAAACCTGTGATACGTCGAAAATACTAAAGCATTAATTTTGAAAATAATATATGGTAAAGTTGAGGATTAATGTTAGGTCTTATGTTTGGCGAAAACATGATTCCATAAAATTTTCTCGATAGAAAAAAATCCCAAAGTTACCCCTAAATTGAACAATAAAACGCTGGCAATCAGAAAATACTTAAAATTAGATCATGAAACTTTTTATACTAACTGAACTAACTATAAAGCAGGTCTTATGTTATTCACTTTTTTGAATTTCCTTTTTTTTCGCCGTAAAATAAATAGATTTGCGTGTAGACAGCTAAAAGAAAGAGCAAGCAATAGTGCGTGGTACGTGCAAGTGCGAGCGAGTAAGATTATGCTGAAGTATTATAGACCCTTAATGTGCGTGCGTAAGCGGCGGTGTAACAGCGCCGAATTAACTATCAAAGTATTCAATGTTCTAGTGAGTAAGCACGATGGATACAACAAAGTTGGCGCAATTGTTAAGCGATTGGCTGTTGCACTGCGAGACTGCCGTTCGATGCTGCACGAAACAATATAACAGCTAGCTGGTATTTGTCCCAGGTTTTTTGTCTGTGTCAACCACTTTAGAAAGCCATCGATTGTAGGTGCTGTGACCGAAAAGAACATTTGTTGAACGTTTGTCTAAAAAAACCGTGAACGTCAAAGCCACACTTCGCATTGTTTGAAGGGTCCTTTTGCAATTCTCTTAAATTTTTTAGGCAAGCGTTTGTTTATCTTTTTGTGGTAAGATGGTAGGTCTGCCTTTTAAAAATTTGCATGTTCAGATATTTCGTTTGTTGGCGGTACATTTTTATTATGTAAAACATAAATTAATATTTTTTTTAATTGCATTTGTTTTCTAATATAACTTCAATTTTTTTTTATCGAATTCTCACCAGCTGACAGCGTCGAGGATGAATTTTTCGATTATTTGTAATAGTTTAGTTTGATTTAAGATTTTTTATATTAATTTCTATAGTTAATTTGTTCTTATAATATAAAAAATAACTTTAATTAGAAAACACGTACGAATTCGAAAAAAAAAATTGAGGTTATATTAGAAAATAAATGCAATCGGAAAAGTTTTTTTTTATGTAATAATAAACATGTACAGCCATCAAAATAAATATCTGGACATGCCAATTTTTGGATAAACTATCCATTATGGACCGTTGATTTCGAAGTTCATATTTTTTTTGTAGATAGTACTCATAAATAGAAAGCTTTTTACAAATTTTCAAGTTTCGGACGTTCACAGTTTACGAAATTAATTTGTTTAGTTTCCATAAAAATTGGAAAATAGCACTCCATTTTTGTCATGGTTGATGTCAAAGTTGACATTTCACATTCCTTTGACGACTTCGAGGTGTATTTTAATTAATTTATGTCACGTTTTACTTAAATATATTTTTTTATATGCGATATACTAATTCGGTGTGTAATAAGTGTGCACAATTTGTTGTATTATACAATTACATTAACTTTTTTACACACAAATTAACGAATTTTAGTGTTTACATTAAGTGGAACGAAACGTGTAGCGACGCCATTTTGTTATGAGCGTCTTTTTTTTATCTGTCAGTCATCGCTTTGGTGTTTTATTCAGTGCAATTCGGGACTTGGGGCACCCCGACTCGGACAGGTTAGGTTAGAAGGGGATGGCGGGGTCGTGTGAGCGAGCGAAGCGAGCGAATAGACCCCGCCATCCCCTTCGTGGTTATTTTTTTATAAACCACCCAGAAGTAGGAGCCCCGCGCAGCGGGGCTCCGTCAACCTGGCTCCCCCGTCTCTTTCCTTCAGTAAAACAGGTTTATAATGTCCAAAACATTACGAAAGCCCGGAAAACATAACCTCAAAATTCATTCTAACCTAAAACTTCAAGCATGGATATCTCCAGAACCATGGGGCTCCGAGATGTGGGGATGGTGCAGGGGGGCAGCCCCCCCCCTCCCCCCACCCTCACCGTCCCATAAATCAATGGTCCATAATGGAAATTTTAACCCAATTTTTAAAAGGCAGACCATCTTACCACAAGAAGATAAACATTATTTGTGTTAAACGCTTGCTTAAAAAAAGTGTAGAGAATTGCAAAAGGACCTTTCAAACAATGCGAAGTGTGGATAAATACATTAACATTTTAAAAGGTATTTTTAGATTACATATCTCTTTTGTTGACTGTACAAGTTATGATAATAATCATAATTCAACAGTAATTGATGAAACCGGTTCACTCGAACGTTCACGCCAGCGTAAATTATTTTTTTTGTTGAATTCAACCTCGTTAAAATTAGTAATAATTAGAATAATTTCGTTTTAAACAGGTTTTTTTATAGGCATTCATTTGTTGTTTTGGAGTTTTAGAAAATATGTTTCACGGAATTATGACTGTGCAATCGCGATTGTTACACATATTTTTAAATTTTTAGATATACATACATAATTTCAAATGCAAATGAATATATTTTGCAAATTAAGTGCTGCTCTCTGCTATTTCTATTTAAAAAAAATGTTTCACGGAATTATGACCGTGCAATTGCGATCGTTACATTTTTTTTTGTAATTTTTTGATATCTATATCTATATTATTATTTATTATTATTATACATATAATAAAACTGTAGAAAAGTAATTTTTGTACATTAAAAAAAAACTCAAAAAATATAGCCAGGGTTATAAAGGACAACCAATAGAACCCATTTCAAGCATTTTTAGAATTTTTGTCTGTTTGTCTGTATGTCTGTTTGTCTGTTTGTATGTTTATTTGTTCGGGCATCACGTAAAATATACGAAAGTTACGTAGATAACTTTAATACACAACGACTGACCGTAACTTGAAGTAACATTTAGTTTTTGTTTCATTGAAATCGGATCAGTCTATCAAAAGATATTTGAATTCAAAGTGTACCAGAAGTAAAATTACGGTCAGTTTACACCGAGACGCGCAGTTCAGTAGCGCGATCTAGCTTGGAATAGAAAAACTACATATTCAAATATGGTGTGGACTGGAGTGGAGTAGTTTGGAGTGGGATATTGTGGGATAAATTGGGATGGAGCGGGATGGAGCGGGATGGAGTGTGATGTAGTGGGATAAAGTGGGATGGAGTGGAATGGAGTGGGATGTAGTGGGATGGAGTGGGATGTAGAGGGATGGAGCGGGATGGAGTGGGATGGATTGGGATGGAGTGGGATGTAGCGGGATGGAGCGGGATAGAGCGGGATCGAGAGGGATGGAGTGGTATGGAGTGGGATGTAGACGGACGGAGCAGGATGGAGCGGGATGGAGTGGGATGGATTGGGATGGAGTGGGATGTAGTGAGATGTAGCGGGATAGAGCGGGATGGAGTGGGATGGAGCGGGATCGAGTGGGATGGAGTGGTATGGAGTGGGATGGAGGGGTATGAAGTGGGATGTAGTGGGATAAAGTGGGATGGAGTGGGATGAAGTGGGATGGAGTGGGATAAAGTGGGATGGAGTGGGATTGAGTGGAATGGAGCGGGATGCAATGGGTGCTTTGAACGCTGCTAGGTGGGCTTTGAACGACAGAGGGCGTTTATCACAAACAGGTCAAATATTCTTGAAAAATCTAAATAAATTCTAGTGATAATAGGGTTTATATGAAAACGATTATGATTTATAAAAAACAAGGTGAAAATTAAGCACTTCGCACTAAGAAAACATTGTTAAATTCCGACATCCACGCGAACGAAGTCGCGGGCACAGCTAGTAAGTACATAATTTCAAATGCAAATGAATAATTTTTGTCGAGTAAGTGCTGCTCTCTGCTATTTCTTATTATTTTATCTGATTACTTCGTAATTGGCGTATCGTTTAGAAATTATGTGTCTATTACCTTTCTATAAGTTGTGCAGCTTTTTTTTTCGGGATATTCAAATCATGCGT
Source organism: Agrotis segetum (assembly GCA_036375495.1). Taxonomy (NCBI): domain Eukaryota; kingdom Metazoa; phylum Arthropoda; class Insecta; order Lepidoptera; family Noctuidae; genus Agrotis; species Agrotis segetum. The sequence goes on along the minus strand of JAQSVV010000175.1, from coordinate 4,715,179 downwards.
TGATTGATTCCTATACAACGTGCAAGCGCAAAACCTCTCGTGGGGTAACTCAGCCCATGTTACTGAACAATATTTTTTCCAAGACATGGAAATTCTGAAAAAAGAAAGATTTTTAATACTGATGGGCCCGATCAATTTCTCATTTTGTATGAAAAGGCAATTTGTATTTCTTACACATATTTCAGCGATTAATTGATTGGAAGTAGAAATCAATTAATTCAGCATTGGCCACACTGAAAAACCTGTGTCGGACACACAGAAATATTAAAAACAGGAGAAGTGGTAAGGGGGCGTGTCGTTGAAATCTGGTCCTGAGCGTTTTGGCCAGAAATTGACTTGGACTACTTTATTTATGTTTCTTTTATTACTCCGACTGTAATTAAATACATTGCTACAACGATCTCACATTATCACTGAGTGACACCAGCAATGTAAAGCTAACATAACGATACCTCAACAAGCCGTAATGTCGCGTGGTGCGTCCGTGGGAGAAGTACCGCCCCTCGCGTGTCGCGACAACACACAATGATAATTGTTAGTGTGAGTAAGTTACACGGAAAAAGAGTACGCTGTGGTTTTAAGAATAAGGTTTATATTTAAATGACTGAGTTATCGATGGCGCGTGTGTGCACTTGTTCGTAGTATTGTTTTGATAGAACTACATATGCAAAATTATCGTTATGGTGGGGCTATTGCGGCTTCACTGGTTTTCTATACATTTTAAACTCCACGCCATATCTCCTTCTTTAAGATATCTGTGGTCGGACATGTTGGACAAGTCGCGAGAATTGAAAGCTAACGTGACAAGAAGTGTTTCTAGCGTTGAACATTTACATAATACTAGTGTTGTTCCAACTAGTCGGCTATATAGTCGGCTAACAGTTGGCGACTAGTCCTAATAAACATATTATGATACGACAAAAATAGTCGCGGGCATGCGGAAGGCGAATAATGGGCGACTCATGGACCATGCCCGGGTCGACGGCACGATTTACGAGCGCCTCAAAGAGCTGTCAGCAATATAACCGACCCCCTAGAGGGCCAAAGCCTGCCGGGGTCGCGGGACTATTTTATCAGGTAACCGTGGCCCCAGAACTTAAAGGACTGTTGAAGGATACTCGGATTTTAGTCAGTACAAGTCTGACAGTCCCTCCCGTCAAACGCCCCATTGTTCTAGATGCCATGCTGTACTGTACGCCAACATTGGCCACATTCGCGTGCATAGGATGGGGCGTTTTATCCACAAGGGCGTATTACCCTTTCCCCAACAATATTTCAGTTACAGTTGATTATACAGTGTGTTATTTTAAAATAGGAACGCATTCAACCCATAACCCACAAAAAAAAAACAAGAAAAAAATATGACAAGAAAAGAAAAAAAATCGAAAAAAAACTCTCGACGTGTGCGCTCCTAGGATTCAATCTTTTCTAAGGTCATTCGCGCGGGTCATTGACATTATATATGGCGGACCATGATCCGCACAGTGAGTGTGACGAATGACTCAGCTCTGCGTGAAAGGTTACTGACACCATCGACATTACCATAACTTCATCTACAAGAATGGCTTGGCCGACTGGTTAAAACTGACTTAGTCGGCAAGTCGACCTACCTCTATTTAAAACCACTCTAGTTAGTAATTCAAAATAATTAGTAGGTTACATAATTTTATAATCGTCTAAAAATAGACATGCATGAATATGTATCTGAATTTGCAAGTAGGTGACTGATTCCGCATCTTTTTATTAAATGGCTAATTTTAGAATGACCTCGTTCTTATGCTTGTGAAAGCTTTTTCAACTATTATTGCCAAATTGATTCTTGTAAAAAATTCTACTGAAGTTAAAACTTAAACCGTCTAACTTTAAAAACATTAAACATCTTTTGAACGCTTGTCTAAGAAAGTGTAACTTAACTACAGAGCGGAACTTTGACGTTGAAGAGTCGTTTTGCAGTCGAAAGTAAGTTTTTTAGACAAATGTTCAACGGATGGTTAAGTTTTCGGTTGCTGTGGTGCCCACTTCACGTTCGAAGGTTGGCGTTCCACGACAAAATTTCAAAAATCGTATTATTTCGTAGGGTTGAAAAGCAGAGTACACTCCTTGGGAATAAAGCTGCCTTTGCCTTACGGAGGTTCACCCACTTAGTGTCGCTTTGGACTTCAATATGGTGGCATAAAAGCAATGTTTTAATATTCTGTCCAAACAAATTTAGAGGTTTTTTTCACAATAGCTAAAGTTGTTGTACAGATAATGACATCGCTCATCAGCAGAGAGATAAACAGCTGCTGGCATACATATTTAGTCGGAGCTGTGTGTTTTTACTGGGTGTAAACTTTTGTAAAGGCTAGGGCTCAACTATTGACTACCGCTACCGAGTACTGGAATGTGTTGACAACATGAATTTTCGATTCTAAATAGAATAAAATAATATTGATTTGCATAAAAACATGGTATAAAAGGTGGTACAAAATAAAATAAAGTGCATACAAGTTCTTGTCCGTCAGCTTGTGATCGCGGGCCGTATCTTTGACATGACTGGTCTAATCTATCTCTGATGTTTTATTATTTACTAGCGACCCGCCCCGGCTTCGCACGGGTGCAATGCTGATACTAAATACACTACAGAAAAACTGTGAACGTTGTATATAAAAACATAGCGGCCCGCTCCGGCTTCACACGGGTATAAAATATATAGCCTATGTGATTAAAATCGATCCAGTAGTTTTGATTTATTCATTACTGCCACTGGCCCGCACGCGTTAAAGGAGTAAAACAATCCCCCTTTCCCTATACCATGAAGATTTCCTGCTATCTTTGGAATATCTAAATTCATACACTACATTTTTACTTCTTTACTTTTTACATTTTTAACTATTTATTTTATTTTTACAACATGTTACAGAATCACTACATAGTAGTAAGTATGATACAAAGTCGCTCCTGCCGGCCGGTACCGCTGCAAACGCTACGTCCCGCAATTTTTAAATCTGTAATATCTTCGAAAATATTCACTTAAGGGGGATGCTCCAACCAGCCCGCGAAATTCAATTTTTTTTACGTTTTTTGCAATTTGCAGGCCAGTGACATGTTGTAACTTTATAAATATTTGTGTTGCGCAAATAACAAGTATAATTTTAAATATAAAAAATATCAAAAAACTCGCTCCATCAGCTCTCACATAGAAAAGGTGCATCATGTTAAAATCTCCGAAATCTAACTACGATGCACCTTTTCTATGTGAGAGCTGATGGAGCGAATTTTTTGACAATTTTTATATTTAAAATTATACTTGTTATTTGCGCAACACAAATATTTATAAAGTTACAACATGTCACTGGCCTGCAAATTGCAAAAAACGTAAAAAAAATTGAATTTCGCGGGCTACATCGAAGCAATCACCTTAAATCATACGGTGTAAAGGGCCATATAGATCTTTATTAAATGAACAATGTATTCAAGGTATTTAATTGGTTAAGGATTAATGCTGTATTGGTTAAAATCGCTTCGAAAATTAGCCATTATTTGTCGTAAAAAGTAAATGACAAAAAAAAAGTTATTGTGGGTTATCCATAAGAGATAGACATATACCATCACGGACTTTTCTGTAGACCTTTTCAATGTGTACAATACTTAGTACATTATTTTGATAAAACTCGTAGGGTTCAGCCTGCGTTTGCAAAGTAAGCGGAAAAAATGTAATTATTTACGACATCACATTAGAAACCTCAAAAATAACGGTACTTCTCCACAATTTAATGGGTGCTAATATACATATAAACCTTCCTCTTGAATCACTCTATCTATTAAAAAAAAACGCATCAAAATCCGTTGCGTAGTTTCAAAGATTTAAGCATACAAAGGGACATAGGGACAGAGAAAGCGACTTTGTTTTATACTATGTAGTGATAGTGATTTGTTTGTAATACTGTTTTCCACACGAGATTGTGTACTACTAAGCAACAGTATGCACGCAGTCTTATTACAACTACACTCGGTTCCAAAAATAACGGGTCAGTCACATAAACCCGAATATCTCCCGAACTACGTATGCCATCCTAATGAAACGAAGACTGTTTAATTGAGAATTTAATTATACAGATAAAAAATAAAATAAAACTTAGTTGCACCCACAATATCAATCTCTAAATTAAAAAAAACTAAAGATAATCATATTTTTCTTAAGATTAAATTTTTTTTATAATTGTTTTTTTGCTTTTTTTTCATCACTTTCTTAATTTAATACTTTGCATTGCCTCCACGAGCTCTTCTAACAGCTTCCAGGCATTAGGCATGCTGTAGGGAAGACAGACAACTGGTGGCTACAATGCTCCGAAATCGTTTTCAAACTGCTGTTGGTCTAAAAACTCACTTTATTCGCTTTGAAGGTGGCAATTTAAGCGTTGAAACAGTAAGAAGACGTCTTGCTGAAGCAAATTTGAAACCATTGAGGCCCGCAAATGGCCCCAAACTGGAACGGGGACATCGAATTGCAAGACAGAGATACGTGCGCGAGCACCTAAACTGGACACTAGACGATTGGTGTATGGTAATGTTCACGGACGAGTCTAAATTCATCCTTTATAAGCATGATGGTAAGCTGTTAGTGTACTGAAGACCAGGGGAGCGCTTCCATCAAGCGTGTGTGGAGTAAAAAGTGGCGTACGGTGGGGGCTCCGTACAAGTTTAGGCTGGGATTTCTGCTGAGGCTCGCACCGAGCTGGTACTCATTCAAAATGGAACTCTAAATGCAGAGAGGTACGTGGAAGGGATCCTCAATGAACATGTAGGTCCTTTCATGGCCAGGATGGACCGGCATGGCATATTAATGCATGATAATGCGCGTCCCCATACCAACAGAATTGTACATGACTACCTTGAAGAGGTCGGTATCGAACTCATGCATTGGCCAGCGCGAAGCCCGGACTTAAACCCCATCGAGCACGCCTGGGACGAGCTACAGAGATGCGTGAAAGGTCGAAACCCCCCACCAATCACGCTTCCCGAGCTCAAACAAACACTGGTGAAGGAATGGGTAGGTATTCCTCAGTACCGGCTCCGAAATTTGGTGTACAGCATGCCTAATCGCCTGGAAGCTGTCAGAAGAGCTCGTGAAGGCAATACAAAGTATTAAAATATGAAGAAAGTGATGAAAAACACCAAAAAAACAATCATAAAAAAATGTAATCTTAAGAAAAATATGACTACTTTAGTTTTTTTTTTAATTTAGAGATTGATATTGTGGGTGCAACTAAGTTTTATTTTATTTTTTATCTGTATAATTAAATTCTCAATTAAACAGTCTTCGTTTCATTAGGATGGCATACGTAGTTCGGAAGATATTCGGGTTTATGTGACTGACCCGTTATTTTTGGAACCGAGTGTATTAATACTACCGGTAAAGACATTTTCTTCATCGCAAGTAATAATGGCAGTATTAGCAGTGCTACACCTCTCACTTTATCTTAAAAAATCATTGCGTGAATTGATACTTTTTATTGTCATTTGCACGGACAGAGCCGAGATTTTATAACACAGCCGCAGATCAAAGAAATAGGCAGATAGAGAGCTCAGAACACGCGAGTGGTTCCACCAAAGTTAATACAAAATCAAAATCTAGTACAAAATCGCGACAGTACCAAGCAATGATATTATAAGTAAAAAAGGTGTAGATACGTCATACGCGCTCAATAACATATACGCTCAAATGAGGCTGATTCACACATCTTGATCTCAGTGCGACGTTGCCAGCGGCACTTCACGTGCCACAGACTGAATTAAAAGTAAAAGTGACTCAAAACTATCGAAAATGCCGTCGTGTGTGATGAGATATTGTACAAATTAAACATGCAAGACTTCTAAAAGTCAAGGAATCACATAACATTCGTAAATATACTATTTATCTTTAATATTTTCACAAATAAAACATTACGTTTCTATAAATATGGCGTCGTAAAAGAAAGAGTGCGAGCACGGGTGCGAGTGAGAGGAGACGCTGACGTGCGGGGGGATTGATGACGCGTGGCACTGTTTGTTTATCTAGCTGTCACTTTTTTTCTTATTGCGTTGTATCAAGCTATCCTTTTTACTTGTAGTGAAATGTAATGTGTGAATAAAAAAGTGTGTATCTGTGCTGCCGCTCGGTGCGGCACAGTTTTTTCCGTCGATTTGTACGCGTATAACATATCTATGACTTTGTAATATCATTGGTACCAAGCTACGCGTCGTACCAAGCTACGCGTCGTTGTTGTTGTTTGCCAAAATATGCCGTCACGTGTCTTAAACCACGGTAATAATATCTCTTTAACCATTGTAAAAGTTGGTCTCAAAAACAAAGAAAACACTATGGAATGTAATTCGATTTGATTTTGTATTAAAATTTGGTGGAACCACTCGCGTGTTCTGAGTGCTCTATCTGCTTATTTCTTTGATCTGAGAACACAGCACAATCGATCGACTACGTTGTACATTTTTAAAGCATTGTGATTTTTCTACTTATGTAAAACCGCAATGAAATCGTAAATCTCCGATCAAGACTTCATAAATCCTCGCCATGGTGCTCGCTCAAGCGTGCGGTTGCTAAACGGAACATTTTGTCGGTTTCCTATTGTGATTGTAATAATGGTCATTGTTCGCTGTACTAGTCGTTTCGGGTACCAGGGCGCCAGAAGTGAATGGAAGTGTGCAAAAAACATGGGCGATTCCATTTCATTACATTTATACATTCTAATTTATGAAAATATTATTTATTTTAAGAGTTCACACTACACACATTCTAATTTTAAGCAAGTAATTACATAATTGTTGTGGCAGCCCAGTGGTAACAGTCCTGAGCTATGAGGTTTAGGTCGTGGGTTCGAACTTTCGAACCCCGTCAGGCGCAGTAACTTTGTGCAGGTATTATACTTCATCACCAGTGCTTTCAAAACGGTGAAGGAAAACATCGTGAGGATTATAAGTACAATCCATTTTCTCTTCAGAGAGGAGGCCTGTGTCCCAGCTGTGGGAACATAATAAGCTGATGGATGATGCCTACATGGTACTCGTAGATATGCAAACATTTTCCTTCAAAAACTTCTCATCATCTACCCCGCCTTTTCCCAACTATATCGGCTTCCAGTCGAGCCAGATGCAGCTGAACATCATGTATACAATATCTGTATTTTACATGGATCGACTGCCTGTCGGATCTCCACAACCAGCTGGGTAAAACGATACCCCATGGTAAGCTTGTCAGACTTTAAGAGCTTTCTGACTAATAATAACGACTGCCAGATATCTACAAATGACAGCCGGGACCAACAGCTTTACTTGCTTTCCGACACACGAAGGAAACTCGCTACGATAGAATGATAGTCACCCATCTACAAACCAACCTCAGCAAGCGCCACTTTACCCGGAAGATTGGTCTGTGCGGCTGTAATTAGCTACGAGCTCCTCAAAACCTTCTGATGGTAACGAAGTTCCTGTGAAACCAACATAATAATGGTGTTTGACTGAAAAAATCGAATTAGTAATTACCAAACACAGGTACTTTTTTTTTTTTTTTTAGCGTGTTAAAATCATCAAATGAGTCAGTCCTCCAACCCCGGGCAGGGCGGGAGGGACTGTCAGACTTCTACTGACTAAAATCCACGGTGTCCTTCATAGCCTGTTAAGTTCCGGGGTTACGGTAAGGGAATAATCCCGCGACCCCGGCAGGCTTTGGCCCTCTGAGAGGGGGGCCCCGTCATTATGCTGACGCTCTTTGAGGCGCGCGTAGGACACAACGCGCCGTCGACCCGGGCATGGTCCTCGGTCGGGCAGCGAGGTGCCCTTTACTCGCTGCCCGCATGCCCGCGCCTACGGTGGCCGGAGATCATCGAGCGACGTCCGTCGCCGTGGGCGCCTACCACTGCAGCTGGGGCGGAGGGACGCTGTCCTCTCTCGCTCGCGGCCTGCCTCCAAACACAGGTACTTAGGCTGCGACCATAAGCTAGTCTTCTACTATGTAAAAATAAGTCGGGTTTTCCTTCCTGACGCTATAACACTAGAACGCACGAAGCAATTTCCACGGGCTCCGTGAGGTTTATAGCAAAGAAAAAAACGAAGCCATCTGGTGGCGAAACGGAGTTCGCCGGGTTTGCTATAGATTTTATTATAGTTTGAACAGCAAGGTTACTTTAGACTGTAACTACTTACCAACTTATATTACTCAATTCCTTGTTGCAAGTAATAATGCGAATGCGCTTGAGAGACAATCCAATCTAGTAATGTAAGTAGTACTGTGGAGCACTTACAGCGCTCCCTATAGTCGTTAAAAGCGTATACCTTCGGACGAATTATACGCTATGTGTGCAATAACAGCGCTTTAGTGATCACATTATTGGTTATCACAGTTACATGATAAGATAGTCCTAAGTTGCTGTGGGCATTGCTGTATGTAAGTTGTTGGGTTGTGAGGAAGCTGTCCTCTCCCTCACGCTTCCTGACTCCTCCTTCGCTAGCATGTTTGCTTCGCAAAAGGAGATGACTGCTTCCCATTCCGTCTCGCTCCGCAGTATCGCCTCCACCAATGCTGGGCGCGAGAGGTCGCGTCCGTGAGGACTCGGCGGTGCTCTGCCCAAGCGGGGCAGTCCTGCACCGTGTCCTCCGGGGGATTCTCACAGTGGCTACACCCAGGCGTTTCTTACTTCCCAATCATACAAAGGAACCTCCCGATTACGGCGAGGAATTCAAAATTCGGAGAAGAATTTTTGAAATTGGTTGAGTTGTTCTGAAGATTGAATCCTATACATTAAACTTTTTATAATGGTTATTTATTGAAATGTTCATACCTAAACTATAAGTAGGTGTGAATAGAGAAACTCCTGCCGGTTACCCACAGCGACTAATCGCATTAAATAAATCATCAATAAATCGCTTTCGCTGCGATTAACCATTGTGTGTAACCGAAGCTTAAGTTGTTTTAATAGCGAAACTATAAAACCCATTCGAAGGTTCCACTTTCCAGATATTCCGCCATTAAGCGATGAAGGGCATCATTAGAATTTTGCAAGGTTTATGAGATTAAATATGACATTATTCCTAATTGGTAGCGCTAATAGGCTTTGCAATTTGATGATTTTGACATTAACAGCAGTAATGAGTGTACGACGTGTACGTACATTGGATTGACTGTTGCATTAATGTGTGTACAGTCAACAAAACAGGTAGAGATTATAATTGAAGAAGTATTGAGCAAGTTTTCAGCTTGCCTCAATTACTTTCGCAAAAAATCACCGAGCTCTTCTAGTACTTAAAGCATTGTGTTTATAATATTGTCTGTTAGTTTTTGCTCCAAACACACACCGCAGAAAGTACTCAAGTGCAACTTGACACCGCGATATCCAATATTAGTTGATTTGAGACTTTCTAGTCGTTTCTTATGCTTTCACAAGTTGATGTGTTTGACGATAATGTTTTATGACTATAGTGTTACCGCAAGTGTTGTATCGCTCCATAGGTGATGCTTACGGGGCGAAACGCGAGGGCGGAAAACCTGTTACGCTTCATAATGTCCCCGTCGCCAATCTTTAATCAAGAAAAAACATTGCCCAATTGAATAAACATCCAAACTCATGTTCTCAAACAGACCCGACACAACTATTTGCAGTGCATACATACCTTCGACAATATATTCGCTTATCATCAGGCAAGCTCCAACCTGTATTCAAATAAAATATACTTTTTCGAATCAGGAATTTAACCTGCAACACATAGTGCAGCTGTGATTCGCTCATCCAATCCGCGCATCCACACCGCCCCGGTAACATTTATGTGGAGCAACATAAGGCAACACGGTAACATTCAGTAACTTTTGTGGCTCCTTTTTACTATTTGTTGATTGTTACCCCGTGCATCCACACCGCAGTAACATCCGACAACAAGTTGGCGTAACAAGGAGCCACAAAAGTTACCGAATGTTACCGTGTTGCATTTTGTTACTGCGGTTGTGGATGCCGGGGGTAACATTGTTATCGATTGTCGAGCAAGTTACCCGACATACAGTAACACGTCAACACTTAGGGCGACTTTCACCAAAAGTTAAACATGTTTAAAATTTTATTTAGTGTCAATTTAGTGTCAAATTCAATAGAATTTTGACACTAAATAAAATTTTAAACATGTTTAACTTTTGGTGAAAGCCCGCCTTAGTAACAATAAATAACATTTTGTTGGCGGATGTTACCTAATAACATTTGGAAACGTTGAGCTACAAAAAGTAACTGCGGTGTGGATGCATCGAATCATACCGTCGTGGTAACACGTGACGTACCTAAGTAAGCACTTGGAGATAACTATCCAAGTATGAGTTTACCACGTGCGGTGCAGTCATACTATAATCACATTTCGCTTCGTTTTCGAGAAATCAAATAAAACGTGAGGGAAATCATCTGGCAGGGTTGTGAGAAGATATAAGATACTGCGGACCTGGAGTGCAAAGCGTTACAGTACAGATGTACACGGTTGGTGCAGTGGCTGAGAGAACAACTGCTGCGGAGCGGGTCACGGGTTCGATCTCTGCTGGGAACAAATATTTGTATGATCTGCAAGTAGTTGTAATGGGTCTGACTGTTTGTGTATGCGAGTTTCTATGTTTGTAAACGCACCCACGATAAAGGAAGAAATTCTTAGTGTGGGACATGGTTTTTCTAAAAAAAATCTTCTAGTAGATAGAGTATATCTTCTTTTCTGAACATCAACAATCCTTATTCATGAATGATGAAAGTGACGGTCTTTAAAAGTTATTTTGATTTATTTTTTGTTTATCTTATCTAAATTAGCCCTGGAAGCTAAAGCAGTGCCCTTATAACAAATTCCTACGTTGAACTTTTTACCCAACGAGGCGCTAAATGTTCAATAAGGAAAAATAAACTTTTATAATGAACACTTCGCGGATCAAGGGGTTAATTAAACAGTTTATAGGTTAAAGTTATTTCCACTCTAAGCGCCTGTTAAATAGTACTGAGCTAAGTTTGTCTTACGTTACTTCTTGTGTACATTTCTTTTAAAGGCGTTGGCAAAAGTAAATGAGATTTATATTTTAGACTAGCTGACCTGGCGAACTTCGTACCGCAGATTTATAAAGATTTAAATAGCCTAAAAAAGCTTCTTCTCACGATACGGAAAATTCCTATGGTGGGGAAAAAAAAAATGCCTAGTATTTTTCTTTTCTTTATTACAGTCGGTTCGAACGACAGCCATGCATCTGATGCATCATATCATATTTTATACATCTAATATCTTTAAACGAGCAATTCTTGTATATTTATATATAATCAGGATCTCAGAAACGGCTCAAAGGATTTTCATGAAAGTTACAGATTAGGGGTTTTTCGGCTCAAGGAATCGATTTATTAAGTCCCAGGTTCGAGAAAAGCTCGGTTCCCAAGATATAGACATTTTAAAAACCGAGCGTAGCTCGGTCAACCAGATATTTGAAATAAAACATGATGAATTCTAGAAATATTTCACTCTGTAGAAGGAATTAAAATCTAATTTTAGTTTATTATACGCAACCCTAATTAATCCTTCCTTTAGCTGAAATACTGCAACGTAAGTATAACATATTTATATTTCAGCTAACAGTAATTTTCATTTGTAGACTGAAAGTAAAGGGTTGTAAGCAACGACGATATAATACTAGACTCGTAATAACAGGCGACCGATGTAACTTGCCAATCACATTAGTTGCAAAAAAGTCTAATATTCAGGCGTTTATTTCGAGGAACAGAGTGAAAAGTTCCTCGATACCCCGATGAAAAGCAATCGCAAATAAAGATATTCTATTCTAAAGCAAGGTACCTTCCGACCAGATGGGTGTTGTGTCTGATCCAGTGGAATTCTGCCCGACATTCAAAGTCGAAATGTTCTCTGTCTCCTAAACTCGATAATACTTTGCTAGCTAACACTTAGTTCCTTAGTCACTGCATAGATGGCGCTAGTGTTCTTTTTGAGAATAATTTTCGTTCAAAATTATATTTTCAATAAAACATGCGTAATTATTGTAATTTAACGAAACCCTATAAGGCGATTCAGAAACGAATATTGTAAGCACATCGCCATCTATCGAGTAAGGAGGTTAACATTTTAATTTGTTGATCGCCACTTATTTTATTAGTAACCAAATCCTCATAAAAAAAAATCAGAATTCTATTGAAAAACATAGAATTACTGTGAAAGTAGCTGACTATAAGTATAGAAAGACTAAACAAGCGATTTATTACTGTGAGATCCAAGATTCTAATCCCAGGTTGTAAAATGTTCATGCCTTTTCCCCTGAATCTATGACAATAATTATTCGCTTGGCCCATCATACCTCTGTACCAGCATTTATTAGAATTGTTCAAATCAAACGAAAATGCCTTAAAAAACACACTTTGAAAATAATATTTAGATACAGTTCGTATTGTACCTACTCAAAAGATGGCGCTACTCATCACCATGTCTGCTGGCTGTATGACTATACAATCTGACACCGCCACCGCACGACTTCTAAAAAAGGCTAAAATCTGACTAATTCTATTATTAGAAAACCACGTATAAATAGTGAGAATGAGTAACTATTATGAATATCTATTGCAAAAACTTGCCAAGTCACGCAAAAAGTAACTAATCGTAGGTCCAGCCACAGACAATACTGGCTCAATAAGGAAAACATTATTTACAAACAAAAAACATGAATTAAAACTACTTTCAACACAGCTGTAAATCATCATTATCAGCCTGTAAATTTTCCCACTGCTGGGACAGGCCTCCTCCCTGTGAGAGGGAGTGGGCCATAATACGCCACGCGGGCCCCGTGCGGCTTGGTGAATATAGCTATAAATAAATAGATCTTTTTAATTTTCATACAGCTCGATAAATACGCTGTACCTACTTAAAAATTATTTACTTTGGTTATGTGAACTAACTAGGTTTGTATGCATCTTAAGTTTCGAATGGGAACATGCATGCATATTTTGACAAGTCAAAAGTTCCAGTAATTTGCCTATTGAAATAAATGATTTAATTTGTTGCATTTTAAAAGTTGTTATTTTCACATATCAGTTTCCTCCTATGTCGTGTTTGCTTACATTTAAGCCAAAGGGCCAAAACCTGCCGGGATCTGTCTCCTTCCGATAACCGTGTCCCTGGAACGTAAAGGGCTATTGAAGGAAAATTGTGAACTAAATTACGAATCTACCAGTCACAACGAGTCTGCCTTGGGTGGAAGGACTCATTTAATGATTAAAAACAACAAACAATAATACACAAGTAAAGTAGCCGGACAATGAACAATGTAGATCGTACAAATATTTGTATCGTGTAGGAATCGAACCTACTTCACAGTTCTGGACTGTTCGATTCAGACGCTGTGTCTTGTGTATGTATTTCATGACCTCGCAAAACAAAAAAATACCGTTTTCCTTGCGGTTTCGATTCGTTTATCTCTTTTTGAATCAATTAAAAATGTCTTAACGATTTCTTGATCTTGCAGTCTAGCTATAATATCCGAGTATGCCCTTGGCGCTAAATAATACTAGGTATTTAGTAACTAATTAAATATGACTGGTTTGCAAAGGTGATTGTGATACGTGATAAGGCCACGTTTATACAAGCTAGGTATTGTAACGTCATCAGCCTATAAATGTTCCCACTGCTGGGAAACTGGCCTCTTGTCTGTATGACAGAGTTGGCTTGGTTGGTATAGTGTCACATATCTCCGATTTTTAGGGTTCCGTAGTCAACAAGGAACCCTTATAGTTTCGCCATGTCCGTCCGTCCGTCTGTCCGCAGTTTAGCTCAGAGACGCACAGTACTAGAGAGCTGTAATTTGGTGTAAATATACGGATTTGTTGTGCCGAAAAAGTGGTAAAATAAAATCTCGTAAAATATTTTTTTTTAGGGTACCTCCAGTACTTACACGTAAAGTGAGGTTTTTTTTTTTTTCGTGTACCCCTTAGTGTGGGGTATCATTAAATAGGCCTTTAAAAAATAATGATAGTTTCCATTAACAATTTTTTGATAAAAAAAATCGTTTGTGAAATATTAAGCTTTAGAGTGCTAAATTTTGCTCGATTCGAGTGTCCCCCCCCTCTACCAGCTAAACGGTTATGTTTGGGGGTGTGAAAAAATTCACAATAGTAGTACATATAACGAAGTTTAAAAGAAAATTATCACGACTAAGTAGGCTTTACAACTTTACGAGTAATAGTCGACCAACTTATAAAATGTACTTGATATCATATTTTCTTAAACAAAATGTATCGGAGACAACTGCAAATGTAAGTTTGTCAACTTTATTTTTACAGCTTTTAAAGGTATGTTTTTTGGGGATAGGTAGGTTTTTATCGTCAACTATTTCCCGATTTCCCAAAGACTCCTGGACCAATTTTGAAAATTCTTCTTTTTAAAATTAAATTCAGCGAATCAGTTTAGTTAGTTCGCATAAGTATTTTGATGGGCAACTACGGAACCCTACACTGTGCGTGGCCCGACACGCACTTGGCCGGTTTTTTTTCTTTTCTCACTGTTTTGAGAGTAGTGGTGATGAAATAGTCGTGATGTAACAAAGTAATGTAATGTAAGTAATGCGCCTGTCTAGGTTCGGACGGGCAACCCACAGCTCGTGTTCTATAGTATGTACCATTTAACATGGCAAAAGAGGTCATTCACTCCCTCCTACCAAGTTTTTCATCACTAAGCGATAATGACACTTATTGATACCTAAAACCACTAATAATTGACAGTTGCTTCTATCGCTACAGTATCGTGGTACCAGCCTGCTTGACATATAGGGGTTGTGAATCTTGTGTTGCTCTAATTAAAAATTATTATTTTTTATTTCTAGAAATCAAATTGTGTGCTTATAAATTTACGCGGGACGTAAAAAAATTTCCACAGTGTGTGACGGAGTGATAGGCAACGGCCCTTTTTCCGTCATATTATGTATTTTCGTCCGCGCGCGGATCATAGTAGATTTTCAAAGTCGATTGTATGTTTGTTCACGATTATCTCGCGTTTGTCTGAACCGATTTTCATGCGGTTTACGAAAAAATGTTTATTACAGTCTAGGGAAGGTTTTAATATATAATAATAATGGATGTCTTGTGACGTTGCCCGCATAGATCCGTTTTTGTTGCTCGCTTGGATATAAATTTCTTAAGTTGCCGATTGTACGAAGATTTTTGTTGAATGTCTGAACTAAAATAGGGTAAAATAAATACTTTTTTTTAAAAACATGTACCGACTTCAAAAACAAATACAAAAAAGTGGAAATAACTTTTCTTTCGGAAGTCGCTGGCATTAGTCAATGACATAAAAATCAAAAGCCACCGATTTCCGAAAGAAAAGTTAATTTACACTTTTTTGTATTTGTTTTTGAAGTCGGTACTTTTTAAAAAGTTTTTATTAATACTAAGGGTACAACGGCGGTCTTATCGCTAATAGCGATATCTACCAGACAATTATGATGGACTTAAAGAACCTTAAAGGAGGGTAGACAGTGATGCACATCAAATTATAGATAACCGATAATATAAATTACAATACACACAAACATTAATAATAAAATAAAATACACAAATATAAATATGTATTATTAGAGAAAAAGGAAATGATTTAAGACTAAGCTTTTAAAAGAAACCAGTGACTTGGCTTGTCTTACTGATACAAGCAATGCATTCCACAAACGACAGCCTGGACTGTGAAAGAATCATCATAAAAAATGTGGAATGCACAGGCATCAAAAGAATCAAATGTATATAATTATGTATATACAACGTGTATCGTTAATAGCGCAAAACCTCTCGTGGAGTAACTCAGCCCATGTTTCTAAACAATGTTTGTTAAAAACTAGTTTTCGTAATTGCCGATTTATCAAAATCATCAACATTTTTGAGAACGTTTGGTCTCCTCCTTTTACCTTCAGGTTGCGTTTTTTATGAGTATTTCTGTATTCACGTAATACCCGATAATTATATCGATCTCTCACTCACCCCACATATTTCTGACGTACGTTTGACAAGATCATGGTTAGTAAATATTTATCCTCGGGTTTGTGTTTTGCGACATATTTAAAAATAGGTAATAATCATGAAGACGTAACTCCGCTGGTGAGAATCGTCTTCTGTCTTTTTGCTGGCGGCGATGTGAGCGGTATCGATTCCGAACCTTCTTGAGGTTGGAATACCTATGTTTGGACGACGACGGCGTTTACTGGTTTCACCATCAGCTTAGTAGATGTTCCGGCTTCTGGTTCCATGCTTCTTTACACAACAAATGAAGTAACACAACACAAACACAAAAAAAAAACTATAGAGCGGGCATTGGGAAAATTTTCATACAAAATTATTGATGCCGTGTGTCAGTAGCACAATCTACCGTTGCATAGCAACGCGACTACTAGACTGAGCGATTTTTACCTAGTGGTAAAAAGTTTTGGATCACAACTTTCTTCGTGATGTCCTGTCTATTGCTCGTATTTAGTTTAATGTCTTTGCACAATCCGAACGCAAGCGAACTTCCACACGGAATGTCAAATCAAAATGGCGGCTGCTGCCGGGGATGCTGCACCCCTGACGCGATGACGTCATCGCGTCAGGGTAAAACAAAAACGACATAAGATCAAAATTTGCATTTTCTGTGATGAAATAGTTTTTGTAATTTATTTTAGGAAAAATAAGGTGTTTTTACCATCCTGATATCAAAAGAATATTAATACACTTATATCCATACAATATGCACTAACTTTATATTTACTCAGTATTGTATTATAGGTTAATGCAAAATTATATGATGCATAATAATTATGTTTACTTTTGTTAAATTGTCTCAGTGTGATAAACTTGTGTAAAAAGGAAAATACAATATTTAAAAAAAAAAAATCGTAGGGTACGTTTGCTAGATTTTCTATTATTTTGGGTTGTGCATTGTGTTATGTTTGTGGTAATTTTTTATGTATTATGAGACTAAAGCGATGTCAGTTTTGCGACAGTTTGTGACAGATTTGTACGGGTGAAGAGGAAGTATCGCTAATATTGAGATATCGGGATGAAAGTCGGAGCAATGAACTCTATTGTCATGTTAAATGGCACATACTATAATCATAAATCTGTAAATGATAAATAATATGAAACGACCAAATTCCGTAACGAAAAAAACCTAACGAAAATAAATCTAACCCCCTCATCGTCTAACGTTGTTTCAGTTCGGCAGACTTCGGCACGGTATTTGTTTTTCCTTGAAGCTTTTAGCTTTACCGCGACAGTCCCCAAGTGCCACTCGTATTTTTTTTTATTTTTACATAAAAGCGCAACCATTAATATATACTTCTGTAAACTTGAATCGCCAAGCGTGATTAGTACTTAATAATTACCAGGAAATATTGACGCACATAGATCCAAAGTTGTTGTTGAAAAACCCAGTAAATGTGGTTCCATTAATTATCTAACCAAATGTATCGGAAAGTTTTGCTTGCTCCAAACAAACAGTTATTTAGAACCACTAATACCGCAGAATGGTCTTTATTACTGTTTTTTTTAATAAATATGGATTCCACTAGGTAGTACTAATCTTAATTATTAAATTAAAACCTCAATTAAAACTAAAAATGTAGGTACCTAAATGTTTTAAGATTTTAGGTAAGTAGTAGAAAAAAAAAATTGAAAAACCGATTTAAAAATAAAGTAGAAAATAACTTTTCTTTCGAAAGTCAATGACTTTGTTTCTTATTTCCTTGACTGTTTTGCCATTGCCAGGGTCATGGTTGTTCAGACAGTTACCGCGACCTTGGCAGGCGTTTGGTCCTCAATGGGTACCGTCAGATTGCTGACATCTCAATGACACACGCGTATAACACTGCGTCCCGTCGACCCGGGCATGGTCATGACCGGACGTCGAGAAATCGGTGATCCGCATGCCTGTAGTCGACACACATCCTACAGATGGACAATCGTCTTTACGGTATTGATAGATGCTAATGCCTATGTGTAAGTGGAAACATATTTTTCCTACTCCTCCACTATTTTCGTTGCAGGATCCCAGACAGGTAAATTCATTCTCCGGGACACGTCGAGCTTCATTGTCTCGGCGCTTTTCTGGTGGTTGCCACTGTTGATTCTGGCTTTCAGGAGTTGCAGTGGTTTGGGAATAGTGTGGTGGGTTTGTCCCAATAAAGAATACCTATGTGTGTATTTACATTCCCCAGGGGTAAACAGTAATAAATGGCCGACATTACATCAAATAAATGGCCCCTCATTTAGTAAATCGTCAGGTAAAGAGGGGTCTATGTGTTATGTTGGGAAACAAGGTGGTCTGTTCATTTGATAGGCAATCTTAGTAGGAGATAAATACTGTCCTATATATCAGGGTAATAGAGTACTATTATCATTCTCTTCTTAGTATTTTCCATATAGTTTTCTTTCCTACAGATGTGACCAATGAACTTCAATATTTGTAGTTGCACAGTATACGAAACATCATTAAAAAGTATAAGTAAGTAGGTACATAGAGAGATAGAGCAGAGTGGTGGCCCAGTGGCATCGGTCCCGACTTAGGAGTTGTAGTTGGTCGTGGGTTCGAACCCCGCCAGGAGCATTACTTTGTGTAATTTATTTCATCACCATTGCTCTCAAAACGGTGAAGGAAAACATCGTGAGGGACATCGGCATTTCCTAGAACCAAAAATTCGAAGACATCTACATCTACCAACCCGCACTGGGCCCGCGTGGTGGATAATGCCCCATTCCCTCTCACAGAGAGGAGGCCTATGTCCCAGCAGTGCGAACATTTATAGGCTGATGATGATGATGATGAATAAAATATTTATAAGCATGGTGGACGTTTTCTGTTACAATAGAACATTGATTTGACTGTAATATCACCATGGTGGAGTAGTAGTTGGAATCTTTCTCTATCTCAATACTTACTTGGTGTCCTGCGTGAGCGACGAATACGACGCGACGCGACGCGTTTCGAACAAATTCAACTACTATTGTATAATTATTTTAAAAATTACTTCGTGTCGCGTCGCGTCGTATTTGTCGCTCACGCAGGACACTGCCTTAGTTTGCGCAAAACGTCATTCATCGCGAGATGTAAGAACATAATGCTTGTATAGGAGTTCCTGGAAGGAATTGGGGGCCTTGCTCAGCTGTGGGAAAGTACAGGGTAAGGGAAAAGTTAGGAACCTCGATAGCTCGATTGGAGAGCGCGTCGGATATGGAGGTCGCAGGTTCAAATCCTGCCTCTTTTCTTTCTATAGAAAATCTTATCATTAAATCGTTAAGATTTTCTGACGAGACGAGCCGGATAGCTCTTTGAGAGATTGACCGGAAAATATAAAATAAAAAACGATTGGAAGGATATTAGGGAGGCCTTTGCCCAGTGTTGGGACAGAACAGGCTTATACAAAGAATATAATTTTTTATATGTTTAAGGGCTGATTTTTCAATGGTCAGATAACTTTTATCTGAGGAATAAAAATGGCGGTTTGACAGCTTATCAATACAAAGTCAAACCGTTATTTTAATTTCTCTGATAAAAGTAATCTGACTGTTGAATAACCCGTCCCTTAAACATATGTATATTAATATTGGTATTATTATCACTCGATCTAATTTGACGCTTTTTGATGACTGTTCCGTCACTACGTCCTTAATAATTATTCATAGCAGCTAATCGGTTAAAATGACATGATAATTTATAATTACATGGTCAAGACCAAAGTCACTGCGGTGACTAATATTATAATATCTGCTTGAAACCTGTAACACCGGAAAACGACAAAAATATTAAACGAAGCATTAGTTATTACTTTGCTAATTAACTGGGGGTCTAGCAAGGCCACGTTTGCAGAATCATTAATAATATTGTCACTATCACAAGGAATCATATTTTTTGACATAGTAGGTATAGTTGATGTATCATTGTTTTCATTTTAAATGTAGCTAATGATTCAAATTTTAAGGGCGACTTTTACTAACGGTTAAACATATTTAAAATTTTATTTAAGCACAAAAAACAATAGAATTTTGTGCTTATATATAATTTTAAACATGTTTAACTTTTGGTGAAAGTCGCCCTAAATCATTAGCTCAACATCAGTTGTTTTATAGCATCAGCTAAATTCGAAACAGTGAGTTTATATTCAGGTAAAATAAAACCATCATTTGCCTAGACTTTTCAACTACATTCGGGTCGGCTTTCAGTCGAACCAGCAGCTGAATATTTACATAGAGCGACTGCCTCTCGGACCTTCACAACACAGTAACTGGGTGATACGATAACCATGTCCATGTCCCATGGTAAGACTGTTGTCTGACTGTTAGAGCTTTTGATTAATAGTAACGACTGTCAAAGATCTAGAAATTACAGCCGGGACCAACGGCTTTATACGTGCTTTCTGAGGAACGGAGGAAACTCGCTACCTAGGTAAAAAAAAAATATGATAGAAAAAAAAATACAAAGTTGTATTTTTATCTTTTACTTTGATCTCTTTGTATTACAGTTAACTATCTCGTCATCTTTTCTCAGGCAACAATGCCACGATAAAACTAACTGTGAATAGGTTTTCCACAATTTACTAGTTAATTAACATTACACTGCACTTTTATTTGTGTTTTCCAGCATATAACTGCATTAACCTTCTTCGTTATCATCATCATTCATCATATCACCCTCAGAACGTCCACTGATGAACATAGGTCTCCCCATGGATTTCCAGTAGGACCAGTTAGAAGCGGCTTGCATCCAGTACAGACCTTAAGACTATCGTCTACCGAGCGCTCGTCCATACTAAAAGGGAAAATTTTTTCCTGCCCCTAAATGTTATCCTATCTCAATGATTTTTTAGAATGCTTCTGACACAGTTAAAAACAAAGGTTTATAAGTTTTCTTTTTTTGACTGTCTTATCAAGAAAACGTAGCCCCAGAACGTATAAGGCTATTAAAAGACACATAGGATTTTAGTCAGTTTACAAGTCTGACACGAGTGGGAGGACTCATTTGATGATATTACCCCAAAAAAAAATCTAGTAAATCCTATAATTTGAAACAATAAGGAATACTATTTATATTATTATAAAAACAAGTACTTGCGGGTCGTACCGAGATCAGGTTCAAGTCACGTGAGTTAAGGCGCCTGCGTCTGTGCAGCTGACAGACGACCTCGAGCACGGCCGATGCCATAATGTGCATTGCGCAACGATCAGCGATCGAATTTAAAGACTTGTTAGTGTAACTATCCTTTAATTTAAACGAATGAGTTATTTTACTGATCAAGTCTTATTAGTTCGCCATAGATTATTTAAAAAAAAAAGGTTTTTGGACCATGTTTAATAAAAATATTTAGTCAGAAAACACAAAATTTTTGAAGATAGGTAAGTAAGTAGGATACTACACTTTTAAAATTGGCAAAACTCGCAAATAAATACGAGTAATTTGACAGTATTAATTAATTACAAAAAATAGTCCTTTAGCTAGATTTTTAAAAAATATTGGACACGTGATGCATATTTACTTTACTTTTTTTATCTTTATGATCAAATTAGAAAATAGGTTCTAGGATATACCTACTAGTTTCCTTTACCGTTTGAGGATCGTGACCGTAAAATAAATTATACAAAGAAACTATTTATGTGGACTATTTGAATTTTCGAACCTAAGACCTACTCGTAAATCG
The DNA here is from genome assembly GCA_036375495.1 of Agrotis segetum. NCBI lineage: Eukaryota > Metazoa > Arthropoda > Insecta > Lepidoptera > Noctuidae > Agrotis > Agrotis segetum. The sequence continues at coordinate 4,693,497 of JAQSVV010000175.1, read as the reverse complement.
GGGAAGATAACTGGGTTACTAATTTTCTCTGGTGTGCAGTTAAGAAATGTGTTTTAAATTAAATGCATCTCAATTACATTTAATTACTGCATCTATTATATATTTTTTTATTTTCATTCAATCAATAATCTTAAAAAAAAATGCGACTCTCAAATTATTATGTTAATCTTCACGAAATTTTTTAAATTGTAATGTTGCAATTTGCCATTTGGAATAGTTATGATTCAATTAAATTTAATCAAAAGAATAAAAATTAACCATTTTAACTACTAGGTATTCGTAATTTCTAGCTACTAAAATATTATTTGAATAGCCCAAATTGAGAACCACCTCCTTTTTGAAAACTATTAAAAAAACCAAGGTTACACTGACGCAGCCATGATGCATTCTAGTATTTTCGTAAATGGCAACAAAGTTGTTTTCGATGATTCTACTTGACTACTTGTAACTAGTGTGAACTGGATAAACAACAAGAGTGCATGAGTCCAAATTAGCATTTAAATACTAATATTATAAAGAAGCATTAGCTTGTATGTATTTAGGTATGGTTTCTTTTGGTAGGATCTGTGGTAAGATGCTTTTTTTTTTAGTTGGTAAAATCATCAAATGAATCCTCCTGCCCTGGGTGGGGCGGAAGGGACTATCAGACTCTTACTGACTAAAATCCACAAGAGACCCCTTGACCCATAGGCACACAGTGCCTAAGGAAGAGTTTTTGCCCGCATCCCAGAGTGTACCGGCTCGAAAAACTGGTCTTCCCCCCGGACGTATCCGAGAGGGAACACCAGTCCACGGGCGCACGTGGAGGTTTCCTGTCATAGCACCCCGTGGTATGCCAATAGAACTCAGATTTTTTTATGCTCTGCTGACAAATGATCTGCCAAGTTCACCGACATGTGGTAAGATGCTACATTAATTTTGACACTTGAGTGCCACATGCCGTGTGCACAACGACAGTGCCTCCTGCAAGCACATTATTTAGGGACTAAATAAGATCTACCAATTCTTGTCGATACTAGATATTTTGATGGTAATTTCCAGCTTGATTTTTAAACTTTGTGTAAACATATTAAACTTTACACGGACCTCAAGTTCTGCTACATAGCTCGCTGAAATCGATTTGATAGTGCTCTGCACCACTCCATACATAGTGTGACTATAAATTACAATGTATGTCATGCCTATTGGGCAAGTTAACCAATTTTTGTCTAGCAGTGGGCGATGGGTTGCGCTTGCGACGCCAACCATGTCTAGCATTTGCCCCGAACGCTGCGCATGATGACCCAGTGGTCGCCTTGTTTTACCGGCCCCGACAAAAGACTTGTAGGTCGTGGGTTCGAAACCAGCCAGGCGCATTACTTTGCGTTTATTTATTTTATCACCACTGCCTTTAAAAACTTGGTGGAGGAAAACACATGAGGAAACCGGCATGTCCTAGAACCAAAAATTCGATGACATGTGATATCCACCAACTCGCACTGGGCCCGTGTGACGGATTGTGGCTCACTCCCTCTGTAAAGAGCAGCAGTGGGAACATTAATAGGTTGATGATGATGATGCTAAGCTGTGATGATCAGTCCTTAATTAGACACAAACGACACTTTTCTGCCTAACATTACATTATTCACCAAAACAATAACAACGGTTAAAAAAATAATAACTGAAATAAAAACAAACAACAGGAGTATAATTTGCTCTGCAAAACTATGACGTCAGTAAAACATAACATGAAGTTCTAAACAAAAACACGCTTAATACCGGCGCGCGCGCAGTTACCTTGCGATCTTTGAGCGAGAATCAAGATCAAATGAATTAGTGTAGTTCGAACACGACTGATAATACGATTGTTGTTACATACGCGTTTTGTTACTCGCGTTGTCGTGTCGTGTGCCTGTGTCGTGAGTTTGTGACTGAACGAAGGATTATGGAAATTTTGCAGTGAAGTGTACTGGTGATTTTTGTGTTTTGTTTATTTTCATTGAGGTAGGTATATTTGCTCTTATTACTGAGGTAAATTTTTGTTTTTGTTTGTTCCTTCTTTTTCTCGGGTTTATAATTTTTCTCATATTATTAATAGGGCAATTAACAAAAAAAAAAAAAACATTCACAAGAAAAAGGTTTTGAGAATACCATTTTTATACTTTTTTGTTCTAATTGTATTTGCGAGCGTGCAAGAGTTCTTCTGCATAATTATTTCAGAATTAACAATAAAATTAAAAAAAAAAATTTACTCCTAGAAGCATAGAGGAATAATTAGGTATATATGTGCATTTTTGTTCTTGCATTTTCGCGATTTATTTTCTTCCCTCTCTGCATGCATTCCTAGTATTTAGTGCAATATTTATACTATCGTATTTTTGCGTTGTTCCTTATTGGAACTACGATCTATGCAGGATACTAAGGCCCTGGAATGAAAAGGGCTCCTTCCACGGCAGGAGGACTCATTTGGTGACGAATTACATCTCAAAAATAAAAAATCATTTGTGGTAGCACTGGGACTTAGAAGTACTAGGGATCTAGAACGTTTAAGAGTTAATAATTCACTTAATTATTTGTTTATTGCACGGGGTATCAATTAAGAACTAAATGGGCTTAGTTCTCCGCAAAACTATAATTTTATGCTGAGTAGTACCTACTGAATCTAGTACAATTATGCGTCTTAACCTGCAATTAGTTTGGAAAAATATCAAGTAGGTACTACTTATAAACATTACTTCTAAACACAAACTACTTTGTAAACTTAGTTACAAAGTAACGTTCACGCAGAGTTAAACGTTTAAAATACATACCTACATTACATTACAATACAACAAATGCTTGTACCTCATTTTCTTTGTTCAATACTATACGCTAATAACCCTATGTATTGACTCATAATCGTTAAATTGACTCATTGTAAATTATACACAGTAGGTAGGTATAAACAAACTTATGGTTTAAAATAGAAAAAATACAACAACAAAATTAGCATAATTATTTACGTGATCTTTGTTCAAAACTCATCTATCACCAATAAAAAACGACAAAGCCTTTAAAAAAACTCGTTTTTTGCTTCCGCATAAAATATGATAATGGCTCAGATCAAAGAAATAGGCAGATAGAACGCTCAGAACACGCGAGTGGGTCCACCAAAGTTAATACAAAATCAAATCGAATTACATTCCATAATGCTTTCTTTGTTTTTGAGAACATCTTTTACAATGGTTAAAGACACGTGACGGCATATTTAGGCAAACAACAACAACGACGCGCAGCTTGGTACGACGCGTATTTTGGTACTGTCGCGACTTTGTATTCGATTTTGATTTTGTATTAACTTTGGTGGAACCACTCGCGTGTTCTGAGCGCTCTATCTGCCTATTTCTTTGATCTGAGGATAATGGTATCTATTTCGTTACATTTGTTTTTCATATTCATAATAATTTAGTTTCAAACATAATACCTGTTACTATAATTATTATGTATATTTAAATATACCTACTACAACGTGGGAATATTCAAATATACTTTTCAACAAATGTGGTTCGTCGTTTTGACATAATATAATTATGCGTATACTTATTATCTACAGCATTGTTATAAGTGCTTACGTATAATCAAAACATAATAAAGAGTCAAGTTATTTATTTTTGTTTTTTTTTTTTTGTATAATTAATGCAAATAAAAAAATCAAGTACTAAATAAGCAATCAATCAGCGCGTCCATAGCACGGTTAATTATACTTTGTCCATAGTACTTATGCACTGCTGGTCTACGCAGAACCATTCAAAATTTCAGATTCAGAAACTGATTCTCGTTTACTTCTTACTTTGCCATGCTTCCCTGGTACGTGCGAGCCCATCGCGGTCTTCTCCAAGATCTTTTGAATATCCTTCAGCTTCATCTTATTCGTTTGAAGTCGCGTTTGCCAAGAGGATGAAACCTCGGCCTCTTAAACAAAAGGTTGTGAGTTCCAATCCCGGCAAGTACCAATGTGTATTTTTATTTTACGTATCAGATCGATGAAGGAAAACATTGGAAGGAATTCGTGACTTCAGTGAAATCAGTGTCTTTTTTTTTTTTTTTTTTTTTTTTTTTTTTTTTTTTTTTAAGGTGGTAAAATCATCAAATGAGTCCTCCCGCCCTGGGTGGGGCGGAAGGGACTGTCAGACTCTTACTGACTAAAATCCACCCGTGTTCCTTCCTATGCCCTTTACGTTCTGGGGCCACGGTATTCTGGGTTAAGAAAAAACCCGCGACCCCAGCAGGCATTTGGCGCGAAACACGACGCGCCACCGACCCGGGCTTGGTCCTTCGGACGGCGAGTTACCCATCACTCACCGTCCGCAAGCCCGCTCCGCCGCTGTGCCCTCTGCTAATCAGAGGGACACGCGTTGGAGCGTCCACACGACAGACTATTCGCATACGGGCAAAGAGACCACTTAGGCACACAGTGCTTAAGAAAGAGTTTTTGCCCGCATCCCAGGGTGCACCGGCCCGAAAAACTGGTCTTCCCCCCGGACGTATCCGAGAAGGAACTCCAGTCCACGGGCGCACGTGGAGGTTTCCTGTCATAGCACCCCGAAATCAGTGTCTAGTAGGCAAGTTTAAAGACCTGTTTAAGGGGGATAAGAATTCTTTAAAAAAAACAATGGGTGACCATCCTCATCCTCATACAAAAAACAAAGGAGTTTTGACTGGTCTTGACAGCATTTCAAATGAAAACTTAATATTTTTCATAATATTTAAATGTCATGGATTTTGGTTAACTGATCCCATAATTTACTGTTTATTATATTTTATTATTTATTTATGATACTCATAAAAGTTTAGAAATGAAATCTTTTCCATTCGGGTACTAGGCAAACAGCATCCCAGAGGAGCCTAAACACCGTTTACTGGCTTAATTCTACGTTAAGGTCACTTTCAGCAGTTTACAAGTTAACGATTATGAGTTGGATGTTAATTGAGCTATGCATTCATGACACGTAAGAGTGTTAAGTGGCAACTAGACGTTGCACAAGGCTGCAGGGTTAATGCCATGCATGTATGCGAAGCCGCATGCATGTCTCTGCATGCCATAACAATGAGCGTGTGTCCACATACTAGCGAAAGCAAATATTCCAATAAATACGTGTGTCCAGTTGATAATGTTATTTATCCTTGCCCGTCATTATCAGCAAACTTTGAACTATTGATAACATATTAAATTGTGCGTCCTATTTAGCATTTCTGACTGGCAAATGAATACAAAGATTATATCTATAAAATGATTTTATTGTCTTTTACAAGTACTGAACAGATTTTATTTTTATGTTACTTTTTTTATTTCAGGCAACTACACACAGTATAAGACCTTAACACAGAATAATTAAAATGCAATGCAATCTGCATTGAATTATTTTAATGTTTAGCAGAAATGTGTATTGCATGCTTAATAGTTGATCGAAGATTGCATGTCAATAAAAATGTTTAAAATTACCCGCTTCGAGAATGTTACCCAGCAAGAAATAGAAAGATTGTTTTTTCATGGCTCTTTGATTTACAATTTTCAATAAAGATTGGCATTGTATTTTATTTTACAATTTTACTTTGACTTGACATTATAATCTAAAATGATTTGTTTTACTTAAACATTGAAATAAATATTAATAGGTAATTTTTAAATAAAAACAAAAAAAAAATAAAAAATTTTAAATTATTTTTATTATAATAATTAATGAAGATTAACATTGTAAAAATCAGTAAGTAATTACATTGCAATTTTATACTAACTAACTTATTATGATGTGTGGGTTAAAATTAATTGGTTCAGCTGATCGATTGGCTATAGACCACCCTTAACCACAAAACAATGGATTCTAAAGGCCCAGCCGTCTTTTGAAAACATTAACATCGCAACAGAATTCATTGTGCAATTTAGAAGAAATAATACCAGACTCAGACGGATGCAGAAAGCGATTGTGTTGCCTTTTACATTTTGGAATTCTTGATTTCAATGTCAGAGGATTTTAATGTCACGAAGAACGATGTTCATTAGGACGAACATTTAGATTTTTATCAAAACACTAGCCGCCTTAATACAAAAAAAATAAACAACTATTGAAAGCGTGTTTGTGCTTAAAAAAGTGTAACTCCAAAACGACCCTTATTGGTAAGCGTCCACAGGTCCGCATCGTACGTATCGGACGCATCAAACGGATTTCTGTGTCAGCAGTGATCGGATTGCCGACACGAGTATCAGCAATCGGATTGCCACTATACCTTCAACGCTTCCACTGATCGACATTCCGTATGACGTCATCGATACGCATCGCATTAAGGCATTGCCGATGAGCCGTCCGTACGATGCGGATCAGTAGACGCAGTAGTATGAGTTTTCATACAAGGCAAACTAAAATCTGTTACGTACGATACGCTTCCACTGAACGACATTCCGTATGACGTCATCGGTACGCATCGCATTTAGGCATTGTCGATGAGCCGTCCGTACGATGCGGATCAGTGGACGCAGTTGTATGAGTTTTCATCAAGGCAAACTAAAATCCGTTACGTACGATACGCTTCCACTGAACGACATTCCGTATGACGTCATCGGTACGCATCGCATTAAGGCATTGTCGATGAGCCGTCCGTACGATGCGGATCAGTGGACGCAGTAGTATGAGTTTTCATACAAGGCAAACTATCCGTTACGTACGATACGTCCGGTACGTGCGATGCCGATTTGTGGACGCACACCTTTAATCAACGAGATAATTATGTTATTTTGACATTGACAGTTCTTTTATTAAAACAAGTGTTCAACAGATGTTTTTTGTGGTAACACGGTTGGTTAGTGTTCCCCGTGGTTTCAACCTGCGAGCAGGATTTGAACCTGCAACCGACACTAGCAGGTAAGAACCTCGGTTGCTCGATTGTTAAAAGTATCAGACGTAGATATTGAAATCCTAAAGTTCAAATATCTCCCGCAGTTCGAAATCTTCTTCCTATAGAAAATGAAATAGAGTGCCTAAGTGTCGCCGCACACGGGCTACTGGCCACAACCACAAAACGCCGCCACGAGAAGCTAGTAAGCGGCCACAGAGCGCGATAGCCCCTTGTGGCCGCCGATGGCCGTCACCGGAAGCCACTTGTGGTCGCTGGGTGCTACTTTTTTTGACCAATGCGTCACTGGGGTAAGAGAGAGAGGGGTATGGAATCGCGCGAGCGGCGTTTTGTGTCCGGTACGGGCTTAGAATAATAACAATAGTTATTATTCTAAGGGTACGGGCCACAAGAAGCCAGCGGCGGCGGTGTGGCGGCTACCGGCGTCAACCGTGCGTGTGCGGTGAGTCCATATTAAAATGTGTGAAAACTTCAAGAAATATTCCGGTGGCGGCGTATTGTGGTTGTGGCCAGTGGTCCGTGTGCGGGAGCCCTAAGTCCAGCGCCACTTTGATATAACCAGCCTTCACCACCATCTCTTCCTTTCTTTCGTAAATGCGTAAATATTTAAAAATATAACTTACTATATACTTAGTTGACTGGCCTGTTGGTCTAGTGGTTAGTGATCCTGACTGCTATGCTGGAGGTCGTGGGTTCGATTCCCACCCAGGATAAATGTTTGTGTGATGAACATGATCATTTGTTCTGTGTCTGGGTGTAATTTATCTATAATATGTATGTATTTAGAAATATATAAGTATGTTTATCAGTTGTCTAGTACCCATAACACAAGCTCTGCTTAGCTCGGGACTAGATGGCGTTGTGTGATAGTTGTGGAATATTTATTTATTTATTTATTATATAAAGGTTTTATTGGCTTTATAGATAAACGGGTAAACCAGTATAATATGTATATAACAACCCTTTAGTCGATAGTATAGTTTAACGTCTCCCTTGACATTAAAACCGAATACAAGTTATGAATAGTAGACGACCTTTATTTTAAAAGGACTTTCAAGAACGAATCGATCTTTTCTGAGATCAGCCCGGACGTAACATACGAACAAACGCAAAATAAATTGCGGAAAATAATTTTAATATGGCTGAGAGTTACTTGCTTATTTATTAAATAATAATAATCCATTAATTACTTTAATTAGTGTTTCGTTTGAATGTTTTCTTATAAATATAAATTAAAAAACATATTGTCGTATATTAAAAAGGTCATTTTATACGTCATGATGAGTGTGTTCAAAAATATATAAAATAAATACCAGTAAATACACATATAAAATCATAAAATGGAGAAACATAACGAAAATTAATAATATAGTGTGTGCATTGTTCATTAATAATAATTATAGTATTATAGTGTATCTACGTAATAAATTATTTATTGGCCATTTACTTTGTGTTATTTATTTCATTGCCACTGCTCTCAAAACTGTGAAGAAAAACAACACGAAGAAAACGGCAAGTCTAAAAAAAAAAATTAAAGAAATGGAAGATGTAAGACATTTAAGTTACCTACTTCTAGGCTGTTCTAGGCAAGCGTGCTTCACAGTCGCTTACCATCAGGGGAGTGATAGAGTGACACACGAGCCTTTTGCCAAGTAAAACAAACGTTTTTTAGTTTAAATATTCAACCCAAATTCTTGTCAAATACATCATTTTCTTCCATGTGCACTAGAATTTTGTAATCCGTGGCACCGGTATTAACGTCGCTCATGTACGCATGCATATAATATTCCCTATCTCAAAAACTGCTGAACAGATTTTGATGAAATTTGCAGTATTCCCTAAGGTGAACGATCCCTAGTACAACAAAAAAAAAAACAATTTTGAAAATCGGTCCACAATGGGGATGGCAACTCAAAGCTAATCGTAGATGGCGCTGCGATAGTTGGTCCCCACGTCTACCTTGTACAAAAAAAACAAACAAGATTATTTGTTATAAAAATTAAGTATAAATACAAAACAAATATGGACAATTATTCGTCCATGCAAGTACTATATACTAAAAGAAGAATTAAGACGCCGCGGTGCATCTACAAGAGGAAAAAAGTGATTTAATTGAGTGGTAATACATTTGATTTTACCCTAATAAATCCACAATTACTTGTAGTTGAGGTTTCAATTTTTGAGTTTAGGTATGTTTTACCTGTCCTCTCCTTTATCAAGAATATAATGCTGCTTTTGACTTTCTATTTTGATAAAATGTCATAATGTTTTAAGTCAGTAATTTTAACCTTTTTTTCTATTTAGATTCAAGAAATATCACAATATATTTAATTTCTTAACACCACAACTATTGCAAAACTCGTTCCAGGTGATAATTCTTCGATTTTCGAGCGATGCAATACTGGTACTTAACCTCCAAAAGAAAAGTAGATATTATTTTGAAAAGTGTATTTGATTGTTTAGTTATGGTATATTCATAGAATTTCATTAATTAACTCAACTAACGGCCTGTCTCGGCTTCGCAAGGCTGGATATTTGTTTATTATTATAGCTTTTTCTTAGTATTAATACAATTTTTGTTCTCACAGCATTCACAGCAGCTACCCATTATTTCTTGATAGTGTGAATTGTTGGAAATTTGTATGTTCCATCAATTTTACAGCTTATTCCACAATATCTAGTCATTTTACATCAATAAATCGTATTTTTCTGAAAATTCCTTTGATTTGACAGTTCTTTGGGGACCAAACTGTCACTTTTCACTTTGACACTTGCCTTCCCCATTGGCGGTGTAATCGCGTAACAAACACGCAAAAAGTAATGTCATCCAAGTAGCCGACATCAATTAAAATGCTCACAAAATAAAAAGTACTGAACCAAATTGGATGAAGTTTGGGGGACCACACTGCAAGTATACTGCATTGAACAAAAAAAGAATCACACTAGGACTAGAAACCTCGGAGTAGTCGATGAACATACATTTTTTTTTTTTTTTTTTTTTAGCGTGGTAAAATCATCAAATGAGTCCTCCAACCCCGGGCAGGGCGGGAGGGACTGTCAGACTTCTACTGACTAAAATCCACGGTGTCCTTCATAGCCTGTTATGTTCCGGGGTTACGGTAAGGGAATAATCCCGCGACCCCGGCAGGCTTTGGCCCTCTGAGAGGGGGGCCCCGTCATTATGCTGACGCTCTTTGAGGCGCGCGTGGGACACAACGCGCTGTCGACCCGGAGTCGATGAACATACATAAAAAAAAAAATACCGACCGAATTGAGAACCTACTCCTTTTTTTGAAGTGGGTTAAAAAATTAAAAAAATGAAATTATTCAAGAGCCTTCTTTGTTATTACATATTTCTGCCAGTGTCGCTAATCGTAGGTAAAGATTTTTATGGAAAAAAAAATTATACGGACAAAACTTAAACCTGAGACATGCCGATTCAGATTCATATAGAGATTCATATAGACACCGGATTCCTGACCCTAAGTCCTATTCACAATCGATTTTTTCTCTTCACAAAAATCATTAGAGAAGATAGACACATACATACATAGGTACATTTAATATAAAGAGGAAAGATTTGATTGTTTGTTTGTATTGAATAAGCTCCGAAACTACTGGACCGATTGCAAAAAATCTTTCAGCAGTTGAAATCTGCTTTAGTCCTGAGTGAAATAGGCAAGAGGAATAATGGGGGGAGGAGCGGGTGGACCCAAAGGCAAAAGCTAGTTAGGAATATAGCTTAGTTTTAGGCCCGCTAATATATTGGAGAGCAGTGATGGCCCAGTGGTATCGGTCCCGACTTACGAATTGTAGGTCGTGGGTTCGAATCGAACCCCGCCAGGCGCATTACTTTATGTAACTTATTTCATCACCGCTGCTCTCAAAACGGTGAAGGAAAACATCGTGAGGAAACCGGCATGTATACTAGAACCAAAAATTCGAAGACATGTGACATCTACCACCCCGCACTGGGCCCGCGTGGTGGATTATGGCACACTCCCTCTCACAGAGAGGAGGCCTGTGTCCCAGCAGTGGGAACATTATAGGCTGCATGATGAATATTAAAACAACATTTTAAATTGATGAGTTTTTTATTGTTGATAGTAAGCTTGATATTTTAAAATGTGCATGTGTGAGATGTGTGTCCAACGTTGTCGGAGTACAATTTAGTAGTTCATCCGACCATCACAAATTGCATGTCTATCATTTTACAACTGCAGTGAGCTATGACGTAGTCTTGTCTTCTGCAATAAGGTAAACATGTACGATAGACTTGTCTTACACTAATATTGATAATCGTAGAAGTGGTGCAATAGCTTAAAGCCTTTACCGACATAGCGCGATCCGTTCCGTCGCGGCGATCCGATTTGGATCTGAACATGCGAGATTCTCTGTTAAGGCTGCATGCGATCAGATTGTATCGCCGGAATGGATTGCGCGCGTTATATGTCGATTAAGGACTGGAATTTTGTTCGGATCTGTGACCCACCAGAGCGTGGCGTGACCACTAACGAATCAAGTCCAAAGTATGTCAAAGAACATGAATACTACTACCCAATGAGATGAATCGCATTCCTCAAAGTAGGTATCCATGGATGTTTTAGCAAACCTAACAATTTATAAAATTAACTACATTTCGTGAAATGTTAACACTAAACAAACAACATTTCAATAATGTCAAAGGCAAAAATTCCAACAGACCCTAGAGCAGACCATAGATAAAAAAAATCTAATCGTAATCCGTAGTAACGGTACATCGTCCTAGTACACAATAAGCGAAAAATGTTCATAAACTTAAAAACTACTGAACCAAACTTTTTATGGGACCAAATTAAGACATGTCTATTAGTGCATCGAACGAAAGAGAATCGGTTTACCCAGTCGCAAGTTACATGACTGTTAATGTAAAAACATAAAAAAAATCGAGCAAAAACTACAAAAAACGTCCTCCTTCTTTGAAGTGTGTTAATAAAATGACTTAACTTTACACAATAGTTATGTTCTACGCAGCAATCATCGCACATAATATGAGTATTTACGGTAAATACCGACATGTAATGAACATATATTTCAATGTATTTAATGTAATAAATCATACTTTACTTTCACGTCACAGAAAATATTTGTGACAACTAACAAGAAAAATATTTTTGAGATTTGATTTATTAGCTGTAGGCGAGAGCTTTGTTCCTATTTGTGGGTCGCTATTAGATATTATGAAAAATATATTAAAATTTATGATGGCCCTACTATGTAATTTCTTCAAGTAAAAAACATGTTTTGGAGGAAAGACTTGCGTTGACGACTGAGTGATCCCAATGGAGTTTTGAATCCATACATTTTTCTATTCATTCCAGTCATCCAAAAGTTGCGAACCCCAGGTTTAAGAAAATTATAGGTTGTATATTAATTATAGGTATGTTGATAAATATAATTTTAATATAATATTAAAATAATGAACGCGGCTTAACAATAATAAAGCTAGTAAAGTTAAACTAAAATAAAATATTTAAAATGGTGATGTCAAAAACCATAACCTTAGTTAATGTGTATTAAAAAAATCTAATTTAAAATTAAATTTTTAACCTAGATTTTTAGAAACCAAATGCGACTTAGTATGACTATAATGCATGAAATGTTACTGACATTTCGATAGCCCCTGAACTTTATGGATATGAATGATCGAATTAATGATCGGCATGGCAGTTTGAAATATTCACAAAACTATGTCTACAAAAATGCTAAACCTATACCACCTTACCACAAAAGATAAATAAGTATATGTTGAACGCTTGCTTGTCTAAGCAGTTGGAACAAAGTTCCTTATCGCGCGTTGCGAAAGGGTGCTAGAGCTCAAAGAGTGGAGTGGAGCGGAGCGGAGTGGAGTGTAGCGGAACGGAGTGGAGTGGAGTGGAGTCGCGACGATTATTTTTGTTGAGTGTTTACAGTAACTTCGTTCCATCCGGGTGTCCCTTGACACCTCTCAAGTTTTTTTTTTTAGACAAATTTTCAAAAGATGTCTATCCTTCATGTGGTAAGACGTAATAATGTTTAAGGGAAACTGATTCAGAAAGCAGTTTTTTTGGAAAAGGCACGCATTGTTACCTATAGCTGGTAGCTTGGACCTTGTTCCTGATAACGATAGGCTACTATTGTACCTTTATATTATTAAATATTTGTTTATTAAAATATTTGAAAATGTATTTGACAATTTTAAAAATAAAATGAATAAAGGGATTTAACAATAGACAATTTTTTTATCATGATTAAATCATCAAATGAGTCCTCCCACCCAGGGCGGGACAGAAAAGCGCTGTGAGACTTGTATTGACAAAATACACGGTGATCCGTCAATAGCCCTTTACGTTCCAGGGTCACGGTTGCTTGATGAGACAGTCCCGCGAAACAATAGGTATAAACGAATACATTATTTAAATGTCAAAAACTAATTTAAACTATAACAATGCATCGTAAAATTCCTTCTCAAGTCTCAACGCTGTCAGCTGGTAATGTGCCCAAGAGACTGGCGGCGTTGCCTCTTTTTATGACAAGGCTTAGCCTCTGGCCAAGGTAAAGGTAAGCCCACGGTTCACGGGAACCGTCAACAAAAAAGAAACCTCTTCAAAGAAATATGAACGATTTCCTTCATATTTCTTTGAAGAGGTTACTTTTTTTAAGGTTCGCGTTTGACCACTATCTCGCCATAGAGTTCGTGAAGATGTGGTTGACGTTGAAGCACGATTTCCCAGAAGTGACTTATTCACTCTTATCTTGATGACGCTTATATATTTAAAAAAAAAACAGATTTATAACTCCCGTCATGATTAATTGATAATCTCACGACACTGACACCGTTTTATTGGGAAAAAAAGTTTCCTATGTATTGATCTGGGTTACAAACATTTGAGGGACAAAAATGGCCTTTTTAAGCAATATTCCTAATGATTCAGTTCGTCAAATTCCAGCAACGTCATTGGATATTCTCCTACTATTCATTCATGAAATGAATCATTAAGAATATTGTTAGGTGGTTATACAAATTCATTTACTTAATATTTTTTGTGTCAAAGAGTTACAAACATTATATCCTCACAAATCATTAATTTGCATTTATTAGTATCTAGACATTTATTAGGATTATAGTTTAGAAAAAACTGTTTTGCAAATAAACTGTGTAGCTAAAAACTGCAAAATCATCATGTTTCGGAAGTCAGTGACTTTGTTTTGTTGCGGGCAAAAAACTAAGGGTATTAATTATGTAAATCAAATCTTTACAAGTCTTAATTAATTTGGTAAAACTGTATGAAAATAATGAATATGGCTCTGACTAAACGATTGTTATAGGAATGCCATTAAAACACTGAATTTGATGTTATCACCGTTTCAGGTCTATAAAGGGAATTTCCAAATACTTTTCTTACATCTAAAAATATTAAAATAAACATATTCGGTGTTACGATTTCAATTATTACATTCCCTTATTTTTAGTGCACTAGGGCCACAACATTTTTTATTTCCATATTGCAAAATTAATTGAAACTTGTTAATTTTTGACAACTACTCGTATTTGCGACGTTGCCAACTTTCAGAATAATTAAGCGCTTTACTTAACTGATACTGAGATTAAACTTGATTATCCTACTACTATTATAAAGGCGAAAGTTTGTAAGTATGGATGTATGGATGTTTGTTACTCTTTCACGCAAAAACCACTGAACGGATTTGGCTAAAATTTGGTACACACATAGTTTATAATCTGGATTAACACATAGGATAGTTTTTATCCCGATTTTATGTTCCCGTGGGATAACTTTCGAGTAGTAGCGGGTGAAGCCGCTGGCAGCAGCTAGTTTGAGAATAATTCTCGAAGATGGTGTTATAAAAAACTGCCAAGATAACCGTTTTTTAGAAACTGTTTTTTTTTTGGTTTCAGATCCCAACTACTAGGCCACCATAATGTTTGAGTGCTTCTTGGAAATCGGCTATGAAGCCGAAGTCAGCACGAAGGAAGACCCCGAGTTGATGGAGATCGCCTACGAACAATGCAAAGAGAATCTAGCTACCAGGGCGACAGCTATCACAGAGCTTAGGAAAATGATATTTGGTGAGTTTACCGTGTTTTCTTGATTTTTGATACAAATAAATCCATTGTTTAATTGGTTATATTTGACGCCCAGCAAAGAGGGCACGGGTCGGCCATTAAATGTAAACTTAATTGTACGTTTTATTTTGTTATTGTCAAAAAAACCATTGTTTTTACAAACGCCGTTTGAGTAATACTTTGAAATTATGTGACCCTGGTACAATGCTAACAGTAATATAGGCATTTTTTCGACTTTGTTGCTGTCTTGTTTATCTGATGGTATACAACAACATTCGCAGTCAATGACTGCTTGGATCATTGGACTATCTAACCGAGGTTACTAACATTTGTTATGCCAGTGATTTTGACTTTAAAAATATTGTCCCAAAAAAAAATATGAGTCGAGTCAAGCCAAGTTCAGTAGAACGCTTGTACGCTGTTGACGAACGTTCACTGAACTTAGCTTGAGTTTGATTCCTAGGCCGATCAAAATCTTTATTAGAGTTTTTGATAGGGAATTTGTCAGCAGTCTTGATTTTGGACTTGTAATTGGCGTAACTAGCATAAGCTTTCAATATCAACTATAAGCTGACCGTTCGTATTGAAATATCATACGACATGAGGTCAAGAGATACGGGATAGCGAACTCTACACAGGCGAAGCCGCTGGCAACAGCTAGTCTAATTAACTAAATTAATTTTCTTAAATTTTCAGACAGAGGGGAATGTCATCCAGTACGGACAGATGACGACTACATGCTGAGGTTTTTGCGAGCCAGAAATTTTATAGTACCAAGAGCACATAAATTGGTAAGAGTTATATAAATATTTCTATCTATAGTAATTTATCGCACATAGAGTGACATCAAATGGTAGTCGAAAGTAGTGATTGCAAGCCTGCTTGGGGAGCGGCGGACGACAATAGTTAGATTATTTTCAAAAAATATTAGTTCCGTATTTTTCTTAAGCCGCGTACAGACATCGCGAGGCGTGCGACACGAATGGTTCGTCTCGCATGCCTCGGGCTGTGTGGACGTGTGTGCTCACAGTGAGCATTCGCGCCATACGATCGTTGCGAACGCCCCGCCTCAGTACGAGCCGTGCGCTCCGTGTGGATGGACAGGTGTTGTTTGCGTTTTCTACTGACGAACTGCTTGCTCAGCTTGAGCATGTTTCGTTCGGGACGCACGTACAAATGTAGGTACCATCGTATGCCTCAGGTTGAGGCATGCGAGACGAACCATTCGTGTCGCACGCCTCGCGATGTCTGTACGCGGCTTTATGTTACGTAAACCAAAAACAATGAAGATACAACGCTTCTCAAAGTCACAAAACGTCCGTCGAAGTGACATCATAAGCCCACTCCCGAATTCGGAAGCGCTTTGTCAATACTCATTGAATAAAAAAAAAGTGTCCATTATTTTTCAAACTCTAGCTGACATTTTTTCAATATATTTATGCAGTAAATTGTATTAGATAACTAAGTAAATATGCTATGCAGGTATAGAATATGATTTATTATCTTAAGTTAGCTCAAGTAACCAAACACTTAAGACACACTTGATCATGGCATCGTGAATCAACAATCAAGAAATAATGTAAATTACTTAAGAAATTACGTCTTTTAGTTAAACGGAATGTTGAATAATGTTGCTAAATAAGAATAAATAAGATATTCATTCGTTTAAGTTAGTTACTTTACGTAATCTCTTCCGGGTAGGTACTATAATTAAGCTAACATTTTGAGTATTCAGTACATTTTTTACGACTTTGTTCCTTCCTATGCCCTTTAAGTTCCGGGGCCATAACCTGGGTATAAAAAACCCGCGAACCCCAGCAGGCATTTGGCGCAGTCGCGCCAGTGACCCGCTTGGTCCTTTCGGACGGCGAGCTACCCATAACCGTCCGCAGCCCGCTCCGCCGCTGTGCCCTCTGCTGATCAGAGGGACACGCGTTGGAGCATACACGACAGGCTATTCGCATGCGGGCAGAGACCACTTAAGCACACAGTGCCTAAGGAAAGTTTTTGCCCGCATCCCAGGGTGCACCGGCCCGAAAAACCGGACGTATCCGAGAGGGAACTCCAGTCCACGGGCGCACGTGGAGGTTTCCTGTCGTAGCACCCCAGTATTCAGTACCCTTATCACGAATTTTCACTCTTTTGCTTTACAGCGTCTTTCCACAGCTTGGGTATGAAATAGGCACCTCTGGTGCGCGAATAAGGAACTAATGTTTTTGAAAGTTGTCAATTTGAAATTGTCAAAGTTCCAGTTTACTTTAGGTCTCAAATACTGAAAACTCGTGCTAGGGTACGCATTAAAAAAAATTACAGTAACAAGGAAAATTCTTTGTTGTGTATTTTTTATTTTATTTGAATATAGAAATATCCTGATTAATCTTAAAAGAAAAAAATAATAATTTAACGGTAACGGATTAACGTTAACAAAAAGATTTCGATTTTCCAAAGTGGTCGCAATCTTTTTTGTTGTGTTTATGTTTGTTACTCTTTCACGCAAAAACTAGAGTTTCTAACCTTGATTAATAATAGTTTCAATAGCGGGCAAAGCCGTCGGCAATTACTAGTACTAGTAATATTAAGAGCGTGTATCCAAACAGTTGCCAACGTCGTAAATAGCTGTCAAATGTAAACAAGTTTTGATTAATTTTGCGCTGTATAAAAATAAGAATTATGGCTGTGTAGTGCACAGAAATTTTATAATAATCATTAGTAGCGTACAAAAATTTTGGGAATTTGCCAAATGCCTTATTTACACCTTCAGTAACTTTCTGTAATATTATAGTGCAGAATACACAGTCAGGAATTAAAAATTCTTAATTTATTCGCATTTCATTTACCTAGAAACTGATGTTCAAAAATATGTGAGGTAATAAAAAAAAACTCCTAAGCAGGGTTGACGAAGACCCGATTCGCAAGCTTCCGCTTGGAAGGTTTAGCGGCCTACCAAACGAACGGGAGTTTCTGAAATCTTGCTAAAGCGCGTTTTAGATTTGGTGCAATTAAGATTATTTGGTATCAAAAAAATTATTGATGCCGTTTAAATTTTTCTTTCTTATTACGTAAACAAAATTGCGACGAATTAGATTAAAACGCTTGTAAATATCAAACAGTTATTTGCGACGTTGCCAACTGTTTGGATACACGCTCTTACAGATGTTCAATAGACATATAAGTTATGCTATATGGGCATTTCTACGAAGCGGGCATTTTTTTTGTCCTTTAATAAAAAACATGGTTAGATTCATACAAAAATTTTTACGGACGTCCCATTATTTTCTAACTGGAGCGGACGAACATAAATTCAGTTTACTTCTTAATTTTTATGCAGTAAATTGAAGTGAGATAACTAAGTAATTAATGACCTATGCCTTTATAGAAATCGAGTGTAAAATATTTTAATTACTTTTAATGGAGCTCAAGTTCACCAAACACTTAATTCTTGGGTACACTGGATCATGGCAACGTGACATCAACAATCAAGAAATGTAATGTTATTTTGTTAATTATGCGTAAGATTTGTCCCAGTCTAATGACGTCATTTCCGTGTAAACGGAAAACACTTGAATACGATAGCTAAATACCCGCGAACTGGACATCACCATCCATCATATTCATCATCAGCCTATTAATGTTAACTGCGGGACTTAGATCTCTTCTCTGTGAGAGGGGGTGGGCCATAATCCACCACGTGCGGATTGATCAATCACATGTCAAGGTTCTAGGACATGCCGGTTTGTTCACGATGTCTTTCCTTCAGTAGAGCAGTGGTGATGAAATAAATTAAGCTAAAATGCGCCTGAGCCCACGACCTACAACTCGTAAGTCGGGGCCGATACCACTGGGCCAAAACCATCCGATTCTTGTAACTGTCAGGTACTCCCGAGCAGGCCATGTGAGTGCATGTGTGGTGTGCTGCTGTTTTTTTAGAATTTCGAAGGTGAGAACCTGTTTCCGTCTTTAGTTCGGGGTCTTTTCTCATACCGTGTCAAAATATCTTCTGACAGTTTTATTTTTTAAAATGTTTTGTTTCCCTAGACTGAAGTTTAACTGGACACCAGCATGGTTTTTTCGTTTAATTTGTTTGAAGCCGTAACAGTAATAAGTTATTTTGATTAGTACGATATTTTTTCAATTCCGTGGCTCTCAATTTTGTGCCCTGGTGTCCACGGAATTGAGAACGATGGTTTACCCATGTAACTAATCTCGGTTTATATAAGGTTTAAAGTCATTTACTTCACAATTTGTCATGGTAAAGTAGTTAACGCCATATATTATGTGTCTATAATGTTAGTATAAAAGGTTTAAAGTATCTAGAATTGACGTTGCAATTGCAAGATCTGATTTTAGCTAATACTACCGCGACTAGCTACTCGAGCCTCGGAAGATCGTATTATGATAGCCTATATTTTATTCTGATGTATAAACTATATTGCTGCAAAGTTTCATTAAAATACATTCAGTAATTTTTGAGTAAAAAAGTGACCTGACTAATATACGGCCGAAAACTTCGATTATGTCTATTACTTTCTGCGGTTTGATAAATAAAACTGACTTGACGTCTATACTTAATGTCTCTTGTTTGTAATTTAAAGGTTTTACGAAAATGCTTAATATAAATACATTTTACCATATAAGTTTAATAAAAATGCTCATTTAAATGATTTGACTAAAAGTTAGTTAACTAAGCATGATAACTCAAGGAATCTCTCTCAAGGCAGACTCAATGTAAACTTACATACCTAAAATACCAAAAACTGCTAAAACATGTTCTTGAATGTTTTTTTTTTGAATTTGTCTTTCCGGTTACGTAAAATATGTGTAATTCTAAATTCTGTGGTCACATTTCTCAATTCCATGGCACTCAAAATTTATTTCATAAACTACTGGAGCAATTACTGGCAAATTAGCACCATTTTGTTTGAAAAAATATGCATTTTATTTTGGTGATATACAATTAGTCATAATGTGAAAAAAAAAATTGCCCACGGAATTGAGCAAAAATCACCGTGTCCGTAGAAATGCCCATATACATACTTCCGGCTACATGTTGATAGCTTTATGATAACCGGTTCCGGAAAATCTCAATTATACCTACTAACCGGTTCCTTATTCGTGATGGCCCAGAGGTTAACAACTCGCCTCTCATGTACGAGGTCGTGAGTTCAAGTCTGGGCCAGTACCAATGAAGTATCTTTTTGAGTAAAATATGTACTTGCTAAGTTTAACATGGATATCAATGATGTTGGTGCAAAACCGTCACGAAAAAAACTTCTTTTAAAAATCTACGTGCTATTTTAAAATATAATGAGTCTTTTGTAAAAACTTCAGAATATTGTAGCTTTCTACTGGAAAAAAAATCAAAATCGGTTCCGTAACTCTAGAGATTACCTATCCTACAAATAAACACACAATTATCTCTTTATAGTAATTATTATTACTGGGGCCTCGTGGTGTTCCACGCACGCCTCAAAGAGTATCAGCATGATGACGGGGCCCCCCCTCTCGAGGGCCAAAGCCTGCCGGGGTCGCAAGACTTATTCCATTACCGTGACCCTGGAACGTAAACGGCTATTGAAGGACACCGTGGATTTTAGTCCGTACGAGTCTGACAGTCCCTCCCGCCCTGCCCCGGGTGGGAAGACTCATTTGATGATTTTACCACAAAAAAAAAACATTCCGCTAATTGGCACTAAACGCTTCCAAATATTCCTTAATAAAATACGTAGAATTCATGCTAGGGCCTCGTTGATCGTGACATACTTTAAAGTTCAAGTGTATTTTTAGCAAATGTCTGTGAAATACTTCAAACAGGTTTCGTTTATGATCAAAATACATACTACTTATATTATTCAGTTGTCATTTTAATGTTTGTTACATAAACTAACAATACTTACTTATTTAATTTTATGTAATTATCAACCTTGTTCAAACACGTTTTAAAACGTCTCTAAACTGTTAATGTTGATGTGACTCTTGCCCGCGGCTTCCCTCGCCTTAATTTACAATTTACCAATTTTATTACAAAAGGCTTGGTTTTTGTGTTGATATATTGTATGAAACTTTCGTAACTAAAAGTGCTAGTGCGAAAATTTTGCCGGGGGTTTTTTTAGGATTTTTTGATATTTAACACCTAAGTAAGTATCTATATAATAGTGATTATTTTTATGATGAAGGTACTGCCTATGATAGGATTTTCTATCCTTAAGGGAATGTTTTTTGGGTTGTTAGTTTTCGTGAAAGTTCGTTATTATAAATGTTGGGAGTGTCAAAATATGCTATAGCGGTTGAAAACGCGATATTTATAACTTGACTTGATAAAAAAAAATCGCGAAAATAGAGATTTTTTTAACGTTTTTTTTAACAAGTTTTGGAAGTGTCGAGTGTCGAAATAGGTATGTAGAATTTGTCTTGATAGTCAGAAGTTTAAAATTTTGCACATATGGGTTTTTTAGGACATAGGTTCTACCTAAGACGGGATTTTGAAAATTCGACGCCTGAGGGGTTGTTTTTGGGGATTGATAGTTTTTTTTTTGGATTTTGATTTTCCAAAAGTATATCATAAAAACGGTGGCCGGGAGTAGAAAATTCTCAAAGGAAAGTTTCGAAATACGCGTGGACGAAGTCGCGGGCGAAGTGCTAGTGTATTTAGCATATTATTGATATTGAGAAAGGCTTGCAGATGATAAATACAACATACTTTGTGTCTTCGATCAGTAATACTCGTAGTACATTTTATGAATAATAAACACATTAAATATTTACTTATTATGTTCTAACGGTACCCTGTAAGCTGCTCAGTCGTGTTATATGTTTAGCTATTTGTACATAATATAAATGTTACAACTCAACTATTCTACTTATTACGATTTGATATAGTTACCGCATACTAGCAAGTTATGACAAAACACATTTTTGGTCTAAACCACCAGGAAATGCTGTTCAGAGTTCAGAAGTTTAATTTCTTTCACAGCTGGTGCGGTACTGCACCTTCAGAGAGCAGTATAAGCATCTATATGAAGGCGTTGACCTCTGGGGCCTGGTGAAGGTCAATGACGTGTACGAAGGCACCATGCTGGACAGGCCTGATACCGGAAGGATGTCAGCTTTCAGATTCGGTAAGAGGATCATGCGTTTGCCTTTTTTTTTGCGTGGTAAAATCTTTAAATTACTCCTTCCACCCCGGGCAGGGCGGGAGAGACTGTCAGATTCGTACTGACTAAAATCCAGGGTGTTCTTCAATAGCCCTTAATGTTCCGCGGTCACGGTGATTGAATACGTCCCGCGGCGAGCAGGCTTTGGCCTTCTGAGAGGAGGCCCCGTCATTTTGTTGACGCTCTTTGAGGCGCGCGTGGAAAACAACGCGCCGTCGACCCGGGCATGGTCCATGGCCGGACAGCGAGTTGCCCTTTACTGGCCGCCCGCAAGCCCGCGCCTACGGTTTCATCACCTGCTTTTCCAACAATGTTGAGGTCGGCTTCCAGTCGTGCAGCTGAATATCAGTATTCTCTGAAATAGATGGCCAGAACCTGTATCGTTACTGAGTAATGCTGTTACGAGTATCCTACTTGGTAAGACTGAATGTGAGATTAGATCTAGTGACCCGCTGGACTGACGGACTAGCTCCACTCCAATGAAATCTGTGTGGTTCTTTCTTTAAGGGTCAATTTATACTAGCGCAGAGTCGAAGCGCATCGAAGCGTCAAATTCTTTACAACTAAAGCGAAGCCGTTGGAAAAGCAGGTGATGAAACCGTAGGCGCGCCTACGGTTTCATCACCTGCTTTTCCAACAATGTTGAGGTCGGCTTCCAGTCGTGCAGCTGAATATCAGTATTCTCTGAAATAGATGGCCAGAACCTGTATCGTTACTGAGTAATGCTGTTACGAGTATCCTACTTGGTAAGACTGAATGTGAGATTAGATCTAGTGACCCGCTGGACTGACGGACTAGCTCCACTCCAATGAAATCTGTGTGGTTCTTTCTTTAAGGGTCAATTTATACTAGCGCAGAGTCGAAGCGCATCGAAGCGTCAAATTCTTTACAACTAAAGCGAAGCCGCACGATTCACGATCAGCGTTGTTCACGCGCAGACACGCGAATTTTGAAGAATGCGCGCGACTTTTTAAAGTCTTAGACGGTTGAAATTGTTATGTTCAATTTTAGAAAGACGCTTCGATACGCTTCGACTCTGCGCTAGTATAAAAAAGACCATTTGAGACAACTGCATGGTCCACGTATGACTTGAACAGTATAATATCTGGATTTTAAAAGAGACGTGTTTGCTTCGGATGTATCTTTTCAGAGTAGTCTGATAAGACAGGTACACCTGCCTCATCTAGCTTTAAAAATATTGTTTGACGTGTAAAAGTGTTTTAACAACCAACTTGCAAAATAAATATCATTCAGCTAAAACTGGTTGTAGGACTTCTCATCTCTTTTTTCCAGGTTGTTGGGATCCCAACGAGTTCTCGATCGAAGATTTGGTGCGAACCGCCGTTGCTACCTTGGAGATAGGTATCCGCTCGCCCAAGATCCAGGTCTTAGGAGGCACAGTCATCGTGGACCTAGAGGGAATCTCGTACCGACATGTAGCTGCCTTTACTCCTACTGTGGCCTACCAGATCGTCTGTATTTTAGGGGTGAGTGATTTGCAATGTTATGTCTGTAACATAAGAGTTAAAGTCTTTCGGCATTAAACTGTAGATCTGGAGGGGACGGAAAGTACCTGCCATATCGCTGACAGTGGCTTACCAAATCATCTGCCTTATCATTTGGGGTTGGAACTTTGTAGCCACCAACCATGGGCTGGCTTCTCTGACCAGAGGCAAAACGTTGGCAAAGTCGCAAGTATAATGGCACTGTACCAGTAGAAAGCATTTAGGAGGAACGTTCTGGCGGTATATTTAAGTTTAAGCGAAAAGTCTCAGATCAAAGAAATAGGCAGATAGAACGCTCCGAACACGCGAGTGTGTGTCCACCAAAGCAAATACAAAATCAAATCATTATATTCCATATTGTTTTCTTTGTTATTGAGAACAACTTTTATTACATATTTTGGCAAACAACAACAACGATGCGTAGCTTGGTACTGTCGCGAGTTGATATTCGTTTTTGATTTTGTATTTGCTTTGGTGGACACACTCGCGTGTTCTGAGCGCTCTATCTGCCTATTTCTTTGATCTGAGCTAAAAGTAATCAAACAAACAAGAAACATAATATTTTGGACAATCCTCGCTCTGAGCGTAACTGTTAAGTATTCTGTGCTCTGAGTAAATATTATACCTCTTCCATACGACCTACCAAGATAGCTAGACCTTATTTTACTTTTTTTTTTTTTAGTGTTGCTAATTTAATCTTAATTTTATTGTTGTTAATATTTTGTTTAAATAATCTTATTGCAAAAGACTCAGCAATATTTTCATCCTGGGATTGGCTATTGTAACACAGGTTTAACGCCTAGCACAAGAATCACAAGAATCATTTACTTGTGAAATAGAGTATTTATTATTATTGTAGACGGACGCTAGACTAGGTTTATAAATGTAGGAAAATCAGTCAGATGAACATGTAAACTCGTATATTTTTTATGAGCGTGATCATAGAGGAAATCGCTAATTATTATCATGAAATGACGTCATGCCCTTTCAGAATAACAGATAAAAAAAAAAAAGACTAGATAGAATACTAGATACTATAAATTCTCAGAGAAACACGTCTTTGTGTGGAGTAACCTTTGATCTTGAGAACAGGAACTTAATGTTTTTAGCAATCAGAATACAATGCACTGATAGCCGATGATAAATGAATGATGTAACTTTCAATTATAAAAAAGTTAAAGGCCATTTTATTACTTGACTGTTAATGATTAGGCTTGGATGCAGGATGCAGTCCCACCATCTCACTCTCATGCAATATGTAAAAAAACAGGAAATAAAAATAACGCATATGGCACCTGTAACTTTCAAACTATTATAAATTTTGAAGAAAAGCGATAAAACATTTTTACTGTGTAGGAAGCATTCTAATAAATCATTGAGATAGTATAACATTAAAGGGTAGGAAAACGTTTTCTCTTTTAGTATGGACGCGCGCTCCGTAGACGATCCTCTTAATCAGTAAGCTTGGATGCAGGATGCAGTCCCACCCTCCCGCTCTCATACATATGCAGGAAATAAATCACGCATATGCACATAATCATAATTATAAGAAAAGCGAGAAAAAAGGGGGAACGTTGATGCAACCAAACCTTTACTTACTCGGATGGGCGAAACACTTGTCGAATTAAAACTAGATGTTTTACATAACAGTAAATACTTTTTATTATGTAATGATGACTATCTTCTAGATATAACACAAGGAAAAAATATATTAAAAGTGCTAAATAGCCTTTGCCTTGCGATAAAGTAAATTGCTGTATCATTGAATAGTGTCAATATAAGTGTTCAATGATTTTCCTTATAGACTCCATGGCCTCCGGGCATGTTGGCGAGATCCATACGCTTCCAGTTGATAAGTCGTCAAAGGCTTTTGAATGATGAATTCATTTTATTTTTACCCTTTTCGTGCTGGTGGCCTAGTACCATGATTCCAGTGTAGGAACTAGGTGGCGTTAGATGACTTATATAGCTCTGTCTCTTTCCCACACTGGTCTTAAGTTTCAAGTGTCTTTTATCGAGCGCCCGTCAATTCGGAACAGCCACCACTGTGCTAATTTCTACAACGTGTAACGTTAATAGAGCAAAACCTCTCGTGGGGTAACTCAGTACATACATGTTACTGAACAATGTTTGTTCCAAGACTTTTGGAAATTCGCAAAAAAGAATGCTTTTTCTTACAAAATGAGAAGTTGATCGGGCCCATCAATATGAAAAATCATTTCTAACATGGGCTGAGTTACTCCACGAGAGGTTTTGCGCTATTAACGTTACACGTTGTTTATGACAGCGCGGTGGCAGAGATAAAAGTTGGAAATTCATGAAACCTTAGCTTCAGCGCAAAATGGCATAGCTATCGTTAGCCTTATAGGTTTCGTCCATCTTCAGGCTATTGTACCCAGACAATCCCATTTAGGTCTGCCAGCTTTTTTTTAATTAATAGGCGTGATTACAGTATCAACAAATGGCACATCTAATTAGTCAGTTATTCAGGGAAAAAATATTCCCCTCGAAAAAAGTTTTGGTTCTGTTCTCCTAGTACTTTCTGTTCAGATTCCACATTTTATCCTCGTTTTCGGTAGTTTTGTGCTGGATTTTATAACTTACTTGATCGTGTGGAAAGAAATGGGTGGAATATATGTAATAATGAAAAAAAAACCTTTGGCTAATTCATACATACTTTTTTTGGTGGGGAATTATTTTTGTGGCGAATAGCTTTACACCACAATTATATTGGTACTAATTAACGTTGCAGTTAACTAACAATAAAAATCTCTAATTTCCAGCTAGCAATGCCGGTCCGTATCAAAGCAGTCCACATCATCAACTACTCCTGGGTCCTGAACAGTTTCTTCTACGTATTCAAGAAGTTCATTCCTCAAAATGCGTGGCAGTACATCCACTTCCATGGCAATGACCTTAAATCCCTTCATAAACACCTAGACCTGGAGGTCTTATCTCCAAGGTATGGAGGCACCTGCAGAGCTGGTGCGAATTTTGGAGTCTGGCTAAAGAAGATTAAGAAGTATCGAGATGAGCAGTTTGATAAGGAGATGAAGCAACTAGGTTATGTTATAAAAGAGTGAGTTTGAAATTGACTGATAGTCGGTAGATTTCGTTTAAAGCTAAAAATTTAGATGTCCGTTTCGTAATGAGGGTTTTAGCCGTTTGATAAGCTCACCGGTCGCACTGTTTACAGAACTCAAAACGCTCCATTTACACTGGTCGACAAAAATCGTACCTATGTGCCTATGCGGCAATTTTTTTTGTTTTTCTATGGAGCCGGCGGGGCCTAAGGTTTCCAACAAAGTGGAGACGAGAGGAGATGTGTGGATAGCCAATCAGATTCAGTTATATCCAAATCTCCTCTAAATGAATCAAGTGGAGAGAAACGTAATTTTCCTAAATAATTTTGTGCCGCGAGACAAGCAGCTTGGTAAAGCGGAAATGTGTTCAGTCGGACGGCCGGGGCGTGGCCGGGGTAAAGCCCGCGCTCGCTTATCCTGTTCCACGCTGTCTCATAGCTCACATCTCCGCTACACATCTCCGCTTTAGTTGAAACCGGGCCTTAGGCTGCCTCTTCATTGGTGCGGAGCGAGCTGCATGGCGGAGCGGAGAAACGAGGAAATATTAACCTAGGATTGCATAAAATCTCCGCTGCTCTTAAGAAGTGCACCAATGGGCAGGCATCTTTACAATTGTGTCAATACGAATTCGAACAGGACACAGTTGATTAAAATTGCAGCCCCCAAAGTTTGACTCCGACTTTAATTGCCGTGCGGTGACAAGCCGCATGCGGCAGGTAGGTATAACTGAAATTGACCGTGTAAATTGACAGTTGTTTGCAAAATTCTCGTGTGTTATTTTAATGACTAAATAGTATATACTTCAGAGTAATTAAAATTATATAACTGGTCAAATTGTGGCATCTATAAATAATTTGTTTTGGATAAGTAAGTATAGTTTTTATGAAGGTCTTTGGTGATAGAAATCAGTCAGATATTTTTAGGAATATATTTTTGTGTTTACGTAATTTAATTAAGTAATGAAGCATCAGACTATTGAAATGTTTGGATGCAGTCAATGATTTATATACTTAGAGCAAAAGTGAGGCAATGCAGGCGCCTGTAAGCTACTAGCCGGTAGACATTATTACATTGGATTGTTTGTAAGATAGTTATTTGGTCCATGTAAAATACTAGAAGACTGTATTCAGTTAGACTGGAAGGCGACCTTAATTTTTTTTGGAAACCTAGCCTTTTCCCAACTTTGTCAGCCTTACTACAAAAACTTAAACATCTATTGAACACTTGTCTAAAAAAAGTGTGACTGCTAAACGGACCTTATTTCAACGTCATAATCTGACTTTTTTAGACAAGTGTTGAACAGACGTTTAAAAGTTTTTGTGTTTGTTTTACCACGGTGTATGTTATAAAATCTATCATTAACCTAGTCTTCCGATATATAGCGTTGTCGTTGAATTCTGTATTCAAATCGGTAAGGGTTTTTAATGGACTGCAACGAATGTGAATTTTCAAAATTAAGTGCCTTAAAAAATGTAGCCTTAAGTACTTTAAGACTCCATACTCATGAAGCGATGGGATGCAATTCGAAGTGCTTTAAAAATTAGCCATTCAAATCGAGTGCCTTAAAATTTTTGCCATAAGTTGGTTGGTACTATATGTATATACGCATGGCGCGATGGGATATAATGCGGCTGATGCAGTTTTCAGTTAATATTTATATTTTTAGACTTTCATCATCTTATTTCCCGTAAGTGCGTCCCTAGCATTAGTTGAAATTTTTTCGCATCATGTGTAAGGTGCCAAGTTAAAAATTCGAGTCAAACAAATGTAAATATTATGTTATTTTTAAGGTATTTTGTGATAATTATTTTTCAGAAACTATAGTTATTAAATAGTTGTACAACAATGTGGTTTCACAGGATACTGTTGTTTTCTTTCGTTTTCCTTCGTTTTTTTTTACTTAACTGTAATTGGATAACAATTCCAATTAGTTTTGTAGTTTTCATTGTTTTGCCAGAGACAGTGCCTCCCCAGTGGTGACAAAGCTAGTAGTGACAAATGGGAATAGACCTCCCATCCCGCCCTGGGTGGGAGGACTCAGTACTTAAAAAACTAATCAGAATTAAATAAACAAATCTTTAAGTGCCAAAATTGCCTCAGAGGCCTTATCGTGAGTTTTCAGGTATTCGGATGTAAACTGGAACTTTAACTTTTTCAAATTCACGAACAAGGAAAAAAAATAGTTCCTTCTTCGCACTCCAGAGGCGCTGTTCCATTTTTCCATACAAGAAACGCTGTAAATACTGGAAAGACGCTGTAAAGTAAAAAAGTGAAAACTCGTGATAGATACTGAATACATCACAGATCGCCTTTCAAAGTCCTACTTAAGTATACGTACTTCAACATTCCTACTCATCCCAAAACACACCATTAATCTGACACATGACTCGGATTGACCCTCTGACCTAAAAAAAACAATTTCAAGAAGCCACAGAGTATAAAACCGGACAATGAATATGGACGGCCTTTGTAAAGGCTCTCACACACAACAAAGGTATGACGCGCGTTATTACCTCAACTAGTACTTTGCCCGCGACTTCGTCTGCGCGTGTTTCTGAGTTCGAACTCAGTGAATTTAATTCCCGCTCACCTTTTATAGGAGACTTTTGGAAAATCTAAAAATTCTCTAGTAGTTTTGGAGCCTATTCAATACAATTCAAACGATCTATCGTAGAAGACAACTGATTTTCCGATTTTCATCACGCTAGGGGTTATTACTAGTGTCCGACCGAAACTGATTTTTCAGCCGAAACCGAAACCGAAACCGAACCTTCGGCCTTGCTCTCAGTTTCGGCCGAAACCGAAACCGAAACTTTTTAAAACTTTTAACATTTCGATTTTTTTTGTTTTTTTTTTTTACATTTGTTGGCACAAGAAAAAGTGTCAAATACACAGGGCGAATTTTTTAACTGGGCGTGGACGGCTATATTTTTAACTATGAGAAATATCGAAAAACGTTGAATAGAGTCTCGAGACCGATTTTTCCGAAAACTAAAACTGTATCATTGGATTTTAGAAAAATCAGTAATCGTGGCCAAAAATAGAACCCGCTTATTTTGAAAACAAAAATCACAACCTGTATTATTACACTATTTGATAGTGTTAATACGGTTTAGGCGCATTTGGGCTAATTCTCATATGTGCAACCGACTCCATAATGGACTACTTCTCATTTGGGCTAATTCTCATTTGGTACTAAGGATCAAATTCTGGGTAATAATGAAATACGGCAAATTTATGGATAGATAGATAGACGATCTTAAGAATTGCTATTTTTCTATGTTATTTAACTTCTACTGAGTCCATAATCTATTCGAAATTATAAAAAAATCCTTGTTTATTTCCAATGTTTCACTAGATTTTAAGTCTCAACAATCGCACTATATTAATTTAGCAATACGAAATAACTGAGACATTAGACTAAAAAATTGGATTATTTCAAAAAAGAAACCGTTTACTTAATTAAGTTTCGAATACCGCCTAATCCTAATTCTAATCGCCTTGACGATTGATAAGTATTTAATCATTAACGTACGTAACAAATATTTTTTAATATGACATGAATATACAAGACTTAGGTACCTACTCTTGGCAGTAAACTCAAAAACATAACCTCGTCTTACGAATAAACGGACGGTGGCAAACTGAGCCGGGGCCCCGCTCGCCGGCGAGCAAGTACGTGTTAGCTACGAATTTTACCGAACGACGCACGACAAATGCAGGACACTTGAGTTTCGGCGGGCCGAAAGTTTCGGCTATATTTTGGCCGAAACCGAAACTAAGGCCGAAACTAGGTATTTTGGCCGAAACCGGCCGAAACCGAAACCGAAATTTCGGTCGGTCACTAGTTATTACGCATCTTTTATTCGATTGAGAGATACTTTATGTCCAGTTTTGAGTTCATCGAAGCAAGCTGTAAAATCCTTCCCTTTTTAAAACTTACTGTTTTCACCAATTTAGGGGGTGATTTAAGAAAAACCAAATCAATGTTGTAGTTTTGAAAATTGAATATTGTTTCGCATCATGATTGTGTACTTAGGTGCTCATATTCTAAAAAGTTTCGAGTTTAAAACCCAATGAATAAGATATTTCATAGAAACGTTTTCACCCCTTTTACCCCCTTAGAGGTAGATTTTGCAAAATGCTCACCTACATAATAAATTGCAACTACCATCAGAAATTCAGAGTTCTACGTTTAGTTGTACAACAATGTGGTTTCACAGGAAACTGTTGTTTTTCGAAAAATCGTTTTTTTTCTTATCTACTTAGTGTTAATTGGAATTGTTAGTTTTCATTGTTTTCCCAGTGACAGTGCCTCCCCAGTAAGGACCAGATGGACAAATGGGTTTTTATAGGCCTCCCGTCCCGCCCTGGACTGGGAGGACTCAGTACTTAAAAATTGACTAATCAGAATTCTCAAATAAACAAATCTTATAGTGCTCGATACATTGCCGGTCAGAGGCCTTATCGTGAGTTTTCAGGTATTCGGACGTATAAAATACTAGTGTCTAAATTCTGTAACTTTTTTCAAATTGACGAACAAGGAAAAAAAAGACGCCAATAGTTCCTCCTTCGCACACATCCAGAGGTCGCTGTTCCATTTTCCATACAAGAAACGCTGTAAATACTGGAACTTTTTTTCAGACGCTGTAAAGTAATAATAAAATTGGCACGGATAAAAAGATCGTGAAAATAAAGACGAATGATACGTAGGCTTATAGATTATTCAAAACTATGTTCCGCTGTGTTCAACTGGGACGTGATTAAACGGACATGACTGTAAATACATCACGTAAACTCGCTATTTCAAAGTAACTACATAATGAATATAAAGTACTTCAACATAAACCTAACTCATCCCAAAACCAACCATTAAATCCTGACGACCCCTACTGAGCAAACAAGGGAAATGTTAGAATACGTCTGATTCTATAAATTACAAATTGTTCCTATCAATATAATAAATTACTCACAGTGATATTATATCAATGCTATCGTGACAATCGTACTATTGTTATCGGACGGTTCCTTTGTAAAGGCTCCTCCCATCTAATATTTATGCATCTAAATACCATTTCAAGGTATGACGCGCGTTATTACCTCAATAATGATGTCCTGACAGTATTTGGGTTATGGCGGTCAATTTTAACAGAGGCTAGACAGGTTGTGTCTAAATAAAACTGCTGTTGTCATAATACTTCAAAATTACTTGTCAATCAATCAAAGCCGATACAATATCTGAACAGCACTAAAAGAAAAATGGTGAATGCTGAGTAGCTTATGCTGAGACAGCTGTCAAATTGTTCCACTCTCGACTGAACTCAGCATGGTTCCAGCCGATAATTTAGTCAGCATAGGCTGAATGCTGTTCAGCACTTTAATTTACGGCTAATCGTACCATTTGTTGCAGAGGGCCAGAATTACGGTTTTCTTGTTATTGCTATAGCTACATGCAGCAATAGAAGCAGATTGTACATTGAAACTTATTAAAAACACAATAATGAAAAACCTTCTAAAACTTGCTGTATCCTTTTTTGTTGCCCATACTCGTACATAATCTCAAGATTTTGACGTCGTCAAACACAGAGGCGCTCTGTCTTTTGGCTCATACGAGATCAACACGACAATACGCTGCCCGACCATGGACCATGCCCCGGTCGACGGCGCGTTGTGTCCCACGCGCGCCTCAAAGAACGTCTCATAATGACGGGGCCCCCCTCTCAGTAAAACGTCTCTTTCGCAGAATGTCCTTTCGTAAACAGAAAGTCTCTTTCGCAGAATATCTCTTTAGCAGAATGTCTCTTTCGCAAAATGTCGCACTTGGGACTTAAGAATAAAATTTTGATTTTCAAAACAAAAATCATTTAGGTATTTTAAATTGTCTAAAAATGTTGGTACTTTAAGTGTAAGCCAAATAAAAAAATAATATTTTGACACAGTTAAAAACCATAATTGCACTTAAATAATTTAAATAAATGATTTTTTTTTGAAAATCAATAGCCCTTTACGTTCTGGGGTCATGGTATTCGTAAGTCCGTAAGCGACATTTTGCGAAAGAGACATTCTGCGAAGAGACATTCTGCGATAAGAGATTGTCACTTTTACGATGCCAATTAGACATTCTGCGAAAGAGACGTTTTACGACCAGGTGGCATTTTGCGAAAGAGACGTTTTGCGCCTGAGCCAATACGTCACGTCCCAATTTCTCCTTAGAACTGCGGGAATTACGAGTATTATTAATTAGAAAAAAACCCAAAACGTTTGATGAAAGGAACAGGCATTGCAGTCAGTTTTAATTAATCTAGGTAAGACACAATACAGTCAGTTTAAAATAATTAACCAAGGTAAAAACACACAATACACGCAACGTTTTGCCGCCTGTGTGGAGGAGATCTAACTACTAACCATTACTCAAAGGTTTTATGTTCACAAATGATGGCCCACCTGATATTTTAGGACATCATATAATTCGTCTCTACGTCTTGGAAGTAATAAATGAAGAGAAATTGTCCATACCTACTATGAAGAAGGAAACATATTAGTTTCAGAAATTCGTAACGTGATATTTACATACGAGCAGTAGGCGTTTTAGGTATTTTTGAGCCTCTAGTACGAGCAATAGACGGGACATCACGAAGAAAGTTGTGATACAAAACTTTTCACCACTAGGTAAAAATCCGCTTATTCTAGTAGTCGCATTGCTATGCAACGCTAGATAGTGCTACTGACGCACGGCATCAACAATTTTGTATGACAATTTTCCCAATGAGGTTCTTTTAAAACTCTTTGCCCTAGAAGATTTTTGGACGCATACTTAATTAATTTTTTAAAGACTTAATAATATACTAGCTTCTGCCCTCTAGTTCGCTCGCGTTAATTTAGAATTACCAATCAATTCTGATAGTGCGTGAACTTATTGTTTTTCGATGGATCTGTAGTATTTTTTTATCGTATTAAAATCATCAAATGAGTTCTTCCACCCAGTCAGGCGTACTGACTAAAATTCACGGAGACCCTCAATAGCCATTTATGGGATGTAAAGTGCCTTAAATCCGTCTCTGTATTCCTGACAACGTATAAATGTATGAATATGCCCATTTTCAGGGTGATCAGGGTACAGTGGTATGGGCGTGAAAAAATAACAAACCAACAAACTTAATTACTTTTTGGAATATAAAAATAGGGCCACATTTCTTAAACATAATCCTTCATCTTTGCTAAACACTTTCCATTTTCCATAACGATCAATCTCCACCACATTTCTGGCCCCCTGGTACTACTACGCAGGTGATTCATCAATAATGCTTCATACCAATAACACCTGCACAGGTGTCTCAAAATAAATTATGAACATAATTTATAAACACTTTAAAAAATAATCTTTCATCTTTGTCATACACCTTCACTTTTCCGTAACAATCAACCTCCACTACATTTCTGGCCCCCTGGTATTATCCAGGTGATTAACCACTATAGCTTCATACCATTATCACCTGTACCTACCTGTACCACAATCGTTTCATAATTTTTCATCTTTTTCACACGCACACCTTTCTTCCGTATCAATCAATCTCCACCACATTTCTGCTCCCCTGGTACTATGCAGGTGATTAATCAATAAAGCTTCATCCCATTATCACCTGTACAGGCGTTGGCAGGTCGGGCTATACGTCTCATTACTCCTAGTTTGACGTATGAGGATTGAGTATCCGTAGAACAAAAGGGATCAATCAAATTGAAATTCTGTGGGATGGCTGTGGCCTGTGCCTATATTTGGCTCATGTAAATATAATAATCCAGGGTGTCGAGTCTGCTAATTATTAGTCAGAATGGCGCCACAATGGCGTTTCAATTTTCGAACCATTTTTTACTCAGCAGTAAAAAATGGTTCGAATAAGCATTAAAATTGAAACGCCATTGTGGCGCCATTCTGACTAATAATTAGCAGACTCGACACCCTGGTGATGTTATTTTTAGCTCGGATTTGATACTTTCAGATTAATTAAGCCAGCCAATCAAAGGTATGACGCAAAAACTTATGTCATAATAATATGTGTATGACGTCATTAACTAATTTACCACCTAAATTAGTATGACGCTAACCTACATGGTCTTCGTATGACATGACCAATGTAATGTCTGGACTATTTGAGAGACAGTGACCTCTGAGTTTGTTTCGGCTGTTTCTTCTTAGAGTAGCCAGGTATGAAACACCGGCCTCGTTTGTAAAAAAACGACATGTAAAAGAGTTTAAAATAACCTACTTGCGAAAAAATATCATTTCATAAAAGCTCAGGATAACGGCCCAATGCAATGGATGAACTATCTAAGATGGAAGGCGTCAACCATTCCACAGTAGACGGCAACTCCGTAAAAACTTCACACAATCTTACAATATACTATATATAGGTATTCTTCTTTACAATTGACGTCAATAGAAAACTGCTCTAGCCATCTTGACCTATGGCAGAAAATACAAATGATATAAAACGGTCGTCCCGAAAACTTACAAGGACCCTTCGCAAATGTATTATGTATCGTTGCGATCCGTTTCAAATGTTCTAGGTACTTCAACTTTACGACTGTATTTGGGTCTGTCGCACGCTACCCTACCTAGATACTCTAAAATATCGTGCTGGATTTTCGTGATATTTTAAAATAAATAACAGACTTCTTGTAAAACGTGGTGTGACTTTTATCGTTGACAGTTCAGTAACCATAGACTTACTTCATAGATTACATGACATTAATTTTGACATAAGAGTTCCACAGATTAAAATACTCATTACATTTTACCCGGGAGATTTTTATGTCATTATTTCATGCTTTTATTAAAAGCAACTCTTTATAAAGAAGCAAAACGAGGGAATGCAAGATCTATCAAAAAATACAATTGGTCATTAGCGATTTTTTCTGATAAAGAAACAAACTAAATACTGAAGCGACACACATAGGTTATGGCGAAAAAAGAAACTAATATATTATGGTGATCCAACACGATCCTCACCCTAATAGGGCGTTTTTTACAGATACAGGAGTTTCTCACACGGTAGTCAATTTAAATCTACCAAGTCGGGTCTCCTTAGGAACTTCTTCAATAACCACGACCGCATACAATTACTGACAGCCGGTCAGCACAGCACAGAGGGACTGTCAGACTCGTACTGACTAAAATTTACGGTGTCCTTCACTAGCCGTTTATGTTCCAGGTAATTCGTGAGTCCCGCAACCCGGTAAATCAGTAGATACGTTTTCTTTATCGGGATGTAAAGTGCCCTGGGTCCGTCTCTATACTCCTGACAACTCACAACGTATAAATGTAGGTAGGATAATACAAAAAAAAACCTGCATGCAAAATGAATGATTATATTATAAAAAAAAATATAGAATAACACATACTGTGATAACACCAAAATGTGGTGTGCATAGGATCTTAGAGCAGTGACGCACTGCGTCGGAACCGGATCCGTAAGAAAAACCTTCCTAAGTAGCCGTAGAACTATACGTATAAAGTACTATAATTATCCAATTCGTCCTCCGTGAGATTATATATGGTCGGGCTGGTCTTGCAATCTCGATGTTCCAGACTCCGGGTTGCTCTGACTTAAATAGAAAATGTAGAACATGTTAATTATATGATAAGACAAATGAAACAAGTACACATTTTGTGTTTGACTTTGAAGTGACTTCCGACTGAAAGCCTATTCGCGTTTGTTGGTCTCATACGGTCGGTCGCGTATTTTAGCAATGTTGTACGCGCAGCTGACGTCTGCGGATATACAATGTGTAACGGTAAATGTGCAAAACCACTCGTGGGGTAACTCAACCCATGTTACTGAACAATTTTTGTTCTAAGACTTCAAAATTCGCAAAAAATAAAGATTTTTCATTTTGTATGAAAAACCAACAATTTTTTTTTCCAAAGTCTTAGAACAAACATTGTTCAGTAACATGGGCATTTAACGTTGCACTTTGTATACTATATTATAGTCAGTAGATAGATAGTTATATAGACAGATAGAATATTATCCTTTATTGTGCACACCATACAAATTACAGCTATATGACTTTTTTCAAAAAAAATCTTTGATAGGACAATTCTTTTGGCACTAGATCAACAGGCCACTCTCAGTGTCGGTCTCGACTTACGAGTTGTCGTGTGTGTTGTATGTTCGTGGGTTCGAACCCAGCCAGGGGTATTCTTTTAATTTATTTCATCACCACTGCTCACAAAACGGTGAAGGAAAACATCGTGAACCAAAAATTCGAAGACATCTTACATCTACCAACAAGCACTGGGCCCGCGTGGTGGATTATGGCCTACTCCCTCTCACAGAGAGGAGGCCTGTGTCCCAACAGTGGTAATATTTATAGGCTGATGATGATGATATTACTCCTAGCCACGCGTGCTTCACTCTTTCAATGAACATCAGGCGAGATACTGGTAGTTAACTGAAAGAAACAATATACGAGTATCACTTGTTGCTTACTTGTTTTATGAACGCTCATCGAGTCGCGCGCGTTTCATGGCGGGCTCCTCGGTTGTGCAGCCGGCTTCCGCACCCCCATGCGAAGGAGGTACTTTTACGTCGCGGTTACGGAACATAATTTTCAGTTCTCCGTTCAGCAGCCTATAATAAACACAACAACACACTGTCGTCACAATATTCTGAAGAAGCTCGAACTCGATCTTGCTGGATCGAACCTGATTCAGAAAACAGTAAGTACTTCTTGACATTTTATGGCGGAAAGCTATTTGTGGAACAGACACCTCAGTTCAACCTCCAGGGTGTCGAGTCTGCTAATTATTAGTCAGAATGGCGCCACAATGGCGTTTCAATTGTAGTGCTTATTCGAACCATTTTTTACAGCTGAGTAAAAAATGGTTCGAAAATTGAAACGCCATTGTGGCGCCATTCTGACTATTGACTGATTCCGTTGAGATGACTATTCTGAATGATTCCGTTAAGACAAGACAGCAAGAGATAGAGTAGGACCAGAATGACATACAAAAAGACTACGTTCCGTTTATAACATGGATTTTGTCAGTTACATACTTGTCAACATTAGGTCCTTCCTTGACGTAAATATTAATCTTATTTCCGTTAATGATCACTCTATGAGTTAGATAGCGGTCCAACAGCAGCTGGCGCAGTAGTCGCGACACGTTCGCTTGAGTCCAGGTTTTTAACCTGTGGAGAATAAGCGGAGATAAGGAAACGGCAGATTTTCCAGCTCTTATAATACTTACTCATCTCTGGAAGTGAGTGATCCTCTCGCGGATGTTACTCACCGGCCATGTAGAAGCGTGTGCTGGAGCTCTTGCAGCCGCGCCTGCATGGAGCCGCGCAGTGCTTCAACCATTTGCATCAGTGTAAATGATGAAGCACGGCTCTCTCGAATGCAGCGCGCTATCACCTTGCAGTGCTCCGTAACGTCCTCTACCTTTTAATCACAAACGAGGGTCCGTTGATAGAAAAACGTTAGTTTAAGAAAAAGTTTTTTTATTTTAACTGAGGAATTAGAACGAGGGCTTGATGAAAACGTAAGTAAATATGGAAATCAATTTTATAATTAAAAATAGCTCTCTTTGTTATGTATTGCTTACTTGTTTCAACAAACATGCCCGGCCAGTATAATAGTAGTCCATCATATCACAAATATCGCATTCAAGTGTTGTTCCACATAATCAATACAAGAATATCGGCTTGCCTCTCGAAGCAAATTGCACGTTTCGTATGAGAAAAGACACTCGCGAACAAATTCTCATACTGCTACGGATTATTAAGATGGCCAGAGAGTTAAGTTCAATCACAGAATAGGTATATAGTACTGCGGCTCAATCTTAACTTTGCAGATTTTATGGTGCTTCCGAAAAGCATTTGACACTGTCATTTTTACACACCTTTGGAACATAATCGCAGAAATGGTTGGGCCGCCTCATTTAATAATTCTTTGAGGTGACCACGTGAAGGCGGTACTACATTAATTCAAGTGGATGATAACTTTTCTGAGGACCGATGAAGACCGCTGTCGGTGTGCGACAAGGGTGCATCTTATCACCGTTGCTGTTCAACACCTAAGTACACAGAATACATCTCCTTTATCTGTTCTGTGCAATACATTAATGCGCAATGTTTTGGAACAATGGGACAGGGATATCAGTTCGGGGTGCAAGACAAATAAACTTAGATACACCTATGATACAACCCTTCTCACATAGTCTACAGAAGATATGAAATAACTTCTGACTCGTCTCGAGATGAAGATACATATTTATAAGATATATTGTCTATAAAAAAACCTCAGATTTAGTTAATATTGACGAGATGAATTCTAAAAAAAAAATTTCAGGTACCATTCTGTAAGTCATCGTCGACAAGGTCTTCGCCACTCTTCGGTACTCCCAATTCACAACAAAAACTATACCACCAAACCGATGATCATATGATCTATTTCACATTTTTCATGAAAATAATCATGTTTGGACTGCTATGCATGCCGTTTAAAATCCAAAACTCTATGTACAGAGATTCAGATTCTAAACGGCATTAGTAAGATAAAGCAGTATAGTACCTATAGTTAACCCGCAGCGGTGAGCAGAAAGTATCGGCAGTACCGCTGATACAGAGTAATATAAAAGTTGACATAAAAGAGCCTCAATTAATATACACACATTAGCCGTCAAAGAACTGGTAACAACATTATAACTAAGACACAACATTAATTTCAGGCGTTACTGAAAAGAGTACTTGTATCTTATTATAACCTGGTAGTGATTTTTGTCTAGGCAGTTGTCGCAGGCAGTAGCGTTGTCCCGGACGCACTGCTCCCGGTCGTACCGCTCTCCAAGGTAAGCCAGCACCTGCTCTCGCCGGCACTCTGTTAAGCTCTCGCATACTTTCATCATTCTCATAACGTTCGCCTTGTGCATGCGTTTGGTTTCTTGCGTGCCGTTATTATTACCTACAAAATAAAATGTGGTAAAAAATATTTTCACAAATGAAAGACGTTACGTACTTAAAGTACCTTCGAGTATGAATGCAATGCAAAGCCACTCACTATGCAGTAGTTTTATTTGACGCAGGACGTCTGTGTAGGAGTAGTAGAGCTGACATATGGCCTGGTCCCCGTCCCGCCCGGCACGTCCCGTCTCCTGGTAGTACCCCTCCACTGACTTGGGCATGCTCAGGTGGATTACGAAGCGCACACCAGCCTTGTCCACGCCCATGCCGAACGCGATCGTGGCGCATATCTGACAGAAAAAATCTAAGATTCACACACAAATCTTTTAGATCTTGTTTACAAGAAATAAACTAGCTCTTTTTGAACGGATATCATAAAAATCTATAATTCTTGTGTGTATTTAGTGGCACCTACCACCTGGCACTTATTGTCGAGCCAGTCCTTCTGCACCTCGTTCCGCTTCTTATCCTTGCACCCCGCATGGTAATACTCCGCCACGACTCCGGCCTTGCACAAGTCGGTCGATAAGGCCTCACACTCTTTCTTTGTGATGCAATATACTATGCCTGACAACCTGTAACATTTAAACATAAAATTTAATTACGACATCACGTACTGGCAGACATACCAACCCATGATTTTTGGGCACAATTCAAAACATTTTTAAAAAGAATGTTTGTTACGTGATACTCACCCGTAGAAGTTTTTTTTGATGACCTCAACAATATTTTTGTTGAAATCAGTCGAAGTCTTCTCAAGTATCCTATAGGTGAGGTTGGGCCGGTTGAAACTACTGAGGAAATATTTGCAGGAGCGCAACTGCAGCTGGTGTACAATATCGGAGCGCACGCGTGGCGTGGCCGTGGCCGTCAGCGCGATAATGGTGGTGTCGGGGAACTGGTCGCGCAGCATCCCCAGCCGCATGTAGTCGGGCCGGAAGTCGTGACCCCACTGAGATATGCAGTGCGCTTCATCGATCACAAACCTGAGTCCACATATAGTACAGTCAAAATAGACATTTCAATTAACGAAAATACAGACGTCGCTGAATTTTGGTGGAGACCTATAATAACATTTTAGCACACATGATCGACGAGGGATTTTGGCACGTTATTTCTACTAGTGTACCCAAGATCTCTATGTCGGAATTTTTCCTGATGATCACTATTCTTATGTCTTATTCGACCGGACTAACTAACAGTTACGATTTCGCCAACTTCTAGAACTTTCACAAACTTTGATAAATCGACGTAATATGAATAGTTGTTAAATTCTGGCGTCGTGAATTAATCAATGGTTTACATTACCTAGCGAGAAGGCCACGTGAGTACAGTTGTTTGAGACAGGATTTCAATTCGCAGGAGCTGCTGATCTTCTCGGGGGTGACGTAAACCAGTTTGAGGTCCGGCTCTTGAGACAAATCGCGGAAGATATTGGCACTCTCATTTTGTGATAAATCGCCCGACAGGTTCGCTACAGGAATCTAGACAACATGATTGCCTCATCAGTAAGAACCAGAAGACAAATATTTACTAGTAGCTAAGTAGTTTTTGGGGTGATTGAGATCCACCTCTTAGCGGTTCACCTTGCATGACGACTGAGCGATTTCACAGGCGGTGGTAAGCCTCGCCAGGGCCGCCTGTATAAGTATTTGCTACAGTCAGTTATGACTATGTTCTGTCAATACAGACGATTTCGTTTTCCTTCTAAATGAGCTTGATTTCATCTTAGTTCTTCAGAGTTAAGATTGAGATTTAGAGCAAAATCATTGTAAATATTGAATCTATAAACCCTGGTCCGTTATACAGCTCTCGGTGAAGTTTTTGAAAAGATTATGCTGAAAATACGAGTAATAAACGAATAGTGAAAACGTCACCGGCGGTATCTTCTAGAGCTGTCACAGTTATGGTTTACGAAGTATTGCTATTTCATCTCTCGATTTAACTATTTACAAGTACCTGTATTATTTTTATTTCTTTTAAATTATTTGAGTTAGATTTCACTTTTGTGTTTTATCATGCTCTAAGTAAAATTCATAGTAGTGACAAACTTACATTAAGCAACTTTAATTGATTGACTTGGTCCAGAATGAGTGACTTGAGCGGTGATATCACTATGGTGACGCCGGAGTCAGTACGGCCGGGAGCTGGTAGCACAGAGACTTACCTAAAGACCACACAATTCGATCAAAATTACACAGGTTGATTAGTAATTTGGTCCATTCTTTGTAATTGGTGAAACTACAGATAATTGTAACAATTTTGATCCCCGGCTACTTGATGTTCAGACTGGGTAGAAATGGAGAAAAAAATCTTGAACTTTTGATAATACTCGTATCTCTTTATCTTGAACTGTTGATTGTGACAAAAAGCGATTTTCAGTATGAGAAACTGATACTTTTCTGACAGCTTAAAAACGTATAAATCCTTCGAAAACTAAACTAATTTAGTAAGAAATAGATTCTATGTCTTTGGCCACAAATAAATATTTTATTTTGATTTGTACTTACAAATTACGGGAATAAACATTTATCACAAAAGAGCTTTCTAAAATTGTACAAACTTATAATTTAGTAAGTCCAGATGACCCAAAACAGAAAGCAATACTTTTCCTGACAAGATAGTATTTTATATCGACAGTAACGGCAAGTTTACTACCACCATGGGACAA
Organism: Agrotis segetum; assembly: GCA_036375495.1. Taxonomy (NCBI): domain Eukaryota; kingdom Metazoa; phylum Arthropoda; class Insecta; order Lepidoptera; family Noctuidae; genus Agrotis; species Agrotis segetum. The sequence goes on along the minus strand of JAQSVV010000175.1, from coordinate 4,651,151 downwards.
GACAAGGAGAACATCATGAATTAATTATTTGTTGCGAGCGATGAACTTGGTGACTTACCACCCCCGGTAGGCATGAGCACGAAGCAGTCGTGCTTCAGCATCGTGGCGTTGATGACCTGCAGCTGGTTGGGGCGGAAGTTCTGGAGCCTGAATCGTTGATTCAACTCCTTCATCATCTGCTCGGAGTGGAGGTAATGACGGCCAACAAACTCCTCTGCAAAAAAAAAGTTTTTTCAAATCTGAATCCACATTTAATTTTTGTTTTTGTTTTTCGATAATTTTATTCATAAGTGCCTGTAACTGGCTTACTTGAAATAAATTGGATTGGGTGGAAGGGACTGCCTTGTACTAAAATCCACGGTGATCCTTCAATAACCCTTGTCGTTCCGGGGTACGGTTACCCGGTAGTCCAGTGACTTCGACAGGCTTTGGCAGCTTATTGAGGCGCGCGTCAGCCGTTAGGTACTCGCGGCCGCATGTGCGCGCCTACGGTGTCCGGAAATCGCTTGGCGGCGTTGCCATCGGCATCTCCATGGGGTGCAACGTGAGACGGACGCTGTCATCTCCTTCACGCGTCTCACCGCCGCCTTCGTTCACATGACTGCTTCGCAGAAGGAGGCTAGAGCGCTACCAATCAGAGCAAATATAATAGCTCACATGTTGAAGCGTTGTGCTGCGAGTGTTATAGTGACATTCCTGTCCATAATCACGTAGGTGTGCCGTGACCATGTGCCGAAGATACTACTGGTCACCACCATCATAGGTATTCCATTTAAATTAACAGGAGGGACCTGAGCCGGGGATTTTTTCCGCCATAAAATGTGCACATTCATTGCGATTTGGAAAATTGCTTTTTACTTCAAAAGACTGTCGCTATCGTCAGCTTGAGCTTGGTGCTGATAGCTGTACAACAACAACGATAATAATCATATTATTATCTCTCAGTGGATTATATGTATATAAAATTCAAGAAACTCAATATCTGTAAATATGCGATAATGTGCGAATGCACTGAGTGGTCATAGCTACACGTGTAGACGTGGGGCAAACTTAATGTCTTGGCTGCGGCCCATTGACGCGGCTGCTGCCCAAGTTGAGGGCGTTTGACTTAGAAGCTCTATCTGAGCCGTAGCGAGTGATGGTGTTAACAGTCAGGATGAACAAGATCTCCCAAGATCTCCCAAGAGGCGACTTACCCGTAGGCCGAATTGTCGCCTTTGTATTTGCCTCGTAAAGTCGAAATGCGGCTGTCCCTGCACGAGAGGCATGACTTGCGCAACCTAGTCCGAGACACGCCGTATTTGCGGCTTTTTTTTTTTTTTTTAGCGTGGTAAACTCATCAAATGAGTCCTCCAACCCCGGGCAGGGCGGGAGGGACTGTCAGACTTCTACTGACTAAAATCCACGGTGTCCTTCATAGCCTGTTACGTTCCGGGGTTACGGTAAGGGAATAATCCCGCGACCCCGGCAGGCTTTGGCCCTCTGAGAGGGGGGCCCCGTCATTATGCTGACGCTCTTTGAGGCGCGCGTGGGACACAACGCGCCGTCGACCCGGGCATGGTCCTTGGTCGGGCAGCGAGTTGCCCTTTACTCGCTGCCCGCATGCCCGCGCCTACGGTGGCCGGAGATCGTCGAGCGACGTCCGTCGCCGTGGGCGCCTACCACTGCGGCTGGGGCGGAGGGAGGACGCTGTCCTCTCTCGCTCGCGGCCTGCCTCCTCCTTTACGAGCATTACTGCCTCGCAGAAGGAGCTGACCGCTTCCCACTCCGTCTCGCCCCGCAGCATGGCCGCAACCAATGCCGGGCGCGAGAGGTCTCCGCCTATCGCAGCCGTGAGGACACGTCGGTGCTCCGCCCAAGCTGGGCAGTCTTGCACCGTATGCTCCACCGTGTCCTCCGGGCGATCTTCGCAGTGGTGACACCCAGGCGTCTCCTCCTTTCGCATCAGACACAGGTACCTCCCGAAACTTCCATGTCCGGTGAGGACCTGTGTCAAGCGGTAGGTCAGGACGCCATGACTTGTCTCCAGCCACTCCTCAAAGAGGGGTCTTACCGCCGCAATTGCGGCGTGCCCGGCCGTATTTGCGGCTGTAAAACTTTAAAGGCCGTCTGGGAGATTTAAATTCTAGTATTAAACTGCTTTGCTCTACAGGCGTGCTACATATTCAGCTATCTGGCGAATCGCATCATAACTATACATAATATAATTTAACAAATAAATACATGTTACATTCGTTAAATACTTGCTTTTTCTGAAAATAAAGCACCTACCAGTCATTCCATCGTTCTCCATGTCTACAAATTTCTCAGGTTCGCATTCTAGCCAGTCATCTTCATCAACAAGGTTAGCATCAGATCTGCCCGATGTATAACTGGTACTAGCGACAGAATGAAAGCCGTCGACCCCCACTTCTGTTGCTTCTGGCGAAACATCTGTTTCATCATCCTCTTCATGGTCATCCTCATTTTCATCATCACCTGTAAAGTGTTAAGAATTAAGTTAATATATTTTTTGTTGAGCATACTTTATAAATGATAATGAAGTAATAATTACTTACTAGAAACAACTATGGTGTCGGTAAATACCGACGCATTGACCACTTCTTCTTTAAGGGCCACAGGAATGGGACTGTTTATTGCATTTGCCTTACTGGTACTGGCGACAGAATCATTTTCACAAGGAACCGTAGCTGCAGCTGTTGTCATATTTATATTTTGATTGCCCCTGTTCACATCATTTTCAGCCCTTAACTTTCCGTTTTCTTTATTTGAACTAAATGAGTCTGTACTAGGTATATTTCTGTTTTTAGGAATTTTGCTAGATTGTTGGTGGAACCGTACAGAGCTCTGTGGGGCTGGTGCAAATGTTGGCGCTTGTGTTACAGCTAAAGGATTGGGATATACTAGAGTATTTCGTAACCTTTCAGCAGTCTGCACGTTTTCCACTACCCTTGAACCGGAAGACTCCTCGTACAAAGTTTTATGTTGTTTGACTTGTTCTGATGTATTTTTTCTGACCGTTTCAGCTACTTCTGGCCTGATGTTTGTGTCACTGCCCTTGTTCACTTGCACATTATTAGTATTTCTTGATTTATTATCGACTTCATTTCTGTTAACTGAGTCTATGCTAGGTCTTTTGTTGACCTGTAGTAGTCGGATCCTTGTGGAAATGTCCGGTACTGAAGTACTTCTTATTTTCTGAGTCATAGAATGTTGTATTTCGGGAGCATTCCTCTCACTTCTATTAAGCATGGAATCGTGATCTTTTCTATCTCTTGAAATTTCAGAATTTAGACAGCGTGGTCTACTAGATTCCTGGCCAATGTTATTTATACTCAGACAACTACTACATCTGTTTTGGATAACAATATCACATTTCGGTAACAGTTGCTTTAGCTTCAATTGTAAAATTTTTACTTTCTCAAAAACTGTTTTATCATGACCAGGGATACTTTCTTTCAAACTACTTATAAATTGATTGTAGCAGTCAAATACTTTTTCTAGTAGTTTTATGTACAGTTCAGTGCAATTTTTCATGTCATCAGGTTCTATGGTATCCTAAAACATATCAAACGTGAATTATTCATATACTTACACTTTGATTCCTGGCATCGCTAGTACCACATTATGTTCTAAAATATTTTAATTATTTTTTACCTTGTTTGATATCTTCACAGTAAGCCACAACACACTGTTCAAGAACTCGGACATTGACTCATCCATCACAATAATCTTTGAGACACTGATACCAGAAATACCCAAAATATTCTTGGAGTCTAATACTTATAACATTTATCCACCTTAATTTTTACATATTTTTTTAACATTGCGAATTTTGTGCATTATGTCCACTTTGTTTGCTGACTATTATCAAACAAAAGGGAAACGATAAGTTGGTACCTACGTTGTTGGAGTTATCTGTTGATAAGCTATGTATCAGCGCAACGCACACTAAGTACCTGTCCGCACAAGTATTGTACTTGAGTGAACAAATACAATCTTATAATAAGTGCATTGCGGAAGATGCATGTATAATATTGCACTACAGAAACAATATGTAATATTTGTTTGATTTTTAACAGACATAAAAAATGAGGGGGATTTTGTCTATTCCTCTGTCATCTTTTTTTCATGTATGTTCCCCGATTTATCATAGACGCCTCCTACTGCGAAGCAGTCATGCTAGCAAAGGAGGAGGCGGGATGCGTGAAGGAGAGGATACCGTCCACCGCACGACCCAGCAGTCGGGAGATGCCCACGGCAACGGACGTCGCGAGACGATCTCCAGCCATCGTAGGCGCGGGCATGCGGGCGGCGAGATATGGGTGACTCGCTGTCCGATAATGGACCAAGCCCGGGTAGACGCGAAGGCGCGTTGTGTTTCACGCGCCTCTCAAAGAGCTGTCAGCAATCTGACGGGGCTCTGGGCTATTATAATAGGGTTTAGGTTAGGTTATTATAAAGTACCCTAAAAACAATAACATTTTTGTGGTAAAATGAGAAAAAGAGGATGTTAACCTTTCTTTTGTTCGCTTGGCAAAATCATTAAATGAGTTCCACCCAGGGCAGAGCGGGAGAGACTGTCGACTTGTCCACGGTGTCCTTCAACAGACCCCGCGCGCCTGGTATCTTCTTGACTAGTTAAGTTTCTACATCCGGCAAGGTAACTCGTGTTTGGAGTGAACATGATAGAATTGGTTATTATAGCACTTATTGCGGAAGAAGAAAAAAGAAACAAACAAAGGAAAAAAGGAAATCCTGGCAGCCGCGGGCGGCCTCGCAACCTTTTCAAGCGATACTGGTCTTTTAAGTATGTAGTTAAAGTTTAAAATTATTTCACACTGAAAGTGCTCGCCGCGTCGCTGCCGACTACTGCCATTCCGGTGTGACTCGGCCCTTTTAGTTGATCGTTCTTTATATTATTTTTCGAACAATACCATCAACATCCCATGGTTACTACAGCAGCCAGTTGAAATTACCTTAATGCAAGTTTTACCAGCTGTTTTATAAAATTTACTTTGAGCAACTGTTTCGTACAAGGTCATGGTTACGAATCCCCATCATCATCACGGAGGTAAAAGTAATACCGCAATAAATAATACAAAAAGGGTCGACACGGGTGTTCAAGAGACATGTGGACCCTTCTGTTTTACGGCACACCCAAATTTCTTGTCATATTTGTAATCTGTAATATTTCTGGCGCAAAATGTCCTTTAAAATTGTTTAGACATTTTGTTGGCAGTTATGCTTTTTGCATTATAAGTTTTTATTGTTAAGCCTGTTAAAATTTGGATGCAACAATACGAGCAATGGGTAACTCATCGTCCGATAAGGACCATGCCCAACTGGACGAGTACCTCAAGGAGATTTCAGCATAAACAACGGAGCCTGATAGGAAAGGTCTGGCAGGGTTGCGGGAATATATTCGAAGTTAACCACGACCGGCGGCCCTGGCATGGAAAGAGCAATTGAAGGAAGAGGGATTTTAGTCAGAGCAAATGTGATAGCTCCTGCTCCACCCAGTTCAAGGATACGAAAACCCACATTTGTTTTTTTTTATATTTTTTTTTACTGTTTATCAAACAACTGGCCCTAAGGCAGTTACTTAACTATTTGACTTTACCTACTTGTTAGTATGTAGTTAGAAGCATACATATAAATCGTTCCCTACTATCTATAGACCGTCTTTCCCTTTTGTACGCGCACCTAATCAGCGTCGCTTCTCATAATAAGTCGCTGTCACCCACAGAGGGCCTTGCTTCCGCTCCAGATGAGCGTACTATTGAAATAATAGACTTATTGCTTCAGAAGCTGGCTTAATTAGCTCAGGATTATTAATAGTTCTGTCTTTACCAGCACGCGTGACATGGCTAAATTCTATCTGTATTCAAAGAATAGACAAATTGATGCATTTATAGATACGCCATTTTCTATTTTTGTTGCTTTTTGTTTTTGTAATTGTTCTCGCATTCAATTACTGACAATAGAATATTTTAAAGGTAAAGAGTTTTGAAGCATTTTTTTTTCTAGCGAGGTAAATCCTCTCCGGGTCGACGGCGCGTTGTGTCCCACGCGCGCCTCAAAGAGCGTCAGCATAATGACGGGGCCCCCCTCTCAGAGGGCCAAAGCCTGCCGGGGTCGCGGGATTATTCCCTTACCGTAACCCCGGAACATAACAGGCTATCGAAGGTCACCGTGGATTTTAGTCAGTAGAAGTCTGACAGTCCCTCCCGCCCTGCCCGGGGTTGGAGGACTCATTTGATGATTTTACCAAGCTAAAAAAAAAAAAAAAGCGTGGTAAATCCTCTAATGAGTCCTCCCAACCCTGCCAGGACGGGAGGGACTGTCAGACTCGTACTGACTAAAATCCACGGTGTTCTTCAATAGCCCTTTATGTTTCGGGGTCACGGTAATGAGATAAGATCCGCGACCCCGGCAGGCAAAGCAATTCGTTTGGATTGGTTTTGAGTATATCCATTACAAAAATTCAACGCTTTATTCTTTATAATTTTGGTTCATCAACATTTCAGTCTTTTGCTGAATATAGGAGGAGCTGCCCGCACGATCTGCTGTTTAACATCTACCCTATACCGGCTACCTTCTTCAAAGCATCGGTCCATCTTGCCGGGGCAATCCCACACTACGTTTACTTTCATGTTTTTAACCGACTTCCTTCCAAAAGGAGGAGGTTCTCAATTCGGATGTTTGTATTTTTTTTTTGTTTGTTCGGGCATAACTCCGTCATTTAACAACCGATTTGAATAATTCTTTAGTTTAGTGCAGTAGTTTACGGATTACAAAATTTTAGTCCACATGTAAGAAAATTATGTATTTGACAATAATTTGGGTTTAATAGTGAAACTAAAAAGGACAAAATAAAAAACTTTTTCAAAAAAAAATGTAACCGACTTCAAAACAACAACAAAAAAAGGTCAAAATAACCTACAAAAAAACTTTTCTTTCCAAAGTCGGTGACAAAAAGTCAATGAAGTCACCGACTTTCGAAAGAAAAGTTTGGTATAGAACAAAAACAAAACTAAAAGAATAGTACGTAATTTGACCGTCACGATATACATATACATACCTATGTACAAACAATAAAAGTATCAGTAACTATGGCAACAAGATTAGAAGATACTCAGCATATTGCTCCAGTTAGTATTGTTATTACTTTCTCTGAGCATCATTAACATTTATTAGTATGACCGGCGGAAAACAGTTGAGCAATTTACTTTCATTACGGAGAACTGTCTCCTTCAATTAGCGAAGCAATTAGAGAAGGCTAAGCTACCCACTCTTACACGCTATGAAGCGGACTATGTTTTTTTTTTTAAGGTGGCAAAATCCTCAAATGAGTCCTCCCGCCCTGTGTGGGGCGGAAGGGACTGTCAGACTCTTACTGACTAAAATCCACCCGTGTTCCTTCCTATGCCCTTGTCGTTCCGGGGCCACAGTATCCTGGGTTAAGAAAAAACCCGCGACCCCAGCAGGCATTTGGCGCGAAACACGACGCGCCACCGACCCGGGCTTGGTCCTTGTTCGGACGGCGAGCTACCCATCACTCACCGTCCGCAAGCCCGCTCCGCCGCTGTGCCCTCTGCTAATCAGAGGGACACGCGTTGGAGCGTCCACACGACAGGCTATTCGCATACGGGCAAAGAGACCACTTAGGCACACAGTGCTTAAGGAAGAGTTTTTGCCCGCATCCCAGGGTGCACGCCGAAAAACTGGTCTTACCCCCGGACGTGTCCGAGAAGGAACTCCAGTCCACGGGCGCACGTGGAGGTTTCCTGTTATAGCACCCCGAGCGGACTATGCTTGGAGTTTCTTCGAAGGATAAAATGAGGAATCAACTTATCCGGAAAGGAAAGGGAGTAACCGATATAAGGTAACAGCTCATTAGAGACATCCGCGCGTTGGTAATGCGCAAGGCAAGCAAGCGACCAGCGAGTAGTCACCGAGTGGTCTACCCGCCTTCCGCGCGTGGAGGGCTTACGACAGAGGCGATCCGGTGTCGCTACGGAGTTGACATAGTGAACGCATACCCATAAAAAAGTCCATATACATAAAGAACAGTATTAATTTTTACCCGTGTTGCTAGGCAACTGGGCTTCTAGTTGTAATGTCCCTTTGTGCCTATTAGCCTTGTTTTGCTCCGTCTCCTGCTTGCATGGAGGGAAGTGGAAACATATTTTTCTACTCCTCCGCTATTCTTTTCTGATTAATTTCGTTGCAGGATCCAAGACGGATAAATTCAGACGGAACACGTCGAGCTTCATTGTTTCGACACTTTTCTGGTGGTTGGCACTGTTGATTCTGGCTCTCAGGAGTTGCAGTGGTTTAGCAATAGTGGGTTCGTCCCATTAAAAAAAAATACATAAAGAATACTAGCCTTAGGAGGTGAGGCGGTGAGGATTGGTTGTCGGGTGTCTTTAATGAGCTGTGACCTGCGTATGCAAGACCTTGCGATATTGTAAGCGTTTTTGCCGAGGACCGACTGAAACCTTCGAAAGCTACCCGTTACTTTTTGCCCCACCAGGGAATCAAATCCAGACCTAAGGAGACCAAAGGAGTAGTACTGTTACAAACTTTAAATGTCCCTCTGAACGCTGCCGTAATGATTTAGGAGGGAAGAATTATAAATAATCAAAGTAGCCACTACAAGTTTTAGTAATTCGGTTTATTTTCGTCACTCCAAAGGTGGAACACAATTGGCACCTGACGCAGGAAATAATGTTGTTAGTGAAGTTGTCGGTTATTTCCGACACATTCATCATCGGATCGTACCCTGCCTTGATTAACTGAACGAAACAAGAGGATTCACATACTAGCATACATGGGGTACGAGTATACAGGGTGGAATTCTGTAATGCCACCTGGAAGGAAAGTACTCTTAACACTTTCACTGTCCGCGCAGCAGACACAATACCTAAACAATAGTCGTGGATCACCCGTGATTCATCGGACAGGGAAGTGCTGGTTAATACTGCAGATAGAAAATTTTATTCAAAGGAAACATTCCTTTATTTTTGAATAGAAAACAAACTGCATTCAAAGATTTTCGAAAATTCTCTTCTCCACCCGGGAATGCAAGTTTTGCAAAACTAATCAAATTACATACTTGAATGAAGAGAATTTTCATGAAAAAACTCTTCATGCATAATAGCCAATCATCCAAAAGTTTGATATTGTGAACATACCTTTATGAAGCGGCTCGTAGCACCGCTACGACGCTACAGGTCGCCTCTCCAGTCAGCCGCGAGCTACGGCGTAGAGCGCTTGTAAATCTCGTAGCACCGCCCGAACATACCCGAACTTTGTATTCGGTCTTTTTATGAACATTAAAACGATATTACAGTTTTTTCATGAACATTAAAGTCTATGTGATTTATCTTTGAAAAGCAATCAGTGGTTTCATAACAGTTTAATATTTTTTCTTCAATACTTAAAGGTAAGAAAAGTAATAAAACTTTTGTTTCTTTTCGATGTAAGTTTTGTGGGACGTAGTTTAAATTATGTATCTTTCATTTCGCTGTGTAAACTTCTCTCGTATAGGCAATTTTGTAACAACTTTCAGCTTTCTATTTGTTTTTCTCCTGAAAAAATTTGACCTAGATTGTTTTAATTTACTAACAAAACATAGCTGGATATGTATCAGTAACTGAGTGCCCATGTTTGTTAGGTTTTGAATACTCTGATGTTCATTGAGAAGACACTTTATTTAGACATTTTCCTATACACTAAATAATTATTTAATTTAAACATATGCCACAGCTTCTGCTTTGAAGAAAACGTACTTGTTTACAAATAGAGGCATAATTCTCTGATTGCCCGTGCCCTACCATTATCATTTGTGGAGGTACCAGAGGTTCATATAAACAAAGAGAATCATTTAAGTCCAGGTTTTTTTTATAAAAAACTGTTTTTTTACTATTAAATGAGTCTTCCCGCCCAGGGTGAAACAGAAGGGATTGTCCGACTTGTACTGACTAAAATCCACAGCGTTCCTTCAATTCAATAGTCCTTTACGTTCCAGAGTCACGGTTAGCTATTTAGACAGTTCTATGAATCTAAAAAAAACCGTTATGATTTGTGGAGGTACCAGAGCTTCATAGAAACAAAGATAATCATTTTGGTTCAGGCTTTGTATTTATGAATCAGGTTTGAGGTCTGGCTCATACAGCTTTATGATGTTACCTAAACTGAGTTGTTATTGGTCAATAAGCAGTTGAATACTATTCTGCATTCGCATAGACTGGAAGTAAGTTTATGAGTTTAAATGTACGTAGATACACACCTATGATATTGAAGAAATTTTCAGTGTGAAAAACTTAAAAAAAAGTGTCATCTGCCAAGCAACAGCTAGGCCGATTATGATGATTATGAAGAATCCAACAAAAATATAGCTCCATTCCTGTCGACTATTTTTTTTAAATTAAAACTTCAGGGGTAGGTATAGTAAAACTTAATCTTTATATTTTTTTTGGTGAATGGCCTATTGCAACTCTTATATTGCTTATAAATCCATCATACAAATAATTCGAAATCAATCAACTGCTCATAGTTGACCTATTGACCACCAACATTTTCTCTTACCGTCCAAGTTGAAGAAATCTTGTTAAAAGTTTCTTTTTACTGAAAGGAACTGTCATCATTTTTGAAAGGGATTGAACTTATTTAAAAGATTTTACTCATAAATAATTACGAACTCACGACTCAAACATTACTTTTAATCTAAGCTTTCCGATTGACTTCACCGATCAAGATTAACATCAAATCTCGGATTAAGGCAACGCGGGTCTCATCAAATCTGAGATTCAGCCAACTTCGAGTGATTGACATTTTCTTAGATAACTTTGTTTGAAGGCTACTAATACTACCACAGTTCAGACTTTACTGAAGTCGCAAACTATTGGATTTGAAAAGATTTAATTTTCGTTGATACGCACTGAAACTTGAATAACAATTTGCGAAAATTTTGCACATTAAGGTGATTGCTTCGATGTAGCCCGCGAAATTCAAATTTTTTTACGTTTTTTGCAATTTGCAGGCCAGTGACATGTTGTAACTTTATAAATATTTGTGTTGCGCAAATAACAAGTATAATTTTAAATATAAAAATTGTCAAAAAATTCGCTCCATCAGCTCTCACATAGAAAAGGTGCATCGTAGTTAGATTTCGGAGATTTTAACATGATGCACCTTTTCTATGTGAGAGCTGATGGAGCGAGTTTTTTGATATTTTTTATATTTAAAATTATACTTGTTATTTGCGCAACACAAATATTTATAAAGTTACAACATGTCACTGGCCTGCAAATTGCAAAAAACGTAAAAAAATTTGAATTTCGCGGGCTGGTTGGAGCATCCCCCTTAACCTATATTCGTAGCTCAGTTGTAACAGCCTATACGAGTAAGTAGGTCGTAGGTTCCAACCCAGAACGGCGCATTAATTCGTGTAATTTATTAGAACACCTCTGTTTACAATAGCGTGAAAGAAATGGCAGAAAAAGGCATAGAACCAAACATCGAAGACGTGTGACATCCACAAACGCTGGGCTCGCAGGTTACGGGAAGCTTGTGGTGGCGTTGCCCGGTTTGAACCTCTAGGAGGTCAGCTTACCAAACAATATCATGCCAAACTTCGGTCATTCCAGTGCGGTAAGATTGCGTTCTAGCTGCGAAGTTTGGACAAACGCTATAGTACAATATTTTTATAGTATATCCAATGACCAGAGCCACGTCCGCAAATTGATCGTACTGTTTCCATGGAACTTTCAGTGTGTATTTCTAAGGCCAAATTGTTGGATCAGTAGTTCTAATAATACAATACATTTTAATGCAATATCATGGTATTTTTTTAAATATTGTTCTAATGAGATGTGGCCCAATATGTCCACTTTGTGGAGCTCTGACTCAGCCAGAAAACGTCGCGGCAGACCTCGTAAAGGATGGCGAAATGAGCTGGACAACACTAACGATCAGTGAACCACTTTGGCTCTGGATCGTGAAAACTAGAAGTCATGGGGAGAGGCCTTTGTCAAGCAGTAGTATGCTGTAAGCTAGTACTATCAATATTCATCATCAGCCGGAAGACGTCCACTGCTGAACATAGGCCTCCCCCTTAGACCGCCACTCCGAACGACAATTCGCCATTTGCATCCATCGGTTGCCCGCGACTCTCACGATGTCGTCAATGAACCCAGTGGGAGGCCTGCCTACGCTACGTTTTCCGGTCCTTTGTCGCCACTCGAGAACTTATTTCTCCATCGGTTATCAGTTCTACGAGGTATGTGGCCTGGCCAGCCCATAGCCACTTCTACTTGCAAACGACGAGCTATTTAGGTGACTCTGTTTTACAGAAACACATACTTGTTTTCAAAGAAACTCCGAGCGTAGCTCTATGCATTTATATTATTTGTTGAGTGACTCGCTTAGGCACAATTCCCACCAACCGGCCGGACCCGGCGGCATTTTACAATGCGGTAAAGAACATTGAAATCTATCAACAGTAAATACAGTTCATATTTGCATGCAACTTACGAGGCACGTCACTACGTGTCGCGGAATGCCGACGGAGATAACTTTGCAAGTAAATATGAACTGTATTTACTGTTGATAGATTTCAATGTTCTTTACCGCATTGTAAAATGGCAGCGGGGTCCGGCCGGTTGGTGTGAATCTTACCTTAATCTTTCTAAAAGTATCAACATATATTTTTAACCGACTTCGAAAAAAAGTAGGTTCTCAGTTCGACCTGTATGTATGTATGTATGTTTATCCGCGATTATCTCGCGTTTGGCTGAACGGATTTTGATGCAGTTTTCAGAAATGTGTTCATTACATTTTTTTTCGTTTTGCTTAATAGGATTTTCAAAGACGCCGAATTTATGAAGATTTTTGATGGTTATTTCAACTAAAAACGAAAAAATAAAAAACTTTTTGAAAAAAAAGGGAACCAACTTCAAAACCAAACAAAACACAAAAAATTTTCTTTCGGAAGTCGGTGGCCATTATATCAATGAAAAAAAAAACAAAGCTACGGAAGTCGGTGGCTTTGTTTTTTAGAAAGAAAAGTTATTATAGTTTTTTGTGTTTTGTTTGGTTTTTTAGTTATTAAAGTACCTACTCTTCAAACAGTTTATCTCCTACCCAAGTCGTCTTCCCAGCATCGTATATCTGCAACAAATCCCGGATATTGCATCATATCCGATACAATCGAGAGACAATCTCTTGCAGCATCATTTCCGATACACTAAACGCTTGCATGTGTAACAGGGCATTTCAGAATAGTACTTGTATTTTCTTTCTTTCTTGCTATCGATATAAAAGATACTGTTTATTTGGTTTTGTTACATTACAGCTCGTTGCTTTTTTTTCTTTTTATATAAAAGGAGACAATATTATGAATGTGTTGATGGCAGAATTGTTACCGTAAAATTATCTTTGTGACGTAAATTTAACGTCGATTTTTATGTTAATTTTATTAAAAAAACATTATTCCTCTTTCGTATACGAGGCGCTTTTTCATTTTCCATCCAATTAACTTCATAATACTTTTAATTAGGGTAATAGGTATACGGAAATCTAGTGTAAAGGCCTCTGATATTTTCTTTTTTATCGTGGTAAAATCATCAAATGAATCCCCACCCCGGGCAGGGCGTGAGGGTCTATCAGACTTGTACTGACTAAAATCCACGGTGTCCTTCAATAGCCCTCCATGTTCCGGAGTCACGGTGAGGAAATAAATCCCGCTACCCCGGCAGGCTAAGGCCTCTGATATTAGCGGAAAATTAAACAAGGATGCTGGTATTGCTGGGATAGTTTCCCACGCGGTACAAATATTTGTAAGTGGTCCGATTTTATTTATACGTGATTAAATGTTTCTATAGTACACTTACTCTCGGTACAGAAATTCCATGGCAACGATTAAAAAAAAATGAGAATATTACTAATAGTTTTTTTTTAATTTTTTATGTGTTGTTATTTATTATATTCATAATAGTTTTAAATAAAATTATGTAGCAGGTCATTCTAAAATAAAACACAGAAATGCACTATTTAATGGTATCGAGAATATTCGATTCCTCACAACCAAACTACATTTAGATTTCCAGTTATTTGCTTCTGAATATTACTAAAAATATCAATGAATGTTTACAGCGCCTCTGAAATATTTATTTCAGTTTCATCGCATTCGTTTCGGGCTGGTAAAATCATATACAATTTGACTGACATGCGTCTCAATCGCGTGTTGAACTCATAAGCTCCGTTTGAATTTGCTTTACTAATTATAAACATTTTATCACAAACAAGAAACTGTGTCAGGCCAGCTTTTAGTAAAGGAAAGCGTGGTTTAGCTCCACAAGATCTAAAAGACCTACAAGGAGGGTCTTATACCAAAAAACTGAAGTTTTAGGTAAGTATAAGACCCTCGACGGGGCCCCCCTTTAGAGGGCCAAAGCCTGCCGTGGTAGCGGGACTTACGTACGACCCGGAACGTTACGGCTACTATTTAGGGACACCGTAGATTTTCATCAGTACGAGTCTGACAGTCCCTTCCGTTCTGCCTTGGGTGGAAGGACTCATTTGATGATTTTACCACGTTAAAACTAAAAAAAAAGTATAAGACCCCTTAGGCCCCCAGACATCTATATAGAATTAAACTATGGATTTGTATTGCGATATAGTCTCCTGGATACCAAAGCCATAGTGTTTGTCGACCATAGTGAATGCGCGAGGGCCTAGGCCTGCGGCGGGGCCGTTGGTGGGTGCGGTGGCGGACGAGTCGCTTCAGTATGGCCACAAGCAACGATTTCATTATTAAGCCTACTCTACACTACTCGCGAAGTTGGTCGAAGTTGACCGAATACGATAGTGTAGAAGGGCATATTATTGCTTCGCTTCGTGCAACTTCGGCTCGCTTCGGACGACTTCCATTTGTTGTCGGTTTTTACGAACGAGTGAAAGGGCACAATGAGCTCCTCGCGAAGTTCCACGAGTGTGTAGTCATATACTTCGGGACTTCGACCAACTTCGACGAGTACTTCGTCGAGGCAACTTCGCGAGTAGTGTAGAGCAGGCTTTATGTTGCTCTAGGCTCGCAGTGTGTTTGAACACATTACGTATCCGAGACTCGCGTTGGGCTGCGTACGAAAGGGACCCGCCACAGACAGTCGTAACAGAAATACGAAAGATCTGCGATGCGATATTGTCATTTGTCTTGTCCCTTCTAAACATTTGTCGACAAAACCTGGTTGATAACCAAAGAAACCCTCTCCCACCATTGCCTTCAACTCACTCATACAATATAATATAATCAACAGCCTATTTGTTGGCAGGAAATTAAATTAATCATGCACAATGTGCTCGGCGTTCCGTAATGAACTATGCAGAACAATAACACAGTACCTTATGTACTATGAACGTCTATGTACTATCGATTTATTGGAAAATATTATCAGTGGATGAGGTTTTGTATTTTGTATTGCTTTTATCATTGCATTAATTTATCTAGCAGTCAAATTAAGTCCTGATTAGTGTGTGATCACTGCAGGGACCCAGGCCTCCTCGCTGTGAGAGGAAGTGGGCCGTAATCCACCACGCGGGCCCAGTGCGGGTTGGTAGATGTCACGTGTCTTCAAATTTTTGGTTCTAGGACATGCCGGTTTTCTCACGATGTTTTCCTTCACCGTTTTGAGAGCAGTGGTGATGAAATGAATTACACGAAGTAATGCACCTGGCGGGGTTCGAACCCACGACCTACAACTCGTAAGTCGGGACCGATACCACTGGGTCACCACTGCTCTCTCAGTGTGTGATTACCGTCATTTTATTTTGGCTTGTCTTTCATATTACAGAGATCGTCTCTGATCTATAAAGCTAGCCTATTCTCTATTTTCTCTGGGTTCTACGATGTACTCTTCGATTAGGCGACTTTGAGATCGTCCGATCGTGCAGCGAAAGTGATGAGCGCTTTGTCGCTGTCGCTAGCTTGGTGAAGAGTAAACTTTGGTCCCATGGTGGCGGGAGAGCTGAAATGCGTTGTCACAAGGCTGTGTTTCTGAAGAAAAGCATATTGTAGTGGTCCATTAGTAACCTTTAGGTAGGAGTTGTAGTTCAAAGGTTCGAACACAAAAAACCCTCAAAACGGTGACAGAAAACAGCTGATGAAACCAGCAAGTCCTAAAACCAAAATACTCGAAGAAATGTGTGGTCTGGCCATCCGCACTCGGCCCTCATTTTGGAGTACAGCCTACTCTATCTCACAGAGAGGGGGGGCTGTGTTTTGGTAAATTAGTGGTATATAGTATTAACCTATGTAAGTGTCAAAGTTCAGTCCAACGGCAAAATGCATCCAGTTGCTTCAATGTTTCAAGGCCCTTCATTCTTCTCACTTCTTTTTTCACTCTGTTCTATTTTCTTTACACTCTATTTTCCTCTTTTTTCTTCCAACTCGCAATTATCTCTTTATAGTACTAGTTTTTCAGTCTTAAACGTCTTTAAAATGTTATCAAACAGTACATAAAATGAGGTAACTCAGTAGATAACTATCGAACGAAAAGGTAGACGTGCTAAACCATCAAACGAAATTGAATTACAAGTACATTAACGCAAACAAATGCACCATTATAAGAACAGATTGCTACACACCGACAAGGTAAATTAATTTACTTAGGACTAGGAGCCCATAATTCTAAGTAGGTTGATCTAATTCGTTTAGTCCCTATCCATACAAGACAACTAATACTAAGTCGCACTTAGAACTTTATCACGCGTCAAGTGCAATGTAAATAAGTTGACACGAAAGCTTGGAACTTATTTCACCTAGGCCTACTGTCCACACAGTCGTCTTTCGTAGGATGCATGTAACCTACAAATGAAGATAGGCGTATTTTCCAACGAGAAAGGACGTCTTTTGTTGTAAAAATGCATGACGAACGCAACACGAGCGGCTGACGTGACCAGGGACCGAAACCGGTATGATCAATACGGGTATTTTTTCGGTAACAACCTTTTTTTCTTTTACAGGTAACTAAAGATTACCTTTATTATTAAAAGTGAATACATAACCAGTATTAATACCGGTTACCGAAATAAAAATTACCCCTATCTTGCACACTTCACACGTGCCGTCGGCAATAGTCACAGGGCACACATCGCATGTGTGTGTGACAAAGAGTCGTTATCTTTAGTTAACCGGTATTAAATCGGTAACCTGAATAGAGGTTACATTTTTCTTCGGTCTGGTTACCCAGATAGCGGTTACCTAAATCTGAAAAATAACCAAAATTCTTCAATACCGGTACCGTAATTTATAAAGGTTTTCGGTCCCTGGACGTGACGTTGCCGCTTCGTGGACACAGATTTCATTGTTTCTACGCAAGATGCAAGCATTCGTCTTGCAATCGTCAAGTGACGAAAACATGCGTATGACGTGCAACCGCACGTCATACGCATGTTTACGTGGACAAGGGGTCATCGTCGCGTGTCAACGAGTCCACAAAATCCCACCTGACAAATTGCGGTCGCGGGACTCACGAGTACCGTGGCCCTGGAAGGTAAAGAGCTATTGAAGGACACTGTGGATTTTAGTCAGCACAGTCTATCAGTCCCTCCTGCCCTGCTCTGGGTTGGAGGACTCATTTGACGATTTTACAACGCTAAAAAAAAACCTGACGAATTGGCGACACTTGCTCTGCATTTCTTATGTCATGTGAAGGTCGTGGCACTGTTAAAACACGTAACCGTGATTTGGAACATAAAGGGCTATTGAAAAAACACCGTGGATTTAAGTCAGTACTAGTCTGACAGTCCTTTCCGCTCCACCCAGGACAGGAGGACTCATTTGATGATCTTACCACGATAAAAAAATGTTAAGGTAAAGTATTGGAAATGGAAATTTGCAGCACTGCCTAAACGTTATACGGTTATAATATCATGCTACTGGAACGCAAAGAGTATTTAAAGAAATATAATGTTATAGTCCCCTCCGCTTTACTCAAGGGAGGATTTATTTGATGAAATTTCAAACACAAAAACATATGAATACTATATGAATAGTATTAGAACTAGGTACTTAGATGTTTTTGTGTACAAGACATACATACATACAGAGCTCCAACATTTAGTTGTACGTTTTCTCCTTTGTTGTTTGTCTAAGCTCATTACCTTATAAGATAAAGCAGCATTGAATATGATAAACAAGTACAGTTGAACAAAAGATTTGGTGTGCAAGCAGTGTAGCATTTTCGGGCTTTGAGCCTAGTATTTCATGGAAAATGATAGGAAAACTAAAACTTCAACGAGTTTTCTAGTAAAAGTAAAAAGTAAAGTAAGTTACAAAGCTCAAGTGCCTCCTTTTATCTAAAGTTTCAAGTAGTCTTACTTGGCGGATCTTATAAATAGAAAATGCCCAAATATATCTGTAAGTACTTATTTTGAATATTAATTTTAAAAAAAACAATCTAAACTAAATGGAAGGGTGATAGTCACTCTTTCTCAGAAAAACTACCGATGGTTTTAGATGAAATTTCGTACATAGATAGTTTATAACTTGGACAAACACATTAGATCTTTTTGATTCCGCTATGGCGTTCCCGTGGGATATACGGATATTTCGAGATACACGCAGACGAAGTCGTTGGCAACATCTAGTAAAAGTATTTTCAGAGCTTAAAGTTTACAATAATAATAAATATTTTTCACTTCGTCAGTGCATTCAAAAGCCGAATAAATATTTCTGTTTACATACCAATTAGGTAGATTTTTCGAGTGTACTTTCAGTAAGGAGCTTACTGTTCTATAGGTACTTCATTGTTCACATGTCTGTTGACGTATGCGGGTGACTTTTCAGCTCGGCGAGTTTCATTTTTCAAGTTTAAATATCAAAGGGAGGCTTTTGGGAGTATTACGTGTGTGAGGACATGCTGATCATGTAGTATGATGCCTGTGAGGGATTTTCTTGTGTTTATTATTTGAAAAAGGGAAACTGAAAATTGAAGAATGAGAGTAGCTGTGTTTGGAAGGAAAAAAATGTGTTTTTTTAGAGTTAATTAAGCAAGGTTAGAGTTTTATTGTGAAGAAAAAGGTTTTTAATCATTTTGGATTTTTTTCAAAGCTACAAAAAATCTCACTTTTTTTTCATTACAAAAACTTCTAAAACTTTTGTATTGTTTCGGTAGTGTATTATTTCTTCTTTCAAATAAGTTTTTGGTTCAAGAATCGGGGTATTTATGATTTGAAACTATTTATGCGTCTTCGCATAAATACTTTCGACATTCATCTGTCAACAACCACTTAAAAATGACGTTTAGCAAAAATACGGTCTGTGAAAATTATTCTCGAATAATAATAAATTATTATCGTTTCAATACAAATATTATGTTATTTTCATACTTACATTGTTTATTTAAGAGCGTAAAAGTATTAAGCCGGAAACACATTATTTAACACGCCACGCGACGCAACGTGTCGACACTCGATGTGCAGTGAGCGCGTGTCGTCGCGTCGGGTGTTCATAGTGTGATTCTGGTCATAGAAAACAATACATTTGATTTGACCCAACACGCATCACGTTTCATCGGGTGGCGTCGGGTGTTAATAATGTGTTGCCGGCTTTATGACCTCACAATATGGCACCATAACACTTTTGTTCTTATCGTGGTCGATCACAAACAATCCCAATCCCAATAATTCTGGACCTCTCTTTCTTCCAATCTATAAATATTATGACTTGATTGGTAAATAGGTACAATTACAATGAAGTCCCTATTTCGACAACCATTAGACGCTGAAAGCAATTTATAAGACGTGAAGCCAATATTTTCAGCAATAAATGTCTACTGGAGCAATTTATGAATCATGAAGGTAGAACTCAGGGAGCGATGAAAATAAGTCAACAACTTTCGGAACTAGGGCGACAATTTGACAATAAGTCCGGATATTTCTTTATTTGTCTACGCATATTTTGTAATGAAAATTGACGGTACGGTTGGCGCCGATTAGAGCCCCGCATGCAACAAATATTTTGTAAGAATAGTTGTTCCCGGTCTGGGTCTTGTATGTGTGAGAGTTCTGTGTTTTTAACGCACCCAGGAAAAAATCCTAGTGTGGGGTTTTTTTTAATTAAATACCCATTTTTATAGACGAACAAATACCAAAGACACGGCTGAATTAGTTCGAGATAAATTGTCCATGCATAGTGGATTATGACCCACTCCCTTTCACAGAGAGGAGGCCTCTGTCGCAGCCGTGGGAACATTATAGGCTGATGATGATGATGATGAAATGTTTAAAAACGTAATTATTTTAAACACTACATTCAGCTATACCTACTTTTACTCGAGTAAACAGACAAATGACAAGGGCAAGCCAAAACTCATTCGGACGGGAGTCAAAAAGTCAAATATGTTCGGACATATACGAACGCATGGGAAACCTATTTGGAACCCAACTGGGATAAATAAATTAAATCATTCATTTTAGAACTATGTGTGGTGGCCAACATAGTTTTGAACAAAGCTAAAGTTTAAGTAAAGTTACGTTTAATTATTTGAGTTGTTAGGTTTGAGCAAATACGGGTATAATATTGTGATTGCAACGGCTATTGTGGTTTTGTAACTAGCTTGAATTAAAGAAACATTAGGTACTAAAGTTTCTAGTCTCGAGATTTTCATTAATTTTGGTTACTTTTACTATTTATTTTATTTCTTTATTTGTGTACTCACAGAAAACATTTCTTCTTTTAATGTGGTAAAATTATTAAATGAGTCTTTCCACCCAAGGGAGCGGGAGGGACTGTCAGACATGTACTGAC
The DNA here is from genome assembly GCA_036375495.1 of Agrotis segetum. Lineage (NCBI taxonomy): Eukaryota > Metazoa > Arthropoda > Insecta > Lepidoptera > Noctuidae > Agrotis > Agrotis segetum. The sequence goes on along the minus strand of JAQSVV010000175.1, from coordinate 4,630,333 downwards.
TAAAATCCTTCTTTAAGTCCCTTAATAGCCCTTTACGTTCCGGGATCACGGTAATTCATTAGTCCCGCGACCTTTGCAGGCTTTGGCCCTCTATAGAGGGGCCACACACAAACAATTTTACATAGACATTGGAATATTCACACTGTTGATTCTGGCTCTCAGGAGCTGCATCAGTGGTTTGGGAATAGTGTGGTGGGTTTGTCCCAATAAAGACATTGTAATACCTATATAATTATTTTAAAACTCTTTGTTGAATTACAAATACGAAAGTTTGAGTGATAGATGGATGGATGAATGCTGAAATTGTGCTTGTTACTCTTTCACACAAAAACATCTGAACAGATTTGGATCAACACGTTGGATACGTTTTATCCCGGAATCATATCCCTTTGGGATAAAATTTACTTTTCTTTAAACTAACACACACATTCACAGCCGAGCTGTTGTTTCAGTTTCAGCGCTAATCCGCTTCAGCCAGCAAACAAAGATAACGTAACGTTATAACTAACAAACACATCCATAACTTTTAAAACTAGGATTAAATTCTGCAGAAATACTGTGAAATATGACGGTGGGTAAGCCTTGTTTAAAAGAGTTCGTTTATAATAGTACACGACTAGATGTTTTGTTGTCTGTGGTCAATGACAATAAAGCCTCTCTGTGGTCCACCCGACTTGTGCAACAAAGACCAACGATGCGACGTACGACACGAATTGTAACTATGTGTTTTCGCTACCAGCGGCGCTTCGCGGCGTGCTACAAACATTTTAATTTAATACATTTGATCTTACCGCTCACGTCCCTTAATGATACCTCGTTATAGAGGTCAAATGTGTTTTAGACCCTCCGCTATAATGGCGGTATTCATCATTCCTTTGATGTTGAATTTTTGACTTCATACGATCAAATCGGTCCGGGTGTTCGATCGTTTAGGGTCCGCCTTAGGGCTCTTTCAAGGTACTTAGGTATCTACTACCGGTTTGAAATGACAACCTAAGGATAATATTTTCAGGCCACTTGACCGAATTTCAGTCACAGTTGCCGCTAGTCTCAACAGAATCTATCAATTTAGTAGTAGAAAAATAAAGGACAATGGGCAAAAATGTATGGAACTTGGTCCAAGATCCTCCACTGATGACACTTATGGGAAATGAAAGTATATGGTTGTGACATCATTCCGGCAAGAGATTATCAAAATCCGTCCGGGGGTTCTTTTTTTATGTCTACTTAAGTGACTCCTAACCTAACCTAACTTTACCTATCCAAACCTAACCTAACCTAACTTGTTTTGTTAAGCTGTAAATGATGCCCGACGTATATTGAAGCATCTGGGAAGGCGCTTAGCTTATGCGTGCCTTAGACCCACTAAAATACCAACGAGACCTAAAATAGCTAACCTAACCTAACTTTTTTTGTTCAGCTAAAAATGATGCCCGAAGTATACTGAACCATCTGGGAAAGCGGTTGGCTTATGTGTGACTTCGAGCCACTAAAAATACCATCAAAACCTTAAATAGCTAACGTAACCTAACTTTTTTTGTTCAGCTAAAAATGATGCTCGAAGTATACTGAACCATCTGGGAAAGCGGTTGGCTTACGTGTGACTTTGAGCCACTAAAAATACCAACAAAACCTTAAATAGCTAACCTAACCTAACTTTTTTGTTCAGCTAAAAATGATGCCCGAAGTATACTGAACCATCTGGGAAAGCGGTTGACTTATGTGTGACTTCGAGCCACTAAAAATACCAAAAAAACCTTAAATAGCTAACCTAACCTAACTTTTTTTGTTCAGCTAAAAATGATGCCCGAAGTATACTGAACCATCTGGGAAAGCGGTTGACTTATGTGTGACTTCGAGCCACTAAAAATACCAAAAAAACCATAAATAGCTAACCTAACCTAACTTTTCTTGTTCAGCTAAAATGATGCCCGAAGTATACTGGTCCATCTGGGAAAGCGGTTGGCTTATGTGTGACTTCGAGCCACTAAAAATACCAAAAAAACCTTAAATAGCTAACCTAACCTAACTTTTTTTGTTCAGCTAAAAATGATGCCCTACGTTTAATTGACCATCTGGGAAGGTGGTTAAACTAACTAACTAACTGACTAAAAATACCAATGAGACCTTAAGGTCTGCTGAAGCTGAACAAATAAGTTAGGTTGGGTTAGCTATTTAAATAGCTAATTAAGGTCTCGTTGGTATTTTGAGTAGGTGTAAGTGAAACATAAGGCAACCGCATTCCCAGATAGTTTATAGTGGCATCGTTTACAGCGGAACAAAAAAAGTTAGGTTAGGTTAGCTATTTAAGGTCTCGTTGGTATTTTTAGTGGGTCCAAGTCACACATAAGCCAATTGCCTTCCCAGATGGACCAGTATGCATCGGGCATCATTTTTAGCTGAACAAAAAATGTTCGTTTAGGTTAGCTATTTATGGTCTCATTGGTATTTTTAGTGGGTCGAAGTCACACATAAGCCAACCGCTTTTCCAGATGGTTCAGTATACTTCGGGCATCATTTTTAGCTGAACAAAAAAAGTTAGGTTAGGTTAGCTATTTATGGTCAAATTGGTATTTTTAGTGGGTCGAAGTCATACATAAGCCAACCGCCTTACCAGATGGTTCAGTATGCGTCGGGCATCATTTACAGCTGAATGAAAAAAGTCAGGTTAGGTTAGCTATTTAAGGTTTTGTTGGTATTTTTAGTGGCTCGAAGTCACACATAAGCCAACCGCCTTCCCAGATGTTTCAGTATACGTTGGGCGTCATTTTTAGTTGAACAAAAAACGTTAGGTTAGGTTAGCTATTTAAGGTTTTTTTGGTATTTTTAGTGGGTCGAAGTCACACATAAGCCAACCACCTTCCCAGATGTTTCAGTATACGTTGGGCGTCATTTTTAGTTGAACAAAAAAAGTTAGGTTAGGTTAGCTATTTAAGGTTTTGTTGGTATTTTTAGTGGCTCGAAGTCACACATAAGCCATCCGCTTTCCCAGATGGTTCAATATACGTCGGGCGTCATTTACAGCTTAATGAAAAGTTGGGTTATGTTAGATTAGGTAGTCACTTTTAAACGGAAATAAAAAAAGAACCCCAGGACAGATTTCGATAATTTTTTGCCAGAATGATGTCACAACTATGTTCTTTCATTTCCCATAAGTGTCATAAGTGGAGGATCTTGGACCGCTTTTGCCCATTGTCATTTAGTACTTTTAGTGATAATTTTAATTGATATAGTTTCTTTAAATTTTTTTTTAGTTTTAGTCTAAAAAAATGCCTCGGTTGCAAATACTAAACTTCGTTTCACATAAAATCGAGCGTCCATAACAGTCAAATCAAATTGAACAGGCCTACGTTCAATGTTGGTGACGACATTTTCCATTTAAAATAGTTACTCGCAGGATGTGCACAATGTTTTAATGGAAGCTACTAGAAATGTTGGAACTTTGTTATCAGGCTTTTACTAACAGACAAGTGGTTTACAGGAAAGCACGAATTTTAGAACTAGTTGTAGGTACTAGGGTTTCAGGAGTTACGAAAGGGTCGGATAACTACTTCAAAAACAATAAAAGGAAACATAGCGCAGACAAGAGTATTCCCCTGTTTTCTCCTTGAAAAAACAGAACCAAGGCAAATATTCGATATTTTTTATATTTTTTACTGTCAATAAACACCAGAAAGGTTTTTGAGGTGGATGGGATCCACATCGCAGTTGTCCATAGGTACCGGGTAAAGGCACCATAGGTTACTTGTAAACTGTGGTGATGATTGAGCAATTCCACTGGCGGTGGTAGGCGTTGCGATGGCCGACTGGCTCATAACCACCATCCTGATGCCTGAATCGAATTGGTGCGAAGGAGTCCCAGCTCCTTCTGGGTTAGCCAGCTCCATCTTAGGTCCATCTTAGGTTTCATCAGATCAGAAGCAAACTTCTGGGTTAGATTAGGACCAAGAGAAAACCTCTAATAAATGACAAAACACTAACAAATAGGACGGCAAGTACACAAGAATGCGAGAGAGATCGTTATTATCCATTTAAGTGCATTTGAAAATCAGCGTCGGGCACCAGTTGTCCGACATTATGCTAAAATGGGCCTATTCGGCGCAGCCGTGAGTCACACAGTATATAATATGTCACCATAATCTTTCTTTTTTACAAATTGTTTAGTTTTAAGTTCTTTTTTCTTTCTTTGTTTCATTGTCTTCATCTGGGTGTAATTTATCTATAATATGTATGTATTTAAAAATATATAAGTATGTTTATCAGTTGTCTAGTACCCATAACACAAGCTCTGCTTAGCTTGGGACTAGATGGCGTTGTGTGATAGTTGTGGAATATTATTATTTATTGTGTGCTTTGTGTATTTTGTGATACTGTGTGCACTTGTGGCGTGTGCCAATAAACGTTTTTTCTTTCTTTCTTTCTTTCCTGATCTGAGATCAGGCCCAGGGCTTTCTATGATACGAGGAGGTCACGTCACCAACTTCCAATCTCCAACCTGGGTCTCAAGTACTAAGCGACGCAAACCAAACTCATTTCTCGTACTTGAGACCACGGGACCAACGGTTTCAGATATTACAGACTGTGCCCGTAAACAAATTGTCACCGCGACCACATTCACTGGTCCATAGTGACTTGTAGCTGTGTGGTTTACGTCGACCACAGTTTATATCCTAGCTTTATTGCTATAAGCAGTAAGTTGCAGATTGCAATGACTACTACAATAAATTGTCCTATCTAGTTTATAACTTTATACACCTTTTTACGATTAGTTCGAAAATAAAATGCTTACTAATTTCTTTAAATTCTATGCTCCACGATAGGTAGGAATTTCTCCAGTGGCTTTTTTTTATCATGGTAAAATCATCAAATGATTTCTCCCACCTAGAGCAGGGCGGAAGGGACTGTCAGACTCGTTCTGACTCAAATCCAGGGTGTCCTTCAATAGCTCTTTACGTTCCAGGTTCATTTGATAAGTCCCGCGACCCTTCTCCAGTGTCTTGGGGGCATAATTAACAAAATACTCATTTATACACAAATACCCAGCAAAATTGTACGTATTTTTAACCGACTTCCAAAAGGAGGAGGTTTTCAATTCGAATGTTTGTATTTTTTTAATGTACAATTTTATTTTTCACGTCGTTTTACGTTTCAGTATTCACAATGCATGACTTTTTAAGTCTGGCTATGAAATTAAAATTGTAGAAAAACGAAATGGCGGAGTTTTATTTCGGGTGTCGTTCTCCAATTCAGTGAAACTTTTAAGCAACTTTTAGGTAGTCGGCCATTGTAATGGGTATATTTTTGTCGCAGTTTATTGACATTTTCTGTCTGTGAAACCGATGTAGGTACAGTCAGCATCAAAAGTTGCTGACCACATTCAGATTTTCAAAATCGCTGTACACCACCGTAATAATACGGTGCCTAGATTTCTACTAAATACATATATCGACCTCTATCGAACTCATTTGATGATTCCACTTACGATAGAAAAAATGGGAACAACGACATCTTTATTATACAAATATTTATTCTGTTTGTTAATCGAACTTCTGACACGCAGTACAACAGTCAATAGCTATCAGCCACTACGCCAATCATTTCGTCAATAAATTATTAGGTACAAGACGTCCAGAAGTTAGCTGCGACTTCCAAGCAAAAGTCACGTTCAGTTTCCTAACTGATCGCGGTTTAGAACTTAACAACAAAGTTACTGATCCAAGTCGAAACCTCTCGCCCTAAAGTTTGGGGACCGTAAACCACGGATTTTTCTGTAAGAAGATTTAAGGACAAGATTAAAATACTTAATCCTTTATTTGTGATACCTTACTGGTGAGTTACTTGATCAAAGTAGATGGTTCCTCACCTCCTTCTGCGAAGCAGTCATGCTAGCGAAGGAGGAGGCGGGCCGCGTGAGGGAGAGGACAGCGTCCACCGTACACCCCAGCACGCGTAGCATGGCGATTCTATCTTTATTCTATGTTCTGTCATTTTGTCTATTCTTGCGTCGGCAAAACCATATTATTTCTGTGGCAAAACCCCTTTCTACGGCGCCATGCTATGCCTGCAGCCGCAGTGGAAGACACCCACGGCGACAGACGTTGCTAGACGATCTCCGGCCAGCGTAGGCGCGGGCATGCAATGGGCGAGTCGCTGTCCGACCATGGATCATGCCCGGGTCGACGGCGAGTTTGGTTCCGCGCTTCAAAGAGTGTCAGCATAATCACGAGGCCCCCCCCTTAAGAGGGCCAAAGCCTGCCGGGGTCGCGGGACTTACGAATTACCGTGATCCTGGAACGTAAAGGGCTATTGAAGGACACCGTGGACTTAAGTTAGTACAAGTCTGACAGTCCCTCACGCCCTGCCCGGGGTGGGAAGGACTCATATGATGATTTTACCACGCAATTTTTTTAAATTTATTTTTTAATTTTTACGAGAATCGGAAGAACCACAGAAAGAGCACATAAGGTGCTGTTTAATGAAAGAGGGCGTAAAGTAGTACTTTATAGCCGGTTGTACACCGCAATAAATGGGCATCACTACGGTCTGCTGATGTGCCATTAAATCTTCCATCACGTGAGATATAGACCGGAATAACATTGACGACAAAACTTCTAGAGTTCTATCAGGAATTTCATTGTTCTTGATTTATGAAGATTTTCATGTGATCTAAATTTAGCATCGGTTAAATAACCTATAATCCCATACAAACTGTTCACAAGAATTCGGCACGGAATAAATATGATTCTCAAAAAAAAATCTCTTACGTCAATAAAAAAAGCCGGACTCACGCACGAATGGTTCTGTACATACCTAACTAAAAAACGGCAAAAAAATCATGTCTGATTTATAAAAAAAATATTTGGTCCTGTTTTTAGTAGATAAGTACAGTGGCGACAGAAATACATCATCTATGACAACTGTGTAACTATCACGGTTCATGAGATTTATTAAATAGCCTGGTGACAGACGGACTCACAGACAAACACATGGACGGATAGACAGTCAAGTTTTAGTCATAGGGTCCCGTTTTACCCTTTGAGTAAGGAATCCTAAAAAACAATCGGTTTGATATTATTTTGACCGTGAAATATTTTTGTTATTTTGGCTATAGAAACTTCGTCCAAGAAAAACGTTCGATCGCATACTCGGGCTCTTTGTTTAAGATTATTTATTGCATTTTCGCTTTTAGCAGATATGTTTACAGTTTACTGCGTTATTTTATTTTTTATTTAATGTTAACTATTTATTTTTATGAAAAAAAAGTAGTATTTTTGTAATGTAGGTATGGTTAAAGTTCTATTTTAATAAATTTCAATACTTACGTACTATATTTAAGTACTAAAATTAAAAGTTAAATATTTCAGAAATGCCCCCCTCTGTCTCGCGATCACAATCAAGACTGCTGAGCGTGGGGTCCTGGGTTCCATTCCCGGGTCGGGCAAAAAGTGCTATCAGGTTTTTCCATACGAATTTCTAGCACGTATTGGTAACTTTGTTTTGATTATTTTTTAAACTCTCCATACACAGTAAGACCTACTTTTAAATAATAATTGTGACCTGTGTCATAACAATGTTCTGTACAAATGTAACACAGGAAAGGTTAATGAGGCTGTTAACAGTAAGGTATCTTTTTATAGCCGAGCAGCATCATGCTATTAAACATTGACTTTCCAGGTACTGGTACAAACTTAACAGAGTCGGTGTCACTACTGTACCCTTAGCACGAATTTTCAGTATTTGAGACGTAAAGTAAACTGGAACTTTGACATTTTCAAATTGACAATTATCAAGGAAAAAAATAGTTCTATCTTCGCACACCAGAGGCGCTGTTCCATTTTTTCATAAAAAAAAAACGCTGTAAATACTGGAAAGACGCTGTAAAGTAAAAGAGTGAAAATTCGTGCTAAGGGTACTGAAATCTGCGGTAAAATCGTGCTAGATTTTTATGCAATTTGATGTTATGATACTTTTTTATTGTTTTGAATTCAGTCATTGTCATTCCCACCCAGGGCAGAGTAGGAGGGACTGACAGACTTGTACTTATGACTAAAATCTACGGTGTCCTTCAATAGCCCTTTACGCTCCGGGGTCACGGTAGCTCGTTAGTCCCGGGTGTATTTACCTATAAACACACAAAGTGTTTAACTTTTTTGTGGTAAGACGGTAAGTGTTTCATAAAAAAAGAATAAAATATATATGCGTGTAACTTGTAACAACATTCTTTAATCTCAGCTAAATTACACCGACTTGATATCGCGGTACACGGCAAGGTATAATAATATAACGCAGTTTTATGATCGTGCACCGTCTGTCATAAAACGCAGGTTTAAGCCCGTTTCATGTGCCACCGCACTTAGTTATAATTCATGCTTGAAGAATTATGAAGCGACCTGTGATACTTCACGTCTATAGGCTTTGTATGATGAAGTTCGCTCACACGATTTACGTTTATAGCATTTTCCAGGGTGGAAAGGATATCGACGTACAAAATGGTTAGTATAAAATGATTAATTATGATTTTAGACAATACAGTGTCTGACTTTTTCGTAGTGACTTTAAAAACAGGTTAAACAATTACTTGCATTTCCTTGTTGTATTTAACCTAATAGGTTTCTGTTTATTTTTAAACTAAAATTGCATATTCTTTTGTTTTCATGTTCTTGTTTCTTCCCTGTAAAAATAATGCACGAGATCAACACGTCCTTATTTCGGAATCAGGCTAGTGAAACTGAACTGAGTCAAAACCAAAACGATGCTTATTTCATTATGAAGTGTAAAAAGTGTTTAAAAATGTGTACTTTTTACACTTCATAACACGTAAAGCCTTAGATCTAGATCCTGCGGCTGATCTCTCTCTCTATCTGGCCCTGTCGAAATGGAATCCCATTTTAGAGTTTAGTTTTCTTTTTAAATCTTACCCAACTGCAAAGTTACATCGCATTCGTCGAAATAGGATTAAGTAGAACCAACATTTAACTATCTAAAATATTATAATGAATTTAAAAATAAATATTGGTATACAATTACTTTTTTACTCAAAGTTTTAAGATCAAAAATGAGAATTTTATTCCAGACGTATAAATTATAACTGAAAGCTGAAAAGAGCTCATTTGTCGAAGTCAATTCGGCTTATTGCAGAAGCTTTTTTATTTGGCTGATATTAATTGAATCACTGAAATAAAATAATGTGAAACAAACAAACTATTACAAATGAAAAACTATTATCTTTTCTCAGATTCCAAAATACAAAATATGTTTTAAAATTGTTGAATTTTATTCTATATTTGTTTTCAATACCTACTTAAAAAAAATGTAATTGACAATATCAAAGTAGGTATGATCTTAGAACTCTTATAATATTGTAACCTTTAGAAAAGGTTTTCCTGAATTCCCTTCCAGTCCACCTAAAATCCCCCCTAAAGGCCTAAAGGGTTACAGTTTCACTCACAATACGTAATATGAAACACAGAAACAAACTTTTCCCCTAGAAGTTCAACATAGTCTAGTGGCAAGGCTAAACTCCGTACTTTTTATCTGTTTTTTCCACGTTTTTCCTCTTGTATTTACAAACAAACGGCTGACATTGACCGGGTTTAGTTTACACTCGGCTGCACGCAGTGGGTTGGCAAGAACGTGCGGTGTAAACGTGATGTTAGTTTAAATGATACCAAATTTTGAATTAGATTTGTATTTTAAGGTAATTTTAAAACTTATTGAATTTTCAGATGTGCAAATAGTTAATTAATAAAGTTATATTATTAAATATTTACAAGTATGTAGCTACTCGTAAAAGGGAAAAATATTCACAGGGCGTCAAAGATATAAATTTTATTGAAAACTAGCTGACCCGGCAAACTCGTGTCGCCTCAGATTTTTTAATTATTGTTTATTACCTTTTAAATCTTTTTTGGAGTTCCAAAAATATTAGTCCTGATCTAAATTAGCCAAATCGGTCCAGCTGTTTTCGAGTTTTAGCGAGACTGACGAACAGTAATTGATTATAATAAGACTCTTGCATACAATTACTTTCATTTTTGTTTCGTTCAGTTTATTAATTTTGCAGTCTTTCCACGCTCCATTGAGATTGACTTTTTGCGTTCGGTAGCTCATTGTCATTGTAGGCTATTCTAACTTTCAGATTATACAGATGAATCAATTAATTACTGTGCTAGTAGTAGTAGTGATAGATGATTGAAAGGTTTACTTTCCCGTTTTTTAACTGGCTGACAAAAATAAGGAATAAATGAGAGAATAGCGAGGGCCAACCATACTGCAGGCGAAGCGTGAGGCAAAAGCTAATTATCAAAATAAACCGCAATTTGCTACAAAACGTACCGTAATTGATATCTAGCGGTAATGGATCGCTCATTTCAATTTCGACCAATTGCGGTAATACCTGCCTACGCGATAGGTACTAAAGAGCTTTGTCGCTTCATGCTCTGCTAGTACATTTCAATTTCAAATGATTTATTGCTGCTCCACTTTACTGATTAAATTGATTTATTATTCAAACATTAATGAGGAACACGACAAAATACGAGTAGGTATATTGTTAATATTGAACTTAACAATTTTAGAATTGCTACTATGAGATTTTGTATTATGTTTTGGTCAATAAGCCAAACACAAATAAGCACTATTGCATACCAACATTTTTTTTTTAATCCCTTCTAGCCCTTCGCTTTAAAGACAAACCCAAAAAAAAACAAAACCTAACTTTATTATTTAATTCTTAAGCTACCTGTAAACAAATCCCTGACAACAGAAGTTACGTAAACTTTTGTTACACTCTTCCAATTAACAAGTTATTTTTGGATGTTGTTTACCCCTTTTCGCTTATACCCGCCTAGTACCTACGTCATTGTGACGGCATCGTTGATTACGCAAAAATATCACAAAAAACGTTTCTCATTAGTTCACACCATTCACGCCTTTTCATATGGAGGAAGACTACAAAAAGACTCCTGACTAAATAACAATTTTTACAAGTTGTAGTGTGTATTGGTCAAATCTTGCAAGTGAATTTTAGACTAGTTTCAAATCAGTTTAGCTGAAATTTTGTAAATGGTTTTGGCTCTGACTACATTACATTTTTATGATGGATCTCTCTGACTGATCATCCAAATCGGTTAATAGCAGTCAGTAAAAAAGTGAGATTATAAAAACGTTGGAAAAATTGCGATTTAGTCCACTTAATTCACCTTGGTGATATCACCTAGGTGAACAACTTTTCACTACCTGGACCAAGGAGGCATCATCATCATCATCGTCATCATCTCAGCCATAGGACGTCCACTGCTGAACATAGGCCTCCCCTTTGGATCTCCACAGATACCGGTTGGAAGCGACCTGCATCCAGCGCCTTCCGGAGGAGGAGTTTCAAGGAGGCATGCAGACAATTTATTCAAAGACTGCAGAAAACTACAAACCCTCACAAATTTATATACATTAACAAAACAAAAGCTCATCTACATCACAATTCTCTCCAAAACAAAACCCAAAATACCCAAAAACTAAACATATGGTGACTGTTGTAAATCATATCCGAGGTACAAATGACCCGTTTTGACACAGGCAAGCGTCCCCGTCCATCAAACTGTCCCTTATACGACACCCAGGGGATACGCAGTGATCTATTTATGGTTATATAAGTAACCACAGTTTAATTGTTCCTTTTACCTTATAATATTAATCTCTATAAGTTGTGTGAACGATGACAGAGCCATGGTACATCCTAAGATTTGCTAGTAAAACCTAGGATTTACCAATGCTTTATGATAAATGTAGAGCAGTAGTGGTCCAGTGGTATCGCTCGCGCCTTACGAGTTGAAAGTCGTGGGTTTGAACCACGCCAGGCGCATTATTTTGTGTAATTTATTTCATCAGCAGGCAAGACAAGCAGTTTTTAGTGGCACGTCGAATTTAATGTATAAGTAGCTGGCAGACAGCATTTCTTTCTTCTATACAAGAAAAGAAAGAATGTTCAAGAAACTCCATATTTTCTGACTTGTATTTGAATAAATAATCAAAGGAATTCATATCTTTGCAAAAAAAGACTACAAAGAGGCAATAAAGTAGCCATCAAATATTTACTAGAGTAGGTATTGTTTCTTGTATACTGTTTTCTGATTTACTTTAGAATTAAGGTAAGTTTACACTGCTAGCCTTATTCAACACTGCCTATTAGGTAATTAATTCTGAACTGCAGGTGTGTAGGTGAGAACCGGAACAAAATACTTTTAGATGTTACACTTGTTTGTTCCATATGGGAATCGAACCCGCCACACGCTGCGCAACAGTCGATCGCTCAGCATATTATCTTAAAAAAGTAAGCCAAGTGCGTGTCGGGCCACGCACAGTGTAGGGTTCCGTAGTTGCCCATCAAAATACTTATGCGAACTAACTAAACTGATTCGCTGAATTTAATTTTAAAAAGAAGAATTTTCAAAATCGGTCCAGGAGTCTTTGAGAAATCAGGGAAAATACATAAGAAAAAACATTACGACGAATTTAAAACCTCCTCCTTTTTTGAGTTAGTTAAAAATAGTTGACGATAAAAACCTACCTATCCCCAAAAAACATACAAATATAAAAGCTGTAAAAATAAAGTTGACAAACTTACATTTGCAGTTGTCTCCCATACATTTTGTTTAAGAAAATATGATATCTAAGTATATTTTATAAGTTGGTCGACTATTACTCGTAAAGTAGTAAAGCCTACTTAGTCATGATAATTTTCTTTTAAATTTCGTTATATATACTACTATTGTGATTTTTTTCACACCCCCAAACATAACCGTTTAGCTGGTAGAGGGGGGGGACACTCGAGTCGAGCAAAATTTAGCACTTTAAAGCTTAATATTTCACAAACGATTTTTTTTATCAAAAAATTGTTAATGGAAACTCACATTATTTTTTAAAGACCTATTTAATGATACCCCACACTAAGGGGTACGCGAGAAAAAAAAAATCCTCACTTTACGTGTAAGTACTGGAGGTACCCTAAAAAAAAATATTTTTCGAGATTTTATTTTACCACTTTTTTGGCACAACAAATCTTTATATTTACACCAAATTACAGCTCTCTAGTACTGTGCGTCTCTGAGCTAAACTGCGGACAGACGGACGGACGGACGGACGGACATGGCGAAACTATAAGGGTTCCTTGTTGACTACGGAACCCTAAAAATGGTGCTGATAGGCTCTTTTTTTAGTGGTAAAATCATCAAACAAATAGTGAGGACTTATTTGATGATTTTACCATTTTGGATACTTTCGCAGTGTGAACAGGGCTTTAGCAACGAGTAAGAACATTCTTCTACCATGTCTCGTTGGTAAAAGATTGATGAGGCTACAAAAGGTAAAAGATATTGCGACTGGTACAAATGCGTCCCCTGTATCACAGGAAGAGGGTAGGTAGAATTTTGCATATGAAAGAAATACGTGAAAATACTCCCTAGTTATATTTTCCAGCATTGAATGAGCTTAGTTGTAAAAAGGTCCGATAGAACTGAAATCTTGTGAATTACTTGTCGCCTAATGGTCAAAATTCAATAAAAAAATTATGTAAAAAAAAGTTTTTTTTGTCAAAAGGTTATGACGTATTTTTTTATACAACGTGTAACGTTAATAGCGCAAAACCTCTCGTGGGGCAACTCAGCCCATGTTACTGAACAATGTACCCCACGAGAGGTTTTGCGTTATTAACGTTCCACGTTGTATAAAGTACGTACCACCGATGAAAATTCGGATAATTCGTAGTACATTTTATTCTAATAACTTTTACAATAGCGCCTGCCGCGTTAAAAGGACTTCAGTCGCGACGAGGAGTCGAGGACTCTATGACGAAGTTTAAACAAAATTCTTCATCACTTTTGAATCCGAAAAAGAATTGCACCGCAATACCTGTGGCAATACTCTGGTTTGAAATTGAAACATTCGGAAATCGCCTTACACATGAACTCCTTACTTCCTGGGATAACCTGAATAGATTCTTATATTTCCTCCTCTCGAGAAAAAATTTTTGCCACCAAACCCTGACCGATTTTAAGACTTATTTTTCCAAAAATACAGTTTAAAATCGGTCAGGGTTTGGTGGCACAAAATTGTGCCATTGGGGTCCGAGAGAAAATAATAATAAAGACTAGGTACCAGAGCAACATAACAAGAAAGGAGATTGTTCTTATAAATTAAAAACGTTATCAACCCGTGACTCTTTAATAAAGTTCCCATAACTTTGTCACATACCAGCATCACAATTTGCTACAGGCCTCTACAAAAGTAAAATTGGACCCTATAATTTATACAATAAAGTTACATTTACAATAGCTATAACTTTACTTGTAACTGCTTGCAGTAAAAATTTATTACTCCTGGCAAAGATTTAATCAAGGGAAGATCCTTTCCTACCTGAGAAGAAAAAAATAAAATAAACTGAACGTTTAAATATTTACTTTAATAAGGCAAACTTTATTGAACCAGTGTTTTAACTTTAATTATTGGAAACTTTTATTTTATTGGCAGACATATTTGTAGTGATATCTTTTGGAATGGGTATCAATAAGTAGGGTAGGGTTATAAGCACTTTGTCCCATTCGCAGTTGGTCCGATTTGTAGTTCGTCCGATTTGTAGTTCGTCCCATTCGTAGATCATCCTAATCGCTGTTGGTCCCATACTCAGTACCTAAGTAGGGAAAACAATAAAAAAAATAGTTTGAATAAAAAGGTTGCAGTACCCTTGTACTGAGTTTTATGTTTTAATTATCCTGTGTTGTATTTTGTGTGTACATAAATTGTAAAATAAATAAATAAGGTTTTCTTGTTATTGTGTTAGTAATTTTGGTTATTTTACTTAATATACGAAAATCATAACATTCAACAAAAGTATGTAAGTTTATCTTGAGTTCCACAATAACAACAACTCACTATTGGACAATGAAAACAAAACAAAATCTTTTAGTTAATTATTCATCCATATTGTTTTTTTTTTTTTTTTGTATAGGTTGTTTTAGTGATTTTTTAAACGTTCATAATTATTTAAGTCATGTTTAGCCATAATTACCTCATCGATAATGTAGGTAACTTGGTACTAGCAGAGCATAAAAAGCCAGGAGGTTCGATATTTCTCACAACTCTAGTATCGTACTAAACAAGCGTTTATTCGCTGAAGTGTTATTCCGTGCTCATTATTTCTGCATTTGGCTGATACTGGGAGTGGTCCTGACATGTTTCATCTTGTTTCCACTTTGTGCTTCAGTTACCTCGTGATAACAAACAATAACAAAACCAGGAAAAAATAACAACGATATAAAAACCTTGTATTTACGGACAAATGGATTTTCGTATTTTTTGACAGCATGATTCCTTTCGTGTGATAGATTTCCATCATTCAATTTATCAAGGC
The DNA here is from genome assembly GCA_036375495.1 of Agrotis segetum. NCBI lineage: Eukaryota > Metazoa > Arthropoda > Insecta > Lepidoptera > Noctuidae > Agrotis > Agrotis segetum. Next base: position 4,614,930 of record JAQSVV010000175.1, on the reverse strand, counting down.
AATCCTGTTAGGTATGTAACGTTGAACATACTTTACGTCCCATGTTTAAGTAGGTTGAAGTTTCTAATGTAAGACTAAACACTAGTCACCGATATATTATCATCCATCACTTTTCTGAACAGAGAACTGCAACATTGGTACACCCATTGCTGAGTACCTACCTCTAATTCGTATCCTCCAATACGATTATCTCCTTTTGTTTCATGGTACCCTGGTCTGTGCAATTCCTAACCAGTTCTTACCCGAGACTTGCATGCTCATTTAATTGAAAAAAACGTAAAAATAAATGGTTCTTATTTCTATTTTCTTTAAGCCTGGAATTAATATCGTATCTCAAACCAAATCTTGATCCGTATTCTTTGATCGGTGCTTGAGATCACAAATACATAATTATTTGAAACACGGATTGGTATGAAATGGTAGTTTATTGGTTACGTATAGAGAAAGATCGAGATCAAGATTTTGTCTGAGATACATATGGACTCCCACGATATGTGCCATATCACAACATAATAACAATGCCCATTAATGACTAACAAGAACATACCTCATCTAATACCACCAAAATATTTATAATCCCATCAGAAAGTATCCCATTACGGCCCACCAGTGCCATTCATCGTCCTCGATCGGCCCCCAGCGACACATTCTCGTGAATTTTTTCAATAAAATTCTCCGTGTTCACGAGATGAAACGTTTTCCTTTTGCTCAAATAATTCATACAGGTGATGCGGTATTCGGTAGGCTATAAAAATGCTAAACGCCTGTGGCTTTTTCATGTGAATTTTTATCGCTAGTTTTAGAGAATTTTCGATTTGTATTCTATTTTGGATATATCTTTAGTCGTGAACATTCAGAAGGAATATAGTCCTGAATAATAATAGCCTAAGAGCGCCTGTTCTGAAAATTGGCAACGTCGCAAATAGTTGTCAAATATTTGGCAATGTTACTATATGGAAACAAGAAATAATATGGCTCTGGTAGTGCACTAAAAATGATAAGGGAATGCATTTCACACAGTTGCAAATTAATAAAATTAAAACTTGCAAATATTTGGCAGCTATTTGCAACGTTGCCAACTTTCAGAATATGTGCTCTAAGATGCTGAAATGCTGACAGACTTGAGTCAAAACATCGATTATTACCCGTTTTTAATTTTGTCGAACTAAACAACGAACAGAGGGTACTACAGAGCCTTCAGCCTAGCGTAGAACCAATTGCTACGAACTTTCCCGCTATCTTTTTAACGAACGCACTAGTCGATGGTCGTCAGAAAATTATTCTTCATGAAGATGAAGATGTCATAATGTAAGACATCTACAAACTTCGTTTTTTTCCTCAAGATCGTGCCCATATCAATCGTCTCAAGTTTACTCTTCGACATTATAAGTTCCGAACAGCCCTGGTACTTTGGTCATTGGCGAGACAATAATGGTACTCGTTTAAACTTCCACAGAGATCTGTTCTCCTGGTAAATAGTGGGCACGTGTCCCGATCACGTGCAGCAGCTTAGTAAAGCGGAACGATGGAATTTCTGGACGGTAACCCGATTATAGGGAAAGCAAAATGGCTTACTGTGTGAGTTTGTGAAATTGTGACACTGAAAACAACATGTAAAATAAATATGAGAAGCATTCTGGATTTAGTATCAGGCAGGACTGCAGACTGTTTTGAATGGATAACAAAGAAAAAGGAAAATATAGTTCTAGTTGGCCCTCGTATAATTTTAATGTTTATAAGTAGGTTTAACTTCTAAATTCTATAGTAAATTAACTTAATTACTAAAAACAGTATTTTTTAGGATTTTGTGTAAACGGTAAAACGGGAGCCTATTACCAAGACTCCACTGTCCGTCTATCTGTCTGTTTTTCTGCCGATCTGTCTTTCTGTCCGTCAGAACCGTGACAGACCGTTGAAATTTTCACAGAGGGTGTATTTCTTTTACCGTTACATAAAAACAAATACATACTAAAAAAAACATAATACAATAAATATTTAAGGCGGCTCCCGTAGATACAACAGACATAATTAATTGGCGATCTAAACATTTTTTTTTAAAGATAATGGTATACGAAATTCTTTAAATGCATAATTACACAAAAGAAAATGTTAAATAAAAAATCAGTTGCTCCATTGTGATAAAGCAGCAATTTAATGAAAATCGTTGATGAACAAAACAGTGTCCATGTAATATGTAAATGAAAACAAACATATATTGTTGAACGCGCCGCCTCGAATGGCCGGCAAACAAAAAGTTTTCAGGCGTAAAAAGCAGAACAAATTCACGTCACCTGCAGCGCTTGTAAAACGCAGGTGTCATGAAATACAGCCGGCTGAAATAAACCTGTGTCATGGCTGAAAATATAATTAAAAAAACCCGTAGCGTAATTATTGTGAAGCTTCGCTCTGTTCTGTAAACCTGGTAGAGTCTGAAGAAGGTAGGTACTTGAAGTTAAGACTGGATAAATCATATTTTTTAGTAGTAACCCTACTAAATATTAGAAAAAAATCAGAATGCTGATGAAAAATAAATCTCTGCTTAAATTGATTTTTTTTTCATCCGTCAGTTACAAGTAGGTACAAGTAGTAGTAGTTACATACAAGAAGTTACAAGTAGTAGTTAGTTACAAGTAGGTTACAAGTACCTTTTTTATTTTATTTTTTTTAAATCAATAAAAAAAAATTAAACTTGCAAAATTCGGGAGTAGGAGCTTGTGACGTCATAAAGCGTGTAAAAGAGTACCGACCGAGTGACGTTTTGTAATTTTATAGAAGCTTTGTACTCGTATCTTCGTAATTTTTGGTTTATGTAACAAAAGAAAAAATACGAGTTAATTATTTTTTAATTATATTATCCTTCGGAGTAATTACAATTTTGGATAAAATAATAGCACAACAATAATTATCAGAGCACAGGTTTTTTTTTTTTTTTCATTACTTTAGTAATAAATCCTGCCTCTAACTTATGACCGCTATGGATGGGTACTAGGCGTCAAGCGTAGGCAGGAGCTTAGGCGAACACAAAATATTAAGGGCAAGCTTACATAGATGATTTACGAAACACACCTACGTACCTACACTGATAAAAATGTAGGTAGGTGTACAACGAAATGTCAGAATAACAATAAATGATTATGACAAAGAGAAGTGGCATCGCTCTTAATTATTTGGCGGTTGCAAATTCCTACATTTTTTTTTTGTTCACAAGTTGAAGTACATACAATGTAAAAATGCTGTAGTAATGTCCCGTGGGTCGTGGGACCTAAATACAAATGATATTGGTGACAAGTCAAATAGGGTTGTTATTTATTTCGAAGCTATCGTGTGATTTGCATATATTGCAAAGTTTAAGAACTTTTTGAAAAAAAGGGAACCGACTTCAAAACCAAACACAAAAGAAACTAAAAAATAACTTTTTTTTCGGAAGTCGGTGGCTTTGTTTTTTATTTATTTCATTCGCGACGCGACAGTACTGTACTGACTTGAAATCAATTTACAATAGGGCAGTGCCAGGTCAGCACTGACTCGTCAGTTGACTGACGTCAGTTACTGACTCAATGTCTCTGTTCTGCCTTTAGATTGACAAAAAGGTTGCTCATTTAAAACGATTATAAGCAAAAAATACTAGAGTATTTACTCTTTTAATTTATTTTTAAATCTTACTGGGCTTCATCTTCACTCTATCAGTAGTTTTTGCATCTCACGTTGGAGTTGACCTCTTGTCTCAATTGAGTTCAAAGCCCAACTTGCGGCCAAAAAGCTGGGCATCCTAATAGAGTGAAGCGGTACTTCACGCCTGGACAGCTATTAACCCTTTACAAAGCACAAGTCCGATCCTGCATGGAGTACTGTAGCCACCTTTGGGATGGCTCAGCTAAATATCAACTTGCCGCTCTTGACTCAGTGGAACGCAGAGCTAAGAGGCTCGTTGGCGACATAAAATTGGTGAGTGCCAAGCTCCATAGCTTGACTCATCATGGTAATTTGCCGTGCGTCTAGAGCACGGCAAATTACCATCCTTACCTCATTGCTATACCGCCAATTCGGACTAAGCGTTTCCAGACGTCTTTTATAATGCGAACAGCGAAGGAATGGAACTCTCTGCCTGCGTCTGTGTTTCCGAACGCATACAACCCAAATCTCTTCAAAGGAGTGAACAGGCTTCTTCTGGGTAAGCTCGCTCCACCGTCGACCTTGTCTTAGTCTTTCCTGACCTAGACTAAGGTCAAGAGCAAACCCATCACTCCTTAAAAAAAAAAGACAAGATAATTATTGAAAAGGGTTAATTTATTTCGAAGTAGATCAAATAATTATAAGAGTATCAAATAAATAACTCTTTTTTAGAATACTATGTTTAATGAGTTATTCTATTATAGAGGAGCTCGTGGCTAAATAATCACAGCCGCACAGGCCAATCTTCCCGGTTAAGCCGCGCTCGACGAGGTTGGTCTGTGGATGGGTGACCATCTATCGTAGCGAGTTTCCTCCGTGCCTCGGAAAGCACGTAAAGCCGTTGGTCCCGGCTGTCATTTGTAGATCTTTGACAGTCGTTACTGTTAGTCAGAAGCTCGTAAAGTCTGACAACCAGTTACTGGGTTGTGGAGGTCCGACAGGCAGTCGCTCCATGTAAAATACTGATATCCAGCTGAATCTGGTTTGACTGGAAGCCGACCCCAATATAGTTGGGAAAAGGCTAGGCAGATGATGATGTTTAATGAGTTATTCTTTTAATGTAAAATTATTTAAAAATACTCTAAAATAGTGTCTGTTTCCAACGAATCTGCCCTTTGGCTTATTCACCTTTCATCTTTAAACAAACTTTTAAAATTACTTAAAATTGCAAATGTAATACTTTGTTACAACAGGTATTTGATATCAAAGAATTAAAACGTCACGCATGAGGCCTTTTTTTTTTAGCGTGGTACAATCATCAAATGAGTCCTCCGGCCCCGGGCAGGGCGGGAGGAACTGTCAGACTTTTACTGACTAAAATCCACGGTGTCCTTCAATAACCCTTTCTGTTCCGGGGTCACGGTAAGGAAATAATCCCGCGACCCCGGCAGACTTTGGCCCTCTGAGAGGGCCAAAGAGGGAGAGCCCGTCATGTCAGTGACGCACGAGGCCCTAGCACGAATTCTGCGTATTTGACCATACGTCGTTACTAATTTGGAAAATGAAATAGCGCCTGTGTCGTAGTGTACGAACGAAGAACATAATTATTCATAAAACTAACGCCAAAGTTCACGGTATTAGGTCGTAAGGTACCACAACACCGTGAAAACTCGTGCGAGGGCTTAAGATGTTGTTTTCTACTACCTACCTCGCGGACTCTTTTAAAAGGTTACGACAGTCCTGGAACACAAAGCGCAACTGAAAGAATAATTTCGATTGACAATTGAACCCTAAGGTCTGGGTGCATAGCTTGATATATGAAGCCGCGTGTACAAACCTTAACCTTAAAAAAAATACCCAGTCGAACATAAACCTTCCCGTGTTGTGATAAAGCTTAGGGTTCCGTAGTCAACAAGGAACCCTTATAGTTTCGCCATGTCCGTCCGTCCGTCTGTCCGCAGTTTAGCTCAGAGACGCACAGTACTAGAGAGCTGTAATTTGGTGTAAATATACGGATTTGTGTAAATTAGAAGCTAAAGAAGCATCCAATTTCCAAAACGAAGTCCGTACCGACACAGCAAATTTATCGAAGAATTTAATAAATTTTATTTGAAATTAATTGGTGCAGTGGTTATTTCATAAAACCCCAACAGCCAAAGGCTATTTCGTATTTTTTACGCGCGCCTTTTACTCTGAATGATCGTGCATCTCACTGAATAAGTTTTCCCCTGTTTTCTCCACGGGGGGATGACGCTCGCGCACACATGAACAATATATGGCTCGATTTCCGGTGAAATATCATGGTTTTTGACCATGCCTGCCAGTGAGTTCGAGCTTGCGACTAGCGCCGCCTTAAGTACATTTCTGCTAAAGCCTTCGAGGATTACATGCGTAATGTTATGTTACTTGAATTTACTTGATTACTTGACTGAGTTAATACCTTGCCGCGTTATTAATATTTAATTATACGTGAGTTTCTGACAAGCTGCGCGTTACATATTTGGGTAATAGGATTCTTGCTAACATTACTTATGCAGGAATCAGACTGCCTTGTCTGATTGCTAAGTTTTGACTTAGTTTACCGAGTCTTGTCACGAGTTTTCACGTTTTTATGACGTAAAGACTTTGATGTGATGGAAAAAAAATAGATCTTCATTTGTACACTTAAAGGCACTTTTTGATTATCCACACGATTAATGTCATCTGTACGATCGGTCGCGGCACTACTGAATTACCGTGACCCCGCAACGTAAAGGGCTATTGAAGGACACCATGGATTTTAGTCAGTACAAGTCTGACAGTCTCTCCCGCTCTGCCCTTTGTGGGAGGATCCATTTGATGATTTTACCACGATAATAAAAAAGGAAGCTGTACGGTAAAATTTGGAAATCTTGTGTTTGTTTACTCTGATTTTATAGAAGCAAAGATAAACTCATCTAGTAAAACATTTTTTTTTAATTGATCACAAAAGCAAAAAGAAAAATACCAGGAGAGCAGCAAGCCATAGGTATGGTCACTAAAATTGAAAATGTTATAACTATTTCGTTTAAATTAGGTATAATCTTTAGATTAGAATGGTTTTATAAGTTTATCTATTAGATTAGAACGTCTCTCCACGTACTAATTAGTTCTGTTAAATTGTATTTTAATTTCAAACCACTGTCTGTGTACAAATTGGAATAATTTCTACTAACAAGCTGAATTCAAACTCAATTAGTAGGTAAATGTATATTTCTTTTACAAGACTTCTTAAGTAATTATTTCTTTAAATATTTTATTACATTTTATAAAAGAAAATAATTGTATGTATTTTCTGTAGACAAGCGAAGATCAAAAAATATAAGCCAGTAGAAAATTAACGAAAACATGTCATGTTATTTTAACTCAAAATAACAAGAAAACAAAATTGTTATAAAAGCAAAATTATAATCATAGTTTACGCAACAAAAGCTAAGAAACCAAATTTTTCCAAGAACAAGGCGACCTAAATTCGACCTCGTACATAAATCTACATTTTAGAAACAAAAATCCCTAAATAGTTGGAAAACACAGTCATCATTAATATTAAACAATGTTTAGTTGAGACTAGAGGCTGAATAGCAAAACTGTATTCAAAAGCTATGTAAATATAGCCCTAGGGATAACAAGCCGCCTGCCTGCCACGTGGACGCCCGCGACGACGCTCACACGACGTTTAAAATTAATTCTTCTTACAAGCTCAAACGTAACATCTCCTTTAATACTTGAAGCCTTGTACCTACCTAATGAGAAATTCTCGTTTGAGAAACGATTTGAAGAAAGATAATTAATTATACAAACATACAATTCGTATAAAAATACACCCGCGGCGCCGCCGGGGTCGCGGAACTGCATAGCAGATTACCGTGATCTGGGAACGTATGTAAACGGCAATTGAAGGATCTCCAAATAGAAGATTCAAGAATTTTACCAACCCTCACACAGAGAGAAGACATGTGTCCCACCCACAAGAATATTAAAACAGATCCCACCACTTAGAACGCTATAGGCTCATTAGGCATAATGAGCCTCGAAACCAAAAAGTTTGTTTGATTTAATCGTAACTTCTGTTTAGTGTCTTCCAACACATACAATAGTTATTTGTTATACAAGAGTGCAAAGTTGCTTTTTAACCGCGTGCTCAATTTTGATGACCGAGCAAGCGAATGATTCTAAAATTGAATCACGAGTGCAACGAGTGATTCAAAAATTAGAATCATGAGCGGTAGCGAGGGAATCAAAAGAGCACAAGGTGAAAAATCTTTGCACTCGAGTGCAACACGTAACTTTTCATCCCACCTCAGCGAGGAAATGAGTAGATGCAAAAAAAGTTTAGGTAATAGGTAACTACTTACTACGTTATTATAGGTAAGTATTACAGAAAATAAAATATAGTTTATTTAGTATTTTTTTAAGTTCCTTATTTTTATCTTGGTTTGTCTTAACAATAACTGGGACGTGAAATGAAAACCGCAAAAGAAAAGTTCTGAGTCAAGAAGGTTTCGAGTCTGAGATTTTATTTTTTATTATGTCTGTGTGTGTGTCCATTATCAAATAAATGTTTTCTATTCAATTCTATTCTATTATTTTTAGATTGTAATAAATTAATAGTAGATTACGCACCAAAGGATTCTGGTTCGGGATTCAAGTTAGCTCAATGGGCACCACAACAAGCGATCAGCTGTAGGGGTCAGCAGCCGCCTTTACTGGCACAACTCTTTAGTGCACGTGCACGTGCATGTTCCAAATTCAATTTACTTTATCCACTAGAGGATAAAAACGGCTTTTACGCTCAGATATCGATGAGGAAAAATAACCTTTCCGAGATGGGGGGATGAAATAGTTATTTGTTATACAAGAGTGCAAAGTTGCTTTTTAACCGCGTGCTCAATTTTGATGACCGAGCAAGCGAATGATTCTAAAATTGAATCACGAGTGCAACGAGTGATTCAAAAATTAGAATCATGAGCGGTAGCGAGGGAATCAAAAGAGCACAAGGTGAAAAATCTTTGCACTCGAGTGCAACACGTAACTTTTCATCCCACCTCAGCGAGGAAATGAGTAGATGCAAAAAAAGTTTAGTTAATAACTACTTACTACGTTATTATTACAGAAAATAAAATATAGTTTAGTATGTTTTTAAGTTTCTTATTTTTATCTTGGTTTTTCTTAACAATAAGTAGTACGTGAAAAGAAAACCGCAAAAGAAAAGTTCTGAGTCAAGAAGGTTCCGAGTCTGAGATTTTATTTTTTATTATGTCTGTGTGTGTGTCCATTATCAAATAAATGTTTTCTATTCTATTCTATTCTATTCTTTTTAGATTGTAATAAATTATTAGTAGATTACGCACCAAAGGATTCTGGTTCGGGATTCAAGTTAGCCCAATGGGCACCACAACAAGCGATCAGCTGTAGGGGTCAGCAGCCGCCTTTACTGGCACAACTCTTTAGTGCACGTGCATGTTCCAAATTCAATTTACTTTATCCACTAGAGGATAAAAACGGCTTTTACCCACAGATATCGAAGAGGAAAATAGTTATTTGTGCAACAAGAGAGCAAAGTCGTTTTTTGCTGCGAGTGCTGATTTTGAATCTTGAGCAAGCGAAGGATTCAAGGATTGAATCACGAGCGTAGCGAGTGATTCTAAAGTTGAATCCTGAGTGTAGCGAGCAAAAAACTTTGCTCTCGTGTAACACACATAACTTTTCACTTCAGCAGCGAGAACACTTTAGGAGATAAAATATTAAATAGGAATAGATTAAAATAACTTTTTTTTTAAAGTAGCTTTCAACAATAAGTAAATACTCCGCATTGTAGATAATCGTCTCGTCTGTGATAAATCTAAAAAATAAGATGGCAACACCGTCTCCGAAAAACTGCTTGCGCCCTTTGTTAAGTCTCCATTCATTGAAGACATGGTATGGTTTCAGATATTTAGTTAGAATTAGGAAATTTAATTCTGCATTAATAATTTGTTGTTTTAAATGGTTATGTTAAAATAAGTACTGTTCTCGTCGCTAGTTTTACGCATATTTTTTTTTTTAACTTATTCAACTCTTTACGCCAGCCATGAAATTTTATTCTCGCTCTTTTATTTTTAAATTAAGGCGTGTTCGTTCGGAAATAGCACCCATAATATTTTATTATTCAAAATATTTATTAACATAAATTGAAACTAGAAATAAATATTTACAGTAAATGTTTATTTTCATTTAAATACAGCAATAAGTTAAAAATTCAATAAAATACTTTCGAAGACATTATTATCGTTTTGCATTTCTTTCGTTAGTACAAATTTCCGAAAGTGTTTGTCTTTGAGACCAAATTCAAAATCGGAACTTCAAAAGGGCTGGTGTTTGTCTCACTCTCTTTCTATTGGCGGGAAAGAGATAGAGAGTTTCGAATTGTATGATTAACTCAAGGCTGAATATGATATGGGCACGCCGCAATTGCGGCGGTAAGACCCCTCTTTGAGGAGTGGCTGGAGAGAAGTCATGGCGTCCTGACCTACCGCTTGACGCAGGTCCTCACCGGACACGGAAGTTTCGGGAGGTACCTGTGTCTGATGCGAAAGGAGGAGACGCCTGGGTGCCACCACTGCGAAGATCGCCCGGAGGACACGGTGGAGCATACGGTGCAAGACTGCCCAGCTTGGGCGGAGCACCGACGTGTCCTCACGGCTGCGATAGGCGGAGACCTCTCGCGCCCGGCATTGGTTGCGGCCATGCTGCGGGGCGAGACGGAGTGGGAAGCGGTCAGCTCCTTCTGCGAGGCAGTAATGCTCGTCAAGGAGGAGGCAGGCCGCGAGCGAGAGAGGACAGCGTCCTCCCTCCGCCCCAGCCGCAGTGGTAGGCGCCCACGGCGACGGACGTCGCAAGATGATCTCCGGCCACCGTAGGCGCGGCATGCGGGCAGCGAGTAAAGGGCAACTCGCTGCCCGACCAAGGACCATGCCCGGGTCGACGGCGCGTTGTGTCCCACGCGCGCCTCAAAGAGCGTCAGCATAATGACGGGGCCCCCCTCTCAGAGGGCCAAAGCCTGCTGGGGTCGCGGGATTATTCCCTAACCGTAACCCCGGAACTTAACAGGCTATGAAGGACACCGTGGATTTTAGTCAGTAGAAGTCTGACAGTCCCTCCCGCCCTGCCCGGGGTTGGAGGACTCATTTGATGATTTTACCACGCTAAAAAAAAAAAAAAAAAAAAAAAAAAAAAGGCTGAATATGATATTCGCGGCTTTTTTTTAAAAAAAAATTAAAAAGCTACTTTGTCTCTCTAGTGAGCAAAATCGCATTTTGCTCACTGATTTCAGGCAGCAAAACCAACATGTTTGAGCTACTGAAGTGAAAATAGCATTATTTCCGAGATGGGGGGATGAAAAAGTATTCTATTTTTGAAATTTGATGTGGTACGACAACCTTCGAACGTGAAATGGGCACCACAATAAGCGATCAGCTGTTGGGGTCAGCGGGCGCATTACTGGTACAACTCATTATTGCACACGATGTTCTAAATTCAATTTACTTTATTCACTAGAGCAGCGTTTCCCAACCTTTTTCGGCCACGGACCCCTAGGAAATCAAGCACAGTTTTCACGGACCCCTAGGAAATCAAGCACAGTTTTCACGGACCCCTTTAATATAAATAATAATTTAATTGTAATCTCAACGTCGTGCTAAGCGTAGCGATTACTAGACATTAGCATTTATGTATGGTCCAGAGATGACACCGCGGACCCCCATACATATACTCGCGGACCCCCAGGGGTCCGCGGACCACAGGTTGGGAAACACTGCACTAGAGGATAAAAACGGCTTTTACGCTCAGATATCGAAGAGAAAAAATAGTCTTTACGAGGTGGGGGGATGAAAAATATTTTATCCAGGGATGTTTTGGCGTACGACTTTATAAATCTCATCCAACGCTGTTAGGTTTTTACCAACCTTGTCACACATTTTTTTATACCTAGTGCTGAAACTTTGTAACTTATCAAAACTAACTGTTTGATTTGAAATGGTGATAATAATTTAGGATTGTTTATGAACTGTCAACTAAAAAAAAAATCAGGTCATCATTATCATCACCAACAGCCACGACTTTGAATTATCACCAAAACCTCGGATGAGTCACAGTACCTGTACTAACACTTCAGGAAAGGCAGAAGGTAAACTCTTATTATTTTAAACAGTTCACTACCATTTCCCGAGTGAAGCAGCCACTCAGCCAGGCACGAAAATTGTTCCCAAACAATACGAGCAAATGAGCACAAAGGTACTACCGGCATTTAATTTGCATTAAAGTACGCCAATTACGTTTAGTTCAGTACTCAGATGCTAATGAAACATTGCCAACCTGAAATTAAGCAGGTTGTGATTTGAATAGTTTATCGAGGATGATTTAATCGTCATCCCACGCTATTTCGATTTCAGATCAGTTTACCAATTAACTGACTTGTTTATGAATAACCGGTTGATGGTTCTGTTAACTTCTATATCATTTATTATCATTCTACACAAAATACATAAGAAGACCATAAATTCGTCGATTATAATCTTAATTTCTACGCCTTTCATCAAAACGAATGTAGAACTTGGTAGAACTGTGTAATATTGCCATTAATTGGCACGAGTAATATCCATTGACATGGCGAGAACAATACCTCTAGCCAGTGCTTTTATCCCAGTAGCCAATAACTCGCCCTCGGGGTGAATTCAAATCGTTTTGTAACCGAGAGGGCCTCAAGATGTTTCCTTTTGTTCCGTTTGCTTAGAACTATGAGACTATTGTTAAACTGGAAATGTTTTCTTTGGCTACCTTTCCTTATTTATGTTGGCTGTGGTCCTTTTCCTTCAGTAACAAGAAACTTTAGCCAGAAGGCAAAATTACATGTGAGAATTTGAGGTAATGCCTCAAACTGCACGTACAATCTACTAAACTTTTTTACAGAAAAGAAAAAATGTCTATGTAGTGTTGGTTAGTTAATATTTGCTTTACCGCATAATTAGTTTTCAAAGTTGAAGGAATGCCCGAGTACGCGCGATGCTGAAGTGCCTTCCAATCAAAAGTTAGAAAGTACTAGGGTTTATACGATGTAAGATCAGTTGCCTGCCCTAGTTCATCATCTGCCTAGCCTTTTCCCAACTATATTGGGGTCGGCTTCCAGTCAAACCAGATTCAGCTGGATAAGTATTTTAGGTGGAGCGACTGCCTGTCGGACGCCACAACCCAGTAACTGGGTAATACGATATACCTTGGTAAGACTGTTGTCAGACTTTCTTCTGACTAACAGTAACGACTTCAAAGATCTACAAATGAAGCCGGGACCAACGGCTTTACGTGCTTTCCGAGGCACGGAGGAAACTCGCTATGATAGATGGTCACCCATCCACAGACCAACCTCGGCAAGCGCGGCTTAACCCGGAAGATCGGCCTGTGCGGCTGTGATTATTTAGCCACGAGCTCTTGCCTGCCCTAGTTCACTGAACGAAATTAATAGGCTGCATGTAACCATAGACGTAACCACTAATGAATCAGCAAAATGAAGAATGAATGCCTCTTCACAAAGTAGAAGGAACGTTGCGAGTCTGTTTGAGACTTATTCCCAGCTCTGAATGACGAATGAATGGAAAACACTGCTACCAGGAAAACATGAACCCGAAGAGCTCTCGGCATTTTCGTGGAACAATGAACAATTATTTTGCAAAAAAATTGCGTTGTTTGGTAATCCCGCAGACGTTTTGTTTCGGTCATAGTATTTTAATTATTCTACAGAATGTTATTTTTATTTAAAATCGAGGCTTATGTACACACAAATTAATTATTTCTACAGAATTATTTATTAAGTCAATTTTATAATCATGTAAACCCAGTAAATGTTAATTTTACTGTACCTAACAAAATATAAAATACGCTTTGAGCAAAAGTATTTATCTAAATAAAAGCATTGTTACGATAGCTTAGAGATGAGAACTTTTTAACCGTATAGTTCGGTAGCGCCCCCAAAAGGGGCGCGACAAGTGAACCTACTGGCTCAATAGTGGGTCCTAGGGGCAGACGTTGTAGACATACGCGATCCTCATTATAAATTAAAAACTTTATTCTCTGCGTAAAATCCTATGAGTGCGCAAATTAAGAATCAGTTAAATAAAAATCTGATTTATTCACGAAATTAAAACTTCTACGGCGCCTAGCTAATTTACCGAACAAAATCCCCGTGTAAATGTCGATCTTCGCCATGGATGGCAGTGCTGGGTGGGGCTAAAAATCATAAAAAACGTGGTTTTCGGACATCTCAACGGATCATTCCGATAGGAGGAATGAATAACTCGTCATTTAGCCGTTGTAACGAATTCATACGTACCTTTAGATTTTTTGCAACATAATTAGCAGTGGTAATTTTGTCATCTGAACTCGAACTACTTTTATTGTTTACATTTTTATTAAAATTTGAAATTCAATGTGACCTACAGCGCGCTCTCACAAATCACGCGAGCTTTAAGCCATAATAATTCAGATAAATATTCATGCCATATATTATAATAACGTTAGAGACCAGATCTTTAAATTAAAATATAGCCCAATAACACGTATTTTTCATTACCACTACCAATTTGAAACTAATAACTGACAACCATGTTACCAAGATCGTAATGATGTGTGAAAGCGAGTATTCTCGATTCATAAGGATCAAAGTCGAGTGAAAGCTTACTAAGTAACTTAGGAGGAGATTAATAAAAATTAAAATAAATTTGTTTTATGCTTAGAATACAATTACTATCTATTATAATATAGTTTAAAGCTTTTATAATAATATGTACGTACATTGTCATTCCAAAAAACAATAATAGACAAAGGCTACAATGTCAATAATAAGTTTGAATGCCCTTTTTTAATTCAAAAAAAGTGACATTAGGAATGCACTCGCTGTGGTACATAATAAAATATATGAATAACTTTTAATTTATTGAGCTAATTTTATTGTACAGCTTTTATCATTTGTACAATAATATAATTAAATTTGAATGAATATAGAATGCCTTGGACTTGATAGGCTTACGTAAATGAGTTTGTTATACCAAAAAAAAAGTTTTTTTTTTGATCGTGGTAAAATCCTCAAATTATGAGTCCTTCCACCCCGGGCAGGGCGGGTGGGACTGCCAATTTACTGACTGAAATCTTTAAATAGCCCTTTATGTTCCGGGTTCATGAACATAACTTTAACCCCGGAAGCTTTGGCCCTCTAAGTCATTATGCTGACGCTATTTGAAAAGGAACACGACGCTCTGTCGACAATTTCGGGCATGGTCCATACTCGGACAGCGAGTTGCCCTTTACTCGCTGTCCACATGCCCGTGCCTAGGTGGCCGGAGATAGTCTGCCAACTTCCGACGCCGCGGGCGTCTACCACTATGGTTGCTACCTAGGGAGGATGCTGTCATCTCCCTCTCGCGGCTCCAAACAAAAGATAGTCCAATTTAAAATTTTATTGTACTTTGTTTCGTGAGATTGGTTTGGTCATGCAAGTATTACACGTCAAAATCGAGCTATTGAATTAAAAAAAAGAAAATGCTGGGTATTATATTTTTTTTTACACTAATTCGATGTCGCTGTTAAGGATCAAATTCGGGGAAGTAATGATAATTAAAATATAAACAATAATACAAACAATAATTTAGTCATTGTATAGCAGATCAAAATCAAAATGTCGCAAACTCACTTAAAGTTCGAATTTCAAAAAATTCGATAATGTATTTACACCGCGAAGTGATAATAAAAATTTGAAATGAAATACTATGTTGTGAACATGTTGCGAAATTTTATTTAATGGAAAAAAATCGTTATACATCAAGTTTGTCGCATGTTTCTACTTCACACAATATTGATAGTTTGATTGCTGAATTAATATTTCAAAAACCGTTAATTTTTACGATCTTATTTAATTTTTATCAAATCGGCCTCGAGACTTACTTCAGGATTTTTCGCTATTCCTCATAGTTTAGCTGAATTTAGCCATACACGCCCCGTTGGAAATTCTAAAGTTTATTACTGGAAGGAATCATTTAGACTACTCCCATCTCTCAGCATTAGATCCGAACCCGGTGTTTGTCTTTTCACGTTTTTTAGATCCGTTCAAAAAGATAAATTGAAATTATTTAACGAAAACACAAAATGGGTATAGGTAAATCCATAAGTTGAATTTAAGTTTAGAAACAATAGGTACATTTAGCCAGGTTTAGCCTCCAACGAAACACCGATATTCATAACTATATAAAAGATATTAATTAAATAAATTATTGCGTAAACGAAATAATACTTACTGAAAATTTGAAATATTATAAAATTATTCAGATTAGTTTCATAGACTTATTGCATGGACTGAGCTTTCTATAGTCAAAAAGTAGATTAATCAGTCCATGCTCTATGTCTTGATTTACTTTTTTTTCCATGTTCGATTATGTTGCGAGTATCGATTAGGCTGAATGAATGTTTTTAATCGTTTTGTGATATTGAGTTTACGGTCACCACTAAAAAGAGTCAAGAGTTGCAACATAGTTTTGCTTTTTTATCCAGACTTTGATCGTTATTATTCGAAATTATGTATGAACACAGGCAAATCTAGTAATGTAGGTAAGTTATTTTATTTATTTCACTGTTTTCCATCAAATCATGTGATAAGCTTGTTTATGTACATTTTTTTTGAACACATCTTAATTACCTAGTTTTTGGAACGAATGTAGCATTTTGTATGTTACACACATTTTACAACAGAATGAGGCAGTTTTGTGACCTCAAAACATGTTCTTAGGATATTGTTCACAAACGTATCGCATGAAATAGCTGTAGTAACATATTCATTGATCAAAAATTGCTGAAAGTTGACAAAAAATATTGTGAAATAGCTCAAATTTCGAATCACCCGGTCGACTCAGCTGATGTGTCATATGTCAAAATATTGTCGTGCAGAGTGGTTAATTAAAAATATGTCCATATTGTGTTATTTTCTTCATCCAAGAAATCTTAGCAATCACTTAGATGCTAGTGTGGAAGGTATTCTCCAAGGCTCCCAAGTCTGAAAGCCTCTATTAACTATATTACAGTAATGTCAGCAAATTAAGTTTCCGAGGGTTAATGGTGGCACCTTCGATATCTGGTTACTAAGTGCTATTAGTCGCTTGAGTGCAGCGTATACAGCGTAATATCAACGTAAACCAATAATAATATCAGATTTTAAAAGCTGTGTAAGTACAGTGTACACCCGCCCTTTAGATTTTTTGCTGTATCTAAACTGGACATGGGGAGGCCTTTGCCCAGCTGTGGGATGAAGTAGGCTAGCAGTATCAGTAGTATAATAGGCTGGGCAAGTACACATCTGGAGTTGTTAATACTAACTATTAGGTCAGCAGATCGTTTAGGAAGTTACTTTGTTTTTATTTGAATTTGTACATGGGATAGGATGATTAGTCGGAGAGGCTTTTCGGTCTGTGGGTCGTCTTAGGGGCGAATATCGCATGAACTGACTTAGGTACCTAGGTACCTACACTACCTGCCTACCAAGTTTCTAGAACACAAATTATTTATGAACGAGTTGACGCAGACTAAGTGACTGTTGAAATAAGTTCAACCAATCACAACAGTTAACGAGTACCTACTTGACAAAATTCTTCTTCCTCATTGTGCTGACCCAATTTAGTACCAATAAATAACAGCATTCGACTCAACCTCACTCACAAATATGGTGCCCTAGTACAATCGAAAAACAAAATGACAAAAAACAAAGTAAACCAAAAAAGAGTAATTAAAAACCCAGTAAACAATCGTTCGTATCGCTATCGCTGTAGGCCAAAAGCGTTTTAATTGTTTCATCTAAAGGTAAGCAAACAAACGGTTCGCTTCTCGCATATCAAGTAATTTGAACCGGTTTGGAAATCAAACAACAGCCCCCAGCTAGATTAATATCAAATACAAGTTCCCTTTGTCCAGTTGAGTACCTGGAATGGAATGTCTGAATAGAGTGACTGAGTAATTTGAAACGTTTTGCAGGTGGTTGACTATATGACAACATTTCTATAGATTGCCTACTTTACATGAAGTACTGAGGCTTCGTGCTAACTTTAACGCCTTTTGCATGGCAGATTTTGGGGCGGGACCCGTGCTCCATCTAGTTTCTCCAACTGATGACGTTATTGTGCAGTGAAATAAAATCTTCCTGGACCCAGTCTTTTTTTGTAGTCTTCGTGCTCCATCCAGGTCACCCCGGTGGAGAAACTAGGTGAAGCACGGGTCCGCCCCCGCAGATTTAAAATTGATGACATTCTTACTATAAGCACTACATCAATCCAAATGTTAACCGTCCATGCTGAACTTCAACCATGCAATTAGTAAGCACAGGTAAAAATAAAAAAAATGCAAATAATACTGACATCGGCACTACTCAATTGTCTGGAAATCAATACTTGTTACTTTTCACTGATTTTGATACGCATAATTGTTTTCACTATATTCCCAAATAATTTGAAACACGTGTCAACTTAGCAACATAAACGTAGGCATCCTAAACACAGAGGCACAGTTATGAATAAAACAGACGCCTCTGAAATGGAGCAAGGTTTAACGCACGTTCTGACAGAGGAATCTCAAGGGTGCTGTGGCGAGTTGGCGGGCCACTGTCAAGGTTGGATCATATGTAGCTGTCGGCGTATACAACAGACAATCGTAAAAGTTGAAACAACAAGGCTTTTTAGTACACACTCTCGTGTTTTATTCAGGCGAGGAAAAATTGAGAAGAGAAGATCAGGTTTTTGTTTATTTAACTATTGTTTTCCTCGAAAGATTAGAAATAGGTGTGTTACCTACGCTAATACTTACACCAGCTTTTTTATTCTCGAAGTATTAATTTAGCCACTAGCTTTCCCTGTAGTTCCACCCGCATTATGTGAGGCTTCTGGTTCTATGGAGGCCCATCAGTTTCCTATGGGAGCACGTAGAAGACAACGTGACGTAGACTTGGGCTTTATTCTTGGTCGGACGGCAAGTTACCCATCACTCGCCGTCCGCAAGCTGATAATAACCTAGCCTACTATCTGATATCCTGGACGTCTTCGACGGTGGTTGGACCACGTGGTAGAGCATCTTCTTTCCCTTGTGTGTTCCGATTGGGCCTTATCCCCTCACCCGCCGTTGAATTCAGTGAGTGTACCTAATCAACCATGTCCGGTGAGGAATTGTGTCTGGCGTGGGTGAGGACGAAGGTGATCATTTATGCCTAAAAAACGCAAAATAAGTCAGAATTTGAAATCAATGTGACCTAGCGCGCTCTCCAGTTGTGTTTGAAATAACTAAATAAACAGCAAAGCCATAGGAATTCAGGGTAGGTATTTGCTGTACATTATCATTTAAAAGATGTCAGAGTACCACGATACCTTAATATTAAAAGCCTTTGTATAATTATTGTATCGTACCTGAAACTAATAACTGAAGTTACCAAGACATAATTAATAATCTTCTCTCAAAGGAGCTCAAAGTCAAAGTGGTAGCTTACTGACAACTTGTACCAGGAGTGCAGTACAATGAGGAGCTCTTAATTAAATTGAATTACATACTATCTTCACAAGTTTGTCAAATAAATGTTTACCTAGTTGGAACTATTTGGATTAGACAGGCTACAACCTCAATTAAGATATTCCCTTTCTATTAAACCAAATACGTTTTTATTAAGGCACAGAATGGGACATAATAAATTAGGAACCGCCATAATGGTTGACCGTGAAAATTAACAGCTTGTTATCTTGTGTAGGTACTAGAGCAGTGGTGGCCCAGTGGTATCGGCCCCGACTTACGAGTTGTAGGTCGTGGGTTCGAATCCCGGCAGGCGCATTACTTTGTGTAATTTATTTCATCACCACTGCTCTCAAAACGGTGAAGGAAAACTCGTTGGAAACGGGGGCATGTCCTAGAACCAAAAACGAAGACATGCATTCCCAATTGGGCCCGCGTGGTATTATGGCCCACCCCCTCTCACAGAGAGGAGGCCTGTGTCCCAGCAGTGGGAACATTAATAGGCTGATGATGATGATGATCTCCAATTTATCATTCTGATCACGTTGTGGGAATCAATGTGCGTGAACTTTTGATACTCTTTGTGTTGGGTTCAAACATAACTATCGAATAGTAGATCACAATATTTTTAAAAAAAAAGTCGTACCTATTTAAAAGGATCTAAAAGACGAATAAATCTAGACTTAATTTTTCAAGGCAAAAAACCGAACCTCTCCGCAGGGCATTAAAAATTAGCTACCTAATTAGTCTAGAAAGTTGAAATCTTCTCATTAAAGTTACTTGTTCATTAAAACTAAAATACCTACGAAATATTTTTTGCTTCTGGACTCTCCCTTGCAATAGTAACAAGCCTATCTTTACCCCCAGATGGCTATGGAAAATCGAACCCGTATACAACAAAACGACCTTCTACTCCATGAAGCGGTAATCAAGAACGAACCAGCAGCTGTCCGTGAAGCACTAGAGCGCCCTACTGATGTCAACTGCAGAAATAATGTGAGTCGATCTCTTAATGAAGTATGTTGGCCTAGTACTTTGAACTTCTTAACCAAACCGCCGAGGACGAAAATACAATTAAAAATTCCGAGTTGATTTTCTTTATTATTCAGCTGGCTACGCTTAAATTTTCCAGCTGAATTCAGAATTCATTAGACTTTACTGGGAAATGAAAAGCTTTAATTAAGAACTGTTCCCATTTTCCGCAGCTTTCCCAGCATGCGAGCGACTACGGAAATTAATAATCCTTTTCAAGTTTACACATTCACGAGAACTAAATCCTATACTTTGTGCACACACAAAATTATGCTTCCTTACGTAAACGTATCATTTCTGGCTTCCCGCTTTTGTCAACAATTTAATTGAAGTCTTTGTATTTGCACGTAACGTGGCGTAACAATAATCCCATTCCCCACAAGATCCTTTAGTGACGTACAGTAAATGAGATTGGAAACAACAGAGCCTCTCACACGGCTTCATTCGATGTTTTCCATGAAAACAAGTTAATAGCTTTCACGCTTCACCGGAGCCCGTAATTGTCCGTGGCTGATTGTGCTTTTCCTATATCGATACTGGAAATGATCCCAGAGGAGCATACGCTAATAACGACTTATAGACGGGGGGATTGCAATATTATTATTAGCTACTAGAAATCCAGATACTGTTCTGTTGCTCCCGAATATTCCTAGGGGATTGTACTTTGATAGCACTTGCTTGGTCCATACTATTTCATACGAATACTATGTATTTCTACTAACTTCAATTTACATTTTTTTTTCTTGACAGTATGGTAGAGCACCAATACACTGGGCCGCAAGCAGAGGGAACGTGGAGATAATAAAATTACTCATCGACTCCAAATGCGACATCGAAGCAGCCGATAAGGTAATTTAACTTGAGAATAATTCATTTGCTTCGTAACCAACGGAAGCGTTTCTCGTTGGCTCGGTCTCATGTAATTTGTATGACACCACATCCTCTTGTGGTTTTAATCCTAGAACAAGCTGCCATTTCTGAAATAAAAACCAAATTGGCAAATATTCCATTGTTTCTGTAATTTCTGATCGTTTTTCAAACATTTCTAAATACTCTTTGTTTGGTTGTTCTTGACTTTGACTTGTTTAAAGTCTTTCAAGTACTAGGCTATCAGAGTCAACAGAAAGTAACTTGCATGTTTGTTTCAGTTCGGAATGCGGCCGTTGCTGATGGCGGCATGGCACGGTCACCTCGAAGCCGTGAAAACTCTCGTTGGAGCGGGGGCTTGTCTTGCTGCTACTAACAAAGTATGCACTCCTTGTGTATTTTGATTCTATTACATACTACAAATACTACTTTTTTTTTGAAGAAGTGCGGGCATCATTCACTGAATTAAAACGATTTTTTGATTATGATAATACTGGTGAGTTCTGTTTATAACATTAATTGCTCTCGCTTGTAGGATCTCGAATAAATCAGTACACAATCTAACTTAATTAAAATAATAAGCTTTATTATTAAAATTATTATTGTATCAACAAGCTCGTATCGCGTAACCTCGCTAATTAACTAGGCACCTACAATTAGAATTTAACCTGGTAGACTAGACAGGCGCCATTCTATAGCGTGGTATCAAAGGCTTGAATTCCTTGAATTTACAGTAACTCCAAGTAACATAGGCACTTGAATGAAGAAGATCCAAGACAAATTTATAATATCAAGTAATTTTTATTAAAATCTTCGGCATAACTTATTAATTTTAGTGGTGAATCCTCCTCCATAGTAAATTAAAATAGACTTTAACTGAGAAGTGTCAAGGTATATTTTTTTAATTCAGTACCGAAACTAGCGTTTTAGCCCTCCAGGGTCTGTGCCCTGTACAATACCCAGGTATTGTTAGCACACCCCTATTTTCGGCACTGATTTAATTATTAAAACCGAAGTAAAGGTGAAGGTGTAGATTTTCGGAGAGAAAAGAACAATAAAAAACCTCTTGTGATTACGAAACAAAGTACTCGTACATCCATCAAGACAGAAAGAGCGAATAATATTAGAAATAGAAAGCCTTTTTTGTTTTTCGTCGAAATTGGAAAATCTCCGCGAAACTACTAGGATATTAGAACTTTGAGAAGACTGATCATAACATAGTGTTCGCTGAAATTGCGAGGGAACCTGAGTCTGATTTGGAAAATTCAAAGAAATTGAGGAGGTAGATTGATTGTATTCTGTGATCTGAGTGAATTTTCGGAAAAAAAAATTTTTGCCGGCAGCGGCATTGATATTTGAAACGGAAGAATTAATAGTTAGCCAGTTTAATTTATCGTTAGGTCCCGAACGAAAACCTCATTTTTGAGCAACAGTTAGCCTGATAGCTTCACTATTGGGTGACAAATTACTAGGTGCACATAATACTCAAGTACTTATATTGTTTGTTCACAGAAACAGAACGACCTGCTTCAATGCGCGTGCTCCCGGGGTTCACTAGACGTGGCAGAGTATGCCGTATCTCTGGGGGCTAAGGTCCAGAGTTCAGATGCTGCAGGCGACGCTCCCCTTGCCTTGGCATCACGAGCCGGACACAGCGCATTAGTGGACTTATTACTGCAAAAGGGTGCTTATATTGATGCCGTAAATAAAGTAAGTAATTGTTATTCTGCGAGTTTTTTTTATGTGAACAGGTCCTTGAGGACTTGAGATCCTGGTACATCTGTCTAATTGTCAAGTAATCTCAGATCATTGGCTGTCCTCTAAAGCTTTGTGGCATACAATCACTCCAGCAGAAGATGTTCTTCCTTGTGGGTCGGCCAGTCAAAAACATCAATGTCCGCTGGTCTCGTTCAGAGCAGTATACCTACATTACTTCGATCTCATTCACACCAATGCCTACTTTCATTCATAACTTACACGGAAAATTCTTCGTAAGAATCTCGTAGGTACACACGGCTACACATCAAGCTATAAAAAACCAGTATAAGCTGATCGTTGTTTGCGCGGAATGATCATACAAAGAGAGACCACGATAAACTGGTTTGTACGGCTTGATGTGTAGGCGTGTGTACCTAGCTCAGAGAATTACAAGATTCTCAGAAAAGCAATAACTTATTTATTGTGTAGTCGAGAAATATCTCGGTTATTTTAGGAACTCAAAGAAAACCAGTAAATATAAAAACGATGAAAAGAGAAAACACCTTTGTATGTGAATGTTTACTATTTTGCATAATGACATTCTCACATTATAAGCTGACAAAAATACTTTGGTGAGTGGGTAGCTTTCGACAGAGGCTATAAATATTTGTTTATATGCAAAAGATAAAACAATAAACAAACCACTTTTTGTTTTAAAAGAATAAATTAATCAGTAGCAGAACCTCTACTGTGACGATTTTATGTTTTAGTTTTATTTCAGTGAATCTTAATAATGATTAGTTTTGATTTAGTTTAACTAAACGATATGTGGTTGACCGAGCTTCGCTCGGTTTTTAAAATGTCTATATCTTGGGAACCGAGCTTTTCTCGAACTTGGGACCTTCATAAATCGATTCCTTGAGCCGAAAAACCCCTATGTCTGTAACTTTCATGAAAATCCCTGGACCCGTTTCCGAGATCCTGATTTTATATAAATAAATATACAAGAATTGCTCGTTTAAAGATATTAGATAGATAGATAAACAACTATGAGTTATTTCAAATACTACTAGGCTACTAGTAAGTTACATCTGAAAACTTGTTAATCTTGATCGCCCTTGACCGCTTGCCTAATTAATTGGTTTTGGTCATTTTATTTTACTTAGCTAAGAACTTTGAATGCAAGTCATTCGGTATTCATTGACTTCTTCAGTGTTGATCTTATTAATGTTTCATAGCAGCCAAATCTACTAAAAGTTTTCGGACTTAAATGAAACAAATAAAAAACAAAGTTTGCCAGTAAACGGTAGCTAAAGTACTTTTACCGTAGTAAAATGTCTATCAACATTAGTGGAGTAATTAAGTCTAAGATACCCGTGACATTTTGACAGTAGGCAAACAATATTATTCTACAGCTAGCTAAACCCCGCGAATTCACCCGCTGCTCCGGTCCTATTGATCGTAGCGTGATGTTATAGCCTTCCTCGACTAATAGACCATCCTGTGGCATAACCAGGAGCTCTTTACACGATCCGGTTTAGGTTGTGGGAAAGAGACAGAGCTATACAAGTCGTCTAGCGCCATCTTTTTCACACAGACGAAACTGGATCGCATTAAGAGCTTGTGGTAAAGCCTCATAGTTCGCGTTCAATCAAACAAATTCTTCAGCTTTATAATAAGCATAGATATCATAACTAAAAATGCAAAAATAAATTGAATAGAATTCAACTGAGCTCAGGTAATTTTCAATTAATGAAAGTCCATTGCACAAAGAGGATTTAAAAGCAATCCAATCGAGAAGAGTAGACATAGTAGTACTAGGTTAGCATAAAGCTTAACAATGCATCAGTCAGATTAATTTCGCTTTTCCAACGGGCGGGCAAAGATTACCGGGACTCCGAGATTAACATTCTTACTCTTCGAACATTAGATGGGCAAAATTAAATTATAAGGCCATTACAGATTCTCGCTAAGAACATAAATTCACATAATTGAAGTGCCCCAAAATTCAGGTCTTGGGTAATCGTCCGTTATTCATTGCTTATTGAAGTGAAAACTTCTTTAGCGGCGTTGTACACTTTTTCTGTAATGGGTAAAAAATTTAAAACTCGCGTCAGGGTCACGTGACCCTGATCGAAAATGAGTAAGACGTCATTCAAATTAAAAATAAAACATAGTAACAAAAAAGTTTTCACTTCTACCGGCACTCCTGGAGTGCAACCTTTTTTTGGGAAGGTAGGAAGGTGCCGACCGAAATAGAACTATGTAGGAAATTCCAGTCGTGAAATTCATGGTTTTCAAAGTATTTTTTTATTAGCACATTTTTCAAAAAATACCGCAACAGTTACCTGAATTTAGATCCATTCGTCTAACCCATGTTTCCCAATTCATCTCATTCAATTAAATGACAGTGTTCAATCAAAAATATGAGACAGCTGACAGACTCGCACGTGTTTTTATCGATTTCATTGGTTCCGAGCGAGTGGCGTCCATTTTGGTGCTTAATTTTTTGTTCATCCATGTTATAATTTGTAACGGCACAGTGATATCTGATACACCAGTGAATACCAAGACGTATTTTATAATCAGATTCTGGGTTGCGGAAATCAGATGAACCGACATTCCATGTAACATGCTGGTATTTAGCTGTGTCTGTTTATTTCTATGTTATTGTTGGTTATAACTCCGACATATTATGATGGATTTTTAAGCGTACGAAGCAATGTTTTAGAATATCTTTAGAAAAGTGATGGAAAAGTTTACTACGTGCAAATTGAGGTTCTAAGGTTCTAATCTGTATTCGGCAGTAATATGAAACTTTGAGAAGCCTAACAATAAGAGCGAGATTATATTGGTTTTTGAAAGATTGATTATCCTTGTCCAACCCTAAAGATAGATAAGAATTTACCAATATGATTTGCTTTAAACAAGAAAAGGCATTACTTATGTAAGTTAAATATTGCCATGGACCCATGGACTATCTAAACTTAGAAATCTTTCTTGACAATTAAGCTGAAAGGCTCAAAACCATAAAACTTTGATATACCTAGGTATTCTTTGACAAATCGATATAGGACCAAAAGAAAACCTATTAACTCGTTACTTTTTCGTACTTTGCTTCTTCAAATTATTTAAATGCCCATCATTTTCTCTATAAGCTTCGCAAATATGTAACAATAAGAAAGAATAATGTAACATAGTACATTTCTCTACCAGGATATCATAAAGTGTAAGAACAGAAAATGTAAGTTAATCTAATCCTTTGCAGCAGACGAGAATCTAGTCCGCACCATAAAGTTTAACACAGAATAAAGTGAACTAGGATGAAATATATTTATTTAGAATCGAGATTCCCCGAGAGGCAAATAAGATAGCAAATTGAATCATAGCATCCATCCCAAGCCGTGATTCATTGTAACACAATTTAATGGCATCTAACTTCCTTTGTCATGACATTGGCGGACAGCAAGATTTCAAGATTTCATTGGCTTTCAAAATGACATTTTAATTGTACGAAATAAAACACGATGGTGACACGAAAGTTTGAATTATTGTTGTTGTTTGAATCGAAATTAATGAGGAAGGCAACGCAGAGATATTGTAGATGGCGCCACCAAAGCTTTGTCCTAATCCGACCAATGACGTAGTACTATTTTGAACTTATGTACCTTTAAGTTGAACCAATGACGATGCTTGGAACAAGCTATACTAGCGCCATAAGTTCCCCAGTTGCCATCCCCATTGAATCAATTTTCTACTAATGTTCTGTTCAATCTGTGGTCCAATCACTCTTTTATTTTGAAAGTTTTCCTTTAGTGTTATGTGGTCCTAGTACATGTTTAATGGAAATAATACCTAATAATTCATGCGCCACCAAAGCCATTGCAATCATTTTCGTTGCTGGATCCTGACTATTTTGAAATCTGATTATGTATATGAAAAGCCTCTTTCTGTGATAAATAAGTTTTTTAGGACCCTTCAGATTTCATT
This sequence comes from Agrotis segetum, assembly GCA_036375495.1. Lineage (NCBI taxonomy): Eukaryota > Metazoa > Arthropoda > Insecta > Lepidoptera > Noctuidae > Agrotis > Agrotis segetum. The sequence goes on along the minus strand of JAQSVV010000175.1, from coordinate 4,588,158 downwards.
ATACAGGTTTACTTTTAAATTAGTAACAAGTCTCCACAATGTAATAATTATGTAAAAGCAGGCAGTTTCGTCATATTTCCAAAGTATGGCTTACTTGCAGCAGTTTGTAAAATAAGCTGTTCTACAGAAACATTACTAACTGCCTTCCACGTTGCGTTGTACATAGTGCAAACCAGTTATTTATTTAGTAAGTTCGTCGTATTCCTTGTTTTGAAACGTCAAAACATTTTTGCCATATCTTTTTCATGAAACATAAGTGATTCCAATGACTGTAAGAAGTGTTAACATAATTGCACAGAATAATAGGAGCTGTTAGCATTATTTTAAAGATACTTTCACAAAATACGTTATCATAAAAAAAATAACTTCACGGAATTAAAAATACAGCGCTGAATGCAAACCAATTCATCATCAGCTGTCTGTCTCTCTACGATTGACAATTGAAATCAAAAGTTTATCACAATACTCTCCAACTCACGGACAAAACTCGATATGTAGGTATGTATTGATAATGGTTGACCACTCATCTACAGACCGACCTAAGCAAGCGAGGCTTGACTTTTTTTATCTTGGTAAAGTCATGAAACAAGTCTTCTACCCATAGCAGGGGCGGTCGGGATAGACTGTCAGACTCGTACTGACTAAAATCCACGGTGTCCTTCAATAGCCCTTTACGTTCCGGGATCACGGTAAAGAAATAAGTCCCAGACCCCGGCAGGCGTTGGCCCTCTAGTGGAGGGCCCCGTCACAAAGCTGACATTTTTTGAATCGCGCTTGGAACAAAACGTGCCCGGCATGGTCCATGGTCCGGACAGCGAGTCGCCCTTTACTCGCCGCCCGCATGCCCGTGCCTACGTTTTAACCTTGACCACAATTTATCAGTTAGCCATAGTTACAATAAAAAATTCTATAAATAATATTTTCTTAGCCGTTTTGGACTAAATTCAGTCATGAAATCAGTCGACACGCTTGGCCAACCAATCAAATCGATCCTTCCAAGCGGGTGAACACGGATAATTACATCCAATGCTGATCCGTTTAGTTCACATTATGAGACTGATTATTGGCTACGTTCATGTTCTCCTAGTACTAATTTGCATGTAGCGCTGCAAAGCCTAATGATTTGTCTTTCCCCTAGGTATTATGTAGAATTCTAGTTCTATTTCTAAATACTCCTGGAAAATGCTATTTCCCTAGTATTGACGCTGTAAGCATTACAATATTTCTACTCTCTCATCAATGTTTGCTGTTGAATAGAACAGTATAAATTATAAGTACGCTACGCTATGCCTCGTTTGAGCATATTTGGTGGAACCGGCACAGATTTTGTTGTAATTGTACCTATAGAAACTTCCGAAAAATTCTCCTGCCTGCGAGATTTGGTATGAATTGAAATTAGGAAATTAATTAAGAATTTTTCGGGTAACTTAGGCGGAGCTCTACTTTTTTTTTCAAAAGCTCTTAATCACTAACATGATATATTTTTGTAAACGAAAGAAGTATTTTATATGGTTTAAGTTGCTAAATTAAAATATACCTACTTACCTAATTAACATTAATTAATAAGGTTGTCATACGAGTAATTATGCCGAAGTATTCGAAACAAAAATTAGCTTCCTACCAAACAGAATCGAACCTTGCACTCACAGAATATCATTTTTAATCACCGCAGCAGCCATTGTGAAATCCGGCGGCATGCGGACGGCGAGTAAAGGGCGACTCGCTGTCTGATCATGGACCATGCATGCCCGGGGCGACGGTGAGTCTTGATCCAAGCGCGCCTCAAAGAGCTGTCAGAAAAATGACGGGGTCCTCCTTAGAGGGCCAAAGCCTGCTGGGGTCGCGGGTCTAACGGGTAACCGTGGCCCAGAAACGTTAAGGCTTTTTTAAAGTCACCGCGGATTTTAGTCAGAACAAGTCTGACAGTCCCTCCTGCCCTGCTCTGGGTAGGAGAACTCATTTGATGACTATGCCACGAAAAGAAAAAGCCATTGTGAAATGAAAGGAAATACAAAAAGAACTGCGACCTACTCGCAATTAATGTTTTGTTGCGAACAAAACAGATTGCCGACCTGAGTTGTTTATTAATAAAGACGGAATCGATATAGCAATTTGCCGTATTTATTGCTCCAAAGGGGAAATTCAAAAACATGCTGTTCTCTGAGAGTTGTTTTGAATTTTGTTACGAAAACTATCTTCTCTCTAATCTTTTAGATGCATAAACATGATAATCGTCAAATTAGAGAACATAATATTGTTGATTTGAGACTCCTTTGTTTTGCTTCTAAACCAAACTTTATTCATTATCATTCTCAATCTCAACAACTTTAAGCACAAAGCGCCATCTGATGAAGATAAAAGTAATTTTGCTGAAATTGTAAAGAGCTCAAGCCACCAACATCAAGGCAAACTATACCTATTATTAATTAATATTTGTGTGAATTATTTATTAAATATTTAATACAAAAATAAACAATCACTAATCCACAGCCTCGATTAGGACTACTTAGAATCCAATATACCAGGCGAACATGTCAAGGCAGAATTAGAGGAAAATCAAAGCGCGAAAACAAACAACGGCGACGAAAATCAACATGGTACCGAAACAGACAGAACTCCAATAAGCCATGTCACCCGAGTACCCTCAATTACGGCCGACTGTCCACCCACTCGACATTTTGATGCACTTAACTCGAACCTCGTCGACAGGACAAACAAATCCACATAGCACCCTAAACACATGACACAAACATGAAATATTATCATCCGTTGATAATAATTTGAATATTAATGTTATTTAACATGAAAAAGTAATTATGATAGCTTATCTTGATCCTGCGAAACATTAAAACGATGTGACACGTTGTTATTATAGTCTAATAGTCCAATGACTGAAAAGGATAATTTTGAATACAAAATTAATGGGAATAATTAACTATGTGTCCATTGTTAGTAAGTAACAATAACTGATAAAGTCAGTAAAAACAAAAGTAGTCTGTTTTTAGAACATTCCGATATTCCAGTTGGAGGAGGTATTTTTAGCTACAATTTATATTCAAACGAGTTAATCCTATTCATCAAATTGTAACTTGATAACGCCAATCAGTATCTACCTATGTCATGTAGCTTCCACATTTTCTTCAATTTAATTCTCTTTGCAAAAGAGAAAAAAATATTGAAAAGTTATCGAATTTCACACTTCACTAGTTTTATTTTTATGTATCTATTTAGTAATATATTTATTTCTATCCAATGATATTATAAAGAAAGATACGCCATGTTCATACTGAATGGCGCTCAGAATTGTTGCGTTGTTATTATAGTAATTTAAAACTACAACAGCGATAGATAATGCGGAACGTATTAAGATAGAAAGAGATAGGGATAGTAAAGAGCAACAATTTGTCTTACTTTGTCCTTAACAATTTTTGCGCGCTAGTGCGATATCTACCTCTTTTTATTTATAATATCATTGTTTCTATCCCTTTTAAAACAGAATTTAACAGAAAATTTAATTAAATTTCAATTTATACGCATTTGTTGCCTATCCGCTGAACGGGTAAAGTGATCATAACTTTTGAACCGTAAAAATGGCACCTAAGTTCTTACTTAGGTCTCAGCGGTAAAAAGATTGGAAATGACCGGATGACCCCCCATACCCCTGTTTAGTTTGAATCACACATCCTGAGACACCCTGAAAAGAAAACTATACCAAATCAGGCAAATAGTACCTAACAAAAATATAGATAGTGTCTTGCTAGGCAAAATTTTAATATTGGTTACCTAGCAAAATATAAATGCAGTTTTTAAGCGTTCGTTCACATTTTTTTCGATTAGAAAACGATATTTCAGCAATTTGTTTTAGGGACAAATTGTTAACACCTAGTCTTTAGGATTATTCATATTATGGCACACCAACTGGCATTCACTATAATTTACTGAATAACCTAACTAGGATGCACAGGATTATAACTGAAACGTCCAGTTCTACGAAAATCGGGTTACATTTCTACGTATTCCGTTGGTTAATTGCTAGCTGACTACTCAAATCTATATCTAAATCTAGAAATATAACGTAGCTGTATGTCGGAATAACAGGAATTCAAATAATCATTTTTTTAACTGTCTCATCCATTTTATTACCTACTTACGTCATTAATTTTGCGACTGCGGTTTTCGGTCGATTTTCCAAGTCCATACCGAAATCTTTTTTGTCTCTTTTCTCCATGGTTCGATTTTTGAAAACAGGTAGGCCGAACAGCGCTACACGTGGCCTGCGAAGGAGGTCACTCCTCAACTGCTGAATTCCTAATGACCAAGGGGGCCTCAAAGGAAGCCAGAGACAATTCAGGACGAACCCCGCTGCACCTCGCAGCCGTACATCGACACACTGAACTTGTACGAGTCCTTCTTGATGCGAAGTGTGACGTGGACGCTGTGGATAATGTGAGTTTATGCTGCCTTAGTACATCGATCCTACGTTTCTGCGTGTTCATGTGGGCAAATAAACAAATGGGACATAATTATTGTTCATCATAACGTTACCCTAATTTACATAAATTTTAACTTAAATTAAGTCATTTGCGGTCCATTCACATTGCGAGATTTGTTTTGCGGTGAATTACGAGTATTATCAGCTTGGTTTACGTATTTTTCTGGAGATAAAACAGTGAAAAGTCAAAGTTTTTATTCTATCTTCATCATAATTCTTCTATGATATTTGGTACAGTTTTTTGCATGATTATTCTCAAAACATTAAGTTTTGTGCCTCCCTAAAGTTTCGAACCTAACAACAGTACCCAAATCACTTAAGGGGGATGCTCCAACCAGCCCGCGAAATTCAAATTTTTTTACGTTTTTTGCAATTTGCAGGCCAGTGACATGTTGTAACTTTATAAATATTTGTGTTGCGCAAATAACAAGTATAATTTTAAATATAAAAATTGTCAAAAAATTCGCTCCATCAGCTCTCACATAGAAAAGGTGCATCATGTTAAAATCTCCGAAATCTAACTACGATGCACCTTTTCTATGTGAGAGCTGATGGAGCGAATTTTTTGACAATTTTTATATTTAAAATTATACTTGTTATTTGCGCAACAAAGCAACATGTCACTGGCCTGCAAATTGCAAAAAACGTAAAAAAATTTGAATTTCGCGGGCTACATCGAAGCAATCACCTTAAATTTGTCGTTCAAAGCTCGCAATTATAGAAGACACAAATAAAAGAAAGTTTTTGAATAAAACATTGGGAGCTCATTACCTGCTTGTCGGGAGCGCGAATAACTGAAATAACAATGTAGGTATTGTGGTTTATATGCCTATGGCCAGTTAAGTGCCCATGTTATTTTGGTCCTTATTTTCAACTCGTTAAAGTGCTGTTTTCAAATCTGAATGGTTTACAGAATGGTGTGACTGCATTGCAAATGGCGTGTGCTCAAGGCTGTCGAGGCATTGTCGAGCATCTGCTTGCATTTGGCGCAAATGTCCACATGCAAAACAATGTAAGTGCAACTCGATGTATTATTTATCAATTTTCCAGCAAAAGAAAACATAGTGTTGAGGAGGAGTACTAAAACATTTTTTGAGTTGATTTAACAAAAAAAAACAAACTGCAAAAACAAGACAACGTACCAGGAAAACATAAGCATATAGAAGTACAAATGTAAAATGTTAAGAATGTTGCGAAAATGAAAGTCAAAAAAGCTGAGTGGTATTACAAAGTCTTAAAACCAGGATTATTTCGGTAAGTGAACGAGATGGCGCTATACGACTTGTATAGCTCTGTCACTTTTACTCGCCGGAACAAGACTGGTTTTATGACATTAAAATACCCCCCCGTCGGCATCTAATTTCTTTGTTGAACCAGGTTGGATCATCTGCACTGCATGCAGCCTGCGCTGCGGACGCTACTGACATTGTAGAATTACTCCTAGCACATGGAGCCGATCCTGCCCTTACTGACCAGGTACAAAATATATCCCACTTTCCTAATTACTATCAACTTAAAATTTAACAAAAATTGAGAAGATTAAACCTAAAGAAATAAAAAACAGAATTGTTGCTCAGGGGACACCCGGGTTTGAACCGGGGACCTCTCGATCTGCAGTCGAATGCTCTACCACTGAGCTATATCCCCACGTGACTACAACAGCTAAATAAAGGATTCCATTTAGTTATCTAGTCAAGCTTATGACGTCACATAATTAACATACATTCTAGAAAGGCAAGTTGATAAAGCCATATTGTATGCCCACTGATAACGGTTTTATCGCTCTTCTAACAATGATGACTCAATCACTACACCCACTTATTGACTGTGATTTCATTTGATTTAAAATGCTAGCGTGGAATTTGCACGCGCGAACGACTGAATGTCGACATTGTCGACCGACTATAAAATTTAATAATTATATTTACCGACTCGATACGAGTTATTCAGGAAGTAACCTTTTTTTTATTTAAAATTAAGGCTTTTATTGGAATCTGCGATACCTGCTTACTTTTAACTCGGATATCGAATCCGAGTAAATACAGGCAGATTTGCGGGACTGGTAGCCACGGTTCTGAATCACAAAAGTAAATGAACGAACTAGGTGATTTTTAACCGACTTCAAAAATTATTATCAATCGTTTTTTTTTAATACATCTTCTATTTGAACTCCGAACTTGAATTCCCGCGCTTACGGCTCATCGTCCCCGCGCTTACGTTTCTCCGTCCCCGCGCTTACGGCTTATAAATCCCATCTCTATTTCGTCTCTCAAATGAACGTCACATGCCTTCTTTTTTTTAATAATCGTTTTTGTTTTAACCGGTTAACTTTAAAGATAAACAAAAGAAAAACAAAGTTCAATTAACGAGGAATTTATAAATATTCATTTTTGTCTGGTTGACATACCAGGCGAACAGAAATTGAAACGTATCGCTTTTAAATTTAATATAATATTATTCGATTGCAAGCGATCAGGGGCGGCGATGGAATTTGCATGGCAATGTAAACATTCAGAAGGATTTCATACATTATTGATGACAGTCGCTCGAATTTGTATAACTTCATTGTTGGGTCACATCTCGATTTTCAGTCCGATTTCGGATAGCATAGGTAAATATTTATTTCAACATAGGTCGAATTTAAACGGGTTTATCAATAAATCTTTTCTTTTTGGATATTCTCTGTCAAACCTAGGTCAAACACATCTTTGATAACCATCTAAAAAAGACAAACCTAGCGTTAAAAGGAGAAGAACGGAATTTTAAAATTTGTTTCAGCTATTTACTTTCAAACATTTAATTGGTAAAGTTTTCACCAATTAAATTTAATATCAAAAAGATCATTAAGAATTTGAAAAAATGTCTAAACTTGCCATCAAGATGAATTAATTATCCAGCAAGTACTTATTACTAAGACATTCCAAAGGCTTTCTAATAGATACCTATAAAATATTATGGGGATGTTACCTTTTTTATACTTAAAAGCAACAAGCGAGCTGATTAACATTTGTACCTATTTACTATTCAGTGCAAATTCAGTGTAACATAAACATAAACTACACTAAATGTCGGGATTCGTGTACAGAATCAGGCAGCAGGCTCAAGTCCACTGAATTATTGAAGCGGCTCGACCTCCGCGCAGACTCTGCCGTCCTGGTACATTCACGAGTATTGCATAATACAAATTGCAAACTGTACGCCGAGTATTCTGTAATCGGTACCATATTGAAAGAAAAATTTAAACATTTGGGATGATTTATGTTGAGCTTAGCCCACATAAGAAAAACAAGTACAAAAAGAAAAACATCGAAGTTTGCTACGATAATACAACACAGCCACAACGAGAAAATTCAGTTTACACAGCGAGATACAAAAAAGTGAAAACCTGAAAAAAGTTAACGACTTTGTAATTCAATAATATGAATGTTATCAGATTACACATTTTTGTTCGTAAAACTCTTCAAAAGTAAGCTTGTCCTATGAAAGCAACTGAGATTGTAATTATAATTAAATAGGTACCTACTAAGGGTTTATGTTTAATTTTTTTCTGTTTAGTTTTGAAAAGCTTAACCCATTACAAGTAGGTATAGCACATTTTTTTTTTTTTTTTTTAGGTGGTAAAATCATCAAATGAGTCCTCCCGTCCTGGGTGGGGCGGAAGGGACTGTCAGACTCTTACTGACTAAAATCCACCCGTGTTTCTTCCTATGCCCTTTACGTTCCGGGGCCACGGTATCCTGGGTTAAGAAAAAACCCGCGACCCCAGCAGGCATTTGGCGCGAAACACGACGCGCCACCGACCCGGGCTTGGTCCTTGATCGAACGGCGAGCTACCCATCACTCACCGTCCGCAAGCCCGCTCCGCCGCTGTGCCCTCTGCTGATCAGAGGGACACGCGTTGGAGCATCCACACGACAGGCTATTCGCATACGGGCAAAGAAACCACTTAGGCACACAGTGCCTAAGGAAGAGTTTTTGCCCGCATCCCAGGGTGCACCGGCCCAAAAACTGGTCTTCCCCCCGGACGTATCCGAGAGGGAACTCCAGTCCATGGGCGCACGTGGAGGTTTCCTGTCATAGCACAGTAGGTATAGCACATAGATGAAAATAATAATAAACCCATTCAGGTAATTAGAATGGATTTTTAACCTTCCTAACGAGTACCGAACAAACGACATCTAGGCATGTTGCAACTACTACTCGTAGGTACAACAAGTTTGCCTCGACCACCTCGACTCAAGTTTCTCTAGTGAAGTTTATATTGACTTGTACTATACTTCTATGTTTTCCTGGTAGCAAGTAAATGGAAAACTAAAAGGTTTCTGCTTCATTAAATAACAGTTTAGTCATAGTTTTCTAATCACTTTTTAGGTTCACCAGACGATATGTTTGCGATCAGCTGACACGTGGGGATATAGCTCAGTGGTAGAGCATTCGACTGCAGATCGAGAGGTCCCCGGTTCAAACCCGGGTGTCCCCTAGCAACCAACTTTTTTTCTGTTTTCGCACCAAAGTTGACATGACGTTTTTTTTTAATTTCATGAACATTCCCAGTATTCATAATTTTATTATCTTTTTTTATTACTTTGGTGGCATTTTTTGTCACAGCTCACAGCCAGCTATCCGAAACATGTTTTAACTTTAGATCATATATTTTAGATCAAAAAACAATTCATTGTTTTGAATTGAATATAACTCGAACAAATATAAAATGGATACTGTATTTCTTCTGCCTGAAAAGAAGTTCAAAACAAAATTGAATATTCATTGTATTAATTCTAAAATTCTATTTGAGAAATATACCTAATAAAGATCCACAAAATAAAACAATACAATAACAATTTATAATTGTAAACAGCTAAACTTGTTATTGTTATTATTTGATTTGAATAATAGAACCTCCGACTATTTACAAGCTATTATGTTTGTGTTTGTTCTTTAGTCCCTAGGGAAATTACCGAGGAATAGAATAATAGTACCAATTTGACCATTCGTTACTATTAACATACACGCGGACATTCATCATCGGTCATCCCATTTGAAATATTTTAATTATTAATAGGTTCTGATTAAATGGGATTGAATTAATTATTTCACCTAACTATTCAGTCAATTAATTAGGCTAATGGAACAGAAACCATTCAAATAGGAACAAGAGATGTAAGTATGTGTAATGTATAGAATTTTGAACCTCGATAGGATAATCATTACTCAGAATAATCTCTCGTAGGTAATACGAGAGATTATTCTGAGTAATATTTTGTTAAGGCGAAAACTACCTACACGTCAATGTGATGACTATCATGATATTTATATTATGTATGTAGTTGATTGATCACAAACAATATGGATATTACGTGTAGCATCCACCAAATAGGACTAAATCGAAACAAAAACAAATAATTGTTAGATATATTTTTTTTATTAACATAAATGAATACCTACGTGCAATACCTACATTTTAATCAGATTTTTAATACCTACAAACATCAGCTTAAAAATAATGGTAAACATTAAAGAAGAAAAAGGACAAAAAAAAAACAATCAATGCCACTACTTTACCACCAATATCCTTTTATCGTATAGTTGCCTGGTACTGTTATACCAAGTAAGTATGTGTAATACTAATACAGTTCGATGCTTGATTACACGTCTATTTTTTGTGTTTCTCATGACCAAATAGATCACATGGACCCTTATCAACTAGTATCTTACCTAATTAAGCCCTTGAGAATAAAAAAATATATATTAGGATCCAGTGTAATAGAATTTCAGCTACATTACTCACGAATGTCAAGAAATAAAGAGAAAATTAGAAAAAATAATTTGGTTAAAGCGGCTGGTTTTCATAGAACTCAGTAAAACAACCTTACTACCTACTTGAGTTCGAAATTAAGTTATGAACAAGATTCAAAGTTTAATTTCTAAGTACAAACCGAAGCCGATGCTAAATTCAGGAGTTTATACCGGGAAGACTACCTTTATTAGTAACTGGAATTTGTTCAGTGAATCTCGCAGGACTTAAACTTGCTCTTCCATCGAGGTAGGTATGTAGAACGGGGTTATTTTGAACCAACTTTCAGTATCTAAGTAGGAAGCTTTGCAGAGTTCATTAATTACTATAATATTTCAGACTTTACTAAATTAATATTACTGGTTTAGGAGATTAGTAAAACTTTTTTTCATTGAAAAACATCTCATCAATATATTAAACGATGTCATCAAAGATTTGATTCAATTTAACCCTACAGAAATCTTAATTATGATCCACACAACAAATTAACATTATCCCCACACCAAACAACGTTAATATTACCATGACTAGCTAATGCTCCACACCTCGTTTACTTAGGACCTCATTACGCATTCAATATGAAACTTTGTCAGACGGAACACTCTCCGGAAGAAGTTGGAACACGATGGGTTTACCTTATGTTACCAGGTAAACAGAAATGTGAAGCAATATGTGTGCGTTATGCGAAAGAGAAACAGAAAGCAACGACTTTTTGTTTGGCAAGGAAACTGGCCGTACACGAGGCTTATAAAGTGAGGCTCTTTTTACACCCGGACTTTAAATTTTCGTTGTACATGTCCATTAACGCGATAATCAACGGTAATTCCCGATGGTGTGGCCCTACTGTTATGGACAAGAATATCAAAACTGATTGACCTTATATGTATACATATGTGTGCTGTGTGTGTACTTGTGGATGTGGTGGTAGCCGTGGTAGGCTTCAAAAGACGGTCGTCCATAAAACGTTTTAGAACTATTAAGAATTACGACTTTAGAACACTTTTTAAGCACATGCTTTTGCTTTATATGAGCTAGGTAAAAACCTCCAAGTCCTTTCTTCAACCGTCTCAGTAATCACATTTTTTGTTATAAATCAGCTTATAGCAGTAAGAAATCACCCTTCACAGAAGACGGCGGAACTAAAACCTCCTATATTTCCAGTGGTCCCAGTCCCCGGTGAGTGTGGCAGGAGGGGCAGCCGAGTCTCCACCCGAAGGCTTCCGACGAGCAGCGAGGGGGTCCTTCTCCGCTATACTGGACCTGATCACTGCTACTGCCAACCTGGAGGTACCGCATCCGGTATGTTTCTTCTTTTATACTTCCTACTTTTAGCCCTTCTTATTCCCTTCAAGTTATCGACAGCAATCCCAATTTATTCGTCCCAGAAGTGCGAGTTTGGCACCTTCGAAAACGTCCATCATTTGGTGAATAATGCCCATACGAATAATTAATTTATACGATTTATTTTACCTGCAAAGATTATTAATTTTAATTTCTATAATTATAATAATTTGAATTTGTTATTTTCATGTAAAAATTGTGTAATAATTATTGTATGCCCTACGGGCGGGACATAGCTGATCAAAATTTTAAAATATTTAAGAACTGTACTACACATGCCTATGATCCACAATAAATGTTTGATTGATTGAAAGATTGTTTGCATACTGCTAAATTATCACCGCACCGTGTCACGAACGGAAATAAAACATTCATAGAATAATTATAACAATTTACGATTGTAATATAATGTATTAGGAAACTATTATCGTTAAATATTTGAAATTAATCTAAAAGTAGCTTCCAATAAATTTATTATTTAGCTAGTAGAATTATTTCCTGGAAACATCTAATTAATCAAAGATTTTCTCCTTATTACGTACCCAGCCTCCGGCTAGACTAACAACAACAGATTGGTTTGTTAATCTAGCTAATACATTCCCTCAATTATGTAGATATTAGATAGATTTTCCTCGTAAAAGAAACATTTATCTCCCTCCTAAACATCCCTATTAAACAAAATGTACGCCGAATAAAATTATATTCTAGAAACGTTTTTTTTACAATCATACATTTTGGCTAGAAGTCTAAATTACCAGGATAACAGGCAGCAAGAAGAGGTTGAAGCTATAAAAGATTCACAGTCGGAATAGTAACAAAAATGAGAAAACCAAATAGAAAGATTTGCAAAGTACAGTAAAAGTTAATGGCAGAACTTTTAACGTGTTTCCAATTCCTGTTTTCCGGGTCAAAGCAAGAAAAGCTACATTATTATTATTCTACGTTCCTATATTTTTATGTTTCCCTGTTACCTACCTTTTATTTCGAAATCAAAGTAAAGAAGATAAAGGAAAAACATACTAAAGTTGATTCAAAAATATTCCATGTTTGAATAACATTAGCATAGAGTTTAGGAACGAACTTTTACCCATAAAAAGTTTTTATTGAGGGAATGTTGTTCTTGATACTTAATAATATCACTTTATAAAGCTTTGAAAGCTTTCAAGTCAAAACACATTAGAAACTTTATTTTCCATTACCGATATTAATGGAGGAATGGTTACATTTATTTCCCCAATTATAATTAATTTGTTAACTTTTTTATTGACCAAATGAAAGCTTTCAACATTTTTCGGTTTACAAATTCTATTGAATTGACCACAAGTAGGTAAGTATCTACCTACGTCAAGCGGAACGCCAAATTGTCGAATACCTAATAATATTAATAATAATCTGTAAAGGCATTTTTATATTTTGATTTTGGCACAACCTAAATAAACCACTTTCAATTCAAAGTAAATATTTATTGCGTTTTCACGTATATTTTAGTGAGCCTTTCCCATATTCCCCTAAAAATAACAAAGCCGTAGTTCAAACGGATTAATTCATAATACGAACTACGACGAATTTGACCTTTTCCCGGAATTTGGCCGCAAAATGTTTTTTTCTCATAAAAATTCCGTCAGACCAGTCTGTGGATGAAATTGGAAAAAGTGTTTTTTGTGTACGCATGATACAAGAAGCTTTTTATAACTGTTTTTGGATGTCTTGTGGATTTTTAAAACAAAAGTCCTTATTTAAATAATTGCTAAAAGAAAAATTTTAAACTACTTAGGGTGACTTTTACCAACGGTTAAACATGTTTAAAATGATATTTAAGCACAAAATTCTATTGACTTTTAGATATTTGTTTTTTTAACAATTACCATACGCAAAAAAAATACTGAATCTAGTCTGTAATCTAGAATAGACAGCTGACACCTAGGTATCTATCTAAACCTAAACTAAAATCGATGTCGAATATTTGATCGCTGGAGCAAAACCAGTTGGGCAGATTACCCCCATCTGCCACAAATCGACCAGCAAGTCAGATATTTTGTTTTGCTTGCCTAGGCCGATTTTAAATCACTGTGATTGACTCATTGCGGGTCTGTCATTGATTTGTTTCTCACCAACAATCGCCCCCTTATTCGCACGGGTGTATTATTGATCTTACTATCTTACAATAAAATTATTTCTTATCTTACTAATCCTTTAAAAAAATGTGACACGTTAAAAGATAAACAACAACCAAAAGTAAACAATTTAGTCCTGTGCAAAGTCAAAAGGCATGTGCCGCGATACTTTTAAAAATGTCACATAAATAATTAATCTGTTGTAGACTTTTTTTCTGCTTGCAATCATAATTTATTGTGCCCGAATCTACGAGTATGTACACTGATTGTTCTTAAACCAAACTTCATCATGCTGGCACACGATAAATGGGTGCTCAACTGAAAACATGTGAATACTGACTAAACGCCGCTAGCATATTCTCTTAATGTTATCGAAGTAGTTATCCGACCCTTTCGTAACTCCTGAAACCCTAGTACCTACAACTAGTTCTAAAATTCCTGTGTTCCTGTAAACCACTTAACTGTTGGTAAAAGTCTGTTAACAAAGTTACAAAATTTCTAGTCGCTTCCATTAAAACATTGTGCACATCCTGTGAGAACTAACTATGTATTTTAAATGGAAAATGTCGTCACCACTTCAACATTGAACGTAGGCCTGTACAATTTGATTTGACTGTTATGGACGCACGATTTTATGTGAAACGAAGTTTAGTTTTTGCAACCGAGGCACAGCACTGTTAAAACTTTTAAACTGAAAACTGCAGTGTTGCAGTTTATGAACTTAATGCATTTTTTGAAGTAAAGTTTATGTTAGCAAGCACTAACCAAAATCTTATTTTCTAGCCATAAAGTCTTTAGATGAGGTTTAGGTTTTGTGAAAATTTCAGCGTATTCCATACGCTTTTAGGATAATGATGCTGTTTTTCTTCATATCACTAATACACTATAGTAAGGCAAACGTGAAAGTGCTAAGAAATAATGCATAAAGGAAAAACTGGAAAAGTGCGAGTCGTACTCGTCCACGAAGAGTGCCGTATCATTATACAAAAAAAGAACTCAAAAAAAAAAAAACACAACAAATCATGACTGTTGTATAGGTAAGAGTCCCCCGTCCAAACGGACATGTCAAAAGCCAAGATTTAAAGGAGAGCATTTTTAATGTTCAAGAATTACATCATCTGTCTTAATTTCAACTGTCTAAATGTCGTGTGTGTGTGTGTGTGTGTGTGTGTGTGTGTAGTGCATGAGATACAGCCAGAGGGATTGCGGAAGACAGAGATGGATAGCGGAGTCTTAGTGATAGAGTCCCGTATGACCCTATCGCTACGGAACCCTAAAAATGAGGCTCAGAGGTACAGAAAGAAAGAGGTCACGCGTTCCTCTTAAAACAGGATCACGTTGAGAGCATCTCTTGGGTTCAATCTACTAAATAAACTATTTTATTAGGTACCAACACGAAAATTTAAATTAAAATTGAAAGAAATAAACTGGAAAATAATAACGGAGGATAAAAATATTAATGAAAATTATGAGGCTTTCAACAAACTGCCTGAAATGTTATACGATACAGTCGGTATCATTGTGAAAGGAACTGGGGAAAATACTGGAAAATATCGTGTTACGATACTCGATCCAAGTAGCTATGCTTGTCGGATCTTATTGGAGGTTGGAGTCTGTTTTGCCAGTGAAAATTGAACTTAAAGCTTTGAGTAAACCGAGCTTTAACACTATTTTGGCCTTAAATAGAGAATTGGGGATTTTCCAACAAAAAAGTAAATTAAAAATTTGAAATCTGTTTAGTTCGGCACTTAGAAAAATAATGCACACGTAGAAATTTTTTTGTTTCTTAAATCAATGAATACTGACAAAGCGCTTTGAAATTCAGGAGAGGGGGGGTTGTAATGTCATTTTGCCTGAAAATTATATCGACCGCGTGATATATATATATATACGATCACCATAAAGTCCAGGCTTTTCTGCAGAGCCATGGTTT
The DNA here is from genome assembly GCA_036375495.1 of Agrotis segetum. Classification (NCBI taxonomy): domain Eukaryota; kingdom Metazoa; phylum Arthropoda; class Insecta; order Lepidoptera; family Noctuidae; genus Agrotis; species Agrotis segetum. The sequence continues at coordinate 4,572,484 of JAQSVV010000175.1, read as the reverse complement.
AGTCCGTATTACAAAACTAAATTAAAAAGTCGACTTTAGTACCGTCATTTGAACGCTTGTCTAAACAATTCAATCCACCATGTCAAATAAAAATTAAATGTATCTTTGTTAATTCCTTTTCGAGTGAAAATAACACAGAAATAACAACACAATGCAAAAATTGATGTGTGAAACTTTGACAGCTACTTACTACTCGTAATTTTACAAGATTTAAACCTGGGTTTCCCCTTTTTGTAGTATGGCGTATACTTAATTGTGATTTTTAGAACCTTCGTCAATTTTGGTTTACGTAACAAAGGAAAAAATACGGTTCATATATTTTATAAGTACCTAATCTAACTTTCAGACTAACATATTATTATTTCAGTAAAATAGCCTATTGTAATCAGCAAAATCTAAGTAGATAATCCTGACAAGTTGAAATCTACATGACAAGCAATCAAAAAACATGTTTTGTATAAAAGGGAAAATACAGAAAACATTTTCATAACATAAAGCAATGTCATGTCAACGTGCCAAGCCTGGGGCACCCAAAAACATTGTTGATAATAGTCAAAGGGACCATTGGATATTTAAGTAAAATAACCGCAGGGATCCCAACTGTGGGAAGATTTCCAAAGCGATGTCATATCTTCTTTTGGAAAACTACGTCAGTAGTAGCACAGACAGAAGTGTCACTTCCCAAAAACAAGCAAATGTAAAATCTTTGCTCGTGAGAGTAAAGTAAAAATATGTACGGAAAGCATGAGAAACGGGCGGCGGGCGGCAACCGACTGTGAAACCTGTGGTGAAACCCGTCCACGGTGCGCCCGCGTGTTATGCAGTTTCATACTACAAGCACACGCGGGGGCGCCAGGCCTGGTAGTAGTGGTGGACTGAAACAGGTGAAAGGAACCGGTTTCACCATACCTGTACCCTGTATCACGAGTTTTCACTATTTTACTTTAAAGCGTCTTTCCAGTATTTACTGCTTTTCTTGTATGGACAAATGGAACAGCGCCTCTGTGTGCGAAGAAGAATAAGTCAGAAGAGAAAAGAGTTTTCTAAAGAACAGATGCCATCTCTTTCTATCAGTACAGTACAAGTTAGAGGAGAAAAAGCTTGTTCCAGAGAACAGATCTCTTTCTAGAGTTCTGTTCCAGATAGGGTTGCCAGATCGATTCTTCCTGTTATCGGGATTAATAGCCGATTTTTCGGGATTTTAGGGCTTTGGTCGGGAGAAATAAAGCCGCACAGGCCGATCTTCCGGGTTAAGCCGCGCTTGCCGAGGTTGGTCTGTGGATGGGTGACCATCTATAATAGCGAGTTTCCTCCGTGCCTCGGAAAGCACGTAAAGCTTTTGGTCCCGGCTGTCATTTGTAGATCTTTGACAGTCGTTACTGTTAGTCAGAAGCTCTAAAGTCTGACAACCAGTCTTTTACCATGGGGTATCGTATTACCCAGTTACTGGGTTGTGGAGGTCCGACAGGCAGTCGCTACATGTAAAATACTGATATCCAGCTGAATCTGGTTTGACTGGAAGCCGACCCCAATATAGTTGGGAAAAGGCAGGCAGATGATGGTCGGGAGAAATAAAAAAAATATCAAATAATCGTTGATTTTTGCAAGTCAGTAAGTTTTGTATTAGCTGATCGCGATTTTGTCACCAAAAAAATACAGACTTTAACAGTAGTAAGAGGTAAGTAGCAAAGCCAGCTAACGCGATGACCAACTATTTCTTACTATTGCGTAGAAAACCTTTGTAATTTATAGCGTTCCACGCGCCAGTCCAAATTGCGGTCCAAACTCTTGAAATCACATTTACACGCACAGTTCGGAACGTTTGTCTAGATCTAGATATGAAAGGTTCGTCCGCAGTCCAAACCGTGAATGCATTTTTAATCGTATTTAGCACAACAGTTTGATCCTCAGTCCAAACTGTACAGATCTAGCGCAGGTTTGGAACGCAGTCCAAGATGCGCGGTCCGGCCGGCTCGACTCGACTCAGACGGAGTGCATTGCAATGTTTTTTCGCTCTGCGCCAAGCCACGCCAAGCGTCCAAGTGTTTTGCAAGTTTCGTTTGACGAAAATGTGAACTTAAGAGGATAGAATTGCTGCTGCAATTTCAAAAAATAGGTATTTAGAAAAACTCCTACTGTCTCTCTCACGCTTTGAAAAAACCCCGATCGTGCAGTAGAGAGCGTTGCAGCTCGCGTCTGACTGCAATAATTTTTATATGAAATTTGTCTCTCGGGAGAAAACGTTTTTCACATACTAAATCACGACCAATCTCTTAGATTCTGGTGTCAATCGTTTCAGCATATTATATTCTAGGTTTGTAGGTTTTGTTTTTTTTCTTAAACTTCTTTGTTTTTTAAATACAAAGGTTTTACTTCAATGAAGATTTTGTCATAAAAATAGTAACTTTTAGGCGCCTGTAACTTTCAAACTATTATAAATTTTGAAAAAAAGAAAACCTATAAACCTAGTTTGTTTACTGTGTCAGATGCATTCTAAAAAATCATTGAGATAGGTTCACATCTAGGGGGAGAAAAACGTTTTCTCTTTTTGTATGGACGAGCGCTTGGTAGACGATAGTCTTAAAATTATCGAACTTGTTTGTCGGGAGATTATTTGCTTTGTCGGGAGTCGGGAGGACATACAAAAAGTCGGGAGAATCCCGCCAATTCCCGACCGTCTGGCAACCCTAGTTCCAGATAGAGTCCCAAGCGAAAAAGGCGAAAAAGCAGGAACAGTTTTTTCGGGGTATTGAAATAGGTACCAGTACCCTTAGCATGAATTTTCAGTATTTGAGACGTAAAGTAAACTGTAACTTTGACGATTTCAAATTGACAATTTTCAAGGAAAAAATTAGTTCTTCGCCAGAGGCGCTGTTTGTCATTTTTTCATACAAAAACGCTGTAAATACTGGAAAGACGCTAAGCGCTGCTAAGTTTTGTGACTTTGGAATATCTGTTTCTTTATTAACTGTTTCGATAAAATACGCCTCAAGTCCTGACTGACAGGCGGGCCGAGCGATGTAATAAAAATATAAAATACAATAATAATATAGTTTTTCTATGTATAGAAATAAATATTCCTCCATGACTTCCAGATATTTTCTGACGTTCCGTAGCAATATATTTCGTTGTTATTGAATGTTTTGAGAGTTAATTTAGCATGGAGGAAAGCAGGGATCTGTTTTTTATTTTCGATCCGCCAACGTTATGCGCCATTGGTAAAAGGTTGAGGTCTGGCATTTTAAATCAGCTTGTAAGTATATTTTATAAATTCTCTTTTATTTTCACCTTTCTTAGTATTTTTTGTATAAAAACGTTGCCTTTTACAATGAATTAATTATGTATCGTGGATGAGTTTCAAATACTTAAAATCACGTTATCTACACCACTCTATACTATCACCCAGCAGTCGGGCCAATCTTCAATTTTTGGACTTCCGTTGAGGACAATGACGCCCGATATTTTTACTGCTAGCGCAACCATCCATTGACAAAAAACAAAAATACAAATTATTTTAATTTCATTTTAGTTAAACGTAATTAAAATAATATATATTTTTGTTTTTTGACAATGGATGGTTGCACTAGCAGTAAAAGTATCGGGTGTCATTATCCTCAACGGAAGTTCAAAAATTGAAGATTGGCCCAGTCGTACCATGAGTTGCCATTACGATACTCGATCAAACGCATCAACCGCGTTTGGCGCTCTCATTGGAGTTCATACAACCCTGGAGCGGGCCAATGAAAGCGCCAAATGCGTGGCATAGGTACAGATCTAGTGCGGGAATAGAACCCGGGATACGCAGCGCAGCAGTCAATTACACAGCCACTGCGCCTAACGTAACGTCTTTCCGCTTTGATAATATGTAGGTACTAAGACAGAGAGTACCCGTCAGATTGCTGATGATAGCTCTTTGAAGCACGCGTGGAAGACCAAACTCTTTACTAAAGTATAAAACCCCTTCTACACGGTCAGACCTGACCGCTGACAGAGGTGACCTTGGTCGCGTCAACAGTACCCGACCGTCTGGAACGCTGTCGGCTGACGGTCGGGTCCCACCGCTGACGCAGCCTGTCGGGACGGATGCGCTGCCGACCAAAGTCATCCAAAGGTCGATTGACTCCGCCCATATTTGGTCGCACGACCAACGTCTACACGGTAGATTTTCATTCCCACCGGACCAAGGTCATCACTGTCAGGCGGTCAGGTCTGACCGTGTAGAAGGGGTTTAAACGATCATCCTTTTCAGGAAAACCAAATACGATGAAATAAGATTACTTTCAGAGGTTGGTCTTTTCATAAATATTATTGATAGAAGGCAAAAACTTCGAGCAATAACAAATTAGATTTGCAGGCGACAGACCGCGAAACATGGCGCGACACAAGTGGGTATCAATACCCTTTTTTTCCCTGTCATAAATTATATTGTGGAAAGATTATTCCGCTCTTTTGATCACGTAAATATAAACCTTTTACAAATAAATATAAGTACCTATATAGTATCTATTAAATGGAAAACTGAATCATTACTGAACATACAATTTATTTAATTTAATACAATATAATTATCATCTTGCAACTTGAATTTGCCGGTATTGTCCAATCACACCGCGCTGACAGACGAGACGTTCACCTGAATTCTCTCTGTCCTCTCCTCTAGGGAAGTACCGCGCTGCGTAGGGTTGGGATTCCATCAGTTACGGATTTTCGTTTATTAATAGGTAATTATTACAGTAATGTGAGGTCGTCTCAGATTCCTAGGTCGGGCAATGTTATTAGGGTTATGCACATTTTTTTTTATCTTGTTAAAATCATTAAATGAGTCCTCCCACCCAGGGAAGGGCGGGAGAGGCTCGTACTGACTAAAACCACGGTGTCTTTCAATAGCCATTACATGCCGCCGCGGCAGGTAAGAACCTCGGTAGTTCTGTTGGAAGGTCGCAGGTACGACTCCTACACGCGGTTCAAATTTTTATTTCTACCTTTTGAACCTAGAGTTGAAATTACTTAATGCACTCTGGGAATCGTGTATAAGTTGCACTAACTTTGGGAAAGATTTGCCATATTCCGAGAAACACCCACGTAGTTGACGTAGTTTACCAACCTTTAAAACTGGTATCGACAGTAACAGCTAAGTGAACGAGTGGGTTAAAGTAAGCTATCAAATGTCACTTAAATATTGTTAAAACACTTTATCTGTTAATATCTACCTAATAAGGATTTTTTTGGCCGCTTTATTTAAGGAATTTTCTTTGGTTACCTACTAGCTTTTATACTGCAGTTATAAATGTTATGCGATCTATCTTTACATAATTCTTTTACATGCGTGTTACGAGTTTAATTAACTTCAAAACAAAACTGTAAACCCGTTAATTTCCGGACTTCCCACTAACGATGTTCTAACAACGCTTCGTGTAACTATAACCCTGGATATAATTCAAAAACTTCGCTTGTCTGTCTGTCAGTCTAAAGCGAAGCGTACGCCAATTTCCTGTCATGATATCAATTTCCCGTTCTCCTGCCTGAGTTGCTCCATCGAGCCATATTGTTCAACATTGTTACGTTATCCGACAATGTTCCGTTATTGTGAATATCCTGGAAATGTTTTTTCAATTTATTTCTACGTTGTTTAAGACACGTGACAGGTTTGATTGGCATACTTGTTTACTTTTCTGATATTCAAATTGGAGGAAAGTTTTTCTTAAATTGTCGAGTACCTAGCTAGTTAGGTCTGGATATTTACCTAGTTATCAAGAACGTTGATTAAATTGAATCAGTATAACAAAAAACGGAACCAATTTACCACCTAAAATCAAATTAGTCCGCTAGAAATCAATTAATTGAGGGCTCTGAACCCTCAATTGTGTTCGAATCAAACAATGAAGCGGCAAGCCTTTTAAAATAGCCTGCAATCACCTAGGAGGCAAGCCGACGGTTTAATCAAAGCTACCGCGGCCGGCTTCCCTCTTGAAAAATGCTTGCTTTCCCCTTCACTTCCCCTTTTCATAATATTATGAGGTTTAAGTGTATCTCTGTAAGTTTCAAAAGGCAAATGGAGTCCCGTGTGAAGTTATTCAATTGTCGGAGTGAGAGAGCTTGTACTAAACTATCTACGAGTATAACTACACTTAGGTATATACATGTCTATAAGTGTAGTTCTCCTAACTTGTCCGGAGGTATAGTAATAATAGATTAAAAGGCAAAGTTAGCAAGGGCAAAAGGGCTGAAAGTGCTGGAACTATGTCGGACCTTGTTTTCTGTTCTCATCGGAAATGTAGGTACCTATTTATTTAATTCGTTTATCCCTTAAAGTTCTTTCTTGTTTTCGAATTCCTTTACCCTTTTCTTTCGCTTGGTTAATGTTATTGCTTATATATCTATGCAAGTAATTACTTAGTTACTTAATACTTTGATTTTATATAGGAGGTACCTAAATAAGTAGGTGGGAGGGCCTCTACCCGGAACCTTCAGATGGGATTAAACTCGTAATTTCTTTCTTGAACCTCCCAACTTAATACTAATTAAACAAAAACCATTTCGTAAAATGTTCCTCCATTTACTCGGAAATATCGCACCCTAATCCCTAAGCGAACGAGTAGAAAATACTTTGTCACTTCTTGTGTAAACTGTCACAAAATATTAAGGCAACATCTAATATTTGTCGACCCTAATCATACCCTCTTCGGTCACTGACAACGTTTGCCTCGGTATTCTTGCTAACATCATCAATAGTCGCGTCGAAGATAATTTCATTCCCCTTGAGGTCAATTGATCTGGGAAATTCTGAAGTAGAGTACCGTACTGGAGTGAATTGGGGCCAAACTTACTATTTTAAGTTTAAAGGAATTCCTTGCTTGGCCTTTCTATAATGACAGGATGTCCAATCTTTTTAATAGCTTTGAAATTGAATCCTGGAAAAGCATTGTTGTCAGAGGTAATACTAATTGGCTAGTTGCCTAAAAAAATGTAATTAGTCCTTCTTTTAGATTATTCAAAAATAAGGGACACATATTTTTTATTTGTAAATTAGACCAAAAATGACAAAGATATAGCCTATTAAAGTTACGTCACAATGCGTGGCATTTTTGGCGCAGAGTGACGTCACAGGTAACTTAAATAGGCTATTATCTTTGTTCTTTTTACCCGACTGCGCGACGCAAAGGAGGGTAATGTGTTTATCAGTCTATGTATGTATGTATGTATGTAAGTATGTATGTATGTATGTATGTTTGTTTCTATGTGGCGTTCTAGAGACCAAACGCGTGGGCCGATTTTGATAATTCTTACGTCAATCGATTCGTCTTAACCTTGCGAGTGTCACTAAAGACATGACAGTAATCAATATTCACCACAGCGAAAACCAGACGCCATATTGTCAAAATGAAAAAAAAAAAAAGTCGATGAACTATGTCATGTGGGGTATCGTTGAATAGGTATTTTAAAATCACCTTTAGGTTCCCTTAATCGTTTTTCATTTTAAATAATAGTTTAGGATATATGACGATTTAAAGTTTTAACAAAACAATAATTTTCGCTCATTTTCTTATTTATTGATTTAAGTTTTTATTTTTAGTACTCGTAAATAAACGGTTTTCCAACCAAAAAAGAAACAGTGATTGACGAACAAATATTTTTGGTAAAAATAATATAATAAAAATATAATAAAAATAATATAACAAAAAAATAAAAAATAAAGTACCTATACACAAACACCAAGGAACTACTTTGGACCGAGCTGTGGTTGACTTAAGTTCACGCATTTTTGCTAAAGGTCAAGCTTAATTATGTAGCTTTGAGCCGAGTTAGGTCTCTAGAGAGACTAATTCACACTAATATTATAAACTAAAAAGTATGAAATAAAAAAAAAAAATTTAACGAAAAACAAAAAACCCGACTGCGTTAAAAATACACTAAAAAGAAAGAAACAAGCCCAGTAGTTTAGAATTCACTCATTCACACTCACAGTCGGGGCCCATTCAAATTATACCAATCAAATCTTCCCAAGGGGCCCCCGACTGTGAGTGTGAATGAGTGAATTCTAAACTACTGGGCTTGTTTCTTTCTTTTTAGTGTATTTTTAACGCAGTCGGGTTTTTTGTTTTTCGTTAAATATTTTTTTTTTTGTTTAATCGAAAAAAGAAAAAATACATGTCCAATATTTTTTATAATCTAAAATACGGACTAAATAGAATGTAAATATTTTGACCCTGGAAACTACCCTATTGTTACTTTGGTAAAAATAATGAAGGTATCTAGCTCAAACGGGCATGCGGTCATGGACAATGCCCGGGACAAAGAGGTGTCAGCAAACTGACGGGGTCTCCATGGAGGCCCAAAGTCTGCCGGAATCGGGGGATTGTCTTTATTAGGTATAGTCAACTCGGCGAAGACCGTCTGGCGGGTAGGACCGTACCTACAATAAGCAATAAACAAAGTCTGAATAACCACATTTTGCCTATTGAAGGAATACCGTGATTTAGTCAGTAGGTACACGTCTTACACTTTCTGCTCTACCTAGTGTGGGAGGACTGATAATTTTACCACGTACAAAAAGCGAGTTAAAACTAAACTATCTTTAGTGTGCTAATGCCACATACTATAACTTCTCGCCTGTGTCTATCGTAGACAGCAGAGATCTAGGTTTTGCCCATAATTTTCTCACGTTACCCCAGTTGCCTTACATCAACAGTTAGTACGTTTGTGAGTCATTGCTTTGGTATTCATTCCAGGAGCAGACGGACGGCTCATCTTCACCACGTGAGGACAAGTCCAGAGGCCACTCTCCCGCCCCGAGTGAAGGTAGGTAATGTGTCAGTTCACCCTACTCCATTTGTTACTGTTTACCTATTCTTTTTTGACTAAAAGATTACAAAGACTCATTAAACAATGCGGTTCCAACGTAATCTTTGCAGTATTATTTATTGTCTATCTTTCGCAATATTGTCTATCTTGCATGCAATTTTTTGCAACGTGTAAATGGGCCTTTACTATACGCTCAATGAAAAAGTCTTCACTATTTTCTCATTTATCGAATCCATAATGGAACTACTGGGATACGACGTAAATGCGTATCATCACTGACAAAAGAACACCTTAGTTGTTTAATTGTAGAGCTGCTGTTATATTTCAGGCGTGGAGCACGACAGTGAGAGGTGATGGTCGGCCAGCACTTTGCTCGACCGGTTGGCGCAGCGGGGCTTCGCGGCAGACACGCGGCTTGCACTTCCACCCACAGGTGCGTACTTGTAGTCAAGACCATAATGGAGGTCCTTTGATGAGTTGATGGAAACCGAACATCATATCTCGAAGGCGTACCTAAAGCAAACTATGATGCCGGAGTCGCGGGATTGTTTTATCACCTTACCGTAACAATAGAACGTTAAAGGCTATTGAACACTGGATTTTAGTTAGCCAGTACTATTCTACCTCCCGTCCATCCCTGGGTGGAAGGACTGATTTAAAGATTTTACCATGATAAAAAAGCCATCTATGATTAGCTACGCAAATGGCGTTAGAACTATAAAGTTGATGTCCAATTCACGGCAACCTTCCGTTGTTTGTCTTTATTGTTTTTCTTGGAGTTATCCTCATCCATTGGTTTCGGTCCTTCTCTACCTAACACCATTTCTTCTAATTTCCAGGCTGCGCCCGCTACCGTGAGCTGTGCTACCGCGCTGCGCACGCACACCTACCGGAAGACTCGTCACCACGTCCGTGCGACTGCGCCAACTGCACGGCACGGCGCCACTCCGCCAACGCCCCATGAGATCCGGCCCTCGTGGCCACCACAGCCGCTTACACGCGCCCCATACCCGCGCTGCCGAGCGAATTCACTCGACGGAACTGACTTTGGCTCAAGCTTATGGACAATATGCTAGTCTTTAGATGCATTTACTATTTTATTGAGTGTTTTTAAGTGTCTATTGTATGCCATAAATGAATGTACCCCTATGTGCTTTTATTGTTTCTGTACGCCGTAATAAATAAGTAGAATGGTTCTACTATTTCCAGACATACTTACCAACTGATCCGTGAGGGTCTCCAAGCCGCCAATAGACGTGTTTCCAGTGTTGCCAACTTAGTGCTTTCGGCACTAGATCTAGTGCAATTTTTGATGTTTTAGTGCTCAAAATTCCACAACAGTGCATTGTGCCTTAACTAGTGCATTTTTAAAAGTCTGCAATTTATCAAAAACAAAACCAATCAATGGCGCGTTCTGAAACACAGTTAAAATACAGAACGCACCTCTAATTATTAGTTATTCATGAAAATTCGTATGTCGTATCTCCATGGTCGTATAGCTGGGCTACGAGCAGCAAATAAAACTTGCTACATTTAAGATATTCCGAAGGAAGTTCTTGAAAAAAAAGTCGGTTCGAAAGATACGTAGAGAGAAGAACTCCTGGTCCCTCAACTTCTCAAACTGCCATCTCAGCAACGGTGAATTCAGACCATGAATCTAACTCTGGTTCGGACGACGATATATTTTTGTAATAACAATATTCTCAAAATAAACTAATTTTTTAAATATTTTTATTGATTTTATTTTTTTGGTGCCCTTTTATCAAAATTAGCACAAACCTAGTGCATTTTAGGTTTTGTTTAGCGCATTTCTTACAATAGCAGTTGGCAACACTGCGTGTTTCTTGTGGCCTCAGCTTCCGTTTTTTCTTCAAGTTTGGACTATTTTTGTCACATCGATTTTGTTTTGGTAACTTTGAATAATTGACCTCGTCATTGCTTTAACACTCTCTCAGGCTCCATCACTTTCTCAGAATAAGATACAAGGAATTTTGAAATTGTTTTTACTGTGTTTATTTTATGGAAAATTGAAAAAGCGCTTCTAATGTACAAACGAGTAATTATTCTTTTTTTTTGCCTCAAACGAATTAAGAACCTACGACGACGGCGCGTTTAAAAAACGTGGTGTGCGTGATAAATAAGTCATGCTACGGCTTCTGAAATTTATTATTACATTACCATTTTCAAATTTTAATGTTTAATCCAAGTGTGTTTTTCCAAAACAAATCCAAAATGCACCTATACAGCTTATTCTTTGATCTATTCAATTTTGTGGGCACACGTTTTGAAATTAAAACAGCTTTGCTACTAGTATCTAAACGTACCATTAGTTCAATTTGAGGCCTTTCTCTACGAAGGAACAATTTAGTCAATTGCAACTAAACATTTTTAGCATCATCTGATGTAAATATTCGCTTCTGTCCTAGTGCCTTACCCGATCCGCTTATCAATTTATGAATCAACCATTATCCAAAAATATTTTGGCACATTCTAAAATTCATGCAATGTAGAATTATATTCCAAACATTTGAAAAAATGCACATCCAGAATCGCTTTTGTAATTAAGGAAAGAAACGCACCCCGCGTTAATATAATTCAGAAATTAATATAAAATTATTGTGTAAAAACTTGTCTGTCCATTGGAGATAAGATTAAAATTATCCTAGTATAAGCTTTGTAATAAAATAATGTGGAAATAAAATTTACACAATTTATTTAGACGTTTCTCTACATAAGAATTTCCGTAACACTAATTTATTATAAAGAACACGATTAGTATAAAATCTAAGCCAAATATTAACTTATGTGTAGGTGGCTATCATTATCTATTATGTTCCAGAGTATTGAACTGCTAACTATTATTATGATTATTCATGTGTGCTAAAAGTATCATGACCTCTTAATTTTAGAGCCTAATATTAATATTAGATATATCTAGACGTAATTTCTAAATTAAATCATCTGACCTATTGTAATACCTGTCCATCGGTGTAACTTTAAACGATTTATAATAATTATAATAATGTACATTATCTTCTATTTTATATTACATCGCTAAAATTATAAACATTAATTTTAATTACATACATTTTTAACTTCTGATCTATTTTTTTTCCATTGTTCTTACCTCATGTATGTCGTTAAATTTAAATCGTACATTATTTAAATATTATTAACAAGGCCTACCTTATCGAGTTATAAATTGTAATTTAAAATGATTCAAAAATAAAAATATGATTATTATAAAACCGTATCGTCTATCAATTTATTTATACCTGTATTCGTGTTACGAGGAAATTACAGCTAATAGTTACAGTAGGAGGTTACCTAGACAGTCTTGTAAGTGAATTTAAATAAAACTTAAAGTTATTAGTATTTTTATTAGGATTAAACAAAAATACATGTTTCAAGAGAGAATAGTTTCAACAAAAACTGTTTTAGATGTCCAACAGCGTGAATGTTTGTTTAAAATTCCAACATCACAAAGAAATTAATAACTATCATCAAACACAACTCAATTTCATAACATGTGACACGTACAGTCAGGAGCAATAGTATGTATACACTAAGCAGTATTCAAAAGCGATTTTGTGCTACCTTATTTATTAAACTTTTGCCTTTTTATTACACTTCTATTTTGGAAGCCATCTTGTTACGAAATAGGTGGAAACCAGTATTCAAGAGTAATTTGCGTTTGAATTGTGTTAAGTGTATACATGTTATTGCTCGGGACTGTACTACTCTGGAGATATTTTTGAATTTAGTCATCTCATTAACAATCATACCTATTTAGGTATCATGATTTCTATGAAGTCACATATAATTTTATAACCATTTTGCATGGTTGGGTATCCTATTATTTATCAACTAGAAGTAAATATTAGAAAAATACGTCAATTTATTTTTGTATTTAAGAAATTGAATGAAAAACAAGCTCATTTGGACAGCTCCCCGGTGGTATAGTCATATGCTCGTGTTTAAAGTTATCCACCTTAGAATTTACACATAAAATTAAAAGAGTTACTATGTGACGCAACCGTCGATAAAATGTAAACTATTTTACAATAGACATGATGACCAATCTTGCAAAACTGTTTTCTAATGTGATGAAGTATTCATATACTATTCAAAAAAGTATATTTGTTTACAGTTTTTTTTTTTTTGCAATAATTACAACTTATTAGTAATTGACTTAGCACAAATGCTTGCTTCCATTTCATGGTAATCAATAGTAAACATAGATCTTCAAGTGATGCGACTCCCTTTTAATTAGTGCTTCTCGTAAGTAACACAGCGGGTATTATGCGATTTTATTTAAGATAAATAAAAACAGAACAGAATTGCACATTACATATAATATGATGATAAAAGGTACTTAACTGCATGTCTTTTTGACCTAAATAATGAAAAGAATCCATAAATAATTCTTTGACATTGTCATCATGCCTATTGTGATAAATATATCGATAAGCCTATTATCAGAGATTAAAACAATTCCCAAAAACTTACACAGAAACATTGAGCAAATATTTTGAAAAGTTTTACTGGCAGGTGCATAAGGCGGGACAGATAGGTACAATACTCACTCGTATGTTTTATTATTTCATCATATAACCAAGGCTCATAGCCAAACATTCAATCAATTACAACAAGAAGCTTCGGGAACTATTGCTATGTAGAATAAAATGCTCTAAACTCTGAGAATGTTATTACAACTGGGAATTTTCAGTTTAATAATCTCACTGGATCGATACATCCGATCAGTCCACGCTACACAAATATTTCCAAAAGAAAAAACTAATCTAACTTAATAACTTGGAAATGATCTACAAGGGACGCCTCTTATTAAATTCATATCATCTAGTTATCGTCAAGTCGATGACGTAAGACATACTTCACGCTAGTCTACAAGATGCATGTCCAATATTATGTCAAAGAAATGCTTCAAGTCAAAAGTAAATTGTATCAAAAACTAAATCGATCAAGTAACAGGCGTTCCTGTTAGACTGTTTCCAATAAAAACAATTTACAAACTCAATGATTGCGTTCGTAGAAAAAGAGATAATAATATTTTACAAGTAAAAACGACAATGTTTGTTATTAAACGCGGAGTCTCGCACGAGGTGGTTTGTTATCCTAATTTGTATATTACATAAACTTAAAAAGTTCGTAGCTCATCTAGCTGCGAGTGACTTAGTTATTAAAGTTATTATTTATGTTCAAAGTGTTTTTAGAGCGAGTTAAAATTAAATCAGTCCGCACTATCTTAACGACATCTAGTGACGGTTTAGGACAGGTGCGCTTACAAATAAATTGTAATAATCTATGCGAGAATATAACGTTCTAAACCTATCTATAATAAGATATACTACTATAGTACCGGAATGCAAGTAAAATAACCCTCGTAGACTAACAAACATTGACAAGTGTAACGTGAGTTACTAGGCTCTCATGAGTTGCGAGAAGTGAACGCAGCTCATTCATTAACGCCGATAGGGATGGTAGGATGATGCCGATGCAGTGCCACCTGACGATGAGCCGTGGTAGCTGCGCTTCGATGACCTCTGGTAACCGTCGCCGGACCCGCCAGTGTATTCATAGTCATCACCTGGACATATAAAATTAGAGTTAATACTATCACCAACAAAATAAAAACATTTCTTAGCAACATTTTTAAGCCATTCTACTGATAAACCAATTTGATTCAATTACTAATAAAAAATAATAAAATGGAACTTACCGCACCACGCACCACTATACACACCAGGAGTTTGAGTATGGTAATCATTCAACTAGGTTTAGGACAAAAAGGTATATTTTTGTGATCAGTCTTGTCAAACAGACCTACAGAGTTAAAAAACGATCACAGAACAGTACCTTTGTATCCTATAGCCTATTTTAATTCTACTGTAAATTCAATGCCTCCAAATATCAATTCTAATACTTTCTGTCAATTCAACAAATAACATTTAATGGATCCCTTGTAATTTCTATGTTTATTAAATACTTAGTACCAAGACTACATGAACTAGTGGAGGGTGGCCACAGGAAAGGAAAGGAGGCAACCTGACGCAGACGCCGATACGTCCGAACCATTGCAAAAAGACGGTTGTGGAGACACCATGCCTCCGCAGTACATCATAGGCACCTGTTGAATACTCTGTTTACATTTGCTTGTATAAAGAATCTTAGAGAATATTGTGAATACAAGAAATTAAATTTTCAGTTTTCGTCACACGGCATTTGGCTGATATAATTTTATTGCACATGGCGACGACTCAGCCCTAATAATTTATAAAAAATGTTGATAATTTAATTGTATTTATGAACATGGGCGAGGTCAGCGAGACTACTTTGAATAAATGAAAGTGCATTTTCAATGAAAACGACTGTACAATGCGCCATCTAGCGGAACTAAATAGAACTTTCTGGTCAACAGCAGGAGAAAAAGAGGTGGTATTTTTGTTAATCTATGGCACAATGATATGAATATCTGCAAAGTGCCGTATGATACGCGCTTTTTACTATTTTGAGGGACTTATTAGGGGCGTCAAGGGGGGTAATGAGAAGTTTTATAAGTAGTCTGCGTTTGACGATGAAACTATCAGAGATAAGGGGTGATATAGACCTGTGGTGGCGCTCCTACGACGTCGCACATCGGCGGGATGTTCATATACTTGGGACTGCCTGCATGACTGCCCACACCATCGCCGTCTGCCGTGCATAGCTAGTCAGGTTATGTTGTTGGAAGCTAAAGTATTTTATGTTTTCAATACTACTGCTAAAGCTTTTAGTTAAGTTTTAACTTTTATATGCCAATTTAGACTTTATTGAAGGGGTTTCCAAAGTTTACTACGCTTTCTAAGATATTTTATGTACTAATGTATTCGAAAGGTTCAAGCTTTTAAATATATTGTACAAGTATCTAGTAATTCTTTAGCATGGCTGTCATCGCATTGTTATACCTTTTTTGAAAATTTAAAATAGAAATAGGAGAAAATATAGTAGTTAGAAAAATATAAGGATAGATATGTAGCAGGTGCAATAATACATTACCGTGAGAAGAAGTGTTATGTGCAAAGTGTAAATATATATTATTTATAAATATATATTTTGTATAATTGTCAGTATAATGACAACATAATTAATGGAAACGGCAATTTCTATTGTAGTGTGTTCGTGTCAATTATTGCCGTTAGTGTAAGACTATTATGAATGTTCTACTGAAATGTTCCTCAAACATTATGCCACAATATAAAAAACAAAAATTATGATATCAGTTCCTGTCTGGAGGGTATTATCACTACGGGGTTGGGGGTATGTGAGCGAACATTAAAAATGCCATTTTATTTTGAAATTTTTGATTTCTTTTAATTATCTACGTTTTATAATGTCCTTAAAGTAGATATATATTTCATCATAAGATATCTCAAATATTTGCAGTGGTAATATTAATATTTTATTAATCAACCAGTAGTAATTACTTAATCCATTAAGATAGAAGAAGCTTAATAATAGGAAACTACGACAAAAGTGTTTATTTCTTTCCATTACATTATAAACTACATACTTATGTTACCAGTTAAATCTAACACTAAATATATATACCCAAAATACCTAATATGAATAATGCATAATTTCTACTCCGAAAGACCTCAGTGTTATGTAGTGTGATAGCACTTATTACATCAATAAATCATCGCGTACAAGCTTCTCGTCTTACTTTAGTGCTTCGGTTAAAATTAATAATTAAAACCGTAATTAACTAATTATCATTAGGTAATCATCGTAAAAAAGAAATAATAAGGACGCACGTGTAAAGTCTATCATAATTTTCTTTTTTATACGAACATAAAGTAAGTAATGCGGGGCGCGCGCGAGTGCGCAGGCGCCGCCGCCCGCGCCCCGACATCCATCGCGTTAGGGCTAAGTATAGTAGATTACACATTACAAGATTACAACAAATCTAGATAATAGTCTTACAATTGTAACATGCTTAGTTTGTGGCTAGGTCGCGGTCGCCGCTTCCGATTAATTACATTTTAGGAAATTAATACAAGTGTGTATAAATACAGCGCCGCCCCGTAGTGGGCCGGTGTCAATTAAACTTATATAGGTACTGTTTGTAAGTAAACATTACTTTAAATATTGTACATCAGTCGATAGTTCACCTAACAATTTTGTTTCTAATCGATCGAGAATTATGTACTTTTATTTACTATAAAGAAAATAATAGTTAAAAAATAATCAACATCAATTTTTTTAATTAAAACAGAAATAAATAACAACTTGCCCTAGGTTTTATAATAATTAATGTTATAATTAACTGTAAAGCCCGTGAAATTTATTTTACTCGGGATCAATAATTACATTTATATTAAATTCTAGTATAAATATGAGGTTTTATATTTAATAATACCTGCATTGTTTTTAAAATAAGTTTCGAAAAGACTACAGTTAAGACGGACTGGTGTTGTCCCTGATATACATTTAAATGCAAATGAATTAATTTTATAAGACGAGTAAACAGTGAACTTAAAATGAGTCGACTGCTAATCTAACGTTAAACACTAGGGGTCTTGTATAATTAGTCAATTACGATCATAAATTTATTAATGAATACTAGCACGGCCCAGAGCGCGCCCGCCCGCGCCGTGCGCCGTGCGAGGTGCTGCTAACGTTACTTTTATCATTATACCAAAATACACTTTTACACAAAACATTGTTTCCTTTATATACTACTGAATAAACATACACATATAAAAACCGCGTACACTATAATATAAAGTAATACAAACAAGAGTCGAAAGGTTAACTACGCAACAGTACTACAGTTAAGCCATGATTAAAATATTATTCATAAACATTATGTTAAGATACAGCTGCATATCTTGTGTCGATATTACAGAGAGTAATATTAAAATGCAAAGGATGCACGTGTCGTGTGACGTACTGGAGGTGTGTCGAGTGCACGTGCACGCAGTAGCGACGGGACGCGCATGCAAGGCGCACGCATGAACACCACATTTGACAGACGAGCCTCTAACGAGTCTTATCGTATTTGTATTTTGCTAACTATTTTTAATTAATAAATTCATCCAATATTTTATGCTCTTCTCCTATATAATAATAATTAAAACCCATATAAATAGTCTCAATTGATTTTTTCACAATAATTTGCACTAAGTTTAATGTTGAGTAAATCTAAAATTTCTAATACATATTATACTTTATTTAAATAAATTATATTCTTTATGTTAATAAGAAGATTGCCACGATGGTTCATTACAACTAAGTTCTTAAATTGTTCCAAATGTTTGTGAGTGCGGGGCCGAGCCCGTGTCTAACACCTTAGTGCTAATCGTTATCACTGAAAATAACATAATTATAAATCATCTCTATATTCACTTAACTTTTTTGTAAGGCATCGTTTCCTAATATTAAAACAGATGTGAACAATTTCGTTCGTATCATCGGTGGATGTACATTAAACCTACAGTAAGTATTATAACGTAACCGAAACAATGGAACATAATGTATTATGCGAACTGAACATGTGCGAGGACGTCCGGACTCCGGGAGCCGACAGTGGCGTGTGGCGGGTTAGTGCGAACAAATGCAAGTAGTAAAAGCGATACGAGACAGTGAGACCGAAACGAACGAACCACTAACTATGCTGAGTACGATAAAATTAACCAGGAATGAATCGAGACAAATTAACCTAACTAACATAGGAACGAAGAGTAAACGAAGCGGTACAAAGCGGCACATCTACACGTAACCTAATGGGCAGTCAGGCACCGACCTCGATAAGTTTATATTATTTCATTATATTGTTATAAGGTACGAGTTTCACTTTCCTACATACTGATTGAGTGTCAGTCGAGTCTGTTATGTTATTTTATTTTAAGAGCTATAAGAAATGTATGCGCGTTAACTATGAACACCACAATGTAAAGGCTTCTCCACTATGTTTTACCGTTAAATTTGGGACAGCGCACCCCTCGCCCCGGACCGCTAGTCACTTATAAAATTTGCTTACACCTCACAATATTCCTCAATAGATAAATTATACTTTACTTATGGAGCGATCTTAAATAACCCTATTCTAAACGATCAAATTATGCATTCAATGTAATCATCAACAATTCGTCTATTTAAAACATTTATTAACAAATCTTATCGAGCGCGGCGCGGCGCGGTTCTATTATTTAAAATTAAAGGAACAACCCGTCCTCGTCGTCGGGCGTCGGGCAGTCTATCAGTAGGGCCGTAAACTCTAAGATATTACAACAAATAATGGTCGGACGCGGCGCGAGCGAGGGCCGTATGCCGCGCGGACGCCTATCAGCCCCGCGATTAATTACTTAGCTTATCACTAAAATTTTAATCAGTCGATCGGTCAAACGATTGAGCGATATAGTACAGTAAAGGACTAACATTAAATTTAATCTAACAATGTTATTTTAAATTATAACTCACTTTGTAACGGGGCGGGACGGCCGCGCGGCCTGCGACCGCGTCGGTACATATTATGATACGACTAACATAGCGACCGTAGCGGCCGGCGAAAGCTCTATACAGTTTTAAAAATATTTGGCAATCACATAAATTAAAACTTTAAAACTATGTGACGAGAGAATCGATTAAAATTATGCTTTACACACAAGTAAGTATATATATGTACAAATGTATGGAGAGGGCGCGAGGGGTGCAGCGAGGCCGCGCGGCGGCGACGCGCTCACACGTACCGAACTATATCCTAAATGCTTGAGCTTCATTACTTAACACATACGACAATATCGTTTGCTCGTTAACAATTTGGCAGGTAAATTTAATTCATTAAAGTATAAATTCCATATAATAATAGTATCAACTTAAAAATTGCGATAAAAAACTAAAATGCATATAAGAAAACAAATTAAAATTACGAATATTTATACAGAATTGTTCCCTTTTTAAAAACGGGAATAATTAAAAATATTAAAATCACGTTCAGTCACTATGTTTTGTTTAATATTAACACATAATTATCTCATTACATGCCTACCGTTTTTCCTAAGTCTAGTGTGTGGTAAATAACCAAAATTCTAACATTAAACATACATACCGATATATATACCAAATATTTATACAAGTTATTAGCTTAAGTTAAGTTCTTTTAGGTCATTTTCCCTAAATTGGCCTTGTTTAACAGTGTCTGTCAAATGTGCGTCACACGCGCGAGCTGCGGCGAGCGGGCGACGGCGCGTCCGGCCTCTACCGCGGGAGAACTACTGACACGTACACGACAAGATTCAAAGAAATCATTTTATAAATCCGACAAAAATATTAAAACATTCGAAATGTGTGAAGTAAAATAAATTTTTCACAAAAAACCCACATCCAAATAGAATATTAAAAGCAAAGTTAATTAAAAAACTGTGTACACACGTTGTACACGCCTATGACAGCGTCGTTCAGCTTTAGAAGAGGGGTCGCGATAACTTCTGGGCGAGTGACGATAGTGCACCGTGTGGACGGTGCCTTACCGACTGGTTAATATCATTCCTTCATAGTAGCGTTCAGAGACGGCCGAGTGCCAAAAGTTGCGAGAGTGTGGGAGTACCTTATTAAAATTAGTAGACAAAAGAGTTTTAACACCTAATAGTTTTGAATGTTACTGTTAAACTATTTATTTTTTTTTATTAAAATTATCGCTTACTTACGCGTGTGGGTTTGTGTTAATGTAGTCGTCGGTGACTTTATTATATAACCGCCTATATAGGCTTTTCATAATTGTTTGCAATTAATTTAAATTTATCCATTATACTTTAGCAGTTATCGTAAATGTTAATTTGTTGCATTGTTTTCATATTCTATTTTTCACGTATAATGTCGTTTTGTTCGTGAAATTAAAAAACACACGAAACTACAAAATCTATCACCTAATGGGAAGTTTAACAGAGGTTAAGAAATCGTCGCGTCAATAATGTGGGAGTATACGTTATTAAAAACGGTTAAATATGCTAGCTATCCCTATTCCATTTAGTCGTTATAAGTTATATCGACCAAGTTAGAATCGATAGATGGAGTCGATCGAATGCAATCGTCGAGAGGATGACGACCGTTCGAGCACGCACTTGCGTCGATCAAACGTCAAGCGGAATGGCTACATCTACTATGAACACACGATCATGTGTCTCACAAGCGTCAAGGTACTAATGCTACTGGTACAAGTGCGTACTAGAAGGTGGGTCAACGTCTGCGTGTGCCTCTATCGCAGCGTAACAAACTACAGAACTCACTCTACCTACCTCTACGTACCTTTAGAAAAGAATTGTGTATAACGTATGAGCGATACGACTGTAGTTAACCACACTGCGGTCGTGTGTGTGTGTGTGTGTGTGCACGGAACAGGGGACGGTATTGGACTACTCATTTTGATGTAACATCTGAGTGAGTGATTGAAATGTACTCGTCGCTGGTGCCACGGTCGCCGAGTCCCCCCCCCGTGCGTGTGGTGTGTGTGCGTGGTGTGTGTCCTACGCGGCGGGCCACTCCTTGTTAAACTCGTTGGCGTTGAAGTGTTTGGGCGCGTGATGCGGGTGGTGCACACCTGGCTGCGCGGCCGGCTGCGCGGCTGCGTGGTACTCGGTGGCGGTGTACCGCGACGCGCCGCCGTACGACGAGCCCTACCATCCGCACACGTTAGGTCGCACTGCCGCCGGACGCATCCAGCTGAAGCCTGAGCGTGTACCGCTACTGCGCATCGTCTACGTGCTCTACTCGGTATAAAAATATAGCTCTTCGAGTCTAAACTGAGCCGAGCTTCAGCTACGATGCGTCCTTGAACCGTCATGGAGCATAAAATGAGAGGACTCCATGTTATATGTTTATACTTGATCGATCTATTTATTTCATGAAAAGAATTAGGGCCGCATTTGCAAATGCTCCATGACATTATTTGGATAACATAATTTCGTAAATAATGTTCGCATGTTACATTTAACAGAATAGACGAATTCTCATCTCTGAACACTTAAAGTACAGCTCTTAATATTATTTTTATCGATAAAATTAACTATTAATGAACCTGTAACAATATGAGAAAATCCAAATTTTACTAATTTGTACTTTAAATGCCAATTTACAAGTGTTGAGATGAAACAAGGCGATTGAATCATCTCGCACGGCTACAAAATGCAATATATTATATGAATATCGAACGGAACTAAGGGTAAGCTTATAATCTAGTGCGGTGCGATGCCTTTATGATGAGCGCGCGTTATCGTCGCAACAACCGACCGTCCATAGTGAGAAATCCCCAGTGTTTCGCGACATTCCCTCATCCGATTACCCGCCCTTATCTCTAATTGTCTTTCTGGAGGAGCCACTCTTGTGGGCCCTGATCGACCAACTGGAAAAGAAGAACAAGACAATAAAGTCCCACTCGCCACAATTCAACTGGATCTTTAGCAGGTTTATGTAAGTAGCGCAGCGCGTGAAGATGGACCGGGCGAAAGCGTGTGACTATCCCCAAGGGCGAGATGAAAGATTAGGCGAAGGAGGACGGGACAGGAGAGGCGGGAGGAACCGTGGAGGTCGGTGATGAGAGACCTTCAGCGAAACTCGATAACAACACTAATCTTCTTGATTTTTCACTATGGATAGCGGTGCGACTGTCAACTATGGCCCCGAGTGGCGGCCGCGAACAGCGCCGCGTCTACTCTCTATGTACCGCAGCATAGCTCGTAAAATCAAAAAGACATCGCACATTAATCTCGCCACTGAAAACATGCAGATAAGTGGGCTTCGTCGTCGCCGCGTATGACATTGTCGTGATATAAACAAGCATTTCGAACACAGCACACGGATGCAGGGGTGGCAAACTAATGGCTCTATACTATCAACTCATGCTGCTTTTAGCCGCGATTCCTTTGTTCGCGTTGGACGAGCAATGTTTTCGCTGAATTTCACTCGCTCACCAGTACGTTCGGTCATGTCCATTCATACTCTAATCGCAAACAACTCTTTTGCAAGTACAACCAAATTGAACTATGCAGAAATACGGAGGGTTTTTGATGCATTCGCACAACACGCGTACAAACATTCTCTCGTGACACTGGGTATAGTAATGTCGGTCATTCATGCGATCGGACACGCCGTTACCACGCCATACTAATACGAAGATGGATGCAGGATACAAATCAAAGAGTAAAGCGTAGGAGCAAGGAGTGTAGGAGAGAAGGATGCAAGCCCTGAGGTGATGAGCAAATAATATTAATTTAATGATGGTCAACTTGGCTGTACTTTTGTGTAACTACCGTCCATAGCTGTCAAAAAGTCATGAACGACGAACCTCGACACAAAACCGTACCTTGGATTTGGACATGATGAAATATATAGATAAATATAAGGAATATGATTAAAAAATTATTAAAATTGGTGAAAGGATAAGGTTAGCATCCAAGATATAGTTAAAAATATTGTTTGCGATTTCGATATTGGATGATGGAATGCAAAAGGTAAGCAAACAAAACTCAAAGTCATCCAATATCTTGTCTCCACACAGTACGGGAGTCGTCGAGGCCATGCATATTGTGCGGCGTCGTCGCTACTCCGTACATCTCAACTGAGCGCGATTGTTAACTATTTCACGCGACCCACTGACACAGCTACCGCTAACTATTTGTTATTATAACGTCACTGTATCTCGTTATACAGCTTATTTTTAAGGGAGTTTGTCCAAACAGAAGGTTTTACGTTCGTATGTATTCTTTTTTTTCTGAACACGATATGCAAATTAAATTTTACCCGACTGCTAACAACGATTGTTTATTTTTTTTTACATTTGACCAAAAGCGGTTCAATATCGCAATTAAAAAGTATTTTTTTAAAACCGGGCTATGTTCAAAATATTTGACAAATAAACGAAGCAACAGATGCAAACTAAATAAGCAGAAACTATGGACAAGCCCGCATAAACAAACCTACTTTACATAACTATACTAAACATAGCACGCGGTGCTGTGTCAATGTGGGTACGGTAAATATTCCATGAGGCACAAGCATGAACTGAGTTGGAAAAACACATTTTTATTTCAGAGTTTAATAAATTGACGCAATTAACGAGTCATACATGATTTTTTAGCAAATACTTCTACTGATTTTCTTGTCAAAATAACTAGCATTTACAAGTCTAAAAGTATGCATAAAAATGTATTTCTTTACCTCGTTATGTCCACCCAATATTGCATTGTCGTGTTTATAGCAGTTACCATACCATCACCGGAGCTATAGCCTAAAATGCTTAAATGATTCATGCTAGGTAAAACGCAAAAGGCACGAAATACGATGGAAGATGTGTTTATAACAACAAAACTATGACAGAAGAAAGAATTCGCATTTATCTTCTGGCTTAGTAGATAAGTCATATAAAGTTCGGTCAACGACCTCGCAGCGGCGAGTGATCAGTATTATTGTTTGTTTGGCGACTCTCGAATTATAAACACACCTTTTGTCATGTCATATTATATGGGAAAGCCGAATCAGAACTGAAATATTTGGAATAATATTAACACTGCCTCTGTAAGTACCACGAGATTTTACATTTCATTGCAAACAGTACACAGTAGATATCAAGATACACATTTTGGACATACATTAGCATAATAGCTCATAAACCAGTATAATTCGGCTGTGATTCGGAACATGTCAAATTAAAATTTTCTCGACATAACAAAACTAGAATGAGCTGAGTAAATGAGACACTGGCTCCGAAGATTATATGATCAAGAATTTTAAGACATTATTTTATAAAATCATTGAAAATATATTCGCGCGAAGACTAGTTTAGTAACATCGAAAATAGAATAGGTCAAAATACCATGATTGGCTGACATTTAAAAATAACTCTAGTGTTCGTAGTTTACCGGTTTTAACGGTACTTTTACCAGTATCGCAAATACGTAAGCAAATAATTTTGTTTAACAATATTTGATGGTCAAGAAGAGAGCAGAGCGTGTTCGATATGTTAATCACAAAGGGGATGATTATAGTGAAAGTCACATGTTACGACATCATGAATTGGATAGTTGACACCATTAATTAACAGTTCCAAAATATTGTTGAAAACTCGATTAATTTTCAATGAGATCTGTAGATGGTTACAAATCAATAAATAGCAACTGAGCTGGTAAATTAGCTGTTACTGATATACAAAATGTATAGTAGAATCGCGTTTCGAGAGCTAATAAAACGAATCTTCAATTAGTGGTGTCAGCTACCTTATTGTGAGAAATATTCGAGTGTTCGGGTAAGGGTATCGAGTCACGCTCGCTCTTATAATAGGTAGGTGTATCATGCGTCATGGTCCTTTTGGCTGGAACGACAAGTCAGAATCAAAATGGCGGAAAGTAAGACAAGATGGCGTCGTCAGCTCCGACACCGAAAGATCCATGGCGCGCTCTATGTCTAGTTCTAGATGTATAGATGTCTAGTCTATTCGGCGTGTTGTGTGAGGTATTGTTGCGCGTGTACCTGGTCCTGCTGGTAGGCGGGCGGGTACTGCTGGTACGTGGAGTAGTCGGCGGACGACGACTTGGAGAGCGCGGCCGACGACAGCGCGCCCGTCAGGGCCGGCCCGCCGCCGCCGCCGCCGCCGCCCGCGCCGCGCCCGTACATCTCACCGCCCTCCGACAGCGGCACGTACGACCCTGGGGGGGAATACACTGCTTACACGTCTAACTACACAATCATTAACTTATACATTAAATCACACCCTTAGGCGCTATCTCCACGAGCGAAAGAATCGCGGGGATAATATCGTCGTGCCACGTATTTCCATATACTATCTTGAACGCGTCTCCACACGGCGACATTATCGCGGCGATGCGACGAGTGGCAATGAGCGGGCGTATTGTCGGAGTATCTTAGACGCGCGGCTGGCACGCGGCGAGCACGGTACCAGTAGCGAAACAAAACACGGGGATTCCGCTGCGAGTCCTGACGATACGCTGATACGCTGGCGGAATAATCGCTCATCGTGGACATTCTCCGACGATAGAACGGAATCGCCGCGATTCTCCCGCTCGTGGAAATGGCGCCTTAAATTTAAAAAATGTCCAGATTGATAGTAGGACACTGAGAATTGAAGACAAAAACACGGGATAAAAATTTCCCGCGTTGGTCGATTCCTACGTAAAACAAGTGAACATTTAAATGTGTGCGTGGCGTTTTGTTTTTGTTTTGTTTAACTTTAACTTTTCGTTTTGTTTCGAACACCGAATCTGGACATTTTTTAATCTAAGATCACACCTACAGAAGTATGATCACCTAACAACTGACTCACATATTACCATATTTAGATTTTACTAATTACGTTATGATTCCATGAACAAAGTGGATCTATTGCCATCAGGACCAAATCAAAACTATATGACTGCTGCTGAAGATATTTTTATGGAAACGAAAAATTCAGCTGCGAGCGGGGTTCGAACTTGCCTTTTCTGGATAGATATTCCAGACACCTTAACCAATTAGGCCATCGTAACCTCTACTCTTGAAGCTCAATTTCTCGTTCACATATTTTTTTTAACGCTATTTACACATTTGCTGCTGAAGAGTTCCTAATGTAAAAACCCCGATAAAGTTTTGTCCAAACTGAACCTGAATGACTTCAAGAGCTCTTGCTCAGAAAATCAATTTGACTATGATGTCTATGATGAAGTGGCAACATTATTTATCTACAACTTCATCCATTATAAGCCTGACATAGAACATGTACTGAATCTATCTAAAGTTGAATTCATAGTAAAAGTTGTTTGTAATGAAGTTTCAGGAAAGTTAAAGCTCTAATCAATATTCATGCTCAACAGTAGAATTTCAAGTAAACCACAACATCAAACTTATTTATCAAGTAAATATTATTAAACGCAATCACCAGATATTTATTTTGTAAAATGTAGTAGTCAGCAAGGACCATAAAATATTGACCCAATCAAATAATTTGTGGCAAACCTTGTAGACTCTCTTGTCCATAGGAACAAGGAGTATATGCTAATTTGCTTTAATATCCCACAAACATCTGAACGTACCAACAGTAATTTAACTGAGGGCACTGCCTGGATGTGGAAATGCAAAATAATGCATATTTTTAACTCACTTTTGTTATAAAACCTACTCAATCATCGTAACTCTAGCAAAAAAATTATAATTAAAAACTGACTACTCAGTTAAAACGTTATCCACGTTTTATCTTTGGTACAAAACCACGCCCTAAACTTTAAACAAATGATTTT
The DNA here is from genome assembly GCA_036375495.1 of Agrotis segetum. Lineage (NCBI taxonomy): Eukaryota > Metazoa > Arthropoda > Insecta > Lepidoptera > Noctuidae > Agrotis > Agrotis segetum. The sequence goes on along the minus strand of JAQSVV010000175.1, from coordinate 4,545,401 downwards.
ACCAGCTAAATTCATAAAAAATCCCACTTTTCAGCATCATGCTTCAAAATTCTGCGTCAAACGATTTCTTTGTGGACATTTAGGATTGTGTGAATTGTTACTGTTTTCCTAATCGTTAAGTTATTATTTTGTAAGGTAATGACAAGGCACTTATCAAACATGCCCAAAATTCGGGTTATGGGACATCTCGCCCACGAAAAAACTGGCCCACAGGCCAGATGTCACCTTTTTAAAATGTGAATGGGTATATTCGCCCGGACCAATTTAGTAGAACGTCTTCTATTAAATACTAAAGGGATATTTCGGCAAAATCGTATATTTTTAATTCAATATCTGTTCAATAATAATATAATCAGGAAAAGTACCAGGCAAGCATAAGTTCAAAGTGGTATATGTACTTAAATAATCCTCCTGCCTAGAATTATTATTTACGTACATAAATAATTATATTTATTACTTTGAACTTATGCTTGCCTAGTACTTTTGGTGATTATATTATTATTGAACAGATATTGAATTAAAAATATACGATTTTGCCGAAATATCCCTTTACTATTTGATAGAAGACGTTCTACTAAATTGGTCCGGGCGAATATACCCATTCACATTTTAAAAAGGTGACATCTGGCCTGTGGGCCAGTTTTTTCGCGGGCGAGATGTCCCATAACCCCAAAATTCATATTCAATCTCAATGGAGATCCTAATCCATTTTCTTTGTTGGCTACTGTCCTATTGGTCATCATCAAGCTACGGATAGGGAGATTCACAAAAAAGTTACAGACGAAGATCATCAAATGTGGTCTCTCACACTGGTCAGAGCGGAGGTATTATATTTATAATATTATACACATGTTCCTTCAATTGCCCTTTACGTTCTCCGCGTCTTACGTTTAGACAATTGCACGAAAAATCCGAATCATGATTGCGGCTGAGACCGGTTCTTAATTTCCACCGTTACCAAGATCAGCTCAAGCTCTCGAGTTAACAGGGGCTTTGAGTCCCTAACGTTCCATTACTCACCGGAGCCGGTAGAGTTGGAGTTCTGCGGCATGTTCCAGTTGGTCCAGCTGCCGCCGGCCGACGCGCCCGCCGGCGCAGAGCTGTAGTTAGCTGTACACACCAATAACATCACATTAATCACCAGGACTTGCACTAAATGCGGAGGTGTGGACTGAGACAGCCTATTTAGTGGACTGCGATAGGAATGATCGACAAGTTTTGTTTGTGTTCTTAGAAAACATGTCGATGTTACAACTTGTAATGCAACAGTTGTCTTGAAATTGCTTTTTTATGTGTTTGAATTGAAGACAGTGATTTGCTTGTGTTTGCAACAGCCTTTTTACTGTCTTTTTTTCATTTTATTTAAATTAGTTTTTAAATTAAACTGTAGCAAACCTTGTAGACTCTCTTGTCCATAGGAACAAGGAGTATATGCTAATTTGCGTTAATATCCCACAAACATCTGAACGTACCAACAGTAATTTAACTGAGGGCACTGCCTGGATGTGGATAGTCTAGTGTGATCTACCCTCCACTACACATTTATTACTTGTTTACATCAAAATTTATAATGTTAGAGGTGTGTACTGACCATAGCTTCCGTAGCTCTGCGCAGGCGGTTGCGTGAACTTTTGCAAACTTATGGTTAAGGTTTATACTTCCGTCTTATAATATAATCAGCAGCCAATCGCAGTCCACTAGTGGACATAGGTCTCCGTGGGAGTCTGCAGTTATTGAAGACTCTGCTGCCCGTAGATAGCTACTATATACTACGTATTTATAATAATGCTTATGTATTAAATAAATTAACTATTGTTAATTAAAAGAAAGGTAGTACTGGTGTAGCATACACTGCAGTCACAAAGTAGACGCAAAGTTTTTTATTAGAACAATTATATTTGTTGATGTGAGAACCTCTTTCTTTTTCTGTCTGTTGGAGAAAGTAGAATTGTTTAGTGGCAGTCTTGCTAACATGGAGTATAATATCATTTATTAATTTAGCTATTATATTTGTCAAGGTTTTGTAAAAATTGTTACTACAGTATATGCTAAAGCCATAGTCAAATTTAAGGCGCACACAGCGAATAATCGCAGCGAGTGCATTCGCTGCTAGTAAAATTAAACAAGCTCAATTCGAATCGCGGAAACTATTCGCTACGAATAGCCTGTCACAGCGAGAACTCGCGGCGAAAAGGCATTCGCAGCGATTAATCGCTGCGTGTGACCGAAATTAAAGATAAACTATCGCTTGTTGCGAGTTCCTCCTTCTAGTGAGTGGTGCTGCAAAGTGTAAGTCAGTAGATGTACGTACCATAGCTGCCGTATCCCTGCGCGGGCGGCTGCGTGTGCTGCGTGTAGTTGTTGGTGGCGGGCCAGGCGGGCGCGTGCGGCGGGGCCTGCGGGGCGGGCGGGGCCCCCCAGCCCTGGTAGTTGCCGGGGCCCGCGCCCGCGCCCGCCGCGCCGTAGCCCGCGTACGACGTCTGCCCCGGGGACGTGCCCCAGCCTTGGTAGCTGGGTGACGGGGAAACAGACGGAATGTTAGACAACTTCAAGGGTGGAGAAACACTAAAATTCGGGGATAAAGTTTTTCTATGATAACTGTTTATGTCTCAGTCAAAGTTCATCTTTATTTGTCCATTGATAAATGCGACTGTGTCATTTATAACAGGAAAATCTTTTGGGAAATTCATATATTATGTAAAGCGACAATTAAACTGTTTAAAAAGCAAACTGAGACACGACACCAAATAATCTTCGTAATTTTAAAGGCAACAGCAAGTTCAAAATTTATTAATACAGCTGAATTACACAAAAAACTGAAAAAAAAAACCTATCCCAATAAACCGAGACAAAAAACTCTAGGGGCCGAGATATTGTAAAAAAAACTCAACATAAAACCAGTTCTCACCCCTGCATGATGTTAGGGCCTGCCATGGGCATGTTGATGGGCGGGCCTCCCATCTGTCCGTTGTGCCCCTGGATCATGTTGATGGGCGCGGCGGCCGGCGGGCCCCACTGCCCCGCCTGCGGCGCGTCTCCCGGCGCACTGAGGGCCCCGCCGCCCATGCCGCTGGCCCCGGACCCCAGCTTGCCCGAACCGTCGCGAGGCTCCGCACGCTTGATCTCCACCTGCTTACGTGGTTTGGGTTAAAGAAAATCTAGTTGTCAACTTACCATTTCGTTTGATCTTAAGATTATGAAGGCCTAGTGAGAACTCGGGACAAGATGGAAATATGGGAAACTTGGCTCCAGTAATAGCACCAAGTCTCCTAAATTTCATAATATTTCAGTGTTTGCCATGTTTTAAAAAGGTTTGCAAAATAGTTGCACGCATTTGTATCCCAATCATCTTATCTGGAATAATCTTAATACACGAAACATCTGGTTGTGCCGACAAATCTTCTATGTATTCTAGTCGCGTTATATTTTAAAATGCACACGTAAAAAGTTACACGTCTCTCTTAAATTCCTGAAGTCGTTCACCCGGAAAAGATTAAAACACGCGTCACACATGCTTATTATAATATGATGACACATATGAGAGTCTTAACACAATTTGTTGCTGTGACAAAACCAATATATTTTACCTTCTACACAAGAGGAATTTATATAAAACTGACAACATTGTAATTTGAAACCTATAAGGAAAACATAGTGCTAAATTTTATCTATGTTGTTTTCAAAAGCAACTGATTACTTCAACATAATAATTGCACAAGTATTTCAAAAGTCAACTAAACATTCTATTTATTTACTCAGCGAAGTTCAGTGATAGTTTGTTTCACGAGAGATAGCTACAAAAATATTTGGCAAACAACTGATGCTTTCAAATCGGCTACAAAAATAGCTACATTACCTGTTTTCCATTGAGGTTGATGAAATGCTCCTGAGTGACCCTCTCAACTGAGATCTCATCCTCGAACGACAGGAAACCAAAGCCTAGAACAATCGAGATTGTGTTTATACTGTGAAAAGTAGAAAAAGGTTTAAAACATCAAGACATTAGCAAATCAGATAAGTTCTTGCAATAATTTTTAAATATTTTATAGCACACTAAACATCAAGAGAGTTAAACCTTAGATAATATAACTGCAAATAGCTTGACTAGTCCATGTATGGAATGCTTCCTTTTGTCGCAACATTCTCATAATACATCTTAGCCTCAGTTCTTTCTTTTCTTAGTTTATGAAGCAATTTTCTCGTAATGAAGCGAACTAATAAAAAGATGTGTTCGTCACAGTTGTGCCTACCACCCTCGGATCACAACCGGTCGACACAACAAATTACACAAGTCGTAAATTGTTTGATAAAGTCGCCCCGAAGGGTGACACCTTTCACTGGGCGCGATTGAGGTCGTATCATTTCGATTGCGTGAACCCTAGCTTGTGTTACTGTTTGGAAAGCGAATCGCTTTTTCTTGAACAAAACCATTCGTAACTTGTGAACTTTTGTTTTGTGCCAGTATAATTGCTTGAGCATTGTGTCTCGGATTTGTAAGTAAATTGTTTAAAATCGGGTGACGAATAAACCGTGTTACATCATAATAATCTTTACTTGGCAAACTTTATCGTAATAGCACTTGTCGGTATTTGAGTACCTGACCTAATCCTTTATCTGTAGAAGTGTTCCTATCACACAATGTTTATAAAACGGTAGTCACAAGTGACCTGTCGCAAACCTTGTAGACTCTGTTGCTCATGAGAACAAAGAGTATATGCTAATTTGCGTGTCAATGTCCCACGAACGCTTGAACGCACCGACAGTTGTTAGCACTAACGGCGCTGCCTGGATGTGGATTATAAAAGCTTCAATTTTACATAAATATTTTATAGAAACTCGTTGCAATTTACATTAATCTAATAGACCATCTTCATCAAAAATACCGTTATACAAGGCCAGATTTCGCAATTTGTGTTACATTAAATTCGTATCATTTAATCTCACCCATCTTGAAACTAACATGGAAAACGTTTCTTATTTTAACAATGTTTGTATCAAACTTTCTCCCATAAAGCGACCCTCGTGGCTTTGCAATGTCATTATCATTTGGTCCTCTATGTGAAGTTACGAGTGGAACATTAATAAAAATGAACTGATTTGCATAATGTTGTTTACCGGCGCTATGCACGCCACTCCTCTCACCTCGACAGCCAGCTGCGATGAAGAAGTCACACATGAAACTCTTCGTCTTATCACTTATCTAGCAGTCTTATCAAAGATGGTGATTGTGACACACTTACCCCGAGATTTCTTCTTCTCCTGGTCGTACATGATGACCACTTCCATGACCTTGCCATAGCGGCCGAAGAACACCCGCAGATCGGTCTCAGTCACGTTGGACGGAAGGCCTCCGAGGAACACCTTGGGGTATCCGCCACCGCGTTTCGGCTTCTGCAGCGTGCGAGGGTTGCACGGCTTCGGGTCGATGGTCCTAGTAAACAAGTTTGAATTTTTTGAGACCCGATTGATTTTTGATATCATCAAGATGGCCGCCACGGACCGCCATTTTGATGTGGATTTAAAATTTCACATTTAAGGGGGATGCTCCAACCAGCCCGCGAAATTCAATTTTTTTTACGTTTTTTGCAATTTGCAGGCCAGTGACATGTTGTAACTTTATAAATATTTGTGTTGCGCAAATAACAAGTATAATTTTAAATATAAAAAATATCAAAAAACTCGCTCCATCAGTTCTCACATAGAAAAGGTGCATCATGTTAAAATCTCCGAAATCTAACTACGATGCACCTTTTCTATGTGAGAGCTGATGGAGCGAATTTTTTGTCAATTTTTGTATTTAAAATTATACTTGTTATTTGCGCAACACAAATATTTATAAAGTTACAACATGTCACTGGCCTGCAAATTGCAAAAAACGTAAAAAAAATTGAATTTCGCGGGCTACATCGAAGCAATCACCTTAAAGGAAGACTAACAAATTAATTGGTGTAAAACTTTGACTCAAATGAGACTTGTTTAACAGGGTTGGCTAATAATATATAACGTTAATAACGCGAGTCGACTTTCAATACATAGGTAACAGCTTTGTTACCTTACGAAAACTTTACTAATAAAGCAACACTGAAGGGATTTCTTGTTTACGATTCTATAGGGAAAACAACAAGTTAAAAAATGTATTTCCCTGATGTAATTCAGCAAATTACTGTTCTTTTTGTTAGTATTCCATATTTGTTGAAATATTTCTTTTAATAATACTTTGCAGATTAATAACGGGTTCATATCTATTTTTTAACAGCATTAGCTGTACAAAGACTGACACTATGTAAAAAACGGACACCTTGAAACTGGCATGATACACGGATTTCGAAGCGAGCTACTCCAAGCTTTATGCAAAATACCAATCATACTAAATAAAATTAGCTCTGCAGTGGCATTAATACAAAAACATCAATAAAGACCGTTTTCAGTAAATTCGTCACGCGAAAAGATTTTCTTATTCCTTTCATGTCTTGATTTTATTTTGTCTATAGATAGTTTATTTTATCAAATAATGTATCCACACATAAATATCAGGGCCGTACCCGGGACGTGACGGGAAACTTTGCCAGCACTGAAACTGTCGTCGGCCCGGACACGGTCGTGTGTGATTAAGTTCATATAAAATATTCGAAAAGATATGAGCCCTTTCGCTAAGGGCAAAGTCCGTCCACGTCCTGGGCTCGGCCCTGGCTTATTTCCTTTTTTGTAGTGGTAAAATAATCGAATGAGCCCTCTTGACCACCACTGATAGTCATACTGACTACAAGCATTAACTGACTACTGTCAGACTAATACTGACTACTGTCAGACTCATACTGACTACTGTCAAACTTATACTGACTACTGTCAGACTCATACTGACTACTGTCAGACTTATACTGACTACTGTCAGACTCATACTGACTACTGTCAGACTCATACTGACTAAAGTCCACGGTGATGTAGTTAACTCTTAAGGCTTTAGATAGAAGTACTCTCATGGTCGTGAATATACTTTACTGTAAAATATTTCTATCTTTCTCCAGCAAGAAACTACTCTTTCATCCTTTGCATTTTCCCTGCCTATTGTCAGTTCGCTACAACAGAGAGGAACGGATACACAATACCTTCCCCGGCTTTCATACAGTTGCATCTATAAATACAACTTTTGTGGGTTTAATTTAAAGCAGAACCTTTCTAACCCACGTATCCCTAAGGGAGTAAAGGTTCTCGGAAAATTACTTAAGGGTTCGGTGAAGGCAAATTTCTCCATACAAACGTAATACCAAAATCATTCGCGATACGAATATTTTACCGACTTAAAGTTATGTTATTCGGATACAAGCGGTATTTATCTAGGTTCCTATTAAACTTAAAAAAAAAAATTATTACTATTTACGAAATGCGAGCGAATTGCATTTCGTACATTTTAACACCGCTAAAAGCATTTTTTCAGCTTAATTATTCTGTATTAACCCGGCGTCATTGAGGTTGGGTCAAAATGACCCGGCTGGTTTTAAATTTGGAATATTTTTGAAAGTGTGCGTACGACGCTGCCCTTCTGTGCAGTAGCTGGAGCCAATAGTGTGTTCTAAACGTTTCTGACGAGAAATCAATGAGGCAGCCACCGAGCTGGAAGCTACACACGTTTAATTTTCAAAAAGGTAATTTTGACCCATCCTCACAATTGACGTAACCATTTTGTGCCATTACCAAGTAATCAATTTTTATCATTGTTTATTGATTTTTGGTGTGTATGATAACGGTTTTTTCTTTTCGCTTTTCGATTTTTTTTTCTACTCACTTTCATCGATTTAGGAGAAAACAGATTCCTCTAAAACTTACATATTTTCGGTCGAATCTCCTACGCACATTTTTTTTTGAAATGTCATTTATCAAATAACCTTCTCTTCAGTCTTTCTACCCAGGGCAGAGCGAGAAGGACTGTCAGACTCGTACTGACTAAAATCACCCATTCAATAGCCCTTTACGTTCCGGGGTCACGGTAAATCGTAAGACCCGCGACCCCGGCAGATTTTGCCCTCTAAATGAGCCCCGACATTTGCTGACACTCTTTGAGGCGCGCGTGGAACACAACGCGCCGTTGACTCGGGCATGATCCATGGTCGGACAGCGAGTCGCCCATTACTCCCAGTCCGCATGCCCGCACCTACAGTGGCCGGGGCTCATCTAGCGACTTGTGTGGTCGTGGGCGCGTCTACCACTGCGGCTGGCGTGAGAGGTGGGCGCTGTCCTCTCCCTCACGCATGCCGCCTCCTCCTTGGCGAGCATGACTGAGGATACCATTTGGGGAAGGATTTGTTGGTGAATTATCAGAAAAGTCTCGTGCAAAATTACGCTACGTCCACAAACAGTTTCAAGTGTGTCCTGCTAAAAGGGACCGCAAAACAAAGCACACATGTCAAGCTGTCCCCAAATATATTTGTCCTGAACACCTCATATCTTTTTGTAGTCACTGCGTCTGTAACGATGAGTGTAATTAGTGTTTTTATTTTTTTTCTAAAAGACATAATCCTTCAGGTTAGAAAAATGCCATAAGTATACAAATATACTGATTACTATAATGACAATATCCTAAAAGCACAAGAGATCCCTGTTTCGTTACTTTTTTTATATGTTTATGTAACATTTTATTAAACCTAATTAAATATTTCTGAATTATGTTTATCTTTTTCATTTTCAACAAATAAATACTCTAATAATTGTATAACAACCACAGTTTACGAATACACTCAATAACTATGGAAATACTTCGATTTTAATATACGGGTAATATTGACCCACCTCAACGCCCATGTATCTATTTCCTACCACAATGACGCCGGGTTAAAAACATGAATGTTCCTAATTATTATTTTAATAGGAACATAGCTTATATTGTCTAGTTGTAGATTAACAACAACAAAAATGGAAAAACATCAACTTTTCATTCATAATTTTTGGTATTACGGAACACAAACAAATTTATCGCAAATCTTGAACGACTGTAGCGCTGTCGCAGCGAGCGTAACTGCGTTTGTGTGCGTGTACGTACTGCCTGTGGTTGTGTGATCGTAGAAACTCACACTTCCGTAAGGTTCACGTATACACGCCGCCTGCGGCCTGGCTCGTGGCGCGCGCTTGTTTTGGGTTGTCAATGTTACTGTACGTTGAATATTTCTTCCTTTTTGTATTTTTGTAATCTTTTTGTAATCCAAGATGGCGGACGATTTTTTTCCTTAGAATTTGATATGGGTGTCAATTTCGAGGTTAATTGGGGTGCTTGTAACGAAAAAGCCATTCTTTTTGAAATCCAAGATGGCGGACGTCGTTTTTTTCTTAGAATTTGATATGGGTGTCAATTTCGAGGTTATTTGGGGTGCTTGTTACGAACAAGCCATTCTTTTTGTAATCCAAGATGGCGGACGATTTTTTTCCTTAGAATTTGATATGGGTGTCAATTTCGAGGGTAATTGGGGTGCTTGTAACGAAAAAGCCATTCTTTTTGAAATCCAAGATGGCGGACGTCGTTTTTTTCTTAGAATTTGATATGGGTGTCAATTTCGAGGTTAATTGGGGTGCTTGTAACGAAAAAGCCATTCTTTTTGAAATCCAAGATGGCGGACGTTCGTTTTTTTCTTAGAATTTGATATGGGTGTCAATTTCGAGGTTAATTGGGGTGCTTGATATGAAAAGCTATTCTTTTTGAAATCCAAGATGGCGGACGTAATTTTTTCCTTAGAATTTGATATGGGTGTCAATTTCGAGGTTAATTGGGGTGCTTTTAACGAAAAAGCCATTCTTTTTTAAATCCAAGATGGCGATTTTATACCAAAACCTTCCACGGAATGTAAAGAATACTTTTCTAAAAACTAAGTAGGGAGGTACTTACATCAAAATCGATTCAGCCGAATGTGAGATAATCGCGAACAAACAAACATACATAATATAGTACGTACAGGTCGAACTGAGAACCTACTTTTATGTTTTTTTTTTAAGTCGGTTAAAAAAGCCACAAGTTTCCATACATTTTTGGTCATTGGAATTTACTTCGTAATAAACAAGTAAGTAGGATAGGTACGCTGTACTCTATTCGCTATTTGGTCGCACGGACTTATCTCATCACCGTGACCCCGGAAGGTAAAAGGCTATTGAAGTACACCGTGGATTTTAGTCAGTACGAATCTGACTTATTTGACGATTTTATACCACGATATAATAAAGGTCTCTGTATTTTAGGTATTCATTTACATGTTTGCTTAGGCGAAAGCAAAAAAAAAACTATAACTTTTCTTTCGGAAGTCGGTGGCTTTGTTTTTTTTTATTTCATTGCATATGAAAAGTTATTTTATAGTTTTTTTCGTGTTTGGTTTTGAAGTCGGTTCCTTTTTTTTCAAAGAGTTTTTTTTTTTTCCCTTTTTAGTTGAGATAATCAACAAAAATCTCCATAAAATCGGCATCTTTGAAAATCTACAATCTTATTTAGCAAAATGGATCTATGTCAGCAACTTCACGAGATATCCATTATTGTTTATACTAAAACCTTCACCAGAATGTAACAAACACTGTTCTGAAAGCTGAATCAAAATCGGTTCAGCCAAACGCGAGATAATTGCGGACAAACATGCAATAGTCCCTAAAAATCTACGATCCAAGTAAGCAAAACGGATCCACGCGGGCAACGTCACGGGATATCTATTAGTGTTATATACTAAAACCTTCTCCAGAATGTAATGAACACTTTCCTGAAAACTGCATAAAATCCGTTCAGCCAAACGCGAGATAATCGCGGACAAACATACATACATACATACAGGTCGAACTGAGAACCTACTTTTTATTTGAAGTCGATTAAAAATCGCATTAATAATAATAATATTTAATATTCCACAATTATCACACAACGCCATCTAGTCTCAAGCTAAGCAGAGCTTTTATTATTTTTTGCGTGGTAAAATCATCAAATGAGTCCTCCCACCCCGGACACGACGGAAGGGACTGTCAGACTTGTACTGACTACAATCCACGGTGTCCATCAATAGCCCTTTATGTTCCGGGGTCACGGTAATGAGATAAGTCCCGCGACCCCGGCAGGCTTTGGCCCTCTAGAGGGGGGCTCCGTCATCATGCTGACGCTCATAGAGGCGCGCGTGGAACACAAAGCGCCGTCGACCCGGACATGGTCCATGGTCGGACAGCGAGTTGCCCTTACTCGCCGCCCGCATGCCCTCGCCTACGATGGCCGGGAATCGTCTTGCGACGTCCGTCGCCGTGGGCGTCCACCACCGCGAGAAGCTAAGCAGAGCTTGTGTTATGGGTACTAGACAGCTGATAAAACATACTTATATATTTCTAAATACATAAATATTATAGATAAATTACACCCAGACATACCAGACATAAAAATATTTTGAATTATTGAAAACTCACAGGCTAAATAATAAAAACAAAATAAACAATCACAAAAAGTTTGACACATATTACCAAGATTTGATCCTGAAACCCATTGCACGAAAGGCAAGCAGCTTACTTATCAGACTAGCTGGTTCGCTAACAGTGGTGATCAAATAGCGGTTCTTATACAAATGTCAACAACGACTGAAAATCAACTAACAATTTGCTCACGCAGACTTTATTTTAGAACTTTTAATCTATATCAGGAATAATTCCGTAGTAAGTAGGTACATAATTTTTACGTAACTCTAACGGTTTACGCAACGGAAGCTTTCGAAAGGGAATACAATTATGATCCCGATTTTGAAAAATTTCTCATTGCTGCTCTGCTGTTATTGGTGATAGCGTGATATTACATAGCCTAAAGCCTTCCTCAATATGGACTATCCAAATATATATTTTTTCATTCCTACTAGTAGTTAGATTACAACAGATAAATCTCAAGATAAATACCTGCGTTATACCTACTCGACGTTTATTTTATTAGATTTTAGATAATGTCCTAAAATCTTCTAATGTAGCCATTGTAGAGTTATTTCCAAAAAACGCATTGTTGGTTTGTGCGTTCACTAACGATTCCCCAAATTAGTTAACAAAAACAGGCCAAGTGCGTGTCGGGCCACGCACAGTGTAGGGTTCCGTAGTTGCCCATCAAAATACTTATGCGAACTAACTAAACTGATTCGCTGAATTTAATTTTAAAAAGAATAATTTTCAAAATCGGTCCAGGAAGGAGTCTTTGAGAAATCGGGGAAAATACATAAGAAAAAAGATTACAACGAATTTAGAACCTCCTCCTTTTTTTGAATTTAGTTAAAAATTGTTGACGATAAAAACCTACCTATCCCCAAAAAACATACCTATAAAAGCTGTAAAAATAAAGTTGACAAACTTATATTTGCAGTTGTCTCCGATACATTTTGTTTAAGAAAATATGATATCAAGTACATTTTATAAGTTGGTCGACTATTACTCGTAAAGTTGTAAAGCCTACTTAGTCATGATAATTTTCTTTTAACCCTAGAATGCATGATTTTTTTAAATCGTGTCAAAAAAATATATGTGGTCCTACATGGTGTCTAGACATAATAAAAAATAATAATAAAAATTAGAATTCATTAATTTTGCAGATATTTATTTTTTCTAATCTGTTCCATATGTGGTACCGTATGCATTAACACTTATATTTGGCTCTTAATTAGGAACAATGAACATAATCATATATTTAATTTTATATTAAGAGTAGCTGTACTTATGAACGAAATTTATTTAAACTATTATTATCTTTGTTCAAACAAAAATTAACACGTCACTTTTCGCAAAATATCTACATATTAGATATTTTGCTACACTGTGAATACTTACAGAGTTGTCTCTTCTCGTTCCGGAGTAATCATCATCATCATCATCATAATGTATATATCAGCTGTAAGACGTCCACTGCTGAACATTGGCCTCCCCTTTAGACTAGTAGGACCAGTTGGAAGCGGCTTGCATCCAGCGTGAACCTGTACCCTTCATAAGATCGTCTGTCCACCTTGTTGGTGGACGTCCTACGCTACGGTTCGCCGGTGCGTGGTCTCCATTAGAGAACCTTACGGCTCCATCAGCTATCAGTTCTTCGTGCTATATGGCTTGCCCACTGTCATTGCAACTAGCTTATTCGTTGGTTTTGTAGGTAACTTTGGTTTGGCTATGAATCTCCTCATTTCTGAGTCGATCGCGCAGGGATCCCGGAGTAATGCTCATGAGCATTACTCTGGGAACCCAAAAACTTTTTAAATTCGTATGTGGTGATATAAAGACTTGACTTGATTGAAGACGGTCTTAGATGGGTCATTTTGGGTGCAGAATTCATGCATTGCTTCAACTTCTAGGTTGTCATAAAAAAATATTGCAATGGAGCATTCAAATTTGTGATTGGTAGCTCTTAATTTATATTTGAGATGATCTTTTGATGATGATAATTGGGGATGATCAGACTCTAAACATTTGTTTTCCAAGTGAAATTTACTTTCTTTCTTTTATTAACATTATTAGAAATTCGAATTCTTCTAACTGGCATAGTGGAAGAACTTCTATTGTGGCGTGATGAAGTACTTGACCCTAAAATGCTGGCTTGAAGATTTGTTGATTCTTCATTCATTCATTCTTTATTCGGCGAGGGTAATACCACAATTAGTCCAAGAAAATGCTGCAAACCTGGTAGGCTCAATATCATTTTCAGAGCCACTATCTTCATTCATTTGGTGCAAGTTTTCTTTGATGATTCTCGCCATGTCATCATCACTTTCTGCACTTGAAAAGTCTTGACCGTCTTCATTACCAGACGGTATATCTAAATGCTGCTCCATCAACTCGTCAGACAATACCTTCTTCACCATAATCTGTAATAAAATCCAACCGAAACAGAATGTTACAGGTGAACTAATGCATGGAGTACCATATATGGAACATTTAAATAAATTGATAATACTAAAACATAAACAGTAATAATAAAAAAAATTACTTACCTCCGTTTAGTATACAGTATTTCCAATGTAAATCTATTTTTTACGCTTCCAAATACGCAAAAAACTATTTTTTAAAGAATTTTCAATTTACGTAAACCACGAGTTTGCGCCGATCTTACAAATTGTGTACGAATCACGATATCAATCGATACCTAACAATATCTGGTGACACTTGCCATTACTAAACCGTTGCTAAGTGTGTAAAGATTATTCCGTCGGTCAATTAATGACGCTAGGTGTCTCTAAATAAACAGTAGATTTAATTATTTTGATTGTCCCACATATGGTACAGAATGCACTGTAGGGTTAAACTTCGTTATATGTACTACTATTGTGAATTTTTTCACACCCCCAAACATAACCGTTTAGCTGGTAGAGGGGGGGGACACTCGAATCGAGCAAAATTTAGCACTTTAAAGCTTAATATTTCACAAACCAATTTTTTTTATCAAAAAATTGTTAATGGAAACTATCATTATTTTTTAAAGGCCTATTTAATGATACCCCACACTAAGGGGTACGCGAGAAAAAAAAAATCCTCACTTTACGTGTAAGTACTGGAGGTACCCTAAAAAAAAAAATTTTACGAGATTTTATTTTACCACTTTTTCGGCACAACGAATCCGTATATTTACACCAAATTACAGCTCTCTAGTACTGTGCGTCTCTGAGCTAAACTGCGGACAGACGGACGGACGGACGGACGGACATGGCGAAACTATAAGGGTTCCTTGTTGACTACGGAACCCTAAAAATAAAGCAAATGTTGAACAAAATTAGTACAATGAAATGGTTTTCAGTCAATATGAATGATTCGTTACAACCACACTACACGCACGCACACAGCTGCGCGCGCTGCTCAGCGAACGGGCAGAAAGAGATAGAATGTTTCGTCCGATTTTTGGGCTCGCCTCGAATTGGAATTGCGAGCTCCTCTCACTGGGCTCTTAAGGCGCTGCCCAAAGTGGGAGTTACACTGTGAGCGGTGTTGTTACCGCCCAAAATAAAAGTGTTTAGTCAAGTGTATAAATAAATAAAAAAAACATAAATGTATGTATGTAATGTAGAGTTTATCTAGAATCTTGACACAAAAATGTAAGAAAGACCATGTTTATGCCTTGAAATGTTAAATTTTTGAGCGACATCTATGAATATTCAAAAATCAGGAATGTTTTTTTTTTTCTTCTAACATTATGCTGTATTTGAAAAGAAAACAATATTAAACTGTATTATTCTTTTGGACACGATTCAATTGAATCGCAATTTCCGAAAGATTACAAAATTACCGCGACTGGCCAAAGATTTTCTTGCTGCGCCTTAATAACATATTTTGGCAGACTCCTATCCTATTCTCGGAATAAGATCCTCTGGTTATTATTTTACGACATCCAGTGAATGGGACACAGTAATTCCTTTAGCTAGGGATCACAAACACAAGGCTTTGCTTAGGTGCAAGTCCAGAAACACATTTGCGACACGAGTTAGATAAAACGGGTGTGGTCGCGACCACGTGTATTCATTCACAAGGGTGTTCGTTATCAGTTACTAGTTTTTTAGGTTATAAATATCAAGTCATACAAGTTTTATCGTGAAATATAAAATAAAACTATGATGCATTGACTGAAATTCCTATTGTTACTAGTGACCCCGTTTTCAAATAAAAGTCAATGTCGTGTACTGTTGAATGTATAATTCATTTATTGTAGGTGATTAGTGACTTGATAACCGTTTGAAAAATTCCATAGAATGGAACGGTACAATAAAATAAACTGTATGTTTTCTTACAATGATATGGCAAAATAAACGAACATTCCACGTGAATTTATTTGTATGATTGTTGCGAGTGTGTCCTCGGAATTCAGATCAATTCAAAGAGCGTGTTAGTGTGGTTTATTTATGTGTGCGTGTTGCATTGGAATCAAGCGGTACTATACATAGTATGGGGCGATAGGAACCGCTTCTTTCTAGTACCAATTGAACCCCATCCGTCTACATCTGTTGTGCAGCTTGTGATTGACTCATTGCTATGCAGTGTATAGGTACGCTAAGCATTTTATTCATACTTTGGCACGTGTGTCTGAATTATAAAATATTTATGATTTGAAACCGAATCTATATATTACTGTAATTTTCTCATTGTAGTGAATAATTCTAAGTTTGTTACCCTCTGGTGAACAAAACGCTAGTTCATATTTGATTAGTTGTGTCAACTTTTAGTATTGCGCAAACAAATAATGACTATTTATAATGCAAATAGGACTTCTACTTTCCACCTACTATGTTATTAAGTTTGCAGTAAACCAGCCAACAATCTACCGTTAAATTATTTATGGGAATGGGGAAGGCCGGTCAAAACTAATTGTAGATGGCGCCACCATAGCTAAGTCCTAATCCGACCAATGAGGTAGTACAGTTGAATCCGTTTATTATGACATCGAAGGGAAATAATAAACACGTCATACTAAACGAACGTCATACAAAGCATTTTGTACAAAATAAACAACCTCCTGTTTTTGTCAGTATGTATTTATTTTAATAGAGAGACAATATAGAACTAAGTCAATAATAATAATTGAATTACCCACTGAGACTCAAAACCACCATGCATGCGCCGAACATCAACGGGTATCACGTGACGCTTCCGAACACTAACTTGTCGAAGGTGTTATGAATCACGTCGGTCACTACATAAACTGACACAATTTATTAACAATGGGTCATAATAAGCGGCATGTCTTTAAATGCGAAGTCATTATATCCGACTTTATTAATAGAATTTTGTATGAAAACCAAACTTCGCTGTGTCATACGTCATAATAAACGGTTGGTCATTATAAGCGGAGTCATAATAAACGGACTCTACTGTACTATTTTGAAGTACCTTTAAGATCTGAACCAATGACGATGCTTAGAACAACGTTATACGAATACTAGCGCCATTAGCTCCCCAGTTACCATCCCCATTTTTGTTTTTCCATACAGATTGTTTAAGATTTTTTTCAAAGAAATGATAGCAAAATTCTGTTACTTTTCATTAACTTCACTAAATCAAAACAGAACGCCAGAATGCATTTCGATGAAATTGGGCTAGTCTGAATCATTTTCGAGATTCGCGCTTTAGAAGCCGCTAGCAGCTCTTAGTAAGAAAATAATGTTACTTAGGGCTGATTTTTCAATAGCCAGTTATAGTTAACCTCTACCTGAGGAATTAAAATAACGGTTTGACATATTTTCTATAGATAGGCTGTCAAACCGCCATTTTTTATTCCTCAGTTAGAGGTTATCTGGCTATTGAAAAATCAGCCCTGTAATGTAATGTTACTTACAGAACTAAACTCCTTTTCCTATCAAATAACTGCTTCTTCATTTATGTATCTAAAGCCCGTATTTACCCCTCAGCAGGCCATAACTCTACTTTGTATTATGCAAACCATGTCTACCCAGTGATTTATTCATTAAGTTCTCTCCTTGCGATGTTCATATTACAACCCCGATTCAGTTAAGGACTGACTGGGTTAACTAAGTCTATCTAGATGTTATACATGACTAAAATACAGAACTAATGACAGAAATCTTGTTTCTTCAATTAGGTATTTCACAGTAATTTAAGATAATAAATTAATTATTTCATTACATTTTTATCACTGAAATACTATAGGCCAAGGCAGTTTGGCAGGGCACCGAAAAATTTAGTATGACCTGCAATCTCCATAGGGCCTATGTCAAAGGAAAATGACTTAAAAAACGACTAAATTAGGTTAGTTATGGACAAATGTAAAAGTATTGTATCTAGTCGTCATCATCATCAGCCTATAATGTTCCCACTGCTGGGACACAGACCTCCTCTCTGAGAGAGGGAGTGGGCCATAAATTAATCCACCACGCGGGCCCAGTGCGGGTTGGCAGATGTCACATATCTTCGAATTTTTGGTTCGAAATATCAGTGAATAAAGGAAATTGAATTTTATATCATAAAAACATTTGCAGACAAAAACAGAAGTAAGATTAATCAGACAATACTTCCAAATACCCTGTCAACTCTGAAGATTGATTAGAGAATAAATTAAACTAATTTGTCATCTTTTTCTATGTTTAGTTAAAGAAAGCCTTTTAACTAGTTCATTCAGTACACAAACGACAGTCTCGGCGCCATAATGTCTCAGTAACGTCGACAACTGACTAAGCGTGCACTCCTAATCACGGTGTTAATAAGTGCAAAGAACCTTGTAGCAAACCTTGTAGACTCTCTTGTCCATAGGAACAAGGAGTATATGCTAATTTGCGTTAATATACCACAAACATCTGAACGTACCAACAGTAATTTAACTGAGGGCACTGCCTGGATGTGGAATCTTAAATAAAGCTGATCATCATCGACAGCATACAATATCTCCACAGCTGGGACAGGCCTACTTTCTAAGAGCCATAATCCACCACGCGGGCCTAGTGCGGTATGGTAGTTGTCCCAAGTCTTCGAATTTTCGGTTATAGGAACCATGCCGATTTCATTTCACCATTTTTCTTCCCCGTTTTTGAGGTCATTGTAAAGTATAATGCAACCGACTGAGTCTCAAAATTCCTAAGTTGGGGCCGATACCAATAGAGCTGTTGGATGAATGAAATTCATAGGAATAAGTATAGATTTGTCAAATTTTCTGCGAGAATTGTATTGAATACACAAGATGGCGACATCAGTTCGGATTAAGTCCCAAATATACGAATATTCTGCCCGTGTTGGTCTTAAAGGCATCATTCTATTACCGTTTCGGTATCACGTCAAGACTCGGGCGAATTCCACCCACTCCCCGCCAAGGTTCCTAATTTCGACTAGCAAAAACCTTTTAGTTAAATATTTCGGTAAAGTATGGCGTATTTTGTAAGGATTCGCTTAAGAATTTTCTTCATTAAACTATTGAAATAGTTTCAGCAGAATAAATTTTATGTTGAAGTGGCGTAACATTAAAATTATACACGTAACGCTTACTAAATGGTTATGAATTATGCAGCAGGTTTTTTGCCAGGAATTTAATTTCACTGTATATTTCATAGTTTTACTGAAATCTATCATTCATGTAAGTTGTAAACATAATAAAACCCATACATGACTGCGGTATATAAGTAATCGGTTTTAAAAAAATAAATTCAATTCTGTCATGCTGCGCTTACATTTCTTATTAACAGCATTGGACCTTGAAGGTCTAAAAATAGAAAAAAAAAAAATACAGTAAAGAATGGCGGCGCCATTACATGCAGGAGGGAAGCATCAAGTAATTTGCAATTAATTATGACAATTGTCACAAGACATTATTCGCTCACGATGCGTTTTAGTATACCTATTGCAGAATCAGCTACAATCTAAAACTACTATTCAAACAATTTTAATAACTACGATGAGAGCACGTACCGCCAACAGCACAGAAATTCTTTTAAGGGCTGATTTTTCAATAGTCAGATAACTTTTATCTGAGAAATTAAAATAACGGTTTGACATATTTTCCATAGATAAGCTGTCAAACCGAAATTTTTATTCTTCAGATAAAAGTTATCTGACTATTGAAAATTAAGGCCTAAATCGACAAAATTTTGAATCAAGGGAAAGATGTTAGCATTGCTACTAACTACTAATGTTGAACCTATTATGGCTAAAGTCCATAGTCCAACGTACTTGGCGATCCATTAAATCAACGAGGCCTTTCAAAAATAGTAATATTTTCTAAATAATCTCCCTAATGGCGCATGAGGCGAAACGACCTCATAAAGTCAATTAACTCTGACCACCAAAATTTCCCGAAATCCGCGCATTTTTTATCTTTTACATTTTCATGCACAATTTATAAAGAGAAATGTAGTCGAATACCGTAGGTGGCATATATTTCTGGCTTACATTGATCTAACCTTTCAGCTTTAGCCCAATCAGAGCCGAAATAAAAATTAAAAATGTATAGGTTGACAGGTGAACCAACCAACGTCTGTTTGAGTAAGGCCATACATACAGTTTATTTCTGTTTCAAGAATTGGGTCACAATTATTTGTGGATGCAACATTGTGTCTTTTTAGAAAGATTTCTCGTTTATATTAATGATGATAGATGATTTTATCATGAGTATCTGTCAGGGTCAGACGTGATTTATAATGGAAACACGGTCGGGTTAAATACGAAGTATTTTTTTAATTCAGTAAATCTTTAGATCGCCTACTAAAATTATTATTAATGAAATATCTGTTATTATTTCAGAAAAATGTCTGAAGAACCTACGAAATCCCCTCGGTATTAACATTTTTAGTACGCAGCGAACCTTACATAGGTAACAATTGTATGGAAAAGTAGAAACAATGTAGGTAACAAAAACTTGCCGTGGCAAATTGACGCTATTCACGAGGGTAACGGTATCTCAATGTGTCTAGTAATACTAACAGGCTTAACCTAATCTACGAACAAAGACCATTGAAGATACGATATTTTTAACCGAATGTTTTATTGGCAAATGATTGTAACATTGACTTTTGACGAGTGAATGTATGGAAGTTTCACACAAAGAAATTCCTAGGAGTGACATCATCATCACCATTCACGGCTTAAATTACCGACGGCTAAGTACCTTTCACTTACTCCAAATATCTTCGCCTTATGCTGATACTAGCTCCATCCTACTTTCACTACAAACCCTGGCCATAAAGCAAAAAATCAAGTCGTAAGTCTTATCGCTGTCTTATATCCGTATCCTTTCTTATACTTAATGTTCTTTCTTCATAATATCCAGTATTGTTTTTCCTTCCTAAATCCTTTCAAAGGTTGTCTTGAAAAGATCGCTTTTGTGATGTGAAAATTATGCCACCCATTGTGTCCCCCTATTCATAAGTTCTACATTGTAATTTGTATGGTGTCATTAATTTAAGAGGTTTATTCTAAGGTTTCTCTTACCTGCCATCAAGTTGATGGGGCCCATTCTGCAGCACCACGTTGACGAGTGCCGGCTCTGCGAAGGTGACGAAGCCGAAGCCCCTGGAGCGGCCCGACTCGCTGTTCTTCATCACCACGCAGTCGATCACATCGCCGTAACGCGAAAAGTAACGCTGCAAATTCTCTTGAGACGTCTCCCATGACAGACCACCGACGAACAGTTTTCTGGGTCAAAAGGATTTAAATACAGATATTTTATAGCACTTAGGAAATACTTATGCGAATTTAATCTAGGTTGGCTTGTCCACTAGCGCGCCTACCACCCTAGACAGAACGATTCGGCGATCTATTCCGCATGAAAGTAATATCTCAATGTGAAGTTCATTAAAATAATCGAATAACGTGTTATTATGTGGCATTTTTGGACCACGTGGCGTTATGGTTAATATCAACATTATGCGTTAATAACCGCCACAAGCCATTTTGTCTAGAGCAGTTGATAGGTCAAGGCATATCCTGAATACCAGGACTAGCCCGACACCCAGAGTCTATTCAATATTTTTACCAGAAGCTCAAAACTTGAATCAAACAGTGACAAAATAACATGGAAGCTCGAAATAAACTAAAGCGTAGTGAGAGTGACTTTAGTAATGAATTTTAATGACGTCCAAGTCCTTGACAGCCGGCGTTCAGTCCGCCTGAGAAGCAGTTAGCGACACATTCGGCTATTGGGTGTTGAGGCATTTAGAAATGTGAACGACGTTTATTAAAACGTCCCCTTTGTTTACTTGTGAATATTTAATATTACTAAGTCTTGACCATGATTTAAAAACTTGGTAATGAAAATGTTGTTTTCAAGAAAGGGATTTATTTGTTCTTCTGATTTTATAGGTATACATTAGAAAAGCGTATGTTTTCTTAAATACCTAAATGATAAGGAAAATAAAATATTAATTCATACTTTTTTGAGCAGTTCTGTAATAAAATTTAATGAGTATTAATTCCCGGTTTTTTGTGTCTTATCTGCAGGTCAAGAATTATTTATAAAGCTTTAAGTTGTATTGCACCCATGACATCATAGAAATATTGGTTTTGAAAAGTGATTTAAATGTGGTAAACTGTAATAAGGTTTATCCCAAGTATAGAAACAGGTGCAGAACACAGAGATGCTTAATTGGAAGATTCAGTAATTCAGTTACTAAAAAGGGCCAGTTTGTAAATATTTATTCAAGAAATTGTCAATGTTCTGCTTATTTTGTTACAAACTCACCTGTCACTATCATCCATATTTATTTTTAGTTGTTCACTGTAAATCCGGATTACTTCAATCCGGATTAATATCTTTTATTTTAATTTTACTGACCTTCTAAAACCAAGATTGCATTTTCATTATAAATAACAAACAAGAAAAAAGTAGTAAAAGCAGTCTAGTTGACAGAATGAACAGCTGAAACTGCTGGGTCGAGAAGCATAAAATTCTGCACAGTTCCGTAAATGACAGAAGTGTGCACTAAGAATGGATATTAGGAAATCCTATAAGGGTGTTAAAATGGGGTGAAAAATGTTATGAAAATGAATTATAATTTCATCTGATTTACTTGAAAAATGACAAAACCAGTGTTTCCAGATTTTTGGAAATCCCAATCCCAAAGCACCTCGCTTGAAAATCATTTTTTTTTGGTGTGGTTAAACCATCAAATTACTCCTCTAACCCGGGCAGAAGGGGAGGGACTGTCAGACTTGTACTGACTAAAATCCAAGGTGTCCCCGACAGGCTTTGGCCCTCTGGAGGGGGCCCCATCATTCCCTTGAAAATCATAGGGGAATCTTCATGGGCAAAGTCACAGGCAGAAGTCTATTTCAATCATATTATGATATGAACTAGAGTAAATGACCTAAAAACCTACTTTGGAGTTGCTACTAACATTAAATATATTCAAATAACCATTTTGTTTGTGATAAGGATGCCTTTAGTCTTATAAGTCAACAATTATTTTTAATTATTTGAATGGTAAACTATTGTATGTGTATTTATATGAGGCAGATATTGTTAGTAAAGTTCACTAGGGTAAAGTATTTAGATTAAACTGTTTTCAAGGCTCTCGCAAACACAAGTGCAGTGTTTGAGTGTTGCATTGAGCCGATCAGTGTTTTAATTAACCCGATAAACAAGACCTAAATTATGATTCAATATGTACTATTCATTTAAAAGTTTGAGTTGTACTGTAACTATAATTTGACTGTAAATGATGCTCATTTGAAAAATGCTATAAAGAACATGTGCAAAACAAAATCATACATAGTTGTTATTTTTGCATGAAGACAATAAAAGTCAGGTTAACTTTGACTTAAAAACATGTGTTTATGAAGACATGTGGAGTCAAAAAATTCAAAATGTGGTGTTACAAAAATCCATAAAAGGAAAACTGTCTCTCATCAAGGGGTAAAACTGCTTGATCTTCAATGGATTTTCAATTTTACGCACTAAGCTGAAATATGGCCTATGACAGATAACTTGCCCTATGAGCTATGACTCACAAACTACATGAATTCAACAGTTAAAATATTTAATAAAATACATGGAAGTCATAATCAGTAATTTTATCTTATCAATGCTATTCTACACTGTCAGACAGTTGTCATTTTGAAAGTATTATACTGTCTTAACATTCCTATAGAAACAATTTAATGATTACTAAGCACATTTACCAAGATTGGTGAAAGTACCCATTCACTTCTCTTGGGTCATATTCATAGTTTTACTTAAAATGGTCTCTGTGTCTGTTATCTTTCCTTAATTTACTTTTAATTACACAATTAACAACTTTATGATATGCCATTAGCATTTTAGATTACTAATAAAAATGCAAGTGAAGATGTTAGGAAATAATTAGTTGAAAGTTTATCATTAGCTTTTATTGTTATTTACTCACAGCTTATTGACAAAAATTATCTTATTTACATTTCCCTAAAACTATAAATGATAAAGGTGTAATACTACAACAATTATGTATAGTTCATTGGGCATCTATTTGAGTGTACACTGTTGCTTTACTATCTCAGCGTCTGTAGCGACCGACTAAAGCATGTTTACATGAAAAAGAAAATTCATCCGAGCAAGCATCCAGGAAAACTGTTTGAACATAATTTGACGACGCAAGTAACCATATGCAAATGAATCAGCACGTTTCGCGTCTTGTAGGTAAATGAGATCGTGCTACGCGGCACTTCGAACATTGATCTAATAACCTCAATATCAACTCGTTACTCAAAATGTCCATATTTTCCACAAAATATGACGGTCGCGATACCCTAGCGCGAAATCACCGATAAGAGAAAGCAACGATTAGTCACAGAAAGGTTAATTTTAAATATTGCGACGTTTCCACATCAACAGCTTTCAGAGTTGAAGTCCAGTTATGTAAACTGATTCTAAGCAAATTTTGGCAATGAAATGTAACAACAATCAGAGAAAATATAGCATGGGAAAGTAATAGCTGCCATGATCGTACCACGCAAGTCGCACGGCGAGGCTTGGGGTCGGTGCCCGCTAGCCGGTATAAAGTAAAAGGCTAATTGAAATTTTGCGGGCCGCATCTAAGTCATTTTACGTGTATTATCATAAAATACTGATAACTTAACAAAAATAATACTTTCAGGGAACAAAATTGAGTACGTAACGCTACCTCACAAGCCCTGCTGGCTATTCGTGAAATGCGACACACCAAGCGAACATGCCAGTTTGACCTATTATAGTTGGCACGTCGTGGACAGCCTTAAACCACACCAAAAATATGTGAAAACAAACTCACCCCTTCTCATCATCGTCCATGTCTGGATTCATACGCATAACTTACTACTAATTAAAAATAATGGTTGGCACCGGTAAAGACAACCAAACCACACAAGCACAGACCCACACGAATGATTATGGCGGACCAACCATTTCCGCTTTCTTAAAAAAAAGTCATGGAAAGGGGAAGTGGTCAATTTAACACTTGATAAATGTGTTATTCGTAAAAATAAGCAAAACAGTAAAATATTTAATTTCGGAAGACCTTAATTTATATAACGATTAATTTAAAAAGAATACGTGATCATATGAGAGCCACAATATTATTCTTTTTATTTAAAAGTATGTAAACGCGTAGAATTTCACAAAAAGGAAGCTTGCCACCAGGTGGCAGCACAACCCTAAATGTTGCCAATATAAATAAAAAGCAAACGCGACAGGGCATTTTTGGAACCAGAATAAAATTGACATAATTTGTGATATTATAAATGTTCTTTGTTTTAACTACACATCACATAATTTTAGGTTTATAAATCGCTGTATGTACAACACTTCAAGAATATAAGTTCTGTTTGTCGCCGTAACGCCATCTACCGGCTCGCTCTGGAAAACAGGGCAGGCGAGAGTCACCCTTCCTTTGCAGACGGTGCGTCGGTCGTAATGGTGAACGCACATTTAGCCGCACCGCAGTCTCCGCAGTCTGTTCTCTTACGCAATTCTTTGTATGAAGTTCTATGATCCCTCGCACACCGCATCGCAAATTCAAAGAATTGCGTAAGAGAACAGACTGCGGAGACTGCGGTGCGGCTAAATGTGCGTTCACCATAAGTCTGCGTCTTTGCCGCTGGTCGCTTCCTGCCGAGCCTCCCCCAGGGAACTGGAGGGCTCACCTGGCTGGGGTGGACCGCCGGGGAGCAGTGATGCTTCACTGCTCCCTGCGGCACTGCCGACATTGCCTGCAAACTACGATGAACAGCCACCCACCCCGGTGCGCGCCCTATAGCACGCGCGCCCGTAACAATTTGCGTAGCGGGCATAACAGTCGAGACCGCGGGAAAGGGGCACAGCCCATATCCCGGAACGTCATCTAGTTATAGTAGGTTCCTGAAGTTAGATTGATCCTACCTTCAGAGAGACAGTCAGCCTGGGTCCTGGACTTGCTGAACCAAGAGACAAATACCTGCCTTCCCCAAAAAAACTTTCAAGTCTAATCAGGCAAAAAAGACCTTCTTCAGCAGAATAATAATTAATGCGATTAATTAATTAAGGAGCCAGGAACATTTCTATAAATTAGTTCATCAATAGAATAGGTAGATTATAATACTCATGGAATAAAGAATCACTTTATCACAACTCGTAATTTATTACGCTATTGATAAATTGTTCTTTTAAATCCATTTAATCTTTTTGATGGAGCCCGGACGCATAGAAATTAAAAAAATAGTTATGTATTTCATCAGTACTTTCAAATAAAACAAAAATTGTTTTCTAAAATATTTATTAAAAATCGTAATGGATAACTGGTGATGTCGCCACAGTCACAGGTATATCTTCTTGTAATGTTAAGTGGAAAGGGAAAATCACTTGAATCTGTAATTAAAAATATAAACTTGTCAATAATTTGCCTGGGTGGATGCAGTAGGTAACGGGGTATCGTCGATCGAAGATAAATGGACATAGATGTACAGGACAAGGGTGGTTTCCTTGAATTTCCTTGGTAGGAGTAAAGTTATACGCATTAAAACATTTTCTTCTTATTATTTATGCAAGAGAACTTAAATAATACAAGGTCTGGTTCTTTAGGGAGAGTATTATACGCAGAACAACCCTAGCTAAAGCCACAGTTTTAACTGTGATTCGTTTGGCAAAAAGTCACAAAAGTAATTCTCGAGACAGTACCTATAGACATTTTTCTTTCCATTGAAATAACACGTTTATAAACGTAAAATATTTTTTTTTCTTTTTCATCATGAATGATAGAAATCTATTTTGTTCATCTTCAGTGTTTGACCTACCCTGTGCTAAAGGAAGCAATTTTTCCGATAAGGAAATATTTTATTAAAACTCACCCTAAAAATATATGAAATGTCTACCATAGGGTCTATTAAATTTAAGCTAGAAGGTATTAAATGAGGAATCTCCATGTTGAAGAAAC
This sequence comes from Agrotis segetum, assembly GCA_036375495.1. Lineage (NCBI taxonomy): Eukaryota > Metazoa > Arthropoda > Insecta > Lepidoptera > Noctuidae > Agrotis > Agrotis segetum. The sequence goes on along the minus strand of JAQSVV010000175.1, from coordinate 4,518,606 downwards.
AAATCTCAGCTATGTTCAATGTAAACTTCTTGTGCTCCGTTTTGCACATTTTTTTCTCTTCATCTGCCCATCCAGACTGAACACTATATCGTACTTTCTGAAAAAAAAAAATCTTGTAAGTTGTTAACCTTCTTTAGTATTCATTAATAGGTTTCTAAATAGAGATCTACCTGTATCAAAAAAATATTGATTTTTCTTATTTTGACTTTCTTCTCATTAATAATTGTTATTTCGAAGGGAATTGTCTGTTTCGGCCCAAATGCCTTGTACGTTTTTATGCAAATTGTAAATTTTCCTGAATTCCGAAAAGTTTTACGAAATTCGTTGAAAGAAGGCATCTGAAAACAAAATTGATTAGTAGGTGAATTAAGTGCAAAGATAATTACGAGTAAATCCAAGATAACGTTGGCAAATACCCACCAATAATTCTTCCACGTGATTTAAATTGATATTTCCCAAAACATTGAATGCTGCCATTTTTCTGAGTTTGTACGCGGGCTTGCTTTTAACTTTAACTGTATAAATTACTTTGGCAATGGAACTTTCAAAAGACGACGGCAAATCTGCTGGCAATGCAAAGTGGAACGGATACTGGTGAATACCGGCCGGTAATATGTTACCTGAAAAAAAATTGTTGATGAGACTTTTCAGGACAACCTTTGGATGGAAAAAAAGAGAACCTCTCTCATGGAGGAGAGTTAAAATGTCTGTAATAGATTTTCAATCTTATCACAATAGTAGAATAAGGTTAATGTTTGATTGTTAAAGTCATATTGGGGTAGGTTGACCTGCTGTAAAACTTCAAAAAAATCTTACGGCAGACCTTCAAAATGAAATCACGGGATAAATGCAGGAAGATGATGATGATGAGTAAATATTATAGGTACTTTGTTTTTTCCTGGAGATGACGGACGAGATCTCATAATTATTACGTGCGACTAAAGGTCAGTTCAAAAATATATTTCTAACAAGAAAAGACTGGCTTATGTAGTTCTTGGTTTAAACGCTTACCTTTGGTATTACCTCTGAATATATCCGTCATTAGTAAACTGAATACTTTCTTCTTCTCAGAATAAATTTTTATGTATGGCATCGTAGCCATCGATCGGGTCCACGAAGCTTTGCAAGTCCCCTTAACTTTGAGATCAATGCCTAAAACACGCCCAAACAAGATAAATTCAATTTAAATTCCAGTAAAAATGTCCAGTATTTGAATTGTTACACTAAAAATACTAAGAAAATTACTCTGAAATTTCTGGTCATTCTTCAATTCCAATATAATAGTTCCAGTCACAATATCACCTGCATAAAAACTACCAGTGGAATCACTATTAAAAGTAATTGTACATGCCATAACAAAATAAAAATGTTATTACAAAAAAGATATTACGTTGACTACAACAACAAAATAATTTACTCGGCCTTCTACATAACATAATTATTACTGCTATCGGCAACTTGATAACCCCGATATGTAGCTGTTATCAATGATGACAGAAGATAAGTAATGACTGCCGAATCGCTGAAGATTAAGTAGCTGCAGAAATATTGATTTGGTGTCGGGGTTGACCTGACTGGCTTTTAAAATGAGGATATTATGTGGTTGACGAGTTGATGAGATAATCATTGGGAGGTAGTATTGATGTAAACTTTTTGATAATAAATATATCTCAAGTTACGATCGTCCTCATTTTTATCCTTGTTGCTGTGTTGTTGTTTATGCAGCCAGTATGGAGTCTTTGCTAATTTTTGAAGCGTAGGCTTGCAAAGAAATAATCGATCGTTGGATACAAGTAGGACAAAATTGCGTAAAACAAAATCCTATGAGGCCCAGCTGAGTTGGTTCGTCCTTGTCGACCATTCAGTATTCGTAAATAACAGACAAACCACCGAAAGCTTCATGTGAAAGCGGGAAAAATAGATAGATAGATACATGCATGCATTTAAAAATAATAAAAACATTACAACATTCAAATTGTCGTAAAACCTTTATTTTATACTACGTGTAAAAATGTAAACACTACGTTAAAATCAATGAAATAGTTTCCGAACGAAAATTTAGTCATTGACAGTGACAGCCAAATGACATTTTTGCATTATTGAAAATCGGAGTTTCGTTCGTGGTGATTTTTCCTATCGGTTCTTCGGCATGATTCGCATAATAACTGTTCGATCGTTTTGTTTAGTGGTACATTGCATATTTTTGTAAACAAATATTTGGGATATGTGCGTTTTTCTCTAGTTTATTTCGTTTTATGCGTCGTAAATAAAGTGTGAAAGGTTATGTTATGCCCTTTGCCTTTCCAGGGTGAAAAGTAAGTTTGTTTGATTTCTTTCTTTATAATTCTGATAATTCATTGTATATTTATGTTTTTCAAGATTTGTAGTATTACGCAACGTGCAACGCTCTCATACTACAAGAATTGTTGTTAATAAGACATTTTATGACTGTCTGCAAACATTTTGATTACACGATTCATGTTTCGGTTTTTCTGCAAAGTCGCGAGTGTTGACCTCATTACAGACGAAACATATAAGTTCAAGTGATAGGTATGTTCGAATATTATCGTATATGCAGCTGACATGATATAAATTATGCCTTTCATCCAACATATTTATATTTTGCTAACAAGTAACAGCATCAATACAGCTGTTTTGAATTTTGTAGAAGATTGTTGCAATCGGTGACGTTACTGTAAGTTGATATTAGTAACATTCACATACCTGCTTTTCTCATAACAGCTTGTTACTGAACAAAATTTTTAAAATAGCAAAAGGAAATATATCATAATTTTGACTTCACACTTGTTCAGTAGACTCTGAATAATAGAATACTCTTCATACCTTATTCCATATGTCGTCGCAGACAGATATAATATTCAGCCAGAAATCACAGATATGAGGAAGCAGTAACTCACACTATACCTGGTGGAATATAGTCCACCTCTCATAGAAAGAAAGCCACTTTTCACGTTGTAAGTGATTAAATGCTGGTGATTGTTATGTTAAATAACAAAATAACATTACTCTTTGCAGATTATGAGAGAAGAAATCAATGATTAAAGCTTAATGTTTTTTTTTTCAAAATTTATGTTTGAAATTATTGTACAGTTTTCTAAAAATAGTTGTATATGTTGGGAAACAGAAATGCCAACTGGGAGGTAATTCATCATGTATTCATTGAATAAACACCTGACCAATCTCCCATTAATTATTACTGTTTTATTAGTCCTAACTAATTATTATGACAATTTGAATGTGTTTTCTACAGTAAAGTTAATAAAAATGCTGTTATTAATGACTTCATTCACATTATTATTTTTGTATTGGTTGCCTGCTGGGGAAGATTGATAGGAAACTGATTAATGACTGATTAATCGATAGGGCAATCCCGGATTGTCTTTTCGATTAATCACAACCCTGGAATGTAGATTGAAGGTCTATTGAAGGAACTCTGTGGATTTTAGTTAGTACGAGGCTTACAGATCCTTCTGTCCTGCCCTGGACGGAAGGCCTAGAGTGTGATGAAAGCAACAGTAAAGAAAACAAAAAAAAAAATATTGAACTATCTAGCTGTGCCTGTGACTTCATTTGCGTAGATGTCAGAACTTTACAATGTATTTTTTATAAAATTGACATAGCGTTATACAAACTGTCATCCTCTATTTTATTTCCTTGGGGGTTGCTCCTTAGTGGATGCCTACATCATATCACCTACCTGAATGCCAAATTCCAGCCCAATCCTTCCAGTAGTTTGGGCTGTCCCAAAGAATGTCATAATAGATGGGGTTCGCAAACAGCGTTCCGCTGTGCCCTGCTAGAGAGTACATATTTTATTTATTTTATTTTATTTCTAGTTAGTTTAAGATAAGAAAATAAAAAGACAACCAGGCAGAGTTACTTTTGCATTTAACTTTCAGGTTTGAAACACAACATAGCATTCTATAAAAAAAAAATATGATGATGAAGGATGCTTTTTATTGCATTCAATTTTCAGGAATAGTATTATGTTTACTAAACAAAATTGTTTTCTCAAACATGTTAGATTGTAGTCATTATGCAGAATGTGTTTAAAAATAAATTGAATAGACTATTTTTAAAATGTCTTAGCAATAAAAAAGATTGATTGCGAGCAGGTCTTGAAACTGCAACCTTCTGGATAAATACTACGACGCCTTTCCAATAAGGGTATCGTACTCCTGCCCAACAAGGCTAAATATTGTATTCCGTTCTTTAAATGTCTTTTGTTGTATTGGGATTTTTACAAGCAGAGATAAAGGGTCTATACTACCACTGTCCAGAACCATCCGTCTTCTGGTACCTATTATGAGGTGGAAGTCTGCTGTATCTAGTTATTCTGCGTTATCTTCTTTTGAAAGAGGGATCATGTAAAGCGGCCATTGATGCCCTGTTTTCTTCTTTTTCTTTCAAGGTACTTTTAAACTGTCAAAATATTCTCTAGAAAATAACCGACAGATATTTTTTTTCCCAGGTAATCACCACAGCCATGGACCCGAACATTTATGCTCTGGTCCTAGACACCTTGAACCGTGCCACCAGTCAGGACACGGAGGTGTTGAAGCCGGCTGAGAAGAAATTACAAGAATGGGAGGTGGAACCTGGCTTCTACTCTGTTCTCTTGGTAAGTTTTAGCTCGAATTACCAAGCTGCCCACCACCGGCAAGTCGGCTCTTCTGAAAGCGCCGCCACCTATGCTGGTCCGCTCCCCGCTGACTTCGATTCCGAAGCCTCACAGGTTCTGTATTTGTGCCCATTCTTAATCGGTGCTTCGTTTTATCGACACTGACCAACAATATGCCAATCCTGTTCGTAGTAATCGTCTCTCGTTTTTCGCTGTCTGAATTTGGATGTTGGCAAAATGAATCGCATCGCAATTGGCATTTAACTAAGTATAGTATTTAATTATTTATCATGGAATTAACTGAACTAGAAATTAGAATTGTATAAAAACCCCGTTATATCAAACGGGCTGGTGTTCGCAACTCCACGTCAAAAGCCTGTTTTTTCGTGCGGTTGTCAAATCTTTCGATCGACCATACTCCGAGAAAAGCTAGCAACTCCTTGTTACTGATGTCGTGGAGAGTACCTGGTTCACCGAATTACTTTGCTCTGTATGAGGCATCATTCGTATTCACCTAACCACAGAATATATAATAGTACCTAAAGGCACAGAAGGATAACTCCCAAAAAGAAAACAAACAAATGTAAAATCTATGCACGTAAGAATAGAGTCCATTTTTACTTGCACCCGCATCACCCACCTACTTTTATAATAGCCTAAACTTCCCGTGCGCAAGCAAAAATGAACTGAATAGTGACGCGCGAGAGTTCATTTTAGTTTATCTGACGCCAACGACATTAAAAGGTTACTGTCGGTCAAGCTCAATAGGGTTGCGACTCGCGAGTTTGGGCACAGTTAGGTAGAAATACGTATTTTATGCATTGTTTAATTACATATATATTTATGTTAATTAATATTAACTTAAATATATATCACTCCTCATTACCTCCTTAAGTCCCTCAAGGAATTTTGTTTTTATCATCAGCCTATATCTTTTTCTGTTTCGTCATCGATTACTTCATATTCATATCGATTACGTGAGGAATAATATATACACCGTGACTTTTTAGTCGCCTTACAACGGCAGCCCAGTTTATGTATCCAATGACTAAAACACGTTTATAATATAAAATATGTATTTAAGAGACTTCAAAATTTAAAAATAAAATTTTAATTCGTTATTATGACGCAGTCAGGTCGCAAGTCGGGTTTATAATAATTATTATCTTTTCTACGTATTATTTTTATATTTTTAAACATATTTTCATCTTAAGAACAATATTTAAAAATATTTGAAATGATAGGCTTTATTACCTCATCCGTGACATTCGCCACCCAAGTCGTGCGGTGCCTCCGCCGCGCGGCACCGCCCGCGCCGCGCGCCGCCCCCGCGCGGCACCGCCCGCGCCGCGCGCCGCCCCCGCGCCGTCAACGCTCTTCTTATGTTTAATAGTACAGGAGCAGTGACCCGATTTGGTCGTAGAAATTAATTCATACTAGAGTACCAAAAAACAACAAAGTGGCTTTGTGTGAGAAGTGTGAGAACACATTTTTTTATTCATAATACGTCCTAAATAAGAAAGTTCTTTAGTTTTATAGGCTCGTTCGCCCACTGAAATATGTATAGTTGTATATCGAACATTTTTACACCATATGTAGTTCGATGTTCTTTTTTGACCATGGCTCTTGGTCTATAATTTTATTTACAGCTTGACATAAAACTATAGAAAACCGGAAGTCGCCACTATCTTCGCGCTACCAGCACATTTACAGCTTGACATAAAAATGTAGAAAACCGGAAGTCGCCACTGTCTTCGCACTACCAGCACTTTGAATGATTTTATTTTATTTATTTTTTCACTTATTACGTTAGTTTTATGGCACAATAATAAATCTAACAAACCTGCGGTCTTTGTTTACATCAAATATCAAAGATTTTAAAACGCTGTCAGAAATAAAAATTTTAGTTCCGTTTCAACCCGTTCTGGCCAAGCTGTAATGATTTTTTTATTTTATTTTTTTTCTCTTGATAAGTTAGTTTTGTGGCACAATAATAAATCTAACAAACCTGCGGTCTTTGTTTACATCAAATATCAAAAATTTTAAAACGTTGTCAGAAACAAAAAGATTAGTTCCATTTCAATTCGTTATGGCCAAGCTGTAGTCATAACTTTAAAGATCGATTGTTATCGTTTACGGCAAAATAGGTAACTAGTCCTTATCATTTTCATTTCATTCATTTCATTGTCACAGGCCCCGTGTTGCGTGTCTTTGTAGGTAAGTAGGTAAAAAAGTCGCGAATAGAATTACGATCGCTGACCTTGAATGCGTAGTGTAGCCATTTTCTGAGTTTGAACGTGTCTAAACAATAACGTAAACATCTTCCTACTTTCTACCGATTATAATTCGACCTACCTACGTATTCAGCTTAGGTGAGTGAGAGTGATGTCAGGTTTGATAATCGTCTATTTTATTTATCTTGGTCGTCTTGTAGGCCAAATTTGTAACCTTCCTAATCATTTATTTATTTATTTATTTATTAAAAAGACACAATATAAGCTTACAGTTGACACCAAAACGCTTACATGCTAATAATTTAAACATTACATTAAAAAAAATACGAGATAAAAAATTAAGAAAATTAATACAATAATGTCAAAAAACAACTTATAAATTAAAAATAATAGTAATATAAAATAAACATGTCCTCTAATAAAGTCAGTTAATTGAAATAAATGAAATTGTCAAATAAAATAAGTACTAAACTGTCAAAAAATAAAATAACCCGATTAAATTCAATTGTCAAACACTGATATTCAAATAAATACAATTATGAAGTTTATAACAATAAAATAAAAGATACGTGTCAAATGATTTAAACTCATATTATCAGTATAAATATTCTATTACAATAATCTATTTAGAAACAACAATACGTGCAATAAATAATCATGCTTAACTGATCATGATTACTAGCCGGTACTTTGAATGACATTAATAAGCACGCCACAAGCAGGTAGATAGTTTTTTGATCATTATTAAATATGTACTACATAGAAAAATATTCACTTTTTTTCTTACCTTTCGAAATCACGCGGTAGTGTGTGAAACGTGAGGCTCCTATCACTGTCATTATTTAAACAACCAAACGTTATGCAGTATTTTTTTTCTTCATCATATATATATTTTTTTAAACTCATGCGTAAATTCAACCAAACACCAAACTTAAATATTATATAAGTAAGCGCGTGAGTAGTGGGCGGCGCGCGGCAACTGACTAAATGTCCACTCCGAAGTGGTCCCCGCCAATGCTTGCAGTTTTATACCTACACTGCGGAGTGAGCCAGGCCTGACCTAACTCACATAAGCTCGGCAATGCGAAAGTTTCTGCGTCGTTAAAGCTGATGAAGATTTGCGTCGATGCTTCTTATAAAAGGCCACACACCCCGGCTGTTAAACGCTCCTGAAATAAAAACAACAGCAACAAACAGTTGCCTTAATAATTCAACCACATTCCCCAGAACGTCCTATCAAACCATTCAATAGACGGCAACGTCCGATGGCTGGCAGTGATGTGTTTCAAGAATGGAGTGGATCGATACTGGCGGAAGAACGCTCCCTCTGCCATCAGTGAAGAAGAGAAGGTCAAGTTGAGGCAGGGTCTCCTCACCACCAGCATACTGAGTGAGCCGGTCGCTCAGATTGCTACGCAGCTTGCTGTTTTGATTTCCAAGATTGCTAGGTGAGTTTATATCCTGTTATATAAAGCTGCTCACAGAACAACATGAGAAAGCGCTCCATTGTCTCATGATAATAAATTTGAGAACAAGAGCGAGTTTTGAGATGAAGAAAGCACAGGAGAGCCAATAACCTTTTTATAAAAAAGAAATGATGTGTATGTCAACACTTCAACAGCATTTTGAAGTTATTCATCATGTAAGCTAGAATATGGACATAATTTATTTTCAGCATTGTTAAATCTAGTGTTGTATACTGCTGCTCCTTTGTCAGATGTAAACATCCTTCTTTTTATAAATGGGTTTAGTTCTTTTGACCAAACCCATCTTTGTTAATTTCTAGCTTATAAGGGCGCATTTTTTGGGGTCTTGCATAGCAGGTCTGTCGCCCTGTTTCGGCTTGACGTTGAGTTTTGGGACACCCTGTATATATGTTTTGTATAATTGTTGCATGTTATGAAATTTTATTGTAATTTTGTAAGTTGGTTGTAGAATAAAGGCTATTTTATTTTATTTATTATTTTATTATAGCAGGTCTTATTATTTTGTTATTAATTCTCAGAAGTCTTAGTAAACAAGCAGCTTTTCTCCTATTCATATTATACCTAACAAACATAGATGTTAAACAGCTATTAATTTTATAACCACCAGGTTTGACTGCCCAACAAGTTGGCCAGACTTAGTCCCAGAGCTAATGGGTGCATTGAAAGCTCCTCAGCCTCTGGTACAGCACAGGTCTCTCCTTATCTTCCATCACGTCGTCAAAGCATTGGCTTCCAAAAGATTGGTTGGTGATCGACGCACATTCCAGGTTAGTATTTTGTAGATTGCCAAGGGAGTGACCACATTTCCCAGGATTAAGCCATGTTACATCATTTACTTTCTGATACTTGCACGTGCGTTAATAGTTTGGTTACTGTCGAATGTGGAAAGATTGGGCTTCTAATTTTTTTTTTTAGAAACAACAGATAGAAAAAAAAGAAATAATCGAAAACATTTTTCAATATACAGCTTTAAACCTTTAAATGATACACCCTGGTAAACAAAATTGTCCTACGGCATTTTGCTCCCGTATAGAACATACATTTCAAACTCTTGCTTGGAAATACAACTCGAAACAAAAATATTAAATTCTAAAGACCACTCCATTACCCACAGGAGCTAACAAACACAGTATACTCCTTCATCCTTACTCTCTGGCACGAAAACACAGAAGTTTTCCTCCGTCACATCCAAGAGGGGGCCGCCACAGAGCTGATCACAGAACACCTGGAGAAGGCACTCCTGTGCCTTAGGATATTGAGGAAGTTAACCGTGTTTGGATTCAAAAAGGCACATGAGAGCCAGGATGCTATGGCTTTCTTAAACGTCGTGTTCGACCGGGCTAAGACCAGTTTGGAATGCAGTGAGTAGAATACTTGTTTACTTCCAAGATATTGTACAGCTACGAAGTCGTATTTAACATGCAGACATACGAGCACAATATCGATATAGTCCAGAGTTGATCGCCGTAGGTGTTCAGGCTTTCAATGGGTCACGCTTGCTTGATATCAAGCTCAAAGCGATTTAATAAGTTCATAATTATGGAGCTGGCACACCACAGCCACACAGACTTACGGTCTCACTCGCTTCGCATATGCGTAATTTCTTATTTTTCTTTTTCAGGGAAGCTACTAAAAGGCAGAGGCATATACCCACTGGAGCTCTGCGAGAAATTCATCATTCATTTAACCAAAGTAGCTCTTGGAGTGTTGTGTGCCCAGCCGTTTTCCTATGTCCCTCTAATCAGGCCTTCTTTGGAGTTTGCACTGTATTACTGCTTCACTGAACAAGGCATGGCACTGATATACGAGAGGTTCACGATACAGTGTCTGAATATTGTAAAGGGAATCTTACAGTGTGTGGAGTATAAGCCGCCGAAGGGAATGGATCAGCTTAAAGAGCCATGTAAGTATTTAATTTCAGTACATGAAGTTACGATGGAGCCTCTCGAATCGAATATTCTGTGCTACAAATGTCGGCAGTCTCTTACTACTTTCTACTAAGATCTGGTGTCCTAGTACTTGCCAGGCAGCTTTTTATCTTCCTCTATTTCTTGAAGTAACTCTCCAAAGTCATCAAGTAAAGATGGAGGTCCTTGACCCTAACACCCTCTGCCAAATTTATCGACACCTGGTTTCCCACGACTTACTACTAAGTTCTCATACCCTAGTACTTTGGATCCTAAAAGCGTTTCCTGTATGTCTCCTAGGGATCACCAAGCTGATTAAGTAAAATGAAAACCTCCGCCGTGATTTCGTATTGCCACGAATATTCTCAATACTTCCTACTAAGGTCTGACGTCCTAGTACTTGAAGCCAGGGAGTTTTACTTATCTTCCTCTATCTCTTGTAGTGACTCTCCAAGCTCATCAAGTGAAGATGGAAGTCCTTGACCCGAACACTCTCTGCCACATGTGTCGACACCTGGTTTCCCACTACTTCCTGTTAAGTGCTGATGACCTGGCTCTGTGGGATGCTGAACCGGAGAGCTTTGCTACTGATGAAGCTGGCGAATCCTGGAAGTATAGTTTGAGGGTGAGTGGGTTTTTCGTTCAGGTTTTTTTATTGAGAAAAACAGGGTACCTAATAGGCCCAACTTGTATTTTAGGCTGAAGGTCGTGGTTCCAAACCTGGCAAGCAATTAAGTAAATTTTGTTCTAAAAATTTATATTTATTTTACAGAATAAATAAAGTTGAATAAATATACAAAGAAAGTAAAGTACTCAAGGAATACATCGCGAAGAAACTAATTTGTGCCATCCACTGTCAATAATGAACCATACAAGCTCAACAGTGTGTGTCGCTAACTCTGAACTTCCTTTCACAATCAGTATTTGTTTTGAAATAGCTCAATTTATGTATATCAAAACGCAAATCTACACGACTTTTTAGTTCGATTGTTTGACGTTTGTAGACTTTTACCAACACACGCTTGATACGTCTACAATAGATGGTGTAACTTCCTCCAAAGACTTTTATAAAAGCAATGAAAGGGTTCGACCTTTCCGGGCAGGACTCCGATAGCCTAGTTGGTATATTTGGTAAAGCTTCTGGAGTTTCTATCCAGAAGGACGCCAGTTCGAGACCGCAAGTCGAATGATTCTTTCCGAAATCGCGAAGCAGGCGTAAATGCGTAAAACGTAAACATAACGCCACTTTTCTTTCCAGCCTTGCACAGAAGCGTTATTCATGGAATTGTTCCAATTCCGTAACGTATTAGCTCCAGAACTGGTACGACTGCTAGCGACCCTGCAGACGCAACAGATATCGCCTGACGATCTCCCTGGTATACTGAAGAAGGATGCCATTTATAACGCCGTTGGATTGACTGCTTTTGATTTATATGACGATGTGAGTGTTTTTTTTACTGGTTGCTTCTGTATTGCCGTACTGTGCTCTGGTCATCACTGTGAATGTTTTTTTTTTCACTTATTACTTTAGTTTTATGGCACAACAACAAATCTAACAAACCTGCGTTCTTTGTTTACATCAAATGTCAAAGATTTTAAAACATTGTCAGCAAACAAAAAGATTAGTTTCGTTTCAAGACGTTCTGGCCAAGCTGTAGAGAGGGGGTTATTTGGGTTTTCCCAGTTCTTTTGATTGGTAGAGTGAGATAGCATTATGGAACATACTATAGCGATAGAAAGAGAGCAAAAGCCATTTTGTTGTTTACGAAATCACTTTTCATAATATCCTAGTGTTCGAAAAAACAAGTACAACAAGCAGATTTTGTCTTCCAAACATCAAAGAAAATGACATGCACAATTGTGTGAATTTCAAAGACTAACCATCAATTCAATTCTCATTTTCTTCTAGGTTGACTTCGACGAATGGTTCACGAATGTACTGAGCCAAGAACTAAAAATTAAAGACAACAACTACAGAATAATCCGAAGAAGAGTTTGTCAACTTATTGGTAAGTAACTTGAACCAAAACTCTTCCTTCACTAACTGCTAAGAAAATGCCGAGCAATGTTGGGGTCTACTGTCCGTTTTACCGGATGTAGCTAAATACATGTTTACATCTAGGGCCTGCTTATCTGGTGGCTTACCATGAACTGGTAAGGCCTCTGACCTCCACAAATCAGTTAGTACTGGTTTATACAATACCTCTTGGTAACACTGGTATTGTTATGTAGGCCTAGTTAATGGCTTGATAACGTGCTTTCCGAGGTGTTGGTTTTAGTTTAGGCTGTGGGAAAGAGACAGAGCTATACAAGTCGTCTAGCGCCATCTCTTTCCCACAGCCTAAACTGGATCGCGTTAAGAGCTTGTGGTAAGGCCTCTGGTCTGGCCAATGGTGATCATGGTCTGGCCATTGTGCATTGTTGCCATTTTTGGCACACCCTTACTTTCGGTACTGAGTTTCATCTACCCCCCTATTCCTGCCCCGTCAACGAGGTAAATAGAATAGTACATTGTTTACCGAGAGGAGAAAGTGACCGATTACCGTCGAGGGTGTCGTTTGGCTTTAAAACACCCGAGATCGGGAATCGCACTTTCTCTCGAGTGATACATAGTGCTTTATACTGCACCTACGAGGAAAATAAAAAAAAGTTTAAAATTATTTAGTTTTAAAAAATCGTCATAAGTTTTATTATATTTTTTAATTGATTTCTACGGTAAAAGGTTATCAATCAGTATTTTTGCTGTTTCCTTCAACTGCCGCGGAGTTAAAAAATCTTTATCGTCACCATCACTACTTACCATTTTGATACTTTTATTTTACTTTCTACGAAAACTGAATCCACAAACAACACACAAATTGAAAATGTCGCCACAATGGCGTCTGCAATTTTCACATGACTGTTCTTTTTTCAAATTGTTTATCCTGCCGGATTTTTTTCTCATCCATCGCAACCATTTTCCCGGGGCTAGTAAGGCAGTAACTGCGTTTAGTATAATTTTCGGTGTCCATTGCAGGTCAATGGTGTGGTGTTCGTGCATCACAGTCCCTCCGACCAGCAATGTATGCAGCGCTGTTGGAACCTCTCAGTAGAGCAGACGAGGACGCTGCCGTCAAGTTAGCAGCCGCCGAAGCTTTGAGGAATACTATTGACGACTTCAACTTTGACGTGGAACAGTTCGCGCCGTACGCTCCGCATGCGATCGCTGCGCTTTATGAACTCCTGGTACGTAGGCTGTTGATACAAATTTTGTCTTCGGTGGTTTGTGTGATTTTTCAGCCTTCCAAATGGATTTTTTTCCCATTAACCGTATAGTTCGGTAGCGCCCCCGAAAGGGGCGCCACAAGTAAACCTACGCTGGCTCAATAGTGGGTCCAAAGGGGGCAGAATTTGTAGTCATACGACATCCTCATTATAAATTTAAAAAATATAATATTCTCTGCGTAAAATCCTATGAGTGCGCATTAATTAAGAATGTTAAATAAAAATCTGATTTATTCACGAAATTAAAACTTCTACATTTAGCGCCTATTTTCATAATTTACCGTAACAAAATCCAGAAGTGTAAATACGATCTTCGCCATTTTGATGGCAGTGCTGGGTGGGGCTAAAAATCATAAAAAACGTGGTTTTCGGACATCCAACGGATCATTATAGGAGGAATGAATAACTCGTTATTTAGTATTGTAACGAATTCATACGTATTTCAACATAAATTAGCAGTGGTAATGAAAAATTTGATATCTGAACTCGAACTTTCGCGCCACTTTTGTTTGTTTACATTTTTATTTTGCACTTGGATCACACACGCGAGCTTTAACTCCATAATAATAAAGATAAATATCATGCCAAATATTATAAATAACGTAAAAAAGACCAGATCTTGGCGTAATTCTCTAATACAGGGCCAATAACACGTATTTTTCATTACCACTACTCAATTTGTATTCGTAATCGACAACCATGTTATTTTTTTTAATCGTAATGATGTGTGAAAGCGAGTATTCTAATCGATTCCATAATTGATTTTTTTGTCAACTCGAGTGATAAAAATAAGGAAATTAGGAAATCGATTAACAAAAATTAAAATAAATTTGTTTTATGCTTAGAATACAATTATTATCTATTATAATATAGTTTCAAGCTTTTATAATAATATTACGTACATTGTCATTCCCAAAAAACAATAATAGACAAAGGAACAGTGGTGCCGATTCTGTTGTACACCGAACTAACCTAAACTATAACTAAAATTTCTTATTTTTAGTTAGTTGGTTTTGGTAAGTTATTCTGAAAACAAGAATCTCTAAACTTAGTTACAGTTTTGACATAATTAAAATCGAGTTTGACAATCGCTAGGTTGAGTAAACCATAGACCAACAGTGTTGCCAACTTAGTGCTTTCGGCACTAGATCTAGTGCATTCTTTGATGTTTTAGCGCTCAAAATTCCACAACAGTGCCTAGTGCCTTAACTAGTGCATTTTTAAAAGTCTGCAATTTATCACGCAATTTCGTAAAAACAAAAACAATCAAGTGCGCGTTCTGAAACACAGTTAAATTTCAGAACGCACCTCTAATTCTTAGTTATTTATGAAAATTCGTATCTCCATGGTCGTATAGCTGGGCTACGAGCAGCAAATAAAACTTGCTTCATTTACGATATTCCGAAGGAAGTTCTTGAAAAAGTCGGTTTGAAAGATACGTTTAAGTTGAAACTCCAACAATCAAGTCGTGGTCCCTCAACTTCTGAAACAGCCACCTCAGCAATGGTGAATTCAGACCATGATTCCAACTCTGATTCGGACGACGATATGTTTTTGTAATAACAATATTCTCATATTCTATTATAAACTGATTTAATTTTTGAAGTGAAAACTTCTTTAGCGGCGTTGTACACTTTTTCTGTAATGGGTAAAAAATTTAAAACTCGCGTCAGGGTCACGTGACCAAAACTCGCGTCAGGGTCACGTGACCCTGATCGAAAATGAGTAAGACGTCATTCAAATTAAAAATAAAACATAGTAACAAAAAAGTTTTCACTTCTACCGGCACTCCTGGAGTGCAACCTTTTTTTTTTTATTTTTTTTAATTTACTTGATTTTATTTTTTTTTGGTGCCCTTTTATCAAAATTAGCACAAACCTAGTGCATTTTAGGTTTTGTTTAGCGCATTTCTTACAATAGCAGTTGGCAACACTGTAGACCAAGATTTGTCGGAAATTAAAATAAAAACTGAATGAAAGTGAACGAAATGATCTGAATTGCAAAAAAAAACCTGAGTAAAATCAAATAATTATTTAAAACTGTATAGCAATAATCATTAATGAAGCCCAGGGAGCGTAATGACGGTGTAAAACTTTAATGTTGTTTATATTTATTTTTTTAGTTTTTACTATCTGTGACCATAGTGATCATACTAGGGTTGTAAATCGGAAATGATTAGAACTTTGGCGATACTTTTTCGGTTTTCAATAAGAAAAATACATATAATTTTATTAAAATCGACAAAACAGCCGTATTTAAAAAAAAAAAAGCATACCATGACTTATCCTGCTATTTATTTTAGTTTATTAAAGCTAGTTAACTAATAAAAAGTGATCTCGAGAAAAGAAAATCCGGTTTTTGGTTTAGTAAGTTGAAAATCTCCGGTATTATCGTCGCCGTTGGAAAGCCCTATCAAGGACATTTGAATTTGTCAACATCAACAATCTGTTTTGTTTGTGGATACAAATATGCAGGCTGCAAGAAAGCGAGCAAATAAGAGACAGCAGGAGCTGCTCGTGGAGCGGCTCCATAATAATCGGCAAATGGCCAGAGGTTAGAAAATTTCGCGGACAAGCTGCGGTGTTTATATATTTATTTTTATTGTCATCTTTAACTTCACCGGTCTACATTTTTTTAGAAAATCAAGCTGATCCCGAAGTTGTGGAATTTTAGGCCAATGTCACTAGCGAGCTGAACCAACTGGGCTGCAGCAGGACTGTAGAGCAGTGGCAACATGTAAGTAGTAATCAGTCAGATGAAATGTTAAACTGGATTTTCATGTGTTGTAAATTAATTTTATTTCAACAGATTTGGAGTGTGTGGGTGGCAAAAGTTAAAACAAGGGCAAGAAAAGTGAGGGACTCCATCAGGGCCACAGGTGGAGGACCGGCAGGGGCAGATCTCAATGATATTGAGAAAAAAATTCTTGATATCATTGGTTCTGCTTCTGTAGATGGTTTTGCCACTTTGGAAATGGTAATTTATTTAATAATAATAAATATTACTAAGATTGGTTTAAAAAAATTTATTATTAACCTTTCAAGCACTGATTGCACTGTGAAGCAGGCTACAAATAACTGCGCAGTAGTCAATTATCCATACTAAAACAGCAGCCATGCCATGTGCATCGGAAAGACTGGTTTCAGAGCGGCAAGCATATGTGATGCAAACTATAAATACGAAAATTAATAATTATCCACTGTTATTGGAGCTCAGTGAATTTAACTGTTATTTTTTATTCCAGGGAATACCTGTCTCTTCCCCACTGCCCATGTCGCCTGCCCCAAATATCGATACGTCGCCCTCTCTACAGCCCATACTGGCAGAGCAGCCGGTGGAAACCGACGGCGGGGTGAATTCAGGACCACAGCGGCAGTCCAGCAGCCGAATTTCGCGTCGTCGAAGACTGCCGAGGACTCCCCGCCCGCCAGTGCACCACACTTTGGTACAAGCACTAAATGAGAATAGCCGGTTACTCCGGGAGAGCATTGTGCAGGCTGCAGAAATTTTGGCAGCTGCCATACGCTCTTCCGGTATGCAACATCTAGTGGTACATGCCCAAGACGAAGATAATGGGAATGAAACCTGATGGGTTTCAACTCATTACTTTGTCTTGGAGCTTACAACTCCATGTAACCGGCTACTCTCATTAGTGCTTGTTTCAAAGCTCTCAGCTCGCTAATGACATTAGCCCAACTTCACAATGAATGGGATTAGTTCAGTAAATTTTTGACTGATTGTTAATTATTTTGTTGATTTTTAAATTTTGTTGATTTTTATATTTTGTTGATTATTGTATTTTGTTAATTATTATATTGAGAGTGGCGATTCTGATTTATGATAGGTTTAAGGATAAGAAAATTAAAATTTTAATAGAAAGAAATAAAATGTTTAATTTAATTAAAATAATTGACAAGTGATTGCCGAATTTCCCTTGCTTCAGCAAGAAAATCTGTGCTGGTATCCTCCACAATAGCACTCTGCTCGCTATCCTCGGTGACATTGATATTATCTTCTTCATCTGCAAAGATACACTTATTTAGATCTCTTATTTTGCAAACAAATAAAATGAAAGAAGAATTACATAATAATATTAATAAGTAAAATAGGTACACTTACCATGAGATGTTTCCAAAAACATATTGTATAGGGTGCAACATGCCAGAATAATTTTTGCAGCCTTTTCTGGTTGGTAGTGTAAGCATCGATGCCTGTGTAGGCACCTAAATTTGTTCTTTAGGCGCCCATTACACATTTCCACCACATTTCTTGCCCTTGTGTGAAACTCATTATATGAAGCTTCCGTTTCAGTAGTTGGCACCATAATGGGAGTCATGAGCCATGGCTGTAGTGGGTATCCCTTATCTCCTAAAATAAATAAAACTTTATATTGTACTTAGCTAATATAGACCCCCCAGTAGGTATAAAAGTTTACTAGTGACCTACCCAGAAGCCACTGAGATCTTTCCCCATGTATAAACTCATTCCTCAGGACCGTGTGAATTTTTGATGCTCTCCATATTGCAGCATCGTGGGTTGAGCCTGGAAAATTTGGGTTTAACCCAATAATTTTCCCCCTCGCACTGCATACCTGAAAGTTTTTATTTTTTAATCAAGATTTCAAGATAATTAATTATGTTAATATTATAATGTAGTTTATATACACACAATCTGGCAGTTGATGCTATAATAGCCCTTTCGGTTATAAAATAGGTTGCCAGGTGCAGTAGGATGATTTAGAGGAGGTTTTGCTATTGACACATGGGTCCCATCTACTGCACCTAATGTGTTGGGCATATTATATAGGTCTAGAAAACTGAAACAACCAAAGTGTTACATGAATAAGAGTGGTGCAGTTTTCAGTTTTATTTTATCATAAAATATTCTTGGCTTAAAAAAAAAAAATTAACTCACTCTCTCTTGGCTGCCACCTTTTCTTCGGGGGTTACGGGAAATCTCAAGTATTGAGGTGATAATACAGTCAAAATTTCTTCTGCTGTAAGAGTCAGGCACCTGCTCACTGACGGCTGGCTGAGCCCAAGTATGTTGTCTTGCCCAACAGCTGTTTGATAACTGCCTTGGGCAAACAGATTTAGTGCAGCTAGAATCTGAATATGAGTTCTATTATCATACAGGTAGGTAGGTAGAGATCTTTCACAAAAATGCGTGCATTTAATGCACGCCCCTTCACTGCTTGTTGCATACACTTTTCAGTCAGTAGGTTGTTCAAATGTTTGTAAAGAAATTTTAGTGGAGGGGCGTGCAGGTTTTGACAGAGAAGATAACACTCACTATGACTAAAAAATCACAAAATCCAGGAACTATAATTCTTACAAACTTGTTTTAGCGAGTAAATTAATGCATATACAAGAACACAAAACTGTTCTAACCTTTAGGTGTTTGGGGATAAATCCTTCATCCAACCGAGGATTCCGTAGCTGATCCACCAAATAAAGTGCTCCCGATCTAGGGAGTCTAAAAATTTTTCTAAATTTCTCCTCTGCCATTTGGAATGGGTTCGATTGGTCTCGCAATCTTTCCAATTGGATTCTTTCTTGATAGTTTCTAAAAAAATGTTATTTATTATTAGTTATTACACAGAACCTGGAAGTGGCTTTGATTGATTTTATCCACTTCTTTTCCAACTAATAATGTAGCAAGTGCATTAGATGTTCTGTACAAAAATCCCGTGTAAGTTGTCATGAGTGCATTTCGTATTGTATCTTAATAAAATAACACTAAATTTACCTTTCTGCCGAATCGACAACAGCTGCAATCACATAATATTCCATAATGAACTCAAAACCATCCAAACTTTATAGAAATACGAGAGAAATGTGCTGACAACTAATTTTATTCCACACCATTTTAATCGCGTTTATAAATAGTCTGATTTAGTTTGACAATCGTAAGTTTAGGTGAAAAACGTCAATTTCAGAATAGCAAAATTGCCATTTTCACTAAATTGAATAACATAATGCTGTCAAACTATAATATATTTAAGTTGTGTCACTTTAGTCAATTTCAGAATGGGAAACGTCGTTTGACAGGAACAAACTTAATTTTAGTGATTTTTAGTCTAGTTTAGAGGCATTTGTGACAAGAGAATCGGCACCAATGTCAGATAATAAATGTTTGAATGCGCGGCAATTATTTAATTCAAAAATTTTGAATTAGGAATGCACTCGCTGTGGTACTCGATAATCAAAATATGTAATAACTTTTAATTTATTAGCTAATTTTAATTGTACATTTTATTTTGTACAATCATTATAATTTTTAATGTTGAATGAATATAGAATGCCTTGGATTTTGATAGGCTTATTATAAATGAGTTTGTTTCCTACCAAATAAAAGTTTTTTTTTTTTATCGTGGTAAAATCATCAAATGAGTCCTTCCACCCCGGGCAGGGCGGGAGGGACTGTCAGACTTGTACTGACTAAAATCCACGGTGTCCTTCAATAGCCCTTTATGTTCCGGGGTCATGAAATAACTCCCGCGACCCCGGTAGGCTTTGGCCCTCTAAGTTCTCATTATGCTGACGCTCTTTGAGGCGCACGTGGAACACGACGCGCTGTCGACCCGGGCATGGTCCATGGTCGGACAGCGAGTTGCCCTTTACTCGCTGTCCGCATGCCCGTGCCTACGGTGGCCGGAGATCGTCTGCCGACTTCCGACGCTGCGGGCGCCTACCACTATGGTTGGGGCGGAGGGAGGACGCTGTCCTCTCCCTCTCGCGGCTCCAAACAAAAGATAGCCAAATTAATTATTTTATTGTACAAATTTGTTTCGTGAGATTGGTTTGGTCATGTAAGTATTACACGTCAGAAATCGAGCTTTTGAAATAAAAAAAGAAAATGCTAGGTATTAAATTTTTTTACACTATTCGATGTCGCTGAGGATCAAATTCGGTGAAGTAATGATAACTTGGTAAAATATGAACTAATATACAAACAATAATTTAGTGATTGTACAGCAGAATAAAATCAAAATTCGCGCAAGCTCACTTAAAGTTCGAATTTCAAAAAAATCGTTAATGTATTTACACCACGAAGTGATAATAAAAATTTGAAATAAGAACACGTATGTTGTGAACATGTAGCGAAACATTATTTATTGGAAAAAATCCTTATACCTCAAGTTTATCGCATGTTTCTACTTCACAGAATATTGATAGTTTGATTGCTGAATTTATATTTCAAAAATTTATTTTTTATGTTGTTATTTAATTTTTATCAAATCGGCCTCGAGACTTCCTTAAGAATTTTTCGCTATTCCTCATAGTTTAAAATTTAGCCAAACACGCCCCGTTGGAAATTCTAATTGTTTGTTACTGCAAGGAATCATTTAGAAGTACATACTCCCATCTCTCAGCATTAGATCCGAACCCGGTGTTTGTCTTTTCACGTTTTTTAGATCCGTTTTAAAAGGATAAATTGAAATTAATTAACGAAAACACAAAATGGGTATAAGTAAAATCATATGATTGAATTTAAGTTTAGAAGACACATAAGTATGTTTAGCCTCCAATGAAACACCGATAAATAAATTATTGCGTACCTAAACGAAATAATAATTGAACATTTGAAATATTATAAAATGATTCAGATTTAGATTCATAGACTTATTGCATGGACTGAGCTTTCTATAGTCAAAAAGCAGATAAATCAGTCCATGCTCTATGTCTTGTTTTACTTTTTTTTTCATGTTCGATTATGTTGCGAGTATCGATTAGGCTGAATGAAGGTTTTTAATCGTTTTGTGAATATTGGGTTTACGGTCAGCACTAAAAAGAGTCATGTTGCAACATAGTTTTTGCAAATTTTTATCCAGACTTTGATCGTTATTATTTATGAAATTATGTATGAACACTGGCAAATCTAGTAATGTATATAGTAAGTTATTTTATTTATTTCACTGTTTAACCATTATTATCATGTGATAAGCTTCTTTATGTACATATTTTTCAGCACATCTAAATTACCTAGTTTTTGGAACGATGTAGGATTTTGTATGTTACACACATTTTACAACAGAATGAGGCAGTTTTATTGACCTCAACATGTTCTTAGAGATATTGTTCACAAACTTATCGCATGAAATAGCTGTAGTAACATATTTTGGATCAAAAATTGGATGCTGAAAGTTGACAAAAAATATTGTGTAATAGCTCAAATTTCGAATCACCCGGTCGACTCAGCTGATGTGTCATGTGTCAAAATATTGTCGTGCAGAGTGGTTAAAAGATTTTTATGCTGTACGTGAAATACAAACGTTGTGTATGGTTAATCGTACGCCTATAATTTCAACCACCAATACATAATGCCTACAAGCTTGTCCGTGGAATCGTGCCGAAACAAAATCAGAGAAACTTTCGACATATTTCACTGCTGAGGGGGAGGTGTTCCACTGCCGAGGAGAGATGTTCCACTTCTGAGGAGAGATGTTCCACTTCTGAGGAGAGATGTTCCACTGCCGAAGAGAGACGTTCGATCGCAAAGGAGAGAGGTTCCACTTTTGAGGAGAGATGTTCTACTGCCGATAGGGATGTTCCACTGCCGAGGAGATGTGTTCTACGGCCGAGGATAGATGTTTCTCTGCATAAAAGAGATGTTTCACTGCCGAGGAGAGAGTTCCCACTACGGAGGAGAGATATTTTACTGCCGAGGAGAGATGTTCCTCAGCCGAGGGGAGATGTTCTACTGCCGAGGAAGGATGTTCCACTGCCGAGGAGAAGTGTCGCTATCCCAATTTGTGTAATTTTGTTCCAGGTTGAATCTGAAGAATGCGACACAAAGATGCACGTCCTGCACGTGGTGTCGTATGTGATGGAGCGGTGCGGCGCGCGAGTGGCGCGGGGAGGCGGCGCGGGCGCACTGTTCGCGTACCTGCCGCAACTGTGGGCGCACGCCGGCAGCGCCGCGCACAACATGCTGCGGGCGGCGGCGCTGGCGGCGCTCGTGCATCTGCTCAAGGTACTGTCACTGATACCTGCCGCAACTGTGGGCGCACGCCGGCAGCGCCGCGCACAACATGCTGCGGGCGGCGGCGCTGGCGGCGCTCGTGCATCTGCTCAAGGTACTGTCACTGATACCTGCCGCAGCTGTGGGCGCACGCCGGCAGCGCCGCGCACAACATGCTGCGGGCGGCGGCGCTGGCGGCGCTCGTGCATCTGCTCAAGGTACTGTCACTGATACCTGCCGCAGCTGTGGGCGCACGCCGGCAGCGCCGCGCACAACATGCTGCGGGCGGCGGCGCTGGCGGCGCTCGTGCATCTGCTCAAGGTACTGTCACTGATACCTGCCGCAACTGTGGGCGCACGCCGGCAGCGCCGCGCACAACATGCTGCGGGCGGCGGCGCTGGCGGCGCTCGTGCATCTGCTCAAGGTACTGTCACTGATACCTGCCGCAGCTGTGGGCGCACGCCGGCAGCGCCGCGCACAACATGCTGCGGGCGGCGGCGCTGGCGGCGCTCGTGCATCTGCTCAAGGTACTGTCACTGATGGCGGCTGCTCGGCAGCGCTACCTGCCGCAGCTGTGGGCGCACGCCGGCAGCGCCGCGCACAACATGCTGCGGGCGGCGGCGCTGGCGGCGCTCGTGCATCTGCTCAAGGTACTGTCACTGATACCTGCCGCAGCTGTGGGCGCACGCCGGCAGCGCCGCGCACAACATGCTGCGGGCGGCGGCGCTGGCGGCGCTCGTGCATCTGCTCAAGGTACTGTCACTGATACCTGCCGCAACTGTGGGCGCACGCCGGCAGCGCCGCGCACAACATGCTGCGGGCGGCGGCGCTGGCGGCGCTCGTGCATCTGCTCAAGGTACTGTCACTGATACCTGCCGCAGCTGTGGGCGCACGCCGGCAGCGCCGCGCACAACATGCTGCGGGCGGCGGCGCTGGCGGCGCTCGTGCATCTGCTCAAGGTACTGTCACTGATACCTGCCGCAACTGTGGGCGCACGCCGGCAGCGCCGCGCACAACATGCTGCGGGCGGCGGCGCTGGCGGCGCTCGTGCATCTGCTCAAGGTACTGTCACTGATACCTGCCGCAGCTGTGGGCGCACGCCGGCAGCGCCGCGCACAACATGCTGCGGGCGGCGGCGCTGGCGGCGCTCGTGCATCTGCTCAAGGTACTGTCACTGATACCTGCCGCAGCTGTGGGCGCACGCCGGCAGCGCCGCGCACAACATGCTGCGGGCGGCGGCGCTGGCGGCGCTCGTGCATCTGCTCAAGGTACTGTCACTGATACCTGCCGCAGCTGTGGGCGCACGCCGGCAGCGCCGCGCACAACATGCTGCGGGCGGCGGCGCTGGCGGCGCTCGTGCATCTGCTCAAGGTACTGTCACTGATACCTGCCGCAGCTGTGGGCGCACGCCGGCAGCGCCGCGCACAACATGCTGCGGGCGGCGGCGCTGGCGGCGCTCGTGCATCTGCTCAAGGTACTGTCACTGATACCTGCCGCAGCTGTGGGCGCACGCCGGCAGCGCCGCGCACAACATGCTGCGGGCGGCGGCGCTGGCGGCGCTCGTGCATCTGCTCAAGGTACTGTCACTGATACCTGCCGCAACTGTGGGCGCACGCCGGCAGCGCCGCGCACAACATGCTGCGGGCGGCGGCGCTGGCGGCGCTCGTGCATCTGCTCAAGGTACTGTCACTGATACCTGCCGCAGCTGTGGGCGCACGCCGGCAGCGCCGCGCACAACATGCTGCGGGCGGCGGCGCTGGCGGCGCTCGTGCATCTGCTCAAGGTACTGTCACTGATACCTGCCGCAGCTGTGGGCGCACGCCGGCAGCGCCGCGCACAACATGCTGCGGGCGGCGGCGCTGGCGGCGCTCGTGCATCTGCTCAAGGTACTGTCACTGATACCTGCCGCAGCTGTGGGCGCACGCCGGCAGCGCCGCGCACAACATGCTGCGGGCGGCGGCGCTGGCGGCGCTCGTGCATCTGCTCAAGGTACTGTCACTGATACCTGCCGCAGCTGTGGGCGCACGCCGGCAGCGCCGCGCACAACATGCTGCGGGCGGCGGCGCTGGCGGCGCTCGTGCATCTGCTCAAGGTACTGTCACTGATACCTGCCGCAGCTGTGGGCGCACGCCGGCAGCGCCGCGCACAACATGCTGCGGGCGGCGGCGCTGGCGGCGCTCGTGCATCTGCTCAAGGTACTGTCACTGATACCTGCCGCAGCTGTGGGCGCACGCCGGCAGCGCCGCGCACAACATGCTGCGGGCGGCGGCGCTGGCGGCGCTCGTGCATCTGCTCAAGGTACTGTCACTGATACCTGCCGCAGCTGTGGGCGCACGCCGGCAGCGCCGCGCACAACATGCTGCGGGCGGCGGCGCTGGCGGCGCTCGTGCATCTGCTCAAGGTACTGTCACTGATACCTGCCGCAGCTGTGGGCGCACGCCGGCAGCGCCGCGCACAACATGCTGCGGGCGGCGGCGCTGGCGGCGCTCGTGCATCTGCTCAAGGTACTGTCACTGATACCTGCCGCAGCTGTGGGCGCACGCCGGCAGCGCCGCGCACAACATGCTGCGGGTGCCAATAAAATTGTAAAAAGAAAAATTCGATTGTGAGCAGGACTTGAACCTTCCGATTCAGTACACCAGACGCCTTACCAACTTGACCATCGCAGTCATGCTCAGCACGTTTGATTTTTTTTCCCGTCTGACGTCTTCGTTTGGCGCCATTTATCGTTAAATCAGATGATCGCAGGTTCAAGCCCTGCTCACAATATAAGTTTTCGTTCCATCAAAAAGTTGTACAATTTTCTTCCGATTCTAACGCAAGTTCTCCTCCGCAGGCGCTAGGCGAATGTCCTCCTAACATTCGCCCCTGGATCCTGAGTGTAGTCAACGAGTCTACCAAGCTCACAGAGCCAGCGCACGTGTACCTTCTGGAAGATGCCCTGGAACTGTGGCTTGCAGTTCTGGAGACCTCGCAGGCAGCAGATCCGGCGACATTGCAGCTTGCTGAGAATCTTTACCCGATATTAGGTAAGACTTTATACCACCTCCTGGGTTTGCCCAACAGATGTTACGCTCTAGAGTTTTAATAAAGAATGTTACTGGTGGATATGAAATGGTGCCCCGCTTAACAGGGCTCCTTTTTCTCGGTGGTTTAAAATTATTACTACGTAGCGAAACTAACCTGTCCGAGTCGGGCGGGGTACCCCCGAGTCGTTTTTACGACAACCTCTGGTTTGGGTAAAGTTCTCTTTTTTATTCCGTGAGTCCGTGACCGTAACGTACACTTCAACCACAGTATACCTCCTCTTATATGCAGGTGATGATCTCTAAAGATCATTATCAGGCTTAAGCGAGGTAGAAATTCCAGAACCCCAGTGTTATTCCTTAAGACCAATCGTATGGCCTATAGAAGGTTGTATCGGGTGCAGCTTTGTGTATTTGAGTTTTTTTAGCGTGGTAAAGTTATCAAATGAGTCCTCCCGCACTGCCCGGGGTGAGAGGACTGTCTGAATCGTACTGACTAAAATCCACGGTGTCCGTGTCCCTTTATGTTTCGGGGTCACGGTAATGAGATAAGTCCCGCGACCCCGGCAGGGTGTGTATATGAGTTTAAATATAATTTAAGTGTACAGGAAAAATTTCTTCACACTTTCAGAATGGGCGTGATACAGTTGCTAGGTCTGAAAGCCGCAAGTGAAACCTCATCAGTTGCGTCTATTGGCTATGATTATCGCTTTCCATCAGGTGAACCTTACGGTTCACCTGATGGAAAGCGATAATCTTAGCAGAAAGCAGTTTGTCAACATTTTGGCATTATAGAAGAAAAAACGGTTATTTGTTTCACAGAACAATCATCTGAGCATCTCCGGATAGTAGTCTACATTATGCAAGCCTACACCCTCCTGTGTCCTGAGGAGTTCCTCTCAGGCCCGGGAGGGAAGTGCATGGCCCTCCTGGAAGACATGCTGAGTGACATGAGGACTGAGGGTGTCATCACAGTGTTGAAGATGGCAGAAATCTGCATCAGTGTCACTTTCCCTGAGAGAAACGCCTTTTTGGGGGTTAAAGTCATCTGGCCGATTCTGATCAGGGTTATACAGTGAGTATTTAGTTTGTTTTTTTTTTTTCATACCACGAGAAAATCATGAAAATTAGTTGTGAATGTAACTGCAAACATTATTTTTGTTAACTCAATTCATCATCATCATAATTATCAGTCGTAGGACGTTCGCTGTTGAACTCACATTTGCACTACTGAAATAGGCTTCTTATTCTTTTAGTTGTACAATCAGCTTCAGAGAAAACTAACCTCCTTTGTTAGACACATCACTACCAAAGAGGGTTAGTTTTCACTGAAGTTTGTCGGTCATAATCATTACTATCATCGGCCACTACGAAAGATATTACTTATCAATCACAAGCATAACCACGGAATACATAATAGTACTACGTAGAGAAGTGTCACTTCCCAAAAACAAACAAATGTAAAATCTTTGCTCGACAGAATAAAGTAAAAATATGTACGGAGCGCGTGCAAAACGGGAGGCGCACTATAGACGGGGCTACACCGCGGAGTGCGCCAGGCCTAGAATAACTAATCTCATCTTGGGTGTAATTTATCTATAATATGTATGTATTTAGAAATATATAAGTATGTTTATCAGTTGTCTACTACCCATAACACAGGCTATGCTTAGCTTGGGACTAGATGGCATTGTGTGATAGTTGTGGAATGTTATATTATAACTAGTATTTGCGCGTTGCGCGAGCTGCAAGCAGCTCGCGGGGTCGTGATTTGAATAGTATTTCTTACTTAGAATTTTTTGCAGTCGCCATTTTAGATTTTGACCTTACTATCGGCATCCTCGAAAACTATTAAAACGACTCCCATGATGAACAACTCAAAAATGATCGCAGCCGCCATCTTAGATTCTGATTTAGACTTCACTATCGGCTTTAGCACCCTCGAAAACCATGAAAACGGCATCCAATACAAAAAAAAAATGATTTTTTGAAGTCGTCATCTTGGATTTTGATTTTGACCTCACTACCGGCTTTAGCATCCTCAAAAACCATGAAAACGACTCCCAGGATGATTATTTCGAAAATATCGCAGCCACCATCTTGGATTTTGATTTTGACCTCGCTATCAGCTTTATATCATCATCAGACTATTGCCGTCCACTACTGTACGTAAGCCTCCCCCAAAGAGCGCCAACCATCCCGGTTTTGGGCAGGCCGCATCCATCCACTGCCAGCCACCTTCCTTAAAACATCGACGCATCTTGCAGCAGGGCGTCCTACACTACGTTTGCCCATTCGCGGTCTCCACTCAAGCACATGTTTGCTCCATCTGCCGTTTGTCCGTCTACAGACGTGCCATTTGGTGCGAATGCTATCCACCAGAGAAACCCCGAGCATTGCTCTCTCCATTGCACGCTGAGCAACCTTAAATTTGTGGACCAGGCCGATGGTAAGTGTTCACGTTTCCTCTCCGTAAGTCATTACGGGTAGGACACGCTGGTTGTAAACCTTGGTTTTAAGGGATTGTGGGATCGATGATTCAAAGATATGACGCAGCTTCCCGAACACCGCCCAGCCCAAGCGTATTCTTCTAGCTGCCTCCTTCTCAAAGTCGTGCCTGCCCAGTTGTACACTTTGGCCTAAATAAATGTATTCTTGCACAACCTCGAGGGCAGCATCATTCACGATTACAGGTCTCGGGGTGACGTGACCATTAAACATGACTATGGTTTTGTTCAGCCAGATTCATTCCGAGACCCACACGCCTTGAAGAATCGCTCAAGCTGTTCAGCATTTTTTCCAGCTCCTGCAGAGACTCTGCTATGATGACAATGTCATCCGCAAATCGGAGGTGTGAGATGTACTGACCGTTGATATTAACACCCCGTCCTTTCCAATCAATCGTCTTGAAAACGTCCTCCAACGCGTTTGTAAACAGTTGGATTGGTTTAGTGCTCTGTTCTTGTACTTAGACGGTCACTGTTGCGGCCTTATACAGACATCTCATCACCTCAACTTAGCGACAGTCGATGAGGCATCTCTGCATGGACTCCAGAACAGCCCAGGTCTCGACGGTATCGAAAGCCTTCTCGTAGTCCACATACGCTAGGCACAGAGGCTGGTTATACTCCTCGGTCTTTTAAATCACTTGCCTAAGGGTGTGAATGTGGTCTATGGTGCGGTAACCTTTTTGAAACCCGGCCTGCTCCGGTGGCTGAAAATCATCGAACTTTAGGGCGAGATGATTTAGAATAACCCTCGAGAACAGCTTATAGATATGGCTCAGAAGTGAGATGGGGCGGTAGTTTTTAAGGAGCGCTTTATCGCCCTTTTTGAAGTATAATATACTACCACACTCCCATGCCATGCCTCCGGTGTTATGCAAGTGTGGATGACGGAATTGAAGAGTTTACAAGCTCTGTCAAGATAGGTATTCTGCTCTTGCCTTGAGCAGCTCAATGGTTATTCTGTCATCCTCCGGGGCTTTGTTGTGGTGAAGCTGCTGAGTGCCATTCCAATCTCACCCATGTCAATGTCGGGAAGCTAGTCTGTGAGATGGCGTGTCAGTTTGGCCCGTTGGTCATCCGCGCCGTGGGCCTGAGGTGGGCAAGCCTGTGTGGCTTTGTGAGTTCTCGTCGTTTCCTCATCAGCGCCAGAGTTTCGCTGGTAATTAAGTTCCGACTTACGTCCATTCCTGATCGGTCGAAAAAATTTACAGCCCACCTCGCAGACGACACGCAGCAGGCCTTCGGTGACGTCGTTTATGCCCTCCTGGGTTTTAAACCTCACTATCGGCTTTAGCATCCTCGAAAACCATGAAAACGACTCCCATGATGAACAATTCGAAAATTATTGCAGCCGCCATCTCGCATTCCCGTTTTGACTTCGCCATCAGTTTAGCATCCTCGAAAACCATGAAAACGACACCCATGATGAAAACACAAAAACTATCCAAGACAAAGAGAATTTTTCAATTCCAAAACAAACTTTTCAGTTTAGATAAAAATATGATATTTCAAAATATTATTGTGTTAGGTACGCGCTTACCGCCCCTAGAACACTCTATGCGATCATAGGATTTGGATTTTAACCTCACTATCGGCTTAAGCATCCTCGAAAACCATGAAAACGACTCCCATGATGAAAAATTCGAAAATTATCGCAGCCGCCATCTTGGATTCTCATTTTGACCTCACTATCGGCTTTAGTATTCTCGATAACCGTGAAAACGATTCCCATGATGAACAATTAAAAATTATCACAGCCACCATCTTGGATTTTCATTAAGACTTCACTACCGGTTTTAGCACCCTCGAAAACCCTGAAAACAACTCCCATGATGAACAATTCGAAAAATATCAATCCATGATGATATCTTTGAATTTTTTGCTGTAGCCATCTTGGATTTTGATTTTCACCTCACTATCGGCTTTAGCATCCTCGAAAACCATGAAAATGAATCCCATGATGAACAATTCGAAAATGATCGCAGCCGCCATCTTGGATTTTGATTTTGACTTCACTATCATCTTTATTACCCTCGAAAATCATGAAAACGACATCCATGATGACATTTTTGAATTTTTTGCTGTCGCCATCTTGGATTTTGATTTTGACTTCACTATCGGCTTAAGCATCCTCGAAAACCATGAAAACGACTCCCATGATGAACAATTCGAAAATGATCGCAGCCGCCATCTTGGATTTTGATTTTGACTTCACAATCATCTTTATTACCCTCGAAAACCATGAAAACGTCATCCATGATGATATCTTTGAATTTTTTGCGGTCGCCATCTTGGATTTTGATTTCGACCTCACTATCGGCTTTAGCATCCTCGAAAACCATGAAAATGACTCCCATGATGAACAATTCGAAAATGATCGCAGTCGCCATCTTGGATTTTGATTTTGACTTAACTATCAGCTTTATTACCCTCGAAAACCATGAAAACGGCATCCATGATGATATCTTTGAATTTTTTGCTGTCGCCATCTTGGATTTTGATTTTGACCTCACCATCGGCTTTAGCATCCTCGAAAACCATGAAAATGACTCCCATGATGAACAATTCGAAAATGATCGCAGTCGCCATCTTGGATTTTGATTTTGACTTCACTATCAGCTTTATTACCCTCGAAAACCATGAAAACGACATCCATGATTGATATCTTTGAATTTTTTGCTGTCGCCATCTTTGATTTTGACTTTGACTTCACTATCGGCTTTAGCATCCTCGAAAACCATGAAAACGACTCCCATGATAAAATTGATGAACAAATCGAAAATTATAGCAGCCGCCATCTTGGATTCTCATTTTGATTTTGAAAAATGATTTTGACATACTCTGGGCCCCAAGAGAAAATGTTCCAAGTTTCTTCTGAGATCCACTTAAAGGGGGGAGAAGGGGGTGAAGAGGGGAGATTTTGAAAAAAATGGTTTTTTCTTTTCCGATCCTCCTCTATACGAATCCGTAAGAAAACACCAAACACGGGTCTCCTAGTTTCTGAGATACGATAGGGAGGGGGGGGGGGAGGCCAAAAAGCGGAGGCTTGGTACTTTTGCCCTACTTATGAGAGTTATTTGTAAGTTTGCTTGTCGTGGCCCGCGAGTTACGCTTCACCTGCTCAACGACCTCCCCCCTTCGCTCAACTCGGTCTCGCAGGTTCGCTCCACTCAGGACCTACCTACCACCGGAAAGCTATCGTGACCTCATTCCTACGCTTCGCTTTACCGCCACATAGTTTTTGCGATATACGATGGGGGGATGGGTGAAGAGACGGAAATGGGGGGAGTTTAGAAAAATCATTTTGGCCAATTCCGGGTACCTTGATGTGAATCTGAAAAAAAAAATGTTCCAAATCTTTTCTGAGATCCGCCTGAAGGGGGGAGAAGGGAGCCAAGGGGGGGGGGGGACTTTGAAAAAATGGTTTTAACTTTTCCGAGCCACCTCTATATGAATCCGTAAAAAAACAAAACACGGGTCTCATAGTTTCTGAGATTCGTTTGGAAGGGGGGGGGGAGCAAAAAGGGGAGGCTTGGTACTTTTGTTCTACTAATGAGAGTTACTTGTAAGTTTGCTTGTCGTCACCTCTGAGTTACGCTTCACCCACTCAACCTTCGTTACGCTACGGAGGTCGCCGGATCGCTTCGCTCCACTCGGTCTCGCAGGTTCGCTCCACTCAGGACCTACCTACCACCGGAAAGCTATCGTGACCACATCCCTACGCTACGCTACGCTTCGCTTTACCGCTATGGTGTGAGGGGTGAAGAGGGGGAGAGGGGTTAGTTTCGAAAAATGATTTTGACATACTCTGGACCTACAGACGCGAGTCTGAAAAAAAAATTCCAAGTCTCTTTTGAGATCCGCCTAAAGGGGGGGGGGGGAGAGGGGCAAGGGGGAACTTTGAAAATGATTTTTACTATTTCGAGCCTCCTCTATACGAATCCGTAAACAAACAAAACATGGGTCTCTTAGTTTCCGAGATACGACGGGGGGAGGGGTGAAGGGGGGGAGAGGGGAGAGTTTTGAAAAATGATTTTGACCAACTATGGGGCCCTTGACATGAAACTGAAAAAAAAACTGTTGCAAGTCTGTTAACTTCCGAGATCCTCCTAAAGGGGGGAGAAGGGGAAAAGGGGAGGGGGGACTCTAAATAATATTTTTTACGTTTCCGAGCCTCCTCTATACGAATCCGTAAAAAAACAAAACACGGGTCTCTTTAGTTTCCGAGATACGATGGGGAGGGGGGAGAGGGGGGGCGAAAAGGGGAGGTTTGGGATTTTTCCCATACTCACCAGAGTCACTTGTATACGAATCTGTCAAAATATACCCACCTCCCCCTTCACCATCTGGGAGAACAATTCTGTCAGTCAGTGAGTGGTAATCGAGCTTTATATAGTATAACTAGTATTTGCACGTTGCGCGAGCTGCAAGCAGCTCGCGGGGTCGTGTTTTGAAAAGTATTTCTTACTTAGAACTTTATGCAGTCGCCATTTTAGCTTTTGATTTTGACCTTACTATCGGCTTTAGCATCCTCGAAAACTATTAAAACGACTCCCATGATGAACAATTCAAAAATGATCGCAGCCACCATCTTAGATTCTGATTTACACTTCACTATCGGCTTTAGCACCCTCGAAAACCATGAAAACGGCATCCAATATAAAAAAATGATTTTTTGAAGTCGCCATCTTGGATTTTGATTTTGACCTCACTACCGGCTATAGCATCCTCGAAAACCATGAAAACGACTCCCATGATGAACAATTCAAAAATGATCGCAGCCGCCATCTTGGATTTTGATTTTAACCGGCTTTAGCATCCTCGAAAACCATGAAAACGACTCCCAGGATGATTATTTCAAAATATGGCAGCCACCATCTTGGATTTTGATTTTAACCTCGCTATCAGCTTTATATCATCATCAGCCTATTGCCGTCCACAACTGGACGTAAGTCTCCCCCAAAGAGCGCCAACTATCCCGGTTTTGGGCAGGCCGCATCCATCCACTGCCAGCCACCTTCCTTAAATCATCGACCCATCTTGCAGCAGGGCGTCCTACACTACGTTTGCCCATTCGCGGTCTCCACTCAAGCACATGTTTGCTCCATCTGCCGTTTGTCCGTCTACAGACGTGCCATTTGGTTCTACATTTGGTTCTCTGGCGAATGACTTCATTACAAATTCTATCCACCAGAGAAACCCCGAGCATTGCTCTCTCCATTGCACGCTGAGCAACCTTAAATTTGTGGACCAGGCCGATGGTAAGTGTTCACGTTTCGGCTCCGTAAGTCATTACGGGTAGGACACACTGGTTGCAACCCTGGTTTTAAGGGATTGTGGGATCGATGATTCAAAGATATGACGCAGCTTCCCGAATACTGCCCAGCCCAAGCGTATTCTTCTAGCTGCCTCCTTCTCAAAGTCGTGCCTGCCCAGTTGTACACTTTGGCCTAAATAAATGTATTCTTGCACAACCTCGAGGGCAGCATCATTCACGATTACAGGTCTCGGGGTGACGTGACCATTAAACATGACTTTGGTTTTGTTCAGCCAGATTCATTCCGAGACCCACACGCCTTAAAGAATCGCTCAAGCTGTTCAGCATTTTTTCCAGCTCCTGCAGAGACTCTGCTATGATGACAATGTCATCCGCAAATCGGAGGTGTGAGATGTACTGACCGTTGATATTAACACCCCGTCCTTTCGAATCAATCGTCTTGAAAACGTCCTCCAACGCGTTTGTAAACAGTTGGATTGGTTTTGTGCTCTGTTTTTGTACATAGACGGTCACTGTTGAGGCCTTATACAGACATCTTATCACCTCAACGTAGCGACAGTCGATGAGGCATCTCTGCATGGACTCCAGAACAGCCCAGGTCTCGACGGTATCGAAAGCCTTCTCGTAGTCCACAAACGCTAGGCACAGAGGCTGGTTATACTCCTCGGTCTTTTGAATCACTTGCCTAAGGGTGTGTATGTGGTCTATGGTGCGGTAACCTTTTTGAAACCCGGCCTGCTCCAGTGGCTGAAAATCATCAAACTTTTGGGCGAGATGATTTAGAATAACCCTCGAGAACAGTTTATAGATATGGCTCAGAAGTGAGATGGGGTGGTAGTTTTTAAGGAGCGCTTTATCGCCCTTTTTGAAGAATAATACTACCACACTCCCATGCCATGCCTCCGGTGTTATGCAAGTGTGGATGACGGAATTGAAGAGTTTACAAGCTCTGTCAAGATAGGTATTCCTCTTGCCTTGAGCAGCTCTATGGTTATTCTGTCATCCCCTGGGGCTTTGTTGTGGTGAAGCTGCCTGAGTGCCATTCCAATCTCACCCATGTCAATGTCGGGAAGCTCGTGTGAGATGGCGTGTCAGTTTGGCCCGTTGGTCATCCGCGCCGTGGGCCTGAGGTGGGCAAGGTTTTTGAGCATAATATAAGTCTCCGTAGAACTTTTCGACTTCAGCTAGAATCTCTGGCTTTGATGTGACGGTGGTGCCTTGTGTGACGTTCTGAGCTTTGTCAGGCAACAGCGGGAGGTATTGGGCTTGGCAAATACCTTCGAGCCTTTATTCCGAGCTAAAGCTTGCTCCATAATTCGGTTATTTGCACTCCGAGTATCGCGTATGAACTGCTTTTTGACCTCCCCGTTAAGAACCTGACTCCAGCCTGTGTGGCTTTGTGAGTTCTCGTCGTTTCCTCATCAGTGCCAGAGTCTCGCTGGTAATTAAGTTCCGACTTACGTCCATTCCTGATCGGTCGAAAAAGTTTACAGCCCACCTCGCAGACAACACGCAGCAGGCCTTCGGTGACGTCGTTTATGCCCTCCTGATTTTAAACCTCACTATCGGCTTTAGCATCCTCGAAAACCATGAAAACGACTCCCATGATGAACAATTCGAAAATTATCGCAGCCGCCATCTTGCATTCCCGTCTTGACCTCGCCATCAGTTTAACATCCTCGAAAACCATGAAAACGACACCCATGATGAAAACACAAAAACTATCCAAGACAAAAAGAATTTTTCGATTCCAAAACAAACTTTTCAGTTTAGATAAAAATATGATATTTCAAAATATTATTGCGTTGGGTACGCGCTTACTGCCCCTCGAACACTCTATGCAATCATAGAATTTGGATTTTAACCTCACTATCGGCTTAAGCATCCTCGAAAACCATGAAAACGACTCCCATGATGAACAATTCGAAAATTATCGCAGCCGCCATCTTGCATTCCCGTTTTGACCTCGCCATCAGTTTAACATCCTCGAAAACCATGAAAACGACACCCATGATGAAAACACGAAAACTATCCAAGACAAAAATAATTTTTCGATTCCAAAACAAACTTTTCAGTTTAGATAAAAATATGATATTTCAAAATATTATTGTGTTGGGTACGGGCTTACTGCCCCTCGAACACTTTATGCGATCATAGGATTTGGATTTTAACCTCACTATCGGCTTAAGCATCCTCGAAAACCATGAAAACGACTCCCTTGATGAACAATTCGAAAATTATAGCAGCCACCATCTTGGAGTTTTATTTTGACCTCACTATCGGCTTTTGCATTCTCGAAAACCGTGAAAACGATTCCCATGATGAACAATTCAAAAATTATCACAGCCACCATCTTGGATTTTCATTAAGATTTCACTATCGGCTTTAGCACCCTCGAAAACCCTGAAAACGACTCCCATGATGAACAATTCGAAAATGATCGCAGCTGCCATCTTGGATTTTGATTTTGACTTCACTATCATCTTTAGTACCCTCGAAAACCATGAAAACGACATCCATGATGATATCTTTGAATTTTTTGCTGTCGCCATCTTGGATTTTGATTTTGACCTCACTATCGGCTTTAGCATCCCCGAAAACCATGAAAACGACTCCCATGATGAACAATTCGAAAATGATCGCAGCCGCCATCTGGATTTTGATTTTGACTTCACTATCATCTTTATTACCCTCGAAAACCATGAAAACGACATCCATGATGATATCTTTGAATTTTTGCTGTCGCCATCTTGGATTTTGATTTTGACCACACTATCGGCTTTAGCATCCTCGAAAACCATGAAAACGACTCCCATGATGAACAATTCGAAAATGATCGCAGCCGCCATCTTGGATTTTGATTTTGACTTCACTATCAGCTTTATTACCCTCGAAAACCATGAAAACGACATCCATGATGATATCTTTGAATTTTTGCTGTCGCCATCTTGGATTTTGATTTTGACCTCACTATCGGCTTTAGCATCCTCGAAAACCATGAAAACGACTCCCATGATGAACAATTCGAAAATGATCGCAGCCGCCATCTTGGATTTTGATTTTGACTTCACTATCATCTTTATTACCCTCGAAACCATGAAAACGACATCCATGATGATATCTTTGAATTTTTTGCTGTCGCCATCTTATGACTTTGAATTTGACCTCACTATCGGCTTTAGCATCCTCGAAAACCATGAAAACGACTCCCATGATGAACATTTCGAAAATTATCGCAGCCGCCCTTCTTGAGATCTCGGATTTTGTTATTTGTAAGTCTTGGATTTGATTTTGACCACGCTATCGGCTAAAGCATCCTCGAAAACCATGAAAACGACTCCCATGATGAACATTTTGAAAATGATTGCATCCGCCATCTTAGATTTTGACCTTTTGATCCCTTCGCTCCACTCGGCTTTAGCATCCTCGAAAACCATGAAAACGACTCCCATGATAAGATGAATCGAAAATTATAGCAGCCGCCATCTTGGATTCCATTTTGATTTTGAAAAATGATTTTGACATTTTTCCGAAATACGATGGGGGATGGGTGAAGAGGCGGAAATGGGGGAGTTTAGAAAAATCATTTTGACCAATTCCGGGTACCTTGATGTGAATCTGAAAAAAAAAATGTTCCAAGTCTCTTCTGAGATCCGCCTTAAGGGGGGGGGGGGGAAAGGGTCAAGAGGGGCAACTTTGAAAAAATGGGTTTTTCTTTTCCGAGCCTTTTCTATAAGAATCCGTAAAAAATCAAACCTGGGTTTCTTACTTTCTGAGATACGATTGGGAGGGGGGGAGACGCCAAAAAGGGGAAGCTTGGTACTTTTGCTCTACTCATGAGAGTTACTTGTAAGTTTGCTTGTCGTCACCCCTGAGTTACGCTTCACCCACTCAACCTTCGTTACGCTACGGAGGTCGCCGGCTCGCTTCGCTCGCCACCTCCCGCCTTCGCTCCACTCGGTCTCGCAGGTTCGCTCCACTCAGAACCTACCTACCACCGGAAAGGTATCGTGACCTTTTCCCTACGCTACCTAGTTTCCGAGATACGATGGAGGGAGGGGTGAAGGGGGGGAATAGGGTGAATTTTGAAAAATGATTTTGACATATTCTGGGCCCCTTGATACGAATCTGAAAAAAAAATGTTCCAAATCTCTTCTGAGATCCGCCTGAAGGGGGAGAAGGGAGGGAGCCAAGGGGGGGGGGACTTTGAAAAATGGTTTTTACTTTTCCGAGCCTCCTCTATACGAATCCATAAAAAAACAAAACACGGGTCTCATAGTTTCTGAGATACGATTGGGAGGGGGGGGGGGGCAAAAAGGGGAGGCTTGGTACTTTTGCTCTACTAATGAGAGTTACTTGTAAGTTTGCTTGTCGTCA
Organism: Agrotis segetum; assembly: GCA_036375495.1. Lineage (NCBI taxonomy): Eukaryota > Metazoa > Arthropoda > Insecta > Lepidoptera > Noctuidae > Agrotis > Agrotis segetum. Next base: position 4,480,920 of record JAQSVV010000175.1, on the reverse strand, counting down.
CCGCGAGTTACGCTTCACCCGCTCAACCTTCATTACGCTACGGAGGTCGCCGGCTCGCTTCGCTCGCCACCTCCCCCCTTCGCTCCACTCGGTCTCGCAGGTTCGCTCCACTCAGGACCTACCTACCACCGGAAAGCTATCGTGACCACATCCCTACGCTTCGCTTTACCGCTATGGGGTGAGGGGTGAAGAGGGGGAGAGGGGTGAGTTTCGAAAAATGATTTTGACATACTCTGGACCTCTTGACACGAGTCTGAAAAAAAAAATTCCAAGTCTTTTTGAGACCGCCTAAAGGGGGGGGGGGGGAGGGGGGCAAGGGGGAACTTTGAAAATGATTTTTACTATTTCGAGCCTCCTCTATACGAATCCGTAAACAAACAAAACACGGGTCTCTTAGTTTCCGAGATACGACGGGGGGAGGGGTGAAGGGGGGAGAGGGGAGAGTTTTGAAAAATGATTTTGACCAACTATGGGGCCCTTGACATGAATCTGAAAAAAAAACTGTTGCAAGTCTGTTAACTTCCGAGATCCTCCTAAAGGGGGGAGAAGGGGAAAAGGGGAGGGGGGACTCTAAAAAATGATTTTTACGTTTCCGAGCCCCCTCTATACGAATCCGTAAAAAAACAAAACACGGGTCTCTTAGTTTCCGAGATACGATGGGGAGGGGGGAGAGGGGGGGCGAAAAGGGGAGGTTTGGGATTTTTCCCATACTCACGAGAGTGACTTGTATACGAATCTGTCAAAATATACCCACCTCCCCCTTCACCATCTGGGAGAACAATTATGTCAATCAGTGAGTGAGTCAGTGGTAATCGAGCTTTATATAGTATAACTAGTATTTGCGCGTTGCGCGAGCTGCAAGCAGCTCGCGGGGTCGTGTTTTGAAAAGTATTTCTTACTTAGAATTTTTTGCAGTCGCCATTTTAGATTTTGATTTTGACCTTACTATCGGCTTTAGCATCCTCGAAAACTATTAAAACGACTCCCATGATGAACAATTCAAAAATGATCGCAGCCGCCATCTTAGATTCTGATTTAGACTTCACTATCGGCTTTAGCACCCTCGAAAACCATGAAAACGGCATCCAATATTAAAAAAATGATTTTTTGAAGTCGCCATCTTGGATTTTGATTTTGACCTCACTACCGGCTTTAGCATCCTCGAAAACCATGAAAACGACTTGATGAACAATTCAAAAATTATCGCAGCCGCCATCTTGGATTTTGATTTTAACCGGCTTTAGCATCCTCGAAAACCATGAAAACGACTCCCAGGATGATTATTTCGAAAATATCGCAGCCACCATCTTGGATTTTGATTTTGACCTCGCTATCAGCTTTATATCATCATCAGCCTATTGCCGTCCACTACTGGACGTAAGCCTCCCCCAAAGAGCGCCAACCATCCCGGTTTTGGGCAGGCCGCATCCATCCACTGCCAGCCACCTTCCTTAAATCATCGACCCATCTTGCAGCAGGGCGTCCTACACTACGTTTGCCCATTCGCGGTCTCCACTCAAGCACATGTTTGCTCCATCTGCCGTTTGTCCGTCTACAGACGTGCCATTTGGTTCTACATTTGGTTCTCTGGCGAATGACTTCATTACGAATTCTATCCACCAGAGAAACCCCGAGCATTGCTCTCTCCATTGCACGCTGAGCAACCTTAAATTTGTGGACCAGGCCGATGGTAAGTGTTCACGTTTCGGCTCCGTAAGTCATTACGGGTAGGACACGCTGGTTGTAAACCCTGGTTTTAAGGGATTGTGGGATCGATGATTCAAAGATATGACGCAGCTTCCCGAATACCGCCCAGCCCAAGCGTATTCTTCTAGCTGCCTCCTTCTCAAAGTCGTGCCTGCCCAGTTGTACACTTTGGCCTAGATAAATGTATTCTTGCACAACCTCGAGGGCAGCATCATTCACGATTACAGGTCTCGGGGTGACGTGACCATTAAACATGACTTTGGTTTTGTTCAGCCAGATTCATTCCGAGACCCACACGCCTTGAAGAATCGCTCAAGCTGTTCAGCATTTTTTCCAGCTCCTGCAGAGACTCTGCTATGATGACAATGTCATCCGCAAATCGGAGGTGTGAGATGTACTGACCGTTGATATTAACACCCCGTCCTTTCCAATCAATCGTCTTGAAAACGTCCTCCAACGCGTTTGTAAACAGTTGGATTGGTTTTGTGCTCTGTTCTTGTACTTAGACGGTCACTGTTGCGGCCTTATACAGACATCTCATCACCTCAACGTAGCGACAGTCGATGAGGCATCTCTGCATGGACTCCAGAACAGCCCAGGTCTCGACGGTATCGAAAGCCTTCTCGTAGTCCACATACGCTAGGCACAGAGGCTGGTTATACTCCTCGGTCTTTTGAATCACTTGCCTAAGGGTGTGTATGTGGTCTATGGTGCGGTAACCTTTTTGAAACCCGGCCTGCTCCGGTGGCTGAAAATCATCGAACTTTTGGGCGAGACGATTTAGAATAACCCTCGAGAACAGCTTATAGATATGGCTCAGAAGTGAGATGGGGCGGTAGTTTTTAAGGAGCGCTTTATCGCCCTTTTTGAAGAATAATACTACCACACTCCCATGCCATGCCTCCGGTGTTATGCAAGTGTGGATGACGGAATTGAAGAGTTTACAAGCTCTGTCAAGATAGGTATTCCTCTTGCCTTGAGCAGCTCAATGGTTATTCTGTCATCCCCTGGGGCTTTGTTGTGGTGAAGCTGCCTGAGTGCCATTCCAATCTCACCCATGTCAATGTCGGGAAGCTCGTCTGTGAGATGGCGTGTCAGTTTGGCCCGTTGGTCATCCGCGCCGTGGGCCTGAGGTGGGCAAGGTTTTTGAGCATATAAGTCTCCGTAGAACTTTTCGACTTCAGCTAGAATCTCTGGCTTTGAGGTGACGGTGGTGCCTTGTGACGTTCTGAGCTTTGTCCGGCAACAGCGGGAGGTATTGGGCTTGGCAAATACCTTCGAGCCTTTATTCCGAGCTAAAGCTTGCTCTATAATTCGGTTATTTGCACTCCGAGTATCGCGTATGAACTGCTTTTTGACCTCCCCGTTAAGAACCTGACTCTCAGCCTGTGTGGCTTTGTGAGTTCTCGTCGTTTCCTCATCAGTGCCAGAGTCTCGCTGGTAATTAAGTTCCGACTTACGTCCATTCCTGATCGGTCGAAAAAGTTTACAGCCCACCTCGCAGACGACACGCAGCAGGCCTTCGGTGACGTCGTTTATGCCCTCCTGGATTTTAAACCTCACTATCGGCTTTAGCATCCTCGAAAACCATGAAAACGACTCCCATGATGAACAATTCGAAAATTATCGCAGCCGCCATCTTGCATTCCCGTTTTGACCTCGCCATCAGTTTAACATCCTCGAAAACCATGAAAACGACACCCATGATGAAAACACAAAAACTATCCAAGACAAAGAGAATTTTTCAATTCCAAAACAAACTTTTCAGTTTAGATAAAAATATGATATTTCAAAATATTATTGTGTTAGGTACGCGCTTACTTATTTTAACTCACTATCGGCTTAAGCATCCTCGAAAACCATGAAAACGACTATGCGATTCAAAATATCGCAGCCGCCATTTTTGATTTTGAACCTCACTATCGGCTTAAGCATCCTCGAAAACCATGAAAACGACTCCCATGATGAACACTTCGAAAATTATCGCAGCCGCCATCTTGGATTTTGATTTTGACCTCACTATCGGCTTTAGCATCCTCGAAAACCATGAAAACGACTCCCATGATGAACAATTCGAAAATTATCGCAGCCGCCATCTTGGATTTTGATTTGACTTCACTATCGGCTTTAGCACCCTCGATGACCTCGAAAACCATGAAAACGACTCCCATGATGAACAATTCGAAAATATCGCAGCCGCCATCTTGGATTTTGATTTTGACTTCACTATCATCTTTAGCACCCTCGAAAACCATGAAAACGACATCCATGATGAATCAATTTTTTGATCTTGGATTTTGATTTTGACCACGCAGCCGCAAACCATCTTTTGATTTTGATTCTTGATTTTGACTATCGGCTTTAGCATCCTCGAAAACCATGAAAACGACTCCATGATGAACAAAAATTCGAAAATTGTCGCAGCCGCCATCTTGGATTTTGATTTTGACCTCACTATCCCATGATGCTTTTGAAAATTATCGCATCCGCCATCTTAGAAAACCATGAAAACGACAACGACCATGATGATATCTTTGAATTTTTTGCTGTCGCCATCTTGGATTTTGATTTTGACCTCACTATCGGCTTTAGCATCCTCGAAAACCATGAAAACGACTCCCATGATGAACAATTCGAAAATGATCGCAGTCGCCATCTTGGATTTTGATTTTGACTTCACTATCAGTTTTATTACCCTCGAAAACCTTTGATGAAAACGACATCCTCGAAAACCATGATGATGAACATTCGAAAATTGAACTTCACTATTTTTATTACCCTCGAAAACCATGAAAACGACATCGCAGCCGCCATCTTGGATTTTGATTTTGACCTCACTATCGGCTTTAGCATCCTCGAAAACCATGAAAACGACTCCCATGATGAACATTTTGAAAATTATCGCATTCGAAAATGATCCATGATGATATCAGCCGCCATCTTGATTTCGATTTTGACCTCACTATCGGCTTTAGCATCCTCGAAAACCATGAAAACGGCTCCCATGATGAACAATTCGAAAATGATCGCAGTCGCCATCTTGGATTTTGATTTTGACTTAACTTTCAGCTTTATTACCCTCGAAAACGATGAAAACGACATCCATGATGATATCTTTGAATTTTTTGCTGTCGCCATCTTGGATTTTGATTTTGACCTCACCATCGGCTTTAGCATCCTCGAAAACCATGAAAACGACTCCCATGATGAACAATTCGAAAATGATCGCAGTCGCCATCTTGAATTTTGATTTTGACTTCACTATCAGCTTTATTACCCTCGAAAACCATGAAAACGACATCCATGATGATATCTTTGAATTTTTTGCTGTCGCCATCTTGGATTTTGATTTTGACCTCACCATCGGCTTTAGCATCCTCGAAAACCATGAAAACGACTACCATGATGAACAATTCGAAAATTATCACAGCCGCCATCTTGGATTTTGATTTTGACTTCACTATCATCTTTATTACCCTCGAAAACCATGAAAACGACATCCATGATGATATCTTTGAATTTTTTGCTGTCGCCATCTTTGATTTTGATTTTGACCTCACTATTGGCTTTAGCATCCTCGAAAACCATGAAAACGACTCCCATGATAAAATTGATGAACAATTCGAAAATTATAGCTGCCGCCATCTTGGATTCTCATTTTGATTTTGAAAAATGATTTTGACATCCTCTGGGCCCCAAGAGAAAATGTTCCAAGTTTCTTCTGAGATCCACTTAAAGGGGGGAGAAGGGGGTGAAGAGGGGACATATTGAAAAAAATGGTTTTTTCTTTTCCGATCCTCCTCCATACGAATTCGTAAAAAAACACCAAACACGGGTCTCCTAGTTTCTGAAATACGATAGGGAGGGGAAGGGAGGCCAAAAAGCGGAGGCTTGGTACTTTTGCCCTACTTATGAGAGTTATTTGTAAGTTTGCTTGTCGTCTCCCGCGAGTTACGGTTCACCCGCTCAACCTTCGTTACGCTACGGAGGTCGCCGCACTATGGAAAATATAGGTCGGTATCGGATCAAAAATCTGTAACTTCATGAATTTTTGTCCTAACGTGATGAAATTTGGCACAAATATGCAGTAAGGTTTGGAGATTCGAATGATGTGTAGTTTATAGTGTTTTCTTGTATATCTATGTATGTTTTTTTGAATAAAATGAAAGAAATGGGAAAAATCACGAAAAAAAAAGTTAACAATTTATTTCAAGTGGAATACAAGTTTATAATGACTAAAATGATTAAACCATGGTTAATTACAACAAGCAAAGTAAACAAAATATATACATATACACATACAGAGTGAAATTTTGTAATGCCACCTGGAGGGAAAGTACTCTTAATACTTACTGCAGATAGAAAATTTTACTCAAAGGAAACATTCCTTTATTTTTGAATAGAAAGCAAACTAAATTAAAAGATTTTCGAAAATTCTCTTCTACCACACCCGGGAATCGAACCGGCTAAAATCTGAAAAAATTATACCCTGTACTTTTATTGCATTGATCGTTAGGGTCAATTATAAGGATGAAATCTCTCTAACAAACATGATAAATTAAATGAAAGGAAAACCAGGAAATCTTAAATTAATTTAATTATTTACAAAAAAATGGTAAACTAACTAATTAGTTGCTTGATTAGTTGCTCGAAATGGGCTCGAGATGGCATTTATATATGGATCTGACGAGTATAAAAGCGTTTTAAAGATATCTTCATTTGTAGCTGATCAGGAACATTTTCTTGCATGATGAAGTCGTAAGCTTCTGTAACCTTTTATGTGAGACTCTTGTGCGTCTTCCGATAGCTGTCCAATAGGAAGCAGCCAAATTTTTCAGCGTCGATCATCATTCCAGAAGAAAGAACTTGCAAGATAATGTATAGGCATTTAGTCAATGCCTCATCTACACCTGATAATTCCGATGAGCAAGTGCTATTATAGAAGAATCTTCGTGCGGTATTGCCATCGTTCGTATTCCCGCTAACTTCCTTTCGTATTGCCGAGGTTTGGCGAAGATTTATCCCAACTCCTCCCTACAACGGTTTTGAATAAGTTCTTTATCTTTTTTTAATCTCTTATTTTCCTAAGTTGAAACAGACCAAGTCTTAAACAAAAGATTATAGGAAAATGCAATATCATTTCCATGCAGCGAATCTAGGCATGTAAGGTGGACAATCCGTATTGGTAGGCGTTTTCGTTTTCGTGTCAGGCAGTTACTTTCGATAGGTCATTCATTAGCTGTGGAGTAGCCCCACATATCGTGCATGTGGAACCAGATGGAGTATCTATAAGGACCAAATCTATAAAAACACTCAATGCTTCCGTATCGGAAAAAATCTTCGTCTGGTCTGAGTCGTTCCACTTACTTAAGATTTCTAATATCTTTTGAGCGTCAACAGTTCTTAATTCTTCGACAAGATAAGCTTCTATGTACTCAGGTAAAGCCCATAGTCCGTAAACCGCAAAAGATACCAATTTTCGGGTTCTGACTTTTATCAGTTTTTTTCTCTTATCTTCTAAAACCGCAAATATCCGCAGCTGATTTTCTTTGCCTTCTATTTATGAATAGTTAGACTACTAGTTAAAACAAAAAGTAGCGCGTGGGCAGACGTGGGTAACACTGAAAACCTTCGACGAAAAAAAAATATAAGTGAAAAATAAGGTATGTCACTTTTTTAGGAATTACTGAAATATTCTTTTTTACTTTTACAATCCTTAAGTTGTATCGCAAAAAGCATAAAATAACCTTTCTAAAAATGTATAATACTGCACATCTGTACCAAGTATTTTTTTCACAATATGGTATTGAAACATGTATACGCAAAGACTTGAGGTTGGCACTTCTGTCTTCTATACATTTCTACGTATGAAAAAAATAATAATTTCGCGTATTTATTGAAAAAATCCTAATGGATATTATAATTTGTCTATTATAGAACCTAATAAAATAGCCATATTAGCCAAATTGTAATATTCGTAAAAAGCATTTTTGATATGCGCTTGTTCTACCATTTTCCATAGTGCGCCGGCTCGCTTCGCTCGCCACCTCCCCCCTTCGCTCAACTCGGTCTCGCAGGTTCGCTCCACTCAGGACCTACCTACCACCGGAAAGCTATCGTGACCTCATTCCTACGCTTCGCTTTACCGCTACATAGTTTTTCCGATATACGATGGGGGGATGGGTGAAGAGGGGGAAATGGGGGAGTTTAGAAAAATCATTTTGACCAATTCCGGGTACTTTATGTGAATCTGAAAAAAAACAGTGTTCCAAGTCTCTTCTGAGATCCGCCTTAAGGGGGGGGGGAAAGGGTCAAGAGGGGGGGACGTTGAAAAATGGTTTTTACTTTTCCGAGACTCCTCTATACCAATCCATAAAAAAACAAAACACGGGTCTCATAGTTTCTGAGATACGATTGGGAGGGGGGGGGGAGCAAAAAGGGGAGGCTTGGTACTTTTGCCCTACTAATGAGAGTTACTTGTAAGTTTGCTTGTCGTCACCGCTGAGTTACGCTTCACCCACTCAACCTTCGTTACGCTACGGAGGTCGCCGGCTCGCTTCGCTCGCCACCTCCCCCCTTCGCTCCACTCGGTCTCGCAGGTTCGCTCCACTCAGGACCTACCTACCACCGGAAAGCTATCGTGACCTCATTCCTACGCTTCGCTTTACCGCTACATAGTTTTTCCGATATACGATGGGGGGATGGGTGAAGAGGGGGAAATGGGGGAGTTTAGAAAAATCATTTTGACCAATTCCGGGTACCTAGATGTGAATCTGAAAAAAAAAATGTTCCAAGTCTCTTCTGAGATCCGCCTTAAGGGGGGGGGGGGGGGAATAAGGGTCAAGGGGGCAACTTTGAAAAAATGGGTTTTTTTTCCGAGCCTTCTCTATAAGAATCCGTAAAAAAATAAAACCTGGGTTTCTTAGTTTCTGAGATACGATTGGGAGGGGGGGGAGACGCCAAAAAGGGGAGGTTTGGTACTTTTGCCCTACTAATAAGAGTTACTTGTAAGTTTGCTTGTCGTCACCGCTGAGTTACGCTTCACCCACTCAACCTTCGTTACGCTACGGAGGTCGCCGGCTCGCTTCGCTCGCCACCTCCCCCCTTCGCTCCACTCGGTCTCGCAGGTTCGCTCCACTCAGGACCTACCTACCACCGGAAAGCTATCGTGACCACATCTGTACGCTTCGCTTTACCGCTATGGGGTGAGGGGTGAAAAGGGGGAGAGGGGTGAGTTTCGAAAAATGATTTTGACATACTCTGGACCTCTTGACACGAGTCTGAAAAAATAAAATTCCATGTCTCTTTTGAGATCCGCCTAAAGGGGGGGGGGGGGGAGGGGACCAAGGGGGAACTTTGAAAATGATTTTTACTATTTCGAGCCTCCTCTATACGAATCCGTAAACAAACAAAACATGGGTCTCTTAGTTTCCGAGATACGACGGGGGGAGGGGTGAAGGGGGGGAGAGGGGAGAGTTTTGAAAAATGATTTTGACCAACTATGGGGCCCTTGACATGAATCTGAAAAAAAAAACTGTTGCAAGTCTGTTAACTTCCGAGATCCTCCTAAAGGGGGGAGAAGGGGAAAAGGGGAGGGGGGACTCTAAAAAATGATTTTTACGTTTCCGAGCCTCCTCTATACGAATCCGTAAAAAAACAAAATACGTGTCTCTTAGTTTCCGAGATACGATGGGGAGGGGGGAGAGGGGGGGCGAAAAGGGGAGGTTTGGGATTTTTCCCATACTCACCAGAGTCACTTGTTTACGAATCTGTCAAAATATACCCACCCCCCCTTCACCATCTGGGAGAACAATTATGTCAATCAGTCAGTGGTAATCGAGCTTTATATAATATAACTAGTATTTGCGCGTTGCGCGAGCTGCAAGCAGCTCGCGGGGTCGTGTTTTGAAAAGTATTTCTTACTTAGAATTTTTTGCAGTCACCATTTTAGATTTTGATTTTGACCTTACTATCGGCTTAGCATCCTCAAAAACTATACGACTCCCATGATGAACAATTCAAAAATGATCGCAGCCGCCATCTTAGATTCCGATTTAGACTTCACTATCGGCTTTAGCACCCTCGAAAACCATGAAAACGGCATCCAATAAATAAAAAATGATTTTTTGAAGTCTCCCATAATGATTATTTCGAAAATATCGCAGCCACCATCTTGGATTTTGATTTTGACCTCACTATCAGCTTTATATCATCATCAGATTATTGCCGTCCACTACTGGACGTAAGCCTCCCCCAAAGAGCGCGAAACCATCCCGGTTTTGGGTAGGCCGCATCCATCCACTGCCAGCCACCTTCCTTAAATCATCGACCCATCTTGCAGCAGGGCGTCCTACACTACGTTTGCCCATTCGCGGCCTCCACTCAAGCACATGTTTGCTCCATCCGCCGTTTGTCCGTCTACAGACGTGCCATTTGGTTCTACATTTGGTTCTCTGGCATGAATCGTATGCATCGAATGACTTCATTACGAATTCTATCAACCAGAGAAACCCCGAGCATTGCTCTCTCCATTGCACGCTGAGCAACCTTAAATTTGTGGACCAGGCCGATGGTAAGTGTTCACATTTCGGCTCCGTTAGTCACTACGGGTAGGACACGCTGGTTGTAAACCCTGGTTTTAAGGGATTGTGGGATCGATGATTCAAAGATATGACGCAGCTTCCCGAATACCGCCCAGCCCAAGCGTATTCTTCTAGCTGCCTCCTTCTCACAGTCGTGCCTGCCCAGTTGTACACTTTGGCCTAGATAAATGTATTTTTGCACAACCTCGAGGGCAGCAACATTCACGATTACAGGTCTCGGGGTGACGTGACCATTAAACATGACTTTGGTTTTGTTCAGCCAGATTCATTCCGAGACCCACACGCCTTGAAGAATCGCTCAAGCTGTTCAGCATTTTTTCCAGCTCCTGCAGAGACTCTGCTATGATGACAATGTCATTCGCAAATCGGAGGTGTCAGATGTACTGACCGTTGATATTAGCACCCCGTCCTTTCCAATCAATCGTCTTGAAAACGTCCTCCAACGTGATTGTAAACAGTTGGATTGGTTTTGTGCTCTGTTCTTGTACTTAGGCGGTCACTGTTGCGGCCTTATACATACATCTCATCACCTCAACGTAGCGACAGTCGATGAGGCATCTCTGCATGGACTCCAGAACAGCCCAGGTCTCGACGGTATCGAAAGCCTTCTCGTAGTTCACATACGCTAGGCACAGAGGCTGGTTATACTCCTCGGTCTTTTGAATCACTTGCCTAAGGGTGTGTATGTGGTCTATGGTGCGGTAACCTTTTTGAAACCCGGCCTGCTCCGGTGGCTGAAAATCATCGAACTTTTGGGCGAGACCATTTAGAATAACCCTCGAGAACAGCTTATAGATATGGCTCAGAAGAGAGATGGGGCGGTAGTTTTTAAGGAGCGCTTTATCGCCCTTTTTGAAGAATAATACTACCACACTCCCATGCCATGCTTCCGGTGTTATGCAAGTGTGGATGACGGCATTGAAGAGTTTACAAGCTCTGTCAAGATAGGTATTCCTCTTGCCTTGAGTAGCTCAATGGTTATTTTGTCATCCCCTGGGGCTTTGTCGGGAAGCTCGTGTGTGAAGCTGCCTGAGTGCCATTCCAATCTCACCCATGTCGGGAAGCTCGTCTGTGAGATGGCGTGTCAGTTTGGCCCGTTGGTCATCCGCGCAAAACGTGGGCCTGAGGTGGGCAAGGTTTTTGCAGCGTTTTGAGCATATTAAGTCTCCGTTGTACTTCGTAAGGTATATCAAATTTCAACTTCAGCTAGAATCTCTGGCTTTTTTTTCAGGTGACGGTTCCGAAGCCTTGTGACGTTCTGAGCTTTGTCTTACCCCTGGCAACAGCGGGAGTTACAAACCGTAAGAACAACCTTATTCCAAATTTGCAGCGTATTGGGCTTGGCAAATACCTTCGAGCCTTTATTCGGGTTTTGTCTTTAATGAACTAAAGCTTGAGGTGACTGGTGCCTTGTGACGTAGCTTTGTCCGGCAACAGCGGGAGGTTTGGGCGGTTATTCCGAACTAAAGCACTCCGTGTATCGCGTATGAACTGCTTTTTGGCCTCCCCGTTAAGAACCTGACTCTCAGCCTGTGTGGCTTTGTGCGTTCTCGTCGTTTCCTCATCAGTGCCAGAGTCTCGCTGGTAATTAAGTTCCGACTTACGTCCATTCCTGATCGGTCGAAAAAGTTTACAGCCCACCTCGCAGACGACACGCAGCAGGCCTTCGGTGACGTCGTTTATGCCCTCCTGGATTTTAAACCTCACTTTTCAATTCCAAAACAAACTTTTCAGTTCAGATAAAAATATGATATTTCAAAATACTATTGTGTTAGGTACGCGCTTACTGCCCCTCGAACACTCTATGCGATCATAATTTTTGGATTTTAACCTCACTATCGGCTTAAGCATCCTCGAAAACCATGAAAACGACTCCCATGATGAAAAATTCGAAAATTATCGCAGCGGCCATCTTGGATTCGCATTTTGACCTCACTGTCGGCTTGAGCATTCTCGAAAACCATGAAAACGATTGCCATGATGAACAATTCGAAAATTATAGCAGCCACCATCTTGGATTTTGTTTTGGACTTCACTATCGGATTTAGCACCCTCGAAAACCGTGAAAACAACTCCCATGATGAACAATTCGAAAAATATCGCAGCCGCCATCTTGGATTTTTATTTTGACCTCACTATCGGCTTTAGCACCCTCGAAAACTCGGAAAACGACATCCATGATGAACATTTTGAAAATGATCGCAGCCGATATCTTGGATTTTGATTCTTACTTCACTATCAACTTAAGCATCCCCGAAAACCATGAAAACGACAGCCATGATGATATCTTTGAATTTTTTGCTGTCGCCATCTTGGATTTTGATTTTGACTTCACTATCGGCTTTAGCATCCTCGAAAACCATGAAAACGACTCCCATTATGAACAATTCGAAAATGATCGTAGCCGCCATCTTGGATTTTGATTTTGACTTCACTATCTGCTTTATTACCCTCGAAAACCATGAAAACGACATCCATAATGAAAACTTTGAATTTTTTTTGCAGACGTCATCTTGGATTTTGATTTTGATCTCACTATCGGCTCTAGCATCCTCGAAAACCATGAAAACGACTCCCATGATGATCATTTCGAAAGTTATCAAAGCCGCCATCTTGAATTTTGCTTTTGATACCACTATAGCTTTAGCATCCTCGAAAACCATGAAAACGACTCCCATGATGAACATTTCGAAAGTTATCACAGCCGCCATCTTGGATTTTGATTTTCGACTTCACTATCAGCTTTATTACCCTCGAAAACCATGAAAACGACATCCATGATGATGATAATTTTGAATTTTTCATCTTGGATTTTGATTTTGACCTCACCATCGGCTTTAGCATCCTAGAAAACCCTGAAAACGACTTCCATGATCAACAATTCGAAAATGATCGCAGCCGCCATCTTGGATTTTGATTTTGACCTTACTATCGGCTTTAGCATCCTCGAAAACCATGATAGCGACATCCATGATGATATCTTTGAATTTTTTGCTGTCGCCATCTTTGATTTTGATCTCACTATCGGCTTTAGCATCCTCGAAAACCATGAAAACGACTCCCATGATGAACATTTCGAAAATGATCGCAGCCGCCATCTTGGATTTTGATTTTGACTTCACTATCATCTTTATTACCCTCGAAAACCATGAAAGCGACATCCATGATGATATCTTTGAATTTTTTGCTGTCGCCATCTTGAATTTTGATATTGACCTCACTATAGGCTTTAGCACCCTCGAAAACCCTGAAAACGACTCCCATGTCTCATTTCAGTACTACCTACCTTTAGTAAAATTTTTGAAAAGCTTATTTTGGTTCAATTACAAAGTTTTTTTAACAAACATAAGTTATTGCATAATAAACAGTTCGGTTTTACAAGGGGTCGTTCAACAACTGATGCCGGTGTTGAACTTTTAGGACACATTTATGATGCATGGGAAGACAAATGCGACGCTTTGGGCATTTTTTGCGATTTGTCCAAGGCTTTCGATTGCGTTCTTCACGAAACATTGATCAGGAAACTGCACCACTACGGTATCCGGAACGCCTCTTTGGATCTTCTTACCTCTTATTTGAATGATAGGATTCAAAGAGTGGACGTCAACGGAAAAAGATCCCCTGGATCTGTTGTAAAAATGGGGGTACCCCAGGGCTCAATTCTTGGCCCATTTTTGTTTCTCATTTATATAAATGATTTGCCTTACTTAATAAAAGACAATCATAACATAGTGTTGTTTGCAGACGATACTTCTCTTTTATTTAAACTCAAACGTCAGCAAATCGTTACTGATGATGTTAATAGAGCACTTGCAAAAATAGTTAATTGGTTCGAATGTAATAATCTTCTTCTAAATGAGAAAAAAACGAAATGTATTAAATTTACGATACCTCATGTTAAACAAGCGGAAACTGTTATACGGATAAAGGATCAAGAATTAAAACCGGAAGATACCTCAGTCTTTTTAGGCATAACCTTGGATAATAAACTTCAGTGGGGTCCCCATATAGAAAAATTGGCAAAAAAACTGAGCTCTGCAGCATTCGCCGTTAGAAAAATTCGGGACTTGACAGATTTAGAGACAGCGCGTTTAGTTTACTTTAGTTACTTCCACAGTGTGATGTCGTACGGTATTCTTTTATGGGGAAATGCCGCCGATATTCAAACAGTTTTTGTATTGCAAAAACGGGCAATTCGTTCCATTTATAAATTGAGTCCCAGAAGCTCCCTCAGAGAAAAGTTTAAGGAGATTAATATATTGACTGTGCCCTCTCAATTTATTTATGAAAACCTTTTGTACGCACATAAAAATATTAATCTTTTTAAAAAATATAGTGATATTCACAATATTAATACGAGGAATAAAGATAAATTTATTGTTCCAGCAACGCGGCTCAAAAAAATAGGGATTTCGTTTAGATGTCAATGTATACGTTTCTATAATAAACTTCCCGGCCCTATTCAAACGCTAAGTGTTAATAAATTCAAATCATATATAAAACGAAATTTATCCAAGAAAGCTTATTATAGTATAAATCATTATTTAGAGGATAAAAAGGCATGGGAATAAGCTGCTCCAATTAAATTCACTCAATGTTTTCTTTTATACAATTTTTTTTTGCACAAAAACCCATTTTTTTTTACTTTTTTTACTTTATTTTGACATTTTATTTTATTTTTACTCATTTTATTTTTAATTTTGACATGTTTTTATTTTATACACTTTGACATTTTATTTATACTTCTCTTTTATTTTTATTTTGACACATTGTATTTTTTTTTTTTTTTGGTTTGACATGATTACTTTGTAATTTATTTATATTTTTACATATTTTGACATTTTCTATGTCATCTGTTTTTTTATGTTTTATTTTATTTTATATTTTTTTTTTATTATTGTTGACATGAATTACTTTGTAATTTTAATTTTTCTATTTTTTATGATTTGCTAGCTTGTGAATATGAGAACAAATGTGGGTTACATTTTATTCTACTTTTTTTTTTATTATTATTTTCTTGCGGTAATTGTCTGACAGTTTGAGTTATTTATGCGGCCTACCCAAATGTCCTTTCTTTGGTATTGTTCGTCGTTTCGTTGAGCTCCTTGTGTTATGAGTTGAGCTACACGGTAACTGACACATGCTTGCACTGACTGGACAGGCCCACTCAAATCTGTGTGGTTCTTTCTTCAAAAGACCACCTCAGACACCTGCATGGTTCTCATATATCTGATTCAATACAAAATTGTCTGGACTTTAAAAGAGACTGTGACCTCTGAGTTTGTTTCGGATGTTTCTTCTCAGAGTAGTCAGGTACGAAACACCGGCCTCATCTAGAATAAAAATAGTGTCTATGACGTGTAAAAGAGTTTGAGAAAACCAATTTGCTGAATAAATA
Organism: Agrotis segetum; assembly: GCA_036375495.1. Taxonomy (NCBI): domain Eukaryota; kingdom Metazoa; phylum Arthropoda; class Insecta; order Lepidoptera; family Noctuidae; genus Agrotis; species Agrotis segetum. The sequence goes on along the minus strand of JAQSVV010000175.1, from coordinate 4,465,212 downwards.
TCATTTATCATTTATCATGATGAACAATTCGAAAATGATCGCAGCCGCCATCTTGGATTTTGATTTTGACTTCACTGTCATCTTTATTACCCTCGCAAACCATGAAAACGACATCCATGATGATATCTTTGAATTTTTTGCTGTCGCCATCTTGGATTTTGATTTTGACCTCACTATCGGCTTTAGCATCCTCGAAAACCATGAAAACAACTCCCATGAAGAACAATTCGAAAATTATCGCAGTCGCCATCTTGGATTTAGATTTTGACTTCACTATCAGCTTTATTACCCTCGAAACCCATGAAAACGGCATCCATGATGATATCTTTGAATTTTTTGCTGTCGCCATGTTGGATTTTGATTTTGAGCTCACTATCGGCTTTAGCATCCTCGAAAACCATGAAAACGACTCCCATGATGAACAATTCGAAAATGATCGCAGCCGCCATCTTGGATTTTGACTTCACTATCAGCTTTATTACCCTCGAAAACCATGAAAACGACATCCATGATGATATCTTTGAATTTTTTGCTGTCGCCATCTTGGATTTTGATTTTGACCTCACTATCGGCTCTAGCATCCTCGAAAACCATGAAAACGACTCCCATGATGAACAATTCAAAAAATATCTCAGCCGCCATCTTGGATTTTGATTTTAACTTTACTATCGGCTTTAGCATCCTCGAAAACCATGAAAACGACATCCATAATGAAAACTTTGAATTTTTTTTGCAGACGTCATCTTGGATTTTGATTTTGATCTCACTATCGGCTCTAGCATCCTCGAAAACCATGAAAACGACTCCCATGATGATCATTTCGAAAGTTATCAAAGCCGCCATCTTGAATTTTGTTTTTGATACCACTATACCTTTAGCATCCTCGAAAACCATGAAAACGACTCCCATGATGAACATTTCGAAAGTTATCACAGCCGCCATCTTGGATTTTGATTTTCGACTTCACTATCAGCTTTATTACCCTCGAAAACCATGAAAACGACATCCATGATGATGATAATTTTGAATTTTTCATCTTGGATTTTGATTTTGACCTCACCATCGGCTTTAGCATCCTAGAAAACCCTGAAAACGACTTCCATGATGAACAATTCGAAAATGATCGCAGCCGCCATCTTGGATTTTGATTTTGACCTTACTATCGGCTTTAGCATCCTCGAAAACCATGATAGCGACATCCATGATGATATCTTTGAATTTTTTGCTGTCGCCATCTTTGATTTTGATCTCACTATCGGCTTTAGCATCCTCGAAAACCATGAAAACGACTCCCATGATGAACATTTCGAAAATGATCGCAGCCGCCATCTTGGATTTTGATTTTGACTTCACTATCATCTTTATTACCCTCGAAAACCATGAAAGCGACATCCATGATGATATCTTTGAATTTTTTGCTGTCGCCATCTTGAATTTTGATTTTGACCTCACTATAGGCTTTAGCACCCTAGAAAACCCTGAAAACGACTCCCATGATGAACAATTCGAAAATGATCGCAGCCGCCATCTTGGATTTTGATTTTGACTTCACTATCATCTTTAGACTAGAAAACCCTGATCCTCTCTATGATGAACAATTCGAAAATGATCGCAGCCGCCATCTTGGATTTTGATTTTGACCTTACTATCGGCTTTAGCATCCTCGAAAACCATGAAAACGACTCCCATGTTGATTTTCATTCTGATTTTGAAAAATGATTTTGACATACTCTGGGCTCCAAGAGAAAATAAAGGAAATAGGTCCACTTAAAGGGGGGAGAAAGGGGTGAAGAGGGGAGATTTTGAAAAAAATGTTTTTTTCTTTTCCGATCCTCTCTATATGAATCCGTAAAAAAACACCAAACACACCTCTTAGTTTCTGAGATACGATAGGGAGGGGGGGGGAGGCCAAAAAGCGGAGGCTTGGTACTTTTGCCCTACATAAGAGAGTTATTTGTAAGTTTGCTTGTCGTCACCCGCGAGTTATGCTTCACCCGCTCAACCTTCGTTACGCTACGGAGGTCGCCGGCTCGCTTCGCTCGCCACCTCCCCCCTTCGCTCCACTCGGTCTCGCAGGTTCGCTCCACTCAGAACCTTCCTACCACCGGAAAGGTATCGTGACCTTTTCCCTACGCTACCTAGTTTCCGAGATACGATGGAGGGAGGGGTGAAGGGGGGGAATAGGGTGAATTTTGTAAAATGATGTTGACATTATCTGGGCCCCTTGATACGAATCTGAAAAAAAAAATGTTCCAAATCTCTTCTGAGATCCGCCTGAAGGGGGGAGAAGGAAGCCAAGGGGGGGGGGGGACTTTGAAAAATGGTTTTTACTTTTCCGAGCCTCCTCTATACGAATCTATAAAAAACAAAACACGGGTCTCATAGTTTCTGAGATACGATTGGGAGGGGGGGGGGCAAAAACGGGAGGCTTGGTACTTTTGCCTTACTAATGAGAGTTACTTGTAAGTTTGCTTGTCGTCACCGCTGAGTTACGCTTCACCCACTCAACCTTCGTTACGCTACGGAGGTCGCCACCTCCCCCCTTCGCTCCACTCGGTCTCGCAGGTTCGCTCCACTCAGGACCTACCTACCACCGGAAAGCTATCGTGACCTTATCCCTACGCTACGCTGCGCTTCGCTTTACCGCTATGGGGGAGGGGTGAAGAGGGGGAGAGGGGAAGAGGGCCAGTTTTGAAAAATGATTTTGACCAACTCTGCGTTCCTTGATATGAATCTGAAAAAAAAAATCCAAGTCTCTTTTGAGATACGCCTAAAGGGGGGGGGGGAGGGGGGCAAGGGGGTACTTTGGAAATGGTTTTTACTATTTCGAGCCTCCTTTAAACGAATCCGTAAACAAACAAAACATGGGTCTCTTAGTTTCCGAGATACGACGGGGGGAGGGGTGAAGGGGGGGAGAGGGGAGAGTTTTGAAAAATGATTTTGACCAACTATGGGGCCCTTGACATGAATCTGAAAAAAAAAACTGTTGCAAGTCTGTTAACTTCCGAGATCCTCCTAAAGGGGGGAGAAGGGGAAAAGGGGAGGGGGGACTCTAAAAAATGATTTTTACTTTTCCGAGCCTCCTCTATACGAATCCGTAAGAAAACAAAACACGGGTCTCTTAGTTTCCGAGATACGATGGGGAGGGGGGAGAGGGGGGGCGAAAAGGGGAGGTTTGGGATTTTTCCCATACTCACGAGAGTGACTTGTATACGAATCTGTCAAAATATACCCACCTCCCCCTTCACCATCTGGGAGAACAATTCTGTCAGTCAGTGAGTCAGTGAGTGGTAATCGAGCTTTATATAGTATAATTATATATTATTATCTTCCTCCCACAGCTGTCTCCTAGAAGGTGACGACCTCCCAATGGTCCTATCAGTCCAGCTGTGCCTGGTCTCCCGTGTGATCCTGTTGTCCACGGACCTGTTCTACAAGGCCATTCAGGAGGCGTCCACTGGCGTCGCGGAGTACGACTCAGACCCGCTAAGGTGCTGACCCGGTTCCTGCATGTTTGGACTGAGAAAATGAACCTGGTGACGCAGGTTGAGAGGTGGAAGGTTGTTGGTGAGTTCAAAACGTGTTTTTTTGGTCTGAATGTGTTCATAATTTTGAAGTATTTCTCTGTATTTATGTTGAAGTACTTACAGCTTGGCCAGAACGTCTTGAAATGGAACTAATCTTATTGTTTGCTCACAACGTTTTAAAATATTTTATATCTGATGCAAACAAAGACGCAGGTTTTTTAGATTTATTATTGTGACATAAAACTGACGTATTATGTGAAAATAAAATGATTCAAAGTGCTGGTAGCGAGAGCACAGTGGCAACTTCCGGTTTTCTACTCTTTTTTGCCAAACTGTATTAAGAAAACTAACTAAGAAACTTTTATTTGACCATTATCGCGCGTGATGGTAAACAATGATGTAATGGTTACAGGTCTCGGTTTAGCAGCTCTATTAACGACACAAAATGCGACAGTTCTCCAGCGGTTCCCTGCGATACTCCTCAACTTGGCAGAAGTGCTAAATGACGTCATGAAAGCCGAGGATAACGGCGCTTATATTGAGTAAGTTTCTTGACTTTTTTTAACACTTTTTTTTAATTTGTAGTTTCTTTGAGACTATACAAATTGTTTCGAACATGCCACGAGGCGCCGCCAGTGGCGAATTTGCGTAGTTGCAAAGTAGGTAACTAATGTTTTATTCGCGCCGCCCATCGCTCCGTTCACCGCTTAGACCAAAGTTGCGAACGGGCTGTTAGGTCCGGTATCCACCAAAGTGGAGAGGAGAGGTGATGTGTTTGCATAATTAATCAGATGTCCACATCTCCTCGCTTAGCTTCAGTTGACATCTGTAGACATCTGATTGGTTATTCAAACACAACTCTTATCCTCTCCGCTTTGGTGATACCGGGATTTACTGTTCTGTAAAAGGTGACAGCATCCTATACTACTTCGCACCCTTTACCTGGCTTGAATCACTTCAAGATGCAATAGGTCGCCCCCACCTATTGCTTCTGAGATTTTTTTCAGAGCACCGCCGTCTCTCAACACGACGGTGCATTACGTCCAAATACAGTATATTCCACCGTGTCCTCTAGGCGTTCCACACAATGGTGACTCCCGGATGAATTCTCAGTGTATAAACGTGTTAAATGTTATTCGTTTCCTGCAGCGCCCTACTGGCCCCCCCCGGGTCCCGGCCCGCCTCCCCGCTGGAGGGTCGCGGCGGCGCGGCCCGCTGGGGCGAGGCGGGCGCGGGCGCGGACACCCCGCACGAGCTGCGCAGACGCAGCCTCGTGGCCACACACCCCGCGCATACCATCGACCTTAGAGCTGTCACACATCACCAGGTATGTACTCTCCCGGGGCCTCCCAGGAATCCGCCCTGCTCCAATAAATCCATTTAATTATTTGTTAATTTAAATGATATACAAAAAGTATCTTTAAACAATTAGTAATAACATCCGCCGAGTGAGAGCAGTGGTGGCCGACTGGTATAGGCCCCGACTTACGAGTTGTAGGTCGTGGGTTCGAACCCCGCCAGGCGCATTACTATGTGTAACTTATTTCATCACCACTACTCTCAAAACGGTGAAGGAAAACATCGTGAGGAAACCGGCATGTCCTAGAACCAAAAATTCGAAGACATGTGACATCCACCAACCCGCACTGGGCCCGCGTGGTGGATAATGGCCCACTCCCTCTCACAGAGAGGAGGCCTGTGTCCCAGCAGTGGGAACATTTATAGGCTGATAATGATGATGAATAACATCTATTTCAGCTTGAAACACTAAAGAACCAGGTCGGAGCTGAGACTTTCGAGCGCCTGATACAATCCACGGACCAGGAGACACTGCAACAGATAAGAGAATACATACCGCTTTAAATGTAACATAAAAATATACTTGTTATAATTATGTTGTATGACATGATACTAATGGATGTTAGAATGAGTGTACTAGGAACATATCGAGTTCATCATCATCATCATCATCTCAGCCATAGGACGTCCACTGCTGAACATAGGCCTCCCCTTTTGATCTCCACATATGCCAGTTGTCTCCTTATTATCGAGTTCGGTTCGACAAAAATACCGACCCGAAAAGTTTACTGCTAAAAGGCTTGCATGCGGGTCTTGCAGATTGACAAACCACGTTTGACACAATTCGAGGCGGAGAGATGGCTAGGCACAATTCGAAGTAACCCGATGATGTGGTGCACGACGATGTGTGGTGAACCCCAAGCGTGGTATGCTGTCGAACACATTTTTCCTTACCATCAAGCGACACAGTGGTCAAAAGCGGGCCTACCGCTTAGTAAAAAGAAAATGCCAATAAGGCTGCGTTTCCACTGAGGCGGAGCGGAGCAGAGCGGAGAGCGATTATCATTCACCAATCACATGGCTTGAGTGAAGAAGAGATGTGGTTTTCAAGCCATGTGTTTGGTGAACCGCTCTCCTCTGTGCTGCGCTCCGCCTTAGTTGAAACGCAGCCTTACAAGGTAAGAAAAGATTTCTGAACTAGCCATTTGCTTAGTAGATATTGTACTTCAGTAAAGATGGTTATATCACCAAAGGAGATGTGCTACTCCGTAGTTTCTAACGACCTAATTCTAACACCATTAGTAAATGATTTATAATCATCATCGTGAACTATGCTTTTCTATCCCATCGTGTTGTAAACATGAACTCTCCCGAGCTATTGTTTATATTTGTACATTTTGTAACACTTATTTTGAAAGTATTTAGAGTTCAATTTCGCTTGTATTATAAAAATCGGATAGTTGGCTGTTTAGTATTCGAATTGATCTACCGTTTTTTTGATAAAATAGCGTTTTTAAATCAAAAGCAGCATTTTATCAATTGATATATTAGACAAACAAGAACATGTCTGTCAACGAAATCAATACGTATGTTCTTAAAATAAACCTTATTGAAAAAGCAGTAAGATCATTTTTCCTCTAACTCGTTTCCAATATGTATTTTTATTTTCTCAGCTCCACATAAGCCTTATCATAATAAATATATGATCATTAATATGTGTATATGTGATACAATTACAATTTCCTATACTATAGCTTTAAATATAGGAGATTTCTAACTTATGTAGATGTCTTATACAGGTATTCTGTGTTACCTTTTTCTATGTATAATATACAAGTTTAGTTCGTACAACGACAAAAAAAAAAAGAAATAAGCTAAAGAAGACAAATCTCTGCGTCTGTGTTCCCGAACATCTACAACCGGAATCAGTTTAAGTGAACAGGATTGCTTTGGGTAAACTCACTCTATAATAAACTTTGTCTGTGTCACTTCTAATCTAGAATTATTGAGAATGAGGAAACCCACATTAAAAAAAACCTGAAATATTCCATTCTTTCTTGGCAATATATCGTACTAGCTGTTGCCAGCGGCTTCACCCTCTACTACTCGAAAGTTATCCCACGGGAACATAAAATCGGGATAAAAACTATCCTATGTGTTAATCCAGATTATAAACTATGTGTGTACCAAATTTTAGCCAAATCCGTTCAGTGGTTTTTGCGTGAAAGAGTAACAAACATCCATACATCCATACTTACAAACTTTCGCCTTTATAATAGTAGTAGGATATATCGTGTAATCATGTTTATTACTGGATCGCCGGCCTCTTTGGGTTAAAGTGAGCCGTACACCACTAAAACAAGGTCTGATATAAGCCTGGCAATTCTAACAATACCAGAATTATTATCAATCTCAATAAAATTTCAAGCCCCTCATTTTAAAAGTGAGTTTTTGGTACCAAGGATACAGAGATACATAGAAATAAGGTACTTCAGAATACCTCGAGTTAGAAACATAGATTATATTGCACACACTAACACTAACTTACTTATAAATACGAATATTAATATAACAATACTTTATTCTGTGAGTTTGTAGAACATTAATCATGAAACAATTGAAAATCAAATCTCATTAGCGACATTCAATTATTGTACTATTTGATAAAACGATTATTGAAGAAAATATAAATAACATTTAAATGACGTTGTTATCAATTTAAAAATTTAGCAACTCAGTTTTAACATTATAGTTTCGCATAAAAAAAAAAATAGCAGTGAGTGTTCACAAGCATTTAAAAATTATGTCAAATAAATGAAAATGTCGTTTTAAAATAAAACTTCTTTTAATAATGGCCTTTAAAATTGAATAAAAAAAAAACCTAAAATAAATATGTAACGAAAAATAAACGATAGAAATGTTTAATCTAAAGTTTAAAAATCGATAATGATTTGCTAAGCTTAAGAAAGTGTGTGTATACGAAAATATTGTTAAATAGTTTCAAGTATTCGTATTATTACTATGACTTTTAAAAATTATCTATTTTGGAATTATTGTAAAATAGGGCGTATATACTCGTTAATAAGGTGGAATGGAATGCGCATGAAAAGATTTCGTTCCTTGAGAGATCGTGTTCTAAACAAAGCGAATGTCATACGTACGTATGTCAAACGTCAATCCTCGCGGTCGTGCGTGGCATATGAACGCGACGTTCAATCGCTTTTATAAGAACGACGAAAAATATTGAACAAAAATTAACAAAAATATACGCTCTATTTTCATTATTTCTTGAATAAAAAGCTTAAAAACTTATCATCTTATAATACGGATTCTTAGGGCATGATTACATTACTTGTAAAACAAAAAACGATCGCCATTTTAAAGTGCCAAGTCTTGGTCGTTATTTTGTTTTGCATGTAGTGTAAACCAGGCTGTAAAGTATGTATGTACTATGTACGGACACGACTTGATTCCATGTGTGTGATTGTAACATATAAAATAAATAATAAGACAGGGTGTTAGTGTAAATGAAGGACATACTTCATTGGATTGCACTATTCATTTTTATGAATTAATTCACACACATTTAGCTGTGAAAAGGTAACGTTAAGGGCGCATAACCAGAAAGTTGGCAACGTCGCTAATAGCTGTCAAATATTTACAAGTTCATCACGCCATCTCGTTCCCTAAGGGTAACCACTCACGTCATGATAGGCCAGCTGGTTTTTGATCTACGGCTCAAGCTATCCATTACTTGCCGACCCCAAGCGTCTACGGTGGCCGGAAATTACTTCACGCACCGCGACGCTCGGGGCGTCTCTTCCGACTGAGGTGTAAGGAGGAAGATCACCTCTCTATCACGCTTTTCGCCTCCTCCTTTGCTGGCATTACTGATTGCGCATACCCTGGAGTCGATTATAGGCTACTTCCTTTTGAAATCTTGAAATAATAAAGAATAAATAGAGCTAGAATAAATTTTGGATCCATGTTGAAAGTTGTTCTTTACCATGAAAAGTACACCCTTTATAGTATGTCCCTCGTTTAACTTAACACCCTGTATACTGATGCATATTTTTTTAACGCTCGTATGTATAATATTAGCTTGTACGATGTACAGGACTAGCCTGTCTAGTGTTTTTATTGCACTGAAATATTTATAATTATACGTATATTATATTGTACTTATTTATGTGTTTTGAGGTTATTTTTGGCGTGTTGGTCTATGGATGGTCACTGACATTATTATTGTTTTTTATTTCTTTTGAGTTACCGATATTTCGGCACACAATTGTAAATAAGCATCATAGTTAAGTTTCAATGCTTGATAGACATAATGGCTGTTTCTAAAGTGTTAATTTTACATTTAAAGCCATGATGAAGACTTCGAAATTATTTAAAAGAGCTTGATGCATCAGAAGTATAAAATATAAATAGAAATGGCGCATTAGCAATTTCTGATTTGTTATATAAAATTGTCATGGAACAAAATTAAAGATTTATAATTATTTTCATTTTTATAAGGCGAAGAAAGTTTTCAAATTGCCATCAATATCGAAAATAGTGCACTGAAATTGTTGCAGTAAAATAATTTTGATATTATTTTTTTTGTTAAGGGGCAGGTCTTGTAAAGTTCACGCGCGCCGAATTATTTGCGTAACTTTGTTTGTGATTTTTGAACAAAATAGTGCAATAGCTTGAAATATTATTATTGCACATAAATAAGCATAATATAAGTAACAGCTAGTTATTTTTTTAAAGTGGATTTAAGTAGATTATATTAGGTAAATCAAGCGTTCAAAACAGCTCTTTCCTGCCCAACGTCATTTCGAGTTACGTTGGTGCACTCAATCTGAGACAATGAAGAATTCATTTAAAAATCTGATCAGCGCATAATGACCGCAATATCCTCGTCTTCAAACTGCGCTGATTAGTTTTTTATATTTATCTTCCATTTTCTTAATTAAGATGGCAGAACATCATCAAAATTCTCGGATTTCATCTCTTAATAAATGGTTTTTTTCATAGGAACTATGCATCGTAGGTATGTAATATTACATTATCTTGATGTCAACAGATCAATAAAGCAAATTCAAAAAAAAAATTGTACCTAAAGCGCTTTTTTTTAACAATAAAAAATATCTCAAATAACCTCTCAAAAAGTGTTTATAAACGAGAATTGCAAGAGAAATTCCTTAGTGGCCGGTGGGCGGCCGGAGCGATTGGACGTGAGGTCCACGACGAATTTTTGTTGGTCCCTCTCGCTCGCACCTTCTCTCGCTCTAACGGTGATGACGCGCAGTTACGCATCTCAGGTTGCTCTACTTTATTATGTTAAAATATATTTTTTAACCGACGGAAAAAAAGGAGGAGGTTCTCAATTTGACATGTATATATTTTTTATTTTTTTTTATTTTTTTTTATTTATGACCATTCTTTACTTTCTCTAAGGTGGTCCAATATCAAAAAATCTTTTTTTTTGTTGGACATAGTTTATCTGAAAGTTGGTCCCATTTAAATATCAAAATTAAACGTTACGGCCTATAGGGGTAGAAAAAGAGGAATTAATTGTCAAATTTCCTACAGAATTTTCAGTTGTGAACCGATTATTGTTAAAAGATATGGAGAAGTAACTAAACAAGTTGGAGCGAATTCCGACCTTATTGACATTTAAAATTTAGTTTGTTTTTTCTCACTTTCACAATCGCTAACATTGCTCCTTCATTAAAATCCGGTGTTTGCATAAATGTCAGTAAGGTTGAAAATAGTTTGAACATGTTTTTTAAATTGCTTAACGATAGCAAGTTAAAAAACAGCTTCAAGCGATTTTCGCCCTTATTGACATTTAAAATTTAGTTTGTTTTTCTCATTTTCACGTTCGTTAACATTGCTCCTTCATTAAAATCCGGTTTTTGCATAAATGTCAATAAGGTCGAAAATCGCTTGAAGCTGTTTTTTTAACTTGCTATCGTTAAGCAATTTAAAAAAACATGTTCAAACTATTTTCGACCTTATTGACATTTGAAATTTAGTTTGTTTTTTCTCACTTTCACGTTCGCTCACATTGCTCCTTCATTAAAATCCGGTTTTTGCATAAATGTCAATAAGGTCGAAAATCGCTTGAAGCTGTTTTTTTAACTTGCTATCGTTAAGCAATTTAAAAAACATGTTCAAACTATTTTCGACCTTATTGACATTTAAAATTTAGTTTGTTTTTCTCACTTTCACGTTCTTCGTTCGTTCTAACATTGCTCCTTCATTAAAATCCAGCAAGTAACAAAACCGTCGTGCGGTGTTCCACAGGGTTCGGTCCTGGGACCGCCCTTGTGGAACATCGGATACGACTAGGTGCTGCGCAGCGACCTCCCTGACGGCGTCAGCGTAATTTGTTACGCTGACGACACGCTCGTCCTTGCACAGGGAGAGTCGCACCAGGCGGCGGCCGACGTGGCGACGGAAGCGGTCGCGACAGTCGTTCAGAGGATCCGACGGTTGGGACTCGACGTGGCGCTGCACAAGACGGAGGCCATGTGCTTTCATGGCAGCCGTAACGTGCCACTGTCGAGTTACAGCATTACGGTGGAAGGAGTTCCAATCGGCGTCAAGAGGACGATGAAGTACCTGGGACTCGTCCTCGACAGCCGGTGGAACTTCAAGGAGCATTTCTTGAGTTTGGCCCCAAAGCTGAACCGTACAGCAGCCGCCCTCAGGCGACTGCTGCCCAATCTCAGCGGGCCAAACGCTTCCTGCCGTAGGCTGTACGCTGGTGTCGTGCGGTCCATGGCCCTCTACGGGGCCCCTGTGTGGGCCCTGAGCATCCGGACGCGACCACAGAAGCTGGTCGCATGCCAGAGGGTCATGGCTATCCGAATGATCCGGGGATACCGCACGATTGCCGGCGAATCGGCCAACCTGCTTGCCGGATTGCTGCCTTGGGATCTGGAGGCGACTGCCCTCCAGCGCGTCTATGAGTGGCGCGTGGAGGCGCAGCGCCGGGGCGTGACCCCGCTGCCTCGCGAAGTCGAGGCGCGGCGCGAAGACCTCCGGCGCGATCTTAGGGCAGTATGGAAGGAACGACTGTCGCGACCGACGGCCGGGCACGCCGCAATTGCGGCGGTAAGACCCCTCTTTGAGGAGTGGCTGGAGAGAAGTCATGGCGTCCTGACCTACCGCTTGACGCAGGTCCTCACCGGACACGGAAGTTTCGGGAGGTACCTGTGTCTGATGCGAAAGGAGGAGACGCCTGGGTGTCACCACTGCGAAGATCGCCCGGAGGACACGGTGGAGCATACGGTGCAAGACTGCCCGGCTTGGGCGGAGCACCGACGTGTCCTCACGGCTGCGATAGGCGGAGACCTCTCGCGCCCGGCATTGGTTGCGGCCATGCTGCGGGGCGAGACGGAGTGGGAAGCGGTCAGCTCCTTCTGCGAGGCAGTAATGCTCGTAAAGGAGGAGGCAGGCCGCGAGCGAGAGAGGACAGCGTCCTCCCTCCACCCCAGCCGCAGTGGTAGGCGCCCACGGCGACGGACGTCGCAAGATGATCTCCGGCCACCGTAGGCGCGGGCATGCGGGCAGCGAGTAAAGGGCAACTCGCTGCCCGACCAAGGACCATGCCCGGGTCGACGGCGCGTTGTGTCCCACGCGCGGCTCAAAGAGCGTCAGCATAATGACGGGGCCCCCCTCTCAGAGGGCCAAAGCCTGCCGGGGTCGCGGGATTATTCCCTAACCGTAACCCCGGAACGTAACAGGCTATGAAGGACACCGTGGATTTTAGTCAGTAGAAGTCTGACAGTCCCTCCCGCCCTGCCCGGGGTTGGAGGACTCATTTGATGATTTTACCACGCTAAAAAAATTAAAAAAAAAAAAAAAAAAGTAACAAAACCGTTGGTTTCTCTGTCTCCCGGTGGTAATAGACTGTGCCTATGACAAGGAGTGCAGTCCTTGGATGGGACTGTCAGATTTGTACTGACTAAAATCCACGGTGTCCTTCAAATAGCCCTTAATGTTCCGGGGTCACGGTAATGAGTACCGCGACGACAGCAGGCTTTAGCCCTCTAGAGGGGGACCCCGTCATCATGCTGACGCTATTTGAGGCGCTCGTAGGACACAACGTACTGTCGACCCGGGCATGGGCAATGACTTTTTTTTCATGATAAAATCATCAAATGAGTCCTCCCCAGGCCAAGCGGGAGATACTGTCAGACTTGTACTGACTTAAATTCACGGCGTTCTTTAATAGCCTTTTATGTTCTGGGATTACCACTGCGGCTGGGATGTAAGGTTTACGCTGTCCACTCTCTCACGCGGCCCGCCTCTTCCTTTGCCAACATGACTGCTGCACTGACCTTTTTTTAGGTTTAATTAGTTAAACACGATTGTGTATAACAAATTAAACCTAACAGAATTTAACCTATGAGAATATTTAAATAGTATTAAAACACTTGTGTGATACTCGTATTATTACAAACCAAACAGGGTTGGCATGATGAAAACAAGTTGTTTTAAAACACCTGTTTAAAACAGTTTGAAATTAAACAGTGTTTTTTTATTACCTACCCGTTTCAACTACTTTTTAAGGCAGATGAATGCATATAAAATGAAAACAAATTAATATTCAGGAGTCTAAATAGTTTGACATAAAACCTTTTGAGTTTAATGCCATTGTTATGTCATATTTTTAACTTTTATTGACACTGTAATGAAATAATGCTTAAATTTTTTAGAAAAAAAACATCACATGTTTTTATTCCATTGATCATTTTTCGTAAAAAATTCATTACAAAGGGTGAATTTGAAAAGATGTAGTCTAGAATGATGAAACATAATTGATATATATACGTTTAGACATTAACAAACAAGGTGGAATTCATTTTAAAAAAGAACCAGAAACTAAAAAAAAAACACTTTTTTAAAACATTTTGAATTGTTACAGTTTGTTTTATAAATTAAAAAAAAAAAACTGTTTTTTTTTTCCAACCCTGAAACCAAGTCATATTAAAACTCCTTATTAAGCAAAAATTCTATAACTCCTTTTAAATAATCCTTAGTAGAGCAATGTTCATACCGCATCAAAATTGTTTTATAATAATTCAGTGGGCAGGATGTATGCGGGGGATTGCGGGAAGGGAGCCCGAAATTTGACGTACGATCGACTGGCCGAACGCGATTCAATTTTTTGCAAAAGAAGACGGCAGCCTTAATATTATCAACTTTTTTAATCCATAGATCAACGTTAAACACCTCGCTTCAACTTCCTTCGCTCGCTCTTTAGTAAACCAATGAAAATAATTTTGTTTTTAGTCCTAAATAATAAGTAGATATAAGGGTAAAGCCATCTGTCCTTAAACAAACTAGTTTCGCCCTTATTGGTACTGGAATAGAGTTTATGATTGCCAGACAGATGATGTTAGCCTGGATATCTGAAGTAATACGTTGTTAATATTGTTACCTTAAGTCTTTACCTCCTATTGAAGTCTGTGCTCCTGGTACTTTATATATATTTATTAGTGTTAAGTTTACAATATTAAATGCAGCATTAATAAAAAAAAATATTAGTAGTTGATAGAAAATTTAGGATACGAAATCTAAATTATCTGTAAAAAAAAAGGTCAGAAAAGTGTGATAGAGACGAAGCTATAGCGCGGTCAGCCCTTTCTGTCTATGCAAGAAAAGAGACATACTGGTCATCAATCGCTTTCTCTCTTTCTCTAGAGAGTGGTGAACGCTGGTCAGGTCGCATTTTTGTGTTAGCTTAAAAGTAGTTTTTTTTATGTACCCAATATCTAGTTCATTTAATTTTTAGTTACTAGGAGCGCAGAAATACTGTTAGTTGGAATGAATCTATTCAAAATTACCTCCCTCTTCCTAGTGTAGGCCTTCCAGTACGTCTAGACGACTAGGTACTACCTAGTACTTAGCCTAGTGTAAGAACGACGCAATGACTATCCTATTGTTAGATCTAACGCAAATTATAGACGAAATAAATTGTTTTACAATGCGATTCTTGTGTTTTATTTATTACTTCGAAAAAACCGCGATCCAGCAGATGGCCACATCGCAGAAACAACGTTGCATAGACGCGACGAGTAACGACATCGCAATGACTATTAATAGAAAAAACACACAACTGGGTCCATATTACGTATTTTAAAACCAGGCTTATACAAGGGAGTGAACGGGTTGGCGCTAGATGACTTGTATAGTTCTGTCACTTTCACTCGCCAATCAGTAACAAGCCGTGTTCCTGACTTCCGGTGAATTCCGGTCCTCCATGGTCGGGGGACTGTCTCACCTGGTAACCGTGGCCTTGGTACGTATAAGACTATTGAAGGAGCACCATGGATTTTAGTCAGTACAAGTCTGACAGTCCCTCTCGTTCCACCCTGGGCGGGAGGACTCATTGGACAATTTTACGAAGATAAAAAAGGGCCTCCAAAGAATACTATCATTGTATATTAGGGGCCCTGTATCAAAACTTGTTTGAGGCCCTTCTAATCTCAGTGTTTTTTTTAAATGTTACTCCACAGTAACAATTTCTTCCTGCATCGTGAGTGCGTTTACAACCATAGAAACTCACATACACAAACATCTTGACCCGAAAGAAGTACCTACTTTTTTGTTTTTTTTTTTAGGTGGTAAAATCATCAAATGAGTTCTCCCGCCCTGGGTGGGGCGGAAGGGAAGACTCTTACTGACTAAAATCCACCCGTGTTCCTTCCTATGCCCTTTACGTTCCGGGGCCACGGTAACCTGGGTTAAGAAAAAACCCGCGACCCCAGCAGGCATTTGGCGCGAAACACGACGCCCCACCGACCCGGGCTTGGTCTTTGGTCGGACGGCGAGCTACCCATCACTCACCGTCCGCAAGCCCGCTCCGCCGCTGTGCCCTCTGCTGATCAGAGGGACACGCGTTGTACCTACTTGCAGATCATAAAAATATTTTTTCTGTGCGGGAATCGAACCCGCCGCGACACGCTGCGTAGCAGTCGATCGCTCAGCCCCTTCTTTACTTTTGAACCCATTTCACTCGTAATTCACGGTCAGCGCTCTTTGAGCCCTTAGCACAAGATTTCCGTATTTATCCATACAGCGTAATTGAGTATTATAACGTAAATATGGAAAATAAATTTACGTTATAATACTTCAATTACGCTATGAGCAGTACTGAGACACGTGACATATACCAATCCGTACCGGGCCGCCTATTTCCAAAGCCTATACCATTTCAGTCACGAGTCAAACTGTAATCGATTAGCTTTTGTTTGTGCATATTTCTCAACAAAACCTAATCTATCTCAGTAAAAAACTTGACTCAAATAGCTTTTGGAATTGATATTTTCAATGAAAATGCACGGACAAAACCTAGTTCTATATAATTCATATCACTCGAATAGCTAGACTTTTGGCGAGTTATTTTAAAACATTACGTACGAACAAAACCTTGTCGAGTAGAGGCTCACTAGCTATATGAGTAAATTTACCTCGGAATTTAACTTTTCTTAAATTTTATAGTACTACTCGATTATCGTAAATACGACTGTGGGCACCCCGACTCGGACAGGTTAGGTTAGAAGGGGATGGCGGGGTCTGAAAGACCCCGCCATCCCCTTCGTGGTTATTTTTTTTTAAACCACCCAGAAGTAGGAGCACCGCGAAGCGGTGCTCCGTCGATGTTTTCTAACATTTTACTTAGTTTAGTGAAATTACATGATCTCTGACTTTATATTAGTATTTTTTGTCATAATTATCACTAGATACTTTTCTTGATAATTGGATTTCGTGAAATCCCTGATTTCCTCATTTCACTGCGACATGTATAAACAAAACCTGGTCTTTTTTTTTTTAGAGTTTGGCTCGTGCGTGACTAAAATGGTATAGATTTTGTCCGTGCATTTTCTTTGAAAATATCAAAACAAAACCTAATCTAGTTGAGTCAAGTTTTTTACTGAGATAGATTAGGTATTGTTGAGAAATATGCACAAACAAAAGCTAACCGATTAGAGTCCGACTCGTGACTGAAATAGTATAGGCTTTGGAAATACGCTACCGGGCCCGCGAGGTGGATTAGGCTCTCTCCCTCTCACAGAGAGGAGGCCTGTGTCCCAGCAGTGGGAACATTATAGGCTGAGTATGATGATGGAAAATAAAGTTTAGTCAGTGTTTGAACGTGGAGCTGATTTTTTCCATCAAATAAACGTCAAAGTCTCCGTCTAACGTAATTTCTAATTTCACGTTACAAAAATGAGAAAACTCGTGAGACGTTAAACTTAACCTCAGACGTTTAACCTCAGATGTTAAACTTAAGTATGAAAGTGAATGCAAACTCATTAATTTAAATGTAATCAATTTAAAGTCTCTCGATAACTTTGAGTGGTGGTAACGGTTGTAATTTAATAATTTAAATGTTCTAATGGCTATTATTATCATCATAACGATGGATATCGATGTTAGAGCTAGGTACTTAGAGACTATCTTATCTACCATACTACACTCGCAAACAAAATAATGGAATCACCCAAGCTATTGTCAAACAGACAGGCGAGGCGAAGCGAATGCGATCCGAAGCGTTTTTATTTGTAACTAGCGGCCCGCCCGGACATGATGATTTTCGTCCTCTGTAACCTGGTCCTGATGGTTACAAAGAAGATTTATGGAATTGTTTGAATCCAGTCACATAGAAAAGCGATCCGATAGTCTATGAGACTGGCTTCAAACAGTTCCATGCATTACAAACAAAAACGCCTCGCTTCGCGTTCGCCACGCCCGCGCGCGCCTGTCTGTTTGTTTGACAATAGCTTTACTGCGATTTCGCGCGATATTGAATAGTTAGTAATACGAGTAAGTAAATATTAAAAAAAAACAAAAAACCCGACTGCGTGAAAAACTGAAAAGACAGAAACAAGTCCAGTAGTTTAGAATTCACTCATTCACACTCACAGTCGGGGCCCATTCAAATTATACCAATCAAATCTTCCCAAGGGGCCCCGACTGTGAGTGTGAATGAGTTAATTCTAAACTACTGGACTTGTTTCTTTCTTTTCAGTTTTTCACGCAGTCGGGTTTTTTGTTTTTTTTAATATTTATTTTATTCTACTATTTTTAGTTTTTGTTAGCATTTATCAGTCCAAATTAAATTGAAACATAATATAAGTTATATATATTTTGGTAAACCATTTTTAAAATCCTTTAATTTGATACCCCACTTGATAGAATGTGAGAGATTAAAAAAAAATATATTAGTTCGGAACCCTTTGCACACGAGTTTGACTCGCACTTGCCCAGTTTTATGTACCCAGTGACACTCTCACGTTCAAGACGAATCTAACGACACCTCTCAAGTTAAAATCCATCAAGCCGTTTAGGCTGCAGAGCAACACACAGAAACATACATACATACATACACTCGAAAAACATAACCCTCCTGGCGCAGTCGGGTAAAAATGATACCATTATAAAGATTTAATTGTTTACATTAAATTGATAACAAATTCATTCACATCACGCCATTTTTAAAGAGCTGTACCGGATCAAGACTAAGTGATTCCATACTTTTGCTCGCTAATGTAGTTAGCTACAGCTTCGACGGCTATAACTAGAATATGAACCCTCGGGAAAATTAAATAGGGATTAAAACTGGGTGAACCATTGATAAAAATATTGTCGCGTTCTTCAACACTGTTAACGTGCTGAACAAAACGTTACCAGACGGTGTATTCATGAGCGGAAATAATCTTATGCCAATGGGCGTTATTATTATATCATAATCATCATGTTCGCGGGGCAAACATGGTCAATAATTGCCCAAAACAGAGAGGATTTGAAAGAAATAAGAAGAAGTGTTTGCCCAGAAGTGGCACACAAAGAGAGCTATCAAAAAGAATAAAAATTTGATCAATAACAAAAAAAAAAAATTTAAATAGCACATCAAAGATCTCTTAAAACAAAAGACAAATTCAAATTCCTACTCCATAAATGAATGAACTTCAACAAACCCAAACTCCCGGATTTGTTGCGTTTTATAGGACTCCAAGATCATGAGAAAAATACTTCTCGCGGCAAACTAGCTTAGTTTATATGCTCGGCGGGGTCTGAAGACCCGTCGAGAGCAACCCCCCTAATGGGGATGCATTTTAAAGGCAGAACTTACATGGAGGTTGGCAGCGGGCCACGAAACCAAGTTGAGGAAATCAGGACTCGGCGAAAATTGATTCCGTGTTAGCTGATTAAAGTAGATAGTGTAGGCTTGGGTTTATTGAGCTGTGTTTTTGTTTTGATTTTCTGTGTTTTGACGACGTTTGATGTATGTGTTGTGTCCATTAAAGCTGGATGTAATGACAAACACAAGATACATACAGTAAAGCAGCTGAACTTTGCTAAGTAGGTGCAGTCTCGTAGGTACAATCGATAAAGTTCAATCATGACCCACCATAAGCTTATTTTCTAACAGACTTTCAAATACAATTAGGT
Source organism: Agrotis segetum (assembly GCA_036375495.1). NCBI lineage: Eukaryota > Metazoa > Arthropoda > Insecta > Lepidoptera > Noctuidae > Agrotis > Agrotis segetum. The sequence goes on along the minus strand of JAQSVV010000175.1, from coordinate 4,445,923 downwards.
CCACATTCGCGTAAATATACATAACCATGGTAACGACTGTGATCTTTGTCAATTTGACGTATTTAAACGATTTTTTGTCAAAATGGGTCATGATTCAAGTTTGTCGACTGTACGTTACATGTATCTTATTTTGTGATTAAACATTTTTTTTGGAAATCATAAAATGAGTTAAGGAGGACTTCCTTGCGGAGGACGTCCCTTTCAATCAAGAATAACGTGAAATTCTCACAAAAGGGACTGTTCTTTGAATAGGCTAGTTGCCTTAAAAAATGTTATTAGTCCGTCTTTTAGATTATAGGACACGTATTTTTTTATTTGTAAATTAGACCAAAAATGACAAAGATATAGCCTATTAAAATTACGTGTGACGTCACGATGCGTGGCATTTTTCGCGCAGAGTGACGTCACAGGTAACTTAAATAGGCTATCTTTGTTCTTTTTTGTTTAATCGAAAAAAGAAAAAATACGTGTCCAATATTTTTTTATAATCTAAAATACGGACTAAATAGAATGTAATTGTTTTGACCCTGGAAACTACCCTATTGTCTTTATCTTTTAGGGCTGCGGTAACCTCTTAAGACATTCCCGCATCCAATAGAAAAATGTTCTGTTAATATTTACCAAAGTCAATCTTGAGATATTATAAAGTACCTACGTACCGCCATGTAACAAAATGACAAATACACACAACTCATGATAATTTTCCGTAGCACAGTGACATGTTTCATTATCTACGCTTTTGGAACACAATTTCAGTAATCTTATAAGTACGACCTATGTAGTACCTAAGTAGAATATGGTTTTCCAACTTGAAACAATTCCATTTTCTCGTCTATATGCGGAAGACGGCGGCGGCGCGGTGTCTAAGTTTTCTAGAACAAGTTACTTACTTATCTTTCTTAATTATGAATTGTTGCTAGTTAGCTCAGCTCCGATTAACTTATTTAATTAACTGCATATAGATATTGTAATTATAGAAGCAAAATTTATTTTTATAAGTTACATTCGAAGTCCCGTATTACAGAACGTTACTCAAGAATCCAGCATTACTTAAAACTAGATTCAAGCCATTTGATTGGTTGAAACTAGTTTTGAGTAATGCTGAGTCTTGATTGATCGACGTTCTGAAATACGGGTCTAAGTTAGTGGCTTAGTAGCCTATGCATAAAGACAAATTCCCCATATCTTTCCAAGTACTCCTTTCGAGCACCACTTCGAGAACCAGCTAGTCCAGTATCCAGACCATCTCGTTACCTCTTTGGGCCTCGGCGGCGCCGTCCATCCTCTGGCATCCATTGCCAAAGGGGTCGTTCAAGGGTCTTTATAATTATTTTTTTTTAGTCTAATATAATCTAAATATTATCTCCTCAACGACTACAGATAAAATGGAGTACGGACCTGTGATTCGCCTAGTTTTTTTTTTGAAGCTCAGTTATTACCCGCGGGTTCTTTGAGTCCGTGCTTCAACTGCTGACATAATAATAATAATAATATTCCACAACTATCACACAACGCCATCTAGTCCCACGCTAAGCAGAGCTTGTGTTATGGGTACTAGACAACTGATAAACATACTTTAAATATATTTCTAAATACATACATATTATAGATAAATAACACCCAGACACAGAACAAATGATCTTGCTCATCACACAAACATTTGTCCTGGGTGGGAATCGAACCCACGACCTCCGGCATAGCAGTCAGGGTCACTAACCACTAGACCAAGAAGAAGTATTAACTAGAAAGAAATAAAAAACGTTTATTGGCACACGCCACAAGTGCACACTGATGAGTCTCCGTGCTTCACTCGGCTGGAGCATGGTCTACACCCATAAAATGGCAGTTCCATTATCAGATTTTGAATATCGTTAAATATATTCCTCACAATTTTACCTATAAAACAAAGGATTTCAGCTCAATTTACAGGCAACTTTAATTCAACAGTTAGTAGCAGAGGTAGTTGAACCGTCTCACATTATTTTCGCGTGCGGAACCATCAAAATCTCGTTGGCATATCACATGAGTCGTAAGTGAGCGTAACCTTAGCTGGTGTTATCACGACCTGGGTGTTAGCCAACCAACTAGCTATCTGGGGGAAATAACGACTGTGTTAGTCTTTGGAATGGTTCGTAGTTAGTATCTTTAAAATGAGGCTGGATTTTTTTGTCTTTGTAATAGATTCTTCTTCTTTATTCAAATAATACAATATACCTAGTTTTAGAAGATTTTTAACAAAAGAATACAACGTGTAACGTTAATAGCGTAAAACGTCTCGTGGGGTAACTCAGCCCATGTTACTGTACAATGTTTGTTCTAAGACTTTCAGAAATTCGCAAAAAAAAAAAGAAAAGTTTTTTCATACTGACGGGCCCGATCAATTTTATTTCTCATTTTGTATTAGGTATACAATTATTTTTTTGGGAATTTCCAAAGGTCTTGGAACAAATATTGTTTAATAGTAACATGGGCTATATTACCCCACGAGAGATTTTGCGCTATAAAACACATAAAAAATAGTAGCCCACCAGAATCGGCAACAATGCTCGGAATGAGAGCCTACGAGGTTCTTTCTTATTTGTCCCTTAATCTTGAAGACTATCATCACGAAGTTTGCAGAGTCCTCGACTTACATGTCTATAATCTCGTTTTTTAACAGCTCCTTTATAATTTTATTGAAATAATATGATCTTGCGATCTGGCTACCTGGTTTATAGCTTTGGATTTTCCGATGCATTTTGCGAAAAAAAAATTAAGACTGATTGTCAATCTTTCGAGCTTCACGACTGTCAAAAACCTACAAATGTCAGCTGGAACCAACGGCGTTCCATTCCGTCCCAGGAGGACTCATTTGATGATTTTACCACTCAAAAAAAGTGGTATTACGGGTACGCCGTGACACGCCTACAATGACAATCTCTTTCGTTTTGAAGGATCGATAACATTTATTGCGTTTATTTACGTTGTGAAGCAAACGAACGTGTTCAAGTTACGAAGTAATGGATTAGGAATTTTCTTCAAAATCCTTTGTATTGTTATTGAAAGTATACCTATTACAATTGGAGTGTACACTTATCGATACCTAAATATTTGGGTATATAGGTTATTAGTTGTTAAATTGATTTTTGCACTCGTTTTATGCCCACACTATTCCCGCTGTTTGCCAGCTTTTATTGTTCCACACAAAACTGGGCAAAGTATTTTCTTAATTCATGACATGTAAGGGGTAATGCCGTAGAACAAGCCCAAAAAAACTCAGATACCTTTACACCGCAGTTTTATCGCAAAATTTGGATCCGGTCAACATAGTCGCGATGAATAATAACAACATATTTATCAGAACCGCTCACATTTATCACCAAATGATATTTATTTCAAGGGTTCGTTACGCGCCGGCTAATTGCCGCGTCCCCGGACCAGCTTCCGTCCATAAATTATTATGTGGCGCAAGTAGTGCGGACTTAGCGTGTGGTAGATTGACTTTTAATCATCATTAAGACCTCATGGAGTACTAGGCTCCCATAAAGGAAGGAGGAACGAAAGGTTTTGCAAGAATGATGGAGATTTCAGATGACAACTTGATCGATTATTTGGTTCTTTCACTGTTATGTTCTCCTGGTAGGTAGCAGTACTTGTAGTTTTGCAGTGTAGATTATGGCAAGCTTCATCAGATTTTTTGTACGAGCATAATATGAGCAAAGAACAAGTACAGATATTAATAATGATAGTTAATGTGGGGTATAATAAGTATGCCAGGCTAATATCGTGTATCACGAGATCATTGCATCAAATAATTATTATTTGATGCAATGATTTCATGCGATTGTTTCTGTGTGTAAAAACATTGTTGCAAAGGCGTATACAGGTCTTGATCAAATAATTCTTGCCAGGGATTAGCGGTTCGTTGTTAATCGCTGTCGTTCATAAAACCGCTGCAACCACATCTTATGGCACACGCCCCCGCGACAGCTCCGGGCTCTCGTGTTGCCGACGCCATTAGTTTTGTTTCTTGCAGACTACTCCCGGATAACCGGGACTTTCTCAAGAATAAATTAGTTAATGAACCGGAGGAATATTACTCTACTGGTGGCGCAGTGGTTATTTGATAAAGGTGTTGTTATTTATGCTCTGTTGGACCCATGTTATACTTATATTACAGAGGCCTGGCTTGAGTAACTCAATCATTTTGGCGTACGGTGCGTGTAATCGGCGAGATTAAGGCTCTCATATTTTGCAAAATCGACGTCCGATGAGCGGGGAAAGTTTGACGATTTCCCCGCCACCAGCGCCACTGTCGCGAAATTATTGAAAACCTAAGTTTTATGTATTTCATTTCTAAAACTTCAATATTTCATACAGTGTTCCCTTCACGCAAAATACATTTATTACTCTAGTAGAAATATTTTATCACAAGGATGTCAATGCATTTACGAATACAAAATGATATAAATACCTGTTGATGCAAACAAATATTTTATAAATATATTCGTCCATTCACAGACCTAAATATATTTTATAACATTTTGACACAGATTTTGATGTCCCCAGATAACAAAAAAAAAACTACTATTTTTTAGAAAATTTATGAGCATTGGCATACTGTGCCAAAATGACAATACCAAATTATCTATAATGCCCCAAACACACGAGCGGAGCGTTTTATTAACATGCGTTCACATTTTCACAAAGCGGGACGCCCTTCACCATCTGGTGGTGTGTACCAGTACACATTTTACGAATAAAACATTTACTGATTTGAATTTAAAAACATATTTTTTAATCTCTTTTATCATCAATTCATCATCATCATGATCATACGATGTTTTGTGTATAATTTAAGAACAATTTTTTCACTGATGCATGGAAAAACATTATCAAAATTAGAACTTCGATAAATAAATGTTTATTAAAAAAAACTACAAAGAATATGGAATTTATATTATTCTAATTCTATTATGCATTTAAATTACAACACCAAATTATTCATAAAATGTGTTTAAAATTTAAATTTTAAACACATTTTATTTTATTTTGTTGTTTATATTTATACAACAAAATTGCAGGTTTTTTGTCCGATCGCCATAAAAAGACTTCTTAACGTTTCTGGCGGGAAATCAGAACAAGATGGAGAACTTTTGTTACTGCTGCACTTTAGCAGCTGGCTAAATGAAGTAAATGATGGTAGTGTCATCCTCTATTCGTTCTATTAGAGCAACCAAAATTATAAATTTCCCGCGAACGTGCCTTTCCCATTTTTTTGTAGGATAAAATATCACACTTCATGTAAAAATAAAATTGCTATTATTTAGAAAAACTATTACTAAATACAATATTAAAAGAGTAATTTCTATGAAACTAATGCAGTGTCGTTTAGGCGATGCTAATTCCTAGTAAAACAGATTGTGGACGCGCCACAAAACTTGAATCACGATCACTATTTTTTTAAATTTACTAATTATTCTTTATATTCTAGACAAGTACGTCTAAATTCTTTAAAAAAAAAAAACAATATTGTACATTTGGTCTTAGATAATTATGATTTTCAACCACGTCGCAAAAAAAAATTTAATAGAGCGACAAACAACTTGTACTGAACACATGGTGAGACTGAGCAACAACCACCGATTTTTCATCGCATTCGCAGTACTTTGTGGCCAATCGCACAATTGTTTTTTTCTGGGCATGGGAAATAGAAAAAAATGTATTTCCATATTGTATCTGTTCAAACGTCAACGATTATAAAACGCGGCGTTTTTGTTCAAACTCCATTTGATTTTAAATGCTAGGCGGTGACAGTTAAGTTCAATTTTATGTACCTTTTTGTTAAAACTCTGCGTTTTTTTACGTCCAAAAAACAGCGCTAGTGAGAATGGAGCTTTATGCGATATTTAACAGCGTTGTGGGTGTTACTCCTTATTTGTAGGTGACATGGGTGACATGTAATCTTGAAGTATTCAAAATATTGACAATACAGTAATTTTCATTTAATTATTTTAATCCTGTTTCTTCGAAATTGTTATAAATCTTTGACGAAATGAAATAAATAATAATAAAAGTGAAGTGCAGCTTATCCTATATTGCAATTCGATACCATTAGTGGTTGTTTTCAGTTACATAATTATTGTTGACTGAAATTCAGTACTAATAAGAATAGTTCACGTGAAATGTTATATAGATCCAAAAGTATTGGATGATGGAGAATGCAAAATATTGCAGAACGTTGAACAAGAACCGTACTACGATATCACGATAACATTGATATAGGTACCTGTGAGTAATTTATTATATTGATAGAAACAATTCGTAATGTATATTATACGTATTCTAAAATTCTCATTCTCTCAAATCCCTTATTTGCTCCGTACATCAAGAATGTCTGTGCGTCAGAAATTTCCTGCAATTAAATTCAGTAAGTTCGGTTTCTTTTCAATATTTATTAATGAAAATAATATGTTATTGAAAATAGAAAGTTTATAGGTCTATTTTACAGCCATGTCCGTTTAATCAGGTCCCATTAAACACAGCGTATATATGCCTAAACATATTTTGAATAATCAATAAGCCTACGCTATCTTTTTCTCAATTTCCAATTTTTCTATTACGAAAATCTGACAGCCCCGATCAGAAAAAAAGTGTCATAGGTCTAGTCTGTAAGAGCCACGCTGGCTGACTGATTCGTCAACGAGCGACAGTGATGACACTACTTTTGAAAGGCAAAAGATGAGAGGACGATAGTGAATGTGTGCTTAGAATAAAACGGCGTATGTGCCCAAACACATTGACGTCTTTTTATAAATTAAAATTGTTATTAAATGAAAAAGTAACCTGATAAAGTTTTGACAAACATCATTACCAATTTATTGATATATTCTTCAGGACCAAAAGTTTGATCTACTTCAAGTACCACTCAAAAAACGTTAAAAAAATCTCTATTTTAGCGATTTTTTTTGATCGAGTCAAGTTATAAATATCGCGTTTTCAACTGGAAAATAACATAGACTGTTTATTGAACTATAACATACATTTTTTTCAGATCGAAAAACGAATATTTGATTGTTTGCCGTTGAATCAAAAATAGGTTGATTCCGAATTACGTGCCCTTAACCTTCAGTCGTGTTCTGTGCTCCTGGTACTATGTTTCGCTGTTAACCGGCGGATTAACGTGTCTATATTTCTTACGTTAATTACGTTGATGAAAAATTATTATTAAATCTGGATGAGGTAGGCGATTAGCATTTCCTCAGAATTCTCAGGCATATTTTTTGTAAATAATAATAAACCTTATTGCCTTCATATGCTTTTGCATTTATGAAGTTTCATTAAATCAGTTCAGACTTTACGGAAAATAAGGACTTGTATTTTGTATGAAACGTACCCTACTCTTAATTAATCTATTTTATGCGGGCTATTGTGAAATTTCTCTTTCAATATGTAAAGGAAAAGTAAAAAAACTCGTAGGTACACCACAAATATTTCGTGAACTTCTATTCATTCGAATAAAACCAAGTTTACGAGTTACGGTCGCGACCACAAAAGAGTTGGAACGACGACGGGTAAATAAAATTTAAACAATCAACGGGAAATTATACATAAAACTTGGTTCTGTTTTAATTCAACTTTTGTTACAAGAAAATACTGCTGATCTTTTCTAGGTATTTTTGAAAGTCTAATCGAGGGTATTGTTAATAGAACCTTACAAGATTCTATTAGGTATATTTTAGAGGTACCGTAGTTATTGATCTTGCCTGTCTTCACACTCCTCGCAATGTATAATTCGATTCAAATTTATTCATAATACAGCTTATTGTTGGGATATTGGTTCAAGGAATGGCAGTATCATTCTTGCAATAAATAAAAAGTTTTTGAGAATTTATTCAAAATATCTTATAAGAAAAGATGGTTGGAAATTATATGTTTCTGTGAAAAGTTAAAAAATCTTTTAATTTGTTTTCGATAATATTCTCCGACAAATTTTTAGGCTATTATTTCCAAAAATAAGGACTCGAAAGTTTGTATGAAATCCCGTTAGGCGACATAGTTTCCCTTTAAAAATAAAACTAAACTTCGTTCTCGTGGAACTTAAGTTTTTAAAAGACGCAATTCAAGTTGGTCTTTTAAATGTTTAAGGAGCAGTCAGTCTACTGTTAAAAATAAATTAAACTTTTAATAGAACTGAAGAGGTTTCCCTTGCAATTCTGATGTAAATGAGTAATTATTATTTTTAAGTTTCCGAGCCGACATTAAAAGGCAAGTAGAGATTAACTTTTGATTCGCTTGAGAGCCTGTCGTCTACCTTTGGATTAAGCTAAGGTTTAGTCTCGACCATTTTCTGGATGAATGTTTTTATATATCTGTATTCGTTTTTATTATTTTTCGCTCTTGCCAACCTCGTGTAGAGTCGAACCCAGAAAGGCGCATTACTTTGTGTAAGTTATTTCATCAATACGTTTCTCTAAACAATGCAGGAAAACATATTCTGGAGTCAATAATACGAAGACAATAATGAGAAGTCTGCCAACCCGTGCTGGGCCCGCGTTTTGGATTACAGCCCAGCTCTTACGGGTAGGAGACCTATGCTTATTTCACCTTCAAAATAATGCTTTTTCGTACAAGTACAGCAAATATTAACAACATTTAAAAAGATCTGCCTAAAAAATACGATCCCGCATCAAAAAAAAAATCTCAAACTGCAATCTGACCGTCTCTTTAGAGAAAACAAAAGAAAAAATAATTAAAAAGGCGTATAGAGCGGCCAAAAGCCTTCCCTTAGTAATTACATTGCCTCTTCCTTGACGCCAAGATTTCACGCACGGGTAATTTAAAAAATAAAAGGCCCCCAAGTCGCCTCTTCCAGGTCTATTTAGTTATCAAGAAAATGGTCTTGTCTAGTGTAATAAGCGTTTTGTTTGTTTGAAAATAAACAGCTTCGTGCCGCGGGGTGGACTGTGGATGTCATCAGTGTTGCGAGGTTAGCGGAATGTTGGTGCAAGATAATATAATTAATTATCTATTATTTTAACAATTGTAATTTTAAATCAAATACTAGAAAAGAGCACTTGGAAGGATATGGTGGAGGCCTTTGCCCAGCAGTGGGACAAAATGGCATATAAAATGAAAAATAAATAGGTACAATGATTTGTTACGATACTTAAACTTCCGTGAAAATTTAAACTTCATAGTGTGACGATGGCATTAACGCCCTTTGAGGGCCAAAGCCTGCCGGGGTTGCGGTCCTCAACAGATACCGTGACCCCGGTACGTCAAGGGCTATTGAAGGACACCGTGGATTTTCGTCAGTACAAGTCTGATCGTCCCTCCTGCGCTGCCCTGAGTGGGAGGACTCATTTGATGATTTTACTACGCAAAAAAAATTAAAGTGTGACGTTAGCTTGTTATTATAAATAAGCCTTGTTAGCTTTTAATTTAGACTTTAGCAATCATATGGCCGGCCCAGGGCGTCATCGAGAAATCGGAGTACTTGATAGAAGTCTTTTCAAAATGAATGCATTAATTTGTTACAGTCATTCGAAAACTATGTGCATTATTATGTTAAGAAGATAAATACTTTCAAACTCATCTTATGTCAGACAACCTTTTTAATTAAAACTGAGTCTTACTGAAAATCGCTGGCTTCTTTGCTCTCCCCACAACTTACATTAGCATTTATTCTTTACTTCAAAACTTCTGTTCGCGAAGTTATCTGGTGAAGATGATTGTTCTTTTAAGTAATCAGATCTTGCTTACGGCATCTTAATTATGTGATGTTGGTCCTTGAATTGTATAACTGAAGGATTTCATTGTGTAGTGCCCCTTTTTCGGCTTGTAACTGGTTTGATAGGAATCTTGAGTCGTAGATTTAGATAATTGTTTTTATTATGTTTTCTCCACCATGAATAGACAGTGATGTTTTCTCCCTGTAGAAAGGTCCTGTTGTGGCCTATAAGGAAGCAGCAGATAGAAAGTAGACCTCTGCTAATGCCTCTGCCAATTTGGCAAAATGAGGATTGCTGATCCGTTCTAAAAACTCCCTCTCTACTCCCTCTCTCAGAGAGGAGGCCTGTGTCCCAACAGTGGGAACATTTATAGGCTGATGATGAGTGAATCAATGAAGGGTCCGTTCTATAGCCACTGCGATTACTTTGGTTTGGTTTCGATCAAACACGATTTAAGATTGTAAAAACACTTTTAATGAAAAAAAGTGTTTTTACAACCTGCTAAAATTACCGTGACAAGTAAATTAGATTAGACAAAATGATGTTGCAGTAGGTAAAAGTCTATTGACTACATAGCACGAGTTTTTACTCTTTTACTTTACAGCGTCTTTCCAGTATTTACAGCGCTCTGGTGTGCGAAGAAGGATATAATTTTTTCCTTGTTTGTCAGTTTGAAAATATCAAAGTTCCAGTTTACTTTACGTCAGAATAACTGAAAACTCATGATAAGGCCTCTGGTTGTTACACCAAAAGTCAACTCAGTATCAAAACAAAACACTCGTTTCAAAACGCAACTAAACGCCGTTTGCCAGCATTCTTCTTATCAGTGAGCTGTCGGTGCCAACAAAACATGTGAATAACGGAATAAGGGAACGTCCCATTAAGTATTGACGCGTTGACGTGACGTCAGGTTGGTTCCAATTACATACGAGTAACAAATCAGTTGGCGACGCGTTCCTTACGTGGTGTTGCCGACCTTTATATGTGTGACGCTATCTAAAGGTGTGTCTAAATTGGCGATATATTTACTGCAATATGTTGCTACTTTTCCGGCCAGCTCTAAAACATTTACATCTCGGTAATATGTTTGAACTAGCATAGCTAGCAGTTTTTTCTTGCGGCCAAACACTCAAAATCTATTTTAAAAATAAAAAGTTGAAGAGTTTGTTGTTTTGTTGGTTGAACGCGTTAGTCTTAGGACTTACTGTTCCGATTTTTTTTTTTGTTAGTCTATTTATCGAGCCGAGCAATGTGGATAAAACTACGAGCAACAGTCTAGTACATAGTCTGGCTGCAATAATGCTAGCATTTAATTGTAGCTAGGTACTTATTGCAACAAAAATATTGCCCGTTTGGACGCAGCTTTATGTGGCGTTGCCGCCCTTCATTTGTGTGATACGCTGTCAAATGTTGTGGTTATAAGTTAAGGGTAGATGTTTATCGAAGTCATTTGTTTTGAACTTGCAGCATTGTATGGTGCCTTGGTATCTTTCGTCTTTGAAGCGTTGTTATTGTTATTGATTTGACTTTTTTGCGTTGGCATGTCTGACTATTGTTGTAAATGTTTGTGTTTGATTGGAATAAAATACAGTTTATGTTTGTAACTCTTTAACGTAAAAACTTTGAAGTAAATAAGAAGAAGAATGTGAAGGAAAAGTAAAGAAATACAATTTTTACCAAGAAAGACTGACTTTCGCGGGATTTTTGAAGCATTGCCTTGCTATTTGGCCCTGCAACGCAAAGGGTAACCGAAAAAACAGGATGGATTTTAAGTCCATGAGGTTTGACAATCCCTTCTGCTCCACTCAGGGCGGGAGGACTCATTTAATTAACAGCCCAAAACAAGACTTTAAACCTGTTTTAGTAAAAATTGTCACAGGCTAATGACATCTTTGTGGAAACACGAAACACTTTGAATACTATCACTTGTTTTGATATTAAAAAGTTCTCGAAACGCAACTTCCATTAAAAAAAAAAGTTGCAGATAATCGAAACGACTCAAACTCCCAATCCATCAAACTGCTCGAATCCGCAATCCGTAAAAATATTTGCGAACCATGAATCTGAATTTTAAATTCCGTTGAGTGGCTTCCCCTTAACTCTCAATTCCTATGGGGGGATGGTGGGCACAATCTAACGTGTCACTGGGGGCCATATCTCATACCATCGCGCATTGATGTGTCCTCTGTGTATGTGGGTAGGCAGGTATATGTAGGTAATATTTAGATAGCATTTTTGGGAATAAGTCGACTCAATAGCGGTCGCGGGACTCTTTCCATTATCGTGACCATGGACATAAAGAGCTATTGAAGGACACCGTGGATTTTAGTCAGTACGAGTCTGACAGATCCTCCGGCCTTGCCCGGGGTGAGAGGACTAATTTGATGATTTTACCACGTAAAAAAAACTGTACTGCTGTTATTGTGTAAAAAAAAATCCATCCATCCAATGTCTCGCATTTTATAAAATTAGTAAGATTGTTCATTCAAGATATACCAGGGTACCATAAGCCATCAGAAAGTCTACAGTAATAAAGTAGGCAATAAATAAAGTAGGCCCGGCAGGCCAAGTCACTAAAAACTGATCAAATTGGTATCTCTGGGTCCCCCACTAATATTTATATAAATGAGCACCTCACGCTGAGGAACAAAGTATTATTTCGTAAATGTAAGGAGGCAGCTAAACTTTACCAGTATAAATACGTATGGGTTAAAAATTGTACCATCCTTGTTCGTAAAAGAGACGGTGATGCTTCATTTGCAATTAGGTCAGATGATGATGTATCCAAAATTAAACGTAATGAGAACAATGCCAAAGAAAATACTGATAATTAGCTTTATTTGTCTCCATTATTTTTTATTAATTTATTGTAATTACTGTAATATGTTGTTAGGTATCTATCGTCTAAATGTTTGCTTATTATGTGTTTTAAGTAATAAACATGTTTTTAATAAATTAGGCTCCGTCTTCATAGATCTCAAGTTGGAACTGTTGTCCTTTCTGATAGACTTATTTGATTTTTTTACAGGTGACATACACAGCCCTGGTACTGTAACTGATACATATTATACATTTATCTATTCAATCGGGTGTTGTGGTTTGTGTTGGCTGTTTTATCCGATATCAGATTGTATCAATTTTATTGACATGTTTATAGTCTATTCACATTATGAACACCCTCAAATTGCAAACATGTATTTATATTTCTGTACTAAATATGTCTAGTAAACGTATAACAATTTTCTACCAAAACTGTAGGGGCATTCGCACAAAACTTGATCAACTATACAAGAACATTCTTATGAGCACCTATGAGGTCATAGTACTTACTGAAACCTGGCTGACACCTGAAATCTACGACAGCGAGTTCATAGACCAGCGCTATACAGTATTTCGTTGCGATCGTGATCGTATCGCTACAAACAAACAAGATGGTGGCGGTGTATTAGTCGCAATCTTAAGTTCTCTTAAGCCATCTGAGCTAGATCTCTTGCTAACACAGCGTACTAACCTATCACATAACCATATCGAACACGTTATTGTAGAACTGCAAAGCACTTATAATGGAAAGCGACATATTGTTAGCGCTGCTTACATACCACCTAAGACCTCCTCAACAGTGTATAATAAACATTTCGATACGTTGCAAGAAGTATTGAGTCATTCTACTGTTGATAGATTCTATATTGTAGGTGATTACAATCTCCCAGAGGCTAATTGGTCTGCGTCTTTCAGCAAGGATTCTAGAGTTGCTACCCTCAACTCTGTGGCATCTGTAACCTGTGCTAACTTATATAATCTTATTTCTATTCTTGGTGCTTCTCAATTGAACAGTGTGATGAATGACAAAGGCAAAATACTTGATTTAATTATATCTAACAACGACTGTTTAGTTTCCCGTTCCACAAATGCGCTGCTACCTATTGACATTTACCACCCTGCGTTAACCTGCGAAACTTGCTTAGATTTCAAAATTACCCCTCTGTCAAAGATTCCTTTAAATAAATATAATTTTCATAAAGCCAATTTTGACAACATTAACTGCAACATACAGCGAATGAATTGGACAGATATGCTTTGCTCTAAAAATTCCGAAGATGCACTGACTGTTTTCTACGATGAGTTGAATAACATTATTAAACAAGATACTCCTCTGGCTCGCGTTAGATCAGATAATTATCCTATTTGGTTCTCAAAGTCTCTTATAACTATCTCGAAAAAGAAACATAAGGCATGGGTCAAGTGGAAGAAGTTTAATAATATTTTGGACTATAATGTATTTTCTGGCTATAGGAGACAATTTAAGGATGCATGTTTAAAATGTTTTAATTCATACATAAGGTCTGTGGAAGACAGTCTGTGTAAAGACATTAAGCATTTCTGGACATATATTTCGAATCGGAAATTGAAATCTGGTATACCAGCTAAGCTTCAATATAAAGACTCTGAATCGAATGATCCGATCTCAGTATGCAATATGTTTTCCCATTTCTTTGAATCCGTTTTTGAACCTTCTTCACAGTCGCTGCCTCATTGGGAGCCCCCGCTTGACAATGCACAACACGGCACTTTGATCTGTGACATATCTTTTAGTGAGGATAAAATTCTAAAAGAGCTAAAATCTTTAGACATATCAAAAGGACCTGGACCAGATGGACTTTCTCCATATTTTTTGAAACATGTAGCAGTTTCTATTTGTAAGCCCCTTTTTATTATTTATAATAAGTGCATTTCAGAAGGAGCGATGCCTAAGCTCTGGAAAGATGCCTTTATTGTGCCTGTTCACAAAGCTGGTTCAAGGCGTCATGTTGAAAACTATCGTCCTATCTCTATCTTGTCTACCTTGTCGAAGGTCTTTGAGAGGTTAGTGCATAATGAAATATATCCCATTCTACATAATGCTATTATCCAACAACAGCACGGTTTTGTTAAACGGCGGTCCACTGTCACTAATCTTTTACTTTTCTCAAGCTTTTTATTTGACAATATTGATAGTCGCATACAGGTGGATGCAGTATACACAGACTTCTGCAAGGCCTTCGACAAGGTAGATCATGAAATTCTACTCAATAAATTGGCGTTCAATGGAATCCGTGGTAATCTTCTGAGATGGTTTGTTTCGTACATTACTAACCGCAGTCAGAAAGTTGTAATTAATGGTCATTCCTCCTGCATCGCGCAAGTTACCTCTGGTGTACCACAAGGTTCGATTCTTGGTCCCCCTTTATTTGTTATTTATATTAACGACATCAGCCAGTGTTTTATGAACTCCAAATTCCTTTTATATGCTGATGACCTTAAGGTATACAGAACCATTCGCGATGTAAATGACTGCCATCTGTTGCAGCAGGACCTGGACAGGCTGTCTAACTACTGTCGTAGAAATAAGCTGCAGCTTAGTTTACCTAAATGTAATCACCTACACTTCACAAAAAATAAAAACATTATAAAACACACATACACACTGTGCGATGCTCCCCTAAATAGATTGGATTCCATCCGGGATCTTGGTATTATCTTTGACTCCAAGGTTTGCTTAGACTTACATATTGGCAAGATAGTGAATAAGGCATACCAACTATATGGATTTGTTATGCGGTCGACACTAGATTTCAAGAAGCCTTCTTCATATCTTTGCCTGTATAAGTCGCTGGTACGCTCTCAACTGGAGTATGCCGTATCCGTATGGAGTCCATATTATAAGAAATACGTTGAGGCGATTGAGCGTGTTCAACAGAAATTCCTTCGTTCCATGCACTTTAGATGCTTCGGATGCTATTTGCCATATAAGGATTTACTTAGTAGATACAAACTAACAACACTTGAAAATAGACGTAGATATTTGGAAGCTGTGAATCTGTATGACATTGTTTCTAATAAATTTGACTGCATTGAGTTAACCAACATGTTATGCTATGTTGTCCCTAGAACAGTGTACAAGCGAAGGGTGCGCGCGGCGACTCTATTCTCCACGCGTACTTGCCACAGTAACACCGGTCTGCGTTCACCCGTTCGCAAAATGATAGATACCTACAATAGGACCTTTGAACATATAGATATATTTGCATGTTCCCCTGGTAGGTTCAAGGGTCTTATTCTTAAGGAGCTCACTTGATATGTTATATGTACGGTTTAAGGTGAGCATGATAGTTAAGTAAGTCTCGTTTTTATATTTTTATGCATGTCTAGCGTTTTAATTATTTTCTACTTAAATATTATATATCCCACAGTCAATCTGTGAACAGCGTTGTGGGCTACAATATTGCCTATTTTACATGTACCTAGATTTAAGTTTTTACATTGTATATTGTAGCTGTTAGTTGTTCCTTTTGAATAAAAATAAAAAATAAAAATAAAAATAAAAAAATAAAGTAATCCTCTCAATAATCCCAGCCAACAACCGCGAAACAAATAAAAAGTAATGAGTGGCGGTGTCGTTAATTACCTCTCGTCTCTGTGCCCCTGGTGGATCCTGGCTCAGCGTGACGTCACTACTTCGTGAGTCGATGAGCTTAAGTTTGTACTTTGTGGTTACAACGATATTAATTTATGGAAGTGACCTTTTGATTAAAATACTCGTATTTTATACTTCTATCAGGTTTTCTTCGAGCTAATAATGCGCATCATCATCATCATCATCATCAGCCGGAAGACGTCCACTGCTGAACATAGGCCTCCCCTTTAGACCGCCCCACGCCGAACGGCAATTCGCCACTTGCATCCATAGGCTGCCCGCGACCCTCACGATGTCGTCGGTCCACCTAGTGGGAGGCCTGCCTACGCTGCGTTTTCCGGTCCGTGGTCGCTACTCGAGAACTTTTCTTCCCCATCAAAGTCAATATAAAGTCAAGCAAGTACCAGGAAAGAAGTAAATACAGGTGGTATCGTAATAAAACTATTGCTCATGCCTATTGAATGCCTATTTGAAGTATGATTAACTAGGCTTATAATTATGCCTTTTACTTTGGATGCTGTTCAAAGTTGAAAAGCAATCCTGATAGAAATTTAAAGATGAGAGTGAGAGTACCTTCGATGTATAAGCCATACTAAAATAATAGTTTCAAAAAATTATCACAAATCTCTGCCAGCAGCCTTTGTTTTTGATAGCAAACGCGACTGCTGAGTATCCTGGGTTCGATTTTCAGGTCGGGCAAAGTGTTAATATCGGGTATTGGCGTTTGAAAAAGAGTGTCTATGGAGTTTCTTGCCTGTTCTTCTCCATTGAGATCTACACTTTGGAATTGGCATCTACAAGTACTTTCACAGTTATTATGTCTTCTCTATTTGTGTCTGTAACTGGCTTACTTGAAATAAATGATTTGATTTGATTTGAAAACCTTTTGGTGAATATAAAAGCGATGTCTTACAAGTTTAAATATATAATCGCAAATGCTTATCCAGTAGATTTATCTCGCTTGTTGTTGATTAACGAAAGCGAACAAAGTTAGATCAATAGTTGTAGCTATATGTTTTGCCCAGTTGTTATTAACTAGTTGGTGTTCAGGTAAACTTTTAATTGCCACTGTTTTGGGGCGTTTTGGTGGGTCATCTGGGACGCTGGTGTGGGATGTTCAAATAGGGAAATGTTGCGTTCATTATGAGTTTTGAAAAGGATTTAATTCTGGCTTAGTATTTGATGTAGATGCAAAGATTTGCAATTCGTGGAAATTAATCCATGGATCTATATTATTATCTATACTAATAATATTATAAAGAAGGGAAAATTTGTTTGTTTGTAAGAAGAGGGTAATCTCCGGAAGTAACGAACCGATTTAAAAAATTGTTTCACTGGTCGAAAGCTACATTATTCGTGAGTGCTATAGGCTATATATAAATTATAAAGATATCATGTATATTTAACCGCCCAACGAAGTGGGCGCGGGTAAGCTAGTAGTATTATAAAGCTGTAGTATAACTGGTTGAACTTGCTAATCTCAGGAACTAGGATTCGAATTGAATTGAGGAACTATTGGTTCTTTGTGGAGATAAAACCTGACACATTTAATACCCTAAAATAGTTAAGTATATAACGCACGTTTTACAGGTCAAAAGGTAAATAAAATGAAAACATGATTTACGTAACATCGTGGTATCTTTAAGCGGCTTACACCCGCGGCGTTGCCCGTTTCAAGTTCGCTAATTAATTAATTTATCATACCAGGAAAAGTAAGCGCTAATCTAAAGTTATAAACTATTCATGTACCTATTTTCATTAAAATCCGATCAGTAGATTTTTGTGACACGATGTATAGACATCCTCACAAACTTTCGCATTTAAAATGGTAGTTAGATTTCAAAACCGAGGACCATTCCTCTACTGATTCATCATCAACAAAAATCAACATTCCCCAAGCTAAATAACCATGACCCCCAATCACCCCCATAACAGTGCTAACGTGGTACAAAACACAATATACCTCAAGAGTCAGTTCCCTCTTGATCCCGAACTTATCTCAACAATTACTGATTCTAGTCACGGTCACGATTTATATACGTGTGTATCGATATGGGGACTGACCTGTGTGGGGGTTATTTTTGGGGTTGAAGGGGTAAAGGGTTGTTTTGGTGTAAGTTTCGGATGATTTGAGTAGTAATGGAGACTGCTGAAAGGTTTTAAGGGAAGACAGGATTATATGTAGCCTCGTGTGATAACCTTTTAAATTCCGAAAGATTACGTGGCTTGGACTGTTCTAAACACTGTTTTAAGCTTTCACGGTTTGTCTCTAAATTTAAAATGTCACTTACGGGATATCTTCTACGACTAGAGAGTCAACTCGCGATCATGGCGCTTGCAACAGCGTCGAAATATCGGGAACTCAAAAAAATAAATAACTCGGAAGATATCCCGTAAGTGACATTTTAAATTTTGGACTGTTCTTATTAAAGTTCACTGAGATTTCTTTTTTTTCATGGGCTTCTTGGGTTTGTATGTATAGCATAATTTGCACATAACGTTGCTATTGATGGGTCACAGGTATCCTCTTTGTGAAAGGCAGATGGGCTGTCATCAACCACAAGGAGCGCGAACCGAGTGCAGGTTGGTATTTATGTCAGTATGTCTTTTAAAATACGTTGCTCCCACACTTGGAATTTCTCCTGTATACCTAGTGGTTGTGTTTAAAAACATTTTAACTCACATACATACACCAACCCCAAGACCAACAACAAATACTTGTAGAATGGACAAGCACCAATCTACCATCAATTTTTACAACAAGGTCAGTACAATCAGTAACTAAAAAAATTACACTTTGTAGAGAAAGCTGCAAGTTGAAGGCTGAAGCTGGATTAAATCAAAATAATGTTAAACGAAAATAAGTGAACTTCACATTCACCGATCCCACAGTCAAACCATTACAACAGTTTTGTTGGGTTTAATTTATAAGTTTGTATTTTTATGAGAAAATAAATAAATAAAAATAAAATAAATCAACACGTTTACGTTCACAATGAAAATAATTTTCAATGCGGAACGGTTTCCTTTCAAAGTTAACACAGTTGATTGGCTAGTTATCGGAAAAATGTTGAAAGCTACAGATGAATGACTTCACATTATTAATCCGTCAATTGCCTGCAGTTTTTTTTCAATAATGTTAATGTATAAACGACCTAAAGCTATTTGAGAGCCAATCGGCCGTAAATGTTGGCTGTCAAATATCGGGCATTGGCTTTCCCTGTGGAATTTCTGAATTATACTTTTGATTTTTAACATAATTTTTGAATTAATGTCCTGTCTTTTTTCTTGTTAAAGAAGACGTATACATACGCATTGGACACAGAGTTTGTGCTACTTCTTATTAAAATCCGAAACGTTTGAACGGATGGCTGTTTGTCACTAAATCACGTCAGAACAGCTGAACGGATCTTGATGAAATTTAGCTCTGAGGCTAGTTTATAAGCTGATAACACATAGATAGAACACAGCATTTTTTAATTTTAGATGGATTTGCTTTTGACTCTAGTCAAGGCAAAGCCTACGATGGCACGAGCTTAGCGAGCCACTCTTTTGCTGTGCGCATTATGAAGGAAGAATGAAAACGCTTAGAGTGAATTAGTAAAATTGCATCATCTTATCCCGGTATCAACAATCCTTTGGCATAACTTTTGAGTTAAAACGCGTGACAACAGCTAGTATATCCTACTACTATTATAAAGGCGAAAGTTTGTAAGTATGGATGTATGGATGTTTGTTACTCTTTCACGCAAAAACCACTGAACGGATTTGGCTAAAATTTGGTGCACAGATAGTTTATAACCCGGATTAACACATAGGATAGTTATTATCCCGATTTTATGTTCCTGTGGGATAATTTTGGAGTTGTAGCGGGTGAAGCCGCTGGCAACAGCTAGTCTTTTACAATCTTACATTAAATTAAACCCAACCTTTAGATCAATAAACATATTGCTTTAACCCGTCAGACATATACGTCACAATAATTTATTAACCACCGTTCACGGCGGGACACGCCGTCACGCCGTCACGCCGTCATTACGTCACAGTGTCACGTAGTCAGCGCGGATGACCGGCCGGCTTTAACGACCTAAACTTAGAATTGTGAGCGACAAACATTTATTATTTAAACACAATCGCGGCCAAACCCCTACTAACGAGTTGAAAGCAGTTATCTATTGTGTCCGATTATAAATGTTATTGCAGACTGTACTTGTACACAATGTCATCATCTGCTTAGCCTAGTATTTCAGTTTTGATTTTCAGGTCTTAGTTATTTGTCTGACTACAAAAGCGTATTTTAGTCTGTTTTTTTAGGACTAAGTTAATGGCCAGGTAACAAATATTATAAAATAAATAAAATAAAATTCTTAACATTAATGGTTTAACATAATGTATATGTGTATAGTTACAAAAATAAACTGAGCGTGATAACTACGTCTGTATAGTGAGATATTTACACCTTCCAGAATTACACTACCGTCTGTAAAGGTAACCGTGACCCTGGAATGCAAAGGATAACTGAAGAAGCAGGGTGTATTTTCAGTAAGAGTCTGACAGTCCCTTCTGCTCTACCTACCTAGCTCCTACACTTTTACATAAATATAAGAACATGATTTTAGTTGTTCTGTTCACGTATAGTTTCATTTGTGAAATTCGCTAAAATAATTACAATCACCAAACGTTATTACTTATCACAATGTTAAGCAATCTGATATCTGCTATTACTACTGCAGCCCTAGTACTTGGTCTCGGGACTTA
The DNA here is from genome assembly GCA_036375495.1 of Agrotis segetum. Classification (NCBI taxonomy): domain Eukaryota; kingdom Metazoa; phylum Arthropoda; class Insecta; order Lepidoptera; family Noctuidae; genus Agrotis; species Agrotis segetum. Next base: position 4,424,998 of record JAQSVV010000175.1, on the reverse strand, counting down.
TCTCATTACCGTGACCCCGGAACATAATGGGCTATTGAAGGACACCGTGGATTTTACTAAAGTACGAGTTTGACAGTCCCGCCCTGCCCGGGGTGGGAGGACTCATTTGATGATTATACCGCGCTAAAAAAAAGCCCTTGTACTTACATACAAAAGCCATACTTTCCATTCTTCTATTACACTGATACGCCGCGAAACTACCACGTACAACATTAAAACTAGTTCTCAAGTGAAATCTATGGCTTTCTTCATTGTGAAAGACGATAAAAGTGTCTGAAACTGCAGGCTCCGATGTTTTTGTTTCAAATGTTTGATCAAATCGACGGATTATACGGCTAACTTGTGCCAAGACTTGCGATCGAAATGTATTCTTAGCTAGCTAGATGTTGGAGGAACTGTTTAAAAGTAACGCATTTTTTGAAGGATTACATTTTTAATCGTCTGCCGGATGCCCAATGAACTGTGTGCCAAAATTACCACCATGTGGAGCCCTGACACAGCTAGAAGCCGTCGCGGCAGACCTCGCAGAAGATGGCGGGATGAGCTGGACAAAACTAACAACCAGTGGCTTAACTAGCCTTAGATCGAAATAGCTGGAAGTCATGGGGAGAGGCCTTTTCCCAGCAGTGGGATGATACAGGCTGACAGTAACAGTAACATTTTTAACAGACTTTATTACTTTAAAAATTGAATTGATGATTAAGATTCCACTTTTCTATGTTACACTTCCTGTACTGGGTGTAAGGGACAGCCCTCTAAAAACTTTCAGGACTTGCTCAGTAGATGAAACTGAACAATCTTCCACAATTCTTTTTTTTCAGGAAATGAAAAAAAAATCAGTCTCAGCATAGAAAATTATCAAGTTGATTGGTTTTTTTGTATTTTTACCCCTACTTCTTTTTTTTTGTGCTACGTGCATCGGTTTTTTCTCTATATATTTACCTTCATCGTTTCAATTATTGTGCAAAATTAAAAAAAATATCTACACGTATCACTATTTTTGTATCGCGTTTATCTCACAAGTTACTGCTTGGTATTATAAATCACCATATTATACTACTCCGTTTCGGACGGGTTGTCGTGAAACGAGACCCCATGGTAGGGTCACATTCCATGCAACAAATTTCACAAACAACCGACCCCAAAACTTTGATGTTATTCATTAAGAGTTTTACTAAAAATAGTTAAAACGTTTACTGAGGCATTTTTCATGTCCTTGTAACAGTTTTTTTCAGATTATGTTACTAAGTCAAGTTGGTATTTTTAATACTGGTGTATGGAAAATTTTAGCGTTTTTCTAATCGAAAAAGTTTTCAAGTATATTTGAAACGTCCACTTTGTCTTGATAAAACACGTTTTGTGAAAGCGCTAAACTATTTGCAAAAGTCAATTAGCATGCTCGCCCGGGACTTGTCCTTCGAATCGGATGACTGAAAAACAAATTATGTCAGCCATTATTTACCTACAATAGATATAATATAGGGGATATCCCTGCTTAACCTTTGAGGTTAATAGGCGTTTTTTTTTAACGAATCTTGGGACAGTGGCTGCTGAGTAATGGCAGCTGCACAGCGAGTCGCGGGTTCCTTTCCGCATGGACAAATATTTGCAGAGAGTTGTTCCGGCTGTGGCTGATTGTGTATCAAACGCAATTTAATGTTTGTTAAACGCACTGAACATAAAGCAGAAAAGTATTTTGGAAAATTAAGAAATATATTTATGTCTTTACTGAAATTACACATGAAACCTAGGTGTCATCAAATCCCTTGCAAATATCAATTAGGATCGTCGTAATTGGATCTAGAGCCAGGCGTTTCGTCTTACATGCCTAGTTCATTGATAACAGCATTACATCTCACGGTAGAGGGTCAAACGATGTAATTAGATAAGCTTTGATAAGCCAATCAGCCCTTACACACCTGTGGGTTTGCTACGAAAGGACTATTTAGGGACTAATTTCTAAAGTACTTGGATAAAGTGTAATTAAGCACAAAGTTACCTATTTCAGTATAATGATAAAGTTTATTTCATATTGTGTTTCTAAGTCATTTTACTGTTGGTTGAAAACGTGTTCCCATGAATTTAAGGTGTTATTATTATACTGTGTTTTTTTTTGTATAGAATATTATATCGTCAAATACAGGAAAATGGACGGGAGGAACTTCCAGGACTAACTACTACTAAAATTGCCCCTTGCTTTCCAGCTCGATCCAAGGCTAATGTGGGCTATTGCAACATGTTCTGACTTTATCAAGATTCTGCATACTCGTAATCAGGCACGTCGCGATCGCAGTGTTAGGCCCTTCGTCCATTATAAGACTCAAGTTTCCGATACCTTACGACTTCAGTATCCAGGCGACTCTCGCAATAGAAATGCATATACGTTCGTACACAGGCACGCGACGCGCGACGCCAATCGCGCGCTACCTATCTGCTGACATCGCGGCGACTTGAGTTTCCGCGACTTTCAAGATGGCGGAACAATTTATTTACCATTTTTAATTTTATTCACAGAATAAAGGGTTCCGTAGCATATTCCTGAATCATTTTATACGGAAAGTAATTATTTTAAAAACGATAGAAAAATATTTACAATCCTCTATCAAATCATAATTTTGTATGCAGTTTTATTAAAAAGTTGGGAGAGATGGTTTTTTTTCTATTTTATTGAATAAAATTTTTATGTTATGGTAATTATGTTATAGTATTTGGATTTGGATTAATGTTAGGTTCCCAGGAAATTAACTGTGAAGGACGGACTGTCACACGATTGATCTTATAAAGATTCCGTTTTTTTTTTGAACCTTCGGAACCATAAAAAATATACTTTGATCGTCACAGTCATGTGTCAGCCATTTTATAAATTCGTATTCTTGACCACCCATCATGACCTTTTGACGCGGCGCTAGTGTCTATGTCGTTACATCAAATTGCATTATAAAAATTTAGTACCTCGAATTTTCCGCAGGTCATGAGTAGTGGCGAAACTCTAGTATCGGAAACTTGCGTCGCCTCGTGTACGAAGGCTCGTACACGAGGCGACGCAAGTTTCCGATACCTTACGATTTTGGTATCCAGGCGACTATCGCAATACAAATCCATAGAGGCTCGTACACAGGTCGCGTCGCCGACGTGCGTCGCCGACTCTAGTCGCTCGCTACTCATCTATCAAATCGCCGATACCCAAGTCTTCGCGATTTTTAACCGACGAAAAATTTGTATCTATTATTTTAGAATTTATTATTAAAGTATCTGAGGTAGAAAAATATCCTTGTTTGTATCATTACAATTAATAATAATAATATTCCACAACTATCACACAACGCCATCTCGTCCAAAGCTAAGCAGAGCTTGTGTTATGGGTACTAAACAACTGATAAACATACTTACTAGGGTATATTTTCTAAATACATAAATTTATTAGATAAATTACACCCAGACACAGAACAAATGATCGTGCTCATCAAACAAACATTTGTCCTGGGTGGGAATCGAACGCACGTCCTCCGGCATAGCAGTCAGGGTCACTAACGACTAGACCAACAGGCTTGTCAAATTCAAAGAATATTCTAATAGATAATTAGCATGGAATAAGCTTTTTTTTTAACCGACTTCAAAAAAAGGAGGAGGTTATCAATTCGACTGTTCTTTTTTTTTATGTTTGTTACCTCATAACTTGCGACTGGGTGAACCGATTTTCATGATTTTTTTTTTCCCTCGAAAGCTGGTGCTTCCCGTGTGGTCCCATTGTCACCATTTTAGGATTTGATGATTGGATCTTGGAGAAATCGAGGGCAACCCGGCAATTTTATTGGCTGACACATAGTTTTTCGCAAATCTTATGAAGTAGTTCAAGTACTTGCGTATGGAAATCATCATCTCATGTAGCTGAGCTGATGATGGAAGGTACAACTCCTCAAGTAAGAAAATTATGTTTGAGTTCGCATATCTCCGGAACTATAAGTCCGATTTTAAGTAATTCTTTTTTTTTGTACTAGGTATCATTCGACTTAGGGAATACTGCAAATTTCATCAAAATCGGTTCAGCAGTTTTTGAGATAGGGAATGAATGAAAGAGATGTTAACGATGTTATTACCGGTGCTACGGATTAATTAATTCTAGTGCACATGTAAGAAAATGATGTATTTGACAAGAATTTTGGTTGAATATTTAAACTAAAAAGAGTAAAATAAAAACTTTTTCAAAAAAATGTGACCGCCTTCAAAAACAACCACAAAAAAGAGTAAAATAACCTACAAAACTTTTCTGTCGGAAGTCGGTGGCAAAAGAGACAATGAAATTAATAAAAAAGTCACCGACTTCCGACAGAAAAGTTTTGTAGGTTATTTTACTCTTTTTTGTGGTTGTTTTTGAAGGCGGTCACATTTTTTTTTTGTTGTACTAGGTATCGTTCAACTTAGGGAATACTGCAAATTTCATCAAAATCGGTTCAGTCGTTTTTGAGATAGGGAATGAATTAATGAGATGTTAACGATGTTATTACCAGTGCTACGGATTACAAAATTCTAGTGCACGTACAAGAAAATGATGTATTTGACAAGAATTGTGGTTGAATATTTAAACTAAAAAGAGTAAAATAAAAACTTTTTAAAAAAAATGTGACCGCCTTCAAAAACAACCACAAAAAGGGTTAAATAACCTACAAAACTTTTCTTTCGGAAGTCGGTGGCAAAAGAGACAATTAAATTAACAAAATGTCACCGTCTTCCGAAAGAAAAGTTTTGTAGGTTATTTAACCCTTTTTTGTGGTTGTTTTTGAAGGCGGTCACATTTTTTAAGTGGTAAAATCATCATATTAAATGAATACTCCCACCCCGGGCAGGGCGGGAGGGACTGTCAGACTCGTACTAACTAAAATCCACGGTGTCCTTCAATAGAACCTAACAAAACGATAGCGCGATCTAACTTGACGACAGCGCCATCTATCGAGCATGGTGTCAAACTTTTTGCACTTTTATAAATTATTATGGTTTCGTTACAAACATTACTACTTTAACCCAGCTTTGTCATGTACTTGCACATACGACAAAAAGCAAAATAATTAAGTAAACGAAAACATTTAAAAAAGAAATTCAAATCTGAAATTTGAAACCACGGTCATCATCATAGCAGTAAGGGCGTCAGCGTTCCGGTGCAAATAAAAGAAAACTATAAAAAAAACCTAGAAAAAAATTGAATAAACCTCTAAAAAACAACTAAAACATGAAAATAGAAAAATTCTATGTTTACCTGGGGATTGAACCCATGGTCACCGCCTTGAAAGTCAAAGCTTGAACAAATCGAGCTACCTTGTAGCCGTTTGGTGCGGCGAAATTATGAACCATATTCTTTCTAGATTGATTTTTTTCCTCTATACGCGCCAATTTTTAATTCTAAAAATTTGAAATAGGAATGCGCTCGTCATTTTTAAAATAGGAGCATTTTAATTTATGTTATGAGATGTACATTACATTACATTTTGTGTTTTGTACCATGTATTATTAAGGTTGAATATAGAATGGTGGCCGAATAGACGATTTGAGTCTTACGACTCGAGTCGCCGCTGTGTACGAGCTCGATGCAAGCGACTGGATGTCGCGGACTTAGGTATGCGACTGGGATGTATCTGACTTTATCAAGATTCTGCGTAATCAGGCACGTCGCGATCGCAGTGTTAAGGCCCATATTTGAGGAGTAGCTAGAGAGGCGTCACGGCGTGACGGTGTAACAGAAGGTGACCTTCTGTTTGACACAGAGCCTCACCAGACATGGATGTTTCGGGAGGTTCCTATATCTGATTGCGAAGGAAGAAACTCCTTTAAACTTCTTTACATAAAGACCTTGTCCTGACAATAGCAAATTTCAACAAAAAAAGTTGTAATAATTATTTCGGTACAGGCATTCGGAAGATGGAATGAGACTTATGTGACTAAGATAGTGATGAGTATGAATGTTGATGGATGGAGAGGAAGAGGAAGGCCAAAGAAAAGATGGATGGATTGTATACGATATGATTTGAATGAAAAAGGAGTAAATGATACTATGACGTGTGATAGGGGAGAATGGAAGAAAAAAATGTTGTGCCGACCCCAAGTAAAAAGGGGTAAGGGCATGAAGATGATGATGAGCTTTGCGCGTCCATTTTTATTTATGAAGCCCAGATTTTCTGAATTAATCGACACTAAATAATTGAAATTACATAATTATTCAAAGCCAATTATCAAGCAAATGCTAACAAATACTGTAATATCTTGTAAAAAATCTTCATCGAGCAGACTGTCTAAATGTTCTCTCGTAAAACTTTCATAAATATTAACTTTAAAAATTCTCCAATTGTTTTTCTTAGGAGCCGGCAGACAAAGTTTAAACTGGCGCTTAAACCAAGATTTTATTTTCATCTGTAATGCGTTTTTTGTAAACTAAAACTATTACATTTTACTATCGGATCGGAATATTGGAACGGAGCCAGCGCTGGAGGGAATCATTTTTCTAAGATGGTTCAAGTTATGCTTAATATTTTGCCTTGTAAGATGTAGAGGGGATAACGTTTTGTAAGCTTGGGTCTTTCGACTAGGAATATGCTTCAGTTTTTAAGCAATTCTAGTGTTCTACATACTATGACAGTAAAGCAGTCTTTACGGCACACTGTCTATAACAAAGAAGGGTTTTGAAGGGGATCCTCATCTGAATAATTAAAATCATATTTCTATTCTACGAATATTATAAACAAGGAAGTTTGTTTGCATGGATGTTGGTTTTTTTTTGACGCATAAACTGCTGAACGGATTTGGATGATATTTAGTACACAGATATTTTATAATCTTGATTAGGACGTAGTAGGATAGTTTTTATCCCGATTTTATGTTTCTGTGGGATAATTCTCGACTTGTAGCGGGTGAAATCGCTGGCAACAGCTGTTGCTAAATAATATTTGAAAGAACTTTGTATATTCAACTTTACTAAACTCAAAGAATATTGCTGAACTACAAAAGAAATGTGTTACACAGTAACTCTGCAAGTTAAAATATTTAATTGAATTATGTTTTTTTTTTATTCACGTAGATCATAAAACGCTTACCACGAAAATATAAACACCCGTTTAAAGCTTTTCTAAAAACGTAACTGCAAAACAGCTATCACTATCAAGGAGAAATGTTGTTTTGACGTTGTCAATTGTTTTAAGACAAGTGATCAACGGGTGTTTAATTTTTTTGTGGTAAGACGGTTTAGCTCTTGTGATATAGTTATTTTTATAGCTCTAAACCTTCAAAAATGAATTTAATTTGTATGTCATTAAATAGACACCATATACATGTCACGTGTTTCACTATAAACTTGAATGTAATAGTAAAACTGATCGCATATTCAGTGTTCAATAAAATTGATAGCGGTGAGACGTCAAAGTATCAATAATATTGAAATGGGAATTTTAAAATATTACACTGTATCAAATAAAGACGACTTTGTGTCGTAATAAAGTGTCGCTTAGCGAGTGTTGAAGAATTTATGTGTATTTGGTGACGTCATCATACATTACATGAATGTGAAGATCCGCTTCTGAAGAACTTTGTTGAGTCTACGAACGCTACGCCGTAGCACCCGCGTAGCAATTGCGTAGGCCGTAGACGCGTAGCGTGTGTCTACGATAATTTCTATTTTAAGAGACATTTATTATTTTAATTATTCATTGACAAATACATAAAAAACTAGCTTGATATATTCTCTTGTTTACGAGTATATCACTGCAGCACTGGCACGAAATAATTTCATTATTTTTAGCTCTGCACTTCCACGGCGCTAGATTTCAATTTACTAACGCAAACACAGATTTAATTTTTATAAATCGTTACTCCACACATTAAACTTCATCAAGAAGCCTGATAAAGTTATAAGTTTAATATAAGATCCTGGACAATTTCGGTCATGGTGGTCAATCTTATTCTAGTGCATAAGTGTGTACGCATGCACAGGTGAACTCTCTGTTCCTTTACCCTCATTAATCCGACATACAAAAACGGCTGAACTTTGAGTAAAAGGAACACAGACAGTTAATAACCTGTACGTTAATAATTTAATATCGGGTTCAACTCTGTATGAAATTGCTTACTAGTTGTAGAACTTCATACGGGCAACGCAACGCGCGCGGTCATAAGCAAGTTATCAAATAAAGATCACAAGATCAAAAGCATTCCCTTTTAAAAGCAAGTACAAAAGAAGTAGCACGTCATGTCTATACTATTCAAGTCGACACTTGCAAAGGCCCAAATGAAAAGACCTCTCACAAAGTGAAACTACAAAGAATTAATGTGACACAGTTCCAAAATGGTCTAAAAAGCGTCGCAGAAACGGCAATAGAGTAATTACGTTTGATACCAAAACTTTAGTTGCAATTGCTGAAAGAAGAACGGAAGTGCCGACGCTCGTTTGCCATTTCCTTCTGCTAGAGGGCTCGCCACTAGCTCGGGAACCGAAAAAGTATCGATACTAGAGCTGGGAGTACCGATACTTGAAACTTTGCTTCAGGAAGACAGATTAAATTCTGATACTGTTTTGGGTTTGTGATTCTAAATATGATGTTTTTGTTTTTAATAATATGTATTGTATTTTCTTAGTTTATGAATTCATCTACCTTGCCCGGTGAGGACCTGAATCAGGCGTAATATACAAATGCTCATAGCGTCTCTCCAGGCATTAATCAACGCGGTGGCAGCGTGCCTATGTATTATTTTTTTTCACACCAAAGTTACGATTTGGTCTCATTTCCCACTGATTGAGGTCAAGAATGAGTCTTAATAAGTTGACAAACGGGGAGGCCTTTGACCAGCAGTGTTCATAAATATGAGCTGGATTGGAAAACTTGGAAATCATGGTGTGAAAATGATGCCCAGCATTAAGGTGGGCATTTAGAGGATTTATTTTTCCCATTTTTCTAACGTCAAAGAGTAAAACTATCGATATTTTTCATTCCTGACATAACCTTGCCTTACTAACTGAAATGTGCTATAATAACGAACGGGAAATATATAGGACTGCGTGTGATAGAAGGAATTTTATGTGCGCCTGGTACGCCTACAGTTTTTGTTTATGTATGTATTCCTAACGGCTCATGTCGTCCTGGTACCTCGGATTAGATAACATTTTATTGGTTGTTTTTATGTTGTGTGTACAAGAATTATTTGAGGGTCGACTTTTGTGGTCCTCGTAGACTAGGTTGGGTTGTGTTGGTTTCAGGATTGGTAAAGAAAGCCTTATTATTATGTAAGTGGGTCGTTTTTTTTTCAACAGTGTTGTGTTTGGCTTCCAATTTAAAAGCTGTCATTTACTGGAGCATTTGTCGGTTCCCCCTGCTTTACAATACTCAACCTGAAACTATTACTTGAAAACTGGTTGTTAGACTTTCGGGATCGCGACTAATATAAACGGATATAAAAGAACAAGACATTGCCGTTGTTAGCATCATGTTATGTTTAAAAATGTTTGAGACACGCCACGAAGCGCCGCATCAACAATTTTTTTTCCAAGTAATTGATGTCTTATTCGCGCCGCCCGTCGTATCGCTAGCTGCTTAGACCAAAGTTGGACAAGCGTTAGACTGTCACTAAATACCTATTTATGTATGAGTCCTCGAACGTTTTTTTATTAATTACCGTATGAAATTGTAGCCTACTCACTAAATTATTTGATAGCAATAAATGCCAATTCTGAAATCATTCAACGAACGAATATTTAAAAACATTTTACCTATCATATTTGATAATTTCAAAACACACTACCAACAGAACTACGAACCTCTCATCTGTCTGACAAGCCCCGACTCATTTCAAACGAGAATTTAATTCATATCTGCAATCCAGTCAACTTGTTGAGCAAAATATTTTTCAATATGAAACGAGTGTTACGCATTACCCGGATTGAATTCCAATTGAAAACGATTCGGATTATGTCAGACAATCCTACAATAAATATGCTTATTGTATATGCATTCGCATTTTTATTATACGTATTTTCTAGAGTGCATTTCGAGTGGTTAGTGGCGTATGATAAACCCTGGATTTTGTGTGTATAGAGATTTTATTAAACTGCCACGGAGTGCGGGATAGCAGAAAAGCTCTTTCATTTATGTATTTCTATTTGTTCTGCATATGCGAGTCACTGGAGAGCACAAATAAGACCAGTACAAAATCGGAATGGAAACCGATCTTTATTCGGTCTGCCACATCTTGTACTGAACAGTTTCGCCACAATACCAAAACTCTCAACAACCACTTTAGAAAACCATTAAAAGTAGTCGCTCTGCTCGAAATCGTCTAGATGGTATCATATAATTATCATTTGTTCTGGCTAATGAAACCCAACGATCGTTGGGTTGACGATATCGTCAACATTTCGGGAAACAGATGGATGGGCAATGTACAGAACTGAGAAGTATACCAGAAAAAATGGAAGGTCTTTGACCAACTGTAGGTGATCCCGGGCTGACACGATAATGATGAAATTATGAGTTCTTCTACGTAGGCAGTAAAAAAGACCCGAAAGTGTCGGGTTTAAAAATCGACACCACGTACGACCGCTTTTAGTGTCTCCAATATGCTACGCTTATAACTGAGAAACTTTTTATATTTGTTCTGTGGAAGTATAAAACACACATCTAACACCGGCTACCATCTAATATTTAAGTACCTACGTGCGTAAATATTCCAAAAAATCTCGTAGAGCAAATGACATCCAAAAATAACATCTACCCTCTAAATTATCCGGTAAAATTCCTTTCAAGAGTGCTTAGAGCCGGCTAGATATCTAAGACACAGGGAGGTATTCAGGCATTCAGTGTAAATCTTGTGTGAGCGCGGGAATGCGGGCCTGTGTCGACGCCATGACAGTTTTGCAATTAGGCGACCCGCAAAATGGCGAGCCCGCGAAATTATCGCGCGGTTCGTAATGCCACGTGCAGACTTTGGGAAGGATTTCAACCAATATTGGATGTAACCTTGTGTTATATTGGTTTTCCACTACATTGGTTAATTTACATGAAATTAATTTAGTGTAGTGGGCGGTGTTGGTTTAGGTTTGACTTAATATGTTGAAAGCTGTTTTAAATATACATTTTAAACATGATACTTTTGATATAGGGGTAAACTAAATTGAGAATTTGTAGCAGTATTGTTTGGAAGATTTTAATTGGAAAACATGCATCAATAAATTACTCCATGCTATAAAACTTTCTTCAACGTGAGACAAAAACATGGCTCCAACATTGGCCAATGTGTACCCGCGGCTCATTCCCAGTGACTTGTAACTAAGTTTCAGCTGAAGTGTCAGCCGACTGATTAAGTGACTTGCATTAGACACTGCGGCTGATTTTGTCAAAGCAAATCGCCTGCCAAATATTTACTTACTTTGTTAACTTAGTTTAAGTTAAATTGTTGAGTGTAAGCTTAGCTGTTCAATATCGAGACTATTTTGTGTTCCCGTACATAATTTGTAGTGTAAAAAAACGATTAGATTTATGTAGGTATAAAGGTGCCATTTTACCGTAAAAGTGGAAATGTTAGAGATTTACTTTTTCCCTTATTCTATTACACGATGATAAACTTTAGAGTTCGGATCCCGACTCAATCTTAACCGTTTTTATCCCCTAAAAATCCTAAAAGCGAAAAAATGTAAATTACATTTCCTTGGTTCACAAGAGGTTCGCAATAGGCGTAAATTGCTCCTTATTCGTTCCCAGTCGATTCCGTTTCGTGGCTAATGGCATCAGAGTGTAGGTAAATACTGGGTAAATATATACTGCGGGCTTTTACCGTATTTGAATAAGATCCGTCGCCGTACGATCGACGTGTCACGAATAGTTTTTGTGAGCTCCTCTGTTTTATGGTTTCCTGGTAGCTGCGGGATGTTATTGGCCTCAATTCGTCGCCTAAATTTTAGTCTGTACAAGGAAATATTATAATAAGTTTAAAATAGAAAAGGCACTTCTATTTCTCATAAGGTTTTATATAATCTCTTCTATTTATACTTTTATTTATTGGCACATTCAAGCCATAAACCGATGAGATACAGACAAATTCTTAGTTCTTTCTTTGTGCAACTATGGTTACGTAAGGAATTATTATGCAAATATACTTCTAGACCCAGAGGGTTAGATTTTCAGAGAATTTAAGTGGATAGATACACTAATCTAGTACATTTTACCAGTTATTTATAAGATGTTTATACCCAGAAGTTTTCAGAGCTCAGTAAAAGTTTAAAAATTTTACTTTTCGTCGAAAGAAAAATAACCTTAAGGCCTTTGTCAAACAGACAGGCGATAGCGAACCAAACCGAATCATGTCATATAAAAATGCGAAAGCGATCCGATATTCTATGTGACAGGCTCCAAACAATTCCATACATTACAAACAAAAACGCCTCGCTTCGCGTTCGTCACGCCTTTCTGTTTGACAATGGCTTAAACGCTAAAATTATTCTAACTTTTTAAAAACCGCTCGTAACATTAGCCACTTTTTTTTAAAAAAAACTATAGATGCTAAATGTTATAAAGTTTTCAGTACAATCCAACCAAATCAATTTCAATTAAACTTATGAACGGTTGGTGACCACCAGCTTGTTCAAAACGGTTTCACAATTGAGTTGGCCCCAACGTGTCTCTTTGACGGCCAGGACCGCAGCGGACGGCCACCATTGATACACAGAGGCTTGCGGTTTCACAACTATAACACACTTGACCAGAGTTTATGGGCATAAGGCAGAAGTTTGGGGTGAGGAATTCATGATACGAACGCGTGTGTCGGATCATTTAGCTCCCTTCAAAATGGTTGAGGTGAAAGGTGCTGGTACATGTATTGTGTCATGTTCGTGAACGGGCGCTGTCAGTTGAGACTGGTCATCTCTTAGGTTAGGTTTATTTTAATTATTATTTTGTTTCTGAATTGTCTTTTTATTGTAATTTTTACTGTGGGCACTTTTAACTTGCTACATCGTTCTCACATAATGTAGAGTACAATCTCAAAATTAATGATGTAACAAAGGTTTTGTAATAATTTTGGCGATCTAAAAAGAGTGTCCATGGAGTTTCTTGCTTGTTTACTCCTTGGAATGAGCATTTACGGTACTTTCACAGTTTTTATGTCTTGTGACTGGGACTAATTATGTAGAACCATAATTTTATAATATTTAATTATAACGGTTTTCTTTGTCATTGACAATTCAATAGTGCGTATATGGCGTACTTGAAATAAATGATTTGATTTGAGCTTAGAAATTATTATTTACTTGATTTGTGGTTTTAAGTCACTCAAGTCTCGCAGTTTTCCGCTCCACTCTCAACGACTTAAAGACGATATTACATCATAAAAAATACCTACTATAGTAAGTTTTTAGGCTATTATAACAGCTAAAGTATGCACATAATTTGCAAATGCACTGAATATTAATTCGTAATATGCGAAAACATACATTAAAACTGAAATAATTACGGTTCGGCCCAACAACTTGAGATTAAAACAAAAGAGAGCCGTCTTTATAACTGCAGTATGAATATAAACTATGTTTAACCTTGATTGTGTACGTCTATCATAAAAGGAGGATTGTCTAAGGAACACTGTTTCATGAATTTTAAGTATGTAAGATTTGCCATCGTCGTCACCACACACTGTTACACCCAAAAAGCTCAGATACGCCTGAGACCATTGATGTCATTTCGAAACGGGGATCGGGCAAGAGCGTTTCGCAGGAGGAGCCGGAGCCTTCTACAGGAGGGGGTTCTGATAAAACTGAAAATCAAACGTAGTTACAACAACAGCGGTAGTTAGCTGTTTTTCGACAGGTAAAAATTGTAAGCAGGTCTTGCTAGCGACGGCGCTAGTCAAGGCCGAGTCGAAATTCGGTGACCATCACGTTTTAAGAGCGGTACTGGACCAGGGATCGCAAACAAACTTTGTTACAGAAAGTGCGGTTCAGGATCTGAAATTAAAAAAGATTTCATCAAGGGGTAAGATTTCTGGTCTAGGAGGAGATCAAGAATTACTGTCGAAATCAGTAGTTTTTATGAAAATTCGATCTAGAGTCAATCCATATTGCACATTTACCTTTAAGGCTCAAGTTCTGTCCTCTATCACTACTCTTCTTCCAACGAGGAAGGTAGATAAATTGGAATGGTCAGAACTTGGAGGGATTGAACTTGCTGATCCGAATTATCAACAACCTAATAAAGTAGATCTTTTATTAGGAGCTGACATGTGCAGTCAGATAATAAACGAAGGGTTCATGCGAAGTCCTACAGGTTCTCTTATTGCTCAGTCTACAGCTTTAGGTTGGATTTTATCTGGAGTTGTAGACTCGTCGGTTACTCAAACCGAAAGTGTACTGGCATTACATTGTCAAGTGCAAAAAGAAGAGGACTTGTTAAAACGATTTCCAGAACCAGAATTAAATCAAAAAGCATCTAGTCAACGGAAACTGACAGATGGGGAAATAAAATGCAAAGAGCTGTTTAAAGCTAAGGAAGCTTATTTGCTACTAGGTGACATAAAGCCGGTAGCCGAAGCGGATATAAAAAATAATCACTTAGCTCATCATACGGTTGTTAAAAAAGACAGGGATAAAATAAAGGAGAGTATAATTGGTAAAAAGGGTAAAGGGCAAGCAAGGATACGTAAAAAAAAAAGAAACACTTACCTGGAACAGAAGATCGAATAACTTCCAGTACTCCGTCAAGTAGTCTCGGCTGCAAAAACCTGTAATTAAATAAAATAATTATCGGAAAAGTATTATTGAAAAAGATTATTGCTCCTGTGATTGTAGATCAAAATACAAATACAAAAATTATTTCTGAAATAAAATAGGATTAGTAAATAACGATATGAAATATTAAAACAATGGTTTACTTACCGTAGTAGTTTAGGCGAGTTGAATAAACCGGTATCCAGGGTAGGTACCAAATCAAGCACTGCTAAATTAGAATTTAAGCTTTTTAATGAGATGGCTGTATAAGAAACTAACAATTTGAGTCTAAACTATAGGTATTTGCTAGGTACCTAAACTATGTTTGTTACTGAATAGCGCACCTATTTGATTTGTGTTAGAACTAATTCAATACTTGGAAGGTGAAATTTAAAATATGTAGGCATAGTGTGTTAATTTTTGTTGTTATTGAGGTTGTTTGCTTACATCTCTTTTAATATTGTTAACTTTACACTACTTGAGCTATTTAGTAAAAATGTTTAATGTTGTTTCATGATGTAAATTTTATTAAGGTCAATTTAAGTTTGCCCTTAATGGGGGGAGTATGTTTAACCTTGATTGTGTACGTCTATCATAAAAGGAGGATTGTCTAAGGAACACTGTTTCATGAATTTTAGTACACAATAACTCGATAGATGGTGCTGTGCAATTTGTGATGTTGGTAGTAAAATACGCCACCGAGTAGTATATAAGGACCAATGTATATGGCATCATCCTCTTTCTGCGAATAAACACCGTTGGAGCAGGGTTGCTGTCATTTTATTCTCTGATTCCAACCGAAGCCCTGCGAAGACCCTGACTGACATCATCGGGTCGAACAAACTACATTATGAATCGTTTTAATTGTAACTAAACTCATAAAGTGTACCAAAGTGCGTACTGTGTCCACAAATTTCTAGAATTTCTGGAACATTTTGCAGAGAAGCGGCTTTAATGCAAATCAACGAGGGTACTGTAACTACGATGTAAGGCTGTGTAGGACAATTAAATTAGTTTTTTTTTTGGTACACTTTTGATATACTACCTACTACACTAAAATTATAAAGAGGAAAGATTTTTATTTGTGTGTGTGTGTGTGTTTGAAATGAATAAAACTAAAAAAAATACTGTAACGATTATACTCATTGCTAAAGTCCACCTGTGCGATAACGCGTCGGGCCGCTAGAAAGCTATATTTTCTGTAATAATTGTAAGACACAAGATTTTTTTTAAACTATCTTTATTTTCGGGCACGCCGCAATTGCGGCGGTAAGACCCCTCTTTGAGGAGTGGCTGGAGAGAAGTCATGGCGTCCTGACCTACCGCTTGACGCAGGTCTTCACCGGACACGGAAGTTTCGGGAGGTACCTGTGTCTGATTCGAAAGGAGGAGACGCCTGGGTGTCACCACTGCGAAGATCGCTCGGAGGACACGGTGGAGCATACGGTGCAAGACTGCCCAGCTTGGGCGGGGCACCGGCGTGTCCTCACGGCTGCGATAGGCGGAGACCTCTCGCGCCCGGCATTGGTTGCGGCCATGCTGCGGGGCGAGACGGAGTGGGAAGCGGTCAGCTCCTTCTGCGAGGCAGTAATGCTCGTGAAGGAGGAGGCGGGCCGCGAGCGAGAGAGGACAGCGTCCTCCCTCCGCCCCAGCCGCAGTGGTAGGCGCCCACGGCGACGGACATCGCTTGATGATCTCCGGCCACCGTAGGCGCGGGCATGCGGGCAGCGAGTAAAGGGCGACTCGCTGCCCGACCAAGGACCATGCCCGGGTCGACGGCGGCGGCGCGTTGTGTCCCACGCGCGCCTCAAAGAGCGTCAGCATAATGACGGGGCCCCCCTCTCAGGGGGCCAAAGCCTGCCGGGGTCGCGGGATTATTCCCTTACCGTAACCCCGGACCATAACAGGCTATGGAGGACACCGTGGATTTTAGTCAGTAGAAGTCTGACAGTCCCTCCCGCCCTGCCCGGGGTTGGAGGACTCATTTAATGATTTGACCACGCTAAAAAAAAAAAAAATTACCTTTATTTTCATAAAAAAGTTTGTCTGCGTTAAATAATTAATAAGAGTTTTGTTGCTGATGATGAATGGATGTATTTATAAACGTTTGGATGATTGTTAATCACTCATTTCCGAAAAACTTACGAAATAGACTTAGATGAAAAATCGGCACTCAGATAGTTAATTACTCAGAACTATCACGAAGGATACAAGACTTTAATATTGTAATACTACGATAATGGGAAAAAAAAAACTCCATGCAAGCCACGAGCTAGAAAATAAATAAAAAAACTGTTATTTTTTTCAAATGTCACTCAACATTTAATAAAATGCCAAACAAATACCAATAAAAAGCCAATTCCAATGAGCTGATATGCACTTTGTCTTGTATAGTCTCCACATCGTGTGGTAAACCCATTTGGCAGGATTTGTTGCATTCAAAACACAGTTCTGCGGCGTTGTACTACTAAGGTATTCGCAGTTTGAGCTAAACTTGCTGCCGTAAAGTGAAGCTTGGCGTAATATATAGGAGACAGCGATAGAAAAAAAAGTGTAAAAAGTAATAATTTATACATACATTTGTTCTTATAGTTTTTTGTTTAAAATTCAATAGCAAAACCAAAAGACCGCTTTTTGAATGACGGTTGCCAAGTGGACTGTTACATCGGGCACGCCGCAATAGCGGCAGTAAGACCCCTTTGAGGAGTGGCTGGAGAGACGTCATGGCGTCCTGACCTACCGCTTGACGCAGGTCCTCACCGGACACGGAAGTTTCGGGAGGTACCTGTGTCTGATACGAAAGGAGGAGACGCCTAAGTGTCACCACTGCGTAGATCGCCCGGAGGACACGGTGGAGCATACGGTGCAAGACTGCCCAGCTTGGGCGGAGCACCGACGTGTCCTCAAGGCTGCGATAGGCGGAGACCTCTCGCGCCCAGCACGCACACAGAAATTACCAAGCTTAATCTACAATAGGTAATCTAGATTATTTTTAAAGGGTTCGTTGGAATCCATCCCTTTTAGGCAAGTTACAGCTTGACGAGTGTTGGTTTGACGGCAAGATTGGCTCAGTGCCTAAACGATATAGTCCAGTCACTAAAGCCTAAACCCGAAAATAATTAGTAACACGCTGAAATTTTTAGGGGTTCTTAAGGAAGGTAAAATAACATACCGGGTGATTTTGCAGCGTTCTGGGGTGTACGGAAAGGGTTGAAAAGGGGTGAAAAGGGGTGAAAATGGTTTTTCGTTAATAACATTGCCAAGAAAATTAGTAACACGCTGCAAATTTGGAATTAGGTTGTTCTTACCGTTTTTTAACGTGTATTAAATTTGCAGCGCTTTGCGACATACGGAACATTGTTTTTTTTTAAAAAAACAGTGATTGCACTGTTTTTATTGTAAAAACAGGGGTAAGAAAATTAGTAACACGCTGCAAATTTGGAATTAGGTTGTTCTTATCGGTTTGTAAGGTGTATCAAGTTTGCAGCGTTTTGCAACATACGGAACATTGTCTATTATTAAAAAAACAATGAAATTATTTAATCACACAGGTGAAAGAAATTTGTAACTCGCTGTAAATTTGTAATTAAGCTGCTTTTACCGTTTCGTAACGTATATCAAATTTGCAGCGTTTTACAACAAATTGAACATTGTTTATTATAAAAAAAAAAAAATTTAACGAAAAACAAAAAACCCGACTGCGTTAAAAATACACTAAAAAGAAAGAAACAAGCCCAGTAGTTTAGAATTCACTCATTCACACTCACAGTCGGGGCCCCTTGGGAAGATTTGATTGGTATAATTTGAATGGGCCCCGACTGTGAGTGTGAATGAGTGAATTCTAAACTACTGGGCTTGTTTCTTTCTTTTTAGTGTATTTTTAACGCAGTCGGGTTTTTTGTTTTTCGTTCAATTATTTTTTTTATTTCATACTTTTTAGTTTATAATCTTAGTGTGAATTAGTCTCTCTAGAGACCTTTAGCAAAAATGCGTGAACTTAAGTCTGCCATAGCTCGGTCCAAAGTAATTCCTTGGTGCTTGTGTATACTTAGATTATTTTTACCAAAAATATTTGTTCGTCATGCTTATTCACTACGTTTCTTTTTTGGTTGGAAAACCGTTTATTTACGAGTACTAGAAATAAAAACTTAAATCAATCCGTAAGAAAATGAGCGAAAATTATTGTTTTGTTAAAACTTTAAATCGTCATATATCCTAAACTATTATTTAAAATGAAAAACGATTAAGGGAACCTAAAGATGATTTTAAAATACCTATTCAACGATACCCCACATGACATAGTTCATCGACTTTTTTTTTTCATTTTGACTATATGGCGTCTGGTTGTCGCTGTGGTGAATATTGATTACTGTCATGTCTTTAGTGACACTCGCAAGGTTAAGACGAATCGATTGACGTAAGAATTATCAAAATCGGCCCACGCGTTTGGTCTCTAGAACGCCACATAGAAACAAACATACATACATACATACATACATACATACTTACATACATACATACATACATAGACTGATAAACACATTACCCTCCTTTGCGTCGCGCAGTCGGGTAAAAAACAGTGCGATTAGTTAGTAACAAGGGTAAAAAAGTAGGAACACGCTGCAATTTTAGAATTAGGTTGTTCTTACCGGTTTGTAACGTTTTGCAAAAAATTGAACTTTTTTCATTCATTACCATAAAAACAAATATTTCAGTTAGTAACAATAGTGAAAAAGTTAATGAAGAGTTGCAATCTGGAGAAAATGTTGTCAAAACCTTTTTGAAACATTTTTCAAAGGAAATCATTTTTTTTGGGCCATTTCTGAAAGTGCCAACGAAAAAAATTGGTACCTTTTGTATTATTGGTTGGTATAGGTAGTACTAGTCATTTGGAGCAATAGTTACTATGGCACAAAAGTTGTAGGATTGCTCTCGGCCAAGTTATACTAGTTCGAAGATTCGTAATTTTCATACATTTTTTTAATTTTTGAAAGTGCCGATATTCACCAAATAATGATAAGAATTGCTAGAACTAGCGACCTCAAGTAATTTAACATAACGCCTGTAATCCCTGAGGGGTTGGGCAGAGGAGTACCGAATAAAAATGAATAATAATCTGTTTCTTTTTATGAAAAGTAACAAAAACATTTTAAAATATACAAATCTGCTGGTAGGACCAGCATCGGGAACAGTATCGGGGTTGCCTGTGGTTAGGGGTCTTGGGAGAGGAATCTCCTAACAATACGAAACGTGATCAGCACTGCTGCTTGAATCAGCCTTTTTTAGGGGGAAATAAAATCATCAAATGAGTTATCTCGCTTTGGGCTGATCTCTAGAGTCTGTCAGACTCCTAGACGCCCTTTGCGTTCCAGATACTAAGATAGTCGACGAGCTGGTACCTATATTTCATTCATACATTTGTTGTTTTCTCAAAGAGCCTCATAGCTTTGGAACACGATACTTGTATGTTAGCAGTGAGACGGGTTTGCCTCACCGCCCGCCCAATCAACGAGACTCGACTGAAACTCGTCCTTGGAATCCCGTGGAACTTTAAGGAGCATTTCCGACGTTTGGATCAAAAACAGGATCGAGCCGGGGCTGCCATCAAGCTGTTACCCAACCTTGTAAGCAAACGCCGCTTTCTGAAGGCTCTACGAGGAAGTGGTACTGTTAAAGCCCCTCTACGGAACCCTGTGTCTGTCGTTTCCATACGGAAGCAAACACACAAACCAATCGCACCAGGGGATCATGGCTATTCGGGCGATCCACTCATACACAAAGATGCTGGAGGATCTGCTTCCAGATCACACGTTGGCAATCCGGAAAGGAGGTTGCCACTACTTCAGCAGCAGTAATGACAGCGAAGGAAGAGGCAGAACACGCGAAAGGACGCCCTCGAAATCTCAATCCAGTCGCGTACGGCAAGTAATGCGGAGCTAGGTGTCTTATCAAGGATCAGGCCCAGAATGACAGCATATCGTGTTCCACCCTCGTCTAAAGAACCCAAACGCCTACCGGCTTGCGGGACCATTTCAGCGGGAAAGGTACCGTAGCACGGTCGATGATGATGATTCCTGCGTTTGGCCCCAAGGCTGAACCGGGCATCAGCCGCCCTCAGGCGGCTCCTCAATATCGGCGGGCCAAACGCCACCTGCAGGAGGTTGCACGCGCACTGTCGTGCGCTCCATGGCCCTCTACGGGGCCCCCGTGTGTGCCTTGAGCATTCGAACGCGGCCGGCAAAGCTGGTCGCATGCCAGAGGGTCATGGATATCAGAATGATCTGAGGATACCGCACGATTGCTGCGAATCGGCCAACGTTCTTGCCGGATCGCTGCCCTGGGATCTGGGGGTGACTGCCCTCCGGCGCGTCTATGAGTGGCGCGTAGAGGCGCAGCGTCGGGGTGTATCCACGTGTAGGACACGGTGGAGCATACGGTGCAGGACTGCCCTGCTTGGGCGGAAAACCGCCATGACCTCACGGCGGCAATAGGCGAAGACCTCTCGCGCCCGGCATTGGTCGCGGCCATGCAGCGAGGCGAGACGGAGTGGGAAGCGGTCGCCTCCTTCTGCGAAGCAGTCATGTTTGCGAAGGAGGAGGTGGACCGAGAGAGAGAGAGGACAGCGTCCTCCCTCCACCCCAACCGCAGTGGTAGGCGCCCGCGGCGTCGGACGTC
The DNA here is from genome assembly GCA_036375495.1 of Agrotis segetum. Taxonomy (NCBI): domain Eukaryota; kingdom Metazoa; phylum Arthropoda; class Insecta; order Lepidoptera; family Noctuidae; genus Agrotis; species Agrotis segetum. The sequence continues at coordinate 4,403,601 of JAQSVV010000175.1, read as the reverse complement.
AGCAGATGATCTCCGGCCACCGTAGGTGCGGCCATGCGGGCAGCGAGTAAAGGGCAACTCGCTGCCCGACCATGGACCATGCCCGGGTCGACGGCTCGTTGAGTCCCACGCGCGCCTCAAAGAGCGTCAGCACACTGACGGGGCCCCCTCTCAGAGGGCCAAAGGATTATTTCCTTACCGTGACCCCGGAACAGAAAGGGCCATTGAAGGACACCGTGGATTTTAGTCAGTAAAAGTCTGACAGTCCCTCCTGCCCTGCCCGGGGTCGGAGGACTCATTTGATGATTTTACCTAGTTAAAAAGAAAAGGGTTAGGTAGAGGTGTACCCAATTAAAATGAGTGAAAATCTATTTATTTTTTGTGAAAAGAAGTTAAAACATGTTAAAATAATATATAAATCCGCTGTGCCTGTGGTAGGGATCTTGGGAAAGAAATCTCTTAACAATTTAAATCCTGACCAACAGAACTGCTTTCTGAATCAACCACGTTTGTTTGGCTAGTAAAATTATCAAAATTGTGCTACGGTATCCTGCTAAGATAGTCCTGCGACCTGGCAGGCATAAGACGACTAGCTCCTCATTACTCGCCGTATGCAGCTGGATTGAGATTTCGAGGGCGTCCTCTCCTTCACGTGTTCTGTTTCCTACTTCGCTGTCATTGCTACTGCAGAAGAAGCGGCTGCCTCCTTACCGGATTGCCACGGTGTGATCTGGATACAGAAGCCCCCCAAGCATATATGAGTGGATCACCCAAAAAGCCATGATTCCCTGGTGCGATCAGCTTATCCGGTCTCTTTCTTATGGAGACAACGGACACAGAGTTCCCATAGATGGACTTTAACCGCACCACTTCCACGTAGAGTCTCCAAAAAGAGGCGGTTGCCTTGCAATATTGTGTAACTAGCTTGAAGTCAGCCCCGGGACTGCTTCTTGAAGTTCCACGGGATTTCAAGGACGAGTATCAGTCGAGCTTCGTTGATTCGACGGCGATGCAAACCCGTCCCACCGATAATTGGGATCTGACAGTTCCGCGTACTGAAGGCTATGAGACTCTTTCAGAAAACAACAAATGTATGAATGAAATGTATCGGGTCGTCGACTATCTTAGATCTGGAACGCATATTGCAACCTAATGAAGGAGGTGGACTGTTAGTCAGCAGGAGTCTGACTTGACGATTTTATTACCCAAAAAACGGGTTAATTCAAAAAGCAATATTTTTGGTCACGATTCGTACTCTTAGGAGGTCGCTCTCCCAGGACCCCTAATACAGACAACTTCGATTCTGTTCTCGATTCTGGCCCCACCAGTAGATTTATATATTTAAAAATAAAACACAAAAATAATGTGATTAATTATTATTCATTTTTATTGGGTACACCTCTACCCAACCCTTCAGGAATAACAGGTGTAATGATATTTTATGTTAAATTGCTTGAAGTCGCTAGTTTTTATCATTATTTGCTTATTGGTACTTTCATAAATTGAAAAATGTATGTAAATTACGAATCTTCGATCTTGTATAACTTGGCCGCGAGAGCAATCCTACAACTGTTGTGCTATAGTAACTATTTCTCCCAATGACTAGTACTACGCATAGGTGACAATTTTTTTCGTTCCTTTCAGAAAAGGCCCAAAAAAATATATTATTCCACAACTATCACACAACGCCATCTAGTCCCAAGCCAAGCTAAGCAGAGCTTGTGATAGGGGTACTAGACAACTGATAAGCATACTTATATATTTCTAAATACATACATCAAAATATAATAGACAAATTACACCCAGACACAGAACAAATGAACTTGCTCTTCACACAAACATTTGTCCTGAGTGGGAATCGAACCCACGACCCCCGGCATAGCAGTCAGGGTCACTAACCACTAGACCAACAGGCCAGTCAAAATGTATGGAGCGTGAATGTTCTCCTTTGAAAAATGTTTCAAAAAGGTGTTGACAATATTTTCACCAGATTGCAACTATTCACTAACTTTTTCACCATTGTTACTAACTGAAATATTTGTTTATAATTATGGTAATGAATGAAAAAAGTTCAGTTTTTTGCAAAACGTTACAAACCGGTAAGAACCACCTAATTCTAAAATTGCAGCGTGTTCCTACTTTTTTACTCTTGTTACTAACAAATCGCACTGTTTTTACTGACTTCAAAAAAAAGGAGGTTATCAATTCGACCCGTATGTATGTAATATTATCAGAACTGCCCAGTTTTCGCATGTTAGTCTATATCAGCGTCTGACGAATGTACCAAATTTCATAAGTGTATGTATGTATGTATATATGTTTTTATGTTTGTGCACGCATATCTCCGGAACTACAAGTTTGATTTAAGTAATAATTTTTTTATTACTGTATTATACGGTATTGTATTTTTTATACGGTATTGTTCAACTTAGGGTACACTGTAAGTTTCATCAAAATCGGTTCAGTAGTTTTAGAGATATGGATTGTTTTCGTTGTGACGGATTACAAGATTAGTGCACATCATGTAAGAAAACTTTGTATTTTACAAGAATTTGGGTTGAATATTTAATAAATAAACTAAAAAGGGTAAAATAAAAACTTAAAAAAAAGTACCGACTTCAAAATAAATACAAAAAAGTTTAAAATAACCTTTCTTTCGGAAGTCGGTGGCAATAGTCAATGAAATATTAAAAATCAAAGCCACCGACTTCCGAAAGAAAGGTTATTTTAAACTTTTTTGTATTTATTTTGAAGTCGGTACTCTTTTTTTTCCAAAGTTTTTTTTTTAATAATAAACAATGTTCAATTTGTTGTAAAACGCTGCAAATTTGATATACGTTACGAAACGGTAAAACAAATTAATTACAAATTTACAGCGAGTTACAATTTTTTTTCACCCGTGTGAATAAATAATTTCAATCTTTTTTTAATAGTAGACAATGTTCCGTTTGCTCCTTGAAGTTCCACGGGATGCCAAGGACGAGTTTCAGTCGAGTCTCGTTGATTGGGCGGGCGGTGAGGCAAACCCGTCTCACCGCTAACATACAAGTATCGTGTTCCAAAGCTATGAGGCTCTTTGAGAAAACAACAAATGTATGAATGAAATGTAGGTACCAGCTCGTCGACTATCTTAGTATCTGGAACGCAAAGGGCGTCTAGGAGTCTGACAGACTCTAGAGATCAGCCCAGAGCGAGATAACTCATTTGATGATTTTATTTCCCCCTAAAAAGGGCTGATGCAGCAGTGCAGATCACGTTTCGTATTGTTAGGAGATTCCTCTCCCAAGACCCCTAACCACAGGCAACCCCGATACTGTTCCCGATGCTGGTCCTACCAGCAGATTTGTATATTTTAAAATGTTTTTGTTACTTTTCACAAAAAGAAACAGATTATTATTCATTTTTATTCGGTACTCCTCTGCCCAACCCCTCAGGGATTACAGGCGTTATGTTAAATTACTTGAGGTCGCTAGTTCTAGCAATTCTTATCATTATTTGGTGAATATCGGCACTTTCAAAAATTGAAAAATGTATGAAAATTACGAATCTTCGAACTTGTATAACTTGGCCGAGAGCAATCCTACAACTTTTGTGCCATAGTAACTATTGCTCCAAAAGACTAGTACTACCTATACCAACCAATAATACAAAAGGTACCAATTTTTTTCGTTGGCACTTTCAGAAATGGCCCAAAAAAAATGATGTCCTTTGAAAAATGTTTCAAAAAGGGTTTTGACAACATTTTCTCCAGATTGCAACTCTTCATTAACTTTTTCACTATTGTTACTAACTGAAATATTTGTTTTTATGGTAATGAATGAAAAAAGTTCAGTTTTTTGCAAAACGTTACAAACCGGTAAGAACAACCTAATTCTAAAATTGCAGCGTGTTCCTACTTTTTTACCCTTGTTACTAACAAATCGCACTGTTTTTTTAATAATAAACAATGTTCAATTTGTTGTAAAACGCTGCAAATTTGAAATACGTTACGAAACGGTAAAAACAACTTGATTACAAATTTACAGCGAGTTACAAATTTCTTTCACCTGTGTGATTAAATAATTTCATTGTTTTTTTAATAATAGACAATGTTCCGTATGTTGCAAAACGCTGCAAACTTGATGCACGTTACAAACCGGTAAGAACAACCTAATTCCAAATTTGCAGCGTGTTACTAATTTTCTTACCCCTGTTTTTACAATAAAAACAGTGCAATCACTGTTTTAAAAAAAAAAACAATGTTCCGTATGTCGCAAAACGCTGCAAATTTAATACACGTTAAAAAACGGTAAGAACAACCTAATTCCAAATTTGCAGCGTGTTACTAATTTTCTTGGCAATGTTATTAACGAAAAACCATTTTCACCCCTTTTCACCCCTTTTCAACCCTTTCCGTACACCCCAGAACGCTGCAAAATCACCCGGTATGTTATTTTACCTTCCTTAAAAACCCCTAAAAATTTCAGCGTGTTACTAATTATTTTCGGGTTTAGGCTTTAATGACTGGACTAATAGGCTGTTACCCTGCGTGTCGGAGGTTCAATCCCTGCACATAATAAAGACAACAAACTCGCTTTCAGCTCCTACCTTAACACCTAGGTCCACATTTGTCAGGTGGCACAGTGTGTGTTGTGGTACTCGACTGGTAATGAGGTTCACATCGTTCGCTATTGATATTTGTTACGTTTCAATTGAGCCGCGACTTCAAATGGAAGCCGAGTACAAGCACAGGCTTTCACAAACGTCAACCTTACTTGGCAGAGGAAATAATTCCTGGAACTAGTAACTGTGTTCTGAAAATAAATGTATGCAATGTGAATACGTCCAATGGCGAGTGTATTATGCGAAAGGTTAACAGGCAGAAGTACACTCAGTAAATAGATACTGTGTCAGTTCTGTATTAGTACCGCATATAATAGGGCCTAGCCCAAATACAACTCCGTAGCTAATTTCTGATTTAAAACTCCAATACCATTTCGCACGATCTGGAAATCGAACCTTTTTTTTTTTTTTTTAGCGTTGTAAAATCATCAAGTGAGTCCTCCAACTTCGGGCAGGGCGGGAGGGACTGTCAGACTTCTACTGACTAAAATCCACGGTGTCCTTCATAGCCTGTTATGTTCCGGGGTTACGGTAAGGGAATAATCCCACGACCCCGGCAGGCTTTGGCCCTCTGAGAGGGGGGCCCCGTCATTATGCTGACGCTCTTTGAGGCGCGCGTGGGACACAACGCGCCGTCGACCCGGGATCTGGAAATCGAACCTGGGGACTTGACTTCGGCAGCATTTTCACGGCCTGTTAGTCTAGGCCAATGTTTTTCAATCTTTTTGATATCACGACCACTTTACGCGGGTTGTAAAGTGGTCCTGACCCACAGTTTGAAAAACACTGGTCTAGGCAAATGGGCTAAACGCCTGCCGAGGTCTAGGGGCTGTCTAAATCCTGATAGTATTACCGGGTATACCAACCGGGTAACGTTTTGTGATGTTTAGTAGCGTTGTGCCTTGGTCAATTTTAGTTTACGGAACGAAAGAAAAATACAAAGGTCAAATATTCTTAATACTTTAATTTATTTTTCTGAGACTTTATCGTGAGTTTTCAGTTATTCTGACGCTAAATAAACTGGAACTTTGACATTTTCAAGTTGACTTTCAAGGAGAAAATTAGTTTCTTGTTAACCGACGAAAAAAAAAGGAGGAGGTTCTCAATTCGACGATTTTTTTTTTCTATGTATGACCACGCATAACTTTTCATGACGTGGTCCGATTTCAAAAATTCTTTTTTTGTTGGAAAGAGTATATTTCAAAGTTGGTCCCGTTTATTGTAGTAAGGCTGATTGTCTCTGTAAAATCTCTAACATTCAATACTTTTTACAAATCTGCGCAACACATCCATTGGGACACGTGCACACCGCATACGCCGCATCATATTATTATTCTTCCCACATTCGACACAGATAAATATCAAATAACAGCCTATAACTGTCCTATTACACTTGTTATTGAACTAACATTATACCCTCTCCGGTTCCTATACAAAACACATTGTATCGTTTTAATAATAATTCTGAATGATCGCCTCTAAAATACACTTCACCATTGTTACATAATGAAATTCCATGTGATGCTATGCAGCTTTCAACTTATAAAGACTTGTTAGTTAAAAAATAGATATTCCAATAAAAGAAAAGATTAAGGCCGAGACTCCACCAAAACTGTATCGAGCTGTGCGGGGTCGAGACGTATTTTGAACAACCAATAGAATTGCTTTATTGACACAGCTCCACTCCGTAACGCAATTCTATTTGTTGTTCGAAACACGTCTCGACTCGCACGGCTTTGGTGGAGTCTCAGGCTAAATGTGTACATTATATTCATTTCGTCGTTATTAGCTATTCAACCTAAAGTTGTAAGTTACATAATTTTGCTGCACACAATATGCACAATAAAAGCTATTGTGTATATTGTGTTCACAGCATATTGCTAACACAATTTATGTGTGATAAAGAAACTATAAAACCAGTAACTGCGATCCTTCGATATCCCGTTTGCTGTGTCCACTTGATTGTTAATTCTCGTAGTACGTACATAACCTACTTTCGTGTAAGTTCATCTAGGGTGATAATTATATCGATATAGGTACCTTTATTTAGTTGCTTTTGACTCGTCCTCTTAGCTCGACTGGTACAGTAAAGGGCTTCACATACCTTATAGCTGTCGTGTGTGGTCTCCTGACGATTTCTATGGAAAAATGTAATGAGAAGTATCGTGCTATAATGTACAATCGACAAAGTTGAATCATGACCCATTTTTACAAAAAATCGTTTGAATCCGTCAAATTGACAAAGGTCAAAGTCGTTAACATGGGTAATTACGTATGTTTACGCGAATGTGGACCTAATTGTATTTGAATGTTTGTTGCAAAATAAGCCTATGGTGGGTCATAATTCAACTTTGTCGATTGTACATATTTACATTATAGCTGCTGTGTGTGAAGCCCTTTATGTGCCAATGCTGTAACCAGAGAATCGTTTCTTTCCCTTACTTTCTATTTGACGCTAGCCATGAGATAACACAGCATTGTAATCTTTACATATAATAAAATCGTAGAGATGTCATTCCTGTACATTGAATATTTTTTTCTTTTTGTATTTTTTTCGAGATAAGGGATCGATTCTGATGCCAGATCAACTTTTATTTTTTTTCGAAATTTTTTATGTTTTTTTGATTTGATCTATCTCCGAAACTACTGTAAAGTTGTCGATCAAATTTTCCTCAAATATTCCTAATAATATGCTTCTGTTTGCATGCTATGTATTATTACGCTATTTTTCCTGGGAGATAAGCAATTTTAAATTTTGTTGTTTTTAGATGTTTGTTGATAGTTGGAAGCTAAACCACTGGATATTATTTAGTCAATTTTTCCTCAAATATTCCTTAAACTGCTGTTCTATTAATGGGATATGTATAATTACGCTATTCCCCTTGGGGGATTAGCAATTTTATAATATGTTGATTTTCAGTCATTGTTGACATTTGTACAAGAACCGCTATTTGAAAACCACTGTCAACGTACTAGCCAGTCCGGTCGGTAACCTGCTTGACTTTCGTGCAAGGGGTCTCTGGATCAAATCTCGCAGTTTTTTTTTTCTCTTTTTGAGTTTTTTTTTATTTGTGCTGAGAGTTTTAAATAATTTTAAAAAAATGTGCATACTTTTGTTTCAATATTATTCGCGATTTAAAATAATTACTATTTTTTTTTCAATACATCTCTAGGATATAAATCTACACCGATTTAAATTGTAGGTAGTAAGTTGGATATTTTTTTTAATTGTAATTGTTTCGAGGTGTGGAATTTTAAAGATTAGAAAAAAATCAGGGTTTCTATAATTTGTTTTTATTTATGTTTTGAATTGGTGCTCAAACCAGTGCATAGATTCTGTTTTAAACGACGACAAGTTGTACTCATCGAGTCAGATAATTAGTTATTTTTTAGGTATCACGCGGTATGCTAAAGGGAGAAGAGCAATGCTATCGTACAGACGCCAGCAGGTCAACCTACCCGAATCTGTCAGATTTAACCATTCAAACCTTAACCTTCTACTCTTGTGATTATATTGGTATTGATATTGGTTGAAATTTTATTAAAGAAATCTGACAGATTGTGGTAGCTTGATGTGCTGGCGTCTGTACGTACGTTAATGTTTAAATAAACACGGTTCTTTGAAATTAATATTCTCAAATAAGGACGTTTCCTATGCAAACTATGTACCTAGATTTAACATTATTGATATAAACTAATAATAAAAATGCAATTATGTTTGTTTTTTACCTTTTCACGCATTACTACCTACTGAATCGATCGTCCCAAAATTTAGCATATACGTTGTCAGGAGTATAGACACGGATATAAGGTATCTTACATCCCGAATAACAGAAGAGAGCTGTTGCCGAGAAAACAATTACGTTCATATTCCAGATGGCGCCACACGATTCGTATTGTTTCTCAAATTCTAAAATAACGCAAGCGAAGCCGCGGGCAAACACTAGTATGAATATACAACAAGATTAGCAATGAAACTGAATGTTCTATTTCGTTACTCCACTGCCACTTCAAAACGAATCCCTCTTCAGCAACGAAGCTCTAAAAATAAACTATGAAAAAATCTCATCAGGCCCCAATATGTAAAACGAGAAAGAATGGAGCATCCCCAGAATTTCATTAGAAAACGGAGTCACTAATTACTTCGGCAGTCCAATCGAGACGCGCTCTGGAAAGGGCCAATTCATCGGATTCTAATTAGAAAAAACTTATTCTGATCCTGGTACGGAAGTTTCAGCATTGTTTCACTCGTATTCATCGTAACTGTTTTATTTCTTGCGCCATTACCACCCTTATTTCATTAGCAATAAGGAACTTTCAGGTGGGAAGGTTTTATTGGCTCCAATTTTAAATGAGCCGAGATAAAGTGAAAGTTAGTAAGTTTAAGGTTTAGTGCGCATCAAGTGGCGGTTTCAGTTAGTTTATTGCTTTAATCAATCTGCTATAAGTGTTCAATAAATGCGTAGTAGTTGTTTTTATTGGCTTCGACGTTAACTGGCTCTGTGACACTATTTGGGTTTATTTTTGATGTGTCCGTTGGCACAGAGTTCTGTTTTACATCAGGTGGACTGTTGATTTAATTGCCATTTAAAATTGGACGTTCAGAGCATACGACAGGAAGCAGTGGCAGCCTAGTGGTGGCCACTGCTCTCAAAATACAAGTACAAAATTTGTTTTTGCCGTCACAGTTTACAAAACTAGTCCCTTTCAGTACTATACCTATAATACACAAAAGAGAAAAGGTTCGCAACAAAGACAAGCACGTAATTTAACATGACAACGCAGTACGTATGTAACATTCTATTTTTTTTTCTAGTCAACTCTGCGTGTTCTTTGAATACACGATGAGGGAGGATGTGGGTTATAAAGCTAGTTACACATGCAATGGTCTAAACAAGCTGGCTTTACGGCAGATCAACTGTACTTGCTTACTTGTGAACAACCTTAGATTGTGTTGATTATGGATGTGGTATTCACTCAATGTTCTGAGAGAGTTGTTGCCTTTTTTTTATTAGTCTATATTGTCCCACTGTTGAGCAAAAGCCTCCCCCAATTCCTTCCAGGAACTCTTTTCCTGGGCTGCTTTGAACCAGTTCTCATGGTAAGCGCCTAGTTCGTCTCACCATCTCTTTCTGGGCCGGCTTCAGCGGCGCCGTCCATCTCCCGGCACCCATTGGGTGGAGATCTTCGCCCAGCGGTTTTCACTGATCTTTTTCATAGGTTTTTCTATTGAGTGTTTTAAAATAGGCCTTTTTTTTTGGCTGAGGTGTATGATCATACGATGAGATATGTTACTCGACGTCCTCAAATCAGAGATCGTGGATGTTCGGTGCCCTCAACGTTTCCCGCTGAGTCGTGAGGTTGAGGATGCCTTCGACGCATTCCGGTAAACATTTCCATACTTTAGGAATTTCTCCTGCGTCACGAATATGTATACACACATTTTAGCTCTCATATATTACACACTGCTAGACACGGAACAACCAGTAGGCCATTGAAACGGCTTCCAGTCCCCATAGCGAAGCGCTCAACCACAGCACAACCAGAGCGAGAGAGCATGCTTATTAAGCATGCTCTCTCGCTCTCAAGGTACAGATACACACATGCTTTAAACTAGCATGCTTAAGCACGAGAGCATGCTATTTTTAAGCAATAGCTACATATTAGCATGTGTATCGAAACCATTTGCTAATAATGAGCATGCTAATTTAAATGTAAACTATAAGCATGCTCATAAGCATGCTCTTCTAGCATGCTAGTTTAAAGCATATGTATCAATACCTTTAAGTTTACGACACAAAAACAGGAAAAGTCATGATAGGGCTACAGTCTGTAGCCTGTTGTCTCGAGATACATAAACAAAACCGTATCTACTCTTCCATTGTTTTCCATTTTCATACATCATCAACGGGGAGCGGAACACGTAGCGGCCGTTTGTTTTCATACGCGGGCCACTTTCGGGCCGCGTCCGAATTGTCGGGCCGCCAATATGGCCGCGTCCTCACGAATAAACCACGGATGGTTTTCGAGAAATATTGGATTAATATTGGTATTTCTTGTTGATATTCTACTTCTTTTTTGAACACTATTGATTTTCGTTCTACCCTAAGTAGGTTAACTAAATAATCTCAAAACAGAAAACAGTTTTAAAGGTTTGCCACGGACCTGGAACAAAAAGGGGTATTAAAGAAGCCGGTTGGTCTTTAATCAGTTAAGTTTATAGTCCCCTCAGACCTATTCAGGCGATCTCCCGGCTCATTTTCACCTTTGTGAGATATTATGATGGAGCAATAATACTTTTTGTTCCATATAAGAAGTGTATGACGTCATTAAGATTTATGACGGTTTTTTTAATTAGAAGATGATTATTTTCTTCCTTAACATGAGACATGGCGTAAATCCAACAGTCTACAGTTCAAAGACTTAAGTAATTAATTTAATAACTAGTATATAAGTGACACTATCGCATAAGGTACCTAAAGAACCTGTAATGATAGTTGTAAAATAATTAAATTATTAAAAAATAACTAAATGAAAATGTAACATTCATGATGAACTTATTAGAGTACCCCTATATAATTACCATTAATCTAGCAACGGAACCTTTGAGATGGCCCCAATCAAAAAGTTTTCAGCTACATTTCATTCTTTTTTGAATCATAAACAACAAAATAATGTTTTGTAACCAATGAGGAAGTTTCTAAGTTATCCGTATTCAAAAAGGTATTGAATCTAAGTTAAAAGTCGAAGGGAGAAAAACTGAAATCTATGTTTGATGAGGCAAGTCTGTGAGTTATTCATTCCTGTACCAATTGAGAAATAATACTCGTGGGTCGGTTTTGGTCAACTTACCCCAAACTGTAAAATTTTATCAGTCGAGCTTCAACCTTCCACTATTGTGATAAGGTATATAATCTATTAAAGTACAACGCGATAATGGTATGTGCATCCCTTTATTTTTATATTCGTTTGTTTTTATGGGGTGTCGTGTGGGAAAAAGTGAGTATTTTTTTGTGAATCTGTCGATATTTGATTTTGGATATGGTATCCTATATTCTAAGCAGGAAAAAGTGGTACGTTTCTGCTTACACTCATGGGAACAGAATGATTCTGATCCGCATGGGTAAAATGATGATTCCAATAACCATGGGAAAACTAGGATTATATTATACTTAATTGACGAATCCGTAAAGTTTGGGACGGTTTCTATCTTTAAGGTGATTGCTTCGATGTAGCCCGCGAAATTCAATTTTTTTTACGTTTTTTGCAATTTGCAGGCCAGTGACATGTTGTAACTTTATAAATATTTGTGTTGCGCAAATAACAAGTATAATTTTAAATATAAAAAATATCAAAAACTCGCTCCATCAGCTCTCACATAGAAAAGGTGCATCGTAGTTAGATTTCGGAGATTTAACATGATGCACCTTTTCTATGTGAGAGCTGATGGAGCGAGTTTTTTGATATTTTTTATATTTAAAATTATACTTGTTATTTGCGCAACACAAATATTTATAAAGTTACAACATGTCACTGGCCTGCAAATTGCAAAAAACGTAAAAAAATTTGAATTTCGCGGGCTGGTTGGAGCATCCCCCTTAAGAAAGTTTCGTTGCATGCTTGCGCCTACGCGGCTGTGGTGTAGGATGGACGCTGTCCTCTCTCTCACGCGTCCCACGTCCTCCTTCGCTAGCATGACTGCTTCACAGAAGGATCCGCTTCCCATTCCATCTCGCCCCGCACGGCAAGGATAACATGAAAATGATAATATGGCAATAAAATGACTGTTAAGTCATTACTACACTAATTAAGATAGATAAATTCTTGCGAGTCGAGTTTATGACATCGTAAACATAATATCAAACGAGTTATAAACCAGTGAGTGAGGTGTCTTAACTGGCCAATTAATTCCTCGTTTAGCTAAGTAACAATTAACTAATCGTTGTGTTCAGTTGTAATGGGCTTCAATTTAGTAACGAAATTGATTTGATTGGAGACCCGACAAATTGGTCCGATTTGTCAGTATCATTGGTAACATGTGTCAGTTTCCAGACGAAACCCTGAATTAGTTATTCCATGTTATTTGCCAAAATAATGGCAATGATAGAAAGCAGGGGTCGGTAACGCGGGGTCCGGTGTGGTGTTCCGCCTACTTTCCGCCAACCCTCTTTAAAACTATATTGGGGTCGGCTTCCAATCCAACCAGATGCAGCTGGATATCAGTATTTTACATGGAGCGACTGCCTGTCGGACCTCCAGAACCCAGTAACAGGGCAATACGATACCCCATGGTAAGACTGGTTGTCAGACTTTACAGCTTCTGACTAACAGTAACGACTGTCAAAGATCTACAAATTACAGCCGGGACCAACGGCTTTACGTGCTTTCCAAGGCACGGAGGAAACTTGTTATGACAGATGGTCATCCATCCACATCCAAAGACCAACCTACTTTAATAGTCCTTTCCAAAATCACGGTATTAAATATGGAATTAATCTACTACAACAGCATTTCATATCGTAGTAGAGGATCTACTTTATGCTGACGGCAGACGTTTAGGCAACGCTCAACCGTCACCGCTCGTCCGTGCGGTAGGATGGAATGGAAGAATTATCCGCCGCGCGGATCGACGGTGAACTCCGCTTGTCCGCGCGTACCTACGTAAGGTATTGCAATGGATTACAAACTGGCAAACAAGATGAGAGAATCGTTTTCCCGTTTTCCCCCTCTATCAAGCGAACAAGCATTATAATGTGAAAACTTGTTTATTACGTTCCCTAATTATATCATCGATTCACCGTCATCAAGAGTTATAATGCATTAGTAAATTAAAATAATGTTAATTTTTTTTAATAAAAAACAACAATAACGAATAAAATCGTAGAATTTATTTCATTTTCGTCGATACCTTGAGTCGTTTTGTATATTTCTTAGTCATCAATGAATCGTTGATTGAGTAACACATACACCTTGATATTTTTATGCCAAAGATATTAAAATTGAGAAAAAAAAATGCGTGGAATCAAGTCTGAATCTGTGATATTTAAATTAATTTTTATTGGTAAGGCAATTTGGATCTTGTTAACAAGGTGGTAATTATGTTTTGTGATAAAACGTGTTATTTATTTACATTATTTATTATAGTGGTTTCGATTCAAGTGTCAACTGGGCAACAGAATGAGACAACTGGTTTTCTGGTAAATATTATTATTTTTAATACAAATACATGGATTTTATACCAGTGCCTTTTTTGTTGGAGCGTAAAAGAGCGTAACATGTTAGACACTGACCAGCGGTTGTCAACTAACCTGGATGGCCATGACCTGGATTTTTTTTCCTACTCTTCCACTATTCTTTTCTGATTAATTTCGTTGCAGGATCCAAGACAGGTAAATTAATTATCCTTGACACTTCGAGCTTCATTGTCTCGGCGCTTTTCTGGTGGTTGCCACTGTTGATTCTGGCTTCAGGAGTTGCAGTGGTTGGGAATAGTCTGGTGGGTAACCTGGATGGCTCGATATCTGTTATGAAGTTAAGTTGAGGAGTGGAGTGGCTCAAGAGCGTTAGAATAGTTGGTTTTAGGAATACTTACATTAATCAGTTTCCTTGTAAATGCAAAAGCCAATACGAAATTTACCTTTTGACAGCTATTCGATGATCACCACACAGACACCGAGATACGCAATAGCCCCGCAGGGCAGGGCTGTCAGACTTTTACTGAATAAAATCTATGGTGTCCTTCAAAAGCCTTTTACGCTCCGGGGTCACGGTTGCTCGTTAGTTTCACGACCAATCCGTGGTAAATGGATACTTTTTATCCTAGTGCTACATTTCCAAGGTAAATATTTCCACAGCCATAGGTCGATGCCGACGGTAAAAGATGCTTAGATATATAAATAGTACCCATAAAACTTAAAAGGCGACTGGCCCAGACATTTAAAGGCCAAAAATACCACTTTTGTGGCCTTACGACTCGGATTAAAGACGTTTTCTACAAAAAGTGGTCTACGTTCGCTATAGTCTGAAAAGTCTCGAAATTGTAGTAAAGAGTTTACTTAATAGTATACACGTCGGTTGACGATACGTGTGTACGATAGTTGGCACAGTGGCTGAGTGATGGGTTCTGCGCTGCGTGTTGCGGGTTCGATCAGATATTTGTTCCGGGTCAGGGTTATTTGTACAGTCACAAGCAGTAGTACGTATACACTAAGCAGTATTTTATAGCGATGTTCTGCAACCATATTGATTAAACTTTTGCCTTTTCATTAGACTTCTATTTTGGAAGCCATACTGTTACGAAATAGGTCTTATTTCGAAGTGGAAACCAGTATTTTACGCGTAAATTACATCTGAATTTTTTTAAGTGTTTACATGTTATTGCTCGTGACTGTACATACCCAGGTTACAAGAATAATTCTTAGTGTAAGATAATGTTTTATTTGGTGCCTCAAAAAGCTGTCAGCAAACTGACAGTCTGACGGGGCTTCGATTGCACCAAAAGCCTTTCACTGTCTGGAATGGCACCTGGCCCTGGAACGCAAACAAAAACCGAAGCAGCAGGGTAGATTTTTGGTCACTTCCAGGGCTTGTAGGATTATTTGTTTTACCACTTCAAAAAAAAAAAGACAACGTTGACATTCTAGTTCTTCTACGTCGTGTTATTTTTAACAAAAATCTAACCTCAACCTTAACATACATCATACCTTGTTTCAGCCTCCCGCTTTGCCACCACCTATGCCGTTGCTTCCATCACAACCCATCCCCCCTTACGAAGGAACAACTATAGATCCTGACAGTCCTTGCGCACCGTACAATCCACCTGTTCCCGACTTCAGATCTCCTGGTAGAAGAATCAGCGAAGTCAGTAAGTATATCTCTTGTTGTTTTATGATCCCCGGCTTCTAACAATCACGTGGGTATCGTGAAAATAAAGATAAACGACAAAAGGCAATGATGAGACTGGTATCATGTTATATTACGAGAATGTAAATGAACGGTTGAGCACCAGCTGTGAAATCATACCTAAAAATAACTGGAATAGGTTAAAGTTCAAAGCATCATAATTATAGTAGTTGTCAGCTTGTTGGACATCTACTGGTGGCCTACCATGGCGTTTCAAAGCCAAGGTAGATCCAGTGTGGGAAAGTGACAGAGCTATAAAAGTTGTCTAGCGCCACGTCGCTCCCACACTGGAACTACTACGGCTTTAAGACGACGTGGTAGGCTACCTGGGGGGTATTGGAACGTTTTAAAACCAGGCTTGTTCCAGTGAGTGAACGAGACGGCGCTAGACGACTTGTTTAGCTTTGTCACTTTCACTCGCCGGAATAAGCCTGGTTTTAAAACGTTGTAATACCCTGGTTACTGGTCTAGGCCAATATACATGGCATGCCTTCAATTGCCGCTAATCGCCGCGGCTGGCCGTAACTTGGCGTGGAGTAGTCTGTACTGTTTTTGAAAGCCACGATGGCTTCCACTTTGATGCCATTGATTTTTTTGCCTCTGGAATCTGTGTCTTGTTAACACTAGCCAAATACGAATTTATATTGGATAAAGATAGAATGGTTTACTTTGCCGTATTCAATGTGGGCTAACCTAAAGTTTGAGTTGCCGCTGACCTATAAAAATCAACAACCAGTATTTTAATTTACTTGTTGTAATAATAATATGTCAATGCAAATCGGTCACAGATACGAATACAACACGAAAATAATAAAAAATAAGAAAACAAAAAAAAAAAAAAAACACAGCATACAAATACAACACAGCGTGCTTCTAATATTAATAGAAGAGATGTGTGATAATAATTACCTATTTTATTTATGTTAAAATATTTTGTAAAAGGTGACGCATCTATTAATACTATTAATTTTGAATGTTTCAGAATGCTACGAGTACATATGGGAACTGAAACTTCGAGATGAAAAAGAGAAAAGGCTGGAAGAGTGTAAGTTGAAAAGTCTTTTAAAAGCAATGACGAGATGTTAGATGACTTCTAATGAAATTATTCAGAAGGAGAAAAAAAATTACTTGATCATTAGAATTATGCTAACCATTTTTGAGATAAGACATAGAGTAGAGTAAGTTTTAATTTAGATTTAGCTCATAGCTGTTTTTGCAAAGTGTCTGAATAGAATAAATCCACAATTTGAACAATAACTGAAAATCCTTGAGAGAAATTTTATTTTGGGGTGTGACTTTTGACTAAATGTATGATAAATTTTTGTTACAAAATAAAAAATGATCGCTCAATTAAAATGCATAATATGATTTTTCACACAAGTAAAGTCGTTGCCCAGCAATTAGTTTTGCACAGAGTTGGTGTTTTTGGATTGGTGTTGGTGTGTTTAGAAATCGTTGCGTTGGAATGAATCTATTTATATCATTTTTTTTTTAGGTTTCAAAATTATGCCTACGCCTCCTGGTATCATAGGAGGTCATCCAGTAAAACCAGGAGAGTTTCCAAACATGGTAAGAGGATAATAGTACATTACTGCCGCGGCCTATAATGGCTACTTTGCTGGTCGCGCTGATGATGGCCGACAGCGCAGCCTAGCGCAGCTCCAGGCCGACACAGCGCGGTCAGCATGCACCACTTGATGGACGAGCTGAGATAAAGGCCGAGGCCGGAGGCCGAGGCCTTTACAGTGAGGACAGCAAGGGCTGCATGATGGCCAAGCTGGAAGGCCTAGAGCGTAGCTAGGCTAGCTCGAGGATTCATAGCGTGACCAGCGAAGAGTCATAATGGGCCAAGGCTTGTATAGTGCTTTACTCAAAAATGCAAGTACCTAACCTAAATAAAACCAGCAAGTGATTTAAATAAAATACATATAGGTACTAACTAGAAAATTAATTAAAATAACAATATGAAAAGTACAGTTACTAAAATTCAACACCGGGTTTCCGGGTTTCATATTACTTACTAATAGTTTGCGATAATTTTAATGCGGTGTTTGACTGTTAGGTATATTTTCTTCACTTACTTAAGGCTGCCGTCTTCTTTTGCACAAAATTGAATCGCGTTCGGCCAGTCGATCGTACGTCAAATTTCGGGCTCCCTTCCCGCAATCCCCCGCATACATCCTGCCCACTGAATTATTATAAAACAATTTTGATGCGGTATGAACATTGCTCTACTAAGGATTATTTAAAAGAAGTTATAGAATTTTTGCTTAAGGACGCGTTTACAATTGACGCAAAATTATGCCTTTTTTCGGTACCGATTCTTACTAAACTGAATCAAATCGAATAAAACTAATAACGAATACAAACAGATTGGTTCTTTATCTTCCCAGGATAGACAAGCTTTTCTTGAAAATGATAGGTTTAAATACTTTAAAATCGATCTGCCGTTGCCATGTTTACCATATCGTGTTGTGTTTGCGAACATATTTTGTTCTACAAATAACATATTTTAATATTCCTAATACTACTGAAAGTAGGCAAGTATAGTCTATTTTAAGACATAGACAATATTTCTTTATTTTTCATTCAGAAATACATCAAAAGTAATCCGCAAAACAGGAAGATATTGACAAATTTTCGTCCGAAATTATATTTTTTTATCTATCAAGATTTACTGAATATCCAATCAGAAAGTATTGAATAACTAAGGTTACTATGTTAGCTTGCATTGAAAAAATAATTAGCTCATTTAAAAGTAAAATAATAGTATTAAACAATTACAATATGCAATGACAAAATTCAATATAAAACCAAGAACGGTTTGTTCTTTGATTTAGACGGCGCAGGGCGCCTTCTGAGGGAGGACGTATCGCTCGCAACCATTTTGACATTAGTCACGTAATTATTAAAATTTAAAATACACGCCACCATTCATGACCTTTACACGCGGCGCCAGTGTCTTTGTCATGACATCAAATTCCATGTGAAAAATGTAGTACCTCGAATTTTCCGCAGGTCATGAGTGGTGGCCAGTAATTTTCCCAGTCGCCAAGAATACAGCATAACCTACCTTTCTTGATACAAGCTAATATTTTAAATTAATTTGATTGAATTTTCCTACTATATTCGAATGAGGATATAATTGTAAATAAAAAATAATGTAAATAATAAAAAATAAACAATTTAAATAATTCTGATAGCTTTTTTCTGAATAGCTATAGCTCTTCAGAAAAAAAAAATATAGCTCGCTGCGGGACCCACCATACCACCGGTCATGCCCCTGGTGGTATGGCTTTTTATTACGTGGTAAAATCATCAGATCAGCCCTTCCACCCAGGACAGGAGGGACATACAAACTTGTACTGACTAAAATCTACGGTGTCCTTCAATATCCCATTGCGATCCCAGGCTATGGATACCCGATAAGACAATTCCGCGACGCCCGGCAGGATTTGGCTCTTTAACGTGCGCCCCGAAAATCCGTGAAAAATTGATCTGATCGTTTTGAGGTAGCGGTTAACCCAGAGAAAAGTTTTGTTTTAAACTTTTTGTATTCGTTTTTGAAGTCGGTACTTTTTTTCATCAATTTATTTTTATTAGGTTTGATCGAAGAGAGTTGAAGTCTTGTATCAGGTTCGGCATCCAGTCAATTGCGGTATTCCGTTTTGGTAGCTGCATTGTATTGTTTTTTTTGGTAAAATCATCAAAATATGTGTCCTCCCGAGCGGGACCGGATTTATTACCAGACTCTAGTACTGACTAATATCCATGGTGACCCTTCAGTAGCCCTTTACGTTCCAGGGTCACCGTTACCTGATAAGACAGTCCAGTGACCAAGGCGAGCTCCTACCCTCAAATAGAAATCTCTTCTCGTCGTCGTAGGTCACGCGGCTGTTCTCCCTAACTTGTTCCACCTCCTACTTCGCTAGCATGATTGCTTTGCATGAGGATTCGAGGTGACTGCTTCCTATTCCGTCTTGCCCCGTAGATCGTGGCCTCGATCAATGCCGGGCGCTATTAAATTGACTCAAGTGCTTCGAGTTGGGATTTGGCAAACCTGTACCACTTCATGTACCTAACTTTTTTGCAGCCAACTCAATAAGAGGACTAATATTGTGGGTTGATGTCAACGGCACCCCAAAAAGGTCAAGATAGCCTGTCATTTTTACGGTTACACCTCAGAAAGATAGAACCGAGTCGGATTGGCTCCTTTTTGCGGAAAAATTCACGTCTTATCAGCATTGAAGCTCAAGCACTCAACCGGCTATGGCTCTTTTGCCTGATATTATTTTGTGAATTTTATTCATGAATAAAATTCACAAAAAACAGATACTACTCAGGAACCCCGAAGACTTGAACTGCACAATCGCTTCCAGTGCCTAACCGAATGTGAAACTGTGGACGAGATTAACAATGGGTTGGTGGAAATTGTCCAAGCTGTGGGGTCCAAGTTTTTTAAGACCCCGCGCCGCAATAAGCCTCAAAAGCTCTCGAACGGAAAAATCCGGTTGATGCAGGACCGGACCGAGATGAGGCTGCAATCTTCAGCTGATATGTCGGAATATGGCAAACTCAATAGACGAATCTCTAAATCAATGCAACGTGACCTGCGCTCCTTTAGTGCGGCACGGATCAAAGAGGCAATCGACTGGAACCGGGGCTCAAAAGAATTCGTCTATTGGGCAGAGCCAAATGACAAAGCTGCAGATTAACGACGGCAGCATCATTTCGACTAAACCAGAGATCTTAAGGGAGCAGGGAGCTTGAGAGGTTTTACGGACAGTTATATATATCAATACGACAACCCAGTGTCGGTACATCTTGAGACGCAAGAGCTAAACTGACGTGACACTACATTGAGGATATCCCAGACACCAGCCTGTACGAGTTTAGAATGGCTCTTAAACAGCTCAAGAATAACAAGGCGCCGGGTGAGGACGGAATCTCAACAGAACTTCTGAGAGCGGGTGGAAAACCGGTACTACTCTAGTCCTCCAGAAGTTATTTAATTCCGTCATACTCAAAGGTTCTACGCCAGAAGCATGGCACAGTGTGGTTGTTCTTTTCTTCAAAAAAGGTGACAACACCTTGTTGAAGAACTACAGGCCAATCTCACTTCTGAGCCATGTATACAAGCTGTTCTCAAGAGTCGCGAGAACGCAGGTTTGATGACTTCCAGCCTCCTGAACAAGCCGGTTTCCGAAAAGGTTTTAGTACTATAAACCACATACACACGCTCTGCCAGATTATACAGAAGACAGAGGACTATAATCGACCATTGTGTTAAGCGTTTGTGGACTATGAAAAAGCCTTCGATTCAATCGAAACCTGGGCAGTATTGCAGTCCCTCCAACGATGTCACGACTATAGGTATATCGAAGTGTTGAAGTGTTTGTATAGAAACGCCACCATGTCCATCCGATTTCAGCAGGCGTAGCATGGCGCCGTAGAAAGGGGTTTTATCGACGGAAGAATAGACAAAATAACAGAACGTAGAAATATTTTTATCGTTTTAAGCATGGTAATGTTAAAAATATAGAAAATATACGTCCTTTTCTTCAATAGTGTTCAAATAGTTTAGGTAGACATTTAGGTAGGTCCAACTTCGAGAAAGAGGTCGCCCGAAGAATCCAACTCGGATGGGCAGCGTTTGGGAAGCTACGTGATATTTTCTCATCGAGAATCCCACAGTGTCTCAAGACAAGGGTGTTTGACCAGTGTGTGTTGCTAGTGATGATATATGGCTCCGAAACGTGGTCCTTGCTTGCTGCTGGCCTTTTAGAGAGACTAAGAGTCACTCAACGAGCAATGGAAAGAGCTATGCTCGGAGTATCTTTGCGGGATAAAATCCGGAACATGGATATTGCGCAAAGAACCAGAGTCACCGACATAGCTCATAAAATTTGCAAGTTGAAGTGGTAATGGGCAGGCCACAGCGCTCGTAGAACTGACAACCGATGGGGAAGAAAAGTTCTCGAGTGGCGACCACGGACCGGAAATCGCAGCGTAGGTAGGCCTCCCACCAGGTGGACCGACGACATATTGAGGGTCGAGGGCAGCCGATGGATGCAAGTGGCGAATTGTCGTTCGGCGTGGTGGTCTAAGGGGGAGGCCTGTGTTCAGCAGTGGACGTCCTCCGGCTAATGATGATGTAGATGATGATGAGATACTACTCAGAATAAAACATACAAAAAAATAAGTTAGCATTCCAATAAATCGTAAAAATAAGCGAAATTGAATGAAAAGTGAGAAATTACAGGAATGTGTCAAGTTTCATATAAAATAATGAAATCGAAAAAATAATGTTCTTTTTAGGGTTCCGTACGTAGCCAACAAGGAACCCTTATAGTTTCGCCATGTCCGTCCGTCCGTCCGTCCGTCCGTCCGTCCGTCCGTCCGTCCGTCCGTCTGTCCGCAGTTTAGCTCAGAGACGCACAGTACTAGAGAGCTGTAATTTGGTGTGAATATACGGATTTGTTGTGCCGAAAAAGTGGTAAAATAAAATCTCGTAAAATATTTTTTTTTAGGGTACCTCCTGTACTTACACGTAAAGTGAGGATTTTTTTTTCTCGCGTACCCCTTAGTGTGGGGTATCCTTAAATAGGCCTTTAAAAAATAATGATAGTTTCCATTAACAATTTTTTGATAAAAAAATTCGTTTGTGAAATATTAAGCTTTAAAGTGCAAAATTTTGCTCGATTCGAGTGTCCCCCCTCTCTACCAGCTAAACGGTTATGTTTGGGGTTGTGAAAAAATTCACAATAGTAGTTTATATAACGAAGTTTAAAAGAATATTATCATGACTAAGTAGGCTTTACAACTTTACGAGTTATAGTCGACCAACTTATAAAATGTACTTGGGTAATATGTTTTCTTAAACAAAATGTATCGGAGAAACAATAAATCAACTGCAAATGTAAGTTTGTCAACTTTATTATTACAGCTTTAATAGGTATGTTTTTACGGTATGTTTTTTTGGGGATAGGTAGATTTTTATCGTCAACTATTTAACTAACTTCAAAAAAAGGAGGAGGTTCTAAATTCGTCGTAATCTTTTTTCTTATGTATTTTCCCTGATTTCTCAAAGACTCCTGGACCGATTTTGAAAACTCTTCTTTTAAAAAAAATACATTCAGCGAATCAGTTTAGATAGTTCGCATAAGTATTTTGATGGGCAACTACGGAACCCTACACTGTGCGTGGCCCGACACGCATTTGGCCGGTTTTTAGGGTTCCGTAGTCAACAAGGAACCCTTATAGTTTCGCCATGTCCGTCCGTCCGTCCGTCCGTCCGTCCGTCCGTCCGTCTGTCCGCAGTTTAGCTCAGAGACGCACAGTACTAGAGAGCTGAGATTTGGTGAGAATATACGGATTTGTTGTGCCGAAAAAGTGGTAAAATAAAATCTCGTAAAATATTTTTTTTTAGGGTACCTCCTGTACTTACACGTGAAGTGAGGATTTTTTTTTTCTCGCGTACCCCTTAGTGTGGGGTATCATTAAATAGGCCTTTAAAAAATAACGTTAGTTTCCATTAACAATTTTTTGATGAAAAAATTCGTTTGTGAAATATTAAGCTTTAAAGTGCTAAATTTTGCTCGATTCGAGTGTCCCCCCCCTCTACCAGCTAAACGGTTATGTTTGGGGATGTGAAAAAATTCACAATAGTAGTATATATAACGAAGTTTAAAAGAAAATTATCATGACTAAGTAGGCTTTACAGCTTTACGAGTAATAGTCGACCAACTTATAAAATGTACTTGATAAAATTTTTTCTTAAACAAAATGTATCGGAGAAACAATAAATCAACTGCAAATGTAAGTTTGTCAACTTTATTTTTACAGCTTTAATAGATATGTTTTACGGTATGTTTTTTTGGGGATAGGTAGGTTTTTATCGTCCACTATTTAACTAACTTCAAAAAAAGGAAGAGGTTGTAAATTCGTCGTAATCTTTTTTCTTATGTATTTTCCCTGATTTCTCAAAGACTCCTGGACCGATTTTGAAAATTCTTCTTTTTAAAATTACATTCAGCGAATCAGTTTAGTTAGTTCGCATAAGTATTTTGATGGGCAACTACGGAACCCTACACTGTGCGTGGCCCGACATGCACTTGGCCGGTTTTTTCTCTTAAACCCTGTGTTATTTTACTAAAGGTGAAATGTTATCTATTAAATAACGAACATTTTCTATACCGTTTCAATAGAAATTAGGTAAAAAGCCTGAGTGACCAATTGTAGCATCGTAATTCGAGCATAAACGAATCTATGCACTGGTAGTCGCGATTGATCGAAGATGAACTCAGGTACTACTTGCTGTGCGAATGGAATAATGTGGAGTTGAATCACCTTTTCTACGCAATTTTGAGCAGTTACGTAACTTCGTTAGGAAGTGAAAGCTCAGTTTTGCGAGATAGAGATTATAATTTAGAGCTCACCGAAACATTCTGTTTCAAGAGTTAAATGATCTGAAACCCTATTGTTTAGATCTTCTCTACACTCTGATAGATCGGTCTTTATTAAAAAATAACCCAGCTGTAACCCAGTATAAGAAGCACTGAAGCCCAGTCAAAACAGTTCAATAATTATCCTCCTTTGCAAATGTTTAACGAGTTGCACCATCCGGTCACAGTTAACTGTAGGGGAACCAAGAATCTTCTCGAATATTTTTAATCTTCATGGTGTCGATTCGAAATTGTCTTGTGGCTGGTCGCAATGGACTTTGTATGATCTGCGTAGTAGATTATCGCTCTCTTTGCGCGGTTTAACGTCTTCTTGGGCCTTGCTCACTTTCTTCCTGGATCACGGCGTTTGGTGATATTACCCCTCTCTTAATTGACACTAGTTTCAAATATTTTGAACCACTGGTTGGAAATATTCGAGCATTAAACCGACCATTTCTGGTTATATCTAAGGAGATAAAAACCAGCCACTTGGGGTGATTAAGGTGACATAGTTATGGATCTATGTCACCTTAATCACCCCAAGTGGCTGGTTTTGCGTCCATAATTATGTCTCTGAATAGATGGCATAAATGACTGTTTGATGTAAAAGTCAAAGAAAAAGTTTGAAAATTTTTAAACACCAAATCGTAAATTCTAAATAATTACAAAAATCTAATTAAAAAGTTATGAATTCCAATTAGTCACTAGAAGCAAAATCAACACCTGAAAGATGTCATGTCAAGAAGAATGAAATTGAATAATCTCTATAATGCACACTTTGTAAATTACAAACATATCCAATTCGCAGTGTGACACAATGTGCGGTTTAAAGTGTAATTTATTGAGTGGCCCTTATTTTATTTTGATAGGTATATATTTATCATATTATCCATTCGTTTATGAAAATAAGTAGTGTCTAGAAGACCGGGATCTTACTTTGTTTATTCGAAACAAAAGTGGCAAAAGCTCATGTGTGTTCTTCCTGGTATACGAGGCATAGCTGTTTCGTTAGTGTTTTGTTTTTATTCGTGTTTATTCGTATTATAGTTCGTGTAATTTCTGTCAAATTGACAGAAATTGTGTTCTTTCAAACGTATTTACGTCCTTAATAAGGAGTTTTAATATGACTTGGTTTCAGGGTTGGAAAAAAAACAGTTTTTTTTTTAATTTATAAAACAAACTGTAACAATTCGAAATGTTTTAAAAAAGTGTTTTTTTTTAGTTTTGGTTCTTTTTTAAAATTAATTCCACCTTGTTTGTTGAAATCTAAACGTATATATATATATCAATTATGTTTCATTTCTAGACTACATCTTTTCAAATTCACCCTTTGTAATGATTTTTTTACAAAAAATGATCAATGGAATAAAAACATGTGATGTTTTTTTTCTAAAAATTTTAAGCATTATTTCATTACAGTGTCAATAAAAGTTAAAAATATGACATAACAATGGCATTAAACTCAAAAGGTTTTATGTCAAACTATTAAGACACCTGAATATTAATTTGTTTTCATTTTATATGCATTCATCTGCCTTAAAAAGTAGTTGAAACGGGTAATAAAAAACACTGTTTAATTTCAAACTGTTTTAAACAGGTGTTTTAAAACAACTTGTTTTCATCATGCCAACCCTGTTTGGTTTGTAATAATACGAGTATCACACAAGTGTTTTAATACTATCTAAATATTCTCATAGGTTAAATTCTGTTAGGTTTAATTTGTTAAACACAATCGTGTTTAACTAATTAAACCTAAAAAAAGGTCAGTGCAGCAGTCATGTTGGCAAAGGAAGAGGCGGGACGCGTGAGAGAGAGGACAGCGTAAACCTTACATCCCAGCCGCAGTGGTAAACCCAGAACATAAAAGGCTATTAAAGAACGCCGTGAATTTAAGTCAGTACAAGTCTGACAGTATCTCCCGCTTGGCCTGGGGAGGACTCATTTGATGATTTTATCATGAAAAAAAGTCATGGGCCATGCCCGGGTCGACAGCGCATTGTGTCCTACGAGCGCCTCAAATAGCGTCAGCATGATGACGGGGTCCCCCTCTAGAGGGCTAAAGCCTGCTGTCGTCGCGGTACTCATTACCGCGACCCCGGAACATTAAGGGCTATTTGAAGGACACCGTGGATTTTAGTCAGTACAAATCTGACAGTCCCATCCAAGGACTGCACTCCTTGTCATAGGCACAGTCCATTACCACCGGGAGACAGAGAAACCAACACTTTTGTTACTTGCTGGATTTTAATGAAGGAGCAATGTTAGCGAACGTGAAAGTGAGAAAAAACAAACTAAATTTTAAATGTCAATAAGGTCGAAAATAGTTTGAACATGTTTTTTAAATTGCTTAACGATAGCAAGTTAAAAAAACAGCTTCAAGCGATTTTCGACCTTATTGACATTTATGCAAAAACCGGATTTTAATGAAGGAGCAATGTTAGCGAACGTGAAAGTGAGAAAAAACAAACTAAATTTTAAATGTCAATAAGGTCGAAAATAGTTTGAACATGTTTTTTAAATTGCTTAATGATAGCAAGTTAAAAAAACAGCTTCAAGCGATTTTCGACCTTATTGACATTTATGCAAAAACCGGATTTTAATGAAGGAGCAATGTTAGCGAACGTGAAAGTGAGAAAAAACACACTAAATTTTAAATGTCAATAAGGTCGAAAATAGTTTGAACATGTTTTTTAAATTGCTTAACGATAGCAAGTTAAAAAAACAGCTTCAAGCGATTTTCGACCTTATTGACATTTATGCAAAAACCGGATTTTAATGAAGGAGCAATGTTAGCGAACGTGAAAGTGAGAAAAAACAAACTAAATTTTAAATGTCAATAAGGGCGAAAATCGCTTGAAGCTGTTTTTTAACTTGCTATCGTTAAGCAATTTAAAAAACATGTTTAAACTATTTTCGACCTTACTGACATTTATGCAAACACCGGATTTTAATGAAGGAGCAATGTTAGCGATCGTGAAAGTGAGAAAAAACAAACTAAATTTTAAATGTCAATAAGGTCGGAATTCGCTCCAACTTGTTTAGTTACTTCTCCATATCTTTTAACAATAATCGGTTCACAACTGAAAATTCTGTAGGAAATTTGACAATTAATTCCTCTTTTTCTACCCCTATAGGCCGAGTTTAATTTTGATATTTAAATGGGACCAACTTTCTGATAAACTCTGTCCGACAAAAAAAAGATTTTTTGATATTGGACCACCTTAGAGAAAGTAAAGAATGGTCATAAATAAAAAAATATAAAAAATATATACATGTCGAATTGAGAACCTCCTCCTTTTTTTCCGTCGGTTAAAAAATATATTTTAACGTTATAAAGTAGAGCAGCCTGAGATGCGTAACTGCGCGTCATCACCGTTAGAGCGAGAGAAGGTGCGAGCGAGAGGGACCAACAAAAATTCGTCGTGGACCTCACGTCCAATCGCTCCGGCCGTCCACCGGCCACTAAGGAATTTCTCTTGCAATTCTCGTTTATAAACACTTTTTGAGAGGTTATTTGAGATAATTTTTATTGTTAAAAAAAAGCGCTTTAGGTACAATTTTTTTTTTTGAATTTGCTTTATTGATCTGTTGACATCAAGATAATGTAATATTACATACCTACGATGCATAGTTCCTATGAAAAAAAACCATTTATTACGAGATGAAATCCGAGAATTTTGATGATATTCTGCCATCTTAATTAAGAAAATGGAAGATAAATATAAAAAACTAATCAGCGCAGTTTGAAGACGAGGATATTGCGGTCATTATGCGCTGATCAGATTTTTAAATGAATTCTTCATTGTCTCAGATTGAGTGCACCAACGTAACTCGAAATGACGTTGGGCAGGAAAGAGCTGTTTTGAACGCTTGATTTACCTAATATAATCTACTGAAATCAACTTTAAAAAAATAATTAGCTGTTACCTATATTATGGTTATTTATGTGCAATAATAATATTTCAAGCTATTGCACTATTTTGTTCAAAAATCACAAACAAAGTTACGCAAATAATTCGGCGCGCGTGAATTTTACAAGACCTGCCCCTTAAAGCAAAAAAAAAGTCACTAAATAAAAATTAAAATTTCGCTGAACCGCGCTTTTGTTACTTCTTTGTATTTTTTTTTTAAATATTGAATACAATCTTTTTGTGCCTACCTCTTTATATACAAACAGCTGTGTTTTAAATAAAATCTTTTTGCATTTGTTTTTTTAAAACGTTGAAACGTCAAAATAGCGGCCGGCAATGTATTGCCGGCCTGTAGAGCGGCCAGCAAAAACATTACTGGCCGCTCCTTGAAACACTCCGGCAAAGGCGACTTTGCTCAAACAAGGTTGTCAAAATAATGACCACATTACATGCATTTTTGAGTAAAGTATTAATTATTTCATAGTTTCTTTGATGAAAGGCAATTATTGGTTTTTTGCCTTGAACCGTGGTTCTACTAAGAGTACCAGGGTACCATAAGTAAGAAGGCATGGTTTGTAAAGTGAAGATCACGCGAGTATTCCTTCAACACTTGTCCACTCAAGTGAATGAGATAGAGCAACACAACCTACATAGCTCCACCCCTTTCTTACAAAAGAATTATCTTTTTTTTATGCTTTATCTTTTTTTTCACTATTTGTATACTTGTATTTGATCTACCAGGGTAGCATAAAGATGGAGGGAAGCGCTTGAACGATATTTTTTAAATTAATATGTCACTATGTTTCATGTACCAGGCTGCCATAGGTTGGAAGCTGGTTATCGGCACATGGAAGTTCATGTGTGGCAGTAGTCTCATCAGCCCCAACTTTGTGCTGACGGCTGCTCACTGCTCCAAGGCTTCGGAATTGGATACCACCATCGCTGATACTGTTCCCAAGATCGTTAGATTGGGTTCTACAAATATTTTGGACAAAGTAAGTTCATTTTTATCCATTTTAGGATTCAATACATCAAAATGATTCAGGTATTCGTAAAGATGCAAACGCGACTTATAAGCTGGGGTCCTGGCTATGATAATTATAACTAAATTAATCGAACAAATTACGGCTGGTGTGTATTAGAACACGCTGACAGAAAAAAATACTAATTATAAAGCAGAAAAGTTTATTTGGTTGAAAGCACTAATCAGTTAGTACTGGGTCAATTTGAATTATCGAGGATTTATGCTAAAAAAAACACCACGCTATGACCAATAGGAGCAGCGGTGGCGAAGCTCGTTAATAATAATATTGTAAAACCAGCTTCCCTCGTCACGCCTCGTTCCATATTTTTAGGTTAAAGATTTAGAAAAAGATGTATTTACAATTCATGTTTTTATTTGTAAAAACATGAGTAGTAAACAATATAGAAAGAAACAAAGAAAAGAATGAAAAACGTTTATTTATACCTTATCTATACTAATATTATAAAGAGGTAACATTTGTTTGTAAGTTTGTAAGTTTGTATGTAGGGGGTAATCTCCGGAAGTAATGAACCGATTTTGTAAATTGTTGCATTGGTAGAAAGCTACATTATCCGTGAGTGCCATAGGCTATAAATGATAAAGATATCATGTATATTAACCAAAATATCTCAATTTTAGTCAAGCCGGGCGGAAAAAAATTGCTCTTCCAACACAGTTATTAGCATGCGCTGCCTTAACAGTTGTATATAATTGAAAACAATGTATGGCAAAAATGTCCGCTTTGAATAGTTCTACAATAAAGTCCGCGACACCATATTTTTATCTTTTATATTTTAGCAGATATAGCAGCTTTTATGAGTTAAAAAAAGTTTTTTTCGATGTACTTGCCTTTGGACGATTTTTTACACAACAAAACACTAAACCTTATCGAAAAAAATATTATTATGATCACAATAACATCATAGAGATATGATTTTCACAAAAAAGTATGTCAATTGGCAAAATAGTTTCGAAGATAACATAAAATTACTAAATCGCAAAATGCCGCCGTCCATTCACGAACCGCGTTAGAACACGCTTTGTACGCACGTTTGGTCTATTTGCCTACAGATGGCGTTGTGCAATTACGTATGAACAAAATTAAACCCACCTTTTGGCAGACAGAAAAAAAAAATCATAGCACTAAGTACTGGGGTGCTATGTCAGGAAACCTCCACGTGCGCCCGTGGACTGGAGTTCCCTCTCGGATACGTCCGGGGAGAAGACCAGGGTCTCTTTGCCCGTATGCGAATAGCCTGTCGTGTGGACGCTCCAACGCGTGTCCCTTTGATTAGCAGAGGGCACAGCGGCTGAGCGGGCTTGCGGACGGTGAGTAATGGGTAGCTCGCCGTCCGACCAAGGACCAAGCCCGGGTCGGTGGCGCGTCGTGTTTCGCGCCAAATGCCTGCTGGGGTCCCGGGTTTTTCTTAACCCAGGATACCGTGGCCCCGGAACGTAAAGGGCAAAGGAAGGAACACGGGTGGGATTTTAGTCAGTAAGAGTCTGACAATACCTTCCGCCCCACCGAGGGCGGGAGGACTCATTTGATGACTTTACCACATAAAAAAAAGCACTACCTAAGTATTAACCGAACCACACTCATAATTTCATCACAAGTTAAAACATTAATGCCCAACGAAGTGGGCACGGGTCAGCTAGTATATTTATAAAATGATGAGGTAGCTGTATGTTTTGCCATCTAGGTATATCGTAGAATTTTTCTGGTTGAAACATAGGGTTAAGATCAAAACCCCACATAAAAAGAAAATAAAAATAATAACTCTAACGTATCAATATAACAGTAAACATCGTAATTGAATTTAAAATTAATCATTTAAAAATTCCGATAGGCTGTAATAGCATTTAGCCAAAAGAATTTTACAAAAGCAAAGCACTATAACCTCAATTTCCATCTCCTTTAGGACAAAAATGGCATCGCAGCTTACGACGTGAACATCATAAAAGTGATAGTCCATCCAAAATACAAATCTCCGAAGCAGTATTACGACGTAGCTCTTATGGAGCTGGATCAGAAGGTGCTGTTCTCCAAATTCATACAGCCGGCTTGCTTGTGGACCAAGTCAGATATTGACCATGAGAGGGCTCAGGTCACTGGATGGGGCGTCGTGGTGTCTGGTAAGGACCTGACAATTTAAATATTTTAACACGCTTTTTTTAGTTTGACTTGCTATCAATTATGACTTCAGGGTATGATCGATACAAAATTGGAATATAAACTTTAAATCCAAAAATTAACCAAACATTCAAATGTAGTAAAAAATGTGGGGTGCAAATTGAAACAAGATATAATCGATATTAAAGCGTGCTTTTTTATACTTTTTTATAATTGTATTTTTTATGATTAGTTGGATTCTGTTACCGATCTGTACAAGATATTGAAAGATTTGCTGGCGGCTTTAGACTCACGTGGAACACTTGGCTTGGGACAGGGCTTCTTTCTTGATCGGACGGCAAACTTACCCATTATTCTTCTTCTGCAAGCCCTCCTCGTGATAACTGACGCCCTATTAAAACTCCCTTGACGACGACTGGGGCTCGAGATGGAATATTGCCTCTCACTCACATCCCTCATGTGTCAATTAAATAATGAAATCAACTCATACCAACTTATCATCCACAGGAAGTCTAAATACGTCCCCTGAACTCCTGACAGCGGAAGTGGACATCATCGACTCTAATAAATGTAACAATCTGCTGAGTAGATCTTGCAATAGGAACTGGTGTGGACTGAAGGAACATCAGCTCTGTGCGGGGAAACTGAGAGGAGGAGTGGACGCCTGTCAGGTAATCTGGTGTTTTTGTATGTTTCTGCTGTTTATTATGATGCAGATGAAAATGGATCATAAGTGCTTGTATTAAAGACAAATAGTTGTGCTGTTGGTAGCAGCACTTACAGCACTATAGATTTGTGGTGTTCGAGAACAATTTCAGTGCTGTATGAGACAGTAATATTACCAGGAATTACTTAACAAATCGTATCACTAGGTAGTGTACGCTAACTGTAACATTGCCTTGCTTTGGAATACCATTACTTGGGGACAAATATTTTGACTTAAACTTAAATAATAAAAACACACATAATACTATGTTCGTACTCGGTCATATAAAGCTTAGATCTCCATGAAGAAGAATTCTTTACATACTCGGTTTTTCAATCGCTAAGAATCAACACAGCTCCATACTAAGGCCTAGACTCCACCAAAGCTGTATCGAGCTGTGCGGGGTCGAGACGTCGTTTTGAACAACCAATAGAATTGCGTTATTGACACAGCTCCACTCCGCAACGCAATAGGGTAGTTTCCAGGGTCAAAATAATTACATTCTATTTTGTCCGTATTTTAGATTATAAAAAAAAATATATTGGACACGTATTTTTTCTTTTTTCGATTAAACAAAAAAGAACAAAGATAATAGCCTATTTAAGTTACCTGTGACGTCACTCTGCGCGAAAAATGCCACGCATCGTGACGTCACACGTAACTTTAATAGGCTATATCTTTGTCATTTTTGGTCTAATTTACAAATAAAAAAATACGTGTCCCTTATTTTTGAATAATCTAAAAGACGGACTAATTAAATTTTTTTAGGCAACTAGCCTATTCTATTGGTTGTTCAAAACACGTCTCGACTCGCACAGCTTTGGTGGAGTCTCCGTCTAAAAGGCTTTCTCTATTATCAGGGTGATTCCGGGGGCCCTCTTCAAGTGAAGATTACTCTGCCAGTCGAGACTCAAGGCTGTATGAACTACGTAGTCGGAATCACCTCGTTCGGCATCGGCTGCGGCTTGCCGGGCCTACCAGGAGTCTATACTAAAGTAGCTAGTTTCCTGGACTGGATTGAAGGTTATGTGTGGGCACAGCAAGTGTAGATTATGATCGTGAATGTGTAAAGTTTAAAAGTTTATAATAAAGCTAGCAATGTATTTTTTTTTACTTTTTATTTTAGATCTTTGTGTTAAGAAAAATTTGATTGCGTGCAGGACTTAATCTGCGACCTTCCGATTCAGCACACGTACTCTTTACCTACCAAGCCACTTCTATCCAGCTAGCTCTAACTTTTCAATCCATTGCACTCGATTTTTTCTTTCCACAAAGACCTTAATGATTAAGATTATTACAAGCGTTAATGCGTTTAAAAAAATGTACAATTAATAAATACAGACCCTTTAGAGAGAGATAATCGGTAACTTTCAGCTTTTTAGAACTTCTCTTTCACTTTTGTATTCTCTTTCTTCTCATGCATTACGGGGATTGCGTAAAATATTGATTTCGTATGTAATTTGATCAAACTCAATATTTATAATTCTCTAATATTCAAAATACTATATATCTATTTTAAACTCGATTGTTACTTTATGACATTTTATTGACTAACGACATTATTCGTATTTAATTATTCCTGTCTAAATAATGACAATTACGATTAAGAAAGTTTTTAATTGATTTAAATATTAAGATAGGTTTACTGTTCGATTGATATATTAATTACAATTCAATTAATTTGTTTCTAGAGTCAGTAATGGTCGTTCACATATATTTTATTTTTAAACAATAAACGTTTGTACCTACCTAAATAAAATGAAATGTTTGTGTGTAATTTTTATGGTTTATTTCATAGGTAAGTTCATTGAAAAATAAAACAAAGTGTTCTTTTATTTGGTGTTTCTTTTCTTACATTCTTTTATTTTTAAATATCCTATCTGAAAGTATGATAATAAGTGCTTCTGAACGCGTTACAGTATTTGTATCGGGAGAATCAAAAATTCCAAAGGATCCTGATGTAAAGGTAAATAACGATTATTTTTAGTTAAAAAATTTTTGTATAATTTTTCACTAAGAAAATAAAATATAAATTTATAAATAAAACCTCTCTTACAGCATCACAAAAATGAAGAAGAGCCAAAGCCAATTCCTTCCATAACACCACTAAAAGCTTCAAAAAAGCCACCTCAAGAACCTCATGTTCCTTTCAAGCCAGATGAGTCGAAGCTTAGGTTATCCGGAGCACCTCCTGACCTAAATCTTTCTCCTATCCTACTAAGTGAACCTCCTAAAACGGCTAAAGTCAAGTTTACTAGAGCGCCACCTATTGAGGCACCTACAACAACGCTGGAATCACGTCCAACAAAAAAGCCTTCAGGACAAATCAAGGCTCCTCCGACACCTAATCTCCTGGTACCTCGACCTAATTCGTCCCTTCCCCTTCTTTCTTCAGCTGGTCTACCTTATTTGAAGCCAGAAAAACCTCATGCTCCTGTCAAGCCAGATAGCTCGATGCTGACGTTATTTGGATCACTTCCAAATCTAAGTCTTCCTCCTGCTATACAAAATGAACCTTCCACAGCGGTTAAAGTCAAACCTCATTGGAAGCCGGAAAAACCTCATAACCCTTTCGCGCCAGATAGCTCGATGCTTACTTTATTTGGATCACTTCCAGATCTTAGTCCTCCTTCTGCTGTACGAAGTGAATCTATTACAACAGTCCGACCTTCTAGTCTGAAAACAAAAACTCCTTCGCTAACTAATCTCATGGTACCTTCACACAATCCACCCTCGACGACTGCCAAACCACTTCTTACTACAACCGATCTACCATATTGGAAGCCAAAATCTCCGCCGAAAAACTTTTCGTCTGGGCATCAGATTCTCTTACCTAAACTGACTCCAACTAAACACAATGCTTCGAAGGTTTCGGAAAAACCATACGATCCTTGTGCGCCTTTCAAGAAACCACCTGTGCCAGACTTCAGCGCGCTTGGTAGACGGATAAGTGAAATCAGTAAGTAACGGCGCCATAAATCGTGACGTCGCGTCGCGTCGTACACGCTTTTCCAACACTTGCAAGCTATTAAGTAAAAAATATTTCAATAAATAACTTTCTGCCTACTGTTGAGCCACTATAAGGCCCATCATCCACCAAAGCGGAGAGGAGAGGAGATGTGTTTGAATAACCAATCAGATGTCCAAATCTCCTCTCCGCTTATTTACAGACACTTATTACAGACTGATTGGTTATTTAAACACATCTCCCCTCCTCTCCGCTTTGGTGGATGACGGGCCTCATAGTATTATTTTATTTGTGTTTCAGAATGCTTTGATTATATTTGGGATCTTAAAGTTCGGGATGATGAAGCAGAACATAAACAGGAGTGTAAGTTTTCTTACTTGATTTTAGTTTGATGAAAACTTAATTGCTTTTTTTTCTATTGGATCTTGTAATAAACTGGTAAAACGGTGTTTCTATAGGCGAGTCTGCGAGAATGAGAGGTGGAATCTCCAACTATATCGTTGGAGGTCACTATACTTTTACGGGAGACTATCCTAATATGGTAAGATCTTCAAAATTATCATCTTCTTACTTGTAAATGCGATGATTTGTGAAGATGTACTATGTCATGTATGTTGACTACTTTTTTAATGAACAAACGTCGGTTTCGAGTGAATACCAGTTTATAAATTGGATTTACATAAAGGATATTTTTTATCCCAACATGACGTTGCCGTGGGATAATGTTGCCGACCTTCACGCAGACAACGTTTTGGCCGTTCGTTATAGTTTAAAACATTCATAACTTTAGTTAAAGTCTTAATAAATATTGATTTCGTTTTTTCACATTACCAGGGCGCCATAGGATGGAAAGCGGTTATCGGAACGTGGAAGTTCATGTGTGGGTGTACGTTGATCAGCCATAAATTTGTACTGACGGCTGCCCACTGCTCTAGTGCATCTGCACTGGACACAACCATTGCAGATGTTATTCCAAAGATAGTGAGACTAGGAGATAAGAACATTCAGGATGTGGTAAGTATGAAAAAGTTTAAAACTAGAGATCTAATTCCTGTCTCCATCTGCTATTATGTTCACCACACATCAGTGTCATCGGCCGAATGTCTTCATTTGTTTCTATCGCTCGTCACCGCATGCGGTCCTGGTTGACTGCTGGTCGACAAGAACCGCATAAATTCATTATCACTACAAGGGCCTTATTACAACATCTTAAAACCAGGCTTGTTTCAGTGAGTGAACGAGATGGCGCTAAACGATTTGTATAGCTCTATCACTTTCACTTGCCGGAACAAACATGGTTTTAAGACGTTGTAATACAACAATTGTTAGAGCTTTGTATCCGGCCAAAAAAAAAAAAAAACGTGAGTGTTTAAAGAGACTTGATACACTACGTAATTATACAGTGAATAGAGACTATATTCGAAACCCGTGGCTTGGTCGCTGTACATCATCTTTTACCAGGATACTTGGTCACTTTTAAAAATAAAACTTTATACATTGAATTTTATACAAGAATTCTTCCCTAGAAAAATGGCACAAATGAAGATGCGAATATCATCAGAATCATAAACCATCCGAAGTACAAATCTCCGAAGAAGTACTTTGACATTGCTCTGATGGAACTGGATCAAAGACTGAAGTTCAGTATAGATATACAACCTGCTTGCTTATGGACTAAGGACAGTATCACCAGGTATGGTGATGAGGCACAGGTTACTGGATGGGGCGTTGTGGAGTCAGGTTTGTGGGTTTTTTTTACGTAAATGGTCAATGAATATTAAAAGCCTTGTCGGTTTAGTGACTGCCTCGTTCAAGCACGACTGCTAAGCACGAGCTCCCGGGTTTAATTTATGGGTCGTGCAAAGTATTACTTGATTTTTCTTGATTATCTGTAGCAGCCTCGGAATTGAGCCTGCTGATGTCAATAGGCTCACCTCTATTTTTCTACTCACGATATCTAATACAGATAATTATCAGATGAGAAAATCCAATATCACTTTTCTTGCGCAACCACTTCAGCGACTGACTTTCTTGGTCTACTTCACAGGATCTCTAAAAACTTCTCCAGAACTCTTGGCAGCTACTGTGGATATCATAGACTTCAACAAATGCAACAGGCTGCTTCGCATGTCCTGTAACAGGAATTGGTGTGGCCTGCAGCCGGATCAGCTTTGTGCCGGCAAGTTGGGTGGAGGAGTCGATGCTTGTCAGGTAAGCAGTTCCAAGATATCGCCACGTGTTTCTGTAATCCTGGTAATTTAATGGTTGTGACATGGTTCAGACGAATGTGGCCTTCTTATGAAACAACAAGCCTTGGCCCAGCAGTGGGACAAAAAGGTTAAATTAAAAAAAAACTTGAGAGGTGTCAAGGGACACCCGGATGGAACGAAGTTACTGTATACACTCAACAAAAATAATCGTCGCGACTCCACTTCACTCCACTCCGCTCCGCTCCACTCCACTCCACTCCACTCTTTGAGCTCTAGCACCCTTTCGCAACGCGCGATAAGGAACTTCGTTCCAAAAAGTGTCGTGACAACTTTTCGTAAGAATTTTTTCCGTCTAGCCCCCTTTCACAAAGCGCGATAAGGAACTTCGTTCCAAAAAAAAATACATCTCTGTGTCAAATTACTTTAATTGATTTTCAACCTTATCACAATATAGTGGAAGTTCGATTGGTAAAAGGGGTTTGAAGATTTTACTATGGAGCGTGGCATACCTACTGCCGCCATTTTGATTTTTTTTCAAAATCGCGGCCAGCCTTGAAACCTTTATAAATCGATAGCTGACATCAATAACAACAAAAAATATTATAGACACACAACCCTCGTAAAGTTTCAGGTTTCTGAGATATAAAGTGTTAAAGTTGACCACATTAATTCGGAATAACAAAGGCTTAATATTTTTTTATAAAATATTTAGTAAGTAAATGATAATCCTGGTCTGGGAGAAAAAGAAAAACGTAGAATGTGCCAGTTATTTCTCTTCCCGGGCAGACCGTAGGTAAAGTCGATCGCGGGATAGTTCAAAATGTAAGATCTATAGCCCCTCAACTTAAAACTCTTTCAATGGGCAGCAGCGTTGGAAGACTAATAAGCTGAAATAAATGCGTTCGTCAATCCGCCGGCCAACCGTGGCGAGTATGGCAATAACCATCAAATGGATAATCCTTGGGTGAGGCCTTAGTCCAGTAGTGGACTTTCTACGGCTGTTATGATGATGATGATGAATTGATAATGATATTAAAACTAGGTACTTATCATGCCTCATGATGTTTCTGCTTACTGTGGCCATCACAGCAATATTATTTGAATAGAAGCATTATGTTCTTAGATTTGTATCGAGACGAGCGTGTCATATTTTGCATGGATATTTTGATGACAACTGTAATTTAGTATACAAACTTTGGCATAGTCGTCCTACTTCTTGTGTATTGTTTCTACAACTCAATACGGCACAATTAGGCATTTTTTTTACTTTTTGTATTACGTCTGACTGTGAGAATATTCGAGCACAGACTCGTTAAAAAAAGAAATCAAAATATCTCCTTTTTTACACGAGAAGTAAATACTCTTCCGGTACAAGCCAATCCAAGTCTGTAGTGGTCATAATTGTTGATGATAGGGATACAATGTAACGGCTAAGTTATGGCTTCATGTACAAACAGAAATTCTATATTTAAAAATGTGGCAAAATCTAACCATCCCTACCAAAATTGCAAAAAGTAAAGGTGACATACTCGTAAATCATGGTTAGGTTATGTATATTTATCACTAAAATATAAAACAGCATACCATAGATGAATTATACTCTTCTCTTTCTACGCATCATACATTTCAAAGGTGCGAGCGAGACACCTTCAATGCAGGCGGGTGAGGCGAGTTGTGTCATATTTACACTTTTATTTAACGTAAAACTATCGTATTGATAGTTAAATCATATGAGGATATTACATTCAAACAAGTGTAGACGGTCTAAAAATAAGTTATTAAATTCAAAAAGTAGATTATATCAGACGTATAATGTTTAAATAACATCCAGATATAATGCAACATACATATTACGTACAAAAAGTTATTATTTTTAACATCTTGATACATTCGAACACATACACTAGCTTAGAATTGTGAATGTCACGTGATTAACTTTCACGGTTATTATCTCGGAAACCTGGAACTTTACGCGGGTTGTTGTCATAATATTTTTTGTTGGCATTAATGTCAGCTAACGATCTAAAAAGGTTTCATAGCCGGCCGCGATTTTGAAAAAAAATCAAAATGGCGGCGGTAGGTATGCCACAAATCTTCAAACCCCTTTGACAGATTGGTAGGTTGACCTGTTGGCGTCTGTACAAAGTTGCCCTAAATAGCTAGGTTGTCTTCTTCTATAACTGCCTCTTTCTTTCTTTCGTTTTTTTCTGGTATCTTTTTATTTTTCATTCTCTTGATATTTGGACATTTCTATCCAGACAACCGAATTTAACGGACGAAGTGGAAAAAACGACGTAAATAAATCTATACTAATATTATAAAGAGGAAAACTTTGTTTGTTTGTTTGTTTGGTTGTAATGAATAGGCTCAAAAACCACTGGACCGATTTCAAAAATTCTTTCACTATTCGAAAGCTACATTATCCACGAGTAACATAGACTAAATTTTATTTTGGAAATAAATAGGGTTCCGTAATATATTTGGGTTTTTCGGACACAAGGTGTAAAAAATCAACCAGAAAAGTTACTTATTTTGCGTACGCTGCCTAAACTATAAAAGATAGAACTATAAAATGTTCTAATTAGTTGTAGATCTTATAAATATCTACAAAAAACTCCGCGACACACTATACCTATCTATGTCGAGTGAGGCACAACAACCATTTTTTAAATCAAAAATCTTGAATTTTTTTGGACTACTTTTAAACGCATTTATTTTACTCATTCTATTAATCCTTATCAAAATAATTTATTTCATCATTAAGTACAGTTAATGTAGATGATATTTGGTCTTTGAATGATTAAAATTGGATGTTTAGTTTCGAAGTTATGGCGAAATTAAAACATCACGATTTCCGCTGCACGTTCCGTTGCGAAGTGAGCGTCACCAAGGCGGGGGTGCGCGTGCGGGAGGGGAGTTTAGATCTATGAGTAAGGTACCCGCGCGGCTCAGACGCGTGGTTGGCTCCCTACGCAGCGGTCGTGCGCGAAGTCTAATAATTTTCCTGCGATTTTTTTTAGATTTCGTTCTTAAAACTACACTTGCGCAAAAGTTCTTCTCAGAGCAAAACAACAGTTCTTCTCAGAGCTAATCAACAGTTCTTTTCAGGGCTAACCAACAGTTCTTTTTAGGGGTAACCAACAGTTCTTTTCAGGGCTAATCAACAGTTCTTTTCAGGGCTAAACAACAGTTCTTTTCAGGGCTAAACAACAGTTTTTTTCAGAGCTAGAATATTAATAACTATTAACATTTTCTTAAACATTTGAAAATGCCTAAGAGAGCCGGTCTCAACTTTCTAAACATAGTTCTCAAGCACGGGCAGCAAGAATACGTCGTATGGGAGAATGTTCACCTGAACGTTCACAACGCCTTGCTGAACAAAATCAGAGAAACTCTCAGGTACGCGCACGAGAGTCAAGTGTCGAACGTTCGCAACGGCATTTCCAGTCAAAATTTCTTTCGCACTAACGATAAACAAATCCCAGGGCCAAACATTCAAATTAGTAGGAATTGATTTAAGAAAAGAATGTTTTACGCATGGGCAACTTTACGTTGCTCTATCACGGGTCGGGACTCCCGACCATCAGTATATTTTGTTACCTGAAAATAATTTAACGTCAAATGTTGTTTATAGAGAAGCTCTACAATAATCACTTTAGGTAGGGGTATGGGTAGGGTAGGGGTAGGGTAGGGGTAAGGTAGGGGTAGGGTAGGGGTAGGGTAGGGTAGGGGTAGGGATGTAATTTACAGAATTATACCTGGACGAAGTCAGGGCGGGCCGCTAGAATATAATATAAATATATAAATTTACCGCCGAATAAAATACACTTTTTTGCCTTTGCGCATATTACTTTAGGTCAAGAAAACTTTAATGATAATATCACACACACCAGTTTTCCTGCCAATGCTTTCCTTCATCGTGTTGCCAACTTCTTTTCAGGGTGATTCTGGAGGTCCACTTCAAGTGAAGATTCCACTGCCTGTTGGCAGTCAAGGAACTATGCACTACGTCCTCGGAGTGACGTCATTTGGAGTCGGCTGTGCTCTGCCAGGTTTACCTGGAGTCTACACCAAGGTGGCCAGCTTCATCGACTGGATTGAGGAAATCGTGTGGCCTACCCACAATGGAACAGCTCCAGATATAAAATACCTGATATGAAGAGAACGATCGGTTAGATCTATACCTTGAGGGTCCCATTACTAGGATGGGATAGTCAAATAAAGCAGTCAAATGTATAAAGTAAAAATGTTGTTGAAAAGTCAAAGACAAAAAAATTATGTGGCATTTCACATTTGTATTTTTGTTTCATTTAATTAGATTGAATATGAGAATAAAAGGCTGAAGACTAAAATTACGATTTTGTTTGTGTTTTCATGTGAAAAAGGGATAGACAGCCGAATCTTAATTTAATAGATTTTAAAATTATCGCAATAGAAGAAAGTTCATGTCGGGTTGGAAAAATTTTACAGTTTTGGGTCACTTTATATGCGGGCGCCTGTACCTTTGTCTTAAATCTGTGTAATTTATCAAAATTTGATCATCATCATCAGCCGGAGGACATCCACTGCTAAACATAGGCCTCCCCCTTAGACCGCCACGCCGAACAACAATTCGCCACTTGCATCCATCGATTGATAAAAGATAGGACGAAAATTTGATAGATTGTGGTAAATTGATGTGCTGACTTCTGTCCCACCAGACGAATTAACGTCCAGCCAGACGGGTAGTTGTGTTTGATGGGCTTTCTGTCCAGCAATCATTCTGGGAACTTTAATTGTCTGACACAGGAAATTTAAATTTAGATCTTTTATTGCTCTTTATTATTAGCAATCTCTATATAGGAAATATCTCTAGAGGAGGCCTTCACCTTCGAGAACGAGGGGTTCCTTACTTGCGCCGTAGTTATATTAATATTTGTTTAACCATAGTAGATAAGATTTTTTTTTTATTTTTTTTTTTAAACGTTTGTGCCGACCCCGAGTAAAATGGGATAAGGGCAGGAAGATGATGAGTAGATAAGTTTTTTTACATAAAATAAATTTTTGTTCACATTTAGATTTTTAGTTTTAGTAAGATATACAGGGTGTCCCAAAACTCAACGTCAAGCCGAAACGGGGTGATAGGATTGATCATAACCATCACGAGAAAAATCTGAAAAAAATTCTATCCCATGCCCCCAAAATTATGGGCATTTTAGGAAAACACTAGAAATTTGATCAAACTGCACCATTTTTCGGTTATTGTGGTATTCCTTTTTATTTTTGTTCATTTGAACTT
Source organism: Agrotis segetum (assembly GCA_036375495.1). Lineage (NCBI taxonomy): Eukaryota > Metazoa > Arthropoda > Insecta > Lepidoptera > Noctuidae > Agrotis > Agrotis segetum. The sequence goes on along the minus strand of JAQSVV010000175.1, from coordinate 4,361,443 downwards.
TGGAAACCCTAACTTTCTAGTCCCAATAAAAAATAATGACACAATTGCCTCAAGTTTCCGAGAATTGAGACTTATTTGTTTAACTACGAATTTAAAATTTTCAAGTTAAGTCGACTTTGACAGGCCCCCTTTAAAAAAAATGTACTAGAGTGCCTTGGCAAGTAGGGATCAAAAGTTGGCACATTTGCAATCAGGATTCTAAAATGGTACAATACTTGTTAGTTCCATACAATAAAAAAGAGTAAAAAATTAAAACCTGAAGTAAGCCGATTTTTGCTATCTCAGTTAAAATGTTTTTGATTCGCACATTTGCTCTAGATAGGTTCTTAACGAGTTTTAAAGCAAAATGATAGAAAGATGGATAGTGGGTATGTTTTTTTTAAGTGAGCGAGATAGATTCTGACGCACTTTAACCAAAGTGAAAAAAGTTAAAAATTATAAAATAATGACTCTTGATCTCGTTTAATTTATTTGATGAATAAAAGTCAGATGAGAAATAACATTTTATTTAAAATAACATTCAAATTGATTACCATTGGCCTCAATACAAGCCCTACATCTTCTTAAAAAAATCTGTACTTATTAGTCGAATATCTTCGAGGTAATCCCTCAGCTGCTTGAGAAATGCATTTTAACGCAGGTCGGCTACGTTTTCAATGGAACTTTGACCATCATTTTCAAGGAAAAATTACGAATACCTAGAGCTTGTGCGAATCAAAAACATTTTAACTGAGATAGCAAAAATCGGCGCTTGAGGTTTTAATTTTTTACTCTTTTTTATTGTATGGAACTAACAAGTATTGTACCATTTTAGAATCCTGATTAAATGCGCCAACTTTTGATGCTACTTGATAAGGCACTCTATACATTTTTTTTGAAGGAATTTAAAGTCGACCGATTTGAAAATTTTAAATTTAGTTAAACTGATAATCTCAATTCTCGGAAACTTGAGGCAATTGTGTCATTATTTTTTATTGGATTCTAGAAATGTTATTTAAGGTTACGTTTCCAAATAATTGAACAAAAATCGCTTCAAGGGAAACAAAATAAAAAATGGTCAGTTTGAAACAAAACATTCTAGGTTTTCTTAAAACAAAAATTTACAAACCGCATTTTGATTCCTTTGTTTTCAGAGTTTTCTCTAATTAAAGGTTAATCAATTAACCCCACCGTTTCAGCTTGACGTTGATTTTTACACCCTGTATAAGGTTTTCTTTTTTATTTTATTGCTCTAGGTTTATAAGTTAACACGGTTTTGCTTAAAAGCGTCTTACAACACAGCACCCCCATTTTGACGAAAACAAAACACTTAAATAAAAAGAACGTTAAGCGTACTCATCCTTTCCATCTAGGCTTACCGTAAAGGGTTAGTTTAACTTGGCTCTTAGCCGCTGTGCGATGCATTTCTTTAAGTGAACCCATAGTTCAAGAAGTTAACAGTTTTTTCAAAATTCCCTGGTAATTTATCAGTACCGGGATGGTCAATCTATTTTATGTGCAACTAGTACCGGGCGCCCTCTACTAGAGGAAATATTTTGAATTTTTCAAACGGAAATTAATTAGCTCAACTTTGCAATTTTGATGTCGGCAATGATTTTTTTAAAGTCAAGAGTTAAGCGGCAATTACATTGTCATAATTGTGAATTTCTCGAATCTAAATAGAAAAAAGGGGTTTATTGACTTAAAACATTTGATATTTTACACAATAGGAAGTCAGAAGCAGCATTCATATCTTAGTAGAGAAGAGCAGGTAAAATTAAACATAAAGTTTTGAACCTTAACTACAAGTAATTGTGTTTAATACGGTAATCCTGTACAATCACTAATTCGAAATCACTTGAGTTCCTCTTGTAGATACACCGCGGCGTCTTAGTGCTTCTTTTAGTATATGCACTTGCATTGACGAATAATTTTCCATCAAAATAGCGCCATGCGATCCCCACTCAATTCGATTCGCGAAATTAATGTGTGTTCTAAAGTAGTAGAACGAGCGACTAACGGAGTGCTATTCTATATTGTTGCTTTAAGGAACAATCGGGAAATAGTTATTTAAGCGAAACTTAAGGAAAAGATTTTAGAACTTTGCTTCCGCCATTACACGAGCGCAGGGTCTTTAGCGCAAAAGGCAACGCATCTTATGGTTGTCGCATTAGAGGGCACTCGGCGCCCCCTTAAACCCGGCTGTCCGCGTGCACCGCAGAGACTGCACTATAGGTAAAGAGCCTCTGGGGATGGTACCGGGTATACGGATTTGCAATATTCACGGAAAATGTATCAACGGGTACTGATAGATATTTGTAGCTGTGAAACGTTTTTCGTTTGTTTTGGGGATTTGTATTTCTAGCTGCGAAACGAATTGTAATAAATAAGGAAGTAAGTATTTGCTTTTGTGTTTCTCTGCAACTGGAATTTAAATATTATCAATATCTACTTTTCTCTTAACTATTTGAGCTGAAATATGACGAGATTCTGTTAGTGGTTTTAAAACCGTCTAATTTTAACAAAAATTGATGATCGAAAATTTAGTATTATTGGAGAAAGAGTGTCAATTTTACTAACTAGAGGCCTTGTCATGAGTTTTCAGTTATTGTGACGTAAACTGGAACTTTTTTTTTTTTTTTTTTTTTTTAGCGTGGTAAAATCATCAAATGAGTCCTCCAACCCCGGGCAGGGCGGGAGGGACTGTCAACTTCTACTGACTAAAAGTCCACGGTGTCCTTCATAGCCTGTTACGTTCCGGGGTTACGGTTAGGGAATAATCCCGCGACCCCGGCAGGCTTTGGCCCTCTGAGAGGGGGGCCCCGTCATTATGCTGACGCTCTTTGAGGCGCGCGTGGGACACAACGCGCCGTCGACCGGGCATGGTCCTTGGTCGGGCAGCGAGTTGCCCTTTACTCGCTGCCCGCATGCCGCGCCTACGGTGGCCGGAGATATCTTGCGACGTCCGTCGCCGTGGGCGCCTACCACTGCGGCTGGGGCGGAAAAGGACGCTGTCCTCTCTCGCTCGCGGCCTGCCTCCTCCTTTACGAGCATTACTGCCTCGCAGAAGGAGCTGACCGCTTCCCACTCCGTCTCGCCCCGCAGCATGGCCGCAACCAATGCCGGGCGCGAGAGGTCTCCGCCTATCGCAGCCGTGAGGACACGTCGGTGCTCCGCCCAAGCTGGGCAGTCTTGCACCGTATGCTCCACCGTGTCCTCTGGGCGATCTTCGCAGTGGTGGCACCCAGGCGTCTCCTCCTTTCGCATCAGACACAGGTACCTCCCGAAACTTCCGTGTCCGGTGAGGACCTGCGTCAAGCGGTAGGTCAGGACGCCATGACTTCTCTCTAGCCACTCCTCAAAGAGGAGTCTTACCGCCGCAATTGCGGCGTGCCCGACGTAAACTGGAACTTAGAGATTAATTTCAAGGAAAAAATTAGTTCCTTCTTCGCACACCAGAGGCGCTGTTCCATTTTCCATACATTTTTTCATGTATGGAAAAATGAACAGCGTCTCTGATAAGGCCTCGTGATAAGGGCATAGGTATATTGAAATTTACTAATTTGACCGATTGACTTTTACAATTTAAATTTTAATTGACCGATATTAAAAACTGCCACTTTCGGGAGTAGGTACTGTTATAATCGAGAAAAAGAGTACTGTTATAATCATACCAAAATATTACCACAACCATTATTACGTAAGAATCGCTTCTAGAACACAAATAAAATCTCATTCTAAACAAAACATTCCACAAACAAAACAATACAACCACAATTTTGAATCAAGAACGCAAGTAAAAATAATTAAAGTTTTAATTCTTAACCCCACCGCAGCTGCCTGCAATTGTATTACATCTGTTCTCTACTGCAGGTTTAATAAAATCCCGTTCGCGCACTGCGTGTTGCGGACAGCATCTTGATTTAAGTCCCACTTGGATAAAGAAAACGTACTGGTTTATGGAGGCAGTAAAGGGTTGTTTAGTCCTTTACTGTCGATGTTAAGTGCAGAAGAATAAACTGTTTTATTTAAAATCGACTGGTTTTATTCTCCAATTATTTTATGAGCAAGTTTATTGAGCAATTATTTTGAATTGAAGGGTTATTTTGTTCAACATTGTTTTGATTGAAGTTTGTATTAAAGTCAAAACTTTTCATTTTTATAGATTTTTTTTAACGCTGATCTAAATTAAATTTTGTTTTTCTTTCTATAGGTTCTATTTTAGACCAAGGCAAAATTATAACATAAAGTTTTGACTTAAAATCTTTAAAAAGCTTTTTGTTTAATAGCAATCCTAAATCCTAATCGAACGCTCCAACGTAAGTGGAAACCCCAGCTTTTAAACAGTTTTTTTTTTGTTTTCTATAGGGCTGATTTTTCAACAGTCAGATAACTCTTAAATGAGAAATAAAAATGGCGGTTTGACAGCATATCTCTAGAAAATATGTCAAACCGCCATTTTAATTCCTCAGTTATGAGTTAACTGACTGTTGAAAAATCAGCCCTTAATCAATTATATTTTTAAGTTTCTGTTTTCGTTTTGTTCAGGATTTTTTCTATTTTGTACCTCAGCAGATTGCGGTTTATCAGTTGGTATTAACCTGAAATACATTACTTACTTATTACCCATAGTTCGAAGAAGTAGTTTTCTTAGCAGTAGTTTTCCTAACATTGTACTTGATAAAACAATGTATTATTATTGTACTTACAGCGCACTACAGAAGCTTTTAACTATCTTTTATTTCAACTTTTTATTTTATTTATCTGTTAAATTAGGTTATAGCTGGTATTCAGCTACATTAGACTGGAAGCCAACCTCAACATTGTTGAATAATAGGTTAGGCATCGATGAAAGAGACAGAGCTATACAAGTTGTCTAGCGCCTACTCGTTCCCACACTGGAATTACTCTCGCTTTATGGTAGGCTACCAGGGGGGGTATTACAACGTTTTAAATCCAGTCTTGTTCCGGCGAGTGAATGAGATGGCGCTAGACGACTTGTATAGCTCTGTCACTTTCACTCGCCGGAACAAGCCAAGTTGTAATTATCCCCCGCCCCCCCCCCGATGAGAACTCTGTGGGCGAAGTGGGCTAAAACACAATGAGCGGGCCGAGTGCGGGTGTCATCAAATTTTGGTTTAGAATAATCGTTTTGTTAGATTATTGTAAGTTCGCCACAATAATTATTTCTCTCGAAAAAGTTTTGATCCTGTTCTCCTAGTACTTTCTGTTCAGATTCCACATTGTGTCCTCGTTTGTGCTGGATTTTATAATTTAATTGTTCTGCAATCCCCGTGCGAAAAAAAAAAACCGGCCAAGTGCGTGTCGGGCCACGCACAGTGTAGGGTTCCGTAGTTGCGTCAAAATACTTATGCGAACTAACTAAACTGATTCGCTAATTTAATCGGAAGAATTTTCAAAATCGGTCCAGGAATGTTTGAGAAGGGGAAAATACATAAGGACGAATTTAGAACCTCCTCCTTTTTTGATTAGTTAAAAATAGATGATAAAAAACCTACCTATACAACCGTAAAAGCATACCTGTTAAAGCTAACAACTTACTTTTGTTGAAGAACTTGTTCTCCGATACACTTTGTTCAAGAATAGCTATTACCCAAGTACATTTTAAAGTTGTCACTATTACTCGTAAAGTTGTAAAGCCTACTTAGTCATGATAATTTTCTTTTAAACTTCGTTATATATACTCTATTGTGAATTTTTTCACACTCCCAAACATAACCGTTTAGCTGGTAGAGGGGGGGGGACACTCGAATCGAGCAAAATTTAGCACTTTAAAGCTAATATTTCACAAACGAGTTTTTTTATCAAAAAACAGTTAATGAAAACTATCATTGAAAAGGCCTATTTAATGATACCCCACACTGTACGCGAGAAAAAAAAACTGCACTACGTGTAATACAGGAGGCCCTAAAAGAAATTTTTGTACGAGTTTTATTTTACCACTTTTTTGGCACATGTCAAATCCGTATATTTACACCAAATTACAGCTTCTAGTACTGGCGTTTCTGAGTTAAATTGCGGACAGACGGACGGACGGACGGACGGACAACGGACGGACGGATCGGACATGGCGAAACTATAAGGGTTCCCTACGGAACCCTAAAAATGGGTGAATGTACAAACTCCAGCTGGTCAACCTACCTGCCAAAAAATCGAACATTTACCTTCGACTATTGTAATAAAGTTGAAAATCAATTTAAGAAATTTGGCACATTGAGGTAGGTTGATGTGCTGGCGTCTATACAACAACCACAATTAAAAAAACCTTCGGCTAACTTATACATATATTTTTCGTGCGGAATAACATTTTTTGTGGCGAACTTACAACAACCCATGACGATGTTACAAAAGACCATTTTTGTATCGAACTTACAACAACCCATGACGATGTTACCCAAGGTAATCAGAGATGTGACTACTCCCTATAAATATTAAAGGTAATCAGAGATGTGAACTCTTAAATACTAAATGTTAATAATATGTTTTTACCTTGTTGAAAAGGAAAATGTAAACCTTTATAACAGTGAATGAGAAACCAAATAAGTGGCAATAATTAAACAGGAGACAATTACAACGAGAGGCAGACATACTCCTACTTTTATCAGGGAAAAATAATAATTAGAGATGAAATTACTTCTGAAAACCAAAAACGTGATAATTTAAAACGTAATAAAATTACATTAAATTGGTAGCAAGATATCACAAAATGAAAATACAAACGGAATTGTAGAAAATTAAACCCAATTGGACATAGCGTATCCGAAATACCAGGGCAACAAGAAATAGAAGAGGTAAATTAAAAATAGCATTGTCGAAAGGAGCGGGTATTAGTGACCCTATTATGGATATGTCAGGGTCACGGCGTCCCGGAAATTTGGGACACAATAGACATGGGAAAGATGGGGCGAGTGATTGTCGCCCTATATATTATGATATTAATGGAATTGGGCAAATAATGGCCGAAAATGTTGCTTAATTTGGTGTAGAGTCAGCTGTCTTCGATGTTGAGGTAGCATTTTCGTGTATGTATGTTACGTAAATATGCTAACACAGAAATTGTTAGACGTGAAAGAAAATTACGAGTCCTATTATTATAGAAATAAATTGTGTGGTAACTGTTGTATAAGCTAAAAGTTGACCACAAAAATTCTTTACCTTACAGATTTTTATGTAGGCCTTGATAAAAGCATTGGCTGTGGCTAAAAATGCTATAAATCACACGCACACACATAAAACACAAATTGCTGAGACATTCTATGCTAATATTTCAGCATCAAGTCAACATGCCAACCTTTTTCTTACACCTCATGACATATTGATGGAAAACACCAAAAAGTTCAAACATGGCGACGATCTCCTTTTACAAATTAACGACTTCTCCCGCCATTATGACGTCACCTGACATGCCTGTCCAATCAGAGGATCCCAATGAAAAATGGCTGCCAACATTATACGAAAACTTTTTCTTGATAAATGGAGGCGTAATAAGAAAGGAATTGGATATGAATTCGTAAAAAATGTAATGGTTTGAAGAGCAAATTGATTTTTTATATTCAATTTTATTGGCATTAGTGAGTTCAAACTCCGTTTTGTCAAAGGACCCAACGGTTTTCTATCTAATATTGTATTCGGGCCGTCATTACAAAGTCTCCGTTATTAGACATTTTAGTTTGAATTTTGTTGGAAGTTTTAGCCGTGAACCGTGATTTAGTTCACGTTACCTCTCGTCGGCTGGAGCTGATCGCTAGTTTATATGGAAATTAGAGGACTTTAAGAGGTTAAGATAAATATGAGTTAAAGTTCCTATCCTGCCCTAGTTTGTACAAACAATTTATGGCCTCTCACAGAATTTATGCGCATATTTGTAAGGAAATATATTTTTGTAAGCTGAGCTACATAAATATATTTTTACAAAAAAATGTAGTATGTTTTCATGTTGTTATCCTCCACGTAGACAGAGCATTTTAAGTACTGAAACAATGACAAAAAAAACACTCTACTTTCATTTTATTTTGAATCAAAAACGAATACACGTCCTCTCTACCTTTATCTCCGACCAAGCACATTTCATGTCGGATAAAACATTTTCAAAGTGTAACCCTCCTTTGACACAACGTATTACACTTCAGTCCAACAAAAGGATGGAACTCCTATCGAACACATCACACGTATATCGACTAAAATAATCTTTTTCCTCTCTTAAAGGCCCTCTGAACAAAACAGTCACTACTCTAAGTGCATTTTATTCCGTCAGACCCTTTGAGAAAGTACTGTAACAGCGACCAATTTATCAGACCCCTCTAAGCAGGGGTTTACGAGCTCGTATTGTCATATTTATGTGAAGATGGAAGGTCTTGTCAGCCTGGATGGTTCCTAGTACACAGTCGTTCGCGAGAATTGGTTAAAATTCAATTATTCGTGCCATTATTCGCGTGCTCAAAGTTTGGAGTAGGGCCGGACCACTTAGGACGTTTCGTTCATGTCGAGAGCCTTGCTCTGATTCGGTTTAATCTAACTTTAATACAGCCTTTTATACTTTAAGTTGTACAGCCGAAGGAAGATAGGTTAAGTGTCTATGTTCAGAATAAAAGATCTACGAATGTGTCTCTCCGATTCAGAGATATTTACTTGTTACGACACATTGCGTGTTCACACTTTCAGAATCTTTCTCATCATTACAAAATTGTACACAAAATGTAATATTTATTCCGATTCCCATGGAAACGTTGTCATGTTTCCCTATATTTACGCTTTTCTCTCCGTAGTATGTGACAGTTCCACGCGTGGTTTCATTTTGTCACTTATGATCACATGCTCAAAAAGACATACGGTTCTAAGGAGTCTGTTATTATATTTCTTATCCTGAATGATATTTTTGTTCAGTATATTACTGTACAAAATTCACAACTTAGAGCTAATGACACCCCTGAAAGGCACCTACATCTTATCCCAGTTTTTGGAACGACTAGATTGAGGTTGACATTGATGGGTCAGAAAAAGACGATCTAATTAATATTTTAAATTAAACTGGCATATGCCCGTGGCTTAGCTCGCATGGAGAACTTCAACTACCCAGGGGTATAAAAAGTATTCTTTGTTTTTTTTTATACTATAAACATGACCAACAAGCATACGACCTGTCTTATCTATAGCGGTCACCGTAGGAATCGCTTGAGCGTTGCCGAAACTGCAACTTTTTCACGCCCTTTTTGAGGGTGTGAAGTCAGTAGGAAGGAAAGTTATGCTAAAACAGTCAAAAAGAAAATATTTCTGATAAAATTTGTTTAAACCGTAAGTCCTTCAGCTGTTGGCACAACAATCCTGCAAGAAAACTGCTTCACCCACATCCACGGACGAAATGCAGAAGATCTGTCCGGCCGAAAATCAGTCGAATCCTGAAAAACCCTAGTATAAGGCATTTCGCCTCCCACCAGGAAAAATATGCTAAGCCAGGTTAAAATTTCCTGGGAGCCCGTTGTATTTTTTTGCAAAACAAAAATATAGATCTATATATATAAAAGGCAAACTGAATGATTACTAATCAAGCCACTTAGACCGCTTGGCCTAGAGACTTCAAATTCGGTTATAGTTCCTTATAAAGCGTAGGGGAACTAAAAAGGATTTTTGGAAATTCGGCCTTTAAGAAAAAAGGGGGGGGAGTTTGTATGAAACTATGTCATTTCTGAAGCTATATCGATGAAAATTGGAATATAGCAAACAAATGAAGGATGCCGTGTTTCAGGATAGGAAAATCACCCTTTAATATAAAAGTGTTGCAAAGCAACGCGACTACTAAACTGAGGGTTATTTTAAAAATTACCGATTTGTAAAAGTTTTGGATCACTTAATTTTATTGATGTCCCGGTCTATTGCTCATTTGTATAGTTTAATGCCTTTGCGGTTTGAAGTATACATTGATTATTCTAGAGATATAGCTGTCAAACTGCCATTTTTAGCTCAGTTAAGGGGATAGGTCTAAAAATACGGTTTTTAAGGCTTCGACATATCTGGACTACAGATCTTACAACTTGGAATATAGTTATTGACTATATGATCTAAATTCTCACAAAGTTGAAAACACGATTCAATTAAATTTTCTCGATACAAAAAAATGCAAAGTTCGGTCTATCTAATTTATTTTTGGACTTTATGGAATAACTAATATGAGTTATTGAAAGGATGTTGTTTTAATTGTAGGTAAAATAATAGTGTCTAAATTCTGTAAAGACATTTTTTCAATTAATAACAATTTTAATTCATAAAAAGACGCCGATGCATGTTTGGGCACATACGCCGTTTTATTCTGAGCACACATCCACTATCGTCCTTCATCTATTTGCCTTTTAAAAGTAGTGTCATCACTTTCACTCCTTGACGAATCAAGCCAGCGTGGCTACTTACAGGCTAGACCTGCGACACTTTTTTTCAGATCGCGGCTGTCAGATTTTCGTAATAATAAAATTGGAACGGATAAAAAGATCGAGAAAATTTTAGACGAATGATACGTAGGCTTATAGATTTTTCAAAATATGTTCCGCTGTGTTCAATGGGACGTGATCATAATCGGACATGACTGTAAATAAGTCACGTAAACTTTCTATTTTAAATAACACATTATTTTGATGAATTAAAGAATAAAATAAACCAAGACTTACTGAAAATCAACGCAGGAAATTCCTGACGACCCCTACTGAGCAAACAAGGGAAATGTTAGAATACGATGATTCTATAAATTACAAATTGTTCCTATCAATATAATAGAATTACTCACAGTGATAATATCAATGCTATCGTGATATCATACTATTGTTGTCGGATGGTTCTTCTGTGTCCATCCTCCTCCCATCTCAACTTTATGCATCTAAATAAGATTATTCACATGAACTAATGATAAAAACTGATTTACAATCAACATTTTCTATAATTATGTAACTGAAAACAACTTCTAATCGTATCAAATTGCGATATAGGATAAGAAGCACTTCACTTTTATTATGATTTATTTTTTCGTCACAGATTTATAACAATTTCTAAGAAACAGGATTAAAATAAATTAAATGAAAACTGCTGTTGTCATTTTGAATACTTCAAAATTACTTGTCAACTACAAATAAGGCATAGCACCCACTACCCTGTTAAACATCGCCTATGATGAAAAATCGGTGGTCATTGCTAAATTCTCACCGCGTGTTCGGTACAAGTTGCTTCTCGCTCTAATTATTGCTTTGGAGTAAAAAAGATCAGAACTGGGTTCATGCTTTTGCAGTCGATAGATAATATCTCTAAGGGTTTCATTTATCCGGGCACGCCGCAATTGCGGCGGTAAGACCCCTCTTTGAGGAGTGGCTGGAGAGAAGTCATGGCGTCCAAGACCTCCGCTCACCGCTTGACGCAGGTACTCATCGGACACGGAAGTTTCGGGAGGTACCTGTGTCTGATGCGAAAGGAGGAAACGCCTGGGTGTCACCACTGCGAAGATCGCCCGGAGGGCACGGTGGAGCATACGGTGCAAGACTGTCCAGCTTGGGCAGAGCACCGACGTGTCCTCACGGTTGCGATAGGCGGAGACCTCTCGCGCACAGACCTTTCAGAAGCAGGCCTCCTTCTGCGAAGCAGTAATGCTCGCGAAGGAGGAAAGCGGGCCGCGAGCGAGAGAGGACAGTGTCCTCCCTCCGCCCCACCCGCGGTGGTGAAGCCCACGGCGACGGACGTCGCTAGACGATCTCCGGCCACCGTAGGCGCGGGTATGCGGGCAGCGAGTAAAGGGCAACTCGCTGCCCGACCATGGACCATGCCCCGGTCGACGGCGCGTTGTGTCCCACGCGCGCCTCAAAGAACGTCAGCATAATGACGGGGCCCCCCTCTCAGAGGTCCAAATCCTGCCGGGGTCGCGGGATTATTTCCTTACCGTGACCCCGGAACAGAAAGGGCTATTGTAGGACAGCGTCGATTTATCAGAAAAGTGATTATTACAACATTGTCCCAAAAAATACTGTAGATAAGATAGTATTGCAATGAAGATTTAATTATAAAGAGGTACATCAAATTGTTCTATGTTTGTCATTACATCAAAATGCATCAAAAATTAGTACCAACACCAGATGATGGAGGACAGGGTGTCAAGCACCCTTAGCTTTCCACTCTCGAACATATAAAGATATCACGCAACCAGCTTTGTGACCGTACGTTAATAAAAGGAGCGTGTGTTTGTGGGGCTTTTTTTAGAGTGCTAAAATAATCGAATGAGTCCTCCTACCCAGGGCACGGCGGGAGGGACTGTCAGACTCGGAATACTTACTAAAATCTACGATGTCTTTCAATAGCCCTTTACGTTCTGGGGTCATGGTATTCGCTAGCCCGCGACCCAGGTAGGCCCTCTAAAAGAGAGCCCCGTCATTGCCATTGTGCTGACACTCTTTCAGGCGCGTGTGAAACACAAAACACATGCCCTTGCCCGTGCGCGCGTGTGTTTGGGGCTTAACGATAATGGGTATTGTCACTTTCGTAAGGTATGCCAATTATCATTCATTTTCTACCAAAATAGTAGTTTTGTTCGTAATCTCGGGACATCAAAATGTTATAAAATAAATTTAAGACTGTGAATGATAAAAATATTCACAAAATATTAATCCACATCAATAAAGATTTCTATCATTTTGTTTTAGTAAATGTTTCGATATCCTTATATCAAAATATTTCTTCTAGAGTAATACATGTATTTTGCGTAAGGGGAACACTTTATGAAATGTCGAAGTTGAAGAAATGAAATTCATAAAACTTTGGATTGCGTTAATTTTGCGATACTAACGCCTCCTGGTGGCGGCGCGTGGCAACTTTTCCGACTCATCAAACGATGCTTTCGCTTGACCATACGCCGTTAAGAGATAAGTGACTATTGAAAAATCAGCCCTTAATAACATAAAAAAATACTCGCTTATTACGTTAACGCCGGCTTTATAAACAGCCCGCCAACTAGGCGGCTCGAGTGCCGAACTTACACAAAAGACTTGAAGTTTTGACTCAAATACCAACTTGGGATCTTAGCGTCGGAAGCAGCAGATCTGTAGTCTTGTCTTAAGTACCCGATGTACTAGGGTTTTATGGAATGTTCGCAGTAAATTAAGAAAATATTTTTTTCTTAACTGTTTCTTAATTGGATTTAATATATATGTATATGAGTTTTAGTAACACTTAGAAAGGTAAAATGAGGCCTTAAAAACTACTCACTAGATCTGTCGTTCAAACCAATTTTCGGTGGAAATCATGGTGATGAACATCATTTTTTTCAGTTTATCATTCTATTATTTTAGGAGTTACAGGGGGGGTGGGACATTTTAGCACTTTGGAAGTGTCTCTCGCGCAAAATGAAGACACACAGACGTTTTACCAGTTTGGAAGTGTCTCTAGCGCGGGAAGACCAATTTGATACAATGTACAAAAAAAAGGAAGCGGGGAGGTTTGTGTTCCAGTTGTGGGAAAATTAGAAGCTGAGAGGAAGTGATGGGTATAAATGTGGACGGATTAGAGGAAGACAAAAGAAGAGATGGATAAATTGTGTGGGTTGTTGTAAGTTCGCCACAAAATTTCTTCCTCTCGAAAAAAGTTTTGATCCTGTTCTCCTAGTACTTTCTGTTCAGATTGTGTCCTCGTTTTCAGTAGTGTTCTGCTATCCCCGTGCGGAAAAAATGGGTCGAATAGACATCAACAAAAAAAAAAAAATTCTTTGGCTAATTTTTCCATACTTACTTGTTTTCGTGGGGAATTATTTTTGAAGTTAGTCACTTACAACAACCCGATTGTGTCAGGCATATGAAAGGAATGTTGTGACGTCTGACAATGGAGACTGGAAAAAGAAGACGTGTTGTGTAGACCCCAAGTAGAATGAAATAAAATTACCTAGGAAAATAAAAATATATCTTAAAGCTCACCTGTATTATCACAGCATTTTCCTAAATACAAGGAACGAATTATCCGCTTAAATTATCACTAAAACCTTCACCCTTGAGTCTTCGTCCCTAAAACACGAACCTCCTTACAAAGCGGCCATGACAGATCAAGACGCACATTCACATAATCATAATTCATCTTGGGATACAGGCTTGCACCCCTCTGCATAGATTAAGAAAACCGCATAGAAGCGACACTTTGAACACTACCACTGCGTGTACAGACGAGCAAGTCTGTGTACCAGAATAAGTAAAATTTTACCAATTAAACATTAACCTTCTGTTATTGTGATAAGGTTGAAAATCTATTAAAGAAATTTGACGGATTGAGGACGGTTATTATGCTGGCATATGTATATTCAGTAAGGGAACATTTCGTAGATGATTTCCGCTAGAAATGAAATCTTTCCCTGGTATTATCTATAGTTGGATCTTTATCTGTAACCAATCAATGACCAATTTGCCTATCCGAGTCTTTAAGGTGTACAATCAGAAGCTGTCAAAAACAAAGGAATTGGATTTGGTTTGAGATTAAATATTAATTTCGGGTGTTAATAAGGTCTGTCTATATTGTCTGTGATCGGACGCGAAAGTGTTGATCTTCCACTCTTATTTGTACAATAAGTAATCGTTGCAATAAGATTTCGTTTCCTATGATATTATATGTCCAAACATCTGAAGGATTGGGAAAATCAGGGGGCGGGACGGGAAGGTAAATCATACGGGGTCAGTAGCAAAGTCTTGAGCCAAAGCTCAAATACTGTCAATAATTGGAACCAATTTTCGCTTCTACGTATCTCAATAATTTTAGTCTTTGGCCTCTTTTACGATTAACCTCGTCTCACGTAATTATTTTCTGAGGGTGTCGCACCACTGAATTATCAATGTTCCCCGCGTTACTCATCTTATGTGGCCTTTATTATAGAGATGTATGGTAAAGGAATTATTGAACCTGTAGATGATATTAAGATTATGTATAACGTGCTATGTGTATTGATTTTAATGTAAATGAAGCCTTTTTTGGGTGGATAATCTTCAAAAAAGATTCCTATGCTTTGGTTGCTAGACTGGTACTGATTTTAACCCATCCTGTTCCTTTTGTATTCCAGGGCCGCAGCGGACTCGGATCACGGAATTTTCCTGGGATCCGGGATCAGGGAACGGGTAACTGTAGTCCTAGAATGTAAAGGGGAATTTGTGGCGGTGATTCTTTAAAATATTCCTGCCACTCTGAAAGACATTAATGGCCCTACAAGTTATGCTAACATCTTCTTGAGGCGTTTGTGGAACAACGCAACGTTTAAACTCCGGCCTGGTCCTCATCAGACGGTGAGCTAGTCATTACTCGGCGTCCACAAGCCAACGCCTATGTGTGGCCGGAAAACGCGATCCCCTCCATCCACAGTACGAAGGATTGCCATGTAAGTTAAAGACCTTATAGATTTGTCAGGATCTTTTTTACCCGACTACGCGACGCAAAGGAGGGTAATGTGTTTTGTTTATGTCGTAGAAACCTCTGTAAATACATAAATCTAGTCACTACTGCAGTTTGATTTATTTTTATGACAACAGGAAATGAAGGATTTGTTTGTCAGTTAAAGTTGAAAGAGAATATTATCTAGAAATACTAATACAGCAAAGAAAGTAAAGCAGACATGAATGAACTGTCACCAAAACCAACCCAGAAATCCTCATACATTATTAGAATGAAGTCGTCACAAAATAAAAACCCCTCTATGTTTCTTGCAAGTCAGTTACTTCTATAGAATTACGTTGTTATATTCCTTGGAGAGGCTCAAATAGCCTCATTTTGTTGCGAGAGGGAATTAACGAGCTGCCGCCGGAAAAAAAAAAAAATATTACGTCACTTGACGCCTAGCGATAATCAGTCTGTATTTTATCGCCCAGGTTTGAAGGATTCCGTAGATATTGTTTTTGTTATTAGATTTTTCTTAGCCAAAATATCCTCTACCGGGCAATATTTAAAGGTCAAATTAGATTAGAGCAATTTTAGCGTGCCGTAAATTGCACTGAATAATTACGTCGAGTTAACTTTTGGTGTGCGATATTAAAATTTCGCGGAGGTGCCTTTATAACATTGAGTTTTAAATGGCGGAGATTTGTTTTCTTGCTTCATTCTGTTAGGGTTTAAAATAATTATATTAGTGCCTAATTGGGAATAAAGGGGATGATGTACAGAAGATGTAATCTCTGAAGCCCAGAGTAGAGGCTCACTATGTATAAAATTACACATAATTCTAATGTACCACATTTAATTGTGAGGGTCGCGGGCAACCGATGGATGCAAATGGCGAATTGTCGTTCGGCGTGGCGGTTTAAGGGGGAGGCCTATGTTCAGCAGTGGACGTCTTCCGGCTGTTAATGGTGACATTTTAATTAAATTATTATGTTATGCTTTGTCACCTTAAGATGCAAATGAGATTGATCGAAAAAATATGATCTTGCCAAGCATGACAGCGATGGTCCAGTTGGTAAGGCGTTTAAGGCATTGAATCCAAAGCTCAGGTCAGTCTTACTAGCAAACGAATTTTTCTTTCCATGAAAAATCTCTACATAAAGTTAAATTTTTTTTTTTCATTTTCAAATGATACCAATCTCCGCAATTTTAAGCAGATTTCACGTCACGACGATTCATTGTATGAATCGTCTTTGTCCGACTTTCCATCTTCTTATAAATACTGAAGTTCACGAGAATGGATGGATAAGTGGAGGACTGTTTATTAGCTTCTCATACAAAAACGGCTGAACGGATTTAAATGAAAATTGGTTCACAAATAGCCAATCCTGGGGATATATGAGGTTTATGGTTGTTCTATGTGACTAGCTTCTCCTTTCACTGAACAGAGTGTAGGTACAACTATCATCATAATTAAGTTCAATAAACCACAGTTAAATCTAATAATACCTGAAATATAACGAACGTCCTCAGAACTTGAAGTGAAATGTATATTTTTCTAAAACTTCTACTTAATTCCGTTTCACAACTTCATGCTAAGAACTTCGGCGATAATTTCCAAAAGTTCCTTACATTTTAGACCGTACTTTATAAATTTTGTTGCTGTCCCCTTAAATTGTTTTTACAAATGTTGAGGTAATTATATTATTGAAATTAAACTTTACTGTGTTTAAAATAATGTTTTGTTTACATTGTCTTTGTCAGAATGGACGATAACCTGGTGTTTTTGGTTTATTCTTAGTTTATTTAGTTTTTGTCTGTATTAAGATCTTTCAAGCAAATTACTTATCTCGAGGGTGTCGTTAGGAGGCCACATAAGAGATTCGAAAGTACACTTCTGCAACACAATTTTCGAAAGTTGATGAAACAATTTATTGGTACTAAAAAGATTTTTTCTTTCACTATCAGAGTTTAAGACCTCTTCTTTTATCTGCTCGCCTGGTAAGTATGAATCGTAATCCTTTGTAGGTTAAATGAAAAACTTCGAAAGAAAACCACCCTGGGTGCAACGGATGTTACTTACTCCTAATTGTCTGTTTCTTTCCAAGTCCGCGGTGTCTTTTAAAAACCCCGCAATCAGTAACTTTAGTTCCAAAAAAATAATCAAGCTCAAACATTACCACCTAATTGGCAATAAATTTCTATTAAATTATTAATCGAATTTCCCATACACCTGCGTACTTCAGTGTCGCAATAAAGAGAAAAAGTTTCCGCCATTACTGATATTGATAATGTCTATAACGACGTCATAATCGAAGGTTTTGTTCGGGCCCAATGTTCTATGCGTGACTGCCTCCATGTTCATAATTCTGCCATCGGAATTACTTGAGTGGCTATTTTTATACTGTTTTGTGGTAAAATATGAATATTATTTAAGGTGTTTTTCTGTAAACTGCTACGATATTGCATTTCTACGCCAATCTGGCAAATTTTCCTAATCGAATTCGAACCTTCTGCTTTGGTCATTAAGTTCAAAATCTATCAGTTTTACAAATTGGGGTAGCCTTTTTTGCTGACATTGGCCATCTACATATCAAGGAATAGAAAAATAATATCAATCAGTAGGAAAAGTTAGGAGGATCAAATAAAATCATCAGCTTTGGAAGGAAAATTAGAATTCAAAAGTTCTTTTAGAGCATGGGGAAATTGGGGGAATCCATTCATCATTCTTAGCCCATTCCAGGGTTTGTGTACTTCTTTCAAATTTCCTCTGCTACTTGCTTTCCTTTATTTCATTTCTTCTTCTACGTTGGTAAAACCGCCGGCAAAACTAGTTACAGTATTTATTTGTTAGGGCTAATTTTTCAATGAAACACAAATGCCTATTGAAAAATCAGCCCTTAATCATCACGATATTACTCAAGTATTCCAGCTACATCCTACAAAAAAACCTTTAGGTATTACAAACTAAATACCAGGAGCGCATAAAACGAAAGGCACTTCATTCTAACACCCAGTATCACCGCTTAAGCCCTGAAGGCCAGTACAGTCGACAAGCGAAATTAACAGCAGCCGGACATGGCTGTCGACCCGTGTCAGGGCGCGCAATCCAAACGATATTGCCACAGTATAAATATCTACAGTAGTGGATCTCGGCCGCATGATAGAAATAAATACCTACAGCCGCGCGGTACGTAAACATGCGCTAGGGCTGTTCGATCCGACGCCCGTTTCTAGCATTTTAATTACATTTGCCTACTTTCTGTATCTATTTAGTTTTGTGATTGTAAATATACTTTTCTTACATCAGTAAACAAATAAAATACTTTGTATATTGAATAGGAAGGATTTTAACACAAGCGTATGTACCTACCGTATCATGATTCATTCAGAACTGTCTATAACTTACCTATTTCATTCGTTTCAGTAACTTTCCTTTAGTATATCCACTGTATTTATTAATTCAAATACCCTTTTTTTCGTTAGATAATAGAAAATATTTATCCATTAAAAAGTCACACATTATGTACCTACCTGCCAGCTACTAGTACTTAAGTATAATTATTTTATAGTCAGTACTTTTCAGAGTTTACAGGTATTTAAAAAAAAACTTATGACTGGATACGTTATTGACGAATTCATACACCCAAAAACAGCACAATATTTCCTACTCGTCATATTAAATTATGTCCATGAACTGATTTTGTTAAAAAAAAATTGTCCGTTCATCACTACGGTACGGCCGTGACTGTCAGCGCCC
This sequence comes from Agrotis segetum, assembly GCA_036375495.1. NCBI lineage: Eukaryota > Metazoa > Arthropoda > Insecta > Lepidoptera > Noctuidae > Agrotis > Agrotis segetum. Next base: position 4,342,320 of record JAQSVV010000175.1, on the reverse strand, counting down.
CGAGCGCGCCCCGACATCGAGTCACGTGGTATAGCTCGCGTTTCGTCCGTTTGTATGAAGATCAAATACTGTTAGATATTATTACCGTGATATTGCGCCTACCTATTTATGTATCCCGCATACCTACTTACTATTACTGCGTGTGATTCACTATTGTTGTCACTAAGCGTGTTACCTCTTGAAAGGTTTTGAGATCAAATAAAACGGTGACCAAACGTGACTGAATCCAAACCATATTTTAACTTGACATCGGTATTATGTCCTAAAAGCATTAAATAAATAAAAAATGTCACATCGTTCTATGGATTATTCTTAGTTACTCGCACAGAGAAAAGATTTAGTGCGAAAACTACATTTGTAAAGGTACATTTTCCAAATTACCGATAATAATGCAGAACAATTCGAAATACAAAAAAATCCTAAAGAAAAAATATAATCAAGCTTAGCTTTATGACGTTAGTTTTTGGGATAAACCCACTAGACCAGAATCAACAATGGTTACTGTGACTGTCCGTCAATGTGACTGTCCGTCATGGACCCTTGTTTTAATAACAAATATGTTATTTATTTTAAAATCACCACGTGACATCGGGCGCCTAAATTCACATTAACTTTCCTACTTTATGGCCTGACATTTCCTTGAGATAAATAGCTGGTTTAAAACACCCATTCCTTTATTTCAATAGCTACAAAAACTATTGACTAGGAGAGAATTCTAAAGAAAGGATCCTGCAACTTACTTATCAGCACATGTGCTTGCAATAAACTCGGCTCCGGACGAACACTCAATAGGACCTCTTAAACAACTCAAAATTATGAATTCTAAGAAGTTTAGAAATCTTTAGCCAACTAATATTAAAAAGGCCGCATCTGGCAATCCTTACCTAACAGCCATTATTCAATACTGCACTTAAAAACAAAGGGATATTCGGAGTTGGGGTAATACAGAGACCGTGAGAAATTCGAAGTGCCTTTGCTAGTTCCTTAGCAGGTAGTTGGAGTCAGAGGACGGGGATGATTCCTCGGGGCAGTTGGGCTTGGAACGTCATGAGGTACACACGGGTGGACCCAGGAGAAAGTTCAGGAGATTCGGTTTGAGACGCCCGACATGCGCGACGCGATATTATAATGGTGTTTGATTAAGTCATATTTGATACGTCGAGTATCAATAGCTGAAGTGTTAGTGGTCGGTGGAACGCGAGAAGAGGAATCCAAAAGGCGGCCTGATGTTGGAGATCATACGGGTGGTAGCTGAGTAGCGGTCCGTAAGTGAAATACAGACAAATCCTCTTCTATAAACACTTGGTAAGTGTTAATTATAAGAACTTTATAGCAGCAGTTTGGTGGAGACGCAGGATGGCTGTCAAAATATCATTTATTTCAGTATGGCGATGGCGGGGCGGAGCCTTCAGATTATTATATTATTATCTCATATTTATATTATTCATTCTAAGACCCTGTTCCTTAACCTCATAGTAATTAGTCATTGGCGTTTGGTTAAAGGGCACGGCGAAAGCCTTCGCTACACTGAGTACAATGACTCACACGCCAATGACGCCTGACGAATGTTGACTTTACTAGACGAATGTACCACGTATCAAAGGCAGAACCGTGTTCATAGTTCGACTACTCAAATAATATTCTCACAGCCACGCTATTATGTGCCGATGACAGGCATTTGCAACTGTAACAAATATTGCTATTTGTTTAGCAAAATAACCAAATGCTATTGATGATTACTGTCTCCTTGCAGCCTAGCCCAGAGACATTGCGGATGGTTGATGGGTGCACATTTCCAGCTGTGGGGGTAGATTACACTGAGAGGGGGTTACCATTTGGATAACTCCGTTCCAAAGGAACGCTAGATTAAACGGCGGTGTCTCGTTAAATGGCCACTGGTAGGCCTATATCTGAATCGTCACAATTATTTAACGAGACACGCCTGTCGACAAGGGAATCAGATTTAAATATGAAATGTTAAGTGCCGATAAAATCCACTTCGGCATCCAGCAATACAATCGCAATATGCTCTGTTACAGGCCGAGTCTACGGTACGCTTGAGCAACTTGATTATTGTTAAAGAAAGGGGATAGGCAGCCGTAAGGGTAAACTATTTGAACGCGTGTGTACTTCTATGAAGATACAAAACTTGTCTTTTTCAATGGCAGTGAATTCACGACTCACTGCCTCAGGATTGGAAAGGACATGTATAACGTGCTTAGGCCGTTTGCTGAAGTGTTCGTACAGAGTCCTTCGCAGGGTAATGCGGTAACTAACAGCAGCCGGGTAAACGTTGTAAAACAGTACCATGTTGTATAACAGGAATTGTTTGCGTTTGCAAAGCCATCCGACATTGGAATGCAAATAAGTTAACGTAACCGTAATCATCTATTCTCTGAAGCGCAAGCGTGACGTTTCCTGATATATTATATCTTTGCTGTCCTCTTGTCTTACTAGCTTCATAATTATTATTTGGATCGTTAATATGATTTGATATTATTCATGTATTTATTATGAACTCTCAGCACTAACTTACTTTGGTCCCGTCCCCTTGCTGAGAGTTCAGTCCTCTCAGTCCTGGCGGAGGTCGCAGTTGTCTATGGTACGTGTACCACGGAGGTTGAGCGGAGGCGGGGCTCTACCTCGGCCCCCCCAGGGGGGGGGGGCCCATCCATCATATTTTCCACTATATTAATGTAATTTAGGAAAAACGAAAATTTTATCAGCCTAGGGTATTTTATGAACAGTCACATTACCACCATGCAGCGCCGAGACAACGAAGCTCTACGTGTTCCGGAGAAAGAATTTACCTGTTGGATCCTGCAACAAAATTAATTAGAAAGGAATAATGAAGGAGTACGAAAAATACTTCCCCTCCATACCAAGCAGGACACAGACCAAAACACGACCAATAGGCACAAAAGGACATTACAACTGAGAGAAACCCAGAGCCTAGCACACCACAGATAAAAATTAGGTACTACTAGGTAATATTTACGGGTCCTTCCAATAAATACGCATGGCAAAAATACTTGGAAGCTTTCTGGATAGTGTATTGTTTTGAATTTAATTAATCATCATGGTGTAAATGAATCCGTCACTATTTTGTATTCCGAAAAGCTATACGATCTTCCGAGAACAACTTTGTAGTACTCAAGCCCTGGTACACATGAAAATAAACATCCTACAAATTTAATCCCGAAAAGGGTTTTCTAGTGAATCGTTAAATGCGATGAAAGCACTAGTAATATCGGACAAACGCGCAATCAATACTCAAAGCTTAGTGCAAGCATGAATATGTCCGATACAAGCGTTCTAATGCGTTATTGCTGCGACTGGCTTTGGCGATACGAGAGTGTGTAAGCGGTATTATAACTGTTTGTATGTGAAGTGGTTGTGTGGTGAGGTAGGATTTTGTAAGAGTTTAGTGAAGTTAAGAAGTAATTCCCACTGAATTACAAGTGAAAATAGTATAGCGAGTGGCTGAGCAACTCCATAAAAATATAGAAAAAGTCTCGCAAATGTGTGGGGAATTAAAGTTCTCGCGTGGCGACCACAGAACGGAAGACGCAGCATAGGTAGGCCTCCCACTAGGTGGACCGACGACATCGTGAGAGTCACGGGCAACCGATGGATGCAAGTAGCGAAATGTCTTTGGGGGAGGGAGGCCTATGTTCAGCGGTGGACATCCTCCAGCTGTTGATGATGATGATGAAATACTTGGCAGGACTGTGCAAAACTTGGTGATAATGTCACCTATCGCCGTCACCGTAAGTCTTTTGCATCTTGTATACTAATGTTAATTTCAGTAGTTTGATAAATCTATTTAAGCTCACCCAAAAATAGCTTAAAATAGCATAAGCTCTTACCGTCTTACCACTAAAAGGTTAGACGTCTGTTGAACATTTGTCTAAAACAGTCAACTGCAAAATGGCATTTGACGTTGATACGATAAGATGATGATGACGTTGATATGATTATTTTCCATTTACACTATTTTAGAATAGTAGTAGTGGTGTTCAATGGATCTTTTTGTGGTAAGTACCACATACGGTTAGAGTTTAAAAGATGTGTTTTAACCGCTTTATGGCCCCTCGTGTGATCGTTATTTAAAAAAAAGTAGTCAGTAACTTGCAAGTCATAGAAGATAGTACAGCGGTATTGAATCAGATTAAAGGGTTAAAGAAAAAACTACGGCCAATTTATTACAAATTAAATCAAAAGTCCATTTATAAGCAATACGCCATCAAAGCAAAACCACAAGAAATACACATGAATCAAACAGATTAATCTCAACACATATAACTTACATCTTGCCTACATCTACCGTCCCATGTAAACCAGTCTACCGAGACCCCCATCGTTCTTAATCTTAACAAAATTTCGACCAAAGCTAGTATGATGGAGTAATTAAAGAGGTCTTACTTGATTGGTCGGCCTGTAGTCGCAGTTTTCTCGATTAGTTCCTAATGGTGTGGAAAGAAAGATTAAAGTTTCTGACGGGTCTTGGATAGCTAAATTCTTCGGACATGTGTACCTAGGTCTGTCTGTAAACGATGGGTTTTTTTTTTTTTTTTTTTTTTTTTTAGCGTGGTAAAATCATCAAATGAGTCCTCCCACCCCGGGCAGGGCGGGAGGGACTGTCAGACTTGTACTGACTAAAATCCACGGTGTCCTTCAGTAGCCCTTTATGTACCGGGGTCACGGTGAGGAAATAATCCCGCAACCCCGGCAGGCTTTGGCCCTCTGAGAGGGGGGCCCCGTCATTATGCTGACGCTCTTTGAGGCGCGCGTGGGACACAACGCGCCGTCGACCCGGGCATGGTCCTTGGTCGGGCAGCGAGTTGCCCTTTACTCGCTGCCCGCATGCCCGCGCCTACGGTGGCCGGAGATCATCAAGCGACGTCCGTCGCCGTGGGCGCCTACCACTGCGGCTGGGGCGGAGGGAGGACGCTGTCCTCTCTCGCTCGCGGCCTGCCTCCTCCTTGACGAGCATTACTGCCTCGCAGAAGGAGCTGACCGCTTCCCACTCCGTCTCGCCCCGCAGCATGGCCGCAACCAATGCCGGGCGCGAGAGGTCTCCGCCTATCGCAGCCGTGAGGACACGTCGGTGCTCCGCCCAAGCGGGGCAGTCTTGCACCGTATGCTCCACCGTGTCCTCCGGGCGATCTTCGCAGTGGTGACACCCAGGCGTCTCCTCCTTTCGCATCAGCCACAGGTACCTCCCGAAACTTCCGTGTCCGGTGAGGACCTGCGTCATGCGGTAGGTCAGGACGCCATGACTTCTCTCCAGCCACTCCTCAAAGAGGGGTCTTACCGCCGCAATTGCGGCGTGCCCGAAACGATGGGTTTAAGCATAGATGTAGGAAGGGGGGGGGGGGCGCGACAATATCAGATTTTTTACTCACTAAAAATTAAGACAGTAAAATTAAACATCAAATTAAAAATTAAATTACATTATTTTATACTGAAACAGGAAGCCAGGCCTCTCAAGAAAATACGTCTAGATACGCCCAAGGGTTTCAATACCTTTAGATGTCACACTTTGATGTTCCCACTGCTGGCACAAATGCCTGGAAAAGGCCAGGAAAAACGAAGGCTAACGGTAGGTAATATTAACGTCACCAAAAAAATACATGACCAACATGATGCAAACATTGTTGCATTTCCAAATAAACAAACTGTCACACCAACTCAGGTACCAGGAGATAATAAACACATGAGTCATAATTGCCCCGAAGGTATTCGTCTGCTAAACAAAGTGAGTCAGCTAAGAATCCCATTATGAACGTCGGTTCGTGCTGGCGGCCGCAGAACTTTCGTATGCAAAGGCTTTTAGCCAATGCTGTATAATGTCTACGAAATATGAGGATGTACCTTCAAAGGTGGTACATACAGATAGTTGGGAGGTTACTAAATTCTGTACTAAACTACTTTTTGTAGTAGTTGTTACGTCTTTAACTTGGCCAAACTTTGGTCATGGAATTTCTAAGCAGGTTACCGCAGCCTTGGAAAGTAATAGCAACTCAAGGAATTCATGTTTGACAGACCCTGCCGCTCCATCCAGTGCGGGAGGACTCATTTGATGATTGTACTATGCTTTGGACTGTATGCATTGTTTTGATCAATAAGCCAAATCACCCAGATTCAACTGGATAATTATTAATCTTGTTCATGAACCACAATTCCCACACTGCTTCACCATCACCACACCGGGAAAACATATTAGTAAAGAAAATTACATTATAGCAAACGGCAGAATTTCTTCACAATACGTTTGTATGGTATGGGTTTGAAATCATAAAGACCGTACACAATATTATACTTGTGCCTCCAGGATTTTTATGCGACCCTAGTTCGTGCTTCGAAATAATTCCGTCCGTGTGTCAGCACAACGAGGCAATATGTCTTGATAAGTGCAGAGAGCAAAGTTTGGGTCGCGCGGTTGCACATCTTTTATGAGTGTTTCGCCCTACCACCTCATATTCTCTGGCGCCCTGGTCATGTCGTGTGGTGATGTTTATTTACTTCGTAGTTTTGCAAGTGCCTTTTCAGCTTTGGCGACATTGACATAGAATGAGTTTACTGGGGCGGAGAATTACTTTGGCTTGCGAAGTTCTAGTTTGATGCACTTTGATGACATTTTTGGTAGTGGAAACTTACTCTAAAACTTCACTCTTTGGAGGCTTTCAATTTTGGTTCAGGTGTGCCTCAATTTAATTGTTTATAAAAATCAGGTAGGTGTGCAAGCTTGCAACTTTAAAAGAAGTTGAATTACAAAAGCAATTTAATTGTGAAATTTGGCATAATTCCTCGCTTTTGTCCCCGGCAGTTATGCCAATATCACAGCTATCGGTTGTCCTAACCTAGGACATGCTCTACTTACCTTCGAGCTATATTTCGTCGAAATTGGTTCAGCCATTCAAGAGGATGCCTTTTTCTCATTAAAACTACTGATAGAATTTGGATGGTTACAGAGCAGTGGTGGTCCAGTGGTTTCTGTCCCGACTTACGAGTTGTAGGTCGTGGGTTCGAACCCCACCAGGCGCATTACTTAGTGTAATTTATTTCATCAACACTGCTCTCAAAATGGTGAAGGAAAACATCGTGAGGAAACCGGCATGTCTCAGAACCAAAAATTCGAAGACATGTGATATCTGCCAACCCGCACTAGACCCGCATGGTGGATTATGGCCCACTCCCTCTCACAGAGAGGCCTGTGTCCCAACAGTGGGAACATTATAGGTCTATGATGATGATGACACAGATTTACAAATAGTTCATAGAATGGATTAATTCATAAAATACCTATTACGTTTCCGTAAGACAATTTTCGAATCAAACACGGGCGAACCGATTGGCAACAGCTAGCAACATAATATTATTACAACAAATAGATTTCACAACTGCAGCGGCATCAATCAAAGCGACACAACCAGTTGTTCGGAAGATCACTATTGTGCACAAACACCGCGTTTGTGAACAGCAAGCGTTACACAGACAAAGGCCGAGTGACAACAGTTGATAACGCCGCTTTTGATGACAACCGCACAAAGTACTCAACGATTACCGTCATGATTGCTTGTTAATGTCGCAGTTACCAAGTTTATGTGGAGCTCTGAAAAGAATATTTTTAACAATGTTAAATATGTAATAGTTATGAGTGATATTTGTGTTTGTTTCGTTGATCTTGAGGTCTTATTGATTCCCACATAGGCCTTCAGTCTTATTGGGATTTTTCTTACAGAATTTCTCAGTAGCAGCTCAGAAGCCCTAGCATGTCTTCTCACGTTTTTGTAACGTAAACTGGAACTTTGATGTTAATTAGATGGAAAAAATTGTTTCACAGTCGTAAGTGGTGTTTTTTTCAATTTTCCACATCATTTATATCAAAATATAAATAGATATACTTCAAGTATACTGTACAGAAAATCTTATGATAACGGCTCTGGTGTCTGTAATTGTGTCTTGTTGTTGGTTTATAGCTATGAGCTAATTATAAGGGTATGCCTCTCCATTTATAGTCGATTTAGTATATCATTTTGTATCGTATCACTGTTTTATGGTGGCAATATACGAAGAAAAAATCTCAATTTACTTTCAAAATCAGCTCCTTCAAACCCAAGTAAATGTTTTCCTGTAAATAAATAAAGTTAAACACACAGATAAGTCTGCATACAGGGTGACTGGTAATTAGTGCACGATACTTAAACACGTAATTGTGCTCATGATAACAAAAAACTTTTTTTAAGGGAGCAAAGCCGAAATCGTGAAAAAAATATCAGCTGTTCAGTACATTAAACAAACATAAATGGACTGATCAGCTGATTTTTTTTCCGCGTTTTCAGGTTCGTTCCCATAGTAAAAGTTGTTTGATAACATGAGCACAATCACGTGTTTAAGTATCGTGCACTAATTACCAGTCACCCTATATACATACACAGACGTCTATATGTACAATTGTACATATGTGAATCGTGCGTGTATATCTCGCATTAGCTGGACAAACAGTGATTGTGTCTTGGCGGCTCTGTCAGTTGTGCAAATATTACCATTTGGTAGGAGCGGGTAAGAATCAGAACATAGTAATGCTTTTTGTTTTTGAAAGTAGGTCGATGTGTTTTAGATAATAATATTCCACAACTATCACACAACGCCATCTAGTCCCAAGCTAAGCAGAGCTTGTGTTATGGGTACTAGACAGCTGATAAACATACGTATATATATGTAAATACACACATATTATAGGTAAATTACACCCAGACACAGAGCAAATGATCGTGCCCATCACACAAACATTTGTCCTGGGTGGGAATCGAACCCGTGACCTCCGGCATAGCAGTCCGGGTCACTAATCACTAGACCAACAGGCCAGACAAGGATATGTGGACAAGGAATGTATTTTCTCTGGCTCTTGGAAATAATGCTCTTTTTAACTTTTGCTGTATTTATAATTAACACAAATCTGGATTCGTTTTACGAGTAGTTCAGAATACCCAAGATAATTATAATTATAATAGGAAACATGACTGAAAAATACAATTGGTTCGTCAGTCACATGATATCAAAAACAATTTAAAATACTTATACCCGTATTTTTCCGTTTGTCACGTAAGCCAATGTCAATGGTTTACCAGTGTTTTTTTTAAACTTTGCCCCACACTAGGAATTTCTCCTGTGGGTTGTGGTTTCCGTGTGGGTTGTGGGTGCGTTTACAAACATAGAAACTCACATGTATAAACACCCAGACCTGGAACAACTATTTGTAGGTCATTCAAATATTTGTTTCGTTTGGGAATCGAACTCGTAACATGCTGAGCAGCGGTGCAATCGCTAACCCACTGCGATAATCGTGTCGTAATTTTATTACCTACACATGAATTTATTTCATCACCACTGCTCTCAAAACGGTGAAGGAAAACATCGTGAGGAAACCGGCATGACCTAGGACCAATAATTCGAAGACATGTGACATCTGCCAACCCGCACTGGGCCCGCGTGGTGGATTATGGCCCACTCACAGAGAGGAGGCCTGTGTCCCAGCAGTGAGAACGTTATAGGCTGATGATGCTTCAATGATGATGCAAATTGAACAATACAAACGTTGCCGGGATGGCGAATTCACCAAGATAACTTCGAGAATTCAAAAAGTCAATGGATACCAATTAAAATTAACAGAACAAAAATAAAATTAAAATCAGCTTCATAAACCGTATTATTACAATAGTTCTCTACAAAGAAAGACCAGATTTTTTATTAATTTAAACCTGCATATAATTAATAGCTCCAGGAACATTATCATAGAGAGATCTCAAAGGAAAATGAACGGAAATATGTTTCTTAATGATTTCCTGCTACCAGGGCAGCATAAAGGGTAGGAGTTTTTTTTTGCTGATGAAGATATCGCTTGAAAATGTTTAATGAGTGTTATGGCTAGGTTGAGATAATGAGGTGATGTTTATAATTTAAGCGGAAGGTTGAAATTGGCCTGTGTTTTATTTTTATTAACTCTAAACATATAATTACAAATTTTGGCATCGTCCTAGGACTGACTAGGGATGGGTTGTTTACCCTCTCTAAGTATAATAAAAAGTAGACCCATATTGAGAACCTCCTCCTTTTTGATGTCGGTTAATTATATTGCATATGAAACGACTACATAATATTATCTGGCCTCCACATGCCAGTAACTGGGTAATACTGCCTATATCTCATCTTTTCAAGCTTCTAAATAAAAGTAACGACTGTCAAAAATGTTCAAACGACAGCTTAACCAAAGCCTTTACGTAGTTTTCGACACAGAGCAAACTTGCTACGATAAACGGTCACCTATCCATAGACCATCCTCAGCACGTGGGACTTAACCTTCTGGCTAATTATAACAGCCAAACCTATCTGTTTTGCTGTTATAATTAGCCACGATTTTCTTTAGACAGAAATATATTCATTGTTCTAAATTAAAAACACTATAAAAAGGTACTTTGATTACACTTTCAGCTTACCTACTCTAAATTCAATGCCGAAGAAAATAGGCAGTTAGGTTGTAGCCTATTACAATTTTAATGGCTAATTGCTGGCATATTTATAGGCCGACCTATTTTTTTCAGCTTTTAACTGGCAGTTTGAAGTATTTTCTGGTGACCAAGGTATTTAATTATTCCTTCTTTTATGACCATAATAGTAGCAGTCTGGGGGTACTCTAAAGAATAAACGCTCATAACTTTAAATTGTCACTTACACGCTGTTGCAAGCGCCATGATCGCGGGTTGACCCGCGATCATGGCGCTTGCAACAGCGTCGAAATATCGGGAACTCAAAGTATCAAATAATCACGGAAGATATCCCGTAAGTGACAATTTAAAGTTAGAGACAAACCGTGAAAGCTTAAAACAGTGTTTAATAAACGCTCATGCCCACGAGATGGTTTTACCCCGGTGCTAAGCCCGGCGTCAAATCGGGTTTACGGGCGGTTGTCAGTCGTGTATGAAACTCTATGAAGCTATCCATATGACGCCGGCGTTAGAACCGGCTCCGGGTCTACAGGCGGTTATCAGTCGTGTATGAAACTCTATGAAGCTGACCACACGACGCCGGCGCTAGAGCCGGCTCAAAAAACCGTGCCGTGTTAAAACCGTCTCGTGGGCATGAGCGCTAATTTGAAGTGTTGATGGTGTTTCGACGGCACAGTTGTGGCTGAGCAACGAGTGTTTGATCCACAAATAGTTGTTCCGGGTCTAGGTGTTTGTGAAAGTGAGTTTCTGTGGGTGTAAACGCACCCACGAAACATAAGAAATCTCAAAGTTTATTTATAAAGTAAATAAAAGTTTTTTTTTTCGTTTTCTAGACAGTTAGAGCTGCCATTTATTGGTGGTAAAATCATTGAGTTGGTCCTTGGGCCCTCAGTGTAGCTGTCTGTTCCGAAACGTCTGTCTTCGGTGAGGACTGGTGTCAGGAGGAAGGTGGGGACGCTGTGGAGCCTTCCCAGCGTCCAGCCAGTCCTCGAAGAGGAGGCAAGGCCCCGACAGAGACAGTCAGGGAAATACCGATGTGCAACAGTGTTGCCACTGTATTTACATTTAATGTTGGTGTTATAATAATATTAATGAGATTAGTAGTCCTTGTGTTATGAGTTGAGCTACACGGTAACTGACACATGTTTGCACTGACTGGACAGGTTCACTCAATTCTGTGTGGTTCTTTCTTCACAAGACCACCTCAGACACCTGCATGGTACTCATATATCTTGATCAATACAAAATTGTCTGGAATTTATAAGAGACTGTGACCTCTGAGTTTGTTTCGGATGTTTTTTCTCAGAGTAGTCAGGTACGAAACACCGGCCTCATCTAGTGTAAAAATAGTGTCCTTTTGACGTGTAAAAGAGTTTGGAGTAACCAATTTGCTGAATAAATATCATTTATCATTTTATCATTACTGTCAGAATAATCAAGCCGCCACAACTAAATCGGCTTCCACAAAACTTTAGGTAAACTAAAAATGTATGTAAACTGCATCACATCTCGTTATTTAAAGGTGTTCGCTCCCGGTCTACAATCTACATTGGATTAGCACATGAAAGGCGAACCGCTTCGTTTTCCATCAATCTAGATTTTAATAAGATTTCCAGTCATAAAACTTTTTGTACCTACTTACAATGGATTTTTGTAATGCAAATAGGCCTTTAGAAGTTATTTGAAGTTAATAAAAGGAGTTTTGTCTTTATGGTTAAGTATACTTACCTAATTATTTGATGTGTCGATTTATTTCTACATAACTATACTAGGCTTTGCCCACGACTTTACTCGCCCTCACCACTCTGCGTATAATCGTCTCCGAGGTTTCTTCTATCTCTTAATCGAAATTAGAGCAAAACCAAAACCAGGGTTAGGTGTACAAGCGTAACAAACAGACAAATTGACTCCTTATTTTCTACCGAAACGTTGTCACCACAAAAAGTGCAGGGCTATGAGGTTCCGAAATTGTTCCTTGCATCATCAGGGGTGAAGTAAGGGTTTTTGGTGAGACAGGCGATTCGGTGATAGAATCTTTCAAAACATCACCTATGCATGCAGTAATGCGAAATGGTGCAACACGCTTACCACAAAGGTGCACATATACCGATACTGCGTGCATAGGTAACATCTTGAACAACTTTTAAGAGTCTAGCACAAAATTTTCTTCCTCACCAAATAAAGTTACTTTACCATATACACAGGATTATGTTAGGGTAGTGATGAACCTGTCCTTGGCTGCTGGCCTCTTAGAGAGACTAAGAGTCACTCAACGAGCAATGGAAAGAGCTATGCTCGGAGTTTCTTTGCGGGATAAAATCCGGAACATGGATATATATCACCTATAAGAGTGTAGCTCACAAAATTTGCATTTTCAAGTGGCAATGGGCAGGCCATATCGCTCGCAGAACTGACAACCGATGGGGAAGAAAAGTTCTCGAGTGGCGACCACGGACCGGAAAACGCAGCGTAGGCAGGCCTCCCACTAGGTGGACTGACGACATCGTGAGGGTCGCGGGCAGCCGATGGATGCAAGTGGCGAATTGTCGTTCGGCGTGGCGGTCTAAGGGGGAGGCCTATGTTCAGCAGTGGACGTCCTTCGGCTGATGATGATGATGATGATGAACCTGATGGCTTCGCACTCGGTGACGAGTCTTCTAGGTAATTGAAGGCCCGCTGTGAGCTTTTCAGCAGGCTCGATATTATAGAAATTAAATCCTGTGCTCCTAACAAAATGATGTCTACCTTAATTATGGTGCAAACCTGAATTAGTACTTAGTAAGGTGCTTTGTCGAAAATGGTCGTAGCCGAAAAGTGCAGCAGGAAAACCTTGGTATCTATCTGCGGCATATCACCTTTGAGCACATACACCACAACCGCTTTGATGTCATGTCGCAGTTCATAAGACAGACCGCAGTCACTTTACTGGTTTAATGACTATGGCTAAACAGAAGAAACGAGTTGTTGCTTGCGGTTATTGTGAACCACAAAGACGCCGTCGTTTGCGGTGGCGGTCGCCTTTATTATGCGGTACTTTGGGTAAGTATAACTCTTAATTTACTTCTGTTTTATGAGTTTTTAGGCAATATAAAGATAAAATCATGCCTGTATAATCTTCCATGACTAAGGTTCGGTCTTATTTGTGGTTGCAACCGGCGGTAAAGATTTATAGGCCGACACTTTTTTTTTTACGTGGCAAAATCATCAAATGAGTCCTCCAACCCCGGGCAGGGCGGGAGGGACTGTCAGACTTGTACTGACAAAATCCACGGTGTCCTTCGGTAGCCCTTTGTGTGTCGGAGTCGCGGTATACGTATGTCCCGCAACCCCGGCAGGACTGTGGCCCTCTATAGGGGGGCCTCGTCATTGTGCTGACGCTCCTTGAGGCGCGCGTGGGACACAATGCGCCGTCGACCCGGGCATGGTCCATGGTCGGATAGCGAGTTGCCCTTTACTCGCTGCCCGACCCTATGATCTTAAAGACAAGTAATGGGTATCTAGTCGTCCGAATAACCGGTCTGAGTCTGGCGCGTTGTGTTCCGAAAGCATTTTTCGAGAAGATGTCAAAATCAAAATCAAAAGTTTATTTAACGGGTGGTCGGTTCGGGTTGGTCGTTTCAATGGAGAAGAATTGGCAAGAAACTCCATGGTTGTCAGCCAACTAACGTGGCCCTCCTATAAGGCCAAATTTCTGCTAGGATCACGGGATTATCTTAACCTTGCACCACAGTCCTGGAACGCAAAGGAGACAGAAACTCGGTGATTTTTAGTAATTCAAGCCTGACAGTTTCTCCTGCTCCAGGGTTGAGGAACTCATTTGATTCAAGCCGGGAAAATGCCATAAGAAAGGTTAATTTTTAATTTCACATTACTTTTAATCCAGCATTTACATAATGGTCGTTTAAAATACTCAAATAAGTCGGCATCAAACATCTACAAGCAATAAACGCCAGTGTGAAACGTCAGTATGTGACGTTATTGCGTTATTATGTGATTTACGAGCGTTTGTCAGATTAAAGTTAACGTTAACGCGCGCGTAAAGTCCCGTTCATGCATGTAAAGTTACATTACATTTGAATGTGTTTTTTATGTGCATAGTTTCTGCATGATAGATTTTATTTTGAATTTAGAATGATCCTCTGTCAGTTACTTTTAATTTAACATTTTAGAAAAAGTAAAAAAAAAAAATGTTTTATGTATAAAATAATATTGATTTTAAGAAAAGCAATAGGTATTTCTTTCTTAAGTCGAGTCGGTTAGTTGCGTCCTTCCAAATAATAAACAAAAAAAAAAACACTTTACCTAGTACTTACTAAAACCATTAAACTAAAAAGAAAATTCCCTCAAAAAATAAATACATTTTATTTCTAACAAAAATAAAGCTAGCAATAAAGGGACCGACACGTCGCAGGACAACCGCACTCTTCCATTTGGTCGGCAAATTGCGGTTTTACGTGACCTACGACAAACTGAACGCGTGATGTACGCGCGTTTGAGCTGTGAATGGGAGGTTTTATAGCCGTAAATATGTACTGGCCAGTCTGTGATGTATGTTGTGAAAATGTTGAATCGGGAAGCTATTAATTTGATGTACTAGGCATGCATAAATGAGAGGGGTAAGCTTCTAGAAAATTTTAGTTACCCATTTCATGTGGTTATCCGTTTGTGGTTGAATTGAAAGTGAAAACCCTTTATTTACCAGTTATTTTCCTAAAGAGTTGTTTTCAAGGCCGTGCTTTGCCATTTTATAGTCGAAAGACGTTCCGTTCTCAGAATTTGGTGACCTTTATTCCTAGACATTTTGGAGAACTTCCCATGTTGGGCCTCTTGAAAAGTTACCGCTTAAAAATATTTGGAACCCTTATTACCATTCTAGTTACATAATAATTTTATACCAATTTTTGTGTGATAAATGGTCATTAAGAAATTGTGTACGTTGCGTGTTTCGATTTTCGTCGAAACAGCTGTACCGATTTTGATGTACTTCGCATGGACCTAAAAAAAAGCCGGACGGAACTTCACTAAGAAAGAATTGAAGCACCCATAGTAAGTCAGTGCGCTTGTCCACACAAGCCGGCACACACACATTCACACCATAGTAAGTCAGCCGTCGGCCATTACGCTTCGAACGACACTCGCGGTTTCATACGGTGTTATTTTGTCTAATAAAAATCAAAGTATGCCGTCATGTGTTGCAAAAAGTTGTCTAAACCATAGTAGTTCAATTAAAAAAGCCAGGGGATCACTTTTCATAGTTAAACATGTCATTTTGAAGCTTATTTCTCGATTTTACGTCAATAAATTTTATAAACATCTCGAAATCAATCAGTGTTGCAACTATTTCAAGGTTCAAATTATTTTAAAATTGGGAGATTTATATTTTGTTACTATTTATCGTTATTGTATTCTTCTGTATTTTTACCCGACTGCGCGACGCAAAGGAGGGTAATGTGTTTATCAGTCTATGTATGTATGTATGTATGTATGTATGTATGTATGTATGTATGTATGTTTGTTTCTATGTGGCGTTCTAGAGACCAAATGCGTTGGCCGATTTTGATAATTTTTACGTTAATCGATTCGTCTTGACCTTGCGAGTGTCACTAAAGACATGACAGTAATCAAAATTCACCACAGCGGCAACCAGACGCCATATTGTCAAAATGAAAAAAAAAATGTCGATGAACTATGTCATGTGGGGTATCGTTGAATAGGTATTTTAAAATCATCTTTAGGTTCCCTCTATCATTTTTCATTTTAAATAATAGTTTAGGAAATATAACGATTTAAAGTTGTTTAGCAAAACAATAATTTCTGAATAGTAACTAAAAAGTATGAAATAAAAAAAATATTTAACGAAAAACAAAAAACCCGACTGCTTAAAAAAAACTAAAAAGAAAGAAACAAGCCCAGTAGTTAAGAATTCACTCATTCACACTCACAGTCGGGGCCCGTTGGGAAGATTTGATGGTATAATTTGAATGGGCCCCGACTGTGAGTGTGAATGAGTGAATTCTTAACTACTGGGCTTGTTTCTTTCTTTTTAGTTTTTTTTTTCCTAAAGCAGTCGGGTTTTTTTGTTTTTCGTTAAATATTTTTTTTTTACAAGTTTCCCCACGGCAAATGATGCATGGAAAAATGATTATATAAAAATAATAAGGGAGTGTAGACATGGAATAGGAATGTAGACATGTAGGAATGAAACATAAAATAGCTTTAATTAAATATTTATAGGCGAAAAATACTTAAACATTCGTTTTCACCATTTAAGTAAATTAGAAGGGATTTCTAGATGTGTCAATAGCAAAAGACAAGTCTACAAAAATTTGAATAACCAAAAGGGATTGTAAAACTTTATTAATATTAAACGAGTTGTAAATATTTTATATCCAATGTGCTTAAATTATTTTACCTTTATTTTAAAAATAGGTATCTGTCACAAAAAAAATGTAATTAAACTTAAGTTCAAGGGAGATCTTAATTAAATATTGTTTAAAAATGGGTAATTAATTTTTTCCTTCATCTGGCATCCCTATACAAACTCACACATATAAACACGGTCGCCATTTTGGTGCTTCAATCGTTTCTTAGTGAAGTTCCGTCCGCCTTTTTTTTTAGGTCCATGGTACTTCGTTATTCGGACGCTAGGCCTGAAGACGGCTAAAGACTAATATGGAACGGAGAGGAGCCAAGCCGTGGTCCACAGATATTAATTTTTCCATAAACACTATACTTGTTCAAAATATTCCATATAAGTTGCAAATGCAACTTTAAAGCATACCGTAAGGTTCAAAATGAAATTCCAAATATACTGGTCAAGACTTAAAATGCATGCCACAACAGTCTTGTATACAAATTGCAATAAACTCATGCCCTAGAAGAATATTTCTGCACGTACTTGAAATAAAGTCCGCGTCCAGTCCAGTGGCAAATAGCAACGTTGGCAGTTGACACTCGGAACAAGTTCCAAGTTGTCGAGACCATGCTATCAAGTATTTAACAAGTTTCCCTGAAAGAATACTCAACAGGTGCCCTCTGGGAGCGCGCAACTAGAAAATATTAACAATAGTTGCGAGGTATTACTCTGTTGTTATGGGCGCCTAGTACAATACATTTAAATAGTTTGTAGAAATTGGCATTAAGATCACTTCCCCCCCCCACTCACATTATTTAAGTTAAATATGTTTGGTTCATCAAAATCCATTTAAAAGTTTTCGTGTGATGGAGAACCTAACATCCATCTATACATCCGTCCATTCTGCTCCACAAAGTTTCTCATTTATTTGAAATAAGTGAGATGTTGAAAACTACTACAATTATTTTAGTGCAGTTAGAAAAAGGAAAACGTTTTTTTCAAGCACTATAAAATGGCTCTTGTTAGACTTTTAGTGACTAAAAATAATCGGGTTCCTTCATGACCTTTGCGTTTCTAGGCCTTATGCCTTATATGCCTTTTAAGTTAGCCACTTGATCCTGGCAGGCGTTTGACCCTTTAATTTGCTGACAGTTCCTTGAGGTTTGCGTACCTCGCCGGCCGCCTACCGTGGCTTTTGACTCAGGTCTGCACCTACCTTGATCGGACGGCGAGCGGCCGATTACTCACAGTCTGCAAGCGTGCACCTACGGTGTCCAGGAATCGTTTAAAACCTAACCCTAAAATAATACAAAACTAACTCCATACATCAGAACAGTCATAAGTCTTAGCAATAGTACCTACCCACACAAGTTTATACGAGAGATTTTAGTGCCAGTATATAATAATAATATATAAAGCCTTGAACACATTCAAAAAGTTTCCTCGCAGCACTTACCTTAACTTTGAACGCATGATACGCGTTAAGTAGTAAGTAACTCATTGGCTTGTACGTATGGACGGCTGTCACACCGAAGTGTATCATAAGGAAAAGAACAGTGATTTAAGTAGCGATGGGTACTTGATATCATGTCCTGTGTGTTCTGTTATATGTGTGGAACTAATTATAAACGCTATTGAAGATGAAAATACACTACCAATTAAATATAGATTGAGATACTGCAGCAATAAGCTAAAAAAAAGATATCACAGGATTTTGCTTGTGCTAGACTTTCTACGTCATTTGAGATCATGCGAGTAGTATCTAGTTACGATTTATCCTCAAAGAAAGATGTTCATATTTTACCGTCACACAGGTTTTAATTAGTTCCAGAATGACAACTTCTGATAACCGACCTAGATGTAAGTGTCAATATCTATATTAACAGCACCGTCCTGGTGCTTATTAACAATTTTTTAAACTCTTAAGTTCTCTAAGTTGTAAATGAGTCCTGCACAGAGTTCATGGTGGAGCAGTAAGAACTGTCACACTCGCACTTCCATTTCCTTTAATTGCCCTTTGATTTTTTGGACTGTGGTAACCTCATGAGATATTCTCGCAACCTAGGCCTAAGTTTGGCCCTATCAAGCTGCCTCAAATTACTACACCCTGGTGTCCCGCAATCTGCTCTATATAGTAAAAACAAACAATTAATGCTTGCACAAATGGCTACACCGCACATGATCGATACCTCGTGTAACTTTTTTTGGTCTTCTAGTCGCATATCGAAAATTACTGCTTAATGAAGCCTCGGGCTTATTGGACACTCATTGCAAAGTTTTGGGTTACTAGATTGTCATCGTCGCAACATTAGAAGGGAATATTTGGTTGACCGAGCTTTGCTCGGTTTTTAAAATGTCTATATCTTAGGAACCTAGCTTTTCTCGAACCTGGGACCTTGATAAATCGATTTCTTGAACCGAAGAAAAACCCCTAATCTGTAACTTTCATGAAAATCCTTGGAGCCGTTTCCGAGATCCTGATTACATATAAATATACAAGAATTGCTCGTTTAAAGATATTAGATAGATTAGATATAAACAATATCGCCTATACACTTCGGTGTAACAGCCCCTCGCATTTACCCAAGCCGTACCGCGCGCGAGCCGTGACGTCGCATACATTAGCGCCCCCCGACGGCAGTTGTGCGCAACTCGGATTAAATATTAACCCCCGCTTAACTTTAATAAGCCGACGAACAACATGGATACCGTTTGATAATTCCGCCCCAGTTATAATTATGTGCTTTTTCGTAGATGTAGGTTGATGTGCGTTTTTTTTATAAAGTAAATACTTTTTCTGAAGGTCGTAGAGAGCGGTCGCTTGACTGTCTCGTTAGGAACTGGAATTCTCTGGAACTTAAAGCGCGAATTGGACCAATCGCGAATTGGACCAATCGCGAGTTGGACTTATTGCGAATTGGACCAACTGCGAATTGGACCAACTGCGAATTTGACCTTTTTTGAACATTGGAGCAATCGCGAATTGGACCAATCGCGCCTAAACGGATTGAAGGATCACTGTGAATTTTAGTTAGTGCAAGTCTGACTCCATCTCACCCGCCCTGGGTAGATGGCCTCAATTGATGATTTGTTGACGGATATAAAAAGGTCTTAGAAAGTTCTTAGAAACATTTTTTGTTTTTTTTGTGATCCAATCAGAACCACGAATTTTCGGTAGGACGCTAAGGAACTATCTGTCAATATAATTATTTCTTAGTTCGGACTCTCGTTGTCAAAAGGCCCTTAGCTAACACCGATACTACGGGTTCCGTGCTTAGAGATTAGACCCTCTAGGTCGCTCGAACACCTAAATTGTATATTCATCACTTTTATACTTCGCTACCAATAATAAAAATCGCTTCCTATACTTCCCGTGCCCTCTATCCCCCCCTCCCCCCCCCGTACTCTGTTCACTTGCAATCACACAAAACGTCAACACACGTCTTTTTACGTCTCGCTACAATAAAGGACTTTTCTCTTGTTATTGTGTTTTGGAGTTGACAGCCAATCAATGGTTCGCCCACGAAATATGGGTGAGTCGAGATGAAAAAAATACTTTGTTTTATTGTTGTAGTGAACCCATAGTGTATGTTTGAAGCAGTAGTGCAATGTAGAGTGAAACCCCCTCTCAGCGGGTCACTTCGGGCAACGGCACTACAGGCTACCTGTATCCTGTGGTGATGGTTGAGCGTTCTCAATGGCGGTGGTAGCCCTCACCAGGGCTGCCTGGTTGGTGAACAACAACCTGTCGGAATTCGACGGTAAATGGAAGTTTCAGTTCTTTCTGTGTAAGCTCGCTTTATCTTAGGACTCAGCTTTCATGGTAAGAAGAGCCAATTAAAAAAACTATCCAAACCAACCAAAAATACTACCTCAAAATGCCTGTGCTACGCGTAATCTATAAAGTATTGTAATAACGTAATCATTTATTTATTTTAGTGCCGTTTAAAGTGAGTGAATATCTTCAAGAATAACGTTTTATTTCACTAACATTGGTCTGAACCTAACACCTAACCTAATTTAATTTCAGGAATCTGAAAGAGAAACCAAGTTGCGCTATTGTTTTCAAAGATACTGTGGCATCCTTGACGTATTCGCTTGCAGCGATCAGTCAATATGAATAAAAAAGTAAGTAAAGTAAGGATATGTAAGGGTGTCGCCGTTTGTGTATATTTTGTGATTGTAAACCGCCTAGTTTGATATGAGTTTGATAGTTGGGTCAAAGTGGGTATAAGGGTTATCAATGGAGGAAGGAACATAGGTGGCCTATGAATACGAATTTGTTGTTGTTCAAAATATTCTTTAAATAGGCATATTCATCATTCATCATTTTAAAGTCATTTTATGAGCTGTGTTTGATGAAAAAGATCAAAGGAAAGATAGATGGATTATATTGTGAGGAATGATGTGAACTAAATGAGAATAAGTGGTGCAGTGATGTGTGACAAGAGATGACCTCAAGTAGAATGACAGAAGAAGAGAAAGATAACTACTAAATAATTTAAACTAATTTATTTGAATAGCCAGATTTCTTGCAAATAACCTACCTTTTTTTTCACTTATTGTTCCGTTTTTTAAAAAACGTAGCCCAATAATAGGAATTTTGAATGAATGAATGAATTTATTGAATGTTGTTTAATGTTACCAAAAACGTAAATTATTTACTTACTATTTATTCTTTAAGTAACTTACTGTTTATTGTTAATACAAAAAAGTTTATCTATAATAGTCTCGTTAAGAGTTCGACCCAGATTTCCGATCCCTTAATTTGAATCTAAAAGCCTAACTGCACATTTATCCACAAAATATTATCAGTAACACGAAGTCCAACACCTATAAAGCTGACATACCAAATTAAAAAACATCACCGAGGGCGAACCTTTCCAATAACGTTACAATTGTAACATGGCATTTAAAACCTTAATCGGAACTTACTAAGGCCATTTATTACTTTTACTTTAATCGAAGAGGACTTCTTTACGAACCTCCTCACACTGACTTTATTATCAAGGTAGCGCATAAAAGACCCAGCCAAGTGGAATTAAACTCTATTTACTTTCTGCTTAAAGTTGAAGAATGTGTTTGTTGATACTAAGATGTTATAGTTAGTAAGTTCGACGTTTATTATGTAAGGCATCTTAATTAGGTTGTCACTTGATTATTTTTTGTATAAGTGAACTGCTGAGCATGGGGTCCAGGGTTCGATTTTCAGGTCAGGGAAAGAGTTTTTCTATGGAGTCTCTATTTTTGCCTAGATGAGGATAATTGCATCTCCTATAGCTAAAGTAACTAGCCAAAACGACACAAAAAGCCCTTTATGCTATGTTACTGAAAAAGTTAGAACTGCATTCGGAATAAAAAAATGTGCGTAATCTCATATTACATTAATTGAAAAGTAAAGGCTCTACTGAAGTGACCTCCATGTTCATAAAGGGTTCATTCCTGAAATTCAGTATAAACTTAATTGAGTCTCCCTTAAGTGTAAGGATAAGTAATACTTAAGAGTTAGTGGCTATATAACTTATACGGCTACTTAAACTAACAAATTAAAAGTTACGCGCGCCTATGGCCGTCGTAAGATTTCAGGAAGTTTACACACTCAGAACGTTTATAAACGTTAAGTTATCGTAAAGTACTGAAACATTGCTGCAAATAAAGTTGTTCAGGGGGTGTATTACAACGTCTTAAAAACCAGGCTTATTCCAGGGATTGAACGAGACGGCGCTAGACGACTTGCATAGCTCTGTCACGTTCACTCACCGGAATAAGCCTGGTTTTAAGACGTTGTAAAACCCCCCCCTGGTAGGTAGGTAGAATACAAGCCGACAGCAACAGCGTTGGAAAAGACGTTATTTTTGTTTTAAGACATACATATACATTCTTACAATTTATCCTTTAAAAAAATGGCCCCCTAAAACATGTACACAAACACCCAGACCTGAAACAACTACGTGTAGGTCATACAAATATTTGTTGTGTGCGTAGATCGATTCCGCGACATACTGTGAAGAAAGGATTCTTAAATGGCGGCGCTTATCGTGTTCTCTCGCTCGCACAGTAGTGCCGTCTATACTCACTCCCCGCGTAACGCAAGCAGAAAAAAAAATTGCCTTGATGTCTTCACGCACTCAGTGATCATTTTTAAGAATATTCACGATAGTTTTCTGTTATTTTTGCGTTGTTAGTTAGAATCCTTTCTTCAATGCACCGACTTATACCTACAGCACTATCGATCGTTCAGCCTCTGCAAAAAAAGTAATGTGTCTGTCTAGATTCAAATCCACGATTTTCCCTTTTAGTTATAGTATAATCATCACAATATCTAGGTCAACGACCTTCAATCACAAACCCGCAGCGACTCGCCCTCTAATAACTTAACTAAACTTAATCTAAGTTCCCAACTTGGATCAATTTATTCTCTATGAGAAGACGTAATGAGAAAAAGATGCGTATTTGACAGAGCGTGTTCTGAATACTCCTGTTTTGAGCATTAGTCTTCATCAGTTTGATTGATAAATGAATGATTGAATTGGAGGAACTCGTGGCTAAATGACTCAGCCAGCCACATTGGACTATAATCTGTGCTTGCCTAAGGCCTATGATACACATGCCAGTAACTTGCATTAAGTATGCAAGTACCTAGCTGGCATTAAAGTCGCGCCCGCGCCCCGTCTAGTCTGTGTGTTTCACGTAGTCCCTTCTATACATTTTGTATGAAAGCTACGTATTTTCTATTGGCCCGCGCCTTAGACCGTAACGCCGCGCGCCGGTCGGTTTGGTCATCGGTTGCCCGCGACCCTCACGATGTCGTCGGTCCACCTTTTTTTTTTTTTTTTTTGTTTTCGGGGGGAAACCTTCAAAAGGCACCCGGTCTTTGGGGAAAAGACCGAGGAGTGTGGGATTTGTACCTCACTAAAACCACCCCGGTGATCACCATCAGCACATGGAGGAGGGAACCGGGACCTCTTAAAAGACCAAACTCCGGAACCCCCCTGTGCAACGCCTGTTAAGGCACATCCTCGAGAGGACTGTAGATGCCTCCCCTCAGCCTCGCTGTGTACGGTAGCACGTGATCACAGCGCTACCGTCTTCTCTGAGATCGCTTAGTGAGCGGACAGAGTCCCCACTCTGGACGCTCGCAATCTCAAAGGCCCGCCTGTAAGTTTGTCCTTAAACATTATGCAGACGGGGTTTCGGCGTGTTAGGCGCCACGGCGGTTGTCCCCCGGACGTCTTCTTCTCCGGGCGGGATCGACTCTCTCACGATCACGCTCGGCGGCCTCCTTCTGGAGCATCACTGTTTCACAGAAGGAAGTCACTGCTCTCCATTTCTCTGTATCTACTAGCATGGCCTTTACTACTGCCGGCAGAGTCAGATCTTGCCCTATTATGGCGACCAGGATCCGCCGCTCGGAAGCCCATATGGGGCATTCCTCGAGTGTATGTTGTGCTGAATCCAGATCACCTCCGCAGTGGTGGCAATTTGCCGTGACCTCTCGCCCAATCCTGTGCAAGTACTCGCCGAAGCAACCATGCCCGGTCAGCACCTGAGTGAGTCTGTAGGAGATGCGCTCCTCTCTTTCCAGCCAAGCTTCGAAGTGCGGCAAGACGGCTTCGACAACACGCTTGCGCGAAAATTGCGGCTGTTTTAGCCGCTCGCGCCACTGTTGGATCAAGCAACCCTCAAATTTTATTAGCGTGTCGCCGTTCCTGCCCCCTCAGCCCTGCAAAACCGATAGCTGGTAAACTGTTGCCGCTTTCGCGAATGGCACGAATCCGATCATAGATCCTCTTGTCCATATCCGCCAGGATATCCAGAGGCGGAAAGCGTGCCAAGAGAGTTGCCGCCTCAAATGACACCGTTCGGTATCCTCTTGCAACACGAATGGCCATCCTCCGCTGCAGGCTGTTCATTTTAGTCCTGCAGCGACGGACGCCTGACAATCTACCTGACCAAACAGGCGCTCCGTACAAGACTATCGACCGAACAACACCCGAGTAAAGGCGCCGAACTTCTTCGCAGGGTCCCCCGAGATTGGGCAGCAGTCTATGCAATGCACCCACTACCTTCTCGGTTCGGGGGACTAGGCGATCGAAGTGCTCTTCGAAACCCCATCGACCGTCCAGGGTTAACCCAAGATACTTTATGTACCGACTCACTTGAACTTGCGCATCCCCAACGCGAATCGACAGGCTTGGTGGTTCTCTGCTTTTCGGCAGCTTATGAAACCAAAGCGCCTCGGTTTTATGAGGTGCAACTTCTAAACCCAATTCGTGAATTGCCGCCACGACTCTTGCCACTCCAAGTTCAGAGAGCCGTATGGTCTCATCGAAGGTGTTCCCGCCGGCCAATACAAGAGTGTCATCCGCATAACAGACCATATTTACGCCAACGGGGAGTTCGGTGCGCAAAACTGCGTCATATGCGAGATTCCACAAGGGAGGACCTAAGACGGACCCCTGCGGAACCCCACACGTTATCTCCCTCCGCTGAACGCTACCGCCCCGGCTCACGTAGCGAATGTGCCGGTCACGTAGGTATTCCCCAATAATGCTCTGCAGGTAAACAGGCACTCTATGATGGACTAGGGCCTGCCTGATGGCACTCCATGGCAGGGAGTTAAAGGCGTTCACGATATCTAGACTTACCGCTAATGCCACTCCACCCCGGGACACAACCTGCTCCGACAATGTACGGACGCGAAGAATTGCATCTATGGTGGAACGCCGCTGCCGGAAACCAAACTGGCTATCGGCAAGGTCGGGACCAACTCGCAATAGGTGCTCGACGAGCCTCTCTGCAATTATTCTTTCGAATAGTTTGGAAGCCTCGTCGAGCAGGCATATGGGACGGTATGCAGAGGGTGATTCCGCAGCCCTGCCCACCTTCTTCAATAATACCAATCTGGCCTCCTTCCAGCCGGAGGGAAACACGCCTTCTCGAAGACAGCTGTCGAACAACCGTCTCAGACGATGCCCCATAGTGGCCAGAGCTAGAACCCACGCTCGGCCGGGGATGCCATCTGGGCCAGGTGCGGTGTTACGAGCCCTTAAGCGACGAATAGCTCCGCCCAGCTCTGCTTCAGTCACCCTGAACTCATCAGACCATTCTGACGATGATGGAGACGGCGGGTTGTCACTAACTACTGGAAACAGTGCGTTAACGACTCTTTCCAGCAGTTCTGGATCCATAGTCTCTGTAGTGGGGGGTACCCAAGGCCGTAATTTACCCATTACCAGCTTGTACGGTTTTCCCCACGGATCCCTGTCCAGCCCCACGAGTAGTTCACTCCAGGAACGAGACCTGGCATCTGCAATAGCATGTTGGAGCGCCATGGTCGCCTCTCGGTATGTTTTGTATACTCCAGCTACTTCCTCCTCCGTAGCTCTCGGCTGTCTTCTACGTCGGGCACGCTGATACTGGCGTCGGCTCCTTAAACAAACAGTGCGTAACTGTGCGATCTCTTGCGACCACCAATAAACCGCTCCAGGGCGCTGGGCACACTTGACCCGGGGCATAGAAGCATTGCAAATTGATGTCATCGTGTCCCGGAACCAAGCCGCCTCTTCTTCCGGATCGGGCGAGATCCCCTGGGAACTACCGTCATCTGGCCAGATAACAATGTTGGCAGCTGCAATAAGCATGTCTTTGTTGAGCTGTTTGAGAGCCCATCGTTGCGATAGTGGGCCAGCGCCTGGACGGTCCAGGCAAACGGAAGGGCGGAGTGTCACGTCAAAAACGATGTGGCGGTGATCAGAGAGCGTGATCATCTCCTCTGCTACTCGCCATCCCGACACCATGCGGGCCACTGGAGGAGTCGCCCATGTGAGATCTACAATTGATTCCCCCTGCCAACGTACGCAAGTGGAAACAGACCCTCGATTCAGTAGTCGAAGGTCAAGTGACGCCGCCCATTCTTGCACAGCATATCCTCTCGGGCTGTCCTGGGACTACCCCACGCTCTTGAGTGAGCGTTGAAGTCACCCAGGATAAGCACAGGACGGGGTGAGCATTTACACCGAATGCAATTTGCGACTTCGTCTAGGTAACCCTCGAATTCAGCTAGGGAAATGTTGGGGGACACGTAGCAGCCTACAACGGCCATGCGTCCCCATTCCACTGCAACAAAACCTTGCCCTTATCTAGTAAGGAACAGTGAGGCTCACCACTACCACCAGCCCAATAAACAGCGACGGAGTCCACAGTATCCCGGAACCAGCGAGGATGATCACGGAGACCATAGGGCTCCGCTACTACTGCCAAGGCAACCGACCACTCCGCAATGGTTTGCAGGAAAAGGTTCTGCGCATTGCGGCAGTGGTTCAGATTGCACTGGAGAACTTTCAGGGCTGGGAAAGCGAAGTTTCCATAACCTCCAATGGGTTAGTACCCAGTGATGCCGACGCCGACCGCTCCAAAGAAGCTGGATTTGGACCACGTTTTTTGCGCGGAGCGCAGTTTTTGGTACCCAACCTGTGATCCACAGGACGACCAAGGTCTGCACACAGCGGACAACGCACGGCCGGTGCGGTGCACTCTCTTGCTTTGTGGGCTCCTCCACAGGCGTAGCATTTGTCGCTTCGGTCTACTTCACTAGTGCACTGGCGACGAACGTGCCCAGGCTCAAAGCAACGGAAGCACATCATACGACGTGCCTTTAGAGCCTCAACCCGTACAGAAGTCCATCCTAAACGCATGCTCTTTTTGGATGCCAACTTTTTTATCGCCGCTAGTGGCGCACGAACCCAGACATGCCCGAGGGAAGCAGGTGGGCGACGGATATCACCCACCTTTACATCTCCTGGAGCGCAGCCACCAGTTTCGGCAATGGCATTTGCCACATCCTCTGGTGTGACTGCGTCGTCGAGGTCCATGATCCTCGCCTCGGCCCTTTTAGTCGGACGTGCAATTCGCACATCGGACTCAGCTAGTATCTCCCGCATACGGCTGGCAAGCCTGTCAGCCTTGGTAGAAGAGTCAGTGCCAGCGACGGAGATTATAATTCCACCATCGGCAGCTCTCTTCTGGCCCACAACGTCTATGCCCAAATCGGCCAACCGTATGTCGTCGGTCCACCTAGTGGGAAGCCTTTCGGAGGACTTTTGACGACACCTTGAAAAATTACTTCCGTTACATATAAGTCCAATTATCATAAGTATTCCCATGATTTTCACAAAATATGAAAAATCATCCAACCAAAATCCTTTCAAACTCGGACACTTAAAAAATGGCGACGGACCCTTCTTACATGAATAAACATATCCTATAAGGTAAAAGAAAATGGGCAAGTGCGAGATGGACTGGCGCATGAATGGTTCCGCACACCTATAAAAAAAGGAAATTCATATTTGTTGTATGGGAAAAAATATTAATAACGGAGGCTCCCATAATTATTATTTTTTACTTCTGTGTCGTTGTTGCGTTTACAAAAATTTTAACTCACAAACACAAACGCCCAGACCGTCAGACTGTTGATGATAATATTATGTTGCCGCTAACAATAACAACAACAACAAATAATTGTCGCTAAAGCGGCAACAGAAAAACATCATCAGTGAAATTCAAATGTCAAACTATAACATTTCATGAGTTAAAGCCTTGTGACTGACGGATAGACAGACAGACGGGCTAATAGGGTCCCGTTGTACCTTTTGGGTAGGTACTTTAAGCATGTCTCGCCGATAACTGAGTGAACTTGGCAAAGTAACTAATATTTAGTTTTGTCAGGAAAATAGTCTAATTTACCCTAAGGAGTAAATAATGTTGTCAGCTATTTAAGTTTATTTACAATTCACGATTTTAGTTATTTTTCGTGTTTAGGCAAAGATATCCGCCAAGGGCAATGTTGGCCGGTTTTACGGTACGGAACCCTGCTCAAAGTTAACGGGGCACCATGTGTAATAGCGATGTTTATAAGTCCCGGTTCTGCCCACCCCCCATAATTTATGAGTCGCCATAAAAGTGAGTTTTAGGTCGCCTCACTTGCCATGATTTGCATTTTTTTCTTTAGAACACGTGTTGATGCTCGTATTTGCATATCAGAAAACTTTTTTTTTGTAATTTTCTGTTTTTGTACGTTAGCATAATATTAACATGTCGCGTGGGTGGCGGCATCGGCATGGCGGTCTTTTTTCTGTTTATTTGCGAGGTCTTTATTTAATTTACTTTTGTTTGGAGTTTCTGAATTAATTTTAGTTGGCGTGTCTGTTTTCTTTTTCAGACTTTTCGTGAGGGCATGATTTATAGTTTTCAAATTGTAACTTTACTTCCTTACTTTTTAGTACGAGTAGAAAACTATTCAAGTTTTTCAATTTCTAGGCCTGTTCCTTATCAAAACCATTTGGAATAGACAGCCTTTGTTTCAGCGGTGGGATAGGACAGCCTTTGTTTCAGGCTGGTTAAAATACCAGTATTAATCCCAGCCTATAATCACATCATAAATAGTCAACCTCTTTTCTTGTGACAGTCAACAAGCGGGTGTACTAACAATTTGATATAATTTCATTCTGATGAAGGTACAATTTTTTAAATCAAGCTACTAAATAGTCAGTAAATAGTACATTTTTAGTACATTTTTTTGATACCATTGAGGATTTGATTCGTTGAAGTACACCCCCATTTTGACTCTCTCCTTTTCACTCACGGTTGTTACAGTCAGGCAGAGAGGCCTGTTGGTCTAGCGGTTAGTGACCCTGACTGCTATGCCGGGGGTCGTGGGTTCGATTCCCACCCAGGACAAATGTTTGTGTGATGAGCACGATCATTTGTTCTGTCTCTGGGTGTAATTTATCTATAATATGTATGTATTTAGAAATATATAAGTATGTATATCAGTTGTCTAGTACCCATAACACAAGCTCTGCTTAGCTTGGGACTAGATGGCGTTGTGTGATAGTTGTGGAAGATTTATTTATTTATTTATAGTCATAAACTCCTACACTTGATCTATGCACCTCTGGTCACGTCTTAGAATACAACTCTGTGGGTACGTGTCTCACTTGAACATTCTAAGTGAGCTATCACGTTCCGATTAAGCATGGAAACTCATGCATCTGTCAAGTACTGAGCTGAATTGGATTAGCAACAGCCTCTATTGCAGTAGTTTAGTATGTTTATGATTGCAATTTGATAACAGAAAACTTTTACAAAAAAATAATCTATAAAACTCCATTAGGTCCATAAAGTTTTCTAGAGATTTTCGTCATCATTATCGTCACTCTTATTGCTCACGGCTTGGCCCGCGTGTAGATTGTAAATTGATTGGTCTTACAACGGATAATTTTTTTCCCGTGGTACGTGGTTTAGTAGGCGCGTGGTAGGTACAATTGACAAAGTTGAATCATGACCCATTTTTACAACAAATCGTTTGAATCCTTCAAATTGACGAAGATCAAAGTCGTTACCATGGGTATTTTTTTGTTATTGGGACAAACTCACCACACTATTCCCAAACCACTGCAACTCCTGAAAGCCAGAATCAACAGTGGCAACCACCAGAAAGCGCCGAGACAATGAAGCTCGACATGTCCCGGAGAATGACTTTACCTGTCTTGGATCCTGCACGAAATTAATCAGAAAAGATGGCCAATTACCATAGGTATGTACTTATATATATTTACGCGAATGTGGACCTAATTGTATTTTAAAGTCTGTAAGAATATAAGCTTATGGTGGGTCATGATTCAACTTTGTCGACTGTACTACTGGTAGTACCACGGGCAATATACGCCTAGTGTTATCCACCAGGGAGAAATGACTCCTTGCAGCACGAGAAATAACTGATAGGAAAAACTTCACTGCAACGCTCACTAGTTGGGTCCTAGATTTGGCTACAACTACAAGACCAATAAGGTAATAATTTTTCTTTATAATAACCCAATTATTGCATAAACTACATCGTAAACTAGTGACCAAACCACTCGGACGTAGGGTTGACCAATAAACCATCGTCGGTAGAGGTACCAACCCTAACTGTGACGTAACGTTAAGGGTGGGTTCTCATTTATTATTCTTTTTTTATGACGCATAAATCCCACCGCTCGCTGTAATCGGACCTTGTCTTCTATAGATCTGCATATTTTTTATGCGGTTTCCATTGGTTTTCGGTGTGTTATGAGGAAAAGTGTGGAAACTTTGTAAAGAACAAAGGGGACTTTTTGATTTGTGAAAGTAATGTTGGGTTGATTTGCCTGTGGTTTAGTTTTTTTTGGGAATATGGAATATTTTATTGTTCGACGAACGTATTTGAATATGTTAAGGACTATTTTTAGGTAGCAAAGTGCATACGGCAGTTTTATTTGCCGTAAGTTTACCAACCTTAACTGTGGTTCAACATAACATTCACGTGATTGTTAAAAAAAGTGACTGAATCTGTTTTTATCTTATGGATAGTAAACTTAATAGTTACTATTTATTGACAAGATAACTGGAAACGTTCTAAAAAAACACAATGATCTAACTGGTGAAAGAAGCGACTTGAAGCGATCGTTATTCCAGTGTCCCATCAGACAGCGCTATACAAGTCGTATAGCACCATCTCGTAAATAATTGTAGTATAGGAATAAACTAGGATTACTTTCGCTTTCAGACGAGACAAGCTCAGCCATAAAGAAAAAGAAGTGTAGATCAAAAAATAGCAGAACTTTTCGTTCAAGCAAAACCATTTTACATAGCAAACATACAAATAAAATTGATTTTACACCAATACTGACTATTCAATTCCTCTTGATCTGTATTCTTTTATTCGTATATCAATTTGAAATACCAGGAGCTCAGCAGTGCAAGGAACAGTCGATTGCATCGTGCAGAGTGTAATGTCTGTCGGCTGTGAGAAACTACCGCCCCTGTACGTCTGCTAGACAAATCGCTCCCTCAAATGGAAGATTACTGTAAAGCCCGGATTCTATTACACCGAAGTGTAATCGAAGTGATTTTTACTTGTCTGAGTTCGCGCATAGTGACAGAAAACGGGAGTCGTTTCTTATGGAGGCTAGCCATAGTTAAACGTAGTAGTTTTAATTGTTTCGTATTGTACGGTTGCACCTATTCCAGCTTCTTCTCCATTTGACCCGAAGGTTGACTGGTATAATGCCTTGCGCCATTAAGTCTGCTTTTTGTACCTCAATGGTACGTGAAAGTTTAAATAAAATAAATAAAATGTCCCTTTCGAAAAATGTCTACCAGTAGCAGAATGAAGATTTCAACGCGGTAGGTATGAACCTCGATGGCTCGGTTGGAAAAAGCGTCGGATGTACTGAATCCGGAGGTCGCAACTCCCTGCTCACGGTTAGATTTTTTCTTTCCAAAGAAAAGCTTTGATGATGTTGAGTCTTGTCGGGGAATAGTGTATAAGACGGGGACGCTAATAATAGCGATGTATATGGGACATACACTCCTTAGGCATACTTAACACAACACTAACGTAGCGCAAGCGCCATCAGGACGCCATTTGCACGCAGGCGTCCTGTTTCCGTTTGTGCTACGTTAGTATTTTGTTAAGTTTGCGATTTCCCATCATACCTCGCGTCCCCGTCTTATACACCTGTTCCCCTACTTTGCAGTTTTCTGTTTACTCTAAAGCTATTTTGAAAACAATTATGTAACATTGTATCATACTAAACTTATTTTTTTAAATTAAATTTTGCTCGCTCCGTCACTTCGGAGTAACAGCCAGCCCAGTTAAGCCTACGTCCTTAGATATCCTACCGCGCAGAGAGAGGCTAGTTTTATTGTTTGTACTGCTCCTTTTATGAGCAATTCATGAGCAATTTACTTGACACTGTCAACGAAATAAGGTGCCGAATTGCTAATGGATGGAGCCGAGCTTAAAGTCTTTTTAACGCGTTTAAATTTTACTTTAGCACTTTGATATTGCGATTTTATTTAGGCTGGAAAGTTTATTGGTGCTTCAAACGAAAATGCTGTATTAACTTATAAATATTTTTACTTTGAAAGTTCTAAAATATGAGTAAAAGTTGCATCCTAGATGTACATCAAATTATTTTATGGTGTTATTTTGCAAATTATGAGGTAAAAACAGAGAATTAAAACGAAATTAAACCCTTCTTCTCTTGCTGTATTTTTTTAAATATGTATATAATTATAAAACAGAATCAAAATGAACATGGCAATAAGAGGAATACTTATATTGTGAGATTTGATAAAAGTACCCTTGCACTAGTTTTCAACTCGCGTTTTACGCTGTAAATACTGAAAAGACGCTGTTAAGTAAAAGAATAAAAAAATGTAGTAGTAAATCAAGTGCTAAAGGTACAGTTTAAAATGTAATGCTGACTTCCCACAGCGCGTGATATCACGAGACTCGCTGAGACCCGCCGTGCGCTCTCACCTTCATGAGCGTGAGCCAACATCGGATCGACCAGGACGGATCGGATGCACCCGAGCTATGTCAAGTCAAGCCAATCAATAACCACGGGGTTTGACGCGACTCGCAAAATAACGTGCTTTGTGAGGGTTGCTGTAAGTTGCCACAAAAATAAAATTCCCCACGAAAAAAAGTTTTGATCCTATTCTCCTAGTACCTTCTGTTCAGATTCCTCATTGTATCCTCGTTTTCGGTAGTTTTGCTGGATTTTATGCGCAGAAAAAAGAAATGGGTCGAATTCACAATAATAAAAAAAAAAAACAAAGATCTTTTGGCTAATATATAAATACTTTTTTCGTAGGTTATTAACTTTGTGCCGAACTTACAAAAACCCCTTTGTGAAGCGAGCATTATATAACGTGTAACGGTAAATGCGCATAACCTCCCGAGGGGTAACTCAGCCCATGTTACTGAACAATGTTTGTTCTAAGACTTTTGGAAATTCGCAATTTTTTATACTTGATGGACCCGATCAATTTATCATTTTGTATGAAATACTATTTTTTTTGCGAATTTATTGACATTGTACATACAAAAATAATTGGACAATAATTGGCTATGATGTAGGCCAAACAATGGGCTCGATCCAGTCCAGGTACATGGCAACGCGGGAGTAGATCCCGGGCAGGTTGGGTAGCGCGCACCCGATGCCGAATGACGTCACGCCCACCACGAAGTGCATGTTACCCTCTGTTGAGATTGGGAGAGGAATCTGCACTTGGAGAGGTCCACCGGAGTCACCCTGAGGAAATAGGTCAGTTAGTTTCTTACACTTATGTTCTATAGTGACAAGAACCTGACATTTTTTTCCACAGACAAGGCCACAGTAATGAATCTTAAGGCGTGGACGTTTTCTTGTCTTCATCTTACATTTGCACTTAATTTGCCAGTAATTTTATAGAGACAATATTATGATTTTTTTTACGTGGCAAAATCATCAAATGAGTCCTCCCACCCCGGGCAGGGTGGGAGGGACTGTCAGACTTGTATTGACTAAAATCCACGGTTCGTACGGGCTACCCCCTTTGTGTGCCGGAGTCGCGTTATACTTAAGTTCCGCAACCCACCGGCACGACAATGATTATTTCGCAATGCTAAGCATAATATTATTATGATTAGCATTGCAAAATAATCATGATATTGATAGCCTTTTTTCACCAATGTATGCTGAGGTCGTCTCCGAGTCTAACCAGATTCATCTAAATTACATGGAACGAGTCTCTTTCGATTTCTCTATCTCAGTTACTGTGTACGATTACTATGTACTTTTTCGAAATTCTGAGTGGTCATACAACTCTCAAAGATCTATAAACGATAACAAGATATTGGTTTATCGTTGACAATACTGTAAAGAATTGAATACCTACACATGGGATTCAGAAAAGGGTTTGTTGAAGATGACGGGGAAGCCTTACGGGAAAAAGACCCAGAAAAAAAGAGAAGTAGGTATCAGAAGTTCACAAATTACAGCCATGCTTTACCTGACAAGCATCAACTCCCCCCGCCAGCTTGCCCGCACAGATCTGGTTATCTCTTACTCCACACCAGTTCCTGTTGCAGGAGTGTTTCAGCAGTCGGTCACAGGTCTCGTTGTCTATGATATCTACCACGGCAGCTTGTAGCTCCGGTGAGGTTGTTCGACCAACTGTAATATTAGAGGTGATAGCACGGTTAGCGCAGTATCTGAGCGATTGGACTGCTGCGCAATGAGTTGCGGGTTCGATTCCCGCACAGGAAAAATATTTGTATGATCTACAAGTAGCTGTTCTGGTCGTTTATGTATGTGAGTTTATATGTTTGTAAACGAACCCACGTGGGGCAAAGATTTTTTTAAGAAAAAAAAACTGTGGTCAAAGTTATAAAAATGTGTCGTGTATGATCTTGTTATTCTATAAAATCGATTAAATTTTAATGAGACCACTAAAAATCCACATGAATTGTTTAACTTGCCTGAAAATAAATCAACGAGGGAATCAAACAGCAAAAATGCTCATGTAATTATTATGTAAGTAATAAGTTTTTCTGTCTTGAAATCCAGGAACAACGTATTCCAAAAAAAAACAGAATATGGAAAAAAAAATGACATGCAATAGAAGTTATACGAATAGAGTACATGGTTGCCAATAGAAAATGACTGAAAAAAATCTTACTAGTTTCAACAACGCCCCACCCAGTCAGGGTGGCCTCTGCCCCCAGACTGGTGGTATCAAACTTGGTCCACAAACATGCAGGCTGGATGAACTTCGTGAAGAACACAGGTTTCTCTAGCTCCATCAGAGCTATGTCGTTATATTTCTTCGGAGGATGGTAGTCTGGGTGCACGATTATGTTCAGGATCTTAGCGTCAGTTGGAGGTACGCTGTTTGAGAACTAGAATAGACACAAATTTGTTCATCAACATCATTGTATCAGCCGTAGGAGGTTAACTGAACATAGGCCTCCAACATAGATTTCCAATAGAACCGGTTGGAAGGGGCTTGCATCCATTTCGATCGTGTGACTTTCATTAGGCTGCTAACACACGGACTGCACCACAACAACCGCACGCTGTTTGTATATTCAACTGCATGCAGTTGTCTGCAGTCAGATCTGACTTCACGCAGTTGACGCCGAGCATCTAGACCCGGAGCCAGTGTTAGGTTTGACGTCGAAATGGAAACACAGACATTACTGCTCTTAACTGCAAGCGGTCGGCGGTGGACAGCATGCCGGTAGCGTGCAGTTGGTATCATGACTACACATGACTGCACGAAGTCGAACGTACAACTGCATGCAGTTGACTATAGCAACTGCGTTTGGTTGTTAGTTGTGGTGCAGTCCGTTTGATAGCGGCCTTAGATCGTTTGTCCACATTCAGTGCATGGTCTCCATTCGAGAACCTTACGGCCTTATAAATTTATGAATATAAAAGATTGTAAGAGCAAATATTTTGTCGGCAAACCACCTTTTCTTTAAAAAAAGAGATCTTAAAAACGAATAAAAAAATACTAATACCAAGTAGCCTACCATGATGTCAAGTGTGGGAAAGAGACAGAGCTATATAACGCGTATAGCGCCATCTCGTTGCCACAATGGAACTACTTTCGCTTTAAGACGAGACGTCATGGTAGACACCAAAAATCAAAAATGGAGATAATACAATGCAAAGTTTTTTTTTAAACAAGGTTGTTTACTTACCACATCAACAATATTCTTGTCTCCTAACCTAACGATCTTCGGGACAGGATCAGCAATAGTGGTGTCTCTGTCAGAAGCGCGAGTGCAATGACCCGCTGTCAGTACAAACTTGGAACTGATGAGAGAGCTGCCGCACTTGAACACCCATGTGCCTGATGACGCCTGCCAGCCTATGGCGCCCTGGTATTTTGGTTCAAACAATTAATAATATCTATAAAATAACAATGTAATTTAACGTACGCATTTCTAAATAATATGAATGTGTGAACACATCAAAATAAACGGAATAAATATTGATTTCTACTTTTGTCGTTTTATGTCACCCTGGTATTTTATTCAGCATTTTGTACGTATACCTTTTTTATAGCCGGGCACACACTAACGGCAAGCCTTTCGTTTCTTTTCTAGCTACTTCCTTCCAATAAAATAAACGTGAAAATTTGTTTGGATGGATGTTTTACTCACACATGAAAACTCCTATAAAACATAGGATAGCTTTTATCCCGATATTTCCGTGGGATTATTTTCAAGTTGTATCGGGTGAAACTGCTGGCAACTGCTAGTCTTTTTAATAATTTTCAAATTAAAACTGAAGTATTTTGTTGACGCTCTTAATAAACTTTATGGAAGTATTTAGACAGCAGATGATGAAAGGTAATGAAGGAACCTCACCATGTGTGGAAACTCGCCTGGCTCAGTGATGTGACCTCCAATTGCGCCTACTGGAGGATTTTCACTTGCTTTAGCCTTTTGCCATTCTATCATACCTGCAAACATAAACAAATATTGCTGTTAGCCTGCATTATTCTACTGTTCAGGGAAAAGTCTAACTGGGAAGGCCTGAATCCATTGGGTATCTCCAGTTCTTACAATCTACGGGCAATGTGAACTATAGTCGTTGGTTTATCTAGGTCAACCTCAGATTATTATTTTTTAGTTGTCTTTGAAAGCGACGCTTAAGAGCGAAAGTTTCGTAAAAAAAAAACTTGTTTTATACTATTAAGGTGACAATCAAGCACACATCCCCCTGATTAAAAGCTGTGCAGTGAGGCTGCGGCAACCAGAATATTTTCGCAGCCACTTATAGCAGCCAATCGACGACTATTAGATATTTTTTACCTAGACTAACCTAACCCAAAATATGTCTGGCTGCTACAACTAGTGCGTGGACACTGACGGCAGCCACATACATTCGCCTACACATGCAATGCTCTGTCTGCGTGCAGCCAGCTGGCTGCCTTGTAATCGGGAGCGTTGTATGGGCTGCCGCAGCTAGCTGCCTAGTGAGGGGTTTAAGAAGAACTGTCATAACTTAGTATTTAACTTACATTGTGCTGCTCTTGTGTTTCTTTCATGACGAGTTTTTAATTCCCAAACATATTCGTAGCATTCTAGAATAAAAGATTCATATTTAGCTGGAGTTCTCCAAGTTATTTAAATTCAATCTTCCTAATTGAAAATACTGTCTTACTTATTTCAGAGAGCCGTCGTCCAGGCTCTCTAAAGTTAGGTTTCAATGGATTGTATGGTGCGCAGGAGTTTATAATGTCTTCATAGGTTTCTTCTGGGTTAACTGGAACATTCTAGAAATTATGAATGATTATAAAATGATAAGTAGGGCTTATGTAATGATATTTTTTTAAATATTTGAATTCTGTTGAGTTTTAATTTTTTTTTTGTAGGTGGTAAAATCATCAAATGAGTCCTCCCGCCCAGGGTGGGGCGGAAGAGTCCCTTCCGCCCCACCCTGTCCAGTCAGACTCTTACTGACTAAAATCAACCCGTGTTCCTTCCTATGCCCTTTACGTTCCGGGGCCACGTTAACCTGGGTTAAGAAAAAACCCGCGACCCCAGCAGGCATTTGGGTTTAAATATGACGATAAATATTGATATTTCAATTCTATTATTGTTTATTTTGTTTATGGATCGTAAAGGCCGTGGTTAATAGAGAATTGCTTCTCCAATGTTATCCAGAGGTTTCTGAGACCCATCTATAGATGGGTGTCGTGTGGCATATCGTGTGAATTCTTGTTACTTGCCTTTGGTTTAATAATTTCAGTGTAGCCCCATACCCATTTATCGTCCCGCTGAAAACGAAACATTACAGTTCTTAGTAAAATCTGTGTTCTTTGCATGTAGCGGAGATGAGGATAATGAGATGGATGTGTGGAGTGACAAGAATGGATAAAGTTAGGAATCAGTTTATAAGGGGAAGTTTGAAAAAAATTAAAGGGAACCGTGTGAGAAGGAGTATAAATATTGATGGATGGAGAGGAAGAGGAAGGCCAAAGAAAAGATAGATGGATTGTCTAAGGAATGATATGAAAGAAAAAGGAGTAAATGAAACTGTGACGACTAATAGGGCAGAATGGAAGAAAAAAACGTATTGCGTCGACCTCAAGTAAAATGGAATATTAAAGGCAGGAAGATGATATTGAGTATAATCTTGAGCGCATATAAATATGTGACGTATAATTAAGCAATGAAAGGAGTTCAAACTCGGTAGGTGCAATGATGCAACGCGGTGGATCGGGGGCCAAAATTCAACGCAAACGAAGTCACAGGCAGAAACTAGTTGTAGATAAAGACTACCCGTCGTACCATAAAAAATTAAACATCTGTTGAACACTTGTCTAAAAACCGTAACTGCAAAACGACTCTTATAGGTGTGCGTCCACAGGTCAGCATCGCACGTATCGGACGTATCGTACGTAACGGATTTTTGTTTGCCTGGTATGTAAACTCATACAACTGCGTCCACTGATCGGCATCGTACGATCGACAGCTCATCGGCAATGTCTTAATGCGATGCGTACCGATGACGTCATACGAAATGCCGATCAGTGGAAGCGATGAAGGTGGCATCGGCAATCCGATTGCTGATATTTGCGTCGGCAATCCGATCGCTGCCGACACAGAAATCCGTTTGATGCGATGCGTCCGATACGTAGAATGCGGACCTGTGGACGCTTACCATAAATCAAAGTGAAATGCAGTTTTGACATTGACAGTTCACTTTTTAGACAAGTGTTTAACAGATGTTTAACTTTCTGGTAAGACCGTATTCTATGACAAAGATATTATACTAAAGTAAACTGCTCAATTGTTTGCAACAACATCATTATAACTTGTCTATAGTAAGTCGTGCTGCCGAACAATTCCACGTATATGGAAATTATCTCAACGCACGTGTTTCCATTACCTATTAATTAGCGCTGAGGTTTGGGTGACGTCAGAGTAATGTAGATGTTGAGGACTTCGGCAAGCCCCACCAGAGATGTAAGGCCCTTCGTACACAAGGCGACTCAACTCTCCGATACCTTACGACTTCGGTATCCAAGCGGCTATCGCAATACCAACCCATAGAGGTTCGAACACAGGCACGCGTCAATGAATAAAAAAATAGTCGGAGACTTGCGTCGCCTAGTGTACGATGGGGCTAATCGGTGTGAATCAATAATTTACATATTTGAGAGCATGTAAGGAAAAACCCTGTGTCCACAATATTTCTAAGACCACCAACCGCAACAACTCAAACTTCCTTGCTCGTGACTAAATAATTGATAATTATTGTCGATCAGGATATGAAGTAAAAATAATATATTAATACAGATTCCTTGTTTAATTTACATACGTTATTAAAAGAGTTTTATAATTATGTAGGTATAGTTTTCAAAGTAATGAGGCAAACATAATTATCTAAAATCAATTCTTCACAGGTGAATATTATTTATTAGTTCAACATGTTGTTGATTTAATGGGCACTAAATCGATGTAAATTGTGTTTATAACAGGCCATTATTCTTGGTTTACATTGGTCATGGACATTGCAGGCGTGGCTAAAATCATCAAAAAAAAAAAAAATAGAAATAGATAAAAAAAGATAACGATAAAGAAATAGTAAAATAAAAAAATAGTATTATCGCAATACGTGGATAATATCTTATGAAGTGTACAAGGATTCAGTACGCCAATTTACATTAATAAAAAAATCTCTAATTAATTTAATCAATTAATTCGAAAGTTGGCTATGGTTTTAGACGTCATAAAGTTCTGTTTTTTTTTTAACAATTTATGTGATAAAAAAAACATTGAACATTGACAAAATTAATTCGAGAGTGGGCTATGGCTTTTGACGTCATAAAATTATACTGACCTACTGACGTTTTGTGATTTTAGAAGAGTTGTATCTTCGTCAATGTTGGTTTACGTAACAATAGAAAAAACACAGGTCAAATATTTTTTGATAACCTATCTTACGGACTACTATTTTTTTTGTGAGTGAAACGGCTTATTCTTCGTGATCACTTGCATTTAAACGCTATCCGAGGCCACTACGAACTTCGATGTTGTTTTTCTAGTTTTGTTTTGTAATTCTATAAGTATACATTGTCATTACTTACATTTCTTCTGCTATCGAAAACATTGTCGCTCTTGCTGTTATACTCATTTTGATACCGATCTTGTGCCAAAGATACTGTAACAACATTGATCGCAGAATTAAATGTAAAGATAATAAAATATAAAATTTTACAATATTTAACAAAAACGTATTCTAAAACTACTCATACATTTCTGAAAATGGTAAGGGCGCTTCTTCGCCGCGAGCATTCACCTGTAATATAACGTCACAGATTCGAACATTCGAAGACAATAGAGCATCAAATTGCGCACTTTTATGTTACATTACAGGTAAATGCTCGCGGTGAGGGAGCGCCTTTACAGTATCTCACGAAATCTTATCTATAATCAAAATCATTGAAGTTTTTGATATTCAACTCGAACCACATCGAACAGAGTAATAGATTTTTTTTTTATGATAATTAAAGAATTGAATGGAATTAATTGGGGGAGGCCTTTGCTCAGCAGTGGGGCAGTATAGGCTAATTAAAAAAATAAATTAATAGTTTAATTAATTTAGAAATTGAAAATAAATAAACAAAATTACCTGTAATTAATAAACTTAACACCACTATACAGCACTTGATTATTATTTTATTACTTTCACTCATTTTAAATTAATTTGACACACATATTATTCAATACTTATATTTTTCGAAAATCATAACACATGAAATAATAATAGTAAATATACAACTTCAACAGATGTACAAATACGGATATATTATGTACGTTTGTTTCACACAAAAAATCTTTAAGAATACCTATATTACGTCATAGCCACTGTTTTTATGAGAACTTGACCGGTGATGACCGGTAATTCAGTTACCAATCGGAGTTAACACAGAAGTTCTAGTCTACATATAAAATTGAAGTATCTTTTGTCTTGAAAATATTGCTTTTAACGATAACATCGCTCACTGTGTCACCTTATTTATAAAATAATTTTGTAAATACCCGTAATTTCTTTGGTGTGCATAATTTAAAGAAGAGTACTCTTTAAATTATGCACAATTTAAAAATTTATGCACACCAAAGAAATATTATAAGTAAACTGTTGACGAGTAAAACAAGAAATACTAAAAAAGATCTCTAGGTAAATTCAGAAAGTTTCGCATCGTGGTGGGTGCGCTTAAAAACAATAGAAACTCACATACACAACCACCCAGACCCGGAACAACTATTAACAGGTTGTTTCGTGCTGAGATCGAACCCGCAGCTCCATCATTCCGCCAACCGTGCCGGTTTTCGGTGAAACACTAACTTGACACCCTTGTTTAGATCTTGATGGGTCTGCCAGCTGACAATGAGCTTGTGTATGTGACACAAGCCCATTGCAGTCTTACATCACTATTAACCTTCTGTCTCTATCCTATTGTATGAGTAAGTCTCGCGGGACTAAACCAACCTTATTTGCGGTGTAGTTATCCCGCGATATGTCTCATTTCGCACCTTAATGTCTACCTTTGCTTTTCGTAAGTAATTTTTTATGGGGTCATAAATTCCGCCCAGAGGCAACTTGGGGAAACTTTTTTTGTGGAAAAATGGGTGTTTATCTGTTTACATAGATCATACCGATTTGGGCTTACCGTATTGTTTCGGGTTGTTGGGTCGGGGAGTTTAATTTTGAAGGAATGAGAATTTTTGCTTTTGTAATTTGTACTTTATTGTATGTACGCCTTGAATTGACGAGAAGTATTACATTTTCTTTAACCATCGTTTGTCTTTTTTCTGAGTCAGTACAAGACAATTTCAGGTAAACTATTTCCTGTCTCTAGAAATATTGTATGAGTAAGTCTCGCGGGACTAAACCACCTTATTTAGCGGTAGTAGTTATCCCGCGATATGTCTCATTTCGCACCTTAATGTCTACCTTTGCTTTATTAAGTAATTTTTTTGGGGTCATAATCGCTTAAGGCAACTTGGGGAACTAAAAATGGGGACAAATTACAAGAAATTAACGGGTACAGATTATGGGGACAACGGGAAGTAGATTAAATTATTTTATTCAATTCCCTTTGTCCCCATTAATGGGGACATAATCATGGGGACAACAGGTACATTTCTTTTTTGTACTTTTTTCGGTGAGATTTTATGAAATGTCTCCTTCCTAAGTGGAGCGTACAACAGTCTCTTACTGTGGTACCACAAAAACGTTTTTATTAAACGTCTGTTGAACACTTGTCTAAAAAAATGTCAGATTATGACGTTGAAATAAGGTCCGTAATGCAGTCACACTTTTTTTAGAAAAGTGTTCAACAGATGTTTAAGTTTTTGTAGTAAAGCTGACTAATTTAAAACCATCCTACTCAGACAGTCTGCGACTAAAGGCAGCCCACGACCTTCCAACTCTGTGGAGTAGCTTGTCCTTTTCTAAATTTTCTGTCATGTAACCAAAAAGAACTGGAGTGTTTTTTAAGTAACATCCAGGTATTTTATGATGAATAATTTTCATATGGATTACACGAAGACGTCGGATAAAACTTTCTATCTTTCTTTTACACTTTCGCAAAAGAAAATAAATATTGACTCTATATAAAATTACAAGAAACAGATCACACACTTTGAATGCAAGCCGTTTGTTGAGTATTGCAATGGGCGATACAAATTGCCCTATCGAAGGCGGATTAGCACAAATCCCCTTCACAGAATACCGAAGCCTTCCGAAGCGCTCCGAAGCCCTCCGAAGCTCTCCGATATGCGCCGAAGTATTACGAAATGAGTCGAAGCTCCGCTATCCACTTTGCCGATGTCGTCGTTCAGATTTTTTTTTTTTATTTAGATATCGGTTTTAAGCTTTTTCGCTTCATGAGTGTTTGGAAAAATGAGGAGTTTGTACTGTTGGCTTCGGGAAACGGATTTTTGAATTGATTTTTCTGGAAGGTTCTTTTCTATTGCTGTGCGGTTTTGAAGGGACGTATCGTCAGCTATTGTTGTATCGTAAATTAGCACGCCATATTAGAATTTAGGGAGAGTAAAAAATATTATATGTGGACTAATCTACAGTATGTAGAAATTATTCCAATTATTAAAATCAAATAGCAGTGTCTGTTAGGGCCGAGACACACCGAAATGGCAGCTGCCGGCATAGAATTTGTTATTAAAGCACTTATTGCGGAAGAAGAACGAGAAAGAAAGAGAGAGGCCTCGGTTCGCCGCTGGCAGCGATACTGGTCTTTTGACTGTGTAGTTAAAGTTTAAAATTATTTCACACTGAAAGTGCTCGCCGCGTCGCTGCCGGCCGCTGCTATTCCGATGTGAATCGGCCCTTAATCGACTTTTGTCAACCAACCAAAAAGGACATCACCAATCAATCTCCCCCATTTACAACCACATAATTTAACAAAATAATATCACTATCCGTGATAAACGCCACGGCAAAACATCACATAATAGATCCACTCGGGCCTGGTAAGCTGGGCAATTTGTCCGGGTGAACCGAGCATTTGTTCGATATCCTATCAAGTCCCGGTTATAAGGATATACCGGTAACAAAGAGCGATTACTTACAATATCTAGTAAGAGACGGTAATGTTGCGTGATTAAATTGTTACTATAAAGGGTTTCTTGTGATGGTTACTTTTGTGTTTAGTATGCTCAACTTAGGTTTCCTTCACAGTAATCAAATCGCGAATTTTAACGGCTTCTTCTTTGTTCTTTTCTGCATAATAAAAATATATTTTGACAAAAATTGTACCTAGTTTTCGCTCACAATACAGTCAAATATTACGTTACAACTAAGAAGGTCAGTTGATGACGTCTTTTGACATCATGGACTCCTTTTAAAGACTTGTAAGCTTATAAATATACAATTATCATTGAATAATAACGATAATAAGTCTAACGAGATATTTTCTAGTGACTGACCTTATGAGTTGAACCGCTTTTAAGTGTAGAACGCAAACGCAAATAGGCTTTGGAAAACTTTATAGTCTTTTCAGAAATGTGTCCTAATGGGACGTGTCATAGGGTGTTCTAGAGTTACTTTTGGACCTGGTTTCTTCCCTGAGTGCTTTTACTGAAGTTAGCTTCCTACACTCCCGCAAGGTCCCGTCCCAATGTCTGGTGCCTATTACAGGTTTCCCCGAAAAATAGGCAAACTC
This sequence comes from Agrotis segetum, assembly GCA_036375495.1. Classification (NCBI taxonomy): domain Eukaryota; kingdom Metazoa; phylum Arthropoda; class Insecta; order Lepidoptera; family Noctuidae; genus Agrotis; species Agrotis segetum. The sequence continues at coordinate 4,297,389 of JAQSVV010000175.1, read as the reverse complement.
ATTTGAAGAAGGCATAACGTGAACTAATGTTATAAATCCAATGTGTAAAACTTCGCTCACAGAGAAGGAATTAAATGTCTCAGTAGTGGGAACGTCATAGACGCTCAGTCTATGCCATGTTTTGAATTGAGAATGAGCTAAAAATAATAAAAAAACTCATAACAGCAAACGACTAATAGAAAAATCATTAGAACAACACATCGAAGTACTAGGGGCACATAACAACAGCAGAGCAGGTGTGTTCAATTATGGAAAGCACTTGTTGCGCGCCCATGAAACTGAGTGGACCGAGTTAAGTGTGGAACTTGGCTTGTAGAGCCTTCATAATGCAAGCAATGTGCTGGAGTTAGTTCTTTGAGAACCTGACGCCCTGGTACCTACGATTTAATCAATGCATTAGGAATGTTAGAAATCTAAGTTTCTATTATCGAATTTTAAAGCAATGTCCTGTTGGCAAACTACATCGTTTTAGATTATTTTATTTTCCGCTTCGAAATAAGTATTTTTTTCTAAATTAATGAAATAAATCAAATGTGATCATTGTAATAACTTATATTTGGTACAATAATTTGTCATGGACGGGTGAAAAATAAATAAATAACAAATTGTAACTTTTCCGATTACTTGTGTCCATTTTGGGAGACATAATATTATAACGTTTTTTTTTGTTATAACCGTTGATGATTATGTTTCGTGAACCTTATCATTATCATTGAACGTCATCGATTTACTCATTCATGTTCTATCTAAAAATTAAAAATAAACTCGTTTAAAAAGTTTCCCCTTGCATTAAAATTGTGCTCTTCAAGGTAGGCTCCTGCTTAAATAAAATTCACAATAGAGAAATAAAGTAATTATTTCTTCATTTATATGAAAAAAATAAAGTAAATACAATATAGTTAAGTTCAATTATAATTATTAAACTCCCACAATTTTCGAATCAAACACAATTCAAACGTTTGTCACAGCCACATTGTTTGTGACGTCATTTACTCGATATGCCTTGTTTACATGTTTACAGCATACAAATCAATAAAGTGCACAAAAGTAATTCACACACCAACTGCAAAAATAACGACTTCTCCAATTATGACCAATCATTTATCGGAAACTCGTGAAAACCGTACTTCGTGTTGGGGATCGGGGATTCAATCCGTCCCGGGATTTTAAATCCCGGCGGATAATCCCACCGCGACTGGACGGGGGATACCTATCCCGCTTATTCCGCATCACTTTGTCCTCCGGTTTCATTCGCATCGATGTTTATTTATGGATATCAACTTGAGTCCTCTCAAAAGCAAGTGATTGGGACGTTTTAGAAACTGATTGGTGTATTCATGTCCAAAATATAAAAGCGCTATATTTCCATATTTTTCTAATACAGTTCTAGATGTTAGTCAGAAGCTCGAAAGTCTGAAACCCAGGTTTATTAAAGGGTATCGTATTTCCCATTTACTAGGATGTGGAGTTTTGCTAGGTAGACAATGATGTCTTAACTATTAAGATTAACTCTCTTTATTTTGTGTCGCTAAGTTTCTGTCTAACTTAAATGTAAACCTAAACTCTTAGATTCATAGAAAATATTTGAACCAATAACGCTTTATCTTCTCTATAAGTATATTATGTATAATATAAAAATGGATCACTAAATGTGTTGCTAAGCCCATAACTTGCAAACGGCTGGACCGATTCGGATATTTTTTTTTGTTGTGTTTGTAACCATCTGGACCAGGTTATAGAGGAAAATCATCATTTCCACCCGTGCGAAACCGAGACAGGCCGCTAGTAATAAATAAAATTTACTAATAAAAACGACTGAAATCAATTGTAGCTTACGCATAACAACTTTAAATTAATGGAACCAAGATACGTTTTTTAGTTAAAATAAGTGCGCTTTATATGTGCAGATCTAACGACTTATTCAAAGTTTGAACTTATGGTGGAAATCGAAAGAAAGGAATGACATGGAAACCATGAGTATGACAGCTCCAAAAACTTTTATCACCCTGTTAATTACTGTCTATATTCTGGATGAGGCTATCACAAGAGCGTGGAGCAACGAGAGGTCTCAGCTGTTTCTGAAATCAGGCTGTAGATTGAATGAAAAAATGTGAAATTTCAAGGCGAGAAGATCCTTGAGCTATTTTAAAACGATCCCTTGGGGTACCATAGCAAGAGCAAAGCCGTGAATAAAAGCTAGTGAGAAATTGGTACAAAGACAGGACACTCGGTGGCCAATTTTTTTACCAGGATCTGAAAATAAAATTGTTCTACGAAAGGTGATTTTGTAAGTGATTTTCAAATATTACCAGGTTTCATGTTCCAACAATACGTTGAATTTCAGAGAAATTATGGTGGGTATTGGTTTAAAGGCTATTGTAATTTTCAATATTGAAAAGGTTTTATGAACTTGTAATTTCAATCACTCTTTAAAGTGCGAAGCTGCTTTAAAATTGGGTTGTAAATTGAATGGTTTATAAAATTCATTTGTCATTATTTTAATGGAGGATTTCAATCCTGTTTCATTTACTACAATTTTATAAGGTTTACACTCAATCTTTCAACAAATAGTTATAGGCGGCAGAGGTAGCCCTGTGGTATCGGTCCTTACTTACGAGTTGCAGGTCGTGAGTTCGAACCCCGCCAGGCTACTTTGTGTGATTTATTTCACATTTATAGGCTGATGATGAGTTATAGGTATCTATATTTTGAATGTACGCCAATCTTTCACTTAATTTGTTCGTACTTAATCTTTCTCACAGATCTCATTCACAACTGTCTCACGTCCATTGACAGTTTCTACTTCCGAATCATCAGAAGGTGTATTCATCTATTCCTTACTCTGCTTTTCTCTCCATTCTTCTTCAATCTACAGACACTCTGATTTTTTTTGTTTGACTGACAATGCAGCAACATCAGACAATTTTCGTAATATCAACTTGTGCATTATTCATAAGTGAATGTATATCTATCAGATTAAAACCGACGCTCGCTCGGATCGTTATGAATTGGTTTCTGCAATGTCAATTGTGCGTCGAAAACGTAGCATTTATTACGTTTCATCTCATTTGCATGCTGATGTAACAATGCGATTTAATAATATTTAAATTTTAATGAATTTATTTTAATAAGCTTGTGTGAAGTTCGGGATTAACCTGAAATATGGTGTAATTCACATCCAGAAGTGATTAAAATGTCGGCTATTTTGGGCACTAACGGAGTCTGATGAAAACAAAGCTTTTTATCAAATCAAAAGCATTTAATTCAAATAGACCATTTACAGGCACTTTTTAATTGTCAAAGACATTTTTTTTTTTTTTTTTTTTAGCGTGGTAAAATCATCAAATGAGTCCTCCAACCCCGGGCAGGGCGGGAGGGACTGTCAGACTTCTACTGACTAAAATCCACGGTGTCCTTCATAGCCTGTTACGTTCCGGGGTTACGGTAAGGGAATAATCCCGCTACCCCGGCAGGCTTTGGCCCTCTGAGAGGGGGGCCCCGTCATTATGCTGACGCTCTTTGAGGCGCGCGTGGGACACAACGCGCCGTCGACCCGGGCATGGTCCTTGGTCGGGCAGCGAGTTGCCCTTTACTCGCTGCCCGCATGCCCGCGCCTGCGGTGGCCGGAGATCGTCGCGCGACGTCCGTCGCCGTGGGCGTCCTACACCGCGGTTGGAGGACTCTGTCCTCTCTCGCTCGCGGCGCGCCTCCTCCTTCGCGAGCATTACTGCTTCGCAGAAGGAGGCGACCGCTTCCCACTCCGTAATTGTCAAAGACATAAAAAATATAATTAAACACTACAAAGTTATGGTGCTACAGTCCCAGTCACAAGACATAAAAACTGTGAAAGTACCGTAGATGCCCGTTCCAAGAAGTAGATCTCTATGGAGAAGAACGGGCAAGAAACTCCATGGACACTCTTTTTAGATCGCCAAAATATATTATAACAAATCCTTTGTTACATCATTCATTTTGTATCGTGATAAAATCAAATTCTTAGTTGAAGTATTAATTTACTGCGTTTGTTCTTTACAAAACGAACAATCGCTTCTAGTGTACGAACGAGGAACTAATTTTTTTCTTCAAATTAACGTCAAAGTTCCAGTTTATGCACAGAAACGAGAAAAGTCATGATCAAGCCTCTGGACTATACAACCAGATCTAATGCATTCCCGGGAGATGATTTTCGGTCCAAGGGAAGTCGTGGCCCTAAATTTGAGTTTTGTCTAGCTCAAATTCTTGCAAGTAGTTATAAATTCATTTTGACAATAATAAATTGCTTATTGAAGTAAAGGATAAGACAACCTAACTCGTGCCTAATAGAGCGACGGAACTGAAACTAACGCCACAATGCGGCGTGAGATAACTGCAAAACTATGGCAACACTGTCTTGTGCAAGAAGTAGTTGTTATTGGATCGGGCAACCCTTGTTATTATTCTGAACGACAATAATACATTTTTGGTGTTGAAACTGATTTCTTTGTTACGTGATAAAAGCGGACATCATCACCACATGGACCACATTTGCATAAAGATTGATTATACACCTCTAGTCTTCGTTACTTTACATACTTATTTTTAAATTAATAATAATATTCCACAACTATCACACAACGCCGAGTCCCAAGCTAAGCAGAGCTTGTGTTATGGGTACTAGACAACTGATAAACATACTTATATATTTCTAAATACATAGGTACATATTATAGATAAATTACACCCAGACACAGAACAAATGATCGTGCTCATCACACAAACATTTGTCCTGGGTGGGAATCGAACCCACGACCTCCGGCATAGCAGTCAGGGTCACTAACCACTAGACCAACAGGCCAGTCTATTATTCAGTCAGTCAAATAATAAACTAGAGACCAAACAATGTGTTAAATCCATTTAAATTGTAATAAAAAAAGTTTTTAGTGATTACTCTATTCATTGTCACCCTTCCAACTGACTCGCGCGTAGAACACGACCCGCCGTCGGATCGTCGATCCGGGCATGGTTCATCATTCATGATCAGATGGCGAGTCACACAGTACTCGCCATCCTCATGCCCGTCACTATACGGTCCAAATTAATAATGGTCAGAGTGGTATTACAACGTCTTAAAACCAGGCTTATTCCATTGAGTGAACGAGATGGCGCTAGACGACTTGTATAGCTCTGTCACTTTCACTCGCCGGACGTTGTAATACCGCCCCAGGTCTTATGACTACTATTATGAAATTCTTCATTCGTACATCTACGTACAACCGCACGTTAAGTTTCGGATATTATAACGACCAAATTCGTGGCGGCGATTATGAGTTAGACGTCACCCGGCCCGCCTCGTTGGCACCAACTATTCTAATACCAGGGTGTCATGTTTGTGAGGAGTTTATTGTGTGTTTGGTAATAAATACATCTTTGGAAGAAAAGGCATAACTTTTATCCGAAAGTTTTTGGTGATAATTTTTAATGCCACTTTCGAGTTGAGGAACTTTTATTGGATCCTACTTCGATTTGGCACGGCACGGTTGGCAGTGTTGAAGTGATTGATTGCTTAGCTTCGTGTCGCGGGTTTGATTCTGTCTTGTACAGTCACGAGCAATAGTATGTACACACTAAGCAGTATTCGAAAGCGATTTTCTGCTACCATATTGATTAAACTTGCCTTTTCATTAGACTCCTATTTCGGAAGCCATATTATTAAGAAATAGGTCTTACTATAAAGTGGAAACCAGTATTTAACGAGTACGAATTTTGTAAAGTGTTAACATGTTATTGCTCGTGACTGTACGAACAAGTAGTTGCTCTGGATGTTCCTAAACGGAACCACAAGCCACGATCGACGACCGTAACCTTGAATCGCAAACGGCAACAATAGTTCTGAGTTTGATAGTCTCTTCCGCTTCACGCAGAACCACTCAAATAAAGAGACAAATTCCTAAAAATGGTGCACAACATTTGAGAAGTTCTCAGTTTGTGAATTGCACAATTTGCGAAGTGCACATTTTGAGAATTGCGCATTTTGCTAAATGCACATTTTGCGAAGTGCACATTTTGCGAAGTGCACATTTTGCGAAGTGCACATTTTGCGGAGTGCACATTTTGTAAAGTGCACAGTCTTCGTCAAACCTGTCACCCCTTTAACGCAAATATTAAGTTACTTTGAATATGTCTGTTTTTTGCCGACTTCGTCATACTCTTGTTGTGATATAGAGTGATAATATTTTCATTATTGTTGAAACAGTTCCAGGTGTAGTTGGCATTTAGCACAATCGTCGAGCTCCGAGAAGCCCGCAGGCGTTTGCACTGCACTCGATTGAAACAAGTGCTATGTTGACTGGAAACACGGAGAAAGTTGAGCGATATCAGTTGTGAAGAAAATAGATAAATAAGAAATTAATTGTGATTCAAAATTATCAATTAACGTGACGTCATAAAAAAATTGCTTTTAAAAAAACAAAGGTCTTAAACAATGAACAATACACGGCCTATTTCAAAATCTTTAAACATTCCTGTTTGTTTATCCCAACAACATTTTGAAAATGGTAATTATGAACGTTTTGAACAATTATCTTACTTTTTTTGCATTTACTTTAAGCCTTATAATTGTTTGCTTCGTATAAATTAAAAATAAAATTTTATGCATACAATAATTTTGTTCTAAAATTTCTCACCAGGAAGGTTTTAAATTCCCCATCAACAATTGGGGAGACCCCAATATTGAACAACCTATTTTTAAGGTATTAGATATTAGTTACTTATTACGTTGGACTTGTTTTTTTCTTATAATTATACCTACAAAACCCTCACGTTATCACAACAGAACATGCAAAACCCAATAAAACATTGTCCCAAGGCATGCACTCAAAACGTCCAACATTGTTTACCTACCCCTCGTTTGCACACAACATTCCCTTACATTAGAATGTTCACCACCATGGACATTCACAGCCGAGCGTTATTGGCAACGGTGGCTGATTCCACCATTGTGCATTGTGATAAACACAATGATCACAGATTCCGAATATTAACGGCCCAAATACGTTGTAATTTTGCAATTAAGAATGTTAATTTTTGGACTGAATGCGTGTGTTTTGGATTTGTGGACTACGTTAGCTAGGTTTGGGTGACTGTTTATTGAATTTAGTGATTTATTTTGTTGGAAAAATCCGTACCCATTAAGAAGAGAATTACCAACCGTAAGAAGAAAGTATAAAAAAAGGTACAGTAAACGGGAACTATGACGTTCATTTGATGATAGTTTCTAGTTCTGTACACTAAAGTAGCTTTTTCATTTTCCATAAAATTGACTACGTGCATTATTCAAGTACAAAGTACGTTCAATTGAGTAGAATTTGTGCTAGAACCTATAGCGACTGATATTGGAAGAAAAATATTCTGAGACCCTCAATTGGGATCATATTTTAAAGAATCTTTCGTAACGTTGTATTATGTGTAAATAGCTCGTTTTCTCAGCCATAAAATTCAAAGCACAGCTTCACAAAACAATTTAGCGTCCCACAAAACATTTACCTCGTAATTAAACTTATCACTCTGAAAAGGCGCAGATAACCATTATCACAAAGTCAACACGAGATTCTCAAGAAAAATGCCCATCCAAAATTGATATCCCGAATAAAAAGGGAGGTAATCTACAGAGATGGTATTGTGGGCGTCGTGGAAAGCAAAGAAAAACGAATTTATAAGCAACACAAAAGACGTAGATAAGCTGCGAGCGAAAACAATTCGAGATGTTGGAGAGATAACGCTGCCACGGGTTTTTGTCGAGATTTTCAAGTTTCGCCCAAAGTGGGAATCTGTATAATCGCCTCGGATTGTGACGCTGACGACGAACCAATGCAACGCTGATGGATTTTTGCTTTTATTGTGATTATTTTTGGTAAAACGCTATGTAGTCATTGGTTACCGATATGGGAGTATTTGAGGATTATTTTAGATGGTTCTCTCTGTTTCACTAGAGTTAAAGTTCTGTGAAAAAAAGTTTAGTTAGAAGTTATAATATTCTTAAATTGACTTACTGTTTTTTCCTCTTTCTGAGGCTTTATCAAAAGATTTCAGTATTTTATTAACAGCGTACTTGAAGTATTTTTGGAAGATTGAGAAGGACCTCTACTGTATGTACGAACGACTACTTTTTTTCTGTCAAACTAACGTCAAAGTTCCCGTTTAAAAGTAAACAACGTCACAAACCGTGAAAATACTATTAAGTGTTAGCTAAGCTCAGAAGCCCTAGCGTTATACTAGGGTTTCTGAGCTAACAATAAGCTAACATCAACTTAATAGTATCGATGAATTAATGACTAACTTCTACAAAATGGGATCTAAACTTTTATTTTATAACATTAGCAAAGTTATTGTAATCTCTTTACATTTAAATTTTATAGCAAAACTTTTTTACTTTACTTTAAATATAATAAAATCTCCATTAACACTTTTCCGAGGTACTAGGATACCATGATAAGGCGGAGGTCCTGTTAAAAGTCTGACAGTCGTCGAGCCTTAACAAGAAAAGTTTGGAGTTCAGTGGACTTTGCTAAGAGTGGCGAAGATTTAACGAACAACAAGTTACTTCATAATATTAGATGCATTTAGATAAAAACACACTGACAGAAATCAAGATATATATTTTCCCAGTTAGCGCTCATTCAGATATACTACAACATAACCACAGTGCAACGACAAATTACAACTTTTTCTAACAGTACTTTTTTATAGTGTAGCAATTCCGTATCAGAGTGATGCTAAAGGGTCTGTCAATAACTGCTTCGGTTCCTCTTTGCGTCTCAGGGCCACGACCCCAGCAGACGTTTGGTAAGCCAAACTAATGATGTTAAGACATCATTTATTTGCTGACAGTTTCTTGAGGCGCAAGTGGAACACGACTCACTGTCGAACCGGGGTTGGTTCTTGATCAGACGGCGAGCCCATTTACCCACTGCTGGGCAAAGGTCTCCCCTATAACCTTTCACTCTTCCCTTTGTGCTGCTTTCTCCGGCTAATCGCTCATGCATGTGTCTAGATCGTCACGCCAGCGCTTTCTAGGCCTCCCTCGGCAACGAGACGCCCATCCGGCATCCACTGCGTAACGCCTCTGGCCCATCGATTCCTAAGCATTCTAAAAACATTCTACTTCCTATATTGTGAAAAAAAAACACCTCTTAAATTCATGATCTACCATTATTACATCACAAAAAGCTCATGATTACCTTTACATATTTTCATGACAAAAGAAAAATGCTGAGCAAGTGTCCGCAATTTGTCAGGTGGGAAAAGTTTGTAGACCCGTTCACACGCGACGAGTAAGTGAGATAAGTTCCAAGCTTTCGTGTCAACTTATTTGCATTCGTGTTCCACTTGACGCGTGTGGACAAGTTCTAAGTGCGACTTGGTATTTGTGTAACTTTAGATTGTGAGTTGGTAATAGCTGCTAGTGATTTGAAATACATTTGACAGGATAAGGAGCTTGTGGTTAAATATAATAACAACAGCAAGAGTTAGAGCTTATGCTCACCACGTTTATTGAACGCGCCGGTGCAGCGCGTTTGACGCGATACGCACGCAACTCAGGCGCTGCCTAAAACAAACGACAACAGACTGCTCTGATGAAAACGTGCCGCGTAGACGCGCCGGTGCGAAACGCGCTGCACCGGCGCGTTTAAAAAACGTGGTGTGTATAGGCTTTTAATTTTCGTACTTGCTTACGTTGTTATCTATATTTTTTTATTTGTATAACTCCTCAAATTATCAAAATAGCAGATTAGTGGTCGTATGCTTGTTTGTTACCTTTGTGGTAGATATATATGTGTATGAAAATTACTTTAAATTTTACCATTTTAAGTGGCAATTTCTTTATTGAAGTAGATTACAAGTTTGTCTCACCTAAGTACCGTAAGTTTAATTAAATGTCTTTGTTATGATTTACGCAACTGTAACCTAAATCGTTTGGAAGACAGACGAAATAGAATAATTGAAAGCTTCAAGGTTTAATTCTGATTAGGTTTTGAAGAAGTTTGTGGTATTTAAAGTGATATTTTGATTACAAAATGTGTCTGGCTTAAACTTTTTGCTTTCAGAGGTTTTAGATGGGTTGGCCTATCTGAAAAAGAAATTCAGCATAAAAGTTTTATTTCAGTATTATTTTTTTTTCAATTAACCTATTTACTGGGTACTACATAATACATAATCATGGAAGCGCAACAAAAACGACGTTATGTGGCTTTACTTATTAACCTGGGTTCATAGGTTTCTTTGATTGTCTTCCACCGCCATTCGTCCTTGCCAAGTCTTTTCTGTATGAACTGCGCCTAATGGTCAGCATATGAGCCGTAGGTCGTCCACTGCTGAACATACGCCTCCCCTTTAGACTTCCAGTAGGACCTGTTGTAAGCGGCCTCCATCCAGCGTGATCCTGTGGCCGTCATAAGATTGTCTGCTTTCATATGTAGACGTCCCACGCTGCGCTTGCCGGTGCGTGGTCTTCATTCGAGAAACTTACGGCCCCATCGGCCATCAGCACTGCCTGACTGACTACGAATCCCCTCATTTCTGAGTCGATCGCGCAGAGAGACTCCGAGCATAGCCCTCTCCATAGCTGGTTGGACTATTACTGAGCTTACTAATGAGGCCTATAGTAAAGGACCACGTTTCGGCGCCATGCGTAATCACTGATAACACAAATTGGTCGAAAACTTTCGACTTGAGGCACTGAGGTATTTTGAATGAGAAATCGTTACCCAATTGCCCTAACGCTGCCCAGCCGATTTGGATTCGGCGGTTGACCTCTTTCTTGAAACGCCTAATGGTATTTTCTTCTAATTAGTTTTAGCTTCCTGCAGTCCCGTGTCAAAAGCTTCCACTGTTTGTTTGTTATAGAGTTAGCGACTCGTGCGTGAGTACACATTAATCTTAAGCACTTGTTAGGCTAGCCAGCGTCCGGCCTTACGTGCCGAACTTAGCAAGTCATTAAGGCACTGTTTCGAACTGAAATCACTCCTAAGTAATAGTTGGGATAATGATGGAGAACTAGAGAAGTCATGTTTTGTGGTGTGCTTGATTTATGAGGGAAATAAAACTGCTTTTTATGTAAATACTTACCTACTCGTAAAAGCACGTAAAAACTCCTGCTCAGTAATTTTTTTCAATTTTTTTAGCTTCTAGTCAATGAATACAATGCAAACTTCGAATAGCGACCTAACCGAAATATCTTAAGTGTTGTCCCCGATTACCTATTATCTGAATCAAATAAAAAAAAAAACTAAAACCTGACTACAAAAAGGGGTGTATTTACAGGTCGAAACAAGAGAATAGAAATCCAGGATTGCATAGGTTAAAAACGGTTATGTTAGAGCCATGGACACAACCACTGTATACTTCTTATACCACATTTGTTTTTGGATGTGAGTGTCTTTCTTTTTGGCTTTCGTCGTAGTCTGGTAAAAGATTCGTAAATTCATTCTGAGGTGATAAAGCGTGCTGCACGGTAACCACAATGGCATCTAACGCGGTGGCCAAAGTGGCTTGTTGTCAATCAGTATTGGCAAAAATTGGAAGCTCTTTGGATGCTCTGTTGGACGCCGCGTTTAAGCATACTGTTGACTACTTTACATTACAAGTGAACCTTCTGCATAACCTGTCTCATAATGAAGGGAGCTTAATTGACTATACTATTAGTGAGACTAGCAGCCCCCACTATTGTTAACTTAACAAATTAATCTTAGATCTGAAAAGCTTTTGTGTTGTTTGACAGTTGAGCTGCAATTAAGATGTCTACCAGGGTAGCAGATTTGTTTAGAGGTCAGTAGACAATAGATTTGAGAAATTGCGTAGAAATCATTATTGTTGGGAGCTGTTGCTAGGATTATTGTTTTATAAAAGAGTGGTAGTAATTTAGACTAACTGGCTAATATACTTTTTTCACGTGAAAATCTAGGATATTCTGTTGTATTGTGGGTGCATTTAAAGATATTCACAGACACTCACATACAAAACAGTCCGACTCAGATCAACCATCTGCAAACCGTAAAAAATATTTGTCAAAATAAAGATTGGAACTATCCAATCTTTATTTTGACAAATATTTTTATGGGCAAACTGCATTAGGCTGAGAACTCGACTGTTTGCACTAGCACACAGCACTAGCACTAGCAAACAGTCGAGTTCTCAGCCTAATGCAGTTCTGTCATTATTGTTGATAATATGTCAGTATAGACTAGTTCTTTTTTTAAATAGTCCATAATTAGTACAAAGTAAATAATTATGTGTGAAACAGTAAGCTGCAGCTTGAAGATATGACCGATCGATAGTTACAGAATGCCATTGAATCTAAACACAACTACCAAATTCTGTATGTTTTATTTGTCAAACATGGTCGATGTTATGGCATTTAATTTATCTCAGTTGCTTTAAAACGATCATTATTTATTTATCTATTCTTTATTGTACACATATCATTAAAAATAACATTTCACTTATGGGTAAGTCATGTACAAAGGCGAGCTTAACCCAGAATTGGGTTTTATTTACATTTATTTCAATTAAATCTATCATAAATAGATACTATCTAAAAACAAACAACATCTTCTCAATACCATGTAGCCATCTCCTAAACGAATAGCCCGATTACTATAAGTTACGACTTCACTAACATATCGATGCGTCATACAAAGAGTGCCGGACAAATCCTACCATCAATTTTATGAGACACCATCACCTTCCAGTCAGGTTGGGAGCCTACTATGGAATTGTGGGGACTTGAAAAATGACATCTTCGGAAGCTTATAAAACAGCTATAATGTCGATGGGTAGTTTTGCCTCGGGGATTTGGGGTTTAGCCTCTTAAAATTGTATCTTTTTAACCCTAAACTGTCCCACAGCTGGGAAAAGGCCTCGCACAATTTCTTTCAGGAGTTCTCTTCGATCCAAATCTTGCAATGTCTGCAGCGCCGTCCATAACTATGTTCATCATGACGGCGATACGCCTAATCTAATTCAAGACATTTGTTTAAAGTTGGGATATTGTGTCCTAATATAAATTTTATAAGAGCATTAATAAAATCTATGCCAGATATTTTGTCAGCTACAACAGAGTCTCTCTGCGTGATCAAGTCAGAAATTAGGAGATTCATAGATGAACCAAAGCTGCCGAAAGTGAATTAGCAAGTTGAAGTTGCAGTGGGTAGATCACAAGGCTCCCAGAACTAATAGCTGATGGGGCCGCAAGGTTCTCCAATGGAGACAACGCATCGGCAAGAGCAGCGTGAGATGTTCACCTGTAAGACATCCTGGAATGCCGATCTGATGAAAATCACAGGATCCTGCTGGATGCAAACCGCTTACAACTGGTCCTATTGGAAATCTATGTGGAAGGCCTATGTTCAGCAGTGGACGTTCAACGGCTTATTACATAGCTGGGTTAGGCTAAAATGCTACCGAAAACGACAGACATTCTAGTTAGAAGTAGTAAAAAAGCAAAACCCTTCGAAATTTCTACCAGGCTATAAGAAACATTTAAGAGGTGTTTGTTTTACAATCGAGTTCCCATAGTAAACCAAAACCGTTTCGAATCTATATGCCGCACTATCCATCATTGGCGCGTCGACTTGAGTCTAGATTTATGTCTATATCTAAGCAACAGTCTCTGAGGCAGTGATTAATTGTAATATCTTTATTTTATGACAATATGTCGGTCGTATGGCGTTTTATATCCTTTTAGTAATGTTCGGAGTCAATCTTCTGTAATATTAATTTTATTGGATAGCTTTAGATTTTTTATTGCGTCGATAGCAGTTTTTTTAATGCCAAAGAAGAATTGATGTAATACGGGGTGAAATAACGAGGAGGCTACTGCCTCATATTGATCTAAAATTATAACTAAATTTCAAAAATGATCCTTATTGCTATGATTTAAGGGCCTTCGCGCCTTTTAAGCCGTAAAAACGTTACATTCTAAAGCATACTCCCGATTAACGGCTGGGTGTAAAGATTGAAAAAAAATATATGTTGAATGTATATTCATATATACATTCAACATCTATTGCCAAATGTTCCAAATACAACCAAAATGTGTAATTCATATCGACAACAATATTATATCTTGTTAAATTAAATGTTAAAAGCTATCGCAACTCCGGCCCCCAAGATACAGGCACAGCCTAGTTTGGGGACCACTGTCTAGTTAATAAGTAAGCAAAACTGTTACACAAATCCCTTTTGTCATAGGTTAAGAAAATGTTTGTAACAATGGTTTAATAAATTATTCTTATTCTTATTCTTATTCTTATATACAACAATGTGAGTAAATTTTATTTTCTTATGACAAATAGTTCAACTGTAAAAAAATATTTAACAACACGCTATTTTGTTCAAATAAATGCTCACTTCTTCTAAACGGCTTCGTTCATTTAAAATATTTTTGAATGTATCAATCGGTGTTAAAATTTACTACAAAGTGAGTAACGCTCATGGAAATCAGTCAGTATTTTACAAAGAATATGTTGAAAATTGAGATTTCCACATATAAAAACCGGGCGAAGGCGGGTTTTTGCAGCTGTTTCTACCTCGCTGCATAGTCCATGATATCATTTTGAGATATCGCAGTACACTCGGGACATATTAATATGTGAGGTGCAGATATGAAAATGTGCGTTTAGCTCCGCCTGGATGTTCAAGGTCATTGAGGGTACTATGCGCCTTAACGGCGTGAATTTGCCACTTCTTATGCGATTGACTACACCAATACTATTTTTTTTCTCGAAAATACATTGCTTTATTTTCTTGTCGTGTGTTTTATCTTTATTTATTTCGTATTGAAGCCGATACCCTATTCTTTTACATTGAGTTCATTAGTTACTCCTGCTAAAGCTGAACAATGACGTCAGCATAGCCCGCGGCTGATTAGGGGCTGTTTTTTCTTCGCTGAACAAAGTATAAGACGCTATTACGCGTGAGCTCCTGTGGTTGTATGATTGCCTGGTACCTCTTAGTATTGTATCGACATATTTTAAGGTTTTGAGCGTAAAGTAAAGGTGTTGTGTAAGTTATTAATGTCTTTTGGGAGTTTGATTACCGTTTTTTCATAAGCTATGGTGTCAACTAAACGAATGCTCAGTTAAAAACTTAAAACACTTGGTTTGATTCGCACCGCACGCGCACTTTAGGCACCAATAGTTCATAATCTACCTAGCATTTTTCTAACTAAGAATATCCAACTATATTTCGGACTCCGAATCTTGCCGGATGTAGTTGAATAACAGTATTTTCCATATAACCATAAATTTATGCAATTAAATTTCCAATAATACAATAATATTGTTTAGTTTTTCTGAAAACGGACACAAGATAATATAAAATATACAGTAAATTCGTAAATGATAATACTGATCTGGCAATGTTAGATCTTAAACTGATTTCGTAACACAATCACTAGAACTTGCAAAACAATAATAATGTTGCCCCAATAAACTCAGAGAAATAGCAATATGTAACATCAAAACAATAACAAAATTGACGTACACAAAAACCGGTAAAAGCGGTAAAAACCGGTAAACGAACCTAGCTTTATGAACGCTTGTGGCACAAAGAGAGTCGTCGCTACATGCCCTATAAGAAACTGCTCTAAGCAAACTGTTTATGAAGAAGAAAATATAAAAAGTCGGATTATAACTAGAGTATAGACTTCTGAAGTCATTTTGAATCGGAATTTGTATAAATATACGTATAATGAGATTTTTGGAACGCACTTTCCTTTCCAAAACGTGCTCCCACTCTAGCTACTGTATTGTAGGCACATAGCCTAACACCCAGACTTAAAACAACTACATGTACAATTAATGTTCATTCTGTGCGTTCTCGCACTACTCCGCACTAGGCTAATTTATTAAAAAAATTCAAACATTCTCAAAAAATATTTGACTCTTATTTTTTTCCTTTGTTACGTAAATCATAAAACATCACTCGG
The DNA here is from genome assembly GCA_036375495.1 of Agrotis segetum. NCBI lineage: Eukaryota > Metazoa > Arthropoda > Insecta > Lepidoptera > Noctuidae > Agrotis > Agrotis segetum. Next base: position 4,281,425 of record JAQSVV010000175.1, on the reverse strand, counting down.
TCTGTATAATTTTACAATTGTTATTATATCTGTCAATATTCAATGACTTAAAAAAAAGTGTTCTTTATTTTACAATAATCTTATAACTGACAGACCAAACAAATCAATTTATTATCGCAGTACACTATTAAAAACCCGCGAAACGTATCGAAGCAGTCGATCAGTTTGCGCCAATCTTGCCGTAAGAATTTAAAAATATTGCTTCTATGTGAATTTAATTTCAATTCCTCAACCTTCTAAAAATAAAGTTATCCATAGAAATGAAAATGTCAAACCTGCCCGAGAGACCCATTCAACCATGTGTTTCGATTGTATCCTTATAAAAGGAGGCTTACGTGTATTTAATATGAAGGAGGCACTGAAACGGTTTCCTAATCGAAGGACTCTGTCGTCATTTCGGAAGGAGACGGTATGAATACAAATATCCTGTGATTACGTCACGTTGGCAGTGATAGGGAATGTGTGTAGCTGTAGCTCTTGGATTTTATGTTCTCCTGGTACCGTTACGGACTTGATACTGGATAGTTACGCAGGATACGGATTAACAAAAGCTATTTATTTTCTATACTAGCGTTTATCGCCGGCTTCACCTACGACATAGAGTCCAAAATTATACCACGGAAACATAATAATGGGATGAAAGATATCCTACCGGTTATCACGGTATTTGACAGTCGTTACTGATAGTTGAAAGTCTGACTATCTACCAGTCTTACCAAAGGATATCGTATTAGCTAGTTACTGTGTTTGTAGGTCAGTACCCTTAGCACGAGTTTTCAGTATTTGAGATGTAAAATAAACTGGAACTTTGACAATTTCAAATTGACAATTTTAAAGGAAGATATTAGTTCCTTCTTCGCACACCAGAGGCGCTGTTCCATTTTTTCATACAAGAAACGCTGTAAATATTGCAAAGTAAGAGAGTGAAAATTCGTGCTAAGGGTACAGATAGGCAGTCGCTAAACATGTAAAATACAGCTGAATCCGATTCGACTGAAAGTCGACCGCAATATAGCGCGGAAAAGGCTAAGCAGATGATAATGATCTCGATTTCGTTTAAAAGTGTAAAGTACAATTCAAGCACAAAATTATAGTGTTACAACAGTCTTGTGTCTAATATCAATCTAGTTGCGGATTTGAGTTACGGTAGGTTGCTCGTGTCAAAACCAATATTAGTAGATCCCTGATTCCCCTAAAACTCCGTACTACGCTAAACCAGTTTAAGGTCAAGTTCTAACTGCTGGTCTAGGGACCACGGTCCCTTGCCTTAACACACCTTTGAGAAATTACATTAGCGGGTCCTAAAAGGTTGTTTATACCATGAGGGATAATTGCTCCACACATGATAATCATAAAAGATAAAGGGCTAAATACACATGCGTCACTTATCCTTAATGATAAGGTAAGGTAAGGGACAGACAACAATAGGTCTTGCTTGACGATCGGGTGTCCATGAACTCGTGGAAGAGAAGGATACTATTAAAAATAATTTTCGAATGAATCACACAAAAATGTATTTTTATATTGGATTTATATTGGACTAGTCCTTATAAAGAAAGGTTGTAGAAAAAACTGTGAAAGCCTGTATAAATATTCTAGGAAATGGTCTCCAGTAGATGTGCGTTATTTGATTTTTGATGGAATTCAATAGAATGTTATTAAAATCTTTTCTCTGATGAATCTAAGAGGGTAGACATTTTAGAATACTGCCTTCTATCATTTTTTGACAAAGTCTTTCATCACCTATAAAATGATTTACTTGAACGAAATAGTGCCAAATCTGGTAATAAATACGAAAACTATTTCATAATAGCAGTAATTTATATAATTAATAAAACTTATTTACATTTAGGGCTCAATAGTCAGATAACTTGTATCTGAGGAATAAAAATGGCGGTTTGACAGCTTATCTATAGAAAATAATTATGTCAAACCGCTATTATTATTCCTCAGGTAAAAGATATCTGACTATTAAAAAATCAGCCCTTAGTATATTCAAATATAAACCAAACTAGAGTCTGGATGACATCAACACTTCCCCGATTAACCTAGCTTTGTCCACCTAAGTCGAATGGACAGTTCAATCGCCGATATACACGAGTCCGCGACTAGGTTCGAACTATTGACATGGCTGAGCATTGCTGGTGGATCAACTAAGCTGTCGATCATGATGCTACAGGTGATCGTTTCATGGCCTTTGCGGAGTATATGGGATTGACTGCTGCTGTTGATGCGGAAGGCAAAAGTGGTTCAGTGGTGGTGATCAAGTAATTTTGTACCCTTAGCACGAATTTTCAGTATTTGAGACGTAAAGTAAACTGGAACTTTGACAATTTCAAATGGATAATTTTCAAGGAAAAAATTAGTTCTCTCTTCGTACACCAGAGGCGCTGTTCCAGCGTTTAAAGCGTTTCTGTTTTTCAAACAAGAAACGCTTTAAACGCTGGAAAGACGCTGTAAAGTAAAAGAGTGAAAATTCGTGCCAAGGGTACTGGTTGGTATGTATTAACAGCGGATTTTTTCCGGAGTGAGTTAGTACCGGTTGATAGTTCTATGTTAATTAGAGAATGTTTCTCGTAGTGAACGCAAACCGATGGGGTTTGATTCACTTTAATATGTGTTGCAATTTTGAGAAAAAAAAGTTTATCTATGGATGCTATACAGATAGGATAAAAGGCTGGTTGTGCAAACAATTTTCACGGTATCGCTTCTTACACTACACAGCTGCATGTTGTACACGAAAAACAATGACAATAAAAGTGCTACACACAAGCACACATCTTGAACAGAATATCCTATTTTAAAGCAAGTTTATGGTCACCCTTTCTTATAGCGTTCCAAACCACGTCAAGACTGAAGACAATAATAGTAGCTAAAGCAACTATTCCAACATAATTTGCTCTAATATTCAGGGCATTCTGAAAATGCCTGGTGCGTCACATCAAAGAAATAGTCGAGTAGCTCTCGCAACTTTGCCTGCTTGATATATTGTAGTCAAGCGACATTTTCGGGCGCGACTCCGCAATGAATATTTTGTTATGTACATAGCATTATTATTTATTTAAAATTGTTTGTTGGTATAGTGTTTATTTAAGGAGGTAAGTTTCTTAAAGGTTTAAGTTGTAGAACTGAGTCAAGATTGTATTTGGTTAGGATAGTCCTTGTCACCTCGCCCTCTTTCTTAGCAAGGCGATTGGTGTTGTGCACGGATGATCGTCGTGTTTGTGTTGTCACTTATTTGTTCGGGAAACTGCGATGCCGTTGAATGAATAACATAATAAAAATGGCCTGTTATTTTTATAAACATCTGTTTTTTTTTGCCCCACACTAGGAATTTCTCCTACATCGTGCATGTGTTTACAAACATTTATTAGGCTCACATACTCAAACGCCCACACCCGGAACAACTACTTGTAGATCTCTGCCACTGCACCAACCGTGCCGTCAAAACAAAACAATCCGTGGTACCATAAAAACTTATAAACGTCTGTCTGTTGAACACTTGTCTAATAAAAAGTCAGATTATGACGTTGAAATCACAGGTCCGTTTTGCAGTCACACAAGTGTTCAACAGATGTTTCAGTTTTCGTAGAAGGTTGTAAAGGTTTACTGTCCCGGTATGCTACAGGTCACGATTCCCAAACAAACACTCTTATTGAAAACAGGTTATTGCTCAATATCTGACTTTTTTTTGGAAAAAAAATCTACTACGTCCATCGTCTTAATTGGTTTTCCTGTCATCCATGGAGGACAATGAAATAGGATCCGTGGAGCTGTTTCAAATTTTCAACGCACTTCGAAAAACCATCTAAATCCGAACGAAATCCACTGCAGTATTTGCCACATTGAATAGATCCGTCTAATCCAAAGTTTTGTATTTTTATTCCTGTTCCAAATACCTGAACGGATTCAGTCAGTTTGTTTATTCGAGGCGGATAGGCTTATGTTTAAAAAATGTTCATTCGTAGTTGCCAATGTTTTTTGCACAACGTGTACATGGGAATTGTTACTACAACCACCATCTCAGAATCCATTGATGAAGTTGTTTCAATGGTTTTTGTATGGTAGGTGTGGTGGTAGGTTAGATTATATGCAATTTACGCCAAAAGGAAGAAAAAAAACATAGGCAGATAGAATAAAATGGTAAAAAAATATTATATCAATAAAATAACTGCCCTATAAGCCTGGTGAAAAAGGAATAGATTTACCCAATACAATTTAATTAAACAAAGTACTAGCCCGACAACAGCTCGAAAGTAAACTATCCGTTCGTTCGTTTATACAGGACTCCGCATTGTCTTCCATTGAAAATCAAATTCGTCCCGTCCGGGCCCGAACAAAATTAAACGCGAAACGCATAAATTAAGAGGAGTTAAGATAAACTTTCCCTCACAAGTTTCATTGAAAGAGGTGAGCTCTTTTGAGGAATTGTTCCTATTCAACTTGAGGAATAACCTTGACAAATGCGACATTGCTTGGAAAAAAAGTACCAGGAGCACAAGAGTTCGGAAGAGATAAGGGGTATTTTTCCAAAGCAGTGAAGTTCGGCAAGGCAAACTCTAAGTTGTTCGGGTTGTATGCTAATGCACAGCTCCCATCGGAAAGATTTTGTAGTCGGCCGAATTGGATGGCAAATCATTGGCATATTTATTAGTCCTGGGATTTGATGTTGGTTGTTGGTACACTTGGGTTTGTTATTGTCAACATGTCCCGTGTCGGGATAATTATATTGTTTCGATGTGGCTATTTGTATTTATTATGTAAGGATAGGTTTCTTTAACAGTGATTGATTCCATTTTTGTAGTCTGTTGTCATTTCGCTGTTATAATTGTGTGGCATTTCTCTGCTCATTTAATTTGTGTCAACATTAAGTATACAAGTAATAAACATTTAGCCATAAACCATGCAAATGATACTCAAATTAATATCAATTTATTGATTCAAACTCTCCAATCGGGGTAAGGAACTATCACAAAATAAATACACAATTCGGTACTGAACGAGGAATTTATGCATAAATAAATCTGTCGTTTAATATGGTTTATGGGCAGTTTATAACAGCTGGCAAATAATTCAATGTTGCCACTACAAAGCTAGAAGCAATTTAACTTGGAGAATTTAATTGAATTGCAGATGTGGTTGCCATGTTTGCGACGCCACCAGTCCCTAGTTAATCCGTTATAATTTTTGCCCTTCGATGTTTGAACATGGAAACTTAACGGCTAATTGGAGTGGTGGTCCTGGCTTTTATATTTGCCTGGTACTTGAATTTGAAGGTCTTATCCTGCGTTATAGTAATAAAATGACTAGAAATACCACAAAATAGTTGTTTTATTCTTGCTTTCTATTTCTCAAAATTAATATTGGATCTCAATCCATTGGCTGTTCTGTTTTGACGGCTACTTCTGTTCGGACATCTTAAGACTCCGGACAAGCAAATTCGGTCGTTGATGACGCAAGCGAGACAGAGAGATACTTTCAGTCAACATCACAACATTTTTTTTAATTACTAGTTTTCTTATATTTTTAAGGGTGCTGTGATTGTGTGCACAGCACTAACTAGTCTGCCAAAATAAAATTTTACTTTATTCTCGCCAGTACCCTTAATACGAGTTTTCAGTATTTGAGACATTAAGTAAACTGGAACTTTGACAATTTTCAAGGAAAAGATTAGTTCCTTCTTTGCACACCAGAGGCGCTGTTCCATTTTTTCATACATGAAACGCTGTAAATACTGGAAAGACGCTGTATAGTAAAAGAGTGAAAACTCGTGCTAAGGGTACGGGTTATGGTTGCTGATTTCAAGCAAGCAATTTGCAGAGGGCTAGATTACTGTGAAACCTTTTCATTTCGTAATACGGTATTACATAATACCATGATCCCGTTCTCAAACGTCGATTAACTTTAATGAACCAACTAACAATTACTAAACGGGCATATACATCTTGTTACAGGCCTTCTTAGGACAAATGGTGTGGTTTGGTAGAAGCTTGCCGCGTCGTACATTGATAGTAGAATAATTGCTTAGACTTACTACTACTATAGATACGTTGATGTAGATTCGAGAGTGATGTGTGAGGCTATAGTGTTCTATAGGCACATGGTCACAATACCTAGAAAATTAAGCATGTTATATTAAAAACAATCTTAGAAAATCTTTGGGTAGGGTTTTCGCTCAACAGTAAGACAGTGTAAGCTCTCTATAGAAGTAGAGATTAAAAAAGAAGTGCTTGAATCTATTGACGCGGATCGGAGCCAGTCAGAGCGAAAAATACTGCCTGATCCTGTTTTAATACCGCTTCAAAATGTGGAAAATCTGGTGATGCGCAATCAGTTCAAAGAGATTCCGTGTTTGTAAGTTAGGTCACTCCTTGCCATTGAAAAGGAGAGGGATTTTAAAAAATCGACACTCAGAATTGGGTGGCAAAATATGAAAATATACCTAAAAAAGAGCATACACAAACAGCGAGACCCCATACAACTACTTGTAGGTAAAACTATATTGTTGCATGCGGGAATCGAATCCGAGTCAGCCCAGCAGCCAATCACTTAACAACTGCGCCAACCGTGCCACCAATCTCATACAAAGTACTTATTCACATTGACATATTAATCTATAGCAATATTTCATGTAACAGCATCCATTGTCGAGTTTTATCAGTTGCTTTTGACAATTTACGGCGTCTATACGTCACTGCCGAGTCTATGGTTGGCGATGAACTAAAACTTAAGAGATTATTCTCGGCCGTGTCTGTCAGTCGAGCAAGTTTGCGAGGCGGGCGCTCGAGTTATTCGCACTTTATCGCTAACTTAGCGATAGTGGGCTTGAGAGCAGCCGTTGTCGCTTATGTACTCCTGGTAGTTTTATAACGAAGATATTTTTACTGTTGTGAATATTTTGTTTTTGGATTCGAATTAAGTGAGTGCTATTTTTGAGGAAAACTCAGAAAGTCCGCAATTTAAATTTTATTATTCTTGTTATTTATAATTAACTCTCTAATTAGGAAAGAAAAAACTAAATTACGTTGGATTTTTTAATTAGTAACCAATAATTCCAAAATTTCTTGGATGAGGCCTATGTTCAGCAGTGGACGTTCCTATGGCTGATGTAGTGACGAATTCCAAATATTTTTCAATTTCTTTAAAAACATACCTACTTTCATTACGTCCGAAAACCCGATTAACTTTCAGAAAACTTTAAATTGCTTTGTTTTTGTAGAAAATCAATCAACAGTATGAATATTGACATAACTAGATAATGACGTCATAGTTTCCTTTGCACTATGATTTCTATGAGATATCGCGTTTGATACCACATAAAAAGTATTTTGATTGGTGGATCAAATACCCAATTTGTGCAAGAGAAAAGTGGAGAGAAAGCAAGAAAACTAAAAACTCTACACGGCATTGTTATAATAATTTAAAACAAACTAATATTGATAAAATATAATAACGATCAGTTTCTCGCCAATTTCGCTGTCAATGTTAAAGAATTTGATATTGATTGGCTGTATTCTTAACTCATAGACGAGCACATATTATGCACGTCTACGACCAACAACCAAAAAGGTTATAAACCTTACATTATTCAAAAACGTAATCATCGTCAACTTTGTACGTATAGAAGCGGTAAAATTGATGACCAAAATTAAATTCAAACAAGCATTAATCTCACCATTCAGAAGCCACGTCAGTAGCATATTCACACAAACTCTTTGTTATCATTCCAACACGAGCGGTCACGGCCACCCAATAGCTGAAACAATAGGAAACAAAAACTTTTGACCCAAAACCCTGTGAATTTGTAACAAAACTTTCAAGAGAACTTCACTTTACGAATATATTATTCAAAACTGATATTACACATAGATTTGTCAAATTACATTTACGACAAACTCGTACTAGTCTTCCGAACTTCTCGCATTGCAAAGATAAAACTTTGAAGATGATCGTACTCTAGAAACTAGTGGAAAATTGCCACCGGCGTAACTAGACCTTCCTCTCTCCCTCCCAAACCTAGAATTTTGATGGAGTTAGTGGATTAATGGCAAGGATTGAGAGCTCTAAGCTTGCTGGTTCATCCGCAATGTTTATTAACGTCAAGTGGCCTGGCAGCTAATTCGCGCTTGGACTGACAAATTTAATAATAAGTAATGAAGTACATAGAATCGAACCTCGCCTGCAAGCGTGCTATGATCCCTTGGTACTTCTGGTTCATTTAGTTTAGAGAAATATATATCCGGTATCGGATGGAATTAGATTTTAATCAACTATTGATTGAGATGATATGATAAAAAATAAATGAAAGAAAAGCATTGGAATTAATTTCATCCCTTCTCAGACAAAATAAAAGAATCATTTGCATGCATCCACAAAAACATTTTCTTCTTATTGATGGTTAAAAATCCATAACAAATGCGTTACGTGATGCCCGTACAATCTCTTTCGACAATTGTACATTTAAAAATACTTAGATCCCAACTTACGATTCAGCACACGTTCCGAGGAGATATTAATGGACTCTCAGTGTTTGTACTAGACGCGGCCCGCGGCGCGATGGGCGGCCATTTTAAAATCCTACTACCACGCAAACACTAAAATGGTCGCTGCGGTGCAAATTCTCGCTCCATTTACTTTTACAACTATTTAGGGTTATATTTCTTCGATTTGCTAGTAAAAAAATAAGGAAATAATCGTGATCAATTCTTAGAGGAGACGGTACAAATAATAACAGGCTCTGCCAATAAAGAATTACGTATTTATATGAAATATCACTACTCTTGTTCCCGACAAGGAAAAATATTCCAAAAACTTTTATAGAAACCATTTTCTCGTCTTTGATAAGTATATTCGAGATTCCTCTCTTACATTTTCCTTTTCCCTTCCAAATCTGATAAGAAACTCCATTTACATCTAACCAGATTACGTTGGCCGTTAACAAAGCTATTAGAATTAAAATCCTATGAGTGGAATGTACAAAAACCATGGAACAGTGGGTGTCAGTTTGGAACGTAGCCAGTCTCGTGTACCAGGAGCACATAGCCGGGACGCCGTGTTTTTAATCACCACTGCCTCTGACGGGCTGACATTGAAAAATATTTCTGTTTAGATTTCGAACGTACGGCGTGAGGGTTCGGGATTGTAAATAATTAGGGTTTTTGAGGGTTTTTTCAAAGGCTCTGAAAAATGTTCGTCGCTTTCATCTGAAATATAGGAAAATAAAACTTTTGGGAATTTTTGAAAAGCTCGTGCACGAAGTAAACTTTCACGAAGTAAGTATTCTAATCGGTTAACAGTCCATAGCTTAAGATTTGAGAAATCTTGATGAAAAAGAGTTGTATGTTTCAGAAAAACGGTACAAAAATAGCAGCTATTTCCAAATTTCATAAACCTCAATATATTTTCCTCGCCCGAATAGCTAAGCAAATCGGCTATCTGTTAAGAAGACTTAAACAGATTATCTGCGACGAAGCCACAATCCCATTGCGAACTCATTAGTATAATTCTTATGTTTTTTTTTTTTTGCATTTTCATTACCACAATCTTAGCACGAAAGCGTATTTTGGATTCAATCCACTCTCTTAGATTAAAGAGAGAAAGGACCAACGTTTTAAAGAAATGATGGTTTCAATTAATGTTTAAATTAATAATAATAATTAAGTCATTAAATTGCCTTTTGACGGCACCTTGTGTTCCACGCACGCTTCAAAGAGTGTCAGTATAATGACGCCATTTAGAGGGCCAAAGACTGCCGGGATCGCGGGACTTACGAATTACCGTGACACCGGATCGTAAAGAATGATACCGTGGATTTTAGTCAGCATGAGTCCAACAGTCCCTCCCACACTGCCCTTGGTGGACTCATTCGATGATTTTACACTGCACAGCATATGCAGTGAGCATATGCTGTGCAGTGTGCACACTATTCCTTATTTTGTAAAATTCAGAGGTCATAGTTTTTAATTTCATAGTTATGGGAAAATGCACTCTGCTTGATAGAATTTCTTAACAATTTTAGATTATTATTGCATGAAACCCAAATGTTATGCCCTTGTTTATTAAGTACTGGCTTCCTTTGTATAAAGATACAGTAAATTAAAAGCAAGTTTATTTAATAATCTAATTATGCCAAGAAACAAAGAGAAAAATGTAGTCCCTGAGGAAAAATCACAAAACGTTGATTTGATAATAGATGACACCACGCAGCACCGTATTCACTGTCAAATTTTAAATTAACGATGGTGAAATGTATTTTACTTCCAAAGCTCATCATCACTTACCATCAGGCGAGATAGTGATCAAACACAATAGGTACTCTTATTAAAAAAAAAAAAAACAATCGAATGCAGCATTTTTCATTTCCCTCAAATACTTAGGTAATAATAACCAACATACTTGTCCGCTATTCCCTTTACAGCATCTACGCGCCATCTCAATGTTAATTTTCCGAGCTGAAAAATGCAAAGCAGTCTCAAAACACTTCAGAACCTGTAATCCGAAAGACTTTTATGAAACTAGCAGCTAATTGAATTGCTAAATTACTTATTGGGAAGTCGAAGCGGGCCGGAATCGGGCGGTGATCGGTCAGTCTCTATGAATAATTCAACCAAGAGTAAATAGCTAGTAAACTCACCGGATAATGTCAGTGGAGTGGAAAAACGTCGATGAAATTTTGTAGTGCAGAAGGGGAAGTAGAATTTGTTAGTGTTTTTAGTCCCATAATGTTGTTATCGACCACGACCACGCCCACGACCACGCAGCGACCACGTACCGGAAAACGCAGCATAATATATGCAGGCCTCCCACTAGGTGGACCGACGACATCGTGAGGGTCGCGGGAAGCCGATGGATGCAAGTGGCGAATTGTCGTTCGGCGTGGCGGTCTAAGGGGGAGGCCTATGTTCAGCAGTGCACGTCCTCTGGCTGATGATGATGAATGTTGTTATAGAAAAGTGGAGCTTGTAGCTAAATAAGTTAAAGCTGAACAGGTCCACCTTCCAGGTTAAGCAGTGCTTGCCGGGGTTAGTCTGTGGGTGACTATCTCGCATAACTAGTTTCCTCCACGTCTCGAAAAGCACGTAAAAGCCTTTGATTTCGGCTATCATTTGTAGATTTTGACAGACGTTAGTCAGAAGCTCGAAAGTCTGAGAACCAGTCTTATGAAAGGGTATATTGCCCAGTTCCTGGGTTGTGAAGGTCATACAGCAGTCGCTCAATGTAAAAAAAAACTGATATTTAGCTGAATCCGGTTCGACTGGAAGCCGTTTGCCTTTTTCCCCTCGAGAATATATCTACATCGACGGTAATGGTTTTTACGACTAATATGACCAGCTCATTGCCAATTCAGCTTACGTAACAACGTAGGCAACCTTTTTTAAACTGAAAAAATCCTAAGATTCTGATGACCTACCAATCTGTTATCCAGGTATTGAGTAACGAATGTCGAAGTTTTACAAATGACAGTCTTAGACCAACAGCTTAACGTCCTCTCTAGAAGACTGATATTAGCTGTAAGTTACCGACTCATCAAGCTTGGTATATTAAATTCTGCGTTCATCATCATCATATCAGTCGTAAGACGTCCACTAATGAACATAGGCCTCCCCTTTAGACTTCCAGTAGGACCGGTTGTAAGAGGCCTGCATCCAGCGCGATGTGGCCTTCATAAGATCGTCTGCCCACGTAGTAGGTGGACGTCCTACGCTGCAATCGAGAAACTTACGGCCCCATCGGCCATCAGTGTTCTGCGTGCTATATGGCCTGCCCGAATGCCCGTAATTCTGCATTGACTGAATTTAATTTCTTTATATCAATGTTTTGACGATATCAGCTTCCTTGCAGGCAAAGCCGTAGGCGAAAGCTAGTAGTTCTATAAAAGCAACAAAACTGTACTGCATGTAATATCATGTGCCACGGCACGCCAAAGCGTCGATAGATTCCGCCTCGCTTCAGCATGATCTATCGTTTCTATTAGCATACATCGAATATCGAACAGTTTCAGTATTTTCAGCTATTTTCTGGACATACTTACATAGCCTGAACAAAATGTGTGTGATTATACATACAGTATGTTTTTAAAATCCTGTCCGACCCAAAACAGATACGTATAGGCTCTACATTGATAGTACCGAAAGAAAGAACAAAAAAAATATTGAAATTAATAATGAAACATTAAGGCGACTGAATTATTTTTTGTAAATATTCACTAATTTACAAAAGAAAAAATACGTATCCATTATTTATCAAAACTCTAACAGCCTTACTGTAAAAATTTAAACATCTGTTGAACACTTGTCTAAAAAAAAGTATGACTGCAAAACGAACCTTATTTCAACGTCATAATCTGACATTTTTTTAGACAAGTGTTTAACAGACGTTAAAAATTTTCGTGGTACCACGGTAACTGGTGGACTATTTAGATTGAAATCAATTTATTGATACTTCCATTTGATTTCTCATGGCTTCAGGTCTACTTTTGGTTGGGTGTGTTCATGATGGAAGCAAAGAATCTTCAATATTTATCAAAATTCATAATTACTCCTACTGTTATTGTTTAAAAACAATTTATACAATCAGCCATTAGATAAAGGGCCTGTTTTGAGAAGGATAGTAATTAAAACAAATAAAAACATACTTCGCCAATTTATTAAGTCAAAGTTTACATAATAAACACGGGTTTTAACGCTAACAGCTACAAAGTCAGTTAAACTAAACTCACATGAGCTTAAGACTAATTTCACTAGTTGTTTATTTTGGCAAACTGGTATAGTGTTATACTGCAGATAGTCCCAATTTGATATTGTACAATTAATTTACTGTTTGATATAGGAAAGTGATTATAAAATAGTAATTAACTACCCCAAAACCCATTGAGAAAATCTAAAATCAATTAAGTTCATTTTAGTACCCAACGATATTTAAGTACCCATACCACAGTATAAATTACCGTGCCCATACTTTGTTTGTGTACCAAAAATTTCATTGTTCTTTTTTGATTGATTTTTGATAAGGATTTTCGACTTTAAATATCGCGATAGTTTTTAGAGATGATTTTTATCTACAGAACTATCGGAGATAGGGTAAGTGTTCCAGTGTAAACAACGGTTTATTTTAAATATTTAAGCCATATTCAACAAAATAAACGATCTCATTTAAAACTGTGCCCGGATTCATGGAATTGCATTAAGTTGTAATTGAGAATGAATCTTTTTTCTATTATTGATTCTGAATTAGCACAAAAAATTGTTTATCATTGAAATAATTATAACACTATATAGTGGCGTTTTTCTTGTCTCTATGTTTTGCCTTTGATGATTCCGACATCAGACGGAGAGCCATCTGATGTCGGAGTCTTACGAGACATCTCGAAAGAGAAAGAGATGTTATACTCTCTTCTATCATAAGACCAAGTAAATAATATACAATATCAAATATAGGATTCACATTTCGACAGTATTATTAAAATATTATAAGGCGGTTACAGCAATCTACGGTAGTATGATAGTTTCGTACATTGTTAATATATGAAATTGATTATGTATTTTCGATTATAAGCAGACATTTTAATGCTCTCGTTGAATACTTACGCAGTAAAAATACAAAATAGCAAACGACAATTTGAATAAATATACACTTTGAGTAAAAGGCAAAGGTACAGTGCGACCACTGCACACCGAAGTAGTTGCAAAAATATATATCAAATTATTATAATAAAAAAAAATACTTTATCCAAACAACTTAAAGAAAAAAAAAAGAAGTTTACAGTTAATTATACTTATACTTAAAATTCTTTTAATAATGTCTAGAAACACAATAGCTACAACAATTTATAAAAAATGCAATGCCTAAATATTAAATATCTATCCCTAACAACGATGAGCAATAACTAATTTCTCATTACTACAAATATTAATATAATAATTATTTCTAACACAGCCATGTTTTGTTAAAGAAAATGTATACTTCCAAAACATTTTGTAACATTGCGTCCATTTCACCCTCTTTGGCAACGAAAACTATTATTACATTACTTATATCACTTTACTAAAGTCTTTTTAGGAGGTTCTCTTGTGGAGTCCCTAAGGGTGCTATTTTGGGCCCGTTAGAACAATGTTTGGTACTTTGAAATGTGACATTAGGCATTTGTTCGGCATCTGTGTTTCCCTACATTTTCTGGGGAACACATACTACAGGCAAGTCACTGAGCACTTTTTTATGTGGTGTTTCAGACTTATGACCCGTTCTAGACCTGGTAATGTAACTTGCACCACTATTTGTTTCAAATGACACACGCACATGAGACGTTGTGAGTTGTGACATTCTCAACTATTTTTTACACTTGGTTTCACTATATTTCGCAAATCGCAACATGTTTGTCGTAAAATAGCCAAACGGTCAAACTGGCAAATGCATCGTTTCCCACGTATTTCAGTTCAATCTATAAAATTCCCCCTTTTGCATAATTCAGCGTCCCCAACGTCTATTGATTCAAAAGCTTCCCCAATTATCTTTCTTTTCTTTTCAAAAACGTTATCTAAAAGCGAAAAAATAAGATAGGCAGTAATTTATTAGTGTACGGTATCAAACTGAGGGAAAGAATAATTTATTACCCTCCTTCTGCTCCCAACTTAAACACTAACTTTTTACTCGAAACCTAAAGTAACTTACATTATAATATTACGATACAATTCACAGCCTATTTTGGCTTTACAACGTCTAATTAGGATAATGAATATTTTAGAGGAAAAGTCTTATTTTATTACTAAGATATTTTAAAGATTGTCGACAGAGCTGTCTCTGTAATTTAAGAAGTTTTAGTACAGACTGAAGTATTTAAAATCTTCCTTTGATATTTAATTTTGGAAACAATCTTAGTTCTAAAGTATATAACAGCAAAGTTTAATAGTTTTTTTTTGTACAGGCAAAGATTTGATAAAATTGGAAAACGAATTTCTTTTGTATACGTATATTAAAATTCTCAGAAGGCAGACATAGTACTGCTGTATCCAGTAACTACTTACACTATTAACAACGTTTAAGAAATTCTATCAAAACAACCATTGAATACAGTTCCAACTTCCATTAGACTTGAACTTTCACAATCCCACGCGTCTTTGCACAAACCTTCAATGTCTTGGTGAAAAGCTTCATCATATTGATGAAAATCTTCACTGTACTGATGAAACCTTCATCAGCTTAAACCTTATCCTATGGATCCCCACTGTCGACAGGTAAGAACTGCTGCTGGGCGACCGAAGAGAGCATCATGTCGATAGGCTTGGTGTCATCGTACAGAGAAGGTGCCTCGCAGAGGATGGCAAAGGTACCAACGATGGAGGCAATAGTGAAGATCCAGAGGAACAGACGGTCGAGCACCATGGCAACGAAGCCCCAGTCTTGATCTTCCTGTTAGATAAAACAAACAAAGAGCTTTGAAAGTCAAAGGTGAAATCAAAGCTGATCTCTTTGGTGGTTGTGCGAGCTGGCTTAATAATAGTACGAGTATGAGATTCTCGTTGGATAGAACAATCCTTAAAATCAGTACAATAGAAATTGATTTCATAAATAATTTTTCATTTGAATGACTTTAAGGAAATCGTACAAAATAGCGTTATCAATACTAAAGACCATAATTTCATGAAAACTTTTGGATGGATTTTACTATTGTATCTAGTTTAGACAGATACCTAGTAAATTCAATTCAAAACATTTGTTTTAGACTTTTCAGTCCATAGATTGTTAGTTTAGTACATGAGACAATTTGAAATTTAAATACTTCCTGCAAAATAGGAATTCTGGAAAAAAGTGTGTGTACAAAATACAAAATCCCAAGATTTATCAACTTCACGGTATTAATACTTACAGCATTAAACTCATCCTGCCTCTGCATGTGATGCTGTATAAACATGACGTTATGGATCGCCTTCTCTAGTTCAAATGGATACTTCTTCCGTGGGCAACATCGCTCAAAGAGTCATCGAGTCCTGACATCACTGATGGTAGACCGTTATAGCCAGCACCAAGACTTCCTAGAGCACCCACAAGTCCGCTGAACCTATTGAAAAGGAATAGAAACTTCAACATCTAAATTTCGATGTAGCTATTTCATCTGGGCAGCTTTTAATTATTTCGTTTGATTAGAATCGCGGATCAAATAATGTTAATGAACAGATTGAAACTAATTACGTGGCAGTATTATTAGATATGGATTTGAATACTAATTATTTCAGTGACAAACCATAATGTTCTACAGATTTCACCAACCTGTTAGTAGCCGTAGTTGAATGTAATCCATTACACCCTCCAGGCAGATGATGACGTAGAGAATCAGGACTTGAAGCATTCGAATTGGTCTGTTCAGCAGCAGCAAGAGCATCTTTAAACTTATTCTTGTTCTTCATACTTCTGCCTGCTATCTTCTGTGCTGCTAGGTCCCTCAACAGGTCTTTTGGCACTCTCATCAGTAACAGCTTCGGTAACTTCGTTATAAAGAATTTTCGAACCCAAGGTGCCATCTTATGCGTACTAGGCTTTCGATAATGAACGTTCAGTATTATTATAGTTATCACTACTGATAATCCTACCAGTAACATTGTGAATAGTAAATATTTTCCCAATAATGGTAATGCGAGTGAGGTTGAAGGTATAATTTCGGAAATCAGTAAGAAGAACATGGTTTGAGATAGGAGTATGGAAATGCTTAAAGCTATCTTTTCTCCTGAATCGGCTGGTAAATAGAATACTAGTACTGAGAGGTATGAGATACCGACACAGGGAACGATTAAGTTGACGGTGTAGAATAGGGTTTTTCTTCGGAGTGTGATGTTGAAGAAGATATCTGGAACAAATAATAATTATCAACGGTAAACAGTTACAAACATATAAGTACTGAAGAGGAAACGAATTATTTTCCTAATATTCTATTTCTTTCTGTTTATGTTTTGTTGCAGGACCCAAGACAGTTAAATTCATTCTCTCAGACAAATCGAGCTCCATTTTCTCGGCGCGTTTCTGATGGTCGCCGCTGTTGATTCTAGCATCCAAGAATTGCAGTGGTTGAGAATAGTGGGGTGGGATTACCCCAAAAAAAGTAAAGGTTGACGAACTTTGGTAAAAAAATAAAAATAAAATATGTTTTCCTGTGAAAATATTTGAGACTATTCTTATCGGAGATTAAAATGTATTAAGATCACAAACTCTTGTTCATGAAAAAAATCAAGTTCTATCTTTTATAAATAGTGAATAATAAAAAAACGAAGAAAATAAAGCTCTGTTTCTTTAGCAATAAATGTGACAAACTGGAATACGTGCTCATTATTCTGTCTTAAATTCTAATAGGGTTGCGTAACGGTCAAGTATCGAGATATTTGGAAGCAAACATCCCTTATTCTAACATATTTCAAGTTGATGGTGTCTTTATATCCATTTGGCTGCCATCAACGGTTTACGGAGAAACATTATCCAAAATCGATGATGTTTTCCGCGAAATCATAATACTATTAAAAATGCGAGAGTTTCAGGACGAATGGATGTTTGTAACTCTTTCATGCATAAGCTACTGAACGGATCTCAGTATACAGATAGTTTATAACCTGGTTTAACCCAAATGATTACTTTTTATACCGGCAGACGTTCCGAGGGCATAAGAAAGTTATTATTTAAAAGTGTGGTGTTCCTTGATAGACTATTTTTTATGTTTTAGATATTTTTAAATGATCAGCACACGGATTAATAACTCTTCAGTTATATAGGATGTTATCAAATGACATACAAAAGGCAGTAGGCAGTGTTGTATATTGGGTATATCCCAATGCCCAAGACTGGACGGATTCGCTGATGATTGTAACAATAAAAACAGTATAATATGAATGTCCAAAAGAAAAAAAAAGCTACAGAGCCACACAACTACTAACAAAAGATAGAAGTTACATATTATGAGACCCAAAAATAAAGTAAGACAAAATCCAAGACTTACAAGAACAAATGTCTTAATAAAAACTTCTATTTGTAAACTCTAGAAGACATAGGAGGAGACAAAAGGATTTAATTCCAGTCTTTGTGAAGGTTCTTATTGTCTAGACACAGTACAGACAGCAAAACAGTTAAGTATGCAGGCATTAATTTTGTTGTTGTTTTCCTTTATACTATATGCATGGTTATGCTGTATGTATTCACTTTTTGGCTGAATGCCGCATGCAGCTGTAGGGTTTAGTATGTAGATACATTTTTTTTTTTTTTTTTTTAGCGTGGTAAAATCATCAAATGAGTCCTCCAACCCCGGGCAGGGCGGGAGGGACTGTCAGACTTCTACTGACTAAAATCCACGGTGTCCTTCATAGCCTGTTACGTTCCGGGGTTACGGTTAGGGAATAATCCCGCGACCCCGGCAGGCTTTGGCCCTCTCTGAGAGGGGGGCCCCGTCATAGTATGTAGATACATAGAAACTTATAGCACAATTTAAAAAAATCGTTTCAAAATTGCTGCCTGTATAACTAAATCGTTTGCTCACTGTACATGTTACGGTCGGTTACTGTACTGAATAAGGTTTTCTGGAATATTCAGTGTTACAGAGAGATAAACTCCTTCAACTGACCGATTTGTTTGCTCGCCAACTTTTACAGGATCTCAGATTTATCTTAAAAGATTAACTGGTATTAAATGATTCAATTTTAAGATTTTTTACCACTGAGTATATTTGTTCTTTTTTTTTGACGGTTAAAGTTTACTTAGATTACTTGTGCCTACAAGACTTGATTAAATATTTGATTTCTGTTTTGAAGTTTCCGTTAAGTTTTTTTAAGGTGTTCGACATTTTACTGGTAGCTTACCATGACGTTATAGCGGGAATAATTTTAGTGTGAGAAAGAGACAAAGTCTGTCGAAAGAAAGTAGATAAGAAATATTAGACTATTTAGCTTTATCTTTACGTCATCAGCTAAGCTTTATCGGTCTCTATATTAAAAGTGTTTTTGTTACATTTTCTTTATGAGCATCTAAATTTAAGTAAATAAATCTACCCTGAAACAGTACCCTTCAGTACAGCGTCTTTCCAGTTTTAAGTACAGCGTTTTTGTATGTAAAAATGGAACAGCGCCTCTGGTGTCCGAAGAAAGAACTATTTTTTTCTTTGAAAATTGTCAATTAGAAATTGTCAAAGTTCCAGTTTACTTTTCGTCTCAAATGCTAAAAATTCGTGCTAAGGGTACTGGTTACAAAGTTTTTTTTTTCTGATGGATGCAAGATTCACTTTAAACAAAATGTTTTACTTCACATAGGCCCATAAAAGCACTTTATAAAACTTCAAAGAAAAGCATGGCATATCATGACGTCTTAAAACGAGAGAGATAGAGCTCCCAGTGTGCGAAGAGTTTTATTTTATTTTTTATTATTAGCTTTGGTAGGAAGACCCTTCTTCTTATCGTGCCAACGATGTTCTCTCTTACATAAGTATACCAAACTGTAACAAAAACATTGTTAAAGCAAATATTTTAAAAGAGTAACCATGGAGTTTCTTGCCAGTTCTTCTCCATGGAAACGACCAATCCGAACCGTGCCAATTTTTCGATTTTTTATAAGTGCCCACTGAGGCCCATTTAAAATAAAACATTTTGATTCTGTGCTATGCAAGTAATCTAGCGTTACGTCGTCCATACACTGAAATTACGCACGTTTTAATACGAGAGCTTCCACAATTAACTACTCTCTCACTCTATCTTACTCCAAACACCAGATGCCCAATGAAACACCAACAATTATCATCAAAGAATCGAAACGGGATTACTAATTTGACAGCAGTAAGTCTTCCAAAGAGCCGGCAGTAATTACAGACCACTCCGAGCAAATTGCTTAGATTTAACTAGTCATTGAAGATGTTACAATTAAGTTCCAAGTTCGTGCTTCATAATTCTATGATTACAATTGTTATTCTGGATTTTGTTTTGGCGAAGTACTCTTTGTTGTTTAGTTTAAAAAACATACACTATAATGACGTTGTGTTTATATAACTTTAGGTTTGATCATGTAGTTTCGGGAGCCGATTTAGTGAAATCTTTTGTAAAATTTCATTTATTTAGTTTAACTTTTTTAGGAAAACTTTCTCCTTTATAAAGGAGAAAGTTTAAGGAAACACGCAGTCCCAAAATAATTTAATTGTAGGTATAAATACTAGTAGCGTGCCCAAAATCCACGACAGAATACATGAAAAATTAAAAAAAAATCCTTTTCTCAATATTAATAGCAATTCGTTAAAACTTGATCATAACCATAACTCTTCAAAATTAAAACCATTTGACCTCATAATAAAAAAATTAATCAAACAACAGCAAAAGGTGTGGAACGTAAAAATGTATCAACGAAAAAAAGGTTGGAAAAATCTCCGGAGAGCTGTTAAGCCGAAATGAAAGGGGTGTCATTATGAACTTCCAAATGTGTTTATCTAAACGTAAAACATACGGTTGAAATGACCAGCTTCGTAAGCGAAATTACGTATGCTGTGCAAGAACTGGTATGTCATCATCCGAGAGATGGACATGTGAATAACAATGATAGGTCCGAAAGAATATGGGTTGTTAAATCGTTGGATGAATGAGGCCTGTGAAAGTGGACGAAGACGAATTTGTAGGGACTTCGGGTTTATACCGGTCTTTTGTAATTTTGGGGAAACTGTCATTTGAAGAGATGAGGCGCTTGGGTTTGGAATGTTGGGTATGCTTTTTCTGTGTAGCCATGTTTTTGGTGTTTACGTTTTCCACTTAGTCGTCTGATTGAAATATTGAAGTAGCAGTCGATTATGAGTATGATAAAATACTATGAGAAAGAATTATTGATCTAGTGGTACACTACTATTTTCCTAGTATTTATCAGGGAAATAGTAGTCACAAAGTACTTAGTATTTAAATCAGTGAAGATAAGTGTCAAAAAATATTTCGAATATCTACAATTTCAAAAAGGATTGTGGGATTTTTTTTGGTTAAATAATACCACCACTTAATTTAATACAAGCCTAGTACTTTTATGCTCTGCCTAGGAGTAGAGAAAAAACGACACTGAAATGACTTCAAGGTTGCGCTGAAGCAGTTCCATTCCTACATCTTTTTTAAGTTTTCCTCAACATATTTACTTTTTCTAAGCCTTTAAAATTATTGGACGAGGCTTATACAACAATGGATAAATGTAAATATTAAAGAACTGTAATCTAATATCTTTAAACGAGCAATTCTTGTATATTTATATATAATCAGGATCTCGGAAACGGCTCCAAGGATTTTCATGAAAGTTCCAGATTAGGGGTTTTTCGGCTCAAGGAATCGATTTTTCAAGGTTCTATCCCAGGTTCGAGAAAAGCTCGGTTCCCAAGATATACTTAGACATTTTAAAAACCGAGCGAAGCTCGGTCAGCCAGATATTAGTTGATAAATCAGTATCAATTATTGGTTTGTCTAAACTTCTTTACAGCAGTCTCGCTGTTTGAAAATATTAAACAAACTTTGACGATAAAATCTTCTAGAAAAAATCTCATAAAACTCATCAAAGTTTGTTTCCTTTACACCAAAGAAGAATAAAAAAACATTTACTTGAAGCGAAGTTTTCTTGTCGAGTGTCAGTGTATTTTGTTCACATAAGTGGCTCGTGGCTCGGTAAACTGCTTGATTCTCTAACAATTGACTGTAAGTGCATAAAGACGAGATTTCTATAGGCATCAAGTGGTTCTCGAAAGCCTTTTGTACGTACAAACTCCTTTATATCTGCCGCGATTCTGACACTTGAGGACTTTTTTAATGAGTCTTGTTTATTTTGTAGGCTGTGTTTTTGTTGAAATTAAATCGTGTGAGGTCCTACACATATTTTTTTTCTAAGATTTAACACCATGTCTCTCTGCTATTGCAATGCCCTCGCCACATTAGGATTTTTCCTGTAACTTGGGTGCGTTTATAAACCTAGAATCTCACATACTCAAACACCCAGACCCAGAACAACTACTTGCAGATCATACAAATTTTAGTTTCGCGCTAGAATTGTATTCACGACACGCATTGCAGCAGTCAATCGCGCAGTCATTGCGCCGGCCATTTACCATAATTTAAATAAATCATTATATTTGTTACGTATGTGAGTTTCTACGAGTATGTTTGCAAAGGCACCCTTGATGCAGAAGGGGATAACTGTTTTTTAAACGAAAATATGTTTCAATCTCTTGATGTGGGAAAACCAACTGCCACGAATTCTAACAGAAAGCAGAATTTGTGGAAATACACTCCAACTGAGAAGCACAAAGATCAAACTTGAAACCATTCCCAATGCTCAATGAATCTCCCTCCAAAACCAAGATAAGCACACAACGATACTACAAAACATGATAAATTAGAAACATCAACCGCTGATCAGCATTCAAGGCCTGTACTCGACAACATTACCGAAACAACCGTTTAACCTGTTCAAGGAGACATGGTGGCAGTAAAACTCACTAATTTTGCATAGATAAGAGTTTTCGTCGTTCCACGGTAATTTACAACGTTCCCAGATTAGCGTGGAGCGACATCTCTCCGGGAAATAAAAGGATTGTCTTAAAAGATGGAGGTTTTAGTAAAGATTCTCTGGGCTTGCATGCCAAGATCTTGATTGGGGTTGATAAGAATTCGTCTTGCTTTTTATTGCTTTTATGTTCATGGTTTTGGGGAAGGTTTAAAGCAACTGCATGTACGGTTGATGTTTATTTTTATTGCTGGGCCTGATAACATTATAATTGTAGATATATAACACAAAAGAGCGGGGATCTAAGTGTTTTCTGCAGGTTTCGGAATGATATACAAGTATTCTTATTTATGTATAATGCTTTGTGACTGTCACAAATAATGCGCGATAAGATGAGGTTGCAGTTTGAAACTTCTATTTAGCCAATAATACAAATTAAAGCCTTTATGACAGTACATATTGTCAAAGATTGATTTTATACATGTTTCTGTCATAATAACATAATGTCTACGCGCTCAAGTCTTATATTTGGTTAGAATGAATTAGCCAAAATCAAGTGCATAATGAACAGTCTATTGTACATGGCTCAAAATCCTAATTTTCTAATAAAATGAACAGACATAGATTGTCAATCATTGGATTGATTTTATACATTTTCCAAGTCATAATATTTTTACAATAACATCTTCGTGCTCGAGTCTTATTTTACCACGAACGGATTAGCCATTTCGGCCATGATGAACAGTCTCGACAAAAAACAATTTAACGAAAACAAAAAACCCGTTTGCGTGAAAAATACACTAATAAAAGAAAGAAACAAGCCCAGTAGTTTAGAATACAAATCATTCACACTCAAGTCGGGGCCCCTTGGGAAGATAACATTTTAATTTGAATTGGCCCCGACTGTGAGTGTGAATGAGTGAATTCTAAACTACTGGGCTTGTTTCTTTCTTTTTGATTAGATTTTTCAGCAGTGGGTTTTTTCCTTTTTCGTTAAATTATTTTTTTTATTTCATACTTTTTAGTTTATAAATTAGTGTTGTCTCTCTAGAGACCTAACTCGGCTCAAAGCTACATAATTATGCTTGATATAGACCTTTAGCTGAAAAATGCGTGAACTTAAGTCAGCCACAGTTCGGTCCATCTTATTCCTTGGTGCTTGTGTATTCTTAGATTATTTTTACTCAAAAATATTTTATCGTCATGCTTTTCACTACGTTCCTCTTTTTGGTTGGAAAACCGTTTATTTACGAGTACTAGAAATAAAAACTTAAATCAATAACAGTCTCCTGAATGTCATTGCGGGGAAATTTGATTTGCCCGATTATGATTTTTTATCAGAATTACATGTTTACTAACATAGTTTTAAGAGCATTGTATTATTAACAATTTATGGATGTGTTACGTCTGAAATAAAATGCATATTATTATTATTATTAATAAGTAAGAAAATGAGCGAAAATTATTGTTTTGTTTAAACTTTAAATCGTCATATATCCTAAACTATTATTTAAAATGAAAAACGATTAAGGGAACCTTAAGATAATTTTAAAATACCTATTCAACGATACCCCACATGCATAGTTCATCGACTTTTTTAAACTTTCATTTTGACAATATGAGCGTCTGGTTGTCGCTGTGGTGAATATTGATCTACTGTCATGTCAATTATGACACTCGCAAGGTAAAGACGAAAAGATTGACAAAGAATTATCAATCGGCCCACGCGTTTGATTTTAGAACGCCACATTGAAACATTACATATTTACATACAACATACTTTTTACATACATACAAGGGTTTTACATACATAGACTGATAAACACATTTTGCCCTCCTTTGCGTCGCGCAGTCGGGTACCAAAAGCTTTACAACTTCTAATGTTTAACCCTAAAGTTTGAATGGATTTATACAGTAAGTGACCTTTCTGTCTTGAGTATCTAACTTACTACAATAATGTCATTGATTGAAGTTTAGCCTGCACATCAACCTACCCCAACTTGTCGATTCCAATCGAATGTGAACCTTCTGGTTTAATGTTAAAGTTGAAATCCTATTAAAGACCGTTTTGTGTGTAGGTGTGCTGTGGTTTGTAGGAAACATAATAAACTAGTCGCCCATACAGAAGCCCCTTAAATCAACAAAGATTAACTCTGCAAGATTTAATACAAATATTTGTTATATTTTCTCAAGAAGTTTCTATTCATAGGAGAAATAACACTTTACTTGAAGTTTGGTAACCCATATTTGCGAGTTTGTAAGCATATTATCCAATCAAACTTGGGAACAAGTAATTTGTTTAGTTCTAAACTTTGATTAGATTTATATAGAAGTTCCGTTTTGTTAAATCCTTTTTTGCATTTTTTGGCGTTAGGTGTTTTTATTATGATGTGTTTGTAGCAACAGGTTTTGGGAAAGTTAGTTGTCGCTTTTGTGGGGTTACAATTTCCAGGTAAACGATGTGAACACTTTTTTGTATTTAATCGAGATTTTTTGCTGAAATAATATTATTTTGATTAAGGCTCTATAACCAAATAATATTTATGCTTAGACGTTCCAGTTCGTATCTTATTTTATAATTATTATTAAACATAGATTGTAATATTTTGTCTCAAAACTAGAATTTATCGTAAAGTAGGAATTTTAAGAGATAGCATTCCTCTTTTTGTGGAATGAAAACATCTTTTCAGACTTTATTTTAGAGCTACTGAAAGCCAAACTTTGAAAGTACAAGTTACAATGTTTCAGTAAAAGAGAACAGGTAAGAATAAGTTCTTTAACTCACCAGGATACGGTTCTTGACAGCAAGGATAGTACCTCTCGTGTCTCTCCGCTGGTACTCCAAGAATGTCCCACTCCACAGATGGATAGTACTCCCGAAGGTCGATACCAACGTCCACCATATCTCCTTTCTTCTGGTTGATGTGCTTCAAGTCAATCTGGAAAAGAACTTATAGGTTAGTGAAGCGGTCGTGGAACCGTGTGTAGAGGTAATCTTGAAGCCGGAGTGCAATAAGTGGCTGAAGGGACAGGGTAGATTTTTAGTCAGCTAGAGTCTGACAGTCCTTTTCGTTTCACACTGGACTCGTTTGACGATTTTATCACCCAAAAAAGGTAAAGATTATTAGACTAATTAACAATTTACCGAGAACCCTGAACCACTTAAAAGTTGAAAGAAAGAAACAAAGGAGAAAATAAGAAATAGAGGAAAAATGTTTTTTGAGTGATGCTGTACAGGCAGAAGATAATAGATTTTTACGAATGTTTCCTAATTTTATTTGAAAAAATTAACTTTTGTCAATTTCGCTTTTATGCAATCCCTATTCTACCCGTTTCATATTTACAGGTCATACCTGATCTCCATCATAGCTCCAAGATCCAAACTTCAGGAAGCAAGTCTGCTGGTCAAACGGGAAGTATCTCACGTCGATCTCACACGAGGACTTGAAGATGGCTGGAGGAGTCCAAAGGACCTTCCCGGTGTGATGCAGGACAGCCTTGGTCATCGTTGTCACTACATATTCGCCGTCAGCACTAAGGAAACAGAAGAATAGATAAGTAATAACACTGTTCTTGTAAAACCACGTCTTCTAACTTCTCCCATGTCAGTATCTTCGATGAAATACCACTCAGGGGGGTGTTTTAGTGTGCTCTAGACTGTCCAGATTCTCATAGCAGTGAGATTAGTGGGTATCTTTTATTATTAGAGCTCAAAAATTTACTTGTGGTTTGTTTCTTGTTTGAGTTCCAATATTTTGGAGCAGTTACAAAGACCACCACGGACCACGGACGGACATAATAAATATGGTAAATATCCCGTTTTACGTTAGTATAGTGTTAGTGACCATGTCAGAGGAAGCTCGATGAGGACTCTTGATAAGTCCTTGACAATCTTAGTTAATTACAGTAAAGTATCCGTGTTGGCGCAACTCAAAGGTTTTTTGATATAACATGAGTGTTTATACGCACAATAAAAGAAATTGTATAATAGAAATCGATGTGTTTGTACCCGAAACAGTTGTATATGTAAATACTTGTACGTTAGACGAATCGCACGATTGACTTTCTAAGTAATTTCGTTTTGAATTCAGGTTTGAGCAAAATAAGCTGTCATTAACGAATTATTTCTTACAGAGTACATTGTTGTTAGAGGAATGTTAAAGCGAATGAAAATGTATGTATTAGAAATTCTAATAAGTACATAAATTTTCCTCTTTATTATTCTAATTTGGAATAATAATGTTGTTACCATTTAATGTAATTACTAAATGCCTCGTGTACAATTTTATTTTCGTAAAAATATTGATAACTATCCGGATGAAAACGGAAGAGACACTATAATTATTTACATGTATCTCCAGCATAAGAAAGGACTGTGGACAAAGAGTTTAATCACGAGAGTAATAGTAGAGCAATCTTCAAAAGTTTCCTGAGTCAACCTTGATGCAGAAGACGAAGGACAAGATTTTGTAGCACAGCTTGAAGAATACCTATGTCCAGAAGTGGACTGTGATAACCCAAGATGATTGATTGAACGATAAGTGACGTGGTCAAATTGCCATAACGATCAATCAAAGCCACTATAACTTATTGATATTAAAGGGAAAATGAAAATCAAGACATAGCCGACACAATAACCAAATAAACAAAACAGTCATGTATTGCCCACATACTGCAACGTCACATATTCATATATTACGGCACATTAAACTCCAGTGTAGTGCGTTGGCCAATTTATGACAGCCACCATAAACCTATCAAAAGGCAGCTGATACGTGAAGGGACGGTACGGTCCGAAGAAGATCAGGTGCAAGGTATGGGAGACGAGCGGGTTTTGGGAGGTATCGAAAATAATACAGCAATTTGACAGGGCCTTTCTAAGCACTTGTTTAGTAATCTTAGCAGAGAGAGAGAGAAGGAGAGAGTTTGCACTCACTTATCTAGTGTATATTGCAAACGCAGGTGCACTCTCCGTTCACAAACTTCCTCAGGTGGGACGGTCAATCTTAAACAGAGACCCAATAAGCAACCAACTGAATATGCTAGGACGGGCCTGCTTTCAAAGAGAATGATGAAGTATAATGTATCGTGAGAGAAGTTTTTCCGTTGAATTCTTCTTGCAAATCCATAATCCTAAGAAGAGAGCCTCGTGGCTCTGGCTTAACTTATCACTGTCTTCGTGATTCGGTGATTCCAATTTAATCCTTTTCAAAAGTATTTCATGGCTTTCCTTTTCCGAACTTTCACCCTATTCTTCTGATCAAAATCCTTGTACCAACTAAACCTTATCCTGTTTTCTTATCTTCCACAACGATCACCTCTATTCTCTTAAGACTTAAGCCGCTTACACACGCTCGACACAGCGTAAGATTAGTCGCACGTGCGTCTCTCATTCGCCGGCCATGATTAATCGTCCGCCGGCCTGTTTTGACACACCGTGATGTATCATTCGCGAACGCTTTCTTGTCGATATTTCGTGCAATCAATTAGGTTAAAGATACATTGCGTACTTTGTAAAAGGTCGCGACTTGTGGGCACGAAGTTTGTGTTTATTTTGCGATGTTAAGGCCTACTTTTGTTTGCAAATGTCGAAGATGTTTCTTTGTCTTTTTCAATGTTCTTCTGTTTGGCTTATTGATGGCAAAATTAATTGAATGGGCCGGGAATTTGGCTATGCATAAATAATTAAAAGTAGTAGAAAAAGTTATGGAAATAAATCAGCTTGGACATTTTAAACTGTAAGCTACGCCTCTGATTCATTTTCTTTAATATTTCATCAAAAATCATCAAAACAAATCACGACTCCATTCTCCAGACTATAAATAGTTTCAAACACAACGCCAACTCACGTTTCCTTAGTAGATTACACTTTTGGCACACCCATCGCAAAACAAAAGCCATGGCAAGAAGCTATCAAGATCCCTGTATCTAAGTGGAACGCATGACCCGTATGATTTATGTGTTCCTGGTACCGAGGCGACGGAACACCATGCATCATGAGATGGGAATGTACTGTCCATAACAACTGACTCGTTAAATCTCGGCGTTTCCCAGATTTGTGAAGCTTGCTTCACTGATTTTATGGGGTCCTATGGTTTTTGTTGCGTAAAGACTGTCAAGATGTTATGTGGGTTAAGAAAACTAATGTGTTTTCAAGAACAACATTCTGGCACAAAAGATTTCGACGAGTAAATTATGCTGAATACGTAGCTTATTATACAGGGTAAATTTTTAATTGGGTGCATTCCTTGAAATGGGTAATCGAAAAATCTTCAATGTTCGACATCGAAATCGGGGTAAAATTGTTGCAAATAAGGCCTAGTTACACCCATTACAATGATAGCACGCCCCATTTACAAGTCACTCCGTTATTAGATGATTGACGTAACAATAAATAATCTTCAAGAGTCTCTAGATCTACTCTTCCTATTTGTTTTACCATGAGGTGGTGAAAAATCTGCGAATATAATGACATGTGGCATGAAACACACGGAATGAAGAACAACTGTTTACAGAGTATTGAAGAATTTCACATTCTCAAGTGATAACGTTATGACTGGACTCAAAATAAACACGACACGAAAAATTCTCTTCCAATTAATAACTTGCACAATAACTCCAGAATTACAACAAAGCGAAATATTTTAATCAGCGAGCACGAGCATAAAGCCCCTGCAATTATGGCATCAGACACTTCTACAGACAACTTTGGTGGTACAACAATGCAATTTGGTGCAAGCTAATGTCCAAATGTTGGACGGCCAAGTTGGGAGCCGGGAAATTAATTTGCTAAACGTATTCGTACTAGGCGTATCGGATGTCGCTCGTTGTGCAGTTAGAGCACCTATGAGTTCTGTTATCCTGGTATCTAGTGGTGTTTGTTGATGGGTTTTGTTTTATATTTCGAGGTGGAATTTAAATTAACGCTATAACCTAACTTAATCGCCTAATCATCTATCAAATTCCTATTGCTGTAATACAGGTCTCCTTCCCAGAAATATAGCAAGACGTAATCCAGACCTGCACCGAATCCACTTAGCCATTGCAGTCTTTACTTTATCAAGCGTTACCTTTTGACTTCAATTTCCGAAAATTAACATTCCATGTCGCACAATTTTTTGTTGAAAGATATTCTTTTGTATTTGATGTGATGTGTCTCAATTAACCTTTCAGACGTTAACTTAAGTTAATCACCTAATATTACTAAGACGGTATTATCCTAAGATGTTTTCACTGTTGAGAAGCAGGCCTTCTCTCTGTGACAGCAACCATTAAACCATTGCCAGACCCCAGCTTAAAAGATAATTATATTTTCGGAGTCTCGTTAAAATTATCAATAGCAATGGGTTTTTTATTTTAACTTAGCAAAATCATCAAATGAGTCCTCCCACGCCGGGCAGGGCGGGAGGAACTGTTAGAATTGTAACGACTAAAATCCACGGTGTCCTTCTATAGCCCTTTATGTTACCGGAATAAGTCCCGTGACCAACTATGGGTAATTTTATTTTACTATTAGACGTTCACGATAAACATGCTGAGATACATTACTTGTTGTAAAGTACGATGTCAGGCAACCAGATGTGTTCCGATGGCACATACAATTCTTTCACTCCACCATACTCCAGGGGGTCCCATTTAAACTTGTGGTCTTCCCATTCCTGTAGGTAAAACAATGGTTAGGTTACTTATGTATTTTTATGCTCATCTCATAAAGTTACCAACATCGAGAATTAAGGCTCAATGTCAAACCATCACTTTTTTAATATCTCCTGCTGGTCAAAGGCCTCCCCATGTTTTACCAAGTGCTACTTCTACTTAGTCATGTCAGTACGCGTTCAGTCCGTCTCGTCATCTTGCCACCTCTTTTTGGCCGCACCTCGGCGACATCGTCTATCCAGCTACGTCCCATTGTGTGTATATTTTTGGCCAGTGGCTATAATGCATGGGTTTATATGACCACTCAATCTCATTTGAACCTGGCAACTTAATGTAATCTTTGGAAGTAAATCTTTTATTATCTTTCATATTACAATTCGCTGCTTTACTTGATACTAATCTAGTCCACCTCTAACGTCCATTCCTGAACAGAAGCCTCCAGCAAATTATGTCACTTCGTTAGGATCGCAGCGTGCCGCGTGCAGTCCGTCACGAATTTGCATGCATCTAAATAATTTAATACAAAGTTACTTACGTGCTCCAGCCACACGTTCGTCGTTAGAATCTGATCTTTGAGATTCTGTAACAATGAGAACAGCATTTATGAAACAAAGTTTTGAAACGTGTGTGAGAGGATTAAGTGGATGAAGGATAATTTAGTTTATAGATATTGCCGTAACCAGCGATATGCGCGCCCTGGTCTGCCCAATGAGGAAGGCAAGTCAAAGCTAATTGTAGATCATACGCCATCATAGACTAGTCCTAATCCGACCAATGACGTAGTACTATTTTGAAATAACTTTAAGATTTGAACTGATTTGAACCAATGACGATGCTTTGAACAAGCTATACTAGCGCCATTAGTTCCCCAGTTGCCATCCCCATTGTGATGCTGGTCATGCCATTTCTGCGCCCTGTGCCTGGGCATCTCTGGCACACCCCTATTCGCAGCACTGCTTATAATTGCGTTATTTACGTTTTAGAATCTCAAAAAATACAATAATCTTATCATGAGCTACTTAAAAGCTTATTGAGCATTGTATTATAATTGGATACAGCGCATAAAAATAACACAAAATTATCAGCTAAAAAGTATTCCATAATCACCTCGCCTTAGAATTTTCACTGTATTCAGCTTGCCTATGCTTATATCATTGTGATCTCTCTCTCTCGCTCAGAGTAAAACTTTGAAAACTTTTATAAAATTAAGTAGAATATCATTGTTCAATAGGAAAACATCTATCTTATAGATTTAAAGGACCCAGCAGTGCTCGGCTCTTATACTGCGGGGCACTACATTTTCCGTTGCCTAGAAAATCTAGCGCTACCAATAAGTTTACCATAAAAACTTCACTACCACCAGGAGCCCATAAACACAAAGAAACCACACAAAAACGAAATCAAACAGTTCAAATAGATTTTTGATCCTCTATACAAGTTTTGTAAATTGACTGTCGCAAACTGAACCTCTTAAGGGGGTGACTGTTGAAATGAAGTAATAGAGAAAGACGTATGATAGAAGAAAACATGCTGCACCAGCCCAAAAATATTTAAGAAAAGGACAAATAATGTCATTAAGAGGAAAGAATAGCTGCAGCCATTTCAAAAAATAGGTATTTAGAAAAACTCGTACTGTCTCTCTCACGCGTTGAAAAAACCCCGATCGTGCGATAGAGAGCGTTGCAACTCGCGACTGAATGTAAGTATTTTTTATATGAAATTTGTCTCTCGGGAGAAAACGTTTTTCACATACTAAATCACGACCAATCTTTTAGATTCTGGTGTCGATCGTTTCAGCATATTATATTCTAGGTTTGTAGGTTTTGCTTTTTTTCTTAACCTTCTTTGTTTTTTAAATACAAGTTTTTACTTCAATGAAGATTTTGTTACAAATAGTAACTTTTAGGCGCCTGTAACTTTGAAACTATTATAAATTTTGAAAAAAAGTATGATATAAGAAAGTTTTTTACTGTGTCAGATGCATTGTAAAAAATCATTGAGATAGGATAACATTTAGGGGGAAGAAAAATGGACGAAAGCTCGGTAGACGATAGTCTTAATGCCGATTAACTTCAGTTACATAAAAAAAAAAAAACAGTTGAAGTTAAAAAATAAAGTACTCTGCACTTTACTGCTGGGGCACAATATTTTCTATCGCCTAGAAAATTTAGTGCTAAAGCTATTATTAAGTTTGCCATAAAAACGCCACAACCACACTAAAAAGTACCAGGAGCCCATAAACATGACGAAGCCACACAAAAACGAAATCAAACAGTATAAATAGATTTTGATCCTTTGTACAAGTTATGTAAATCGATTGTCGTAAGTTGGGCCGCTGCCAACGTGTGGCCATCAAACAGAATTGCTCACGGGGCTCCGCTGGAATACCAACTTTGCACCGTTTAGCCCCTGATTCATGGCTATGTGATACAGCCTATTTTGTTGGGGTTAGAATTTTTTGCGGCAGTTTGTGGGTGAATGTCATTAATGTTTGAAACTGTTTTGAAATTGGGTTGGCTTTTTTAGGTGTTGTATAAACTATTAACTCTGTATTTTTTAGTTGGATGGCCGTTTATGGCTTCGGAAAATAGTCGAATATGCGATAAATTTTTGAAATGTGTTTGTAAAGAAGTAAAGATAACGATTTTTTGGGTGTAAAAGTCATGAAATAAGTTCTCCCGTCCGTTGTGGAGCGGAAAGGACTGATAGAATCTTAGTGATTAAAAATACCGTGTTCCTTCACATGACCTTAGAGTTTCAGGGCCACTGCTGGCCACAAATCCATTGTTAAATTTAAGAAAATTATATGATAAATGTATGTTAATGTATATGATAGATGTACGAGTTCTTTTGTTTCAAAAACACTTTTATTTCTAGTAATATCATGAAAGAAAATATGAATGGACTGTGTGAAGAATGATACGAAGAACTCTTTTCGTTCGAGTAAATGATACTGACAAGTCTGACAGGGCAGAATGGAAGAAGAAAACGTGTTGCGTCCGACCACAAGTTGAATAGGATAAAGGCAGGAAGATGATGATGACGTCTGGTAAAGTTATGTTGGACAAATCATTCACATTTCATAACCAATCATTCAAGATGATTACATACAAGCACGCATGCACATGTAGACACAACCAGCTTTTTACTTAACAGTTCTAGCTAACGTCAAGTCAAAGCCAAACTATTGGAACGTGTCAATACCACAAATGTTAATTTGTAGACACGACTGCTGGTCTGTGAATTGCGCGTTGATTTAAGCCGCGTTTTCACTTGGGGAAACGTCACAGAGTCATGTTGTGGGACTTTTACGTGGTTTGTCTGGCAACTTTATGGGACAATTTCGCTCGACATTTATTTTTGTATGGATAGCACTACGACAAAGACTTGTATGTTAGCGTCGACTTAGGCAGTGTCATGCGTGAGCGACAAATAAGACTCGACGCGACGTGCCACGAAGTAAGTTTTAAAATAATATCACAATAGTAGTTGAATTAGTTCGAATCGCGTTGTGTCGCGT
Source organism: Agrotis segetum (assembly GCA_036375495.1). Lineage (NCBI taxonomy): Eukaryota > Metazoa > Arthropoda > Insecta > Lepidoptera > Noctuidae > Agrotis > Agrotis segetum. The sequence goes on along the minus strand of JAQSVV010000175.1, from coordinate 4,247,779 downwards.
CGTATTCGTCGCTCACGCAGGACACCACGTTACGGTAAGCTCCGCGATCAGTAAGATATCTCAAGTGACGTCGGGCAAGAGCGTCAGCAAAATGACGGAGCCCCCTCTCAGAGGGCCAAAGCCTGCCGGGGTCGCGGGACTTATTTCCTTACCGTGACCCCGGAACATAAAGGGCTATTTAAGGACACCGTGGACTTTAGTCAGTACAAGTCTGACAGTCCCTCCCGCTTTGCCCGGGGTGGGAGGACTTATTTGATAATTTTTCCACACAAAAAAAAGTGACGTCGGGCGACATCACGTGTTTACACGACAGTGTATTTTGTTTCGACCGAGGCGCCTAAAGCGAGAAAGGAAGGAAATGTCAGACTCTAACTAAACTCCACCCATGGTCTCATATAGGTTCAATTTTAGTGCTATGGTCTTGAATACTATAAACTAGCAGTTGCCCCCGCCTTTGCTCACTTCCTCTGCCAGATACGGCCTATAACTATCATCATTGAATATAGACTCACGTAGAATATGAGTGCTTTTCACCACGGTCAAACGTTCCCTTGGAAAATGTAGGTACGAAATAAATCACGATAAATACGCAGTTCAGCTCAACAACAAAACTCTTCAACGATTTCTTTTCAAAAAGGCGATCGGTCTCATAAGCAAAGGAAGTTCGCACTTTTCCCAAAACCCCGTAGGCTCAATTTAGCTAATATTTCAAGATCTCAATCTTCTCGTAGCGTCCTAAAGCCGTGCACACATATCCTGATTTAGGTAATCGTTATGGATGTTATTCTGCTAAGGGACCCGATGTTAGGGCTTACGGAATGAGCCGAAGGTAAGAATTGTGTGATTGTACCTTAATGTTTGGGGTGATCTTTGATTTTGTGGGCACAAAACATAGACAGACCAGAATGGACCATGCCCGGGTCGACGGCGCGTTGTATTTCACGCGCACAATGAAGGGGCCCCCCTCTAGAGGGCCAAAGCCTGCCGGGGTCGCGAGACTTAGCTCATTACCGTGAGCATAAAGGGCTATTGAAGGACACCGTGAATTTTAGTCAGTACGAGTCTGACTGTCCCTCCCGTACCGCCCGGGGTGGGAGGACTGATTTGATGATTTTACAAAGCTTAAAAAAAAAGGAATATGCAGAATCTGGAATACGTCTATAGTTTTTGGCCCAAGTGATTGTTTATGGATAAGGAGAGATAAGATGGCGGCTCATCTTCTGATATTATGATCATGAAATAACTGCAGATAAAGAGTTTACGTGTCCTACTCCTTATAACTATCGATTTATAATACGAAAGCCGTATACGTAGCACATCCTAAGTAAATTAGTCTTCTGAGACAATAAAGGGCTGTAACAAGCCCAATTTCTATTAACCTATGCCATCTACTAAATGGAATTAGCCGAAATGGTCATCTTAACATCGTAATGTTCCGAGGGTCAAGTGACAGTATACCTATGAATTTGAAGTAAATGGCGCTTAATGGCACTTAACTATTAATTAAATAGAGTACCTACTTTAATATTTGAATAAAATGGAGTAAGTATGAAATTAGGGGAAGATCAAAAAAGATGATATGGGTAAAGAGTGGTGGGTGATTTATGACTAGAGTCACTCAACGAGCAATGGAAAGAGCTATGCTCGGAGTTTCTTTGCGAGATAAAATTAGGAAAATGGATATTCAGCAAAGAACCAGACTCACCGACATAGCTCACAGCAAGTTGAAGTGGCAATGGGTAGGCCACATCGCTCGTAGAACTGAACCGATGGAGAAGAAAAATTCTTGAGTGGCGACAACGGACCGGAAGACGCAGCGTAGGCAGACCTAGGTGGACCTAGATGGACTAGGTGGACCGACGACATCGTGAGGGTCGCGGGCAACCGATGCATTCAAGTGGCGAATTATCGTTCGGCGTGGCGGTCTAAGGGGGAGGCCTATGTTCAGCAGTGGAAGTCTTCCGGCTGATGATGATAATGATGATGGGTGATTCATGGGCAAACCGCAATCGTGGTGGTAAGTCGCCTGTTCGAGGAGTGGCTCGACGAATGCAACTGTATCCGAAATGCTAAGGAGGAAGCTGAACGCTTGAAGGAGACGCGATCCTCCTTCTCACGCTCCAGCCTCTGCAGGAGATACCTAAGGCAACGGGGACCGAGTGAGAGTGACTCCTTACCACCGTTAGAGAGGGCTTACAGCGACAAGTACATAAACCGTCCGATCTAAGACCAGACTCAAGTTTGATAAGATATGCTGCGGTGATACCAATTATTTGGGATAAAGAACGACGATAATTATTATTTTATATATTATATAATATAATTATTTCGTAAATTCAAGCTACGCTTTTTTAAAACAAACGTATTTGTGCTCTAAATTATTGACAACATAATTGGTTTCGCTTTTGTTTAAAATACAATGTGACTAACAAATACTGTATTAATATTTACATTATTTGATTGATAAACTAAAATATTCGAAAGTAGACAAAGGGCCGATTGTAACATGCATTTAGTGCCAAATAAATAAATGTTCCGATCCTGTCATTCACGTTTGAAATTGATAGTGGTAGAATATTTAAATTTTTATTAAGTTAAGCGTTTCAATTATTTAGTGATGTGTGATGCAAAACAGCCCACGGATTTCAAGTCACTTTTAAAAAACTGCTCAATTTTAAAATTTATTACAACATTTCTTGCTCGAAACTCAATCAACCATCTCATAACCGAAGCAATACAACCTCGAATATTGCTCATTACACCAAAGTCAACCCTTACACGACGTCTCCTCCAGTTAAATTGCTCAATGAATATTCCAGAGCATTCCAAACTAAGGAGATGACACACAGATCATGTGCGGAATCATGCATAAACTGGAATGGACAAGACTCAATGCAAGTTGAGCAATCTCCTTTATAAACCTGCTGGGGAATAATGAACTGTGTTACTTCAAACTAAGGTTGAGTTTTGAGTGTGTGAAAGAGAAAAGTTGGGACATTGGTGTAATTTTATTACACGTATTTGTCACTTGAGTGTTACACAGTGTGCGGTAAATGTGTTTCTTTGTTATGTGATGGATTTGGGAATAAAGTAACGATGTGTGTGAGTGACCTAATTTGTGATTGTGTATGCCCGCTTGGTTTTCACAAGTAATTTCGTTGTAAGTTAAAATAATAGGACTAAATTGAATGATCAAAATAACTAGCAGTTCATTTGTTTTTCGTTTGTTCTGAGTAAATATCACGAACCTAGTACTAGATTAGCGTGATGGAGTGCAGCACTTCTCATAAAGGAGACTTGGTGACTTACGAAGTTGCAGTGAAATAATAGCTGTCACTGGCCCAGGCAGCCCAGGCTTGTAAAGGTTCCTGCCGGGGTCGCGGGACTAACGAGCTATCGTGATCTCGGAACATAAAGGGCTATTGAAGGACACTATGGATTTTGGTCAGTACAAGTCTGACAGTGCCTCTCGCTCTGCCCTGGGTGAGAGGACTCATTTGATGATTTTACCACGCTCAAAAAGTCCCGCAAAGGTTTTCTGTTCCGCACATTTGTCCCAGTTTTTATCGTTTTTTATTAATAAACATCCTTTCAATCTAAATTTCGCATTTAAAATTGTAAAGGTAGTAAAGAAACTAAGGATGAAATAAGGCATAGAAAGGCCCTTCTATCTTACAAAATTGACTACAATATAGCAACACAACGTCTAAGACTTAATTAAAGGAAATGTATCTCTGTATGTATGCAACAGACTGTTAGACAGTTCGTAGTTACCGCACCGGTAATTAACATCTCACTTGTAATCACCGGTAGCTGAGCCACTATCGTCACTATCGCTGGTATCGCTGCGATAAACTATCATAGACAGGCTGAGGTGTAATTGTGAACTATCGTATGTCAGAAATTGTAAGTCTTACTAGAATTGATGTAGGGAATTTGAATTGACAGAATAACAAAACTAAATTAAGATAAGAATTCATAAGAATTATAAGAAACAGATGCTGAAACAACAATAGTTAGTATTAATAAATAATAATATTCCACAACTATCACACAACGCCATCTAGTCCCAAGCTAAGCAGAGCTTATTTACTAGTAAAGTGATAAACGTTCGTTATATTTTCTAAATACATACATATTATAGATAAATTACACCCAGACACAGAACAAATGATCGTGCTCATCACACAAACATTTGTCCTGGGTGGGAATCGAACCCACGACCTCCGGTATAGCAGTCAGGGTCACTAACGACTAGAACAACAGGCCAGTCACAGTTAGTGAACATTAGTAGCAGCAAGTTTCAAATCCACATTACTACTTTTCGTTTGTAATGTTGTGTGGACGTTCACAGCAGTTCTCTTCATATTATGAATAGACGAGAACTCTGTTGGTTTAGCTAGTACTCGCAAAGATTAACTATTTGGCAATGTTTTTGTGGGTTCAGAAGTTTTCAAGTACATGGTAGCATAATTAATTATTTTAAACGCATTAACGCATGCGACGCGCATCGTAAAGATGATTTTTTTGGAGAAAGAAAAAATTCAGATTGTAGCTTGAAGGTGTGGGTTGCAATGGCCTAGTTGGTTAAGGCGTCTGGAGTACCTATTCAGAAGACGCGGGTTCGAATCCCACTTCTTTTCTCAAAAAAAATCATAGAAGCCTTATGTCCGAAACAAGTGGACTAGCCATGTTTGTTCACGACCAATCCTGGAGTGGAGACCGGCCAGTGTAGAACGCCTTCAGCTAGATCGACGAATATAAGGTATTTGAGACACACACACAGACGGAGAACAGATTCAGATGGCGCAAACTGGGAGAGGCCTATGACCAGCGTGGACTGTAATAGACTGAGTTAATTGATTGATCCTGGAATTTGGAGAACGACTTAATTATACAACAAAAAACCAATCACCTAGTTAAGTTTTAGTTATGAAATACTAGCTGTTGCCAGCGGCTTTACCCGCCATAACTCGAAAATAATCCCATGGGAACATAAAATCGGGATAAAACTATCCTACGTCATAATCCAGGTTATAAACTAGTTGTGTACCAAGTTTTAGCCAAATCTGTTCAGTGGTTTTTGCGTGAAAGAGTAACAAACATACCTGCATACACATACATACATCCTCACAAACTTTCGCATTTATAATATTAGTAGGATTACAACGTGATATTATTTATATGGTTGTGTCTACGTTAGACAATTTTTTTACAATCGTTCAGGGAGTACAGAATACAGGAATTTTGTTGTTGACCTAATGTTTCATTTTAAAATCCTACACAAAACTACTGAACATCTAGCTACATCTTTTGAAGAAGTTTCGGCTACTCTTCTGATCCCTCGGGAAATAACGAAGCTGAGAGCTATACCGATTTATTTCTCGATTTCTAAAATCGCACAAAATGCAATAATGCTCCTAACAGCATTGGTTGTATGTTTTCAAAAGGGAATGTAATTTACTATTGGATGTTGGGTTTTATGGTAGCGATATCTAACGTGCATTAGATGTAATTGTGCTCTGAATGTTTTTGGGTTGTGGAAATACGAGGATCTTTATAAGATAGAGGAGAAATGAGGCAAATCATCAGTGTGTTAATACTGAAGACTTTTTGTTTATTTTGGTAGTTTTTGGCTAAACAATTACGGCCGCACAGACCGATCTTCAGGTTAAGCCGCGCTGGCCGAGGTTGGTCTGTGTATGGATGACCATCTGACATAGCAAGTTTCCTCCGTGCCTCGGAAAGCATGTAAAGCTGTTGTTCCCGGCTGTCATTTGAAGATCTTTATTGATAGTCGTTACTGTTAGTCAGAAGCTGACAACCACTCTTACTATGGGGTATCGTATTACCCAGTTACTGGATTGTGGAGGTCCGATAGGCAGTCGCTCTATTTAAAACTCTGATAAAGTTTCAGCGGCATCTGGTTCGACAGGAAGCCTACCCCAGTTGGCAAAAAGCTAGGTAGATGATGATTATTGTTGTTTATTTTGGAGCATCTCATCATCATCATCAGCCTATATAATGTTCCCACTGCTGGGACACAAGCCTACTTCCTCTCTGTGAGAAGGAGTGGGCCATAATCCTCACGATGTTTCCTTCACCGTTTTGGGAGCAGTGGTGATGAAATAAATTACGCGAAGTAATGCGCCTGGCGGGGTTCGAACTTACGACCTACAACTCGTAAATCGAGGCCGATACCACTGGGCCACAACTGATCTTCCAGGAGCATCTAAGCATTAGAAAAGCATGCACGACGTAACGTTATAGCGCTATCACAGTTTCACTGTTATCGTGAGTGAGAGAGAGTCTACGACTCTATGTGCAAATTCGTTAAAAATCCGAACCTAAAACCATGCAATATGGATGGTTAAAGAAACTGTTTCTACAGGCACTAATGAGCTTTGCCTTTAAGCTAAGCACTCTGGCAGCGGGCCAGAGGACATTGCCGAAGAAAAAATCTTTGTACTACTCAGTTTGATCAGTTTTTAAGTAACTTTACTTGGGTGAAATTTCGGTATTGGAAGCAGTTTTGAATTTAACGAAGTCTTATTTAAAATTGATGACATAAAATAAATTAGTACTCCATATTAGTAATCTTCACTGATACACCGTGCAGTGTTAGTCACTAGTTCATTTTTGGCCAATTAACTAAAGCAAAAAGCCCTAGAGCGCATAAGAAAACTGAAGGATGGTTAGTGTGTGCAAGTCTACCCGCGAAGTTGGTCGAAGTTGACCGAATACGATAGTGTAGAAGGGCACTTCGCTTCGCAATGCTGTGCAATTTCGGCTCGCTTCGGGCGAATTCCATTTGTTGTCGGTTATTGCGACCGAGTCAAAGGGCATAATGAGCTCCTCGCGAAGTTGCACGAGTGTGTGGACACATACTTCGGGACTTCGATCAACTTCGACGAGTACCTACTTCGTCGAGGTAACTTCGCAAATAGTGTAGAGCAGGCTTAAGAGTCTGATAGTCCGTTCCAGGCTGGCCACTGAGGGTAAGAATAAAAATAAAACTAAAAAATACTCTCACAGGATAAAATTTTGTACCTACAAATAGTACTTAACCATCGAATTTAAAAAAAAAACGTCCTCTTAAGGGATCAGTTATGAGAGATGAGGCTTTACCACAAGCTCTTAACGCGATCTAGTTAAGGCTATGGGAAAGAGACAGAGCTATGCAAGTCGCCTAGCGCCATATCTTTCCCACAGCCTAAAGATTCACGCTTTAATAGTTCATGTTAGGCCACCAGGTAATGAAAATTTGAACAGAAGAATGACATTTCTGCTGATGTTTTCTTATGATGTTCTTTTAAGACCATCAAATCAATTTTGATCAGTATGAATACCTCGTAAGTCCCCAAGGCTATTTGTCTGTAACTAGGTATTTTACAACGCGACATCCAGACACCATTTAACGTTTTACTGTTGTCATTTCTCCAAAACGTGTTTCGCTTACACAAAATTGAACATGACTTTTGTATTGTCAGCAGTTTCGTCTGTTCTGTGTTAGCGGAGGCGAAAATACGATAGCTGTGACGCAAGGGTATCAAATGGTGGATGGAAAGTGGTTATTATAGTATTGTTTTTATTGTCAACTCCAGTATCAAATGTACGCTCGTCTTTTAAGCTTTGTTTGGCCACCGTTTCTGAGCTGAATATTTCGTTATTTTGCGATGAATTATTCAAGTATTTATTGCCTGTCGGATTTTGCTTTCCACTAAAATTATATTACTTACATATTTCGAGTACCCAGCTAAATTCTTTCAGCTTTGTCAAAGCTGGTAGATTTCTTTCTCCAAATATTTTACTTCAAGCCAGCCTACTTTACGATTCTCTCGAAAACGAAACTAGAAATATAAAACCAGAAAGAATGCCTGAACACAGAATAAACAAGTACTACCGTATTCAGTTTATTTGCTACTTTTAAAACCCACAGCATTCCCGGCAGTGTTTATCCACGTTATACCATCCAGTACACAACGTTCTCGCACGTATTAAACTTTCACGAAAACCAAAAATACTTCGAACGAGGAGATCAAACCAATTTCGGAAACATTTCAGGCACGCAAACTCGGGTTCTGAATGGCTGAGTCATAAAACCGGTTCAAACCGGCCACGAGCCGAGTAGACCCGAGTGCAGCCGAGGATGTCCGAGGATAGCCGAGGACTATGCAGAACGATCGAGAACAGCTTACGTGGCCGACTGCATAGCAATTAAGAGTCCCCCGCTCAGACTGTAAACGTCAATTTTATTTCAATTAAGGACCCTTTACAACTGAAGTCGTTAGCGACTAGGTTATGCGCAAATAAAATTTTCTCTGCACCAGCTAGCTGTTTGTAGTACTGGATTGGAAAGAGTTTATTTTCGATACATGCAGTTTATTTTTGCAATCAGTTTTGACTCTGAATAGTTCAGTTTTTGATCGAAATTGGTCTGTTTCCAGTTTATGAAGCTGCTGAACGCATAGCATGACACCGTAAAAAAAAGGTTTTTAGGGAAGAATAGATAAATGACGTGATGTAGGTAGATTTCTAACGCCCTAAGCATGGTGATTATTTTGATTGAAAAGTAATGTTTTTCTTCTTCACGAACTTCTGTACAGCTTAATCACGAAGTATTTTGAAAAAAAATATTGGTTAATATATCATCGTAGGTTGAAGTTGAATTCACAGATGTCTATGAATATTAACAAGGTATTATTAATTCAGTAATCCACAGACTCATGAGAAGACCCTGTTTTCATGCAACACTCCAATGCGGGGATCTTTGCTCAATAGTAATATGGTCATACTTATGTAGTTACAGCCGCCAGCACATCAACCTATCTTAAACTGACAAATTTATTTTCAACCATATCACAATATTGGGAGGTTATTATTATTTTTAACAAACCCACCACACTATTCCTAAACTACTGCAACACCTGAAAGCCAGAATCAACTGTGGCAATGTAGCTCGACCTGTCCCGGAGAATGAATTTACTTGTCTTGGAATTTGCAACGAAATTAATCAGAAAAGAATAGTAGAGGAATAGTAAAAATAATTATTATGTTTCCACTTCCCTCCATGTAAGCAGGAGACCGAACAAAACAAGACCAATAGGCACAAAGGGATATACAACCGGGAGAAGCTCAGTTGTCTAGCAACACGGTTAAAAATGACTACTGATTTATGGGTCCTAAATTGTGAGCTACTATATTTAATAGAAGGTTAATGTTTGCTTGGTAAAATTTCACAGATTGGGGTATTTGACTTGCTAGATTTCCAAATAGATAAAGAGTAACAACAAACCAACATCCCAAAACCTAAAATTGTTTAAACAAAGACGACATACGATACATTTTGAAGCACTAAAAATACACAATAAATGTCGTGGAACAACCTCTTTGTGCCCATAGTTAACATTCCTTTAACCAAACTAAATGTTAAGGCCACGTCTGGAATTTGTCCGCTGAGTAACTTTCACGTAGTTGAAATGATAGTAGTTTGGTCCTTACCTACCTTTTATCCTGTTTTGCCGCCATTCTTTGAAATATATTTTTAATGAGACGTTTGAATGTTTTTTTAATTGGGAGTAGTAGTTTTGTAAAATGAAATCTTGTTGGTAGAAATTTTGAATGGAGCAGAATATTTCGTTTTAAGAATAAGATTTCAGAGCAAGTGCAAGCAACTCTTTCGTGGATATATTTTTTTATTCGTTTGGGAAATGCCGTTGATTATCACGTTAATAGACGTTTATATATGAGAATTTAAAGAAAAAATATCGCGAAAATGAACGAAAAAATTATGGTAGTCGTAACTTATAACAGTACTTTCCAAAATGATAATAGTTGATACCAATATTATGGCTTACGTAGTCCAGCCCCTATAATTAGGTTTATAAGGGCTGGACTACGTAAGACTTGGAAGATGTTTTTTCAACCAGTAAAGACGTAAAAACAAAAAAAAGAAAACCTACTCAAACTGCTGCAAAAGAGAAGCCATATTTGTAAAACTTACACACACTGGCTGAACAGAATGAAAGAGAACGCAGGTAACAAGGAGGTAGTACAAGGAAGCTGTAACTCCGCTCGTTCATTACACCCTGGTAATTAAAGTTGCCTTACTTACTTGTTTGACCTGCTAACGAACTGACACTGAATACTTGTGAACACACACGGTGAAGTAATAAAGAAATTGATTATGAAAGAGGCTTTATAAAAAGCTAGGGAGTCATTTTGAAATATGAGAAAAATTGTGAGTAATGTTTGACCATCGGTTTAGATTAACATAATGAATCCGATTCATTTCCGGTCATCGAGTGTTTGAACTGTACTGTTTTGTATCAATCCTACTACTAATAAAAAGGCGAAAGTTTGTAAGTATGGATGTATGGATGTTTGTTACTCTTTCACGTAAAAACCACAGAAAGGATTTGGCTAAAATTTGGTACACAGATAGTTCACATAGGATAGTTTTTATCCCGATTTTATGTCCCCGTGGGATAATTTTCGAGTTGTAGCGGGTGAAGCCGCTGCCAACAGCTAGTTTTTTATAAATTGTAACTGGAAATGAAATAAGAAAAATACAGAGATAACTCATACTTCAATGACTTTTCTATCGCTTTTACAAAACATTTTGTATATTTGTTGTCTCATTTAATTATTTCATCAATAAAATATTTTTATGTTTTTTGAAGTTGAAGGAAAAATATCATAGCCTAAGCGTCCAAGAAAGGTCAGGTACAGCTAAACCTGTTATTCTAAAATGCACATTGACAACTTAGACCGGGATCTAAACTCGGTTTTTGTATTAATAACTTTACGACAGTAGAAATAAAGTTCGAAATTCAAAAAATCATTTTTGATTTAAAGCTTGGTCTAAGGTAAACGACGTTTTGTAATAAAGCCGGATATGATTTGAAGAACATAAATATTAAATACGAGTATCATGTGTAAAGAAATAGAGTGTTTTGCAAATTCAAGTTTTATCTATTCATCTATCCGTAGTTTTAAGTAGAAAACCAAGCTAATCTATCCAATTAAAAACCTGGTAACCCCTACAGACTGTATGCGGTCTAATCTTCAAGATCAGGTTGGAACTTCCACAATTTATGACCGTAATAAATATTCGCGAACTCAACTCGAGAACTAGACAATGGATGCGTTTTAGTATTCCTTGGCGTGCATTTCTGCATGAAATGAGTGCCAAAATTGATGGCTTTTTCAATTACTTTGTCTAAGAAACTGAAGTGTCGTTTAGTATAATTTTGAGTGAATTATTTATACTAATCATCATTAGCCTATTTATGTTCCCACAGCTGGGATACAGGCCTCCTCTCTGAGAGAGGGAGTGAGCTATAATCCACCACGCGGGCCCCGTGCGGTTTGATGGATGTCACATGTTTTCGAATTTTTGGTTCTTGGACATGTCGGTTTACATAAAATACACGAACAGTCAGACTCAGACCAACCACAAATCCGTCCCACCCGAAGCACGTAGTACAGCCGTCGATAACGCAGCCACTTTACCAACCGAAACGTCCACAACATGATATTTTTTGTTCCACAAATATTATAATGAGTAATGTCCTTTTGGTGTGGACATACTCAGCAAAATTCTTATTGTATTTTTATTAAATTTGTATTAATTCTGTGTGTGTCCAATACCGAATAAATGTTTTCACATGCGATGATTGACCGTCTTAATTATATTTGTAGTTGGTGGTATCGTGTAAAATACTGATATTCAGCTGCATCAGTACCCTTAACCGAATTTTCACTCTTTTACTTTACAGCGTCTTTCCAGTATTTACAGCGTTTCTGTACGAAAAAATAGAACAGCGCCTCTGGTGTGTGAAGAAGGAACTAATTTTGTCATTGAAAATTGTCAATTAGAAATTGTCAAAGTTCCAGTTTACTTTACGCCTCAAATACTGAAAATTCGTGCTAAGGGTACTGGTTCGACTGGAAGCCGACCCCAATTTATTTGGGAAAAGGCTAGGCAGATGATGATGAGTGGGTGGTATCAGAGCGTCAGCAAGCAGAGAAAATGGTGAAATCTCGTAAAGTGACTACATTTGCTTCCGCAGAATTAATGCATGACGACCACAACTGCTCTGCCAATAGTAGTTTTTTCGTTTAGCTATTATTGCGTTACTAATAGTAATCTATTATAGTTCAAATTGAAAGGTTGGGTTAAAAGGTGAGAGTCAAGACGGTACAGTTGGTTGGTACAGTTTTTGATACCTATGAGGATTTTATTCGTTGAGGTACACCCGCCATTTTGACTCTCTTTACGAAGGTGACAGGAGCTCAAGCTCGGCTCTGAGCCGGAGGATTTTGATTTAGGGGATGAAAATCATTAAATGAGTTAATGATTTTCATCCCCTAAATCAAAATAAAAAACTCGACTTTCTTGAGTTGTGTCAATTTAGTCTGAATTTAGCTTTCTTTTCATCTTCTAAAATCTTGCAATTAATGGTCATTCTCCTTCTTCATTAGCTTTAAAATAATTAAAAGTATCAAGAAGTTTATGAAGGAAAATAAAGAAAAACTATTCGCCTCTTTCCTGAAACAAACTCGACTCGTAAAGTACAGCGGGTGCTATTATTGGAAACTGTTTATAATTGGGTCGTTAATCGTTGGCCACTGAGCTGTTACCAAACCCACATTTGGGATTTTCTTTTCAAAAATATGGGCAGGTTTTTTTTTTAAATTCTACTTTGTTGGATTTATTTCGGTTTGAAAAATCTATTCTTAATATTATGAAGCTGAAGAGTTTGTATGGTTGAACGTGCTAACCTCAAGAACTCCTGCTTCCAATTAAAAAAAAAAACTGTTTGTGTTGTATATAGCTCATTTATCGAGGCAGGTTTTAGGCTATACAATGCAACGTGTAACGTTAAATGCACAAAACCTCTCGTGGGGTAACTCAGCCCATGTTACTGAACAATGTTTGTTCTAAGAAATTTGGGAATTCGCAAAAAAAATATTGGTTTTTCATACAAAATGAGAAGTTGATCGGGCCCATCAGTATATTTTTTTTTGTGAATTTCCCAAAAGTCTTAGAACAAACATTGTTCAGTAACATGGGCTGAGTTACCCCACGAGAAGTTTTGCGCATTTTACGTTACACGTTGTATAACATCATGCTAATACCAAAAAGGAGCCGAGTAGCTGATGAAACCGCGGGTAGCAGCTAACAGTAGTCACAGCGAAAATTATACTCAAACATAACAAGGGAAAATGTAGACATAGTATACGATAGCTTGCCTTTTAAGTTCTGTCGTTTAAATGTTTGCCGCGAATTTCGAATAGGAACTGTTCAATATTCAAAATTATTGGAATTTAGAATATCGAATCAATTGAAAATTTTAAAATAAATTCAATTGCTTAGTCACAGCGTTGTTTTGAACCTGTTAGGTAACCTATAAAAATGAATTTGACTAAGGAAAACGTCCGCGCAATAATTTTCTACAACTTCCGAAGAGGCCTAACGCGGTTTCAATGTTTCGAAGAGATAAAATCTGTGTTCTATGACGAAGCCCCATGCCTGCGGATGATCAAAAGCTGGTATTTGGAATTTCAGTGTGGACATACCAGTTTTAATGACAAATCTCGTGAAGGACGTCCAAAATCCGCATTCACTGATGATAACATCGTTGCTGTGAGAAAACTAATACTCGAAGATCGTCATGTGACATATCGGGAGATAGAGGCGGTATTAAGCATTTCAGGGACAACTATTCAGAAGATCTTGCATGACGCTCTTGGTGTGAGAAAGCTAGTTTCCCGTTGGATTCCGCATTTGCTATCTGATGATCATGAGGCGACCCGCGTTAACTGGTGTAAGAAAACTCTTTAAAGTTTCAACCAAGGAAAGTCAAATCACGTCTACGACATTATCAGTGGTGATGAATCTTGGATATAAGCCTACGATCCTGATTCAAAACAACAATCCACAATCTGGGTCTTTCAAGACGAGCTTAAGCCGACGAAAGGTGTTCGCTCTCGAAGCACTTCAAAGAAGATGGTGGCTATTTTCGTAGCAAAAACGCGTCATGTTGCGGCAATTGCACTTGAAGATCTTAGAACAGTTAATGCAGAGTGGTTATACCACAGTTGGCTTACCCCAAGTCATCGCCGAACTTCGAAAGTCCAACCCCAAGCGTCGCATCATCCTACACCACGACAACGCAAGCTCACACAGCGCTCGTCAAATAATTGAGTATTTGAACCAGGAAAACATAGAAATTCTTGATCATCCTCCATACAGTCCCGACCTAAGCCCTAACAAATTCTTTACATTTCCTACAATAAAAAAATCTCTTCGTGGTCAAAAGTTCCAGTCCGGTGAAGAAGCAGTCGACGCTTTCAAATCAGCTGTAGTGAACACCCCTACTTTGGAGTGGAATAAATGCTACAATAACTGGTTCGAGCGAATGGAAAAGTGTATAAAACTACGTGGTGAATACTTTGAAAAGCAATGAAAGGTATTATAAGGTTCTATTTGTTTTTTTTTCTTCAAACGACAAAACATAAAAGGCACGCCACGTATGTAGATAGAAATATGGACGAAATGTAACTTCAGTTACTTAAAGGCTTTATCTAACTAATATTATAAACTAGCGGCCCGTCCCGGCTTCGCACGGATGGACATAACGATTTTCGTCCTCTAAAACCTGGCGCTGATGGTTACAATTACAACAAAAAAAGAAATAGCCAAATTGGTCCAGCCGTTTTCGAGTTATGAGCTTAGCAATACATTCATTGCGATCCATTTTTATATAGAAGAAAGATATAGAAGATGGGATTTGTGAGGATGAATGGAAGCTTTCACAAAAACCATTGAACGTAAAAGTCGGTAGTAGGGACAATAAAAAACGATCGCCACAGGTAAAAAAAATAAAAACAAGAAAATAATTCATATAGAAATCTAGAAAAGCATACGTAGAAAAATCTTTAAGATAGTTCCGTAATCGCACCCACTGAATAATATACAATATGCATACATACCATGTCTGTAAAATAACTGTATTATAATTGTGCAACCACGATTCTTCCCTTCCTTTTGCCTTCGCCCTCGCCGTATTCGGATAAAAAAAGAACATAATTCATATCCATACCTCTGGCCTTAACGTAACACGTGTTAGCATTATTCAATAACTATATCATACAAGTATTTCATTGATTACTAAGCAACAAAGTTGGCGGCCTAACTGAATTGAATGTTCAGAATTAGTCAAATGCCTACTTATTTATATTTTATACATAATTTTAGTATTAGTATAATTACACTATAAAACACACAATCACTTAACTGGTTCGACGTACACTTCTCAACCAGGGGGGGTATTACAACGTCTTAAAACCAGGCTTGTTCCAGTGAGTGAATGAGATGGCGCTAGACGACTTGTATAGCTCTGTCACTTTCACTCGCCGGAATAAGCATGGTTTTCGGACGTTGTAATACCCCCCCAGGTCCAGTTGAAAACCAGCGTCAGGCACTTGTTGCCTGACATTTATGCTGAACTGGGCCTGTTTGGAGCAGCCGTTGGGCAAACAATTTTTGTACCAAATAGTTTTAAGTACTTAATTAAAAAAAAAAACACTTGTGTTTTTTAATTTTTGTATGTTTTATTATTGTGCTTTGCCCTCGTGTCTGTGCCAATAAATGATTTTTCTTTCTTTCTTTCTTTTACTTCGATACCTATCGTCAATAACTTAAATATTCACACCTCAACTCAAAATAAAGCACAAAAGGCGGCCATCATACATCGTTACTTACTTTTATAACAGTGAAAAGAAACCCCAATTCACTTCATATCACACAAAAATCTATTCAACCATAAAGGGAAAATGGCGCGAATGGTGTATTGATTACCGTAAACAACCTTACCTGCGGTTGCCATGGCAACCAGAGGGTTCCACAGGTGTGGGCTGCCCTCATGGGCCTAATCAAATATTAAGGAAATATCTATAAATAATAATGTTCAGGCATGTAAAACTGCTGTTGTTTAGACATTTTGAATGTTTTAGTACAAAAGGGTTATAGTTATTCTTGATTAGCAGATCAATTTATTATACTAGACAATATAAAATGCAAGCTTTTGAATTCATATAAAATACTAGCTGTTACCAGCGGCTTCACCCGCTACAACTCGAAAATTATCCCACGGGGACATGAAATCGGGATAAAAACTATCCTATGTGTTAATCCAGGTTAAAAACTATCTGTGTACCAAATTTTAGCCAAATCCGTTCAGTGGTTTTTGCGTGAAAGAGTAACAAACATCCATACATCCATACTTACAAACTTTCGCCTTTATAATAGTAGTAGGATAGAAATACGAGGCTAATTGATTTCTGAATTATAAAATTGAGACCTTTCAAATGGATTTAAGGCTATAGTCAAACAGACAGGCGAAATTAATGCGATCCGAAAATCACAGAAAAGCGAAAGCTTCAAACAATTTCATACATAACAAACAAAAACGCGTCGCTTCGCGTTGGCCACGCCTCGCCTGTCTGTTTGACAATAGCTTGAACGATGCCTGAATGAAAAATCTGTTATTTCGCGACATTTGACAAAAGGAGAATAGTAGAAAAAAAACTATACCGTTGATCCCAAGTAGAATATGATAAATGCAGAATGATGATTAATATCGCGCTAGACGACTTGTATAGCTCTGTCTTTTTCCCACAGCTTAAACTGGATCGCGTTAAGAGCTCGTGGTAAGGCCTCAGCAATCAGAATTCGATAAAAATTCTTTGGTACATTAAGATGGAATGAAAAAGACAATTTTTAGCTAACTATGCAAAAAACAAACTCGCAAAGATAGGTAAAATATTTTTGCTTCTCATATTATTAGTACGATAAATTATCTTTGACAAATTCGGTATAAATTACAGGTCTGAAAAAGTAGATATTTTACATATATGACATATTAGGCGCTCGTATCGCTAAAAGTGACATGATGAAGTGCCTGTTATTAGTTTGACAAACAAGTGTGCGACAAGTCATTTGTTCGACAGGTCGTTGAATCGACAGGTCATAATGTCGACATAACGATAGAGGGAAAGTTTTTTTTTTTTAGCCTGGTAAAATCATCAAAGGAGTCCTCCCACCCCGGGCAGGGCGGGAGGGACTGTCAGATTTGTACTGACTAAAATCCACGGTTTCCTTCAATAGCTCTTTATGTTCCGGGGTCACGGTGAGGAAATAAAACCCCGCGACCCCGTCATTTTTGCTGACGCTCTTCGAGGCGCCGTCGACCCGGGCTTGGTCTATGGTCGGACAGCGAGTTGCCCCTTACTCGCTGTCCGCTTTTCCGCAGATCGTTACAACTTAACATTTTTATTTTAACCGGAACCACATTGAACCGGTTCAATCCCGAATAAACAAGTTTCTTAAATTCATCTGCTTCTGTGGTTAATCCCTTTTCAAATGTTTTAAGTAGACCCATGAGGGCTATCCATGGATGCGGAGAGGTCTGTAGGTGTGGACCCGTTACCATGGTAACGCACCATCAGAGGTGAGTTATTTGCACATGAAATTAGAATTTATTGATCGTTGAGGTTGAGGAGAGCAGGAGCCCGGTGGTGGACCCCGACTTACGAGGTTGTAGGTCGTGGGTACGAACCCACTTTTACACGTTACTTTGTGTAATTATTTATTTCATTACCACTGCTCTCAAATCGGTGAAGGAAAAACATCGTGAGCAAACCAAAATGTCCTAGGACCAAAAATTTGAAGACATGTGACATTTACCACCCGCATCTGTCTCTTTTCTGTTTCTTTGATGAAAGCCCCATTTTTTTTCTGGTAAAATATATAATGAGTTCTTCCGCACCAAAAATTTACGCTGTTCCTTCGGTTAGCCTTCGCGGTCCAGGGTCTTGGTGTGCAGCTTAGACGTTCCACGACCCCTTAAAGAAACAGACGTTAGAGCTAGTACATACTGTGCGCTCAGCTTTGCGTTGAGCACGTTGGTGGCGTACACATACCGCGCTAAGCACGGCGTTCAGCGCGCGCTATTTAGAAATCAGTATCAAAATGCTCGATCACCATTTTCGAAAATAGCGTCGTTTCTAAACAAAAGCGCGCGTTGAATGTACAACAAAATTGCCACTCATGTATCTCAAAGCGCGCAGCTGACGCCCGAGCAATGCCGTTTGCCCGTTTCTATCGAAAAAATTTAAACGCGCGAGTGACACGCGCTTGCATGTGTACTCTTCAATAGAATCCGGGGTTCTCAAAACGCGCGTTAGCAAGCGCGCGTTTCAAAACGCCCGATGTGTGGCCGCTCTAAAGTTGTGGTTAGGTGAGTAATGGGTGAGTACTACACAGTAGACCAGCACATCATTTCACCACAATCGATTAAAAGATTTTGAACTTTATCGCATTAACAGAAGGTTTCTATTTATAACCACGCTACAAATAAGTGAGAAGCTATAGTGTTTGGGGTCAGGGGATGTTGTGTTGCTCCCTCACACCCCATAAAGTTTTCATTAGTAGAGCTACTGTACAGTGGCACGTTGTGTAATCTATACGTAACGAGCTTTGTACTAAAAACATTTTCTCAAAACTAGGTGTGTCCAATTTTAACGTAGATAGTTATCTTAAGTTTATTATAAACTGTTTAATTTACTAGATCATTGCTTATTGGTCGTGAGACTAACGAATGCCGTGACCCCGGAATCATCATTATCATTATCATATTACCATATTACAGTTGCATTGGCCATCAGTTCTGCATACTATATGGCCTGCCCACTGCCATTTCAACTTGCTCATTCGTTGGGCTATGTCGGTTACTTTGGTTCGTCTACGAATCTCCTCATTTCTGAATCGCGTAGAGAGACTCCAAGCATAGACCTCTACATATCTCGTTGGACTATACTGAGCTTACTAATGAGGCCCATAGTAAAAGACCCCGGAATATAAAGGGCTATTGAAGAACACCGTGGCTTTTAGTCAGTATAAGTCTGACAGTCCCTCCTGCTCTAACCTAGGTTGGTATACCACGCTAAAAAAAATATTAAGATAAATAAAACGAGAAGTAGATAAATCTAATTCCATGTCTTAGTACTTTAAGGTATCATCAAAGTTGATGGGTCAGCCTGCTTTTTATTTTTTCGCTTTTGATTGCGAATAAAAGAAAAGTTTGAAATTAAAATAAACACGCATATTTTCCTATTTGAGACTTGAGTAGGCAGACACTACAGAGCTCCACCTGCTAACTGCGATCCTATCGTTCCCTCCACATTCATACATAAGGATATAAGGACACGCCGGTAACGCACTACTCATTTCTAAAATTACTTATAAAGGTTTAGCAATAGTAAACAATATTCGTAGTAAATTAACCGTGTCTTTATTAACTAGTTGCTTCAATTTTAAACTAAATTCCAATAAATCACATGCACCTGTTGTACTAACTCGAAACTAAAACAAAGATTCACACAGTACTACACTAGTTATAAAAACCTCATTATATTAAAATAGTAGCTAGGTATGTTTGTCGGAGAAACAATAGCTTGATTAGCCAATTCATCATCTTATTAGGCCACATTATTAATTTATGAGAGGATGAAAACTGATACCACAAACTTTGTCAAGAGATTTTCTTTGCTTCGAAGTTTCAAAGGTTTCAGAGGAAAAAAATATATTGTTTTCAAGTACTCACCAGATCAATCAGTTGTGACAGCCTTAGCCCGAGTTTCACCAGCACAGTATTATTGTTTTTATCAACAGGACGTATCAAACGGTTGTAGTTACTCAAAAGATCATCGTAAAGGCGCTTCGCATCGGGGTTACCGTAACAAACCCCGAAAATAAACAAAAAGATAACAAGAAATGTCCCGGACATTTCGCAATAACACTCAAAATTATTGTCACCATATACCGATGGACGCTGACCAACCCAAATAGGTTAGGTTTTAAACGAGATACGAATCTTGAATCAAACAATTTAGAACTCAAACTTGATTATTGTTAGTCAGTATTTTGAATTTTAACGATTGATTACCGGCAATATGTGAAGGAAAAGAGATTTTTTTCGTAAACGTAATTTTGACAGCTACGCCCGAGAGGCTGCAGCGATCGTGGCGCCCCTACTGGCGGGAAAACGGTGTAAACATGGCGTCAGTGCGCCGACTCCGAATAAAATTTTATTGGAGGAATGAAATATTCGGTATCGCCGAAACGACGGCTCATCGACGTTTAATAATAAAATTTTCTTTGTAATATCTGTTTCAAAGTTTGAATTTCTCTGTTTTTATG
This sequence comes from Agrotis segetum, assembly GCA_036375495.1. Lineage (NCBI taxonomy): Eukaryota > Metazoa > Arthropoda > Insecta > Lepidoptera > Noctuidae > Agrotis > Agrotis segetum. The sequence goes on along the minus strand of JAQSVV010000175.1, from coordinate 4,227,510 downwards.
CGTTCCATCGTTAAGGAATTCCACTTTATTTATGATCTCCTAGTAACATCATATTTTATTCGACAACTTTTGAATGATTTAATTTGAATATTGTGAAACTAGATTTGAGAAATTTAATATTACACGGTCCGCGATTTTTTTGTCGCTGAATAGAATTATTTACAAAGTTGGTATCCCGGATCGATGCGTAGTACGCATGCGTGCTGGTCCATTCATACCTTGTACATGTTTAGTGCCTCGCTAGTAATAATAGATGGCGTTGCGACCAATTAAATTTCAAATGTTACGGCGGCCTGCGTGTTTAGATAGGCCGGGTTGACGGAAGTTACGCAGCCGTAATAAATGTAGGCCTTTCAGGGGAAAGCGTGGCGTTGAATGACTTAGTAGAGCACTTGACACGAATATACGAACATTGCAAACGTATTCATGACTGTACTTAGGAGCGAGCGAAATTCTAGTTAGATTATAATTTTCTGGCCACACATTAAACCGACTAAGGTAAATATTTAAAAAGATGTGGTAGTTTAGGTAAATGAAGCGCTACTTAGTACAAACAAGGCATCAAATGAAATTATTCCTCTTTAAACATTACGTCAACCAGGCTGGCAGGATTGAAGTGCATATCTAAAAACGAGCAGGTCACCCTCAAAATTAGAAATTTTATAGCTCAACCGTATAAAATACGTAGTGACTGAAAGTGAGATCGGCTGAAGTACATAGACCGGGTTTCAAGGACCAAAAAGGTTTGTCGGTAATGTGAACATAAAACGCGGGAGTTTCCAAACTTAAACGAAAAAGTTTTCGCATTTTTCAAATGTAGAATTGTCGTTACGTTTTTGTCGCGTCGAAATTGAGTTGACTGTGTCGACTTTATAGACTTGCGGGGTTTAGTGTGTTTTCGAATTTCGAGATTATGTTTTGATTGCGTAGTAAAATATAGGATTTATTTTTTATTTGTTGTGGAGACCGGGATCGAGGCAAAGGCGGCCCTTCGTGAGCCTTTTATTTTGTATTCGACAGCTTATCCCTATCAATCTCGAAAATACGATTATAAGTAACATTTATTGTGTTTTGCTTTTCAAATGCTGACCCATTTTATTTACTGTCACGTTACAAACATCAACATACGGAGAGAAAAAAAGAAACAAGTTAGTCACGTTTTCAAATATTCTGGACAATTTATGAAAATCATCATCATCATCTCAGCCATAGGACGTCCACTGCTGAACATAGGCCTCCCCCTTGGACCTCCACAGATACCGGTTGGAAGCGACCTGCATCCAGCGTCTTCCGGCGACCTTTATAAGGTCGTCTGTCGACCTTGCTGGTGGACGTCCTACGCTGCGCTTGCTAGTCCGTGGTCTCCACTCTAGCACTTTTCGACCCCATCGGCCATCTGCTCTGCGAGCAATATGGCCTGCCCATTGCCACTTCAGCTTGCTAATCCGGTGGGCTATATCGGTGACTTTAGTTCGTCTACGGATCTCCTCATTTCGGATTCGATCACGTAGAGAAACACCTAGCATAGCCCTCTCCATAGCTCGTTGAGCGACTTTGAGCTTTGAGATGAGGCCGATAGTGAAGGACCACGTTTCGGTGCCGTAACTCATCACTGGTAACACACATTGGTTGAAGACTTTCGTCTTGAGGCACTGAGGTATGTCGGACGAAAAGATATTGCGTAGTTTCCCGAACGCTGCCCAACCGAGTTGGATTCGGCGGTTGACCTCTTTCTCGAAGTTGGACCTACCTAACTGGACTACTTGTCCTAAGTAGATATATGAGTCAACAACTTCGAGTACCGAGTTTCCAACAGAGACTGGGGTGGGCACAACATTGGCATTTGACATAATTTTCGTCTTGTCCATGTTCATTTTCAAGCCCACCCGTTGTGAAACTCGGTCGAGGCCATCGAGCATCATGCTGAGTTCCTCCATCGACTTTGCCATGACTACGATGTCGTCGGCAAACCGAAGGTGAGTGATGTATTCGCCGTTGATGTTGATGCCAAGTCCTTGCCATTCCAGGAGCTTGAAGGCGTCTTCCATTACGGCAGTAAACAGTTTCGGGGAGATAACGTCCCCCTGTCTCACACCTCTTCTCAATGGAATCGCCTTCGTGCTCTGCTCCTGTACTCGGACCGACATGGTGGCGTTATTATACAAGCACTTCAACACCTCGATGTACCGATAGTCAATACGGCATCGCTGGAGTGACTCAAAAACCGCCCATGTTTCCACCGAATCGAAGGCTTTCTCATAGTCCACAAACGCTAAGCATAATGGCAAGTTATACTCTTCGGTCTTCTGTATAACTTGCTGCAGCGTATGGATGTGGTCTATGGTACTATAGCCTCTTCGGAAACCGGCTTGTTCGGGAGGCTGGAATTCATCAAGTCTGTGTTCGAGACGGTTCGTGATAACCCTTGAAAACAGCTTGTAAACATGACTTAGAAGCGTGATGGGTCTGTAGTTCTTCAATAGGCTGTTATCACCTTTTTTGAAGAACAGCACCACCTCACCTCTACTCCATGCTTCAGGCGTTTTGCCCTCGAAGAGGACGGCATTAAAGAGCTTCTGGAGGACTTTAAGTACCGGTGTTCCACCCGCTCTCAGAAGCTCTGAAGTGATTCCGTCTTCGCCCGGCACCTTGTTGTTCTTAAGCTGCTTCAGGGCCATCCTCATCTCGTACAGACTGATGTCCGGGATATCTTCGGTATAATGTCGGGACAGCTTGGCTCTTGGATCTCCGTTGCCTACCAAGCTGTCAACGGGCTTTGCGACCGAAGTGTATAACTGTCCATAGAACCTCTCGATCACGATCTAATGAAAATGATGCCACTTAATTGATGTGATTTTTTATCAAATACACATAACTTTAGTAATTTCGTAAGTAATAAAAAACACGAAGACTATAATAAAGTTCCTACTTTAATCTCACAAAATCGTAGAAAGTAGAAAATACAATAAATCAAATATTTTAGTTCTCATAAGCCGAACACTTAAAAATCAACAGCAACCAAGTACAAACAACGGTTTGATTCTAGTTTCAAATCAGAAGAGCCAGCAGAAACTCTATGACAAAATAACAGTGAAATAATTCCCCTTCTTAAAATACTCCCCAAGCTACTATCAATCCTCACAATGGTCCCGGAACGTAGGCAGCATTACAGCCAAGTTTGAAGGTAGGTGCTGCAATGCGGTACCACTGTCTCTTCCTACGTACATTTTGAATTATGTATAACAGAAATATGATATTTGTGAGCTAGAATGGTGACAGTTGCAGCTATTTGAATTTGTAATATTTGGGAACTTCTGCCATATCGTGCGTTGTTTCTTTAAGTTCGAAATTCGTCTTTTGAAGTTGGTTTGTAGGTAGATCGTTCATGCAGAAAGATTGGACTGACAGTCAGTTCTTAGATGATACTCTTTGCTCTAGAAGATATAATTATACCTGAAAAGTTATTTTTAAGGTACCGAAAAATTCAGCTGCGAGCAGAGTTCGAACCTGCGTCTTCTGTTCTGGATAGGTACTCCGACTAGTTGGACCGACGACATCGTGAGGGTCGCGGGCAGCCGATGAATGCAAGTGGCGAATTGTCGTTCGGCGTGGCGGTCTAAGGGGGAGGCCTATGTTCAGCAGTGGACGTCTTCCGGCTGATGATGATGATGATGAGTTAATAACCATGCATTTACATGTTAAATTAAAAATTCTATATATTTATTATGATTATATTTATCATAATATTCTAATTAGGGTGTCTGAGAGTGTGCGTTAATTACGTTACATGTTGTATTGTAATTTTATCTAGGCCTTCTACAATATCAAGAATAACTCAATTCTAAACATGTCCAGAATGACGTCACTAGCTTGGGTAACAACAAGGGCCTCTCCGTAAAGTTTATTTCGTAAATGTAAATAGTTTATAAATGAGCAGTGTTGCGACATTTCGCGTCGGGTCCCTTCGGGCCTGAAACTCCAGACTCTGTTTGTTAATGAGCTGAATGTCTTTAATGCAATGCGATTTCAGTGGATTTGGGTTAAGAATAGCTAAGTACGGACCTTCTGTTTTAAGTTCCTTTGAAGGTTTTTCGTTGGGTGGTAAAATCATCAAATAAATATACCTAAATATAAGCTTGCTTGCTTTTAAAGTAATTTCGTATTAAATTGTCATAAAAAAATCATTAAGGTTCTTGTATTTTTTTTATTGTCATTTATGTGCAATCAATTTTATGTAAAAGCTTGATACAATTTTTTTTACAAATTATTAAAGACTTGGAATTTTTCAAAATACAATTCTTAGCTTTATACTCGCAATACGCTTTCTGACATTAAAAGTACAGTCACGAGCAATAAAATGAAAATTATTTCAAAAAGCAAGGTTTCCAAAATAGAAGCTGAAAGGCTAAAAACGTTAATCAATTTGATAGGAGGACATCGCTTTGGATTTTTGGAAATAGTATACATAAAATTGCTCGTGACTGTACAAGTCAATTTTGGTAAGATACCTAAACGAACCGTTGTCCGACATAGTAACCGTCGGTAGTAGGTAACGATTACACATTGATAGCAAACCTGTGTATTATTCTGGTCCCAACCTTACATACCTTAATCATTGAACAGGGTCCTACCTAAAAGCATCAAAGTACAAAAATAAAGCACATTTTTATTACTATCCGTCTCCCTGACCTTAGGCAAAGAATAAGGAACTTTACAGAAGTGAAGATAGAGTAAGGCCCAGTATCCATTAAAACGGAGAGGGGAGATGTGTTTGAATAACCAATCAGACGTCCGCATCTCCTCTCCACTTAGCTTCAGTTGACATCTGTTGACATCTGATTGCTTATTCAAACACAACTCCTCTACTCTCCGCTTTGGTTGATACCGGGCCTAAGTCTTTGTTTCTTTCCTTTCTTTTTTTCGTTTTTCATCATCACCATATCAGCCGTAAGACGTCCACTGCTGAACATAGGGCTCCCTTATAGACTTCCCCTATACCATTTCTACGAATAAAGGGTAGGTAAATGATTGGAAGCGGCCTGATCCTGTGGTCTTAATAAGATTGTCTATCCACTTTTCGGAATGTCTGAACAATTTTTAACCACAACGCAGGCAATTTCACACTCGTATTAGTCACGAATATAAGAAGAGGCCCCCCGGTCATCTTGCCCATATGTCCGGGATCACGGCATTGTCTGGAAAGACTCTGGAACGTTAAGGGTTATCGACAAAGACAGGTGATTTTTTAGTCAGTAAGTGTACTGTGATTGGCCTTAGAATGCCGCACAGGACAGATTGGAAGGTTTTGGGGGAGACCTTTGCCCAGCAGGTGGACAAGATAGGTTAAAAAAAAAGTGTACGAGTCTTTTCTCCCTACCCAAGGCTTATGACTTATTTGATAAATGAACAAATAAAAATTTTCCTCACTCATGTAGGTACTAGCAGTTTCCCTCACTCTCACTCATGTAGGTACTAGTTTATAAAAAATAATTTTACGAGCTGCGTTTTGAACGATTTCTGTATGTTCGCTTCTTAAAGTTCTTACTCTATGTCCAAGGTTTAATATTTCAGAGCGATTCGGCTCCCTGTGTGAGTATCGTGTTGTAACTTGTCTCTACACTTGCCAGCCACACGATACTATCAACGGGATCTTATTCTGATATTTTAAGTATAGCACACTTTTTGAATTTTGGGTTACAACATATTTGGTAAAAAAATTTGCCCAGAGCAGTTTAAAGAGGAATAAATTATACGACTAGGGGATAATATTATATTTGGTCCCGTTTGTACTTTACTTAGAGAATAAAACATCCGTAGTAAGTACTGTAGACGAAATAATTTAAAAATCGGTAAAGTTATTTGTAATATCCATTACAAATAAACTATAAAATATGCGCAATCAATATATGATTCTGCTATTTGTTTTCATTTAGATCCCTTGCGGTCTAAATCCACCACTTAATATTAGAAAAAAAAAACCGAGATAAAATTCGTAAAACGGAATATTTTTATTTCAGCTTGAGCAAAATAATTGCTGAAACCACGCGGACGAGCGATGTTGCAAGAGAATCGTTTTACACCGACGCGTACACAAATATTTGATCTATTACCATTATCATAATTATGTTCATCATCATCATCGTCATCAGCCTATAATGTTTCCACTGCTGGGACACAGGCCTCCTCTCCGTGAGTGGGCCATAATCCACCACGTGGGCCATGCCGGTTTCCTCACGATGTTTTCCTTCACCGTTTTGAGAGCAGTGGTGATGAAATAAATTGCACAAAGTAATGCGCCTGGCGGGGTTCGAACCCACGACCTACAACTCGTAAGTCGGGACCGATACCACTGGGCCACCACTGCTCTATCAAAATACGTTCACCAATAACCAATCTTCCTACCTACTCTGCTTACCTTCCACAAGAAACCAATACCACGAAGACTTGACAGCTCATCAATATTTTTATGTACTTATCTCCTCCTCAAATTCATTCAAAAACGTTTCATCATTTATTATTCAGGTTTTAATCTCCATTGGCGATAGTTTCGCAAACGGAGCTCGGTCTTAGAGCAACGAATATTCTAATAGGTATTGTCTTGAATTTATTTTGAAAAGAAACTTTTTTATTCGCGTTAGGGGAATTAGAGAAGTGGGTTCTTCTTGTTAGTTTTTCTTTGGAACTGGTTTCAAAGGAAGCTGTGTGTTGTTATGTATAGCTATTGTTTTAGCGTTGTCTTTTTCTTGATAATTTGAGAAAATGTGTTATTTTTCCCGTTTTATTTCTGTTTCTTTGAAACCATGCGTTTCTCTATCAATCCGACATGCTTGGAGTGATTATGCTAGAACTATTTCTTTCTGTATTTTTTTGTTGGCATAAGCCAATCATAAGATTAAGCTAATAATCAAATAATGGTATCTGATTATAAGCTTAATCTTATATGTAACATTCATTCAGTGTCATCGTAACGTAGAAATCATCATCGTCAGTCATGTCTCACTGACTGCTGATGCTCTTTCCTTTTCGCACTCGTTGCTAAGTTTAGCCCTTTTTCCTTGTCGCACTAACTGTGAATCATAGTTTTGTTTCCTTTTGTGCCATGAATCCCTTGTATGCGCGAGTGTAAAATAGCAAATATAGCAATAGTGCAAAATTGCAAAAGAACAAGGGTCTTTCTACCACTGACTATAATATACAAACGAACGAAAATTCATAATGATTTTACCTCCATAGGTTGCTATTCTTATAGTTGCAGCAATAAAACCAATAAGCCAGCCAACAAGACATCATTGTAAGGCCGTTATCTGGCGCTATACGAGCGTTAGTTCCTCCAACGTCTGCGCAGCGTTAACGCTGGTACCTATCTAGTGGCAAGCATTCACCTTGCAACCTCGCAACTGTAACGCCGCGTTTTTTGGCAGCAGGTACAATCACGCCGCCCAGCTCTGTGCGTGAGTACTCAAATAATAGGATCAATCTTTAATTTTAAGGCTTCCGTTTAGGATAATGACGCCCGATACTTTTACTGCTAGTGCAACCATCCAAAAAAACAACAATATAAATTATTTTAATTACCTAAGTTTAACTTAAATGAAATTAAAATAATTTATATTTTTGTTTTTTGTCAATGGATGGTTGCACTAGCAGTAAAAGTATCAGGCGTCATTATCCTAAACGGAAGCCTCAAAATTTAAGATTGACCCAATATCATGTGCGCGATGTTAACGTCGCGTTTTTCGGACGTTTACACTTGACACGTGACAACGCGACGTCAGCGTTGCGTCTACGCAGCGTAGACGCTGTGGAGACGTTGCAGAGACGCCAACGCTCGTAAAACGCTTGTGAGTTGCATTTCAAGGTTTCGTTTATAAATGGTAAAACCCAAAGAATTTACTCAAAACAAGTTCCTATTCTACCGTATCCATTGCACAAGATTCGCATAACACGTTCCGTTCAACCTGACGAGGGTACTCTATTTATCATAATATCACGTTCCGTTGTCAAGGTGTCTACTACTCTTATTAGTTTTTGGCTACTGTTTTATGCATGAACGAGCGTTGTAATAAACGTGATACTTTGTATCGATATATTTTTAGGTTATGTTGAATAAAACCTTTTGGGTATTTGGTATGACGTCGGTTCAAGAGATTGGGGTTTTTTGTTTTGTTCAATGGGTGTCTCTTTTGGTCTAGGTAGTCACAAACTTTACTATAGAGTGAGTGAGAGTTCCTGAGTTCAATTCCCAGGTGGTGTAAAGTGTTATTAGGTTTTTCCATTAGCAATTCCTCAGCAGGGTGTTTGGTATTGTGCATGGTTGTTGACAGTTGGTTTGTCCTATTACCGTCATCTGCCTAGCCTTTTCCTAACTATTTTGGGGTCGGCTTCCAGTCGAACCAGATTCAGCTGGATATCAGTATTTTTCATGGAGCGACTGCCTGTCGGACCTCCACAACCCAGTAACTGGGTAATACAATACACCATGGTAAGACTGGTTGTCTGACTTTTAGAGCTTCTGGCTAACAGTAACGACTGTCAAAGATCTGCAAATGACAACCAGGACCACCGGCTTTATGTGCTTTCCGAGGCACGGAGGAAACTCACTATTACAGATGGTCACCCATCCACAGACCAACCTCGGCAAGCGCGGCTTAACCCGGAAGATCGGCCTGTGCGGCTGTGATTATTTAGCCACGAGCTCCTCCTATTACCATGGTACTTTAACATAACCGGCGAAAAGAAATTCGTAACATTACATACTATTATGCCATTAGCTTTATCTCTGCCATACTTTTCGGGGATTATTAATTGAGTGTATTTAAACCAGATTAATATTAACTTCTCTATCTTCCTATTTCAGAAATACTTGCTTAGAATGGAAAGAAAGAGATTCGAGTTCTCTTAAATTTTACAGCATCTAACTTGTTATGTACTAGAGCTACTACAGCTGCTACCAACCAAAGTGTTAAGTTCGACACAATCGACTTTAAACAAGAGATCAAATTATCAACTTGCAACTGGTACCGTCTTCCAATCAATATTATCCTTCATTTATTCGGTCTTCTTCCACTACACTAACACACACTTCAGTAGTTAAGAAAATGACTGTTGCGATGTGAGTCACGGGTTGGATTCCCGCAAAGAACAAATATTTATATGATCTAAAGGTAGTTGTTTAACTCTGACAACATAGGTAAGGCATAGGCAAAGGTATATTTATGAAAAAAAAACTTCAATTTCAAATAAATTTATTTCACGTGGGTCAGTTACAAACACTTTCGAATTTTCAAAAGAATTAATATGAAATTGAAAATAGTACAAAATTGTGTATGTATGTAGACTTTAAGTTAGACCTTACAGAAACGTAAAATAATCCTTACATGTCTTTTAATAATATCCATCAATCCCGATTACAATCAATCCCCATACAAAAGCAATTCCAAAACTTCTACCTCAATAAAAAAAACAGCTACTCAAAGCTTCAAACTAGCGAACATCAACACGTAACTATAATGAAGCTATAACATAACACCAAAATAAAGACATACGTTAATTTAAATACGACAAAATTACACTTGCGAGAAGGCGTGAAATAAAATTATAATACATACAAAAAGTATAGCATAGAAGGCACCTGGCTTATGAATAACGCACGACCTTTAAGGGCCTAAGGACTTGTTCATACGTGGCGTTTAAAGAAAAGCAGGTTTTAAAAAGATGGGCATGGTGCCTTGGTTCTGATTATTAATTCATTTAAATTTTAATGTGTAAATAGTGATATATAGGTGGACTTATCACAAGTAATTTGTGTTAAATAGGACAATATTATGATAAATAGAAAGAAAGAAAGAAAAAAAAAAAAGTATTTATTGACACACACAGGACAGAACAAACAAACAAAAACTACACTAAAGAAAAATACAAAGGAAAAACAAATTACATAAAAACAAATATAACAAACGGAAAAAAATAACATAATTAATCCTGTGCGTGGCCAAAAGGCTCCTTTCTCAGAATGTGCTGCGACATTTTTTAAAAAATGGCACTGCGCTGGTTTTCTGATAACCTTACCTAACCAAATATACAAGTAACTACCACTTACTCTACGACATTTGTATGCGTTGCCCCTGGTTCTAAAGCTTTGGGGTTACTGACTAGTCGGAAAGATTGTCAAGGATCTAATCATTTTATCTGCACCAGAAAACTCGTTCACGTCCGAAACGATAAGCTAAAATCCAAGTTTCGATTCAAAATCTACGATTATGTACTTCCAATACACACGAACTGCACACAAAATAACCTTTGATTTCTGTTAAACACCACAGGAAGCGTTTAATGCATTTCATGAGTAATTAATTCAATATACAAGCAAGCCTGTAATTCGAACTTCCTCGTTGCACTAAACTTTGATACTCAAATAGCGTCAAACGCTATGTTTGTACCAGTCTTTAGCGTTTCCCTAATTACGACTTAGGAATGGTTCCTCCAAGATCGAACCGTGCTTGTAGAATCGAGTTTCACAAAATTCCAAGTTAGTAATTGGCCAAAACTTTTCCACGCCAGTGTATTTAAGGATGTTTGCTGACTTCACTTTGTGTGTTACCGTTTTATTGGCAGTTGGTGCATGCATTTGGGTGAGTGATGTAGCTAGAGCGCTCATCAAGTAGTTTCTTTTAGTTTTAACAGCTGATCAGAACTTTTCTGCATTCGTTATGGAAACTTATGCTTTTGAAAAGTTGCAAAATGGATATTTTGAAAACTGTGGGTGCTTTTGCTATGCGAAACCAAGTACTGGATAATATTTTTTTATTAGGTGCGGTTTACACAAAGGATTTCTTGTCATCGGTGATTTTGTTTTTTATTTCATTCAGTTCTGTGCCACCGTCTTCTAAAATAAATGTTATGTAACAGATTTTTTTGTGGTTTTACAAGTGGATTTTGATATTTTTTAACGTTTTGATTGCGTACAGTACAAGTCTGACAGTAGGGTGGGAGGATTCCAGCATGAGATCCTGACCTAATGGGAAATATACCTTTTGAAACAAAAGAAGAATTTTCTATATCGATCCAGGCATCTTTTAGGAATCGGGGAATATAACACTAATTAAAAAAAGAAACTGACCAATTAATAACCTCCTCTTTTTTTAAAGTGACAAATAATATTCAAATTTTTCTATGATAGAAATTAAATACAAAGGACATTGGGCAAACAACAGTAGATTAATATGAGACACGGTCAGCAGAAAACACGAAGTAGATTACCTCCCACTTAACCAAACGACCCAATAACAAACTCCTAACATAATTGACGGGATTATCCGTGTTTCATGTAATTACATATCGCATTAGGCGACCTGTCAACTAGATAAATTTGCTCGGCCCGCTGAAACGTACATCAATTATTAATTGCGACAAAGATAATTAGTTATTTAACGAATAACATGTGTCTGTACTGGTGTAGACCTAATTAATGTAATTGATTGTTAACTTGATTAGGTTTAGCACCTATAGTTGGTGCCAGTTAAGATGGCAATAGCGGTCATTGACCTTTGCCTCATAAGTCCTCGTATAATGACATAAGATTAGAATTAGTGTTTACTTGTGAGTCTTAAATATAAAAATAATATAAAATCTTAGGTATAGGTGAAATATTTTTACCATTTTGAATACTTAGATACTTATATCCTTACAATATACTTACTAGTTTATTCGGTATTTTATAAAAATGCAAATTCTGAGCTTATGTCTTTATACGACGACATTATTTGGTAGGGGTCAATGTCCGCTATTGCCATCTTAACTGGCACCAACTATAGTGATGTTGTGATAAAGATACAATAGTTATCGGAATATATGGCAATCGGAAAATCTGAGCGCAGTATATTAGGTGTTAAATTAACAGATCGCGTTCGAAACATAAAACTTCGCTTTAAAACAAAAATAGCTGACGTGGCTCAGAAGGCTGCTCAACTCAAATGGTACTGGGCAGGACATGTCTGTTGCATCGACAAACTGTGGGCCCAAATAGCTCAAAACTGGAGCCCTGAGACTGATGGGGTTGAGCAATGGGGATTGTCTTAATTTTTCAAACATTCGATTTTATTTTATTTTCTGCAAATATAGAGCATTTTGAGAAACTAATTTGAATATTTTTATGATTGGCTCAATAGTTTTTTTATTTTTAATATTTTAATTTTTGAGGTAGCTGACGTCACCATTGACCAAAAAGTTGTGACATTGCCTCACCAGTGAATAATTTAAAAAAATTGCCTGACAACACAACGTCACTTTCTCTTGATAGTAGACGTCAGATAGCATCCTTAGTCGGGGAGCCCAGGAAGGGAATTTTAATGTGACTGACGCATCAGATTATCATAAAGGAGAATTCTTGCACCCTCTAATGTACCTGTACCAAGTATCAACCCTTCATATGGTGGGGTTTGTGTAGGAGAACGCGCCAGATAAGTAAAAAAAATCTATCCACAGAAATACTTGAGCGAGTCAGATTACGAAAAGGTAGATTAATTACGTTCAAAAACTTGTATATCATTATGTACAGATGCCAGCAGGACAACCTACCCGAATCTGTCAAATTTTACAATTGAAACCTTAACCTTCTACTCTTGTGATAAGGTTGAAATTTTATTAAAGTAAACTGACAGATTGTGGTAGCTTGATGTGCTGGCGTCTGTATATCGAATATGGCGGATATTAAATCACGACCGATAGTTGCGAAGTAACAGGTAGTTCACCTTTTCTCCGTGATTCTACCGACATCACCCCATGAAAAACGTTCAATTAAAAAAAAATGGAACGCGCTCGAGTATTTCGAGAGATCGTTTTTTTACCAATAGAAATATGAATTATTACTTTGTGCCACATCCAAATCGTCAGACATTTTAATATGACACTTTTAAGGTTTTCAACCACTTGCCACGGACAGCCCCCTCGAGTTAATCATCCGATTAATATGTATTGGTTATCAGAAAAAGAAAAGCGCGTTTACACTGTAAATAGCTGACGCGCCCGAGTACTTCTGTACAACTGTTTTTTTTACAGTTTTAAAACTGTTTACACGCCCTCCCCCCCACTAAAATAAAAAACTGTCAGAAACTTATAAAGAAATATTCTTTCAAATCCAATAGGTCGCCATGATGCTCGAGTAACTGCAAATTAGAATCCTCGCCTCCCCTACTATAAAAATACAATAAATTTTTGAAATCTTTTTTTAAAGGTTTTTTAAAACGGAAAGTCGTCGACGCGGTGACATTATTGTCCGCTTTCCTGAGCAATACTTTAGCATTAACTTAATGAATATACAAAGGTATCTAAAGCTTTGATATCTTACTTACATCAAAGTGATCTTCGCAACAGTAGGTACATTTTATAAACCTTGCAATATTACACGCCTACATTACGGCATCACTTTTCTCGCAAATCTTATAAAGAGATTATGAGGCATGTTGCAGAAATAATCACAAAATATATAAAAAACTAAACATGTTCTTTGTTTACATTTTTGACATTTTTAATTTGACACTTGACACTTACTTTTTATTTTCTGAGGCAACGATACAAAACGGTACAGCCAAAAATAACGTCATTTCAAGGGCAAGGAAGGTCAAGCCTATTTTATCAAAAATATCAATCAAATATGAACATTTTTCATTTTTGATTGGTTACTAATGATTAGTAACGCTATTCCTAGAAATGGTTTTTCAATTACAACATATTAAAAAAAATGAACAATGCCCATTACTGAGCTGCATTGTGTGACACTGGTTCGATTCCTTGACAAACGAAACAAATGTTTTAGGGCCTACGTATTTGTATACTGTTATTTATTTCGGGTTCGACCCCTCGGCTCTCTAAAAATTCGTATTAGGGATTGTTTTTTTATGTGTATCATCTGGAAATCAAACTGATTCGTCGTTTCGGTATTCGTATATAGGTTTGTGTGGTTCTTGTAAAAAACTCGTTTATTATTAAGTCTGTGAACGTGCGCTGTGGAAGTCACGGTGCAGACAAAATCAGGAAAAGCGCTCATAAAAATATACTTTTATCTGTATGATAGCAGTTCCTCGCATTAAAAATCCTTAGCATTACTCGCAGCAACGAATATGTTTTATAAGCTGAATAAATCACATATTTCCCATCAAAACCATGAACGAATTCTGTGGTTAATTTTAATAATATTCGAGCTTGGTTTTGCTGCTAGAAAATGAAATTAAAAAGCCGAGGGCTTGTGGTGAATAATTTCAAAATGCTGTTTAAAAGTTTTTGTGACGTAAAGTTGGGATGTGCAGCGAGCTTTGTAATTAAATCTTTGTTTATTTTGTTTTGCTTTAAAGAGTTTTAAGTAGACAATTAATCTGTTAATTTCTCGTGAGTGTTTAATTATACCTGTCCAGTGTTTTCCCAAAATGAAGGTATTAGAGTTGGCTTGTATTTTAACAGGATGCAGCTGGAGCCACTGCCATTCTGTACCCTTAGCACGAATTTTCACTCTTTTACTTTACAGTGTCTTTCCTTGAAAAAATGGAATCACGCCTCTTGTGTGCGAAGAATGTACTAATTTTTTTCCTGAAAATTGTCAATTTATTATTACTTTACGTCTCAAATAGTGAAAATTCGTGCTAAGGGTACTGGTCTTTTCAAATCAGTTATAGCTGGGTAAGACGACGACACTATCAGCTTAGTAGCCAACCAATTGGACTGTGCGTGTCGCGGGTTCGAATTCCCGCATTTTTATAAGTAGTTGTTCCGGGTCTTTGCGTTTGTGTATGTGAGTTTATAAATGTTCGTAAACGTACCCCCAAAACAGGAGAAATTCCTGTTGGGGCAACGTTATTTAAAAAGAAGAATAAGAATACAAGTTACCCAGTAACTTGCACGTATTTTTCGCTGATGGTCTTCAGCATAACAAGAACTCAAACCTCAAAGCCAGTGGAAAAATTTCAAATAACGTGTAAAAGGTAAAAAAAAAAAAACTTTAACACGTCACAACCATTACATGAAGCCGCTATTTCTTACCTGACTACTCTAAGAAGAAATAGCCGAAACAAACTCTTGGTCGACATTGACACGAGGTCCAGACATTGTTTTGCTCAGGTCATACGAGGACCATGCGGTTGTCTGAGATGATCTTTTAAGGACAGAATCACTCACATTTGAGTGGATTTGTCTAGTCAGTGTTGCTCTGTTATCGTGTAGCTCGACTCATAATGCAAGGAACTCAACGACACGACGAACAATACCAAAGAAAGGGCATTATTTTGGGTATGCTTTTTTTTTTTTTAGCTTGGTAAAGTCATCAAATGAGTCCTCCCACACCGGGCAGGGCGGCAGGGACTGTCAGACTTGTACTGACTAAAATCCACAGTTATCGTGTAGCTCGACTCATAACTCAAAGAACGCAATGAGACGACGAACAATATCAAAGAAAGGGCATTTCGGGTATGCTGCTTAAAGTACTAAAAATGACAGACTTGAGAGATTATTCTAGTTTTACCTGTGCTGTCCATCCTTACCTCACGTATGTCACAATAGTTAGTTGCATTCTCCTGATGATAATATATATGCAGCGGGTACTACTGACACGTTATGTTTGCAATTTAAGCCGCGAGACCGCAATGCGGGTCTGCCGTACTTAAAACTCGCTATGCGAGATGTTTTCACCGATTTATGTGTGGCACACGGATTTTTAGACTATTTATTTAAGCTTTTTAGGCTAGGTGGTTCTTTGGGGTTGTTGTTTTTGACTAATGGTTGTTGGGACAAGCATCTAAGATATTTCAGTTTTCACACAAATCAATCAATGTTAAAAAATGTATGAATTTTGGTGGAAAATCATCTAAACTATATTTTTTATAATCTGTCTTAAGACCTTTACTCACCGAGCACGATCGTTCCGGCGATCCGATCTGGTGATACGATCTCGGGGTTATAACAACGTCTTAAAACCACGCTAATTCCAGCCAGTGAAAGTGACAGAGCTATACAAGTCGTCTATCGCCATCTCGTTCACTCAGTGGAACAAGTCTGGTTTTAAGACGTAATACCCCCCAGAACCTATGTGATTTTTTAATTATTATAATAAGATCCCTGCAAAAAATGGCCTAACGCTGGCAATTAATAACTAATCTCGGTTGCTATTTAAAACCGAACTTTTTTCGGTAACCAAACAACAGCCTAATTTGCGTATCCTGTCCTAAAGGTGTACTCTCAGAACCAGCAGACAAAATTAGAAGTAACGGGATTTAGGATTCATCATCATCTTCCTGCTATCCCATTCTACTTGGGATCGGCGCAACACGTTTATTTCTTCCACCTTTCCTTTTTTTATCACACGAGACAGTATCATTTACTCCTTTTTATTTCATATAATTCCTTAGACAATCCATCCATCTCTTCTTTGGCCTTCCTCTTCCTTTCCATCCATCAACATTCATACTCATCACTCTCTTAGTCACAATATTAATTTCTGGCGTAAGACGTCAACGCTAAAATGATTGGTCGATACCCGCACATACCCGCTCCGTTCATGAAACGGGCCTTACAGTCTCAAATGTTTATGTAATGTAAGTTCTACACCCCAAAACATAGTCGGGATCCCTTTCTTAACCAACTTCTCGCTGGATAAGCAGCTGACAATGTTTATAGACTGTTACAGAAGTTTCGAACTTACCAGCATAATTATAACGCATTAATTTGAAAATCAGAGTGTACAACACTTTGGCGTAATAAAGTTTGTTGGCGTTACGTTTGAGTAGTACTGGGAAGTGGATTTAAAGTGAAATGTTTTTGGAAAAAGTAAAAAAGACCATTTACATGGGGATTATTATAAATTATGGTACTAGCTTTTGCCCGCGCTTTTTGTTTATCGTTCCTGTGAGAATTTCGAGATAAAAAATTATCTTGTGTCCATTCCTGGCTCTTTAACTATCTGCGTCCCAAATTTTATCCAAATTGTTTCAGTGGTTTGAGCGCGAAATTTTTTCGCGCTCAAACCGACAGACAGACAGACAGACGGAGTTACTTTCGCTTTGAAGCATAATATTGGTAGAGAAAGAATTTGCATAATCACTATACTACCTACTACAAAAAATGTTAAAAACCAAATTAGTACACCGAAATTAAGTATACAGCTACATAGCAAACGTTATGATCGTAATGAAATTCAAAAATCGATTTAAAAATCTTTCACCAACCCTAACCATACATTATCAGTAAGTTGCATAGACTGTACTTTTATCGGGTTTCATATTCTTTCTGGCTAAAAACCACCTTCTTCAATTGTTCTTTTTAATTCCTGGGATGCAGACAGTTCAATGACATCAGGAGCTGATTCTTTCCCTACGACCTTACACCTTAGTCTTGGTCGTCCCGCGATCCAGAAAGCTCATTCTATTCTTACGTAAGCATTATCTGCCCTACCAAACACCATAATAGAGATCTTCCTCAACCAATATTCAATATACATATAAAATAATATATTATTATCTACCTATACCTTCCCCAGTGAGTGATATATGGTAATAGTTGGGGGTGAGATAATATTTATAAGCCATTGAAGACTCAACGAGATTTCCCCTTGTCGATATTATGTAGTTAAAACATCAAACGATTTGATTCTCCATTAAAGTGATTGTTTTGTTGACATCATTTTAAAGGTACCTAATTCTGAATTATGGTTTGCATAGTTTTAATAATCGTTTTCTACTATTATATTTTATAAGATAACTGTTCCCAGTGGATTCGGCAGTGTGTGTCGTACCATAGAAATATAATACTGGGACAAAAGCATCTTATGCATTACTTCAAGTTTTTTAATTAACGCCCTTCCTAATGCGTACCGTGAAGGAGCGTGGAACTCTATCTGCATCTATGTTTGTCAAAGTTAGCGAGGACAGAACCCTTAGCACGAGTTTTCAGTATTTGAGACTTAAGGAACTTTGACAAATTCAAACTGACAATTTTCAAAGAAAAAATAGTTCCTGCTTCGCACACTAGAGGCGCTGTTCCATTTGTTCATACAAGAAACGCTGTACTCGTAAATACTGAAAAGACGCTGAGTTAAAATTCGTGCTAAGGTCTTCTAGGTAGGCTCGTTCGATTCGAACGAGCCTACCTAGAAGACCTTAGCACGAATTTTAACTCTTTTACTTTACCCTCTTTTACTTTAAAAAAAAAAAAGGTTGCACTCCAGGAGTGCCGGTAGAAGTGAAAACTTTTTTGTTACTATGTTTTATTTTTAATTTGAATGACGTCTTACTCATTTTCGATCAGGGTCACGTGACCCTGACGCGAGTTTTGGTCACGTGACCCTGACGCGAGTTTTAAATTTTTTACCCATTACAGAAAAAGTGTACAACGCCGCTAAAGAAGTTTTCACTTCAAAAAAATTTTTTAACTCTGTCTAGGACAAACAAAATAGACGATGGTCTATTTTGTTTGTCCTAGACAGAGTAAAGAGCGCACTAATTTCAAATAATACAACTGAAATATAAACAGGTTTAAAACTATCTGTGTATCAAACATCCAAATTCGTTAAATAGATTTTGATGCGAAAGAGTCACAAACATTCAACCTCATTATTTATCGCATTTATAATATTAGGGAAGCCTATGTTCAGCAGTGGACATCCTCCGGCTGATGATGATATATATTAGTTAGATCTTTCTGAGCTTGATATTTTTTAATTAAGGTTTTATCCTAATGCCGATACCATTAATAATAAAAACAAACCCGCGAAGATACCTAGATAAAATAAACATTGTATTTAACAAGCAAAAAATATCAGCGTCTCCAATAAAAAGCTATTAGTCAAACAGAAAAATCATAGCAACAAGATATCGAGGGACATCCTGGATTGAAAGTAATTCAATTGGTTAAGGAGAGAGTCGGTGAGTCGCGTAATGACACTTCCGAGGCAGGCGATGCACCTGCAGCCTGCACCGCGGCCACGAGAAATAACTGAAATATTTACAAAAAACTTGACTGGATTTTTTCTTTGATAAAGGAGTGTGTTTACTTTTGATTACGACTGAAAAGAAAGAATACAAATATCATCTTAAAGAAGTTTTTTTTTTAATTGTTTGACTTTTTAGCCCGAGGTCCTTACACGAATTCTGCGTATAAGACCGTAATTAATAGATACTTAAAGTAGGTACGTCCTAGGTACGTAAATTTTATGGACACTGAAAATTCGCTTATAGTGAAAGAACAAATCAAATTCTTAAAATTCGCTGATGATTACTTTTTAGTTTTTAATTTTTTAGTTTTATTATTAGATTAAAGCTATTGCCAAACAAACAGACAGGCGAAGCGTGGCGAAAGCAAAGCGAGGTGTTTTTGTTTGTAATATATGGAACTGTTTGAAGCCAGTCACACAGACTGTCGGATCGTTTTCGCTTTTCCATGTGACTGAATTCAAACAATTCGCTTCGCCTCTCTGTTTGACAATAGCTTAAAAGATTCATTGGCATTTTTAAATGTCAACTTTAACGCTAAACCAAGAACTTCCTTGAGTACTACAAATACACCGTTAAACCTTCGCCGTATATCCTCATAGACAAAGCCGGTAATATCCCTCCACACTGTGTGCATGTTACCGAACGTTCAGAGGACCAGATTAGCCAAAAACTACAGCAGCTAAAACATCAACCTGATCCCCATTTATCACACTTAACAGCAACAATTAGACACAAGCTAAACACCGAGGACACAGCATGAGGAAGATCAGAAGGTTTTCTGTCATTCTGAAATAATGTTTAAAATAATATTTTACAATACTATTATAGAGAGCGTTGCGTTTTTTTTTTGGTTGGTAAAATCATCAAATGAGTCCTCCCACCCCGGGCAGGGCGGGAGGGACTGTCAGACTTGTACTGACTAAAATCCACGGTGTCCTGCACTCTTCAGCCCTTTGAGTACCAGAGTCGTGGTATACGTATGTCCCACCACCCCGGCAAGGTTATGGCCCTCTATAGGGGGGCCCCGTAATTATGCTGAAGCTCTTTGAGGCGCGCGTGGAACACAACGCGCCGTCGACACGGGCATGGTCTATGTTCGGAGAGTGAGTTGCCCTTTACTCGCCACCCGCATGCCCGCGCCTGTGGTGGCCGGAGATCGTACCGCGATAACCGTCCCCGTGGGCGTCTACCACTGCGGCAAGATTGCCTAACCTCTTACCAGTTCTTATCTAAGAGCTAGTAATAATGCGAAATTTTGATTGCCAAAGATGAGGTAATTTCCCAAAGTTGCTTAAGTTACGTTGAAGTGAGCAGGGCTGCTCAATACTCACAGAAGGGATAGCTGATGGGGATTGCAAGGCCTGCTAGCTATTGGACTGATATTTAAAAATTCACCCTAAGCCTTTGGTTACGGGAATGCGGATGCCGAGTAATGGATGATTCATCGTTGGATCATGGACAAGGCGGGCCGGGTCGACAGCGAGTCGTGTCTCTAAAAGGCCTGTCAGCAATATGACGGGGCCCTCTTAGAGGGCCGAAGCCTGCGGGGTTGCGGGACTGTCTTCTCAGGTCACCGTAGCCCCGGATCGTAAAGGAATTTTTAAGGACACCGTTCATTTTAGTCAGTACAAGTCTGACAGTGGGTGGGAGAACGGGAGACAGGACATCTAATGATGAAAAAAACCTTCGGTTTGCCTTTGCATTCCAGGGCCACGGTGTCTTGTTAAGAAAATTTAAATTAATGTGTGTCTTATATTTCATTTTGTTGGAACTTCGGTACTATCTGCAATGTCACAGTATAGTTTAATTTTATGCTAATCTGCCGCTATCTATTTGATTTGCGAGTGCCAGCGCAGCGGAGGGCTGTAATCAATTAGTAACCGTTGACTTTGTGTGTTTTCTCGCCGATTGCGTTTTAATTGGTCAATACAATTGATTTTGTGCTATCGGTGATTTGGAATAGAGTGAAGTTTTGAAAGTTCTGTTTTATTTGGTAAGCTGGTTAATTTGTGTGATATTTGAATTTAGTTACAATACGGCAGTGATAATGAGGGTCAGTTTTAATACTAATGAAGCCTAATAGATTTCAGTTATACTGATTGCAATTTATTCGGTAAAATTACATTCCTCTTGCAGAAAATGTTTGTTTTAACACAATTAAGAGTTGTTTGTGTTAAACAGTCATCACTTCGGCCGTCTATTCAGGGTTATTGGAAAAATGGATGGAAGTGGAACAGCTATTTTTTTTTTAGCAATTGTATCTGTGGTCCCTTTGTGAAAGTGTTTCATAATGTTGAGTGCAATGACCTCTTAACAGACTGATTGTCGGTGTCTTTCCACATCTACCGGATTTTCGGAACTACATAGTGTATAACGAAGCTTTTAATTTATTTGCATGTACCGCGAAACTGAAGTAAAGCAGGTAAAAAAATTAACACATGCGAAAGCGGGTCATATCTATAAATAAGTTTTATTTTCTGATGTCAAATTTTTTAAACCTTAAGAGCCAATAATTACCAATTTCCCAAAAATTCATTGAACGGTCATAAAACTATATGACGCAACAGAACCACTAAACTTCTAAGACATGACAAACATAAACTCATATAGCTAAGACATAATAAGTAAAACATGCCTTCTATTTACGACGATACTAAGTTCCCAGTCATTGGAGCAAGCCTAAAGCCAAGCTATAAAAAATATCCCGTACTTAGGGGTTTGTCCTAGTCTTCAAGATAAGGATTTAGCCTAAACGCCTTCGATACATACTCGGAATTTTAAATCAAGCCTAGTCATGTTTATCTAGGAGTGGAAGTAAAATCTAGAATAAGTGGGCTTTATTAAAGTTGCGGTTCCTTTAGATAAACATGTTGTAACTAGGTTATGTCCTGGGCGTTTCCTGAGTGATGTATGTATACTGGGATAAAAATTATCCCATCTGTACCCTTAGCACGAATTTTCACTCTTTTACTTTACACTTCCAGTATTTACAGAGTTTCTTGTATGAAAAAATATTAAATAATTATAAAAAATATTTTTTAAAACAGCGCCTCTGGTGTGCGAAGAAGGAACTAATTGTTTCCTTGAAGATTGTCAAAATTCCAGTTTACTTTACGTCTCAAATACTGAAAATTCGTGCTAAGGTTACTGATAATCCAAGCTGTAAACTCTCTGTGTTACCTGTTTTAAAAAAGAGTAACAAAAACTCATCCATCTTCGTATTTGTAATAGTAGTAAGATGTAGAGATTAAAGAAAAGGCCTATTCACGCAGTCTTGCGGGTAGTAAATCATGCTGCCTGATCAAGGACCAAGTCAGGGTCGACGACAAGAAGTGTTCCAGGCGCCCCTCAAGGAGCTATAAAGAAACTGACGGGGCTCCAATTAGGTAAAACGCCTGTGAGGGTTGAGAGACTATCTACAAACAGAAACAAGAAGAAAAGCAAGTTCAGCTATTATCCAGAAATTCCTGATGGAAAAACGCAATAACACTTTGCCAGACATTCGCATCGAAATCGAGACTTCAGATTTTTTTTTAAACTTCGGTTGTCTCACTGCTGGGCAAATGTCTCCCCCATAACTTTCCACTCTTCCCTGTGTGCGGTTTTCTCCGGCCATGAAGGTGTCTAGGTCGTTACGACAGCGTTTCCTAGGCCTCCCTTGGCAACGACCCCTGTCCGGATTCGGTACGATACGATATCCAGATAAGTTGAAATAAAGACAGGGTGCAATTGAAGTCGTGGTCATTATATCAAACTAAGGCACTAATAATGATAATAATTGCATTAGGCCTAATAATAAGCAAATAAAAAATATTATTAATGCAAGTATGGAAAACTCTTAAAATGTAGTACTTAAAGTCAAATTGCATACATAGCAAAAGGCTTGTTAATGCAAATAAACACTAAAAGTAATTTAGAAAAATACATCATAAACCCCAATAAGTTTTCAAATATTAAAATCTCGAGCGCAGTACAGCGCGTTACGAAAACTAAACAAACATCAAATAATACTAACTTGCATTTAATAACATTTTTGATTTGCGTAATGCAATGAGTATCATGAGTAGTGTCATGGTTTAAAATAATGCCCATGAATTCAATTGCACCCTGTATATCTTCAATCTATTACTTTAATTTCCATCAACCACAATCCTATCCACAAAAGTCCCATGACCAATAGGAAAAAACCGTCCAATTCCAACAAACGCAATAAATATTGTGCTCACTCCTGCAGTAGGTTAAATCGTCCTTAAGGATAATTTATATCTTAGTTGGAGCCCTGCGGCCCTGAGGCTTCGGTCCCAATGCCTCAAGCCCGTGTTTGCGACGACATAATCTGGGATCTTGAGAAATTCCGCGTAATTCACGTTTGCAGTAATTCCTTACCGTTTTAATGTATGCGTTATGTGAGGGCTGCAATTGGTTGAAGAAGATAATATGGTTTGTTTGTTTGTGTGTGTGTGTTTTGGTAACCCTTGGGTTTTAGATGTTGTCTTTGTTCAATTTGGGAATGGAGTGTATTCATGCTTTTCCAGGTATTGCGAAATGGATGAGTTCAGATAAAAATACAATGTTTAAACTAGATCACGCAGTTTTCCTTGCCTGATTACTGGGAAAAAATCAGCTTAACTAAACTCAGACCGTCTTATTACAAAAGTTTGAGTTAGTACTGGTTTAAACCTGGACTAAATAGTCTAGGATTTTTACGGTATTAAAGTTAGTACCAGGCTTAAAATGTGATCATATTACAAATCTAAGACTAACTGAAGATCAGTTAGTCCAAAGATCATCCATGGTTTACACAGATAAAAAATGAAAAAAGGACAATCATTCATTCTTTTACACTGGCTTCATTCAATATGACATTCCGTTTTTACTAATGTTGATATTAAATACTTGAAATGTATAATAACTCTTTATTCCTAAGTCCTAACAAACAAACCATTTAATTTCATGTCCAAGTTCCATCCTCTTGAACGAGCGCAACAAACACACATATCGCGTTTTTTTATCAAGTTATATTAACGTGAAACGGAGTACATAGTAAAAACTATATGGACTTCCTATGTTGCTAGGCAACACTCTTGTTTATAACTTTGAAGTTTGTGGCGTAAAATAAAACTATCTTTTTTCTTCATGTATTTCTAATATATTTAACAATCAAGTCAATCATTTTAATATCCATTTTTTAACGCTATAAAAACAATAAACACAGAAATTTACAGCCACGATACCCTCAACTTTTTGTAGAAATTGACATTTGACAGTAGTACCAAAGTTAGACCATGGATAAACTAGGGGTCTCGCGGGTTTATCTTTAGTACCATAGATAGTACAAGGATTAGTGATAAACTTCATTTTATAATAAGGTTTTTCTTAGTCCATGGTTTAAACCTAGAACTAATCCCAGTACTATATTTAGTCGGCGTTTTGGAATAAGACGGTATTAGTTCAAAATTGCTTTAAAAGTCAAGAATGTTTCGTATTAGTTAGGTCATACTAGAATCATGGAGGTGTTTGAGAAGATTTTTTTAAACAACTACTAAAACTGTCAGAAGGCGGAAGTACCAAGAAGATCAGTCTGTTGTTTTAAACAACTTTAAAAAAGTAGGTTCTCCGTTCGACCACTGTAAGTATGTAGGTATGTTTGTCCGCGATTATCTCGCGTTTGGCTGAACCGGTTGCTGTTGCCGATGTGGTTTTCAGTAAAATTTTGGAAGAAGTTTTAGTATTAGCAATAATGGATATTTCGTGACGTTGCCCGTATGGATCCATTTATGCTTACTTACTTTTTTATGACTATCTATGCATCAATTCCATAATAACCAAAATCGATTAAATCTTAACCAAACCCACCTATCCCCCATTCCCTTACCTGTCTCCAAAACTCCACTCCCACACCGAAGCCTTTAATATATGCAGCGGGTCCGTTCGAAAGGGCCTGTTTATCATAATTTCTGGCTATACAGCGCTTCTGTCAAACAATACATGATATTATTGGGTTCGTAGCGTCACATGTATTATGTATGACGATAGGAACGCACAACTGAGGATGTGCCACTGGCTGGGTTTCGTGTGACTGTGATGAAAGGTTTTTGAAGGATAGCTTTGTTTTTGATGGTCCTTATTTTTTTTGCGTGTTAAAATCATCAGAGGACTTTCGAAGCTGAATTTATCGTTCCCGTGTAAAAAAATGTTCAAAAAACTAGGGAACAAGAAATTCAGCATCGACAGTAGTGCGGTTGCGATGGCCTAATTGTTTAAGGCGTCTGGAGAACCTATCCAGAAGACGCAGGTTCGAACCCTGCTTGCAGCTGAATTTTTCGTTCCTTAAAAATATCTTTCCCAAAACTTTAATTGCCTTGTTTGAACATTTTGTAGAAAAGTTAATAGGGAATTCGTCAGTAGCAGATACAGAGCTTATCGTTGGTTGGTGTGTGCAGTGAACTTGAGATCATTACTAGCACAGGAACACTTTTGAATTTAAAAATTGTAAAAAAATTATGGCGACGGTACTTCTACTGAAGCCTTTCGTAAAATTATCCATGTACAAGTATAATATTCACGACATGATTTGACTTGACATCTTCCACTACTAGTACCTACAAAATTGGGGTGCTACGAAGTCCATAACCCTGAAACTATATCCACAACCCTTTCGTGAAGAGGGTCCAATGAGGAACACTTATTAGTTATATGGGTATTACGGTATTACCCAATCTTATTACCTACCTATGTTGAAATCTGAGATGATTGTTGATGAAACTCGAAGCATTTTTAACCCTCGTTGATTGAATTTCTGTAAGGGTTTGCTTGTTGGTGTATATTTACTATTTCTTGTTGGTTTATTATTTAAACGGAACAAAAATAACATAAAATAGTCCTGTGCGAGGCCAAAAGGCTCCTGTCTCAGCATGTGCTGCGACATATTTTTAAGATGTCATATCACAGCGCTGGTTTTCTGATAGGTCTCAAGTGATGTCACGATCAGATACGAAAATACATAAAAAAATAATAATACGAAATACATAAATGAACGTAATCTTCTTTATCTTTATCTTTATCTTCTTTATCTTTATCTTTATCTTTACATATAATAAAATCGTAGAGATGTCATTCCTGTACATTGAATATTTTTTTCTTTTTCTATTTTTTTCGAGATAAAGGATCGATTCTGATGCCAGATCAACTTTTATTTTTTTTCGAAATTTTTTATGTTTTTTTGATTTGATCTATCTCCAAAACTACTGTAAAGTTGTCGATCAAATTTTCCTCAAATATTCCTAACAATATGCTTCTGTTAGTATGCTATGTATTATTACGCTATTTTTCCTGGGAGATAAGCAATTTTGAATTTTGTTGTTTTTAGATGTTTGTTGATAGTTGGAAGCTAAACCACTGGATATTATTTAGTCAATTTTTCCTCAAATATTCCTTAAACTGCTCTTCAATTAATAGGATATGTATATTACGCTATACCCCTTGGGGGATTAGCAATTTTATAATATGTCGATTTTCAGTCATTGTTGACATTTGTACAAGAACCGCTATTTGCAAATCATTGTCAACGTACAAGCCAGTCCGGTCGGTAACCTGCTTGACTTTCGTGCAAATCTTGCAGTTTTTTTTTCTCTTTTTGAGTTTTTTTTTATTTGTCCTGAGAGTTTAAAATAATTTTTAAAAAAATGTGCGTACTTTTGTTTCAATATTATTCGCGATTTTAAATAATTAAGTACTACTTTTTTTCAACACTTCTCTAGGATATAAATCTACACCGATTTAAATTGTAGGTAGTAAGTTTGATATTTTTTTTTATTGTAATTGTTTCGAGGTGTGGAATTTTAAAGATTAGAAAAATATCAGGGTTCCTATAATTTGTGTTTATTTATGTTTTGAATTGGTGTTCAAACCATTGCATAGATTCTGTTTTAAAACGACGACAAGTTGTACTCATCGAGTCAGATAATTAGTTATTTTTTAGGTATCACGCGGTATGCTAAAGGGAGAAGAGCAATGCTATCGTACGTTCAATTTGCAGCGATATTGTAAATCGACCCAAAAATGATAGTCTAATGTTTAAAATAAACACGGTTCTTTGAAATTAATGTCGATCAAATAAGGACGTTTCCTATGCAAACTATGTACCTAGATATAACATTATTGATCTAAACTAATAATAAAAATGCAAGCATGTTTGTTTTTTACCTTTTCACGCATTACTACCTACTGAATCGATCGTCCCATTTAGCATAGGTATAGGTTTTCAGGAGTATAGACACGGATATAAGGTATCTTACATCCCGAATAACAGAAGAGAGCTGTTTCCGAGAAAACAATTACGTTCATATTCCAGATGGCGCCACACGATCCGTATTGTTTCTCAAATTCTAAAATAACGCCAGCGAAGCCGCGGGCAAACACTAGTCATAAATAAAAATTTTGTCATTGGCGTCTTTAAGTCCAAATTGACCAAGTTTCTTGGTGCTTCAACGTCCACCACATCGTGGCCGTTAGTGGCCATCGTTTAAAAAAGTAATAACTAATCGTAAACTCTGCTCTATATATCTTGATCAATTCTAATGTCAGTTTACTCAAAATTATGGACTGAGCTGAAGCCAAACTGAGCATGTAACATACGTCATGGTACCTACGTTGTGTTGGCACTCGCTCCGGGCAGGTCATTAGGTACCTTTCGGTTTTAGTTCATATATCTTGGGCTTGGCTTCGAACGCCTACGCCTCAGGAGTTGCTTTAAGAAATTACTAGTACGTTTGCAAATTGCTTTCTGCGTTATATTTGGGTAGGTTGTTCAAAACTACTTCTAGTAGTGTTTTACCTAGATAATTTTAAAGTATCGAAACTGAAAAATAATCGGGTTGTTGTAAGTTCGCCACAAAAATGATTCCCTACGAAAAGATGTTCGACTATATGTATAAATTAGATTAGGGTTTTTGTTTTTTTATTTATTTTAATTATTCTAGATTCGACCTATTTTTTCCGCACGGGGATGGCAAAACAACTAAATTATAAAATCCACCACAAAACTACCGAAAACGAGGACACAATGTGGAATCTGAACAGAAACTAGGTACTAGGAGAACAGAATAATGAAAGAATTTTTTTATGACAAACTTAACACATTCCAAATAATCATAACAATAATTAGTAATCGTAGTAGTAGGACTGTAATTTCACATTTTAGTCAGAAAAAATTTGATAATCCCTTCTGATCCACATGAGGTGGAAAAACAAATATGATGTTCTTTACATTCCCAAAAAAAGGTATCGTGCTCTAGCACAGCTATCCGAAAAAAAAGTACTTCGACCTTTAAAAAGAGATTAGTATAACATATATCTACCACAACATTATTATTAACACTTACCTATACGATCTTACTGATTATTTATCTAGCTAAAATTTACCAGTTTAGCTTAGTTTCTTAAACCAGCCTAAAACTTGAGCCTGTATTCCAGTGAATAAACTTATTATGATCGTTAATTTAGTTTTCAAGTGGATTTAATTAATTTACACAAAAACGTCTTAATAAATCTTAGAGTTAACTTTAAACAACTTTTCAGCTTTTAACCGATACTTGAAATGTAGCACAATTTCGCCCCTTCATTAGTGTTTTCTCCTAGACTGAGGGCACGAAACCAGCGGACGTGTGAGCGGGGTAATGGCGACGAGTGCTTATAGTTCCATTTTCAAATACAAACGCATTGTCGAACTACATAGACAAAATCACTCCAATGGGGAAGGCAAGTGTCAAAGTGAAAATGACAGTTTGGTCCCCAAAGAACTGTAAAATCAAAGGAATTTTCAGAAAAAAAACCATTTATTGATGTAAAATGACTAGATGTTGTGTAATAAGCTGTAAAAATGATGGAATACACTTTTCAAAATAATATCTACTTTTCTTTTGGAGGTTATGTACCAGTATTGCATCGCTCGAAAATCGAAGAATTATCACCTGGAACGAGTTTTGTAATAGTTGTGGTGTTAAGAAATTAAATATATTGTGATATTTCTCGAATCTAAATAGAAAAAAAGGTTAAAATTACTGACTTAAAACATTATGATATTTTATCAAAATAGAAAGTCAAAACCAGCATTATATTCTTGATAAAGGAGAGGACAGGTAAAACATACCTAAACTCAAAAATTGAAACCTCAACTACAAGTAATTGTGGATTTATTACGGTAAAATCAAATGTATAACCACTCAATTAAATCACTTTTTTCCTCTTGTAGATGCGCCGCGGCGTCTTAATTCTTCTTTTAGTATATAGTACTTGCATGGACGAATAATTTTCCATATTTGTTTTGTATTTATACTCAATTTTTATAACAAATAATCTTGTTTGTTTTTTTGTACAAGGTAGACGTGGGGACCAACTATCGCAGCGCCATCTACGATTAGCTTTGAGTTGCCATCCCCATTGACCGCGAATTGCCTGGTATCTGTGCATCCCAATGCACATTAACCACAAAGTCATGATTCAAATTCCTCTGCCTTTTTTTTCTTTTTTAGCGTGGTAAAATCATGAAATGAGTCCACCAGTCTTCACCCAGCCTAGGGTGGAAAAAATCCACGGTGTGCTTCATTAGCTCTTTACATTCCAGGGTCACTTTAATGGAGTAAAACCCGTGACCCCGGCAGGCTTTGGCCCTCTAGGGGGGGGGGGTCTGTCATCTAGCTGACGCTATTTGAGGCGCGCGTGGAGTATAACGCGCCTTCGACCTGGGCATGGTCCATGGTCGGGCGGCGAGTTTCATTCCTCTGCCCTTAGCCCAATTAATTTTGGGTCTATGCAGCATATCTTTTTCAAAACTTTTTTATTATCAATCATCTAAGCAGTTACCCCTTGTCTAACCATATCGTAGTAACCACAATCCATCAATCGTTACTTCTTTCTGTATCTAAACGGAGTCCGAAGAGCTGAATAAGATAATTCCTGTTTATCTTTTTTTTCATAATATTATGTTTGCACCTTACTATGTTTGTTTCTCTGTATCACCCTAATGGCTGCTTTAACTGTACAGTTTTTCTCATACACACTTGTCGATTTATCGTTGCAGTTTGAACTGTACCGACTAATCGTAACGATTTATCGTAAGGTGTGTAGCAGCCATAAGGTAGACTGGTAGAAAATGCCCATGGCATTAAATCCGCCTTTGTACTTCCATGTGCAAGAAGTAATAAATAAATAAATAAATGCCACGGTAGTCGTAGTTGTGGCATCACGTTTGGTATTAACACCAAAGTGCCGTTGTCACTTGCGGTTATTACCAACCGCAATGCCACCAAAGCTTGTACTTGTGGTTTGTTGTTTTGCAATTCTAACTGGATTGATTTTACTCAAGCACGGACGAGCATAGCTATGGATAGATGAAAAACGTGATGTGTCAAGCAATGAAACTGGTCGATTCTCACATGTCTGAGAAATAATAATAAAATTTTACAACTACGAGTATCACACTGTGGAAGCGACTGATTTTAAGGCCATTCCATTCCATCCCTGATGCGACGGCCACGATAATAATAATAATAAATTTATTTCAAAAAAGGTTTGTAGTACATTTTATCTTATTACTAGTACAGGATGTGTTACATTAAGGTTAAATCTATACTACCTATAATGATGTCATACTGTTAACCTAGCTAAGCTAAATGATAGCTTGTGTTAAGGATAAACAGTTGCCACCCCACAAAAAGAAAGACTATGTAAAAGGGTAGTCACTAAGAAGAAGAAAACGGGCTTCACTACTCCATGACCACCGTATTGCTCAGCCACTTCCCCGCTGTTTTCGTGGCTACAACCTTAAAACTAGTCAAAGGCGTCTAGCAAGAGAAACAAGACTCGGGTTATGTTTAATTAGAGCCAAACTGACGGAGACCGTATTACTGAGTCGTTCCAGATTTTGTGGATATATTTTTAAAATGTTAATGTTTTGATGAACATGCTCAAAAAAAGAGAAGAGTTTCAGCTGTGCTGAAGAGTCCGCATTATAAAATAAAATCTTTTTCTTTTTAATTTTATTATTCGATTTTGTACAGAGAATTTTTGTCTCCTATTCAAGTCAACTGAATTCAGTGAAACGCGTGATCTTTTTTCACTTTTTTATTCTGATGGTAGCAGTTCAGTTACAGCGTTCAAAATAAATAAGATCAGAATCAGATTTGGCACAATTTTGTTTAGGAGCTGACACGCAAAAAGGTTGTAAATATTTTTAAAACTAAATTAATCATAAGATTACCCAGAGAAAAATCTAAAATCTTCTTTTCATAAGGTAGTAAATCGTGTCCTTGGAAAAAAATATACGAGTGGGTGACGTCCGAACTTATCCTGAGTTATCACAAAATCATTGTCACCATACATACCTCTTGTTACGTCTCCAGAGTTGTATGCTCATAGAATCGAAGCCTTCGCATAAACTCGACGATTTCGGACGAATCCCGCCTTCGCGAGTTTTAAAGGGATCACCCCGCGAAAGTTGTTGAATATCATGTTTATTTACACGAAATATTCGAATTATTATGGATTTGTTTATGCGAATATTTAGAAGTTTTGAGTACTTGAGCTATGTGTATACCTAATTTAATTATGATAATTTTAATGGCGAATTACAAGGAGATGTCTTCACATACAGATATCAAAGTTTTGAGTAATTTTATGGGTTGTCAGAGAGGCACTGTTTGATTTTGAAAGTTAATCAGCGCTTACTGTGATTTTGCGCGACTATGGATGTGTATATGATGCGAAGTTTGAAGGTGCATTCGACTGTTATTCTTGGCTGTCAATTCGTAGTATTCTAAAATTATATATCAACAATGTTAACTACAAATACCAGTATATGCAATAAAGAGTATTTTTACCTATTTATTAACCGACTTCAAAAAAAGGAGGAGGTTATCAATTCGACTGTATTTTTTTTTTTTTTTTTTTTTTTTATGTTTGTTACCTCATAACTTGTGACTGGGTGAACCGATTTTCATAATTCTTTTTTCAATCGAAAGCTGGTGCTTCCCGTGTGGTCCCATTGTCACCATTTTAGGATCTGATGATTGGATCTTGGAGAAATCGAGGGCAATCCTCAAATTTTATAAGCTGACACATAGTTTTTCGCAAATCATATGAAGTAATTCAAGTACTTGCGTATAGAAATCATCATCTCATGTAGCTGAGCTGATGATGGAAGGTACAACTCCTCAAGTAAGAAAATTATGTTCGTGTTCGCATATCTCCGGAACTACAAGTCCGATTTAAGTAATTCTTTTTTTGTTGTACTAGGTATCGTTCAACTTAGGGAATACTGCAAATTTCATCAAAATCGGTTCAGTAGTTTTTGAGATAGAATGAATGCAAGAGATGTTAACGATGTTATTACCGGTGCTACGGATTACGAAATTCTAGTGGACATGTAAGAAAATTATGTATTTGACAAGAATGTTGGTTGAATATTTAAACTAAAAAGAGTAAAATAAAAACTTTTTCTAAAAAAAATGTGACCACCTTCAAAAACAACCACAAAAAAGGGTAAAATAACCTACAAAACTTTTCTTTCGGAAGTCGGTGGCAAAAAAGACAATGAAATTAATAAAAAAAGTCACCGACTTCCGAAAGAAAAGTTTTGTAGGTTATTTTACCCTTTTTTGTGGTTGTTTTTGAAGGCGGTCACATTTTTTTTAGAAAAAGTTTTTATTATTATTATATTCGTTACGGTAACCTGAATGGCTGACAACCAGTCTTACCGAGATGTATCTAACTAAACAGTGTGACTGTTTTGTTAAAGAGCATAAGTCAGTAACGGTCGCCCAGTGGTCGAAATCAGTTTTTTATCTAATTAAATTTTATTAAATTAATAATTTAAAAATAAATATATTCCTGCGCTCCTCCTTCATACGATTATCTCTTTCATACTCTTCCATTTTCGAAAAAAATACGAAATATTCATATTTTTTAACTGATTTGATGCCGGTGAAAATTAAGATTTATTACATCCATCAAATAAATAAAACTTTATTACTCTCATTATAATAAAACATAACACAGAGTAAAAATCAATCACTAAAAAGATGCTAGTATTAGTCTACTAGCTAAAGCCTGTATTACTGAATTATTCGCCCGAAGTGACTAAAGAAGAGTAAATAAAAAGCCTTCAAGCTAAATACGAACCCGACTGAAAACAGCCTATTCAGTAATGGACGTCGGATAGACATTCATTGGCGGGCACAAGCGGCGTGTCATCATTATCGATAACTCCATTGGCTGGCCTTCCATCTCTATTTAGGTTATACTGGCAAGTCACAAATTTATATAAGTTTGTAGTAGGTAGTTTATTGACGGTTTAATATAACAGCCATCCTCTTTTTATCGTGGTAAAATCATCAAATGAATAATCCCATCATTGACTGGCCTGTTGGTCTAGTGGTTAGTGAACTTGACTGTTATGCCGGAGGTCGTGGGTTCGATTCTCACCCAGGACAAATGTTTGTGTGATGAGAACGATCATTTTGTTCTGTGGCTGGGTGTAATTTATCTTTAGTAAATATGTATTAAAAAAAATATATAAGTAGGTATGTTTATCAGTTGTCTAGTACCCATAACACAAGCTTTGCTTAACTTGGGACTAGACGGCGCTGTGTCATAGTTGTGTATTATTATATTATTATTATTATATTATCCAGGACAGGATGCAGGATCAAGGTTAACTGATAAAACAGTCTCACGACCCTGGTAGGCTTTGGTCTTTTAAGGGACGCCCCGTCAGATTGCCGAAAGCTCCATGTACATGGTCAGTCGGCAAGTTAACCATTTGTCGCCGTCCACATTAGCCAGACGTGTAGCTAAAAGAAGAAAGAGTGGAAGGTCATGGAGTAGAACTTTGCTCAATAATGGAATAATAATAAAAAATTTATTGCAAGTAACAAGACTCATAGTGTTAGTAACAATATAATTATACTTATAAACTATGTTAATAAAACGATTGCAGAGACAAAAACCAGACAAACAAAGATAAAAAAATTACGACATCACTGCTGGAAGGTTACAGGCTCAGCCGAAATCTTGCAGCAGTGATTTATAAACACACAGTCCAGCCTACTTGCTATCATAGACAGGATACTGTTGGTGCTGCCCCGCACCCTACGAACCAAGGATGCACATCGCTTTCGCATAGTCGAGAAAAAGCAGTTTACGCGAGCTTCAGCGAACATCCCTGAAGTATGTAGGTTAAATAAAAAAAAATGTTATGCCGGTTTTGCTGAAGAATTAGGTCCAGTATATCCATATAACACCAGCTACGTTTAAGTCTTGAGTCAGTTACGTGTCAGGGATCAGATTATTCACGTTAGTCTGAAACACTCTACTCCTAGTGTACATAAAAACAATAATAAGACTTTGCTTAACCTGCGATTTGAATCCGAAACCTCATCCTTCTACAACTGCTGGGCGAAAAAGACACCTTGTAGAAAAAAAAGCAAACGGTTCTTAAATATTATGTCGCCTTATTTCTCACAAAATGTGACAAGAAAGTCCCATAATCCCACACGAAACACAAGCAGAACTTTTTCAAACGCCGCCATCTTGAATTAGGTAACAGTATTTTAATTAGATTTATTACTAAATTAAAAACAAAAAATATCTCCCCTAAATGCAAAACTTCGGGGCCTCTTGAAGCTATAAGAACTCTTGGAATATTCGTCTGTAGTTAAATAAAAAAAAAGTTTTGCCTCTCGTATTAATCTGCGAGCAAATCAGATTCATACCCGGGAGGCTGAGGCACATCTGGCCAGTTAAAAGTTGCCAGTAAACTGGTATGAATACACCGCGAAACTTTGTTAACAATGTAGTGTAGGGCAGGAGAGGAAGCGGGGGCACGAGGGGGAGGGGGCTGTTTTGTTAAGGAGGGAAATATTCTTGTAAATACGTCTAAACATTGTAGACATGGCGCATCAAAAATATAATGTTGAACATTTTGTGTTTTATAAAATTAAATTTTCACAACACATATTTTTATAACCCTGAGGATCTCTTGGCTAAATAATTATAGCTGCACAGGCCGGTCTTTTGGGTTGGCGTTGGTCTGTGAATGGATGACCATCTGCAATAGCGAGTTTTCTCCGTGCTTCGGTAAGCACGTAAAGTCTTTGGCCTCGGTTGTCATTTGTAGATCTTTTATAGACGTTACTGTTAGTCAGACGCTCTAAAGTCTGACTACCAGTCTTACCATGGAGTATTGTATTACCCTGTTACTGGGTTGTGGAAGTCCGATAGGTAGTCGCTTCATGTAAAATACTGATATTCAGCTGCATCTGATTCGACTGGAAGCCGACCCCTATATAGTTCCGAAGTAGAAAAATAAAGGACACCACCTTTAATTTTTTGTACTTCGAAACTATATTGGAGTTGGCTACATAGCAGAACACCAATAAATGTTTCATCAGATGTTAACCACAGAAAATTGCTTGAAAACTCGCTAAATTAACTCTATATTAATTACATAACCTCATAAGAAAAAAAACGAGGAAAAGGGCAGGAAGAAGAAGAAGAATTATATAACCTCCTTGCACCGCTGTCCCTCATCACTCAGCCCACATCCCAAGTGTATCCAAGTCCGAGACTTCATACTTTGTACCCGTGGCATCATTCCACGTTGTTAGTACGGGGAAATATGAAAATATCATGTTATTATAAACTTAGTTTGCTTACATTTAACCATGAATTACAGTAGACTTGAGACGTTAAAATATTTACTTTGCTTACTTAGTTTTGGCACTAGTATTTATGTCGGAAAACTTTATTTTGTGAAGGTGTTTCTATTTATTACTGAATGAATGCTCTTTGCTTGGTGTTGTACACCGATTTCTTAAAAATTTCTCATTGAAATTTGAACCTTATGCTTTTGTAATGATAATTGAAAACCTATTAAAGAAATATTTGATAGATTTCCTTGTTTATAGGGGTTATTTTGCTGGCATCTGTACACGGCGAGGCGAATGCGATCCCAAGCGTTGTTGTTTGTCATGTATGGAATTGTTTGAATCCAGTCACATTGTTAAACGAAAGTAGTCCGATAGTCTATGTGACTGGCTTCAAACAATTCCATACATTACAAACAAAAACGCTTCGGCACGCATTCGTTTCGCCTGCCAGTTTGACAAAGGCTTTAATGCTAGATATTCCCTTTTGACGCTGCATAATCAGTCTAGAATGTTGCCACTGCTGGGACAACACAACGAGTGAGAGTTAATAGATGTTTTATATCTTCGAATTCTTGTTTCAAGGACATGTCAGTTTTCTCACGCTGTTTTTCTTTTCCCTTTTGAAAACGTTGGTGAAGAAAAAAATCACAATACAAAGTAATTTACTCAGCTGAACTCGAACCCACGACCTAAAATTCGTTAGTCAGAGTCGTCATCATTGGACCACCAGTGTTCTCTTTCGACACTGACGCATAGTAAAAATAATTCTACGAGGGAACAAACATAGTCAAAAAGTCCATGGCATTGTCAACCTTGAGGTGGCAGTGGGTAGGTTATCTATTTCTTTGGATGGCCAACACCTGGGTCCGGAATTCTGGAGAATACGAACCGAGTGAGTGCTGGTGATAACCATACTAACAGTTTCCACTTCTGCTACTTCATTTTCCGTCGAGCTTCATTGTCTCGGTGCTTTTCTGGAAGTCGCCTTTGTTGATTCTGGCATTCGGGAATTGCAGTGGTTTGGAAATAGTGCTGTGATATTGTAAAAAAAAAAACCTCACTGTTGGAGTTGCTACGATCTTTGGAGTTGGCATTAACCCAGGTGTGGATGCCTATCAGCTGATATGATGACTCACATATTTAATCGACAAAACTTGCTAAAGAAACCGCATAAAAGGTCCCTGCCAACTGAAAATAATTTCGTACTAGCACACCAAACTTTCTTCTCTTCAGAGACATATTCGAATTCTTTACAAAATACCAGGAACTCAGAACTTAAAAGAACCAACATCTTCAAACAAATTACTTCAAAATTAAGGTAGGAAGCACTTGTATTTAAAACCCAACAGATTTGATCCGCACAAGAATTTGAGAATACGAACTCATTATTATGTACGTATCTCGGAGATATTCCAAGTTTTAAAACCGAGTATTAGCTCATTAATTCTGATATCTATAGCGTGTAATTCCTTTTGTGAATTGTCTTAGTACAAGAGCAGATAATGCGACAGAGACCGAGCTTACAATCTGTGTGTAAAATCTCGCTGTGAAAGGTCTTGTCATAAGTATTTTTGACTTACGGTGTGAATACGCCATGTTATTTCGATGTGATACATGTAAATAAATTGGAAGAGTAATGATGATGAAGCAGTGATGTCTCGAACAGCAACTGCCACTGTCACTTCTTGATTTTTATATTAAATTTCAGAAATTCAGATGTAAACTATTCAGAAAATACTGCATGATAACATTTAGTTTGTTGCCAGGTCTTTAGGGGAGGTAAGCCAAAGAGGGGTAGCCCGGCTAAAACGGGTATGCATGTTAACGGTCGTCGAAGGAATGGTCACCCTGGGAGACGCCTTGCCGCACAAAATCGCATCGCAGCAATTCGTGTCGTTATTTTCTGCGTTGCGAATTCGCATCGCGTCGCATCGCAGTTTTGTGTACAAGCCCATAGGGAGAGGCGACGCGTCCTGCACGCACACAACATGCATACCTGTTTTAGGAGGGCTACGAGTACCCGGCTTAGGCTTACCTACCCTACCTACCTCGGAAATAAACTCCAGACTTGACTCGACCTAATCCTTCGAGGAGCAAAGAACAACTCAATCTTGAGTCTTGCATAACTTTGTTGCGTTGTTCATTGAACATATTATAAGTCTCTGTCTCCTCATATTCGAATTCTACGAACAAATAAACCAGAAATATAATATTTTACATCTAAACTTATTCATGACGGCTTAAAATGGAGGCGTAATTTGGCATCATTTGTCACAGCTAGGTTTGTTAAATTTAGTATGCGAGTTTAAATAGATGTTCGTAATTTGTTCGCATATTTTGGGTAATAATTATGAACTTGGTTTTGATAGGTCTCGAATTTTTTCGCGTATTAATGCGAGATCCTTAAAAATCCATTCATTATCTACACTTCTACATTAATATTATAAAGAGGAAAAATTTGTTTGTTTGTAATGGATAAACTCAAAATCTGCTGGACCGATTTTTAAAATTTATCATTAGATAGCTACATTATCTGCGAGTAACTTAGGCTATATTTTATACGCGGGGACGAAGTCGCGGGCCAAGCGCTAGTGCTAAATATGCTTAGAATTAATATCATACCTGTGATCCCTGAAAGAGAAAGCAGAGTCGTACCAAGTAGTACATTCTCAAGAAATGTTTGAGTTCCATGTCTTAGCCTATTGACATGGACCGGGCGAATCCAGACTCCGTGGCGGCTACTAAGAAATTCCTTATCGACCCAATAACATCTTTTTGGATATGGGCACCTGGTACCTCATACTCAACAGTCGCTCTTGTGAACACTAAACAAAAACACTTACAAAACACCATACTAGTGTTTTAGAACTTAATAAATTGGGGCTACATGTGGGGGGTCGGAGTTCAACCCCCACTGAATGGTAGCCATTTTGTCGGAGCTCAACCCCCGTTGAATGATAGCCATTTTTGGTCTTTCCTCCATTTTAAGTACAGACCGAATGAAATGTAAAAAAAATTATAGATAGATATTTTCATAATATCATTTTAAACTGTTTATGTAGGTTTCGTTATAAAATTCTTAGTATCAATATAATAAAACATGACACGAATATTCCAAGTATAATAACGATACGTCTACCCTTATCAATTCCTAGAAATAACTTTTCCGTAAAATGATAAAAAGTTTCCAGAATTTTGTATAACGCAGCCGCCATGTTGCCGGTCGATATTATTTAAAGTCGTACCGCCATTGATTGAGATTGTTTCCAAAGTTCGTATCTTTGTTATTGGCGCTGACATTTTCATTTAATTCACATACATAACATCCGTGAAGGGTGGGACCCGTTATCGAAGGAAATTATGTTATCTTGTTTATATAGAAAACATAAGCATACCTATCATTTTGAAAGGTATTGATAACAACCTGTCTTTGAAAATCATCTGTGTTTGCGTTTCTTCTGGAAGTTAAGTTAAAAAAAAAAATGTTTTTCGCGGAAACTGTTCAGTTTAGGAAAAAACCTCCACAATTAGTTTTATTTTTATTTTTGTGTATAAACTAATGCAGTTCATATAATATATCACACATATCGAAGAAAAGTGGCTGTGACATAATTACGGACGGACAGACAGACAGACATGACGAATCTATAAAGGTCTATTTCGTTTTTTTTTGCCATTTGGCTACGGAACCCTAAAAAGCTAATTCCATAGTAAAACCTCAGGTATCTCTGAAAGTTTACTTCAGCGCCCCTTCAAGTCTAGATTGGCAATTCCCTATAATGTTTTGAAACCGGATGCAGCCCAATATCAGTATTTTATATGGAGCGACTGCCTATCAGACTTTTACAAACCAGTAAATAGATAATACGAAACCCATTGGAAAAAAAATACGGTACCTAAAAAAATTAAAACAACGATTAAAAAATGCCACCTGTATGATCCGTATTGGTTGTAAAATTCTATATTAAAGCGAGTATTGTTTTAATGTTTACATGTGTCATAACACCCCAGTTTGGCATCGAATTCACCTAAAATCATTTATTCACAAAATCAACACAACATAGTAGTAGTTGCGTCTAAATTTTGAGTCTACGTCGCGACTCCGAGGAAACTTTTCATCCTAGAAAATATATTGTGCCCATGAGATAATGGAAAACCCGAGTTTTAAAAGAAACAAAATCGTGAAGCCGTCGTACTTTCCCTACCTTATTTTCACAGTCTTTTATTTAAAAAGGTAAGTTAAAGTTTATGGTATTGATACCAGTCGTCTTGTTATGGAGGACGCCCACGGCAACGGACTTCGCAAGACGATCTCCGGCCACCGTAGGCGCGGGCATGCAGTCGGCAAGTAAAGGGAAAGTCGCTGTCTGACCATGGACCATGCCCGGGTCGACGGCGCGTTGTATTGTACGCGCGCCTCAAAGAGCGTCAGCATAATGACGGGGCTCCCCTCTAGAGGGCCAAAGCCTGCCGCGGTCGGGGGACTTATCACATTACCGCCGCGTGACCCCGGAACATAAAGAGCTATTGAAGCACACCGTGGATTTTAGTCACTACAAGTCTGACAGTCCCTCCCGCGCTGCCCGGGGTGGGAAGGACCCATTTGATGATTTTAACACGCTAAAAAAAAGTAGGTCTCGTAAGGTCAAATGAAGCATGTTTGGTAAATATAAAATAATCGTATATTGACTACAAAATGGTGAAAACATAAATGACTCCTCAATTCTACCACGTAACAAATATTTGTAAAATCTACAAGTAGATTTTTTTGAGCCTCGGTTTTTGTGTATGTGAATGAGTTCAAATGTTTGTAAACGCATCGACGACACAGGAGAAATTCTTAGTGTGGAACAACATTACCGTCTAAAAATGTCTACATATTTTTGACGACTTTTCTTGGTAGGTTGGCAGGAAAAATCATCAAATAAATCATCAGCCCGGGGTGGAGCGTAAGGGATCTTCAGACTCTCATTGACTAAAAGTCACCCTGTGCACTGGAACGAAAAGGGCAACGGACGGTCCGTTGCCCTTTTCGTTCCAGTGCCGCGGTATCCTGATTAGACAGTTCCGTTTTCTAGATGTCCCATTTTTTATATACTGATTACAAGAGTAATTGAGAAAACAAATATGTGTACATCCTCAATGTTTATGCAGATGACATCTCAAGCCTATTTAAAAGGCATAATATATATACCCATAAGTATACATTCACCCATTTACATTAACAGTCGCTCCCACCATATACGCTGTTTTAACTCCACATAAGTACTTCAATCCTTCAAACTTCACAACTCATCAAAGTTGAACTTTGTGCGTGAGTTACATTCGCATTTTATGGTAAGCAGGTAAATAGCTGGGATTTGCCATACGTACGGAGATGTAGTGAGGTGTTTAAAGGTTTTAATGGGAGTTCAAAAAGAAAAAAGTTGCTAGAAATTACGTAAAAAATGTTTTCGCACACTTTCAGCTCCGTACGTACTATATTATAGGACATTATGGACGTCATCAGCAATATTCGGATTCTGTATTTGCCAATTTCATACAATGGATTCTAAAATTCGGCGTGTACGTCGCGTGCGGTTCTGACAAATGTACTTTCAGCTTTAATTAGAGATGCTTTATGTGGTACAAGTATGTAGTTTAAATTGGTTGACTATTAGGCTGGCTGAGATTTATTCCCAAAATTATATTTTATTGGTACAAAATAAAAGCTATAATACAGGATCATAGTCCCACTTTGTCAAAATTAACGATACCGTAAATCAATTTAAAAAAACATTGTATTCGAAACATTCAAATTTACAATTGCGGCCACAAAAAACTACACACACAAGTTTTCGCAACACGACATGCGTTTTACCAAAAAAAAGCAAAACATATCGCTTGTCGTATTTTTCAAATGTGAATACGCAACGCCCGAGATTAACAAATGGATCGCGTGAAAAAGTTTTAGCAATAAATTTAGGTAAAGTCACAAAACTCGGCAACGACACGTTAAATTTTATTACTGCCTGAAGCCTGTGGAGCATTGGTATTAAACTTGGGATATTATTGAAATGATCTCAGACAAAGGTTGTTATTGCATGAAAATATATGCGAACTTGTGAGTGAGAAGTTAAAGCGCTCGATCAGTACTTCTGTAATGCCTTCAGAAGTTAGTGCGTGAGGATTGAGTTATTACTCTTTGTATTGGCCCGCAGTGTATTAAAACGGTAATGTTCGAAGTTAGAAAAATTGTTTATATTATTTTTATAGGAGTTGTAAAACCTTGCCGTTTCGAGTTTAGAAACGGTTGGCGGCTTCCCGGGGGTGACGTCAGAGAGCATAGTAAAATGTAACAGATCGGGCGCACTTGCTGCATTATTATCTCGTAAAAATATTATGCAGTTACTGATACTTAAATGTATTACTTACACTTATGATAGGTTTTTAAAGAGCGCGGTTGATAACACCAATGAAAACTGACATAATTATTGTTGTAACGTAATTTTTAACCGACTTCAAAAAAAGGAGGAGGTTCTCAATTCGTCGGAATCTTTTTTTTTTTTTTATGTATGTTCCCCGATTTCTCGAAGACGCCTGGACCGATTTGGAATTTTTTTCTTTTGTTTGAAAGGGTATACTTTCCAATTGGTCCCATGATCACCAGGTCAGGATCTGATGATGGGATCCTAGGGAAATCGAGGGCAACCTTCAAATTTTATAGGCACATAGTACCATTTTCATATATTTTCTAAAGCTGTTCAAGTATTTGCATCTGATAATCATCATCTCAGGTGGATGACCTGATGATGGAAGGTACAACTCCTTAACAGTAAGGAGTAGGCATCGATTGATTTACTTTGTGTTCGCATATCTCCGGAACTACAAGTCCGATTTAAGTAATTCTTTTTTTGTTGTACTAGGTATCATTTAACTTAGAGAATACTGCAAGTTTCATCAAAATCGGTTTAGTAATTTTTGAGATATGGAATTTTATTAGCTTAATGTGTACATGAGTGATGTAAGTACTGGTGCGAAGGATTACAAAATTATAGTGCACATGTAAGAGAATAATGTTCTTGACAAGAATTCGGGTTGAATATTTAAACTAAAAAGAGTAAAATAAAAACTTTTTCAAAAAAAATGTAACCGCCTTCAAAAACAACCACAAAAAAGTGTAAAATAATCTACAAAATAACTTTTTTTTCGGAAGTCGGTGGCTAAAAAGACAATGAAAAGAAAAAAAACAAAGGCACCGACTTCCGAAAAAAAAGTTATTTTGTAGATTATTTTACACTTTTTTGTGGTTGTTTTTGAAGGCGGTTACATTTTTTTTGAAAAAGTTTTTTATTTCTGTATATTTCTAGGTGAAATTATTGGTTTTTTATTAATTAAGTACCTGATAGCAAATGAGTCAAAGTTAGTGGTAATGATTTATAATCTTGATTCTATTTAGGATTTTTATGTAACCAGATTTTAAAATCATAATTAATCGTTAGTAAAAAGTGACACTGCATGATGACAACAACCAAGTCCATTAATGGATTTGATTGTTTTCGTATCACCAGTGTCACTCTTCTAAATCATTACTAAGGGTCCAAATAGTTCTTGATAAATCATAGTCAACAATCCTCCTAAACCAACAGGTAAACACTAAATTGTCTATAAGATTTAATGGTTATAGATGAATTCCCCGTTTATTATAATTACCTAGACCCAATCAAACGTTCTCCTAAATTTATTAACACGATAAGAAGAATCATCCAATGAATTAACATCGTAAAGGTCAAAATATAGCTCCTCCAGATAATATTTCGG
This sequence comes from Agrotis segetum, assembly GCA_036375495.1. NCBI lineage: Eukaryota > Metazoa > Arthropoda > Insecta > Lepidoptera > Noctuidae > Agrotis > Agrotis segetum. Next base: position 4,184,033 of record JAQSVV010000175.1, on the reverse strand, counting down.
CCATTTTATGCTTTAAAACGTTGTAAGAAAGGAGTTTATTGCCTGGGGATGTCCGTAAATTTATTTAATATGGGGACGGCGGGATACGGGAGCTAACAAAGGTTGCTAGGCTTCTGATTGTATTACCTTTCTATAAGGTTAGTTTTGGCATCTTTTTATATTGATGTGATGTGATAAAAATGATGAACATTATAAAAATAAAAATGACAGTAATCTATGTAAGGTAACACGGTAATTTTATTTTAAATAGCTGTGTAAATAATCTGTCTCTAAAGTGTACACAACGATTCATACAGATAAAGTTCTAAGAAAAGTCGACTTAACTCGTAGAGGATCTTTAACCTTTCGTAGCATTGGCTACGTCGTAGCAATAACTACGTCGGTCGTAGCACCAGCGTAGTCTCAAAGCGTAGGCGTTGAACGACGTCACGTTTTCTCAGAACATTTATTTATTATTTTACTCGTGCCCTGTTGTTTGTAAGTTCTCAATGGTCTTTTCTCCAAAGCTTTAAGATTAATCGAAGGAGAAACCAATCAAATAAGCAAGCTAGAAATTATTTAGCAACCAGAGCCTGGGAATATTGGCTCTGAAAACACAAAAATATAATAATATTCCGGCCCCGAGAGACCAAACCGCAACACTACCAAGTTACCTCAAAAAGCTTTGTATAAATTCTCAACAAAATATTCTTGTAAATTTACTTTTATATATTTACAATTAAGTGGGAGTTGGTCAACTATTTCGTTTTCCGTTTGAGAAAAACAAAGAGAAAATTAGCGATGAAGAATTCCATTTTATTCGATGCTCTGTTGCTTTGCGGCGCGGCTTAAGTACTGTTTGTATTTTTATATTAAAACAGTTGTTCCTACTTCTGAGAGCCTGGTAACACGCGCTGTGGATCTTCTGGGGAAGAGATTAACCAAGATGTATTTTACAGATACTGTTAAAAATAAACTATAATCAACTGATGTTTTTTCCAAAAGACGGATATCATTATTTTCAAATTATTCAAAAAAAAAGTCAAAATGAGTTATTTTCCATGACAAGCAAACTATGGCCTTTTCATTATGGCGATTACGTAAATATTGTAAGTTTCTTTCTTTTTTTATTTGTAAAGTGGGTGAAACGGAAGTTATTGTCAGACTCTTGCTATATATATAACCATATAACCACCACCGGGACCGCGGGTGGTTCCTTCACAGCCTTTCGCGTCGAAAGCTCGCGGTGACCTTTAAGACAGTCCCCTAACCCAAGAAAAGAAGCCTATCTTTCTTCAAATCCTAGACAATCAACCAGGAGCACATAGCAAATAAAGAGTTCATTTCAAACCTACAACGTTACGTGGTTGTTCCGCTCTAAGCTGCTTGTGAACATTGCTCCGCTGCGCTAGGCTTACAGGATTTAATCAGATTTATTTTCTGTGTTATTTCGAGGATTGTGTATTTTTGTTGTTATGAAATGTTGTTGTATACTCTATTTGTCACTTCAAGAATGAATCTCAGGCGAAGATCTATAAAGCAATCTTGATCCAGCTCAAACTCGGCTTTATCGCTTCATGCGAAAATAAACTTTACGTCAATAAAATATGTTTGCTTTTCGTAAAAAATAACGTTTGATCACAGCTTTAGAATTTTAAATCACTGTTATTTTTAGTAATACTCGTATATATGCATAATCTGAGGTTAAAAATGCTTTCAAAATGCAATAAAGTAAGACAGAGAGTCAAAACTAACAAAAAATGACTGGCCTGTTGGTCTAGTGGTTAGTGACCCTGACTGCTATGCCGGAGGTTGTGGGTTCGATTCCCACCCAGGACAAATGTTTGTGTGATGAGCACGATCATTTGTTCTGTGTCTGGGTGTAATTTATCTATAATATGCATGTATTTAGAAATATATAAGTATGTTTATCAGTTGTCTAGTACCCATAACACAAGCTCTGCTTAGCTTGGGACTAGATGGCGTTGTGTGATAGTTGTGGAATATTATTATTATTCTCTTTATTTATTTTCTCACTTATTAATTACATTTTTAAATATTTTTATAAAAAGAAATAAGAAACATTTAAAAATATAAAAAATAGAATTCCCCAGTGTCGGGAACAGGGTCCGGGTCGCCGGTGGTCAGGGCCCCTGAGAGAGGAACCTCCTAACAATACGCGCCGTGTCCAGAAGTACTGCCTTCTGAATCAGGCGCTTTATCCAGCTGCCAAGCGAGAGCCTCTTCAGATGTTGTTCGAGGCTCTTGGCAATTAAGCCATTGGCAGACACGACTATCGGCACAATGACTGCCGTATTTACGTCCCACATGTCAACAACCTCGCGAGCCAGATCAAGATACTTGAATTGCTTATCTTTTTCTGCCCTCACGAGGTTCTCATCATGCGGGACCGTAATATCAACAATCATTGCGTGACGCTCCAATCGGTCTATCACCACAATGTCAGGTTTATTGGCAACAATAGTTCTGTCAGTGATGATAGGTCAATCCCAATACAACGAGATATTGCCATTTTCGAGAACTGGGTCGGGCGCATACTTATACGAGTAGTAAGGCACTTCCGATTCCACAGAGAGAACAGGAGAACAGGATCATGAAGAAGGTGTTGATCACCGTCTTCAGTATTTTTTTGGTGAAGTCGTTATTTTGCCCATCAAACTAACCATCAACTGGTAATTGCCTTTCCTTTCTATATTTGACAATCTCTCGATAGAAACTGCATATTACCCATGATTTTCACTGTTGATAAATTGCGATACCCCAAAAATTCACGAACGTAAATACGGCCATGAAAAATGCACCTCTAAAACCATTTTCCAAACACAGAATCGACGGCGCAGTAATTTCAAAAGTACGTATGTATTCCTTACTCTGAAAATTGGAGGTGGATAACCTAAAACATACGGGAGATAAGTTTACAGGGAGGTATTTGTAGCATTTTTAAGGGGAGGCCTATGTTCAGCAGTGGACGTCTTCCGGCCGATGATGATGATGACGACTTATGAGCATTTTGGTAACTACATTTTTTTTACTTGGCTAGTCAGACTACGGTCGATACCTACTTTAGGCTTTCTGACATATGTTTAATTTCATGACAACTTAACGCTGTTTGAGCTAATAATTGACTATCTAATGTAGTTATATAATGCGTCTATTTATACATTAACTACAATCTTTAAACTAAAATTTATTTTATTATAAATTAAAAAAAAAGGTTGCACTCCAGGAGTGCCGGTAGAAGTGAAAACTTTTTTGTTACTATGTTTTATTTTTAATTTGAATGACGTCTTACTCATTTTCGATCAGGGTCACGTGACCCTGACGCGAGTTTTGGTCACGTGACCCTGACGCGAGTTTTAAATTTTTTACCCATTACAGAAAAAGTGTACAACGCCGCTAAAGAAGTTTTCACTTCAAAAAATAAGAAGACTGGTTTAACAGCAGATCCTCAACTAATTAATAGCAGTTTCTTAGTAACCTATAGGTTATTAAGAAACACAGTGCACTGCACATACTATGTGTCAAAATCATCAATCAAGTCTCAATAAGAATCACCTCACACTCAACAACGCCAACCGCAGCATAATCGCCCACAAAACTCACCCGTACATTCCACGTTACTCCGAAAATTGTCGTCGTAATTCTCAAAAATTCAATTTAAAATCGTTCTGAGTCGGGTCAGTCCGGAATATACCGGGGAGGCTGGCCGCACGAGTAATTGGTACAGTCGTGCTCGCGATGCATTCAAAAATCGTTCGAGACGACTAGTTTGTATTTGCTGTACACTGTGGGGGAATGTGAAATGGATCTTTGGCTTTTGAAGTGGTTGCGATGGATTCTTTGAGGATATCGAGTGCTAGCGATTCTAGCAGAGATTATATTTACTTTAAGGGAATGTAACACGCCTCAAGAAGTCAGCAAACTGACGTAGAATAAACAGATATAGGACTAAACGCCTGCCGAGGTAATGGGACTGTTGAAGCAGGATACGACCTTGTAACACAAAGGGCACGTTAAATAATAATAATAAATTTTATTTCAGACAATGTTAGTCCATATTACATACAATCAAATTAATATATTCTAAAATTATATTAAAAAAACCAAATAAATAGAAAATTGTGAATTAAAATAAACATCAAAATTTGTGAAATAATTACTAATATGTCAGAATCATATTAAAACAAAAATTAAATAAAATGTCAGTCAGACTCTTATTGAGTAAACATCCTTTGTGTTTACTCAATAAGAGACTCACAGTTGTTCAATAGTGTTAAAGTTACTGAACAAACAATGTCAAGCTCTTTTGTAACATGTTGACCTTGAATTTATGCATAACACAGGTATTTGACTGAGGGCTGATTTTTTAATGGTCAGATAAATTTTATCTGAGGAATAAAAATAGCGATTTGACATATTTTCTATAGAAAAGCCGTCAAACCGCCATTTTTATTCCTCAGATAAAAGTTATCTGACTTTTGTAAAATCAGCCCTGAAACAAATTAATTTATCCGTCAGTTACACTATGAAAAAGTATTTGACACGTATTTTTTATATTGCTTCGTAAACCAAAATTGACGAAGATTCATACGACACTTTTAAATTGGCAAAAGGTCACAAGCAAGTAGAGTTTTTAGGGTTCCGTAGTCAACAAGGAACCCTTATAGTTTCGCCATGTCCGTCCGTCCGTCCGTCCGTCCGTCCGTCCGTCCGTCCGTCCGTCCGTCCGTCCGTCCGTCTGTCCGCAGTTTAGCTCAGAGACGCACAGTACTAGAGAGCTGTAATTTGGTGTAAATATACGGATTTGTTGTGCCGAAAAAGTGGTAAAATAAAATCTCGTAAAATATTTTTTTTTAGGGTACCTCCAGTACTTACACGTAAAGTCAGGATTTTTTTTTCTCGCGTACCCCTTAGTGTGGGGTATCATTAAATAGGCCTTTAAAAAATAATGATAGTTTCCATTAACAATTTTTTGATAAAAAAATTCGTTTGTGAAATATTAAGCTTTAAAGTGCTAAATTTTGCTCGATTCGAGTGTCCCCCCCCTCTACCAGCTAAACGGTTATGTTTGGGGGTGTGAAAAAATTCACAAGAGTAGTACATATAACGAAGTTTAAAAGAAAATTATCATGACTAAGTAGGCTTTACAACTTTACGAGTAATAGTCGACCAACTTATAAAATGTACTTGATATCATATTTTCTTAAACAAAATGTATCGGAGAAAACTGCAAATGTAAGTTTGTCAACTTTATTTTTACAGCTTTTATAGGTATGTTTTTTGGGAATAGGTAGGTTTTTATCGTCAACTATTTTTAACTAAATTCAAAAAAAGGAGGAGGTTCTAAATTCCTTGTAATCTTTTTTCTTATGTATTTTCCCCGATTTCTCAAAGACTCCTGGACCGATTTTGAAAATTCTTCTTTTTAAAATTAAATTCAGCGAATCAGTTTAGTTAGTTCGCATAAGTATTTTGATGGGCAACTACGGAACCCTACACTGTGCGTGGCCCGACACGCACTTGGCCGGTTTTTACTTGTAAGTGACGCCTTGAGCTTCCACTCTCGAGTGATGATTTATAGGGTTGTTGTAAGTTCGCCACAAAAATAATACCCCACGAAAAAAAGTATGTATAAATTAGACAAAGGTTTTTGTTTTTTTAAAATTTTGTTTGTTTTATGTATTTTCATATATAATATTCATTTATTTTAGAAAAGAAAAGACACGTCTCCAATATTTTTCAAATTTATGAATGACGGTCTAATTAAATTTTCAATTCATTGATGGTGTCAAATACTCTAGTATTAACTTTTAATATAATCGCTGCGGAATTACCCCTCCTCTTTTTGAGTGGCAACATAGAATCAGATCATTTGACATGTGAATGACGCTATAATCGAGACCATTACTTCTTTATTACCTCTGAAGTCTACAGGTTCAACTGTGGTAAATCTGTTGATTGTTTTGTGACAGCCCTCTGTATTGGAAATACAGTTTTTTCAGACACACGGTGAATGAATGTCAGGTCGATAATCAACTTGGACCAATCAACCAGGGAGAGGCAGCGGTAAAACTTGCTGAATTTTTAGTGTAAACTAATTTGAATCGTATGTTATTTCTGATTTACAGAAGAGAGAAAAAAAAACGGTCCAAGAAATAATAGATTCTTGATTTGACAATGCGATGATAAACATGAGAACGAATTCCAAAACTTCATTGGATTTATTTGTTTTACATTTTTTTACATCACCTTACTCTTTCCATTACAAAGTTCTGAGGATAGATGGATGTTGTATTGTCACTTTTTTAAACAAAAACAAAGAAACGTTTGCATTTTTGGCACACGATAATTTATAACCTGGATTAACACATAGAAGTTTTATCCCAATTTTATGTTCCCGGCTAAAAGTTTTCTTGTTGTAAAGGGTGCGCCGCTGGCAATAGTTAGTATAGTATAATAATTAGCGATGCTATTAACATCGGTCAGCATTCTCAACTTTCTCTTAGACAGTTATTGTAACATTAACATAAAATTATCATCACTTTACTTTCTAAAAAATCTCTTTGATTTCAATTGAAATAATACATTACACCCCCACTTAACCCCTACATATCACCCCTCATTTTTCCAATAACCCTCACATCCTGCATTACTCAGTGCATAAAGGTTAGTTCACACACGGGTGGGCGCCACCCATGGGTTACATCGCAATCAATGGGGTAGACTTTTGCGTTAACGAGTCCGTACGGTGTATACCAGGGGTGAATGATGGCCCCCTGTAATAGATATTGCAAGTTAAGGGGTGATTCGCAACGGGAGATAGCGTTTATGCTCTTGCTAATTATTATTATATGGTAAAACTAATTTGGCCTAATTGCTAATAAAAATTAGCAAAGCGAATAAATTAATTAATATTTTAATTATTAAAGCGTCTCTTGACAACAGTTTCTGTTAAACCATTAATTGTATTATCTGGTGCTTACGTAATAGTTACATTCAAAATCAGGCTTATTAAATTATAATTAAACTATGTCAAAACACTGGAATCTGTTATAAAAATTATATTTTCATTATGAGCTGTTTCTCATTAAGATTGCTGTATTAATTGAAGGAGTTACCGCAATACTTTAACGAAAGAGCAATTGAAGAAACAGGATAGGTTTATGAGTCTGACACTCGCCCACTCCACTCAGGGTGGTAAAAGAATATGATAATTTGTCAAAAAAAACCTGCCTCTTGTGTTTGATTTCATCGATTATTTTGGATCCCTTAATAATATGTCTCCTGTTACATCTATAGCAGCAACCGTACCAACCAACCAACGTAACTATATTTAGTATTTGTTTTTCGAGCGTATGGCACTCGTGGGCTGCAGCTGAAAATCAGCGTCAGGCGGCAATTTTTGTGTTGCCACTGGCATAATTATGCTGAGCTGAGGCCCTTTGGCATTAATTTGTTAAGTTTTATATTTAATCTTTACTACGTACTCTGTTTTTATAACTTTATTTGTATTGTTTAGTTTTAAGTTTGTGCCAATAAACACAATTTTCTTTCTTTCTTTCGTACCAGTCTTGAAAGACTTTGCCACACAGCTAACGCGCGACCTTACCTAAACGCCTAAACCCAGCGTGGCGTGATTTGCGCATATATTTTCATACTAACCAAGCACGCCAACAACACGCCACGTTAGCGTTGCGTCGCACTGAGCTCGCTGTTTAGCAAAGTCTTTAGTCCTGAAGCGCGGCACCGCATTTCCTCGCGATAGGATGGTGAGTCAATTGAAATACTCAAAATACATAACTATTAATTCTACCGTTTATTTTTCATACCAGTATCGGTTTTTTTCGAGCCCTTCAAAGTGAAATAGGTACTAAGCTAGTTGATTCCTTCTCGCCCGAATAAACTAAGTGCTTGCTCATTGACAGTAAAAGCGAACTAGCCAACAGAATTCTCTTGAAAAAGACCCAACAATTTAGTGGTGTCTTTTTATTCAACTAGTTACTCTTTGTAAACGCGTAGACGGTTTTTCTCAAAGAAATGGGTGTTTGATAATATGTATTTGTAGTAGGTAGCTACTTAGCACGAACCTCAAAACGGAGAATGTGAAACCGGCATGTCCTAGAACCAAAAATTCGAAGACATGTGACATCTACCAACCCGCACTGGGCCCGCGTGGTGGATTATGGCCCACTCCCTCTCACAGAGAGGAGGCCTGTGTCCCAGCAGTGCTGGGAACATTATAGGCTGATGATGATGACTTAGCACGACGCTCAGGGAAGACTAAAAAGGACTATCTTCTAATGACAGGATTACTTTTTAACACTGCGTCATGGGGGTGAGAAGTTGTTACATTGACGTAGCGGTCGGGTTATTATTAGCTGATAATTCAACCAAAATAATTCATTTTATGTGTAATTATTAGTTTTAATCAGGAAGTACCTAAATAAACAGAGCTACTAATATTATTTTTGAGAGCCTTTGTGCGTTTGTGTGTGTTTCTTTCTCTTTCACGCAAAAACTATTGAACGAATTTGGATAAAAATCAGTACACAGATTGATTATAACCTAGAATAACATATAGGATAGTTTTTCACCCGTTTTTATGTATCATTAGATAACTTTCGAGTTGTAGCGGGTAAAGTCGTTGGCAACAGCTACAGCAACAGTAGTGTAATATAATTTAAAGCTGAATGAAAGACAATTGAGAATATTTGATAACGTTTTTTTACAGCGACGCCGTAGGCTTGATGCCAAGCGTGATCAACGGAAAGCCCGACCATCTGCAGCGATCATTTATAACTTTGTCGATGGTGGGCTGACATGCCCGTAGTGTGCGAAGATCTTCACAAAGAAGATTGGTTATATAAGCCACACGCGAGCACACGAAAGACACCAACAACGGAGCTGAAGCAATCGCCTCGGCCGAAATCGGTCGGATCTCTCTATCTATGTAACGTTTTTCCTCTAAGTTTTGGCTTTTACATCAGAAAATTATACAGTATAGCTGACTAGCTGTAGAAAGACATCTAGCAGGTTGAACAAACAACTGTCTAGGTACCCTAAGTTCCTAGCAAAATAGGATTCTTTAAAGGTGTTTCACCTTGTTACAATATGCATAGTGCAATTCACCGGGGCATATCGAGACGCCATTTTCTATTCTTAGACAAGTACATGATACAATAAACGTACATAAGAGAAAATTGAATTACTTCTACATTGCGACTGTTTCTGAAAAACCTTTTGAAGCCTGGAATTAATGTTCTATTTTCAAGGTTAAGCTGTGCTTGCCGAGGTTGATCTGTGGATAGGTGACAGCCAGTCTTATCAAAGATTACCAAATATTGATATATTTTCAGTCGTTCGTATTCGCAAAATATTCGCATACATTTTGCGAATGCGAATTTTCTAAAAATATTCGAATGCAAATGCGAATATTCGCAACATCTCTAGTACATTACATACATCTTTCAGATTGTTAGAAAGTATGCTTTTATATATTTTTATGACTCATAAAAAAATTTTCGGTGTGATAGCAATTAAAGTTTCCTTCTGGTTCGCGAAATCAATACAAAAAAATCATTTTCAAAAAAAACTAATTTTCTCTAAGTACCGAAGATCGTTTGACTTGCCTCCAGTCCACGAAGCCATAAATGTGTTCACACTTAGCCAACACCAATACTAAATATATTGCCTCCACTAAAGCTTTGTCTGTCTGTAATTCAAGCCGAAGCAACTACTTGTGGATCAAATCAACTTTTTGAACGCATTATTGATCTCTTGAACGCTGGGAGTTGTAATTCGAATAAGCCTTTACAACTTTAACCTTACAACCCAGCTAGAGCAAAATATACTGTATTATTTAGACACTAAGGTTCATGTAACTGATATTGTTATCTTGGTATTCAAGAAAGGGAGTTGTATTTTGTCAACAAGAGCGAGACAAGACAGGCATACCTATTTTAATAAAGTATGAGGACAGAACTGAGATCCTTTTTATTTATTTGGCGTGTACATCAACGATTACAGAAATTTGTAAATAAATGATACTTTAGATTTGTTCATTTATTATGGAGGTGTTGATAATGTGAATGAAACAATAGATAGGTACGCTTAGATGGGATTGATTGTGCTTTTGAATCTGAATATGGTACTAGAAACTGTAATAGTGAGCTGTGGTGGCCCAGTAGTATCGGCCCAGACTTACGAATCCAGGCAAGCGCATTACTTTGTGTAATTTATTACATCACCACTGCTCTCAAAACGGTGAAGGAAATCATCGTGAGGAAACCGGCATGTCCTAGAACCAAAAATTCGAAGACATGTGACATCCACCAATCCGCATTGGGCCCACGTGGTGGATTATGGCCCACTCCCTTTCACAGAGAGGAGGCCTGTGTCCCAGCAGTGGGAACATTATAGGCTGATGATGATGACGATTTCATTCTACGTTTATAGTTGTTAGAAATACTCGTACGCCGAGTAAAACTACGCCTGTATCGTGGAATTATTATGATTAGTATGTAAGTACCCCAATTTTGGCGCGTTGTGTTCCACGCGCGCCTCAAGGAGTGTCAGCATAATGACAAGGACCCTATAGACGGCCAAAGTCTGCCGAGGTCGCGGGACTCATGAATTGCCGTGAACCCGGAGCGTAAAGAGATATTGAAGGACACCGTGGATTTTAGTCAGTACGAGTCTGATAGTCCCTCTTACTTTGCGAGGGTAAAGCGACACAAACTACAAAATTAAGTCCTCCCAGGGGTGAACTATATTTTGTAGTTATACCATGCCACCTCAAAAAAAGTGTACCCCAATTTGGTGTTTGGGTCAAAGACAATAATAATCACAATACATACTGCATTATTTTATGCTCCCAATCCATATTCGAAAAGTGTACAAAGTGTAAATTGGAAGCTATTTAACAAACTGAGAATATGTAGTAACCGTGATTAAAAAAACATTTTTATCATTTCATCAACCATAAAGATTGTAAACACAAAATTCTTTATCAACATCGCTTCGATCAACACAGCAACTTAACAGGCTTCAGCGGTGATGTTAAACCAATAAACTGAAAAAATAAACCCGGGAAGCACTTTGCATCGAAAATTTTCAGGCACTTTCATGTTGAAATGCATTTACAACATGTGCCGTGTCATGTCAATAGAATGAAGGCTGCCTTTTTGACCAAAATTGTATTTTATTCCATAGCTATTAGAGATGGGTTTTAGAGTGATCAATTTATTGGTGGTTTTTTCGATGGTGAAGCAGAATTAGGATTTTAGGGGCCAGTTTTTTATTTCCTTTTTTTTGGTGTGTAAAAGAACTGAACTTAGTTAAAACATAATATTATCATGGCTTGAATACTTCGAAGGGTTAGACGGCGGTATATTAACTACTTACATATCTCATGGGATAGCGGGCGAGCCTAGTGGCATCAATTAGGGCACAAATAGAGTAAAGGGAGATTATTTGGTGAGACAGGCAATTCAGTGTATAGTATTATATATCATAGTCTTAAAAGTCTCTCAAAACATTACCTTTGCATGCAGTAATGCGAAATAATGCAACTAATTAGTTCACCACTAAAGTCGACAAGACGTAGTGACACATAAATCGATACGTAAAATCATCAAATGAGTCCTCCCGCACTGGGTGGGGCGGAAGGAACTGTCAGACTCTTACTGACTGAAATCCACCCGTGTTACTTCGGATGCCGTTTACGTTCTGGGGCCACGGTATCCTGGGTTAAGAAAAAACTCGCGACCCCAGCAGGCATTTGGCGCGAAACACGACGCGCCACCGACCCGTGCTTGGGCCTTGGTCGGACGGCGAGCTACCCATCACTCATCGTCCGCAAGCCCGCTGCTGTGCCCTCTGCTGATCAGAGGGACACGCGTTGGAGCGTTCACATGACAGGCTATTCGCACATCAAAGGGCCCCGTAGGCACACAGTGCCTAAAGGAAGAGTTTTTGCCCGCATCCCAGGGTGCACCGGCCCGAAAAGCTGGTCTTCCCCCCAGACGTATCCGGGATCCCAACTCCAGTCCACGGGCGCACGTGGAGGTTTCCTGTCTATTACAGCATGCTTAGGTAACGTTTTGAGAGACTTTTAAGACTATCACTGAGTTGCCTCTCACCAAATAATCTCCCTTTACCTTACATGTTCTGTCTTACTAAAAAGACATTGCTACAGACACTTTTGAGATTCTAAATAGAAACCCAAAGGTGTTTGTTGCATTTAAAGATAACAAATCTATCGTAAGCAACTGTGACCCTGGAACGTAAAGGGCTATTGTTATTTAAACACCTTAGATTGAAGTCAGCACGAGTCCAACAGTCCCTTTTGCTTCACTCAGGAGGGGAAGACTCATTTGATGATGATTACCACGGTAAAAAAAATATTAGAGAAGGTATCAGGTTAGTCAAATAGAGTCGGTATAATGAATTATTTTCAGTAGGTACTTTACTATTTTAATCATTTATTTAAGGCTTGTGTACACCGCCCAAAAAAGTACCTATTTTACTACCAAAAAAATTCTAAATTGTTACCAAAATGGATAAATGGTCACCAAATAACGTTTCCTAAGTAATAAAGAAATAAACCTATTATGCCTAAGCAGGCTTTTTTGTTTTTTTTTTTTTTTTAGCGTGGTAAAATCATCAAATGAGTCCTCCACCCCGGGCAGGGCGGGAGGAGGGACTGTCAGACTTGTACTGACTAAAATCCACGGTGTCCTTCAGTAGCCTGTTATGTTCCGGGGTCACGGTAAGGAAATAATCCCGCGACCCCGGCAGGCTTTGGCCCTCTGAGAGGGGGCCCCGTCATTATGCTGACGCTCTTTGAGGCGCGCGTGGGACACAACGCGCCGTCGACCCGGGCATGGTCCATGGTCGGGCTGCGAGTTGCCCTTTACTCGCTGCCCGCATGCCCGCGCCTACGGTGGCCGGAGATCGTCTGCTGACGTCCGACGCCGCGGGCGCCTACCACTGCGGTTGGGGCGGAGGGAGGACGCTGTCCTCTCTCTCTCGCGGCCCGCCTCCTCCTTCACGAGCATTACTGCTTCGCAGAAGGAGGCGACCGCTTCCCACTCCGTCTCGCCCCGCAGCATGGCCGCAACCAATGCCGGGCGCGAGAGGTCTCCGCCTATCAGGCTAAAGCGAGTTTTAGATTTGGTGACAATTTATCCATTTTGGTATACAAAAAGAATAATTGATGCGCATTTAAATTTTAGCCTTTATTTAAACCAGACTCTCCCTTCTGCGTCGTTATTTTCTTAGCCAAGCATAAAAACCGTGGCACGAAGACTCTTTACTACATTTTTAACCGTTCCCCAATTACGTAACCCTATTCTACAGTTTTGTACCCCACCAAGTTGTAGCTCGTGAAAATTTTCGACGTTTCCAAGCTGTTGGCGCAAGATGCTCCACTAACACAATTTACTGAGAACGCCTTTAGCTATGTCGCTAAACAGTTTATACTGAACTTTGGGCCACACCGCAAGAAAGCATGCAACTTTGTCGGCTCGAACTGAAGATTTACATCATTAGAGTACCTTTACCTACAGAGATTATTCAGGCTTGTTTTTAAAAGCCTACCAGTACCCTTAGCACGAATTTTCAGTATTTGAGACGTAAAGTAAACTGGAACTTTGAAAATTTCAAATTGACAATTTTCAAGGAAAAAATTTGTTCGTTCTTCGCACACCAGAGGCGCTGTTCCAATTTTTCATACAAGAAACGCTGTAAAGACGCTGTAAAGTAAAATAGTCAAAACTCGTGCTAAGGGTACATACAGAACAAGTTACAAGGTCTATTCCGGCGAGTGAAAGTGACAGAGCTATACAAATCATCTAGCGCTATCTCGTTCACTAACTAGAACAAGCCTAGTTTTAAGACGTTGTAATACGCCTGTACCTATTTTAAAAGCAAAACATCTAAATATCTGTCAGTAAATTGTGTACCATAAAGTATTATAGAAGCCTATTTCCTATTATAATAAAAAATATCGCCCTCAGCAAGGTCGACGAAGCCTCTATTTCTGTTTTCAGGGTTAAAAGAAACCTACCAAATCGAACTTCGGGTCTCTAAAATCTTACTAAAGCGAGTTTTAGATTAGGTAAGCATTTATTTATATGGTATTCAAAAAGAATTATTGTTTAGCATTTAAATTATAGCCGATTGTTCCGTATCTAAATCTAAATAACTGAGAATACTTTTGGGGGCACATTTGGATCAGTGACTGAGCGATTAACTACTGCGGTACAAGCCATGAGTTCGATTTCTCGCACGGAAATATTTGTATGATCTACAGGTTAGAAATCGTTGTAAACTTTGTAGGCACGATACAAGAGAAATTCCCAATGCAAGGATTTTTTTTTTAAGAAATAATTCATTCCATTTTATTTACCATAAAAAAAACACGCAACAGAATTAATGTGACCAGTTTCTGAAAGCTTATAGCCGAATCTAAATGTCTATTTCTTTGTCTCGAACCCTAAATACCTACTTAAGTTGTTTCATTACATTTTGTAGTACCGTTCTTCGATTAAGCTATGTCCTAGGTGACGGCAAACCATATTTCTTCATGTCAAAAAATGTTTTAAGGATGAAATTTTCAAATGATAAGTTTTAAGAGATAGGTACGTTTTGTTTGGGAGTAATCGGTCATTATTTTCCCTGGAGATTTTAAAACTATCTATCTTTCTGAGTTTCTCCCCTTTGGGTATAAATGTTGGACTGCAATTGTGTCACTGCAGGTTTGTTTTTAAAGATTAAAAAGGCAGAGCATTTGCGTTTTTGTGACTTTTGTTACAATTTGTTTTGTAACCATTACCACTAATATACACAACGAGTTGAGGTTTTTCTTTTAAGAGCAAACAAGTCAACATTTTTTCCATAGAAACTGCGTTGGGGTTTTACTCCACTATTTGACAAAGTATATCCAAAGTTAAACATGGTATCGTTTTGTCTCCTTATAAATTTTGTCGGTACGGAAGCAGAATTGTAAAATATGAAACCATTAAAAAGTTACGAGCTTCTAAAGATTCATTATTTTTTGCTAATTTTAACACAACTTTGGACGTAAATTTGAAATAAAAGAAGCATCAATTTCCAAAACGAAGCCTGTACCGACACAGCAAATTTATCGAAGAATTTAGTAAATGTTTCTTGAAATTGATTGATGCAGTGGTTGTTTCATAAAACCCCAAATTCCAAAGGCCTTTTTGTATTTTATCACGTGCGCCTTTTACTCGTGAAATATCGTGCATCTCACTGAATAGTTGCCTTCGGTGCGGTGCGGGAGGGTGACGCGCACGCACACATGCATACTATGAATAGACACGGCGCCGCGCCCGGCTGTCTCCGTTATGACGTGTACGTTGACAACCTATAATATCTATGGTTTACGATAATACTCTTTTGAACCTGGCTTGAAGTTTGGATTTTGATTAAGCCGATATTACACAGGTCAATTTCGGTTCAATATTGCTTTCCATTCCATTGCTTCAATGGCATTGACGCATCTAAACACATTTCGATTTGATTGTCTAATATCATTGAAAGTTTTGATTTTTAATTGCCTTTCAATGGAATGGAACCAATATTAATCAATCGAAATGTCGGTTAAAACATGTAAACACGAACATTGAACAATGACCAATCCGCGAACGGCAGCGAAGGAATCGGACGTATAGGATTGTGTAGTTTCTAGCGTGCGCTAATGTTTATAGTTTTAAAAATGGCTTTTGAGTGGCGTGACAATCATGTTCCTCATTTTCTGGAACTTTTTCAAAAATATGAGTGTTTGTGGAATACAAAATCCAACTATAATACTTGTGACGCTCCTATGGTCGCTCTTCGCTAAATCCACGGACGTACCCACCAACGCCGAGTTTTTTTTTATTTAGCTCATTCATTAAATACAAATAAGGGAAACACCTGCACGCACGACTTGACGACGCGACATCGCTAGGCAAATGAACATTGAATGTCTTGTTGACTGTTTTGTTTGTAAATAGGAAATAATTATGTGCAATGTTCAATGCTTTTCAACGGAATTGCTGTCAATTTAATTGAACCGTGTAATATCGCCTTTAGACTTACTTTATCTGTTTGACTTGAAATTGTTTGGACTCTGAATTATTATAAATTGGAAATATTGGAATAGCTTTGAATGGATTTTAGTGCCAGTAAGATTGTGTTGGTTCATTGTAGAACACTTGTAAACAAATTAAAATCAACATTGGGTAAGTCATATAATTTGTTACAACTAATCTCTAGGTACTTACATACTCGTATTTGATGATCTTTTATGACGTGGTAAAATCTAGTAATATAGTTCAATGGGTAAAATCATCAAATGAGATCTACCACCCCGGGCAGGGACTGACAGTCTTTTACTAATCAAAATCCACGATACTGCGAAGATCGCCCGGAGGACACGGTGGAGCATACGGTGCAAGACTGCCCAGCTTGGGCGGAGCACCGACGTGTCCTCACGGCTGCGATAGGCGGAGACCTCTCGCGCCCGGCATTGGTTGCGGCCATGCTGCGGGGCGAGACGGAGTGGGAAGCGGTCAGCTCCTTCTGCGAGGCAGTAATGCTCGTAAAGGAGGAGGCAGGCCGCGAGCGAGAGAGGACAGCGTCCTCCCTCCGCCCCAGCCGCAGTGGAAGGCGCCCACGGCGACGAACGTCGCTCGATGATCTCCGGCCACCGTAGGCGCGGGCATGCGAGCAGCGAGTAAAGGGCAATTCGCTGCCCGACCAAGGACCATGCCCGGGTCGACGGCGCGTTGTGTCCCACGCGCGCCTCAAAGAGCGTCAGCATAATGACGGGGCCCCCCTCTCAGAGGGCCAAAGCCTGCCGGGGTCGCGGGATTATTCCCTTACCGTAACCCCGGAACATAACAGGCTATGAAGGACACCGTGGATTTTAGTCAGTAGAAGTCTGACAGTCCCTCCCGCCCTGCCCGGGGTTGGAGGACTCATTTGATGATTTTACCTACGCTAAGTGAAAAAAAAAGACGCTAAAAAAAAAAAAAAAAAAGAAGTTTTCAAAATCCACGATGTCCTTCAATAGCACTTTACGTTCCGGGGTCACTGTTACCTAATAAGACTGTCCCGCGGGGGCGGGGCAGCGAAGCCGAGTTCGGCTGTAGGAACACCAAGGCGATATAAAAGGGCGCCTAGATCGAAGTGACCCACGCAAAAAAAAAAAAATAAGAGAGCATTGAGTGCATGGGTCATGAATAAAGAAAATATTGCTCCTTTAGTGGATACGTCTCCACCGTAAGGATTATTTTGAGTTTATATTAAAAAAAAAATGATTTTGTTGGTGCGTAGTTTTGCTTGATAATTTAACCCTGAATCCATGTTTAGATCAACACGAAACGCATTGGCATCGATTGATGATTGACATGTTAATGTAAACGAAGAACAGTTTAATTTCACGAAAGCTGAAGGAAGTCTGTAGTCAGCTGAATCAAGCCATAGATTCAGAAGGCAGTTCTCCTGGTCACAGCGCGTATTGTTAGAAGGTTTGTCTGTCTCCGATGTTGATGGGCTAGTTATTTTTCTTTGTTTTTATACATAGTTTAATAAAACTGTTTAAAAATTTAAAGAATAAAATATAATTCAAAGCCCAAAAATGTGTTCATACTTTTTATTTTCAGTTTAATAAATAATCAACAAATGTTTACGAAACAGTTTATTTTATTTGTTTTATTCAATAAATATAGTTATCTTAGCCGTATCCGGTAATAGCGATCCATACTAATTTTCTTCTGTTTCTATAAATAAAAATAAGTAATGCAAGGAACTTTCAGTAATCAACTTAGGTACAACCTTGTAGCAATCTGCATTACTCGCTCTAAGTTTCATAAACATGTTAAAAAAACATTTCATGACACACATGTGTCACATGTCACAATGTCATGTGGTGACGGCGAGGCGGACGGTGTGTAGTTCGTGTAACTTCGTTTTTATTCGGAACGGATCGGAGCGCTATATGTGTGGGTGCAAAGCAGACGTGCGTGAGGAGTAGCGTCTAACTGCTCATCACTGATACTATCTCTTTCGGGCACGATGACAGGTGAGACAACATGCTTTATGGCCCCGCCTGTCAGTGAGTTCGTGTCCGCACAAAGAGGCACCCTAAGGGCTTCACACACAGCAGCTATAATGTAAAGATGTACATAATAGCACGATACATCTCATTACATCTTTCCATAGAGATTCGAAGATGGAAAAATATACATTATAGCTGTTGTGTGTGGTCTCCTGAAGATTTCTATGGAAAGATGTAATGAGATGTATCGTGCTATAATGTACATCTTTACATTATAGCTGCTGTGTGTGAAGCCCTTTATTTTGGTCAAATCAGCGGACTCAATTGATACACAAAAAAAAATGTTATACGAGTAGAACATTGAAAACAAAGAGAAGAATTGTTTAATCTACGTCACTTTAAATGGACACAATATTTGTTTTTTTCCCAGAAAAAGAAAACCTTATACTTAATAAAAAAAAACAATAATAACATTTTTTTTTTACGTGGCAAAATCATCAAATGAGTCCTCCCACCCCATACTGACAGACTTGTACTGACTAAAATCCACCGTGTCCTTCAATAGCCCTTTATGCTCACGGTAACGGTCCTACCAACCTATAATAACATAAAGGCGATAAGTTAACTAAATAAAACTCCTCAGCATTTCCCGAATCTAAACAGCTGCTTTACAATTTTAATGACCACCAAATTTCAGTAATGGTTGAGCGGCCGATGCTAGTTCATACATTATGGACGACGCCCGTATATCGGCGAAGTTAAAATATAAGTTGGGTCAACCCTATCTGTTACGTGGAACAGAGCTGTGGATACCGGTTGCAAATCTTGGACTATGATGGCGGTAGGGCTGTGCTGAAATGCTTTTTGTTTCTCTGAGGTAATGCGAGGTACAAGCTTTTGAGAGCGTGCCTCTTTCCGATCTCACATTTAACGTGAAATTGGACAAACCCTGATGTGTTTGTCCCATTAAATACAGAGTTAAATGCAGTGGTTTATAAATAGTGTGGTTACTATTCCCAAAACTACTGCAACGGTTGAAAGCCGGAATCGACAGTGGCAATCACCAGAAAAACGCCGAGTCGATCATCGACTCGGCGTAAATGTAGGCTCAATGAGTACCGGATAATGAATTTACCTGCCTTGGATCCTACCACGAAATTAATCAGAAAAAAAAATGCCGACCGAATTGAGAACCTCCTCCTTGTTTTAAGTCGGTTAAAAAGGAGGAATTAATCTTAATCAAGCTGGAGACAGAATAAAACATAGCCAGTAGACACAAAGGGGCATTACGACTGGGACAAGCCCAGTTGCCATACACCACGGGTAAAAATTACTATATACTAATATTAATGGGTTCACTTTAATAATACCTATATATACATACTATATTTAAAAACTAAAATTAAGAGCAAAATATTTACAGAAATAACTAAACAAAAACTAAAATTTAAAGGGCGTCAAAAAACTCATCCACATCGTTGTCAATGGGGAAAGTGCCCAGAACGCTGGCAGCATTGCCACGTTGGATGGCAATGCTGATCCTTTGACCAAGAAATATGCCTCCATCATCTAAATACCAAACATTAAATTTAGAATTTAGCTTTTGGATGATGGGATGTATGGCTAGGCTGAAAATGACAGGCCCGAGAGGGTCACCTTGTTGGCATCCAACTGCTGACTCCAAAACGTTATTTTTGTATAATAATTTAGAAGGGTGCCGGTAGCATTGCCACAAAAAACCGAAAATTTCAGGTAATTCCTTTTTTGCCTCAGCCAACAAAGTGTCCCTGTTCACAGAATTAAAAGCATTCTTAATGTCAACCTTGAGGATGACATCACCATATCCTGAACTTAAAAAGGAGGACAGGGCATGTACGGCAGCCTCACAGCCCCCTTTGGATCCAAACCCAAGTTGTAGGGGCTGGAACTTCTTCGCAAGCGAATCGCTGTATAGCTTGCAGCATATTTTGGCTGCCATACGCCTGTAGGTGCACCCGACGGCAATGGGACGAATACCGCCGTCCTTCTTGCGCAGGGCACACAAATTGGCCCCGTACAAAACATCGACGACGGCATCGTTCACGCCGCCGGAGAGCATTAGGTTGACCAGAGCCGCAAGCTCTCCCAGAAGCGACTCACCAGCATCCCCGGCGCCTGAACTCAACAAATCTTTCAAATGTTGTGGAGTCAGTCAATGGGTTCATAATTGAAAGCTGCTATTTTTGATTTCAATTCAATTGTTTACCAGCTCAAAAACCACTCACTTCTGTCTAACCAATCAAACAAGGTTGTTTAAAAACTCAGTACTTTATCCTCTGTACTGTATCTAGAGCTACCCGCATTACCGTGCTGAACTGGCTTGGCAACGCTACCTCCAGCCATTGGCTCTCGGCCAGTGAAATCTGTTCGCGGTTCATGTGACCCTGGTACGTACATACGAGTATTTATACATTTCCATATTAAAAATAAATTTTATTACTTATACAACATCATCATCATCCTCAGGGCGTTAATCCCGGTTGCCACCGTGGCTTCCACCTCGGTGCCCGGGGTCCGCCTTCCCACCTAACCGCCTCCACTTCGCACGGTCTTGTGCATCTCCTGCCGTGAGCCCGTTAGCACGCATATCGTCCCTTACGACGTCAAGCCAACATTTCTTCGGCCTTCCTCGTTTACCTGGACCCGGCGGGGGCGGCATGGCAAGGCATTTGTTTCCCACGTAATCTGCCGGTTTTCGTAAAACGTGGCCATACCAGCGTAAGCGACTTTCTTGCAGTTTATCTGCAATGTCACGGACATGAAGGCTGCCGCGGATGCGGGAGTTTTTAATGCGGTCCTTCCGCGAGACTCCGCACATCCAGCGCAGCATATTCATTTCCGTGACACGCAGGTTCTGCTTATGTCGCTCAAGTATAGGCCACGCTTCACTGCCATACAAAAGGACAGGTCTAATGATGGTCTTATAGACCTGTCCTTTGAGCTTCACCGGCATTTTTGGGTCACAAATAACCCCCGCCACCTCGCGCCATTTTGCCCAGGCCGCCGAGATACGTGACTTGACGTCGCTATCGACGTCCCCGGACTCGTGGAGCATCGATCCCAAGTACCTGACCTGTTCCGTGCGTTCGACTGTATCTTCGCCAATGCGAACAGGAACAGCATTTGTGGTATTGCAGGCCAGGTACTCGGTCTTCGCCGCATTAATTTTCAGACCACCGTTTTCCAGCGACTCCTTCCATGCTGTCACACGTTGTGCCAGGCGCCCCCCGTCCGAGTCCGCCAGCGCGATGTCATCGGCATACATGAGCAGCCAAGGCGGCTGCTCATGTAAGTCCCTGATGTGGGTGGACAGCACATCTAACACCACGCTGAACAAAAACGGACTGAGGACAGAGCCCTGGTGAACTCCAACGGTGACGGGGAAGGGTTTCGTATCGCCAACCGCGGTCCGAACTATAGAACCGGAGTCTCGGTACATGTCCCGGATGATGTCAACATAGGTCTCGGGTACCCCTTTGGATCTTAACGCCCACCAGATCATCTGACGAGGGACACAGTCGAAGGCCTTCTGCATATCTAGGAACAAAAGATGCAGAGGCGTATTCTTCGATCTGTATTTCTCCATGACAACCCTTAGGGCAAAAATGGGATCCATGGCGCCGTGACCCGGACGAAACCCATATTGACACCCCGCGACCGTACACTCCTGTCGGATCCGAGAGTCAATTACCCGCTCGAAGAGCTTCATGGTGTGGGACATAACCTTAATACCACGATAACTACCACACTCCTGCACCGTTCCCTTGCCTTTGAAGACTGGAGTGATAATACTCAGTCTCCATTGGCTCGGAATCTTTCCGGTGAGGAGCATGGCGTTAAAAAGGTGGGTTAAGACGCCCACACCACGAGGACCCATCGCCTTCCAGGCTTCAATAGGGACTCCATCGGCTCCGACAGCTTTCCGGTTCTTCATGCAACGAAGAGCCACATGTACTTCCTCGTGAGTTATCGGGGGCACTAGTCCCAGATTTGGAGGGAGATCCGGTGAAAGCACCTCTTTATGCTGCTTGTTCAGCAGCTCGTGGAAATACGAGCGCCATCTCTCCTTCACCGCGAGGTCCTCGCACAACAGTTTGCCATCAGGGTCTCTTATACAGCGGCACTTTGTAATATCCAGTGCCGCTTTGACCCTGGAACGTGCCAACTTATATATGAGCTTTTGCCCCTCAGACGATTCCAACTTATCGTAAAGTGGCTGTAAGTGGTCTCGTCTGGCTCTGGCGACGGCTCTCTTAGTGGCACGTTTTGCAGCTCTGTATGCGTTGCGGTCTTCGGGAGATTTGGACGCTTGCCACGTTTTGAAGAGAGCTTTCTTTTCTCTGATCTCCCTCTGGACAGTGTCGTCCCACCACCAAGTTTCCTTGTCACACTTGCGACCGCCCCTGGACAAGCCGAGCACCGATTTAGCCGCTTCGGTGATGGCAGCCTGAATCCTGTCCCAGCGGCTTTGCACAGGTTCGCCATCGGTACCATCGCACTTATTGCCGATGGCCGAAGCAAACGACTGAGACGTGGCTTCATCTAGTCGCCACCACCGTATTTGGCGTTCTCGGCGCTCAATATACTTGTCCCTAGGCTTGACGCGCAAGTCCATAACAAGGAGACGGTGCTGAGCAGTAAGACTCTCGCCGGGTATGACCTTGCAGTTGGCTACCTTGCTGATGTGGTGCCGCCGCGTGAGTAAGAAATCGATCTGGGTAGCGTGCCTCCCGCTCTTGTAGGTGATCAAGTGTTCGGATTTCTTTTTGAAATACGTATTCACGATGGCAAGGTCGGCCGCCGCACATGTCTGAAGAATATTGTCTCCTTCTGCGTTACGGCTGCCGTATCCAAAACCACCGTGAACACGCTCAAACTCCTCGCACCTGTCACCCACATGACCGTTCAGATCGCCACCCAGAACGATTCCCTGTGACAACGGGATGTCACGAAGCACCCCACCGAGTTGATCCCAGAACGCAGCCTTTTCAGCGTCGCTGCAACCGGCCTGCGGCGCGTAGGCGCTTATTAAGTGGGTTACAACCCCATCAATAAGCACTCCCACGACCATAAGCCGATCACTATAGCGTTTCACCTCCAGAACTGCATCCTGGAACTCCTCAGAGAGTACAACGGCCACCCCGTTCTCCCCACTAGCTACACCCGTGTAGATCAGCTTGTAGCCATTCCCAATGAGCCGGGACCTGCTGCCTTTCCACCGAGTCTCCTGCAGGAACGCCACGGCCACCCTTCGCCTAAGAAGCACATCGGCCAGTTCCCGCGCGCGTCCAGTCAGCGTGCCAACGTTGAGGCTGGCGAAGCGGATTCTTCGGGTTGGGGCTAACTTCTTTAACCGTGCCCACCCCTGACACGGTAGCCCTCGCCCATTTGCCACAGGAGTCGGGCGAAACTCCTGCGCGCCGTTTTGCGGCGGCGCCCTATCTGTGGCAAATTTCCTTTTTCTCTTTTCCATTTTGTTTGGCTTGTTTTGACTTTTACGGGAGCGACTGCCGTCTGACCTCCCAACCCTAAAAGGGAAAGCCTGCGCCAGAGCCTCGTCCGCTGTACGGCAGGTGCACCAACTGGCAGGTGAGGTTGACTTGGACCCCGAAGATCTAGGTGGGGCCCCTAAGCACCCCACAATAACTAATTTAGTTAACAACAATGCATTTACATGTTAAATTAAAAATTCAATATATGTATGATGATTATAACATAATATTCTAATTGGGGTGTCTGAGGATGTGCGTTAATTATGTTACATGTTGTATATGTATGCTGTGGCTTAAAGTAGGTTAGTTACAATATAGTGTTTATGTTTTGGCCTAAAATAGATGTGGTTTGTAAGTAAATAAACTAACTACAAGTAGGTCTAGACTTAACAATATTGAATATTCTTTTATACGTTACTGAGTTGAGGAGAACTTTGATAAAACTCAGGCCTTTTCACAAGCAAAGGAAAATAGGTGCTTGAAGTATTTATTACGCTTATTGTATGGAAAATTGAGAAAAGCGTTTCTGGTGTACGAACGAGGAACAAATTTTTTTCATCAAATTAACTTAAACATTGAGTTTACTTTACATCCTTTTGCGTCACAAAAACGTGAAAAGTCATGCAGATTTTAAAGCTTCTGGTGACGATTGTCAAAGATCTGACTGTCAAGACAAATGACAGGCTGAAATTCGCTATTTTGGCTATGGTCACCCATCCATAGAGCAGTCTTGGGAAGGGCGGTTTTATCTCAATGGTCTTATAAGTAACCCAGTCTTTCAGCTCTACAAAATTAAGTTTCAAGATCGCATCTAAAGTTACGTAATTTCTTCCGCAGTTTCATATCGGAAAAGCAACATAGCCATCAGTACGTCTTAATTCTCTTCCTCGATATTACCGCCCGGAGGCCACTTTTCTAAAACCAATAAATATAATAGCATCGGATATCCTAAGAAATAAAAAGCAATCGGTTGAGTTCCATTTCATCCAATATTTCGTATCGGACTTAAATTTTCTGGCGACGAACTTCGATTTATTTGAGGCCAGAGGCCGATTTGGTTTTGGGCGAACGATTTCGGGTTAGTTAACTAGTTTTACTTTTTATTATTATGTCTCGATCTTGTCTCTTAGATAGAGGATGTAGTAAAAGGGATGTCTTCAAACTGTGTAGAAGTTTTGACTGGAAAGTTGTGATAAAGGCTCCGTGAGAAATATTGTAAGATTTAAAATTCGGTTTAAAGACATTTATTTTCTCAAAGAACAAATGCAGTTCACTTACACAATATTAAGTTTACCAATTATGCATAATTTGTAGGTTATCTTTTTTTTTGTATCATAATCATTATAATATTTAATAACTAAAATATAAATATCCTAGAGTCATAGATAAAGCAACAGTATTTATGTAAAAAAATTATCAAAAATAGTGTTTGGTATAATACATTTCATAAAACATAAACGTCGTTGTGGGAACATGACACATCTTGCTGATTATGTCTCACCAATAACATTTAAACCAAACTTTATAATTTTTTATAAGAAACGTCAAACCTACAAGCGAATAGGTTGATCAAAAGACACAACAAGACTATAGCAATCGTAATAACATTTTCTTTCTATCCACCAAAATTGAAACTGTTTTCTAAGACGGCCATACCCAGTGCTCACGTGCCCTCGACGTAGATATATCGCATGCCATGCCTTCATCACAATGACTGGCCTCTTAGTCTCAAGGGAAGAGAACCGTGAAGAGTAAACATCTTTTCATTTGTTTTTCTTTTTGGCAGCACTCCCCAGTCACCTAGTTTTGTAAAAGCAAGCACGTAAACTCTGTGCTTAATTTGGTACTATAATCGTGCTGTCGGGGTTAACGGAAACTGCAACGTCTTCTATAGGCTCGCCAATTTGATCACGAGTAGATTTTTGCACTTGAAGTTATTTTTTTTTCTAATCTTGCCTTGACGTCCACTAGCAAGGTGGACAGACGATCTGATGAAAATCACAGGATCGCGCTAGAATGCAAGCTGCTCCCGATTGGTCCTATTGATAATCTGTGGGGGAGGCCTATGTTCAGCAGTGGACGTCCAACGGCTGATATGATGAAAACCTTGCCTTCAATTTGAATAAACATTTGAACATTTTTGTAGGGGTTTGAATTTTTCAGAACAAGCTTGGTTTTAAGACGTTGTAATATCACCCCGTCTGGCCTACCAAGACTGCCAGTAATATAAAACAGACCACTCTAAAAGTAAACAAATACTCCGATAGACAGGCCTTTTAAAACTCGAAACGACTCGCCACCATTACTGACAAATGCAAGGAGCTTCTTAAATTAAGTTACTTCCTCACCGAACCGTGTGACCGGGTAGGATTACTATGTCAGTTTCCTATAAGACTAATGCATTTCTTTTACTTTGAAGAGAAAACTTGCGAAGGAAGGTGGCGACCTCTAGTGGCCAGTTATGTGTCAGTTTAAATTTTAAGACTAGAGAAATATTTTCCGGGACTGTTGAGTGGGTTTGGCCTATTTTTGTGCACGGTAATGGCATTGCTTTTATTTCTATTTGGCTTTAATTTTCACTTGTTAGGTTCTAGAAAAGGGAAAATGTTTTTGAACATACGAGTACTTTAGTTGAAGTATTTACATTATGACGGGTGTAATGGTGTAGTGTAATCCTCTTGTTATAAACTGTAATGATTAAAATGGAAAGTGACTGAAGGTATCGCGGGGATGGCCGCTGTTGCCGTACATGTCTCTCGGCCATGCTGTACGCCAACAGTGACTACCCTCGCTCAGCTTCCGAGCAGTAAGCTTAAGTGCTAAATTGATGGGGCGTTTTATTATCTACAGCGTATTACTTAGTTTTACACTAATGTAAGACTTCGTTCATTGTGAGAAAGTGATATTATATAGTAGGCATAAAGTCACCATTCAAATTGCTGAAGTTTGCAACTTACTTGTGTTCTTAAAAGTTTATATTTTTTTATAGTTTTAGGTTTATAAAACTTTGCCCTGCAGTAGGTAAAATACGAGTACACACACAGAATTTAAGCACTGAAAGAGCACTAAAGTGTTTGAGGTACCTAAAACTGAAAAATTTGACCAAACACCATACAAAGTATAAAATATTTTTCAATATCGACATACTTTGTACTGTTATAGTCAGATTGGAAAATTTGGGATGCTTACACGAAAATTTTGTTTCCTGAATTTTGTAGTTTAGAAACTTTGCTGATATTAGCTGAAACTGAAGGTAAAAGTTAAAATACAAAGTGTAAATACTTGGTTATTACCTAAGTTAGTTACTTAGTTTTTTTATAGCCTTGGTACTAGGTACTTCAATATACGCGTAGTTTTTTCATACAAAAATATTATAGATATATAAAATATAATAATAAAGATATTATTTTTCGTGTAACTGTAATCAGAATCTGACTTAGGTCATGTTTGTTTATTAAATAAAACATCGTAGTTAATTTTATATTTATTTGAAGTAATTTGGTTGAACACAGTTTAGTATAACAGTCAACCACAGACCGTTTCATGGTAATTTGTTTTACAAAAACTTTATTATTTCATGAAAATAAAATAATACTGTTTGTTTTAAATCCGCCTTTATCCGCTTTTGCAGTTTTAGATTGGAAACCGACCTCAACAGATGGGTTTGTGTGGCGTACCAAATATGGCTGACAGCCTATCTACATTTTCAGTAACCACATGAAACTATTCCATGGTAGATTAACAAAACTTTAATTTACTCGATTTTTTTGTCGTTAAATTTAAAGGTTTCGAAACCCATTCATAGATCTGCAGACACTCTGACTGATATGAAGATGTTTTAAACACAAAAATTGAGTGCCCGGCTGGATTGGACTGCCGAGGCCGGCCTGTGAAAGGTTAGCGAGATGACCAGGGGCGGTATTACAACGTCTTAAAACCAGGCATGTTCCATTTTTTCGTATATCCCGTTCACCAAACCCTTTCGTTTAGTACCCAAATCATGGGGGTGCATTTTAAATAGTCAATCCGCCATCTTAGCTGTCCGCCATGTTGGATTTAAGACACGTAACTATGTTTTTCATATTTCTGACAGCAAAACCTTTCATTTGATACCCAATATCATTGGGGTGCATTTTAAATAGCCTGTCCGCCATCTTGGACGTCCACCATATTGGATTTAAGTTTCGTGACTATTTTTTTTCGTATTTTTGACAGCAAACCCTTTCATTTGATACCTTTATCATGGGGGTGGATTTCAAACAGCCCATCCGCCATCTTGTGGAGGCCTCCTTATTGGATTTGTTATGTTTTGTCATCAGAACTTAGAGCGTGTGCAAAATTGCAGCCTGCTAACTTATCGGGAAGTGTCTCAAAATTGAGTTGCAAAAGTCCGACCGGAACGACAAACAAACCAACAATCAAATAAACAAATAAGAAAAGTGAGTTTATAAAAACGTGGGAAAAAAAGTACAAAGCAAATTCTTCTTTGAATCATTCCACTTTCATCTTCAATATTCGAATCCTATTTAGCTCCACCACAATATAGTAATTAGATAACTAAGCTACAAACTGCACTTGACAACTAAAGAATTTTTAATCACTACTCGGGACACCATGAAAACGTTAATGGAAATATCAAGTTACCGCTTGCAATGGAGACGAATAGATTTCACAAATCAAATAACTGCCGTGCAGCCTTCGACCTAACTTGGTAAGCAACGGTATATCCACGACTATGTCGTCGAGGAACTGGGTAGAAATACAAGGATGCAACTTCAATGCTGGCTAATTTCGTTTTTTTTAACCGTATTTTAAAAAGGAGTACGTGCTGTGTTTTCCGCAGAAAATGTCAATTTACATAAAATTGGGTTTTTTATTATTATGATTTTTTAATTTTTTTTTTATGAAAAATTAAATTGAGTACCTACCGCAATAAGCATAATTTTTTTTGTATAGCATATCAAATTAGTTTTTAATAATTTCGTGCTAATTTGTAGTAATTTAACTTTAAAAAAAACCCCGATTTTATGTAAATTGTCATTTTTTTATGTTGTACCTCAAAGCTTCCAACCACGGATTACAAAATTCCATCTCAGGCCCCATCGTTGCTACTAGAACAAACCAGGTATTGAAAAAACGATTATAAATTACCTAATAAACGATTTTTTTTTGTTAAAATGCCAATAGTTGGTTGAAAAATAATTTTATTATTTCAGGTCACATTTTAAAATTAAATATTACTAACAAGAAACCAACTCCTACTACGAGAACAATGTCACGTCACATTTCATATTCACTAGTTCAATATAATATTTGAAACCACCAACGTCTTCTCAGTTCTGAGGCTTCCCGGGGGTCTGTCAGTGTCAATAACAATAAGAAACTATTGAATAATAACACGCTATAAGATATTTTATAGTTTTAACGTTCCGAGACAAGACGGCAAGCTAAAAGCGTGGTTGACGGAATCCAATCTGTGAGTATGCCAGTTAAGGCTATGGTGGCTGTGCGTTTAGCATGTTGCAGGACAGTACTAGAACATTGATGTATTAAGATCATTAATATTT
Organism: Agrotis segetum; assembly: GCA_036375495.1. Classification (NCBI taxonomy): domain Eukaryota; kingdom Metazoa; phylum Arthropoda; class Insecta; order Lepidoptera; family Noctuidae; genus Agrotis; species Agrotis segetum. The sequence continues at coordinate 4,154,865 of JAQSVV010000175.1, read as the reverse complement.
TTTTGGTAGTAAAGTGTGGAGTGACAAGAATGGATAATGTAAAGGGCTTCACACACAGCAGCTATAATGTAAAGATGTACATTATAGCACGATACATCTCATTACATCTTTCCATAGAAATCGTCAGGAGACCACACACTGCAGCTATAATGTATATTTTTACATCGTAAAGTAAAATGTTTTAATCATTAGATATACAAGACCCAAAGATCTTTAGTTGAATAAGTCATTAAGTAGTTATCCTATATTATTCGTTATCATAAAATTAACAAACTAATACTGGATCCTAAATCCTGCAAAACCATGGTCCTTCTACAAAGTAACTAGCTAATGTTTGACAGTGTATCGGTGACGTTAACGAGCTCTGAATACGTCTGTAAAGTAATCGAATATAAGCTTTATGGAGACGTAATAAGAAATAATCTCATTCACAGGTAATGGGTTTTTGTTGCGAAATATCAGACGATGTGTGTTGAAGAATTTTGAATAGAAAAGTGAGATGTTTCGCCTCGATACTGATGTATGCTATTGTTATGTAGGTTACTATGTTAGAGTAACGCGTTGATTTATATGCTAACATGGTAACCGATGGTAACATTAATATTGTGGTCGGGGACTTACAATCTACCGTGACCCCGGAACGTATAGGGCTATTGAAGGGTACCGTGGATTTTAGTCAGCAAAAAACTGACTTTTCCCCCCCGCCCTGCCTTGGGTGAACTCTTTAGATGGTTTATTTGATGATTTTACAGCGATAAAAAATAAACATAAATATGGTAATAATGAGCCCATGGTTTGCACATTAGTGAGTTTTGGCTGTGATGGAATCTACCTCCTAGGTCCACCTCAGGTAAAAGAACCAAAGTTGACCTATCACAATATGTCTAAACATGGGTCACTGGACTAACGAGCTACCGTGACCCCGGAACGTAAACGGCTGTTGAAACACACAGTGGATTTTAGTTAGTACAAGTCTGACAGTCCCTCCTCTTCCCTATGTGGAAGGACTCATTTGAGGAATTTCAACAAAAAGAAAACATACGTCTATAGATTTGTGTAGAAGATTTGTATTTTTGTGTGTTTGTCATGAGTAAACTCAAAAACTACTGGACCGATTTCAAAAATTCTTCCACTAATGGAAAGTTGCGGTGTTTGGAGTGACATTTATGCTAAAGTAGAGGAGTGAGAGGGGCAAACCAATGGGGAAGGCAACTGGGGAACTAATGCCGCTAGCATAGCTAGTTCCCATCATCGTCATTGGTTCAAATCTTATACGTACTTCAAAATAGTACTACCGCCATCTACAATTAGCTTTGACCGGTCTTCCCCATTGCAAGAAATCTTAAAGTGAAGAAAAAAACCAACACAAATTAATTTTGGTTCATCGAAAGCCCGGTTTGTCTCTTGCATAGTATCAACACGGAATGCAGTGTAAACAATTCTGCAGAACTTGGTAGTATAAATTCCACTCGTAATTTAATCGGAACTTGAAAGGGATATTGATGATTTCGTTAGGGATGCTCGCCTTCAATCTTGATAGACTTGATTTTGCAATAGGGTTATTTGTGATAATTTGATTGAAAGAGAAACCTGTAAGTAGCATTTGAGGAATGGTGATATCAAGTGAAAAAAAAAGAAAAACGAAATTGACATTAAGAAGAAATTGTATAAAATAATGTAGACAATATATGTGTAAATATAATCTGGTGGCACAGTGGTATCGGTCCCGATTAGAGCATTGGTGGCCCAGTAGTAACGGTCCCAACTTACGAGTTGTAGATCGTGAGATCAAACCCCGCCAGGCGCTTAACTTTGTGTAATGTATTTCATCACTACTGCTCTCAAAACCGTGAAGGAAAACATCGTGAGGAAACTGGCATATCCTAGACTGGCACACCGTGGCAACTGGCATATCGTGACATCTGCCAACCTACACTGGGCTCGCGTGGTGGATTATGGCCTTTTAGCTGAGATGGTAGGTCGTGTTCGTATCATGAACACATAAAATATTTAAAAATAGCGTGTATTTGGAATGTTTAACGTTATTTGAAAACGTTGTTTGTTGACTAAAGTATCTATACCACTGAAAATATTGCTTGAAGAGTTTCTAATTTTAGCAGTTATTTGGCAAACTCCTTACTTTTGTCTACTTATTATGATACTTCGAACGAACTACTTCGCAAGAAGTTATATTTTTTTTTATATAAAACAAACTAAAACTTTGATGAGAGGTTGAATTTATTTAACTTTATGTAAAAATATATACCTCGGAATAAATTAAAATTATTTTCCACATGTATGGCGCCGACTGATTCGAAAGTTTTTTTTTCTGTTGTTATTTTTGTTGCGGGCATCATAATTTGTGGGAAAGTCCAGATTTTTGTTAGTGAAAACGGAACCTTTTATAGGACAAACAAAAAAAGTAGTTCATGACACATTGATCCTTATTTAACATTTATAAAATTGATTAAATTGGTTAATCAAATACTAGCCTCTGCCTGCGGTTTCATAGGCCCCGATACACGGCGTCTTATTCTATATCCCGTCCGCGCTTTGACCTAGACAAAAATTGTGATGGCTAAAATTAATGATTTAATGAAAAAATTACCTCAACCTTGACGATATTAACACAGACCTCTTAATATAGTAGATAAAATCACCATTAAACAACAACCACGCCTCATTTTGATGATCAAGACGACAGACGTCAAAATCAGAATCATCTTTCAAAAGACAAGTACTCACGTATTTACCTTCATACTAATTTTGGAAGCCACGTCTGGCAACCCCGCTTCGACGGAAACCAATTTACTTATTCCTCCAAAGAAATAACGATTTATCTCAAGTGGTTGTTTCCCAATGAGAATTTGATTCACAATTAAGTTTAAATTGAGAATGATTGAACAACAAGATTCTTCGGTGAAATTAATATTTCTTACCAATATTAGTTGAGAATTCTTAGAAGTTAATTAGAAGTATCTTTTGGGGAACACGGGACTGGTTTTAAGTGTTCATTTGAGTGTTTTTCTTAATTTCTCCTTCATCATCATCATCATCTCAGCTATAGGACGTCCACTGCTGAACATAGGCCTCCCCTTTTGATCTCCCCATTTCTCAAAATTTCTCCTTACTTATAATTTATCTAGACGATTAGAACCTTGTATTGTATTGTATTGTATGACGGGCTGGTATCCGCAACTCCACGTCTTATGTGCGTATTTTGCGTGCCGATTAGCACCTTTTATGAGTGAGTAAATTCATCAAATGAGTCCTCTCGCCAGTAGGATGGCACTGTCATTGACTAAAAAATGAAAGTCCCAAAATAGTACTACTGGGAAGACTATTGTTAAGACTACTGAGAACAGCACTTTTCCTTCAGTTTCCTTTGCATTACAAGGTAACGGTTACATTTTTAGACGGTCCCTCAACACAGCAAAATTACAGTTAAGTGCAAAGCCCAAGTAACACAGTCTGGAAGTTTTAAAACCAATCTGTCTATAGACTGTCTATTCAGGGTTAATCTTTAGATACGGGCTTTCTAAAGATGGGTTTGATACAGAACATTTAATCTTATAGAGTTTTTTATCTAAAGCTGTATTATTTTAAGAGCATTTGTTCTATAGAACACTTATTTTAAGTACGTTTATAGTTGTAACGAATGTTTCTAGATAAAATGCTCTACAAATAGTTAAAAGAGCCTATAGGCACCTATTTTGAAGTAGTTTTATAGATAAAATGATATATTTGAAGACAAAACTTTCTACAGATATTCTATTTTGGCTAATGGTACTCTTATCTTTTTTTTCTATAGATACTTCAGTCTAGATAAAATACTTTACTAGATAATTTTAAGTTTGTCTAGAAAACTGATAGAGAAGTCGTGTTTTTAGAGTTTTTATCCTTAAAAGTGGCTTAGTTAAGTGCATTTGTACTAGAAATTTTAATTGGATCAGTTTATGCAATGGAGAAGATGAAACAAATTAAAAGATCTATGGTGATGGTGGTTTTCGTCGAAAAATCCGCAAGTATTTAAAAAGAAAGAAAAATGAAGAACAGTCGACCGAAGAAGAATCGAAACTTCCTAGTAACTTCCTCCAAAACGTAGAAAATTGTTGATGATAATTATATGGGTACTCAAATATGAAAAGGTTTGCTGTCAAGAGTACGAAAAAAAAATCACAATCATGACTTAAATCCAATATGGCGGACAGGCTATTTAAATACACCCCCTTATTATGGGTCTCAAATTAAAGGGTTTGCTGTCAGGGATACGAAAAAATGGTCACGTGACTTAAATCCAAGATGGCGGACTGGCTGTTTGAAATTCACCCCTATGATATGGGTATGGGTATCAAATAAAAAGGTTTGCTGTCAGGAATACGAAAAAATAGTCACGTGTCTTAAATTCAGTATGGCGGACGTCCAAGATGGAGGACAGGCTATTTGGAACGCACCCCCGTGATATGGGTATCAAATGAAAGGGTTTGCTGTCAGGAATACGAAAAAGTAGTCACGTGACTTAAATTCAAGATGGTGGACTGGCTGTTTGAAATCCCCTCCATAATAATTATGGATATCAAATGAAAGGGTTAGCTGTCAGGTATACGAAAAAAAAATGTCACGTGACTTAAATCCAAGATGGCAGACGTCCAAGATGGCGGACAGGCAATTTGAAATGCACCCAAATGATATGGGTATCAAATGAAAGGGTTTGCTATCAGAAATAGAAAAAATAGTCACGTGACTTAAATTCAAGATGGCGGACTGGCTGTTTGAAATCCACTCCAATGATGTGGGTATCAAATGAAAGGGTATTAATGTAATTACAATTATAATTATTATTTCTCACATTGTTTATACTTAAATAATACTCATCTCAACTATCAGAAATACTTTTTACTCGGGTACCCTCTTGTATCGATTAATTATATTGGTTTGTTACTGCATAAAATGGTCTTACGTTCACAACACAAATGAAATTGCCTATTCACTGAAGAACGTCTAGAAATACTGTGACAAGATAAAAAGGAATACAGAGTGACAGTTACTAGATAATTTTAAACCACTCTTAAATCTGTTTATTCTCTCACTAGATAGTTTAGTATGTAGTAAGTAAAATTATTCTAGAGCCATACTACAAAAAAAATCTCTAGACTGTTTGTTCTATAGGAATCGGTTTTCTAGTAAATTTTTACTGGACGCCATTTTTATTGCCTAATTTTTGCTTCAAATAATTTTCGTTACGTACTTTAATGTTTTTATCATTAAATTATGTCTAATTAGACATTCGATATGTTTTAAATTACTATATTTTAAATAAAATGAGTATTTTAAGCATTAAAATGTAAATTCAAAAATTTGCTCATACCAAATAATATACATATTTTGAAAAAAAAAATGTTAAATCTTACATTTACAACGGGCGCTCTTATTTTACAAGAGTTTTACATAATATTCAACGATAGAATTTCAATCGCATGTTGATTTGCTTATTTACCCATTATTAAAATTCAAATTAATAAAAAGTAATAAATTTGTTACGCCATGATGCAAATATTATTAAGTATATTAACTCTTGTAAGTTCCACGCCATTATGCGTCACTAGTAAAATGTTGCTTATAGTTGTTAGTCTTAAGATCATTTGGTTTTAAAACGTGACGAGCAATGATTCCTTTAAGGTCTTAACTCTATGTATAAACTATCTACTAGTACGCTACTAGATAAACGTACGATCTATAAACGGTTTAGAGAGACACTAGAAACATCTCATAAGTCAATTTGATCTGAACTCTATCTAGTCATGTTTTCTTAACTCATTCTTAAGAGAGGGTACAAGAATGTGCCCACTTTTACTAAACTCTGTCTATAAGCGTTCTAGAAGATTGCTTGTAGATGTTTTATTCTTATATATGGTAGACAATTCAATTTAATTCTATAAACTATCTAGTAGTACGTTTCTAGACACGTTTGTGTTACTTGGGAGCATTTTACATGTACACTAGAAATAACTCCTTTGACGTGATCGAGTTCCCAGACCAGGGACAAATTCCTATTGATGTGAAACGTACCTGTCAATTTGCTCAGCTACCGCACCAAACAGAGCAAAACCCGAGTTGAAATTCTGTGAATCATAGTAATTCAACTTATTATTTGTTATTGTTATATATTATTTAACTATATTATGTTCAAAAAAATATCGTGAGATGATGATGACGTTCAAAAAAAATATAAAAAATAAAATAAAATTCAAAGTTAGTGTATCTGGGTGTGTATTTCGTAGTGATTACCAATAATATACCCAGATACACTAACTATATCTAAATGATCAATGCATTTAAGGTGAAAATACAAAAATAATTACAGACAGCGCAAAATGGTCTTTAAAACTATTAGGTACCATTAGTCTTCGTTCTTAAAAGAACAGTAGAAGACCGTTAAAAGCGATCTGTTTTGATGCACCGTTATTTAAAACAGTTTCAGTGATGCGTTTTCAATCCCTAGGGAAAACGGTACATTGTGATCGCACGTTTCAGCGTCTTTTAAAGGCGTTTTACAGGAATTAAACGGATGCATAGAAACGTTGCTTGGAAGTGATTTTTCGTAAAACTTTTCTATATCGTTCCGGGAATTGAAGAATAACTTGTTTGGTATTAACTTGGTTGTTAGATCTATCTAGTTTTTACATAGGACGTCAAGAAATAGTAGGGAACTAAGGCGCACTTCCAACAAATTGTCCTGCAGTTTAGAAGTTACGTTATTCATCATTTGGGTTGTTATAAGTTAGCCACAAAAAATATTACGCTGTAAGAAGGGTTTGTGTGTGGAGATGAGATCAAACTCACAATAGACAAATAAACAAAGTTCATTTATTTGATAAGCAAACTAACATAAAAAAACACTAAGTCTAGATTAACAAAATAACAAGGTTTAAGTTATAATTAAATGATTCTACATATAACGGCTAGCTAAGTAAACCCTACGGCGTCATACACTGTAAGAATGATGGGCGGACCGCTAGCGATGCCGACACAACATACACACAATATACGACTGAGTACCCAAATACGGCAAGAAGCGGGGCAGGCGTGACCGACCTAAGTCGATGCGGAGCGTACCACCGGCGCGTGCCGACCTGAGACTGGCGTTACTGGGCTCTGCATGGCCTTTTATAGGCGCTCGGACAGCGGCGGCGGCGCAGTGGCGGGGTCGCGCTCGGTGACTCAGCCGACACAGGAGTAGTGATGTCGCGCTGGTTTAGTTGGCGCGTTACAGACTCCCCCTCTGGTCCCGAAGACGTCCCGGCGAGGAGACCAGTTGCTGCTCTGGTATCTGCTTGCTTCTTTGGTCTGCCGCGTCTGCGCAAGGGTCTTTCTGGATTAGGTAAATTTGAAGCTGAACCCTGATATGGGCTCAGCGCAGAGGAATGATAAATACCCAAGCCAATTTTTGGCTCTGACGGCTGTGCCACTTCGTAAGAGCACGGCCCGTGCCGTCGCAGAATGATGTACGGCCCGTCGCGTCGTGGTGCCAGCTTCGCCGTGTGGTAGCGCGCTGCGTTGCTCAGGACGTTGGCCGCAACCATGACATGGTCACCCGGTTGATAGGCTGGGGCAGGCCGTCGATGCTTGTCCGTCGACCTCTTTCTTGTTTCTTCTTTGTTTTCTTGCACTTCCCTGGCTCTCTGCATGGTATCTGCTAGTAGAATGAGTTTAGGGGTTATTTCGGGTATAAAATTTTCTGATGAAACTATCTGGCGAAGATCGTGTTTTACATCATCATACGTCCTAAGCTCTCTGCCAAAGGTGAGATATGCTGGCGTGTACCCTGTGCTAAGGCAGCTTGATGAATTCATAGCATATCTGATGCTCGGCAGTCTCTCTGCCCAGGAGCGATGATCGTCGCCCACCAAAATAGCGAGCTGTGTTTTTAGGTCCCGGTTCTTTCTTTCAACTGGGTTTGCTTCTGGGTGGTAGACCGGCGTAAATGCATGTTGGACATCGAGACAGTAAGCAAGTTTTTGCATTACTGAGCTAACAAACTGCGTTCCGTTGTCGCTTAACAATCTTCGCGGAACCCCATAGCGTAAAAATACTTCATTCAGGAGGGTGGTCGCACAAGCTTCTGCTGTAGCTTGTTCTAAGGCAAATAATTCAACCCATCGTGTAGCGACATCCTCGACAATTAAGATCCAGGTTTTATTATCCGTCGTTGGAGGAAGGGGCCCAAATAAGTCAAAAGCTATAATTTCAAACCTTTGATTCATTACAGTAGTCTGTAATAGCCCTGCTGGCTTCAGATTACTAGGTTTATAACGTTGACACTTGATACATTCCTTGACGTAGTTTTCAATTTCTTTTCGCATTCCTTTCCAATAATATCTATTAACTATGCGTTGAAAGGTTTTATCAGCTCCATAATGACCAGCTGAGGGATCATCGTGGTATTGCGCAAGTATAGTACTGGTTTCATGCTGAGGTATGACCAGTTGAGCACTATCGTTGTCACTATCTTGTATGTAGCGATGAAGCATTCCATTGTTCATGATGTAACCTTTTCCTGACCAGTATACAGCATCTTCATCTCGAACAGGTTTCTCTAGTGCATGAATGATCGTATTTAAATAGCTATCTTTCAGTTGCTCTTGGCGTATTTCGGCTGCCGAACGGCGAGGCATATCTATAGACACGATACATACTTCATAATTCTCTTGAAGTTCAGTGCACGGCGGCCTTGAAAGGGCATCAGCAATTACATTAGTTTTACCTGGGATATATTCGACCGATAAATTATATGGTTGAAGTTGTAATGCCCATCTAGCAAGTCGACCCGTAGGAGTTTTAATGGACATCAGCCATTTTAGTGCTTGATGGTCGGTGGCAATTACTACAGAAGAACCTTCGATGTAGCCTCTAAACTTTGATACAGCCCATATGACCGCTAGTGCCTCCCGCTCCGTAGTGGAATAATTCCTTTCTGCCTTATTCAATAAACGGCTGGCATATTCCACGGGATGCTCGGCTGTGCCCTCCCCCTGCACCAAGACAGCACCGATGGCGTAATCACTAGCGTCCGTTTTGATTGTATATGGTTTACTCATATCTGCTTGACGTAGGATTGGTGCACTGGTTAGGCATCGCTTGAGTTCACTAAAGGCATCCTCTTGTTTAGGTCCCCACTCCCAACTTGTGTTCCTTTTCGTCAAGCGGGACAGTGGTTCCATAATTTTTGCAAAATTTGGTACAAACCGACGGTACCAGGAACAAGTCTGTAGGAATGATTGTATCTGTTTAACATTCTTCGGCACTGGTAAATCTAGTATGGCCGATATTTTTGCAGGATCCGTACGTAGACCTGTTTTTGTAATAATATGTCCTAGATAGGGAATCTCTTCGTCGCAAAATCGACACTTTTGCTTGTTGATGACAACATTATTTTCCCTCAACAGTTGGAAGACCCTATCCAGGTCTTGTAGGTGCTGTTCAAATGAGGGAGAAAACAGGATGAGGTCATCCAGGTAAGCGAGCAGCTTCACACCATCTAATTGCAACTTCAGTCTGTCAATAAAGCGCTGGAATGTTGCCGGAGCATTACGTAGTCCAAATGGCATTCGTGTGAATTGATACAACCCAAAAGGTGTGACGAAAGCCGTTTTCTCTTGATCTTTATCACGTACTTTAATTTGCCAGTATCCTGCTCTAAGGTCCAGAGATGACATGTAAGGCGTCGGTTTCGCTTCATGTAGCAAGTCATCTATTCTGGGTAAGGGATACGCGTCAGCTACAGTTACTTTATTTAACTGGCGGTAATCTATACAGACCCTTATATCGCCATTCTTCTTGGGGACCATTACGACAGGTGCTGCCCATGGAGATTTCGATGGCGTGATAATGCCTTCTTTCAGCATTTGGTTAATTTCCTCGCGTAAAATTTGTTTACGTTGTGGAGACATACGGTATGGAGGTACAGCAATCGGTGCGTGATTTCCTGTTTCTATATTATGTTCCACTAGGCTGGCTGGTTTTCCATTACCACTAAATACTGTAGCGTTACGTTCCAATAGGTTATTCAACTGTGTGACCTCTTCAGTAGTTGTAACCCCGATCATAGCAATATCAACATTTGGGCCAACCAATGGTTTGCTGTGTGACGAAAGAGTTACTTCAGAGTTATTCACAGCTGATCCCACATCACGTGACAGTGATCCGTTAGATCTGGGTGGGTACCCGGATAGGGTGAGTGCCTTGCTTGATGGCAACTGCGGGGAAGTATCAAAATTAATCGGACGCGGTGGCCCGTACGCATCTTCCATTCCGCATTCTTCAGGAAGGGTTGAAGGTGGGGACGGAGTCGTGAGCATTTGACTCACAACTGGTTCCAGAGAGGTGATTTTGGCTAACTTCTTAAATACCGTCTCGGCTTTCTCAGGCTCCGTTTGCACTGTGGACACGAGTGCACCATCTTCTTCCTCTTCTTCGGGAAATAAATCGTATTTCCGTTCGGTTTCATCCAAGAAGTAGAACAGCAGTTGCGGCACGTTTAGTGCTAGATTGGCATCTTGGATGAAATCAACTCCTAAGAGTGTCCGGTTATCGTGCGTTTCTGATAGCACGATAAAATTTGTGGGGATTATCCGTCCACAAAGCGACACTGGTACAACGGCGGACTTGATTTGCTGTCTTCGTCGAAGTCCGTCTGCGAGTGTAATAGTCGCCTTCTCTTCTTTAAATTGGATGTCCTGTCGTTGTAACACTCGGTACAGCGAAGTGGATGCGACGCTTGACTTCGCTCCAGTGTCAACGTGAGCCTTCCCTGTGACTCCACCAATCGATATGTTGATGGTGGGTCTTAGTCGCGACGCTGATTCAATAATATTGAAACAAAAGTATGCACATTTTTTTTTAATAGCGGGACTAACCGAATAAAATCCCACCTGTACTGCTCCAATTTTATTTTTATTGCATTTTGAGCATTTACTTCTAACTACGCCAGGCTCACCGCATCCGTAACACGTGATTTTTGGACCTGGGGTTGCCTCTTTGTTGGACGTATTAGGTGGTTCTGTCGATGTAGTGGGTGTTTGTTTTTTCCCCGACTTCTTTCGACACTCACTTTCTTGATGACCAAATGATCCGCAGAACGAGCAACGAGATTTCTTTGAAGAGGAGGAGGGATTGGATCGATTTGCCTGTCTTTCTGCCATAACTTCCTCTATTTGTCGAGCCTTTGTAAGGAATTCGTCAAACGATGCGACAGTATCCCGGGGTATTCTATCCTTAATACTGATGTGCAGCGACGTATACAATAAGTCCAAATTTTGGGATTCGGTATGGGCTGGCTTTGGCAATTCGGCGAGTAACGCCCGTTTTTTAGCAACGAAAATTTCTGTGCCTGTCGGAGTTTGTTGCTTTTCACCCACGATCTCTTCATATATTTTATGGGCTGGCCGTTTAGGCGCAAATGTAGATCGTATCAAGGTAACGACGCCATTCCAAGTGGTGACGCTCTCTTTGACTCCCAGCCACCAAGTTGCTGCGTCTTTGACCAACAGTAGCGTAAGCCCCTCAATGGCATTTTCATCCGAAACCGATTCTATCCTTTTATAGGTACTTATTGTCGACAAAAATGCCTCAACCACTGTTACATCGCGAGTCCCATCGTAACGGGCTGTGCAGGCAGCAAAACTACCTATCTTCTGAGTGATGACAGTGCTACTCCTATTCGCTAAAACTTCTAACAGATCACGAAACTGATCATCAGTAAAGCTGACGTTCGCCATTATTTTATTTCTGCGGCTACGTCTGGGTAAAATCTGATATAAATCAATTTTGCAAACAAAATATTTCAACTAAGTTAAATAATTGAAAAAAGACACTAGCTCCTGGTCTATAACGATAAAAGTTAAATTCAGTTAACAACAAAATTTAAAAAAACAGGGTGCTTTTAATAAAATTTACCCTAATCTAACAAATTAAACAAAAGGTAAGTGCCCGCGTTGGGATGCCAATTGTAAGAAGGGTTTGTGTGTGGAGATGAGATCAAACTCACAATAGACAAATAAACAAAGTTCATTTATTTGATAAGCAAACTAACATAAAAAAACACTAAGTCTAGATTAACAAAATAACAAGGTTTAAGTTATAATTAAATGATTCTACATATAACGGCTAGCTAAGTAAACCCTACGGCGTCATACACTGTAAGAATGATGGGCGGACCGCTAGCGATGCCGACACAACATACACACAATATACGACTGAGTACCCAAATACGGCAAGAAGCGGGGCAGGCGTGACCGACCTAAGTCGATGCGGAGCGTACCACCGGCGCGTGCCGACCTGAGACTGGCGTTACTGGGCTCTGCATGGCCTTTTATAGGCGCTCGGACAGCGGCGGCGGCGCAGTGGCGGGGTCGCGCTCGGTGACTCAGCCGACACAGGAGTAGTGATGTCGCGCTGGTTTAGTTGGCGCGTTACAACGCTCTAAAAAAAGTTGACCTTGTTCACCTATTACATACTTTCTTTCAGATTCCACATTGTCTCCTCGTTTTCGGTAGTTTTGTTCTAGATTTTATAATTTAATTGTTCTGTTATCCCCGTGCGAAAAAAAATGGGTCAAATGTAGAAATTAAAAAAACTGAAACCTTTGGCTAATTTATATGTGTACATACTTTTTTTCGACGTGATATATTTTTGTGGCGATCTTACAACAACCCCAATATTTGTGTAATGATTCATCAAAATCGGCCTCTCGACGCCTTTCAGTATTTTTCGCTACTAGTATTCTCCATGGAGCCCGATATTCTTAAAGAGGAAGTGGAAGCTGCCATTAAACATCTAAAGAATGGCAAGGCCATTGGCAAAGATGCCATTCCAATAGAGACCATAAAAGCCGCAGGTGAACAGGGGGTACAGATATTCCACACTATCTGCAACAAAATATGGCAAAGTGGAACATGGCCTAAAGAATGGGCTCACACTGTCTTCATTCCATTACACAAAAAGGGCTCCACGAAGAAGTGTAGCAACTACCGATTAATTGCACTTGTATCACACGCTAGCAAAATTCTACTACACATTCTAAATGAGCGATTAAAGACCTTCTTATCCCAAGAAATTGCACCTGAACAGGCAGGGTTTGTAAAAGGTAAAGGCACTCGAGAGCAGATATTCATAGTGCGCCAAATTATTGAGAAGGCCCGTGAGTTCAACAAGCCAACGTATATTTGTTTCGTTGATTTCTCCAAGGCGTTCGACTCGGTGAAATGGCCAGTGCTGTGGGGATCACTTCTTGCTATGGGCGCCCCTAAACACCTTGTACACCTTTTGAGGCGTCTTTATGAGGATGGAACAGCGTCTGTGAGGACGGATGGCGTATTGTCGAGTGACTTTCATCCCAGTGCAGGCGTTCGTCAGGGTTGTATAATCTCGCCGCTCCTATTCAACATCTACACCGAACTGATAATGAGGATTACTCTTGAAGATTGGACGGACGGTGTATCAATAGGAGGTGTGAGGATATCGAACTTGCGCTATGCAGATGACACTACGCTGTTCGCAAATACTAGTCACCACATGGAAGAATTGCTGTCCAAGATGGAACATACCAGCTCATTTTTTGGTTTAAAGATAAATAGAAGCAAGACGAAAATTATGATTGTCGACCGCGCTAACGAAAACTCGCCCGAAGTCACTCAAATTGCGAATTGCGACGTCGTTCAATCATATGTCTACCTAGGAGCTCTAATATCAAACCAAGGTGGTTGCGTGGACGAGATCAAGCGACGCATGGCTATTACTAGATCTGCTATGGATAGACTCAGGAAAGTATGGAGGAACCGCAACATCACCAAAGCCACGAAAACCCGGTTCATACAGGCACTGGTGTTCCCCATATTTCTATACGCAGCCGAGACCTGGACGGTGAGGCAATCTGAAAAAAGTAAAATAGACGCTCTGGAAATGTGGTGCTGGAGGAAAATGCTTGGAGTCTCCTGGACTGAATTTCGTACCAACATATCCATTCTCCAAGAGCTCGGTATCAAGCAGCGTCTATCAGCTACGGTCCAGGCTCGAATACTTCAGTTCTTTGGTCACGTGTCCCGGAGGGGCAACGATTCTATTGAGCGGCTTGTTGTCCAGGGGAAAGTGGAAGGTACGAGAGCACGCGGCAGGTCACCCATGCGATGGACTGACCAGATCAAGTCTGCTGTAGGTGGTTCACTACACGAGTGCACAAAAATTACAGCCGACAGGGAGGGATGGCGTCGCATTGTCAGGCGAGTTATGGCAGCACGATGTCTCGCTGCAACATGATGACCACGACCACTCTGTCAAGAGTGAATCGACGAAGAAGATTCTCCATGGTTTCGGATCTAGCAATGCAAGCCCAGTTGAAAAAATTACCCTGTACACATATACATAAGACTTTTATTTGATAGTAGACTGTTGAATAATGAATGAATATTGCAAAAACACTAATAGTAGTTTAGAAGTGACAAACATCGAAGGATGCGCCATCTTCTACGTAGACAACATGACTTGTCTGTGTGGTAAGGCGCTACTCAGTTGCACTAACAAATCTTTGTACAGCAGGTGTAGATTGTGATGCAAGGGCAGCAGCATCCACTGCAGCAACCACTGCAACATCCGCAGCTTTCGCACATTTTATTTCTATTGTCAGGTGATGAGTACACTGCACTTTGTATAACAATATTTCGTACACCTACCATATTCAGAGTGATGCACTATTGAAATTCTTCCTCTTCGTAACTGTCAAAAAAGTCACAATTAATAATAATACCTAATAATATCTCACAACTATCACACAACGCCATCTAGTCCCAAGCTAAGCAGAGCTTGTGTTATGGGTACTAGACAACTGATAAACATACTTATATGTAGGAATATTTTCTTTAAAATTCTAATTCTATTATTAATTTTAACTTAATTTACCGTAAAATGAAAACACAGAATTGTTGAGTGGAATGGAACGTAAGGTGTGCGGGGGAAGGAAGGGAGAGGGGGAGAATGGCGGATGATTGTTAACCGTAACGACGTTGCTTAAAAGTAAAAATTGTAATTTGTGTGAAACGAGCCAAAATAAACGAAGAAATAAGAAGAAGTGGTTTTTATCATCTTGCCCCATCTCCTACAATTGGGGGCTCGTCCGGGATTGCCTGGAAACATTTGGCTGCAGCGGGTTTACCGGCGTGAGCGCGACCGGCGACACGTTATAACAAAGACGAAGACGACGAACGACGAAGTAGCTGGGTATAGCGGCGAGGTGGCTGCTACTATTCGCTACATACGAAGATATCCACTAGAAGATGCCTGTGGATAAAAGTGTCGACCCCGGAGTAAGCACCGGCACCGGTTCAGGCGCAGCGGCGGCGGCGTCGGCCATTATGCCGATGGAGGCTACGTACGGCATAAGCAAGTTTAGCGGCGAGGACAAAACCTATTCATCGTCAAAATGGGCTGCCGATATCGAAGATAATGCTGAAATATTCGGCTGGAGTGCACAACAGAAGCTCATCATCGCTCGACGGTCACTCGTGGGTACGGCGGAATTATGGCTTAAATCTGAACGGACTTTTAAGTCATACGACGAGTTGAAGACGGCTGTTCTAAAAGAGTTCCCAGATGCGCTAAATTCTAAAGAAATGCACGAGTACATGGCGAGCCGCAAGAAAAGGAAAGATGAAACTGTGTACCAGTATATGCTCATTATGAAGGAGCTGGGCAAACGTGCAAAATTTCCCGATTATATTGCTATACAATATATAGTAGACGGGATATCTGATTACGAAAGCAATAAGGCGATATTATACGGAATCACAACGTACAGCGCGCTTAAAGAAAAACTCTCGATTTACGAGACAATGAAGTCGAAGATGAGAAGAAGCAACGAAAGCAAACATAGTGCGGCCAATGCGAGTAAACAAAACGGTGAAAATAAGCAGAAAACATCAACATCAGGCGAAAAGAGGCAATCACCTTCCGGCCGTATGTGTTATAAGTGTGGTGAAAAGGAGCATGTGGCAAGTCAGTGTCCGAATGGTGTGAAATGTTTTCGGTGTAATAAGTTCGGTCACCTAAGCAAAGATTGCAGCGGCCATATTGATAGTGAAGCATCAAAGTCGAAAAAAACGAACGGCGCTGGACATTCAATGTGTGTGATCGATAAGGTTGGTAGCAATGACAACACCGAACGAGTGAACGAGTTGAATGACGGCGGACCGAATGGATCGACCACAGACGCGTGTGAAGTTGGTACCACTGTTGACAGTTGTCAAAGAAACCGTAACTGTCAAAATTGCTCTGACGTTTTGAATGTAAACAACAACAAAACGAATAAGTCGGTGAAAAGTGTTAAAATGTGCGGTGTTACTGTGAATACGTTGATAGATACGGGCTGTGACTATAACTTAATAACGTCTGAGTTGTTTTTCGAACTGAGCGGCGTCGCATACGTCAAAGATAAGGTTACACTAACGGGGCTAGGATCAGCACAGGTATGTACTTTGGGTAAGTTCACCACATTTATAGAAGTTGATAATAAAAGTTTTGAGACCTGTTTTTATATTGTTCCATCAGGTGTTATTCCATATCAGGTTATATTAGGTCAGTCTTTCTTAGTAAACGCCACTATCTTATTAGACAAAGGTGCAGTCAAGCTTGTGCCACAAGATGATTACAGTCTGTGCTTGTTAGGTTTACCAAGCGAGTCTGAGGAGCCTATTTCTCAGATCCCTGCGGTGCAAGAGCTCATTGATAGTTATAGGATATTAAAGGTTAAGGAAGCACCTATCAAATTAAAGATTATTTTGAAAGACGATATCCCAGTGGCTCAGCGTCCAAGAAGATTGGCTATCAAAGAAGAAGAAATAGTTAAGAAACATTAAATGCTGTGCGATTGCGAACGCAATCCTAGTTGAAGAGTGGTTAGACAAAGGCATAATAAGACCTAGTTATTCGGAGTATGCGAGTCCGCTGGTACTGGTCAAGAAGAAGGACGGAAGTTTCAGAGTTTGCGTAGATTATAGGAAAATAAACCAAAAGATGGTTAAGGATGAGTTTCCCTTGCCAGTCATAGATGACCACATAGATAAATTGAGTAAATCAATCATTTTTAGTACACTGGATTTGAAAAATGGATTTTTCCACCTGCCGGTAGATGAGGACTCGGTGAAGTATACTTCATTTGTAACAAGCAGTCCAGAAGGGCAGTACGAGTTTTTGCGGGCACCTTTTGGTCTATCAGTATGTCCAAAATACTTCAGTAGATTCATTAACATAATTTTCCGAGATTTAATTGTACAGGGGATAGTTTTAATCTTTATCGATGATATTGTTGTTCTTGCTAAAGATGAAAAAGAGGCTCTAAAGAATCTTAGTCTAGTTTTAAATATTGCTTCTGAATATGGGTTAGAAATTAATTGGAGAAAATGTCAGCTGTTACAAAGAAAGGTAGAATATTTAGGTCATGTAATAGAAAATGGTACCATTAAACCATCACCTGAAAAGACGGATGCAATTGCACGTTTTCCTGAACCAAAGTCCACTAAGCAGGTTCATAGTTTTGTGGGGTTAACGTCATACTTTCGCAAGTACATTGAAAGTTATGCACTCATAGCTAGACCACTAACGGAATTACTAAAGAAGGAAAAAGAATTTTATTTTGGAGAAGAAGAGAGAAGAGCATTTGAGGTATTGAAAAGTAAACTTTGTAGTGAACCTGTATTGAAAATATTTGAAAGTGGCTTAGATACAGAGGTGCATACTGATGCGTCGAAGTATGGATTTGGAGCAATTCTTATGCAGAAAGGCACCCAAGATGGAGAATTACATCCTATCCATTACATGAGTAAGAAGACCAGTGTTACTGAGCAAAATTATCATAGCTATGAGTTAGAAGCTTTAGCAGTAGTTGAAAGCGTTAAGAAGTTTAGAAAGTATTTATTCGGAATTCACTTTAAGATTGTGACTGACTGTTCAGCATTTCAGAAAACATTGTACAAAAATGAGATATCTACCAAGGTGGCTAGATGGGTTTTATTCCTCCAAGATTTTGATTATGAGATAGTTCATCGGTCTGGAAAGAAGATGTCACATGCAGATGCACTAAGCAGAAATCCACATGTTTACATTGTCCAGTCAGAATTGCATGCAAGAATATGTAAAGCCCAGAAGGAAGATGACAATTTAAATTTAATAAGGGATATTTTGAAGAAGAAAGAATACAAAGATTTTTACATTGAAAAAGACTTAATTTACAAAGGGGTGGAGAAGAGATTAGTTATACCAGAAGTAATGGACACTGAGATTATAAGAAGAGCTCATGAAGTAGGACATTTCGGCAAAAAGAAGACCATTGATATGATAGAAAGAGATTATTATATAAAAGATTTAACTAAGAAGGTAGATAAAGTAATATTAGGATGTGTTCCATGCATTTTAGCTAGTAAGAAGGAGGGAAAGCAAGAAGGCTTCCTCAACCCAATCGAAAAAGGAGAACTTCCATTAGAGACGCTGCACATTGATCATCTTGGTCCATTGGACTCTACGAAGAAATTATATAACTACATTTTGACTGTCATTGATGCTTATACAAAATTCGTTTGGATATATCCCACAAAGACTTTAACAGCTAAAGAGACAGTAGACAAATTAAAAATTCATCAAAAGGATTATGGAAACCCCTCAAGAATTATCACAGATAAAGGGACAGCTTTTACTGGAAAAGAATTTCAAGATTACTGTAATGAAGAAGGAGTCCAGCATCACACAGTCACTACAGGCATTCCAAGAGGCAACGGACAGGTTGAACGCATCCATAGAGTAATCATCTCAGTATTAACTAAAATGTGTGTACAGGAACCAACTCATTGGTATAAGTATGTAAGTCATGTTCAAAGGGCTATCAATAGTACCTATCAGAGATCAATTAATACCTCACCATTTTACTTATTCATTGGAACAAAAATGAAGCAGAAAGAAGATATACCAATTTTAGAATTAATAGAAGAAGAATGCAGACAAGATTTTATTGATAAACGACATAGTTTAAGGCAGGAAGCTAAAGCACAAATTCTAAAAGTTCAAGAGGAAAATATCAAGTCATTTAATAAAAGAAGGAAAGAAGAACAGAAATATAAAGAAGGGGATATCGTTGCAATTCGCAGAACACAATTTGGAAATGCAATGAAATTGAAGCCAAAATTCTTAGGGCCATATAAAGTTGTCAAGGAGGTTGGTAAAGAAAGATACCAGGTCCATAAGGTGGACCTTAGGGCAGAAGGACCGCTAAGAACTTCAACATGTGCAGACTCTATGAAGTTGTGGCCATAAGCTTCTGCACTCACTGGCAATCTGTTTACTAATTCTATTTTAATCTTCAGCAAACCCTTTCTTGATGATGTGGTGTAACTTAATCTTTGATGTATAGGTGTATCTTGTGTTGTAATTAAATTTAAATTTGTTGCATTAAGAATTTTGTACTTATGTAACTTGAGTCATTGTAAAGAAAAATTGAAGTTAAGATCTTTAAGATTATCAGCTATATTATGGAATGTAACTCATCATAGTTGTAGTATTAAAGCAAATTTTAGTGTAGTTCTGTTTCAAAGACTAATGTCGAAAAGACAGTCAGAAATGTTATTAAAGACATATCATGTAAACAAAGTTATATTTTTTAAAATGAGATGTAACACATTGAGTTGTTACCTAACAAAGTTGTATTAAATTTTCCATTAAGTAATTGAACTGCATATTAAATTTAAATTCCTTCATAAAATGTTTGTAAGTATTGCTGTATAACTAACTTATGTTCAAGTTAACCTATTATAAGAATAAGAGTGTGTAAGGTGGTACGAATGATAGAGGAAAGGTGTTAGGTTGAGTAAAATTCATTGTTAGATTTAAGAAGTACTTTATTTTGTTTCCTTTCACCAAACAAGTTTGATGTAATATTTTGTTGTTAACTTAGAATCTAAACAGTTGTAAAAGAATTTTCAGAGTAGGAACATTTAAGAAAAATTATCTTTGTATTGTAAAGTAGTTTAGTTCAACATTACATAGTCTGAGGTCAGACTATAGGGCAGAATGGCCGAGCTGTAGGAATATTTTCTTTAAAATTCTAATTCTATTATTAATTTTAACTTAATTTACCGTAAAATGAAAACACAGAATTGTTGAGTGGAATGGAACGTAAGGTGTGCGGGGGAAGGAAGGGAGAGGGGGAGAATGGCGGATGATTGTTAACCGTAACGACGTTGCTTAAAAGTAAAAATTGTAATTTGTGTGAAACGAGCCAAAATAAACGAAGAAATAAGAAGAAGTGGTTTTTATCATCTTGCCCCATCTCCTACATATATATTTCTAAATACATACATATTATAGATAAATTACACCCAGACACAGAACAAATGATCGTGCTCATCACACAAACATTTGTCCTGGGTGGGAATCGAACCCACGACCTCCGGCATAGCAGTCAGGGTCACTAACCACTAGACCAACAGGCCAGTCGAATTCAATTACCTGAAAAATTATCAAAATAATCAGTTTATGTGGCGACTGTGGAAATGTTTTAGATAAAATAAAAATTCTATTTTTCAAAAACGGTAGGGATTTTTATAGGGGATCCCAAAATGAAATTAGTCAGTAATCATTTGTATCGTATTTCCCCTTTAAGGATCTAGGTCGACTTAACCAGTAACCTTCTATATCGACTATACATAAATCATATCAATATTTTATCCTACAAAAACGTATGTATACGCGTAAAATTTCCAAAAAAGCTTTATAAATTTTCATCGCTCTTCGTAATCCAAGTGTTGTGGTTCAAACCGAGTCGTTATCCCATTAAATTCATGGGATTAGCGCAGGAATTAAATAGTAATTTGATCTTCATACGTTTTGCAATATGTCGGTAAAAGCCTTTGAGGATCTTTGGTGGGCGTGGTAAGGTGTGCTTCGTTTCTGCTCCATAAAAAAGAATTTCTATTTTTTTTTTAATCTGCAATACGACACCCCTTGATAATACTGGTTAGTATTACCAAGGGGTGTCGTTTTACCCAGCTACTGGGTTGTGTAGATCAGATTGGCTGTGTCTCCATGTAAAACACTGATATTGAGTTGTACCCGTTTCGACTGGACGCCGACCCCAACATTCAGTTGGGAGGAGTAATGGCACTGGCCCCCATCTTACAATTTGCAGGTCGTGTGATTAAACGAAACCTGAAAAATCCACCTAGAATATTTCAGCACCACTGCTCTCAAGACGGTTAAGGAAAACATCATTGGAAAACCTGCAAGTTCTAGAACCAAAATTTTGAAGCCTTGTGACATTCTAAGGCACTGGGCACACATGGTGGATTAGAGCCCTCTTTTTTCACAGAGATACGGTTCCAACAGTGGTAATTTATAGGCATAGATGGCATAAATAATTAACAAACGCTATTATACATCTATTTCTGCCAGTCATCATCTGCCTAGCGTATGACCAACTATATTGGGGTCGGCTTCCAGTCAAATTCAGCTGGATATCAGTATTTTACATGGAGCGACTGCCTGTCGGACCTCCACAACCCAGTCACTAGGTAATACGATACCCCATGGTAAGACTGGTTGTCAGACTTTAGAGCTTCTGACTAACAGTAACGACTGTCGAAGATCTACAAATGACAATCGGGATCAACGGCTTTACGTGTTGTCCGAGGCACGGAGGAAACTCGCTATGACAGATGGTCACCCATCCACAGACCGACCTCGGCAAGCACGGCTTAACCCGGAAGATCGGCCTGTGCGGCTGTGATTATTTAGCCACGAGCTCCTATCCTATCTATTTCTGCCAGTACCTATAAATTTATTTTCATATGACGAAGAAACAAAACACCTCGCCCACAAGATAGATTATAAGCACTGATCAATATATCCCACACGCTTCTATGATCCTAGTACTTACATGTTATATTAAATCCATTCTTTGATGCTATTGTGAGCCTCAACATGCTCCGTTCTGCACTTTGCTGAAGAAAATTAAACTCTTCAATACTTTACAGCGAAAATTAATAGCCTTATCGAAAGATTCTTTATGGATTTTCGCTTTTGAGTTCTTTTGGTTCAATATAATGAGGTTTTAATATTCAGCATATTTGATAAATTGCATTTTTTATTAAAATTATCGAAGTTTAGCTTTAAGCTCGCGTTGTTTGAGCACTAAGGCTAGGCGAAGGTCAATCAAACGGCATTCATCTCTGTAGGTGTCCAGTACTATAGTTTCCGTCAGATAAGAGTGGAATAAAATACGTTGACCCCCGTGTACCAATATATTGCAATTTTTCTAAAAATGTAAAGAAAATGTCGTACAGCGACTAACAGCAACGTATCGTAGTAAGAGCCGATCTTAACCTTACATTTTATTTTGAAATTCGAACGATGCGTTATTAGGATCAATGACCTTTATTCCAGACTTATTTGGCGGGGACTGTAAACATGAAGTGATTGAATTCGATCTCCACAATCCAGTGGCTAAATTTGATGCCCGGTTTACATTATTCCAGTCCAGCGATCCAGTCCAGTACTGGATTGCTTACTGGAAAAATGTAAACCGGCACTGGAAGGATTCAGTTCATTCCAGTGCCGGTTTACATTTTTCCAGTAAGCAATCCAGTACTGGACTGGATCGCTGGACTGGAATAATGTAAACCGGGCATGAAATATGAAACACTAAAAAAAAAAGCTTTCTAAGCGGTCAGTCTCGGGCAACGGCACCACTGGCTATCTGTAACCTGCGATGATGAGTGAGCGAAATCACATACCGGTAGTAAGCCTCATATTTGCTTCTAAGTTAGATTTAAGGAAATAGAAAGCATTATAAATAGAAAAAAATGTTAAATTAATCAAATCGAGTACTCTTGTGCGAGGGACACGCGTCCACACGACAGGCTATTCGCATACGGGGAAAGCGACCCCTTAGGCACACAGTGCCTAAGGAAGAGTTTTTGTCCGCATCCCAGGGTGCACTGGCCCGAAAAACTGGTCTTCCCCCCGGACGTATCCGAGAGGGAACTCCAGTCCACGGGCGCACGTGGAGGTTTCCTGTCATAGCACCCCATAATACACACCTTGTAAAAATTCTTACACTCGTTAAAGTTTACTTTATTTGAAAGAAAATGTTTAGAGAGTTTAATCAGCCATTTTGTTGGTTTTTTCTAAAGTAAATTGATAGGAATCAAGTTAAATTGTTTTAATCGAGTTTGAAATAGTTCGAGGTGATAAATTAGTTTTAGATCTAATAATACTAAAAAAATAAATGTTGAAGTGAAATGAAATATTAATTCAATAATAAGTTGTTAGAATCGGAAGAAATATCTGGATGAAGCTGGCCGAAATTTTTGAGATTGGCATAAAAAAAATTAAAGAGGCATTACCCTAGAACAGGGTTGGTATTTTACTGCATAAATAAATAGAAAACTAGAGTATTGAAAAATAATTAATTATTTTTTTATTAATGATTATTGAAAAAGATAAAAATTTGGGAATTGGGGCTTTACTTGTTATGTCTTAAGCTATTGTCAAACAGACAGGCGTGGCGAACGCGAAGCGAGGCGTTTTGGTTTGTAATTTGTATGCGTTTTTTAAAGAAAGTCACATAGACTATCGGATCGCGTTCGCTTTTCTATGTAACTGGATTCAAACAATTTCATACATTATAACAAAAAAATCTAAACACCCACATTTTTAAATTTCCTAAAAATAAGAAAATAACCCTACGGGGCTGAGAGAGGGGCCACTCAAAACGTGGGGGCTTATCTTTATCGTGTTTAAATCATCAATGAACACCCAGGGAGGGACTGTCAGACTTGTACTGACTAAAATCCACAGTGTCCTTCAATAGCTCTGTACGTTCCAGAGTCACGGTAATTCGGTAAGTCCCGTGACCAACTTATTCAGCCTTGACTTAAAATAATTATGCGAATTGACACGACGAACGACATTAAATCGATCATGAGAAGGTGAGATTGATCTATATTATTTATTCCTTCATCGATAACTTTTTAGTCTGGGTTTAAAAGCTGCTTAAGCCAAACAAATTAGCTCAATTTAAAGGGTTGCAGAGTATTGGCAATATATTATTATTTGAAAAAATATAAATACCTAGATTAGTTATAATTGAATACAGTAATCCAAAATAATTGATAACATTAAAGGTATTTTGTCATAGTATCGCAAAGCATTTTGTTTTTTTTTTTTTAATGGTATATCGATAAACTTAGACTGTCTGAAACTGGCTAAGACCTGAGGCCGAAAGTGTCACGGGAGTCTCTCATCAGGTATACAAGATCCTGGATTGTTAAGAGTTATTGAAGGACGCCGTGGATTATTTTTATTATTAGTTAGGTAGTACGTTTCTGGCAGTCACACCCGTCTTGCCCTGGGAGGAAGGAGATTTCATGATATTTATAACATGACAAAGTAAAAAAGACTACTGAATCAGAATAAGATTATAAAAGTTTTTCTAGAATACTCCGGTTACGTCCAAGTTTGTTTCTTAGGCATACTTAGTTCTTTTTTGTTATAAATATTTTGCATAAAGATTATTATATTCTTATAAATATTCTTGTAGTAACCAAAGACTTTTAAAACGTGTAAGCCCAGATCATTTGCACTCAATCTATTTTCTGAATATTTATAAATAGCTTAGTTTTCTTTCATCATCACCATCCTATAATGTACCCCCTGCTGGGATACAGGCCTCTTCTCTGTGAGAGGGAATGGGCCCTAATCCACCACGCGGGCCCAGTGCGCGTTGGTAGATGTCACATGTCTTCGAATTTTTGGTTCTAGGACATGCCGGTTCCCTCACGATATTTTCCTTCACCGTTTGTTTTCTTTACTCTGGTTTTAACTAAAAAGTAAATACGATTCATTTGCAATCCACGAAGTTTAACATCTATCAGGCCCTATCAGTTTGTTGACAGCTTGTCTTTGAGTCGAATTCGGCGAAAGGCGAATGGAATACAGCGTCCCACCGATGACGACTCGTACTTCTACGTAAACGCGAAAACCTTAGTATTGAGCCAAAGTTTCAGGCGTATCTTACTTTTTTATTAACAGACACAGAATAGTAAGTAGTTAACACTATATTTGTGACTAGCTGTTGCCAGCGGCTTCACCCGCTACAACTCGAAAATTATCCCACGGGAACATAAAATCGGGATAAAAACCTATGTGTTATTATAATATCCTATGTGTTAATCCAGGTTATAAACTATCTGTGTACCAAATTTTAGCCAAATCCGTTCAGTGGTTTTTTCGTGAAAGAGTAACAAACATCCATACATCCATACATACAAACTTTCACCTTTATAATATTAATAGGATAATATTATGATAGGACACTTTGACCCGACTATAGGTACGATACCCCATGGTAAGACTGGTTATATCTTTAAAGGCAGATTTACATAGAGTCAGTAACTGACGTCAGTCCAGTAAATTCGATTTCAAGTCAGTACAGTACTGTCGCGTTGCGTACTGACTGCGTATAACTAGTGTGCGTCCAGCACTGACGACAGCCACTGACACAATGTAAATCTGCCATTAGAGCTTCTTACTAATAATAACGACTATCAAATATCTACAACTGACAGCCGGGACCAACGGCTTTACGTGCTTTCCAAGGCACGGGGGAAACTCGCTATGACATATCACCAATCCAAGGACCAACCTCGGCAAGCGCGACTTAACCCCAAAGGTCGGCCCATGCGGCTGTAATTATGGAGCCACGAGTTCCTCTTTTATCGAGATACTTTTCAGTACGGGTCTATATTTTCGTTGATGGACTTAGAGGGCGTGCCGGTTGATGCAGTGGTTGGCGAACCCCTTTTTTATTTAGCGATAGTCTCGCTTTTGACCACTATTTCGCTAATAGTTAGCGAAGACGTGGACGGTGAAGCAGGTTTGCCCAGAACTTATTTAGAGAGTTAGAGCTCTAGGCTTTTGATCAGACAGTGAGCTATCCAACAATACAATGCAATAAATATAAGATCTCCAATTGGTAAGCATTGCTACTCCTTTTACAACAACAAAATCCGGCAAAAATATTCAGAATCGGATTGCGTCGCAACGCACAGCAAAAATCTGTATGCAATCGCTCCCATCCGCTTTATATGGACTGTCGCATAGTTGACTTTGCGACCCGTTCCGATCCATCATCGGTGAATTGTTGGCTCACTGTTGTATTCTCAAAGCTTTGCCGCTTCGAAATATAGCGGCCTGGTTACGGGGATTGGAAATGTTGATGGAATTGAACGTAATATAACATGGCGGCTGGAATATTTGAAGGGGTTATTCAGACCACATCGTCATCATCACGTTATTTAAGGCAAGCGTGCTTCACCGGGGTGCTATGACAGGAAACCTCCACGTGCGCCCGTGGACTGGAGTTCTCTCCCTGGATACGTCCAGGGAGAAGACCAGTTTTTCGGGCCGGGCATCCTGGGATGCGGGCAAAAACTCTTTCTTAGGCATTACGTGCCTAAGGGGTCTCTTTGCCCGTATGCTAATAGCCTGTCGTGTGTAAGCTGCAACGCGTGTCCCTCTGATCAGCAGAGGGCACAGAGGCGGAGCGGGCTTGCGGACGGTGAGTGATGGGTAGCTCGTCGTCCGACCAAGGACCAAGCCCGGGTCGGTGGAGCGTCGTGTTTCGCGCCAAATGCCTACTGGGATCGCGGGTTTTTTCTTAACCCAGGATACCGTGGCACTGGAACGTAAAGGGCATAGGAAGGAACATGGGTGGTATTTAGTCAGTAAGAGTCTGACAGTCCCTTCCGTCCCACCCAGGGCGGGAGGACTCATTTGATGATTTTACCAAAAAAGCGTGCTTCGTCAACTACGTCATCGCTTATCATCAAGGTATATTGCGGTACAATTTCTTTCTTTGGTATTGTTCGTCGTTTCGTTGAGCTCCTTGAGTTTTGAGTCGAACTACACGATAACTGACAAATGCTTACACTGACTGGATAGATCCACTCAAATCTGTGTGGTTCTTTCCTTAGAAGACCATTTCAGACGCCTGCATGGTCTTCGTATGGCTTGAAAAGTATGATGTCTGGAAGAGACAGTGACCTCTGAGTTTGTTTCGATGTTTCTTCTCAGAGTAGTCAGGTACGTAACACCGGCCATATCTAGCTTTAAAAAACACGATTTGACGTGTAAAAGTATGTTTTTAACAACCAACTTGCAAAATAAATATTTATTTACCTATGGGCAACTACTCAATATAATGAAGAATCCAAGACTGGACTATATAAGCCGATAGACTCTGCTTGATTCTATTTTATAGTGTGTACGAAGAATCGATAAACAATTTCTAAGAAAAACATAATCCTCCTTCTGAAGTAGTTGGGTTATGATAAAATAAAACGCCCAAAAACAATACTATTATCTCAAAAGAAAATAACTTTCAAATAAAAAAAACCGCATCCAAATTAATTGTTAACGAGCTAAACGTTCTCAGAGACACACACAGCAGTCAAACTTAAAAAAAAACAAAAAGTGAAAGAAAAACCATAAAACGCAAAGCGGCACCAATTAAACGCATTACAACACCTCTCACACAAACCAATAATGAAAACGCTGAAAACGAATTAAAACGCAAAAGAAACGAATAATAAAACGCATTCCATGTAAATAAAGCATTGAGTTTCACAACTTATTATGCGTATCTATGGAGACGAGCCATCACAGTGTTGCAGCTAAAGACTCGGACACCGCACAGGTGAAGAGAACTACCCGACAGTTATAAATAATAAACAACCTGAAATATTACTGAAAGAACAAATAGATTGAAGTAAGTGTTTGTAATAAGGATTATTTTTCAAGATCACTGGATTGCTGGTTAGACACGCTATTAGTAAACCAATCTACAAGTTTTTTCCACTATCCTATTAATAGTGCCACAGCACACGTGCACCATAACCTAAACGACTCCACGTATAAAATAATTACTCTCTATCAAGTGTGAAATCTAGATGCTAACGCTGCAGCGCGATATGCTTATTATACAAAATAGTCCAGTTATCCTTAATTAAATGTAATTATTATAGGTTAGTGTCTTTGTTCGGCGAGTGGAGACGGCCTTATTGACTGGGCGGCGCCGGTCGCGCGCGTTCGGCCGCACTCGGGCCTCCCGCTCGGACGAGCTCGGCAAACTTCGCGCCCGCTCGTAACGTTTCACTAGAAATTTAAGGGCTGCGTTAGGGGTATTCCGACAGGCGCGCTGCGTCTGCGGACCGCCATGGCAGCCGCACGGCGTTACATAACGCGCCGACCCCGATACATGACTGAAAACAATTCTAATATTATTCACCCGACCTAAAACTAAATAAAATAGCTTGTCTTATACAATAACCGACCCGCTCTGGACCCCCGGTCAAAGAGAAAGCGCCGCCTAAAGCACGGCCAATTGTCGTCACGACAAAAAGACGATAGTAGCAATTTCCCTTTGCCGACAACCCTTTGCGAGGCGAGAGGCTGAGCGCGCTCCGGGCACATGGCGGGCGGGGTGGAGCGGGGGGGCGGCCGCGGGGGGGCGAAGGGTGCGGGGAGGCTTTCCCGGGCCGCCCCGCCTCAGTGGCGGCCTGCAGTGGCAACGACGCGCGTGTCGCCTCCGACACTTCCGCCCCGCGCACCTAATCCGCTCATTTAGCTAGCAAACGCCGCATACGGTGTGGTGGCCGGCAGCCCTGCGGCGTGCGCCCCGGGGCCCATGCTCTGAGAGCCGGGCGCCTCCGCCCGGGCTCCTTCGAGCCGCGTCCCACCGGCATGTGATATCGCGCCGCGCCACTCGACAAAATGATTGTGTGTTCAATTGTTTACGTTAACGATAGTTGATAACCGGGAGGCCGACGCTGGCATGCTAATGTGAGTATATACAAACCCGATCAATTGTAACGGCCGCAGACACCACGTCGCGTCCACGCGACCACGCAATTTTCCCCGTGAATAAATAAGCTGGCATGTAAAGTCGTACGAGAAGACAAAGCGTAGTTAATGTCTCGGAGCGTTTTGGAGCGGTTTTTCTGCATTGCGACAATGTTGGAAAAAGTTTTCATACATTATTAACGTGCGAGTGTGATGTACGGTTGACGCGGCGGCTGGTGGCGGTGTGTCTGCGCGCCGAGGTGTCTGGGTGTCTGTATAGTGACGATGTTGTGACTTGTCGGCAGTCGGACTGTTGGTGGGGAGTCGTGGACTGGTTGTCGTGGTCGCGCGGGCAGCTCCTCGCGCGGGTCTGGCGGGCCGGCGCCATGCGGTAGCGCGGCGGCGCGGCCGAGCGGCGGGCGGGCACTCGTGCGCTCTCGGCTATGTGCCCCCCTTGCGCTACACTGTAAGTACCAGTTCAGTTAAAACTCATGAAAAAGATGCATAACTAGCACAAAAAATACAGTTTTCCCCATAATCACCACATTTGGCAAGCGGACTGGTGATTTACGTGCGCGCTGGCCATGCGCATCAACATTCATAACCTATATCTTACTCACGGCCGCTAACTCATTTTATACTCACACTAGTGTAAGCTACATTATTTAGTTGTCACCCACTCACATTGTCAAAATCACACAACCTCAAATTCAGCAAAAATAGTCGAGAAAACCACGCGAAGTGGTACTCACATACACTTAGTACTTTTATGTCAGCTAAAAATGATCCCTGTCGCTACTTACGAGGTACACCACTAGCCATTCTCTCAAAATGACCCATAACTTTATTCCCCATTGCCGCACTCCTGGCGTATATTTACGATTACGTTGCGACGTATCTTGTACAGCCGTCGTACATAAATTTCGTGCGTACGGTTGTTGCAATTTGCCGTCTCAAACTGAAAGTAGGTTAAGTCAAAAATTGCGAATTTCTCTAAAGTTGGAGTTGGATGCTCGTTTTAAGTTATGGTGATGAGATTTCTGTGGAAATTGTTTGAGATCTGCGTGAGAATACATTTTCAGTCGGCGTATTATGTACCTCTCCAGTAATTAAATTGATTAAAATTTTGTTAAAACGTGTATTTAACTGTCGCACTTACAGCTGTTCCATTGCCTAATCCTCTGGGGATTATAGACGTGTCTTTTCTTATGTAAAAGACGTGTTCAATAATAAAGATAAAAAAATCCTTAATAACACTTAAGTACCTTATTACATTACTATCTGATAAAAGTTCCAAACTCAATAAAATACTATGTCCCTATGAACTTACTTCAGCCAATCAGAGTCGTGATTGAAATTCAATTCCACGGATTGGAGAGCACTCACTCTATGTCGTTGAGGACTTCAGCCGAACGCGATTTCGACCCGCTTTTTACTATGAAAGTCCACGACTAAAAGTTATCGTAAAGAGCTGAAAATATTTTCACATTTGTGCTATTTCAATTTAAGAACATAATATGCGATAAAGTACAAATATTTTGGTCCAAATACATCAGTATTCTCGGTACAATTATTTTCGTCTTATGATACAAGTATGCTTGTCTTAAGGTACAATCATTCTATATGGTACAAGTTAGTCATTTGGTACAACTTCTTACACGATAAGTATTTCAGTATTATTGGTACAAATTATTTCGTGTTATGATACAAATATTTTGGTCTTATGGTATTGATTTCAATCCTTAATGTACAAGTTCGTCTTTTAGTACTACGCCTTATACGATAAGGATTTCAGTATTTAAGGTACAAGACAGTTTTTTCGTCTTTTCATACTAAGTATTTTTGTCTTATGGTACAGTCACGAGCAATAACATGTAAACACTTAACAAAACTCAAACGCAATTTACTCGTAAAATACTGGTTGCCACTTTAAAATAAGACTTATTTTATAATAAGTTGGCTTCCAAAATAAAAGTCTATTGAAAAGGCAATAGTTTAATCAATATGGTAGCAGTACATCGCTTTTGAATACTGCTTAGTGTATGCATACTATTGCTGCTTAGTGTATACATACTAGTGACTGTACAATAATTTCAATGCTATATGGAACAAATTAGTCATTTGGTACAACTTGTATACACACCTATAACACAAAATCAATATTCAAAAAGAAGAAAAGGACCAAAATAATGTAGTGACGTAAATTGAGATCGTTTGATCAGTTTCAGTATATTTTAATGTAATAAAAAGACACTCCCACACGGTCAAAGCTTTTATAATTAGTTATGAAATGAATGGGTCCACAGTTAATTACTTTTTATAAATGAAAAACCTCAATTAAAAAGTATCAAATATGTACAAAAATAAAATGTAATAAAAATTGGTATAAAAAAGGCAAAGAGGCAGGAGCAGTAGAAATAGTTTTAGTAAAAACTTGTATTACCAAAACGAATTTAAATCAGAGTCCTTAACATAAATTTCTGTATTTTGTTCACAGCATACTTGAAGTATTTACTGTGTTCATTGCATGGAAAATTAAAAAAGTGTCTCAAGTTTACGAACTAGTAACTAATTATTCCCATCAAATTATTGTCAAAGTTCCTGTTACTTAGAAAAACGTGAAAAGTCATGTTAGACATCAGATCTCTCTCTCCTAATTTCTACTAAAATTATAAACGTGAAAGCTGGTTTGAATGGATGGATGTTTGTCTCTTTCACGCAAATATTACTAAACAAATCTTGATTATTTGGTAAACAGATAATTTATAATCTGGATTAACACTTATGCTAGTTTTTATTCCGGTTTTATGGTCCCGTGGGATAATTTTTGAGTTGTAGCGGGTGAAATCGCTGGTTAATTCTATTTTTTCCACATGTTTATGTTTGTTATTCAATCACGTCAGACCGGTTAAACGGATCTTCATGAAATTTGGCTCAGGGATAGGTTATGTTCTAGAATAGCAAATAGCATATAATACATCCCAGTAAGACATTTCTATGAGGTATTTTTCGATTTACAGTGGGCGAAGGCGCTGGCAACAGCTAGTACAAAATATGAAATTTTGTGAGATGGATGAATGTTTGTTGTTCTTTTACACGAAAACTACGGAACGAATGTAAGTAAAATTTGGTACACATATAGCTTATAATCTAGATTAACACATAGAATACTTTTTATCCCGTATTTTTGTGAAGTAATTACCAAACTTCACGCGGATATCGCCACAGTAAGATGGAAAATTATACACACATAATATATATACACTCTTGTAAAAGTTTAAGACATGAATAGAACGCGTTCCCCTCATTTGTGCTACTCCATTTACCTCTACTGCCGTAACTAAGTGTTGTGAAGGAAAATATCGTGGTTTTACATCAAAAGGGGCGAAAATAAATAAAAAATCGAGGAAAAGGAGTGAAAATACTTCTTAGAAAAAGTTGTTTACAGATATCCCGATTTATTGTGATAGGTGAATCAATATTTACCGGTCATGATTAAATTAGACGTTTTTCCTTGACTTTTTTTGGTTACTTTCAAAATATTTGCCTTTTTTGGTAAGTATGATGGATTTCGGTGAAAAATCACTGGAAATCTAGACAGTTTTCTTAAAAACATACGTTTGCAATAGTAATTAAGAGTGGTACTCTTTTGAAAATATCAAATAATGCATTTTAATACAATGTTAAAAATGACATAAAATGTCTAATTTTCTGTTCACATTTTAAGATATTCTTTAACTTCACCTACCTAACTTATACCTAATCCTTTTAAATAAATTAATAAAAAAATAATTATCCCATTTAATAGCAAAAACATCAAAATCTGATACCTACTCGAATATAAGAATTTGTAATATCAATTATTCAAGTTAGGAAACGCACGATTATACCATGAATAATGTAACACATGTAATAGTTACAAGGTACACGAGGTAAAATATACCAAATTGTATGGTCAACAAGATCTATAATAGTGTGGCAGGTAATTTGACCTCTTAGGGGAAGTCGGTCTGAATTGCATAAAACTAGTAACCCGGATCTTATATTTATTTGAGATTTTGGTAGTATGGAAACAGAGAGTAGAATTGGAAAGAGATGGCATGGTCACTATTGTTAATAGTATTATTTACCGTGTTGGCTCTTGTTACAGTCCCGAAATATTGGAAACTCATAATAAACATGGTAAATATCCCGTTTTAAATCCTATGAAAGAGAGAGTTTAGCAATTTTCATGATCTTTTAACAGAATATCTTTTTTTATTTCTTTATTAATTGCTTAAACTAACGCTTTATTCCCAAGGGTGCATAAACAAATGAACACAGCTGCTATGATTACTTTAGATAACTATTTAAGGTTTTAAATAATTTTATTATTATAAACGTATTATTTTGTTTTCTAGAGAAATATAATATGATTTCAATTTTACTGATAATTCATTCCAAGTGTAAGCACCAAAGACTACTTGAAAGAAGAAAATCATTAATACAAGTTAAAAATAAACGTAAAGTATAAAATTATATTAATATTCTTTTCTGTTTGGTGCAAACAGGCCACTAAGTAGATCTCGTGGTCTACCATGAACTCTTAAAGCGCGAGTCTTTAGGCTGTGGGAAAGAGATGGCACTAGCCGACTTGTATACCTCTGTCTCTTTCCCACATCGTAAACTGGATCGCATTGTGAGCTCGTGGGTAAGGCCTCTGAACGTGTTCAGCACATTTAAAACGCGTTCAAGAACTTACCAGCAGCGATCTATAGAGTGAACTCTGACTTTGTTTAAATTAAGTGTAATCGCACTTCTTTCGAAAGCAAACCTTATTTTATAAAGTTAATGTACATGTTCCTACAAGCGAATGTCATCAAACACACATTTAAGACACTTAAAACAATCACTTTATTGTCAATCACTACTAATCATCATCTGCCTAGCCTTTTCCCAACTATATTGGGGTCGGCTTCCAGTGGAACCAGATTCAGCTGAATACCAATAATTTACATGTAGCAACTGTCTATCACACTTCTAATCACTGTTCTACTATAAATTACTACTTTTAACTATGCGAATATACTGATCGGGTTCAGTTAAACTTGTGATTAAAATTGCAAAAAGTTGTTTTTTTTTTCGTTTTATTATCTACAACCAACAATTTGTAGCATCAATGTCAAAGTGGCAACCGATTCGTATCCATTGCCTTAGGGAAATCAAGATCATTCTGAATTTACAGAACTGGCAAGGTTTTCAGTATTTATCACTTGTACAATATTTCATACGGTAAATAATTTCCTTTACAGAAATAAAATGAAATGAGGAATGAAATAAATAACTGGTTAACGATATTTTTTTATTAATTGACACACGTTCCTCACGGAAATATCATTTTACCAATATCTTCATACGACGATGCTGTTTTTAGGTTACGAGTATTAAAATAAAATCAGCTGTTTTATAGAAACATGTGAATACAACGTTGCAGTAGATGCTTAACTGAATAGTTACCAAAAGGCGGAATAAAAAAATTGGTAGTTTTATTGCCTGGATGGATGTATAATAATTCCACAAGATTTTGATTACTTGTTGAAAATAGCACAATTCATTGAAATACGGTACAAAGGGTAGAAACGTATGCTCACTTGATGTGAACATAAAATTCAAGTTTCGTTCAGTTTCATGTATCTATCAGGGCTTCAAATTTACACGTTGCCAATAATATTTCAATCGTGATGGAAAGGAGATTAATTTTTATTTAAAAATAATTCCTGTTGCTGCAAATTTTAATTCAGTTCGCATTGCGTTGACCTCATAACTCGCTCATACCAAAACATCAAATTCTTCGCGCTGATACGAAAACTTTCTTGTTCACAAACGTCCAAAAAAAAAACATAAAATATGGTAACGATATTCAAAAATGCGTAAAATCCTATTACCCTCCATTATTCATAAATATTTTCGGTGCTACGTAACCTTATCTTAAAAAATGCTGAAACCCATCGTCCCTAAGGACTGTTTGGTCGAGAACCTTCTCCACGAAATGATTCTTTAGCCAAAAGAGATGTCAATGGCTTATTAAGTCTTGAAGGTAGGAATATAAATTATACGATGATTCAGGAATAAGGATAGTATTAGTTGCTAGATTTTCATGAAAATCAGGAGAAGATTGATCTGCTCAATCCAATTTTTTATTCTAGATGAAATTATATCTCCAACTTAAATACTCGTATTTTCAGTGTTACGGTAGCAGCCTACCATTTGATGATTTTACCACTATAAAAATGTGACCGCCTTCAAAAACAACCACAAAAAAGGGTAAAATAACCTACAAAACTTTTCTTTCGGAAGTCGGTGTCTTTTTTTATTAATTTCATTGTCTTTTTTGCCACCGACTTCCGAAAGAAAAGTTTTGTAGGTTATTTTACCCTTTTTTGTGGTTGTTTTTGAAGGCGGTCACATTTTTTAGAAAAAGTTTTTATTTTACTCTTTTTAGTTTAAATATTCAACCAACATTCTTGTCAAATACATAATTTTCTTATATGTGCACTAGAATTTCGTAATCCGTAGCACCGGTAATAACATTGTTAACATCTCTTGCATTCATTCTATCTCAAAAACTACTGAACCGATTTTGATGAAATTTCCAGTATTCCCTAAGTTGAACAATACCTAGTACGACAAAAAAAGAATTACTGAA
The DNA here is from genome assembly GCA_036375495.1 of Agrotis segetum. Classification (NCBI taxonomy): domain Eukaryota; kingdom Metazoa; phylum Arthropoda; class Insecta; order Lepidoptera; family Noctuidae; genus Agrotis; species Agrotis segetum. The sequence continues at coordinate 4,119,248 of JAQSVV010000175.1, read as the reverse complement.
ATCGGACTTGTAGTTCCGGAGATATGCGAACACGAACATAATTTTCTTACTTGAGGAGTTGTACCTTCCATCATCAGCTCAGCTACATGAGATGATGATTTCTATACGCAAGTACTTGAATTACTTCATAAGATTTGCGAAAAACTATGTGTCAGCTAATAAAATTTGAGGGTTGCCCTCGATTTCTCCAAGATCCAATCATCAGATCCTAAAATGGTGACAATGGGACCACACGGGAAGCACCAGCTTTCGATTGAAAAAAGAATTATGAAAATCGGTTCACCCAGTCGCAAGTTATGAGGTAACAAACATAAAAAAAAAAAAAAAAAAAAAATACAGTCGAATTGATAACCTCCTCCTTTTTTTGAAGTCGGTTAAAAAAGACATTAAATCTAAAAATCTCTCTCTCACTCATCCTTCATCTCTATCTTTTATTCTGAAAAATAATCAAATGACTCTTTAAGGCTGCTTTTCCACCAGAGATGCGCAGAGTCCTGAATTGAGTCGAAGAGACTGTCAGACTCATACTGACTCTGACTGACTCGTACTAAGTCGATATAAGATATAGTTTTCTTTTTAACCTACTAAATAGCCAGTAATTCGACTGCCTGTAGGTCTAGTGGTTAGTGACCCTGACTGCTATTGCCGGGGTTTGTGTGGGTTCGATTCCCACCCAGGACAAATGTTTGTGTGATGAGCATGATCATTTGTTCTCTGTCTGGGTGTAATTTATCTATAAATGTATGTATTTAGAAATATATAACTATGTTTATCAGTTGTCTAGTACCCATAACACCAGCTCTGCTTAGCTTGGGACTAGACGGCGTTGTGTGATAGTTGTGGAATATTATTATTAATTAAGCAAGTAACCATTTTTGTGTTGGTACTCGTAGAATCATTAAATGCCTCTTCTCTATCTCCGCATATTACTTTCGAAAGAACGAACTAGAAGTTCAAAGAACTAAGTACAAAGTTCAAGCCACTAAATCTAAACACTAAACCAACACCCCAGCATCACAATTTAAAATCAGTTAAGGGGAAGCTTATCATGTTATCGTTAAGAGGCAGTTATTGCGTCGCCGGCGCCCGAGTACCAAATATGAAGTTTTTTCAAGGGTTTTTATCCCCGGGATATTGTTTAGTCAGCGAATAGCGTTTATTGTCCGGGCCGCTATACAGGATGCATACTTGTGAAGACTTGATAGAGGAATATCCATAACTTTGGGATATTTTCTCCCTGTATTTTGTGTCTTTTTGCCATTTGTATGACGTTTTTTGAAGTATAAGATACAGCTGTCTATAATTTATTGGAGTTTTGTAAAGAAATAAAGACTAAATTCTTTGAAAACAAAACTATTTACTTTGAATTGTATATTTATGAATAGTGTCAAAATCTTGTTACAATCATGAGTATCTTGTGAAATCTGAAAAAAAAACCTAAAACAAATGACGAGTTCTTAGGATTCTAAACATAAAAACCACCACAAAATTTTAATTTTTTTGAACCCAGATAAAATGATATTTTTTTTAAAATGTTTGCCATCTACCAATCAGTGTTACCAACATGAACCTTTCAGAGACACTCAGCAGTCCACAAACACCAATCAATACAGATACCTACTATTTTTTATTTTGTTTACTTGAAAGCTAAAGTTACGTAAAAAAATAATGAACGGCCGATTTTAGTTACAAAACCACCCAGCAAGCGTTAGAAAACCAGCCTTATTACTATTCAATTACGTTGTATTTTCGCCTGTTCACCGCAAATCGACACATAATACAGAGTTCAGGGCGTGCGTCCGTCGTTGGAGCCCAATGGACCTCTTCCTGTATTTGAATATTTATTAAATCACCCCCCTCTTTACCCCAAAACGATCGGAATCCCCCCCTTAGTGTTGTGACAACGAGTTTTTCCTTCGCGTTTCATTTGGCTTATCGAGAAAATGTTTGTGATGAAACGTTGTTTTTCGACTGGGAACGTTCTCTTTTTCGACCGTAATAATTTATAAATCACCTTTTTAGTTTATTTTTTTTTGGGTAATTTTTTTTTCATATTTTTATGTAAATAAAAACACCGTTCGTGGAACAAAAGAAACGATCTGAAAATGAACTAAATAACCTTCTCTTATATCTACTACTACTACTGTGATTAATATTATTTGCAAATTATTTTGAGAATAGATAATACTTATTATTTTTGTCACTAAGTAAAGAAGATGAGTGTCTTATTATTTTTTAGTCTTTCATGAGTCTTTGACTGGTTATTTCAATATAATTTATTTTTTAATCACAATGTCATATTTGTCCTGCTAAAACATCAATTTGGCCCATTTTTTTTTGATTTATAATTTTTTCAGCTCTAGGACTGTTAGACTTACAAAAACCTGACTCAAGTGCGAATATATTCCAAGTTGATAATATTAATCTACAACCCTGAAATCAACTAGGCTACTCTCCTCGTGTTAGACATTGGACCTTACAGATGTTGCTTTTAAAAAAAATTTTTGCCCCACCCTAGGAATTTCTTCCTATATCGTGGGTGCGTTTAAATATAGAAACTCACATAACACAAACACTTAAACCCGGAACAACTACTTTCAAAATATACAAATATTTGTTCCATGCGGGGATCGAACCCACGACACGCAGCCTAGCAGTCGATCGCTCAGCAATTCTCCAACAGTGTAATCGTTTGACGTTAGTGCAACGATGTACGCTGAATTGCCAAATTTGAATTACTAGTAAATTACAAACACATTACCTAAATCGCAGTCAAATCCTAGTTAGCTACAAAATCAAACCTGAAATCCCCACATGTAAATTCTAAAGTAAAATAAGCCAGACTCTCACAGTTTCAGTTTCAGTTCAACTGTCAGCTGCTAATCAATTTTCATTTACCTACTTAGTTCAGCCACATCGGTGCTACTGCTCTCGATATAGGCACTTAACAGTTTTACCATTAAACCATTTTAAAATTTCTATCTTTATTCCGATAGCATTAGAGTTCGAAATAGTAAAACTGATTTCATACCTGAATTTAGGTTAGCAGTTTTGTATTTAGAACTTTACTGTGAGCAGCTTAAGATTCGAAATAACTGTAAGCTCTGATGGTCTACGCTGAGACTCATTTTGTAATGAGGCGATTTTAGTTTATATTACAAAGGCAACGTCGATCGATATGGTTTAACTTAGCATTCACTAAAGATCGTATTTGTTTGAGACCACATTCACTCATCTAATTGCTATTGGTTTGAATTTGGTCTTCTACAGGCCCTCGTAAGATTACTCATAGCTTTTTGATGCGCTCTTGGTCCATGATTGGACGGCGAGCCACTTACTTAACTATCCACCGATCGCATGCCCGTATAGAATAATCCCGTGATAAACTTACGAGGTTTATGTAGCCGAAATCACTAGCATAAGCTAGTTATTACTTATACTAATTTAACTGACAATAAACTAGGTTTATAACAATCTGCCATGTACCACTAAGGTAGTGGTCCGACCGGCGGCGAGAAAACGAGCACCTATCAGCGATTTTCTCTCTCAAGAAACGCACAATGAATGTACATTCTGGGTAAACGAAATAGATGCATATATTAATAGTTGCTCTGTAACTGTTCACACTGCCAGCGAAAACTCGTTTTATTAGTTTTGTCGCTGAGCGACGAGCTTTCAAAAATAAACTCTCTCAGCGATACTCGTTCAGCTATGCTCGCTAGGCTCGCTTGATCATTTCTATACAGGGGACTGCGACCGCGGGTGAACGGCGCGAGTAATCGCTCGTCGCACTTCACAGCGGCGATAAAACTATCGAAACTACACTCGCTTCCCGCTGATCGTCAACTGTTTTTTAATTTCTAGTTACTCGTTCATCGTCGGCGGTCCGACCGCTGCCTAAACCCGCTATATAGTTAAGTGGCTCGTCACCAGTAATTACAGCTATCAGTGATAATTGCAGCTCATAATTATGATTTTGCAACGTGCAAATTATCAGTCGACGTATAAATTTCATCTATCAATTAGTATTTGGAAAATATTTTTGGCTTTGATTTTAGACTAACTGACTTTTAGACTGCCTGATTTCTTTTTCTTTTTTTTACTTATTTATACTAAAAACATCCAAAAATGTAACGCATTTTGGATATTTTTACAAAAATAGAAGAATAACAGTCCATAATTTTATTATTTATAATAATTATTGCTTCTAATAACAGTCAACAACATCAGTTCTATTGAGAAATCGATAAATCCACTCACTTATACTCGTACATGAGCGAATTCCTCCTAAAGATTTTTATGGGAATTGAAGGACAGTTCTTGCAGAAATGTCCTAAATTTCTACGATATTCCACCATTAAAATAAAATACAAAGTTACCTCAAAGCGCCATTTACGACATTCATAAATGTAAATGCAATTTTTGTTGCAACCGCGATAACGAGTGGCTACGAGCTTTCGTAGAAGAGCTACGAGTGTCGCTTCTACGAAATTGCTACGCGCTACGTAGAATGCTACGTCTGGCTCTACGCCGTAGACACGCGTATGTTAAAACTGTAATTTGACTGTGAAATGTGTTTGTATTTTTTTAACTTATAAATTATGTATGTGTCTGAATGGTTGCAGAGAATTTGAAGAATAAAGTGATTGACTAGTATTTTCATATTTCATCACTTATTAGAATATAGACGAATAATTTTGGGCTGTTATGCTTGTTTTCATAAAGATGTAACACTACATTTTTGTCTATAGTAGCCAGAAAATTGACTTTCAAGAACAAATTATTATCAATAATACGACTAAACAGCCTGCAAGCTAATAAAATCCAGGCACAAATAAATTGAAAACGTCGAGACGGATTTCCAGCAGAATTGAAGAGTCATAGGAGTCGAGTTTGGCGAACCTGCGTCCGTATTATGAAGTCTTAAAACCAAGCTTGTTCCAGTGAGTAAACGAGATGGCGTTAGACGACTTGTATAGCTCTGTCCCTTTCACTCATTGGAACAAGCCTGGTATAATACGGACCCGACGTGCCCTGACGCACAGATGAAGGGTGCCGAGCGAATTGAAAATTGCTCGCTGTTCCAATCTCTAGTGTTCTTGATTATTTGTGTACGTCCCGGGAATTCGGGCTGCATATTTTGATGGAAATTCGGAATTAATGGGGTTTGTTCCGGGTTGTTTCGCTGACGATTTTTTGTGTGGGTTGTGCAATTGATTATAGTTGCTTTTTTGACTGCAAATATCTAGGTACTGTTGTGGGATTGGTTTGTGAAATCGATTGACAATTACAACAAAAATCAGTCGAACTAGTTGACTTTTCTTGTTCTTTTTCTAAGTTAGTGTATCATCCTTTCTTTGGCATTGTTCGGTTATGAGTCGAGCTACACGATAATTGAGAAATACTTGCACGGACTGGACAGGTCTACTCAAATCTTTGTGTTTCTTTCCTTAGAAGACCATCTCAGACACAAACCTGCAGGATCCTCGCACCAATTTAATGTTCGAACTTTAAAAGAGACGACGACTTCTAAGTTTGTTTCAACTGTTTCTTCTCAGAGTAGACAGGTATGAAACACCGGCTTCATCTAGTTATAAGGCGCTTTGACGAGTAATAACCTTTGCTTGAACTTATTTGCAAAATAAATATCATTTATCATTATAATTTATCACCAAATGAGTCCTTCCACTTTAATTGAAGCGAAACGGAAAAAAAAATTAGTTCCTTCAGTTAATTTAGGTTTCAGAGACGTGTTACCTTTTAGAGACAGTCTTTCAACTAAGACAATTGAGTTTTACTTAAAAACATTTCAGATTATTTTTGGCAGACTAAAAAAACACCACTTGTTATTTGTAAGATTTTTTGTTTACATAGCAAAACCAAATATATTCTGTGAAAATATTCAAGTAATATTGTGTGTGTTTGATAGATAAGTGTTTGTGCTATTCAAAATTTACGTGACTGAAAGCGCGAGTGAAAAGCTTATCTTAACAAGGATCGTATCAATAAAATATGAGATTGTAAACAAAGTATTTACATGTAAAATGTTTTGTAATTACATGATCAGGCCACGAGTGGTGACATCCCATGCGTTACCTCACCTTTCATGCACGATGTGTCTTTTCTAAAATATTTTTCTGTTTTCTAAGTTTGTCTTGGACATCACTTTTTTACATTTGCTATGGACACTATTAGCTTGCCCCATCGTTCTCACATACTGCACCATCTGATAATGAATAGTGTAAGAAAAGTTCTGTAAACATTTGGCGATTGAAAAAGAGTCTCCATGGGGTTTCTTGCTCATTCTTCTCCATAGAGATCTACGTTTTGGAATGAGCACCTACTGTACTTTTAGTGTCTTGTGATTGGGGCTGTAGCACCATATAAACAATTTTTATACTATGTAGTTTTAAGCTAGAACCACATTATTAACACCCGACGCCACCCGATGAAACGTGATGCGTGTTGGGTCAAATCAAATGTATTGTTTTCTATGACCAGAATCACACTATGAACACCCGACGCGACGGCACGCGCTCATTGCACATCGGGTGTCGACACGTTGCGTCGCGTGGCGTGTTAGATAATGTCTATTTCTGTACTAGTTTTATTTTATGTCTTTTGACAATTCAAAAGTGCCTGTAATTGGCAATTGAAATAAACGATTTGATTTGATTTAATTTAATTGACTGATCAGTGAATTAAAAGTGAACGTATAATGAATATCAGTTTAAAGCTATGTTAAAAGCCTGTGGTATTATTAGGGCTAGCTTAATTAACTGTGCCACTAGAACATAGCCACATCTTCACACGACATAGAATCACTATATTCCCATCTACTACGATACAGGCTGTCTTTAATTTTTAACAGTATAGTTGGCACAGTGGCTGAGTGACTAGCTGCTGGGCTGTATGTAACCATTTCAATACCCTCCCGGTACAAATATTTCTTTGATCTACCAGCAGTTGTTTTGTATTCTAGGTGTATGACAAATGTCTGTAAATGCACCCATGATACGGGAGACGTACTTAGCGTAGGACAAGGTTTTTCTTTTCATAAAAATAAAAGTGCTAGTTAGAATTTGAATTTTAGAATATGGTACAAGATGCTACCATAAAAAATAATCACTTTTTGCAAACTAAGAACAGAAATTGCCACTCAATTAAATCGATACCTGTAGCATTCAGTATTAGTAATAGTAAATTGACACGCTAGACACGTGTCGTTCGTAATAGCATTAGTCTATCGCTTGTTGTTACTTAATAGACAACAATAGTTACCTATGTTTGGTTACATATTAGATTGTCTACAAATGTAGTTAATATTTAAGTGGTATGACAGTTGTTTGGTGACACCTATGTTACTATCAAAGGCCCAGTACCCTTAGCACGAATTTTCACTCTTTTACTTTACAATATTTACAGCGTTTCTTGTATGAAAAAATGGAACAGCGCCTCTGGTGTGCGAAGCAGGAACTAATATTTTCCTTGAAAATTTTATATTTGAAATAATTGTCGAAGTTCCAGTTCAATTTACGTCTTTAGGGTACTGACGCTGATATTTTGATGTGTAAATGTAAACAGAGAGATTGAGAATTAAGATTATTTTTCTCCAATTTTCCGATCGTCTCCTCAGAAACGTTTATAAAGCCACAGGCTCCCTGTTATCGCTACAATCGCAGTAGCTCAACACCCCTAATTGGCGCGAACGAACGAAACTTCCGTTCGACGGTTTACGATTTCCCTTCTCAAATGAACTGCGATACGTCATTTCCTTGCGCACCGATTGGCTTGATCGCGGTAACGACTTATCCGGTATTAATTTGTTTCGACGCAAACTCGTCATTGACGCGTCAATGGACCCTTTATATGTGGTTCCGTTAGACTGTGATTTGTGGCGTGTGTGAGTTCGGATTATAGTGTTGTGTTTCTGTTCCATTGCTCGTTTTGTTTTGTTGTTACGTTTTGTTTTGTCGGTGTGCGGGCAATGGAAGGATGACAGGAATTTTGATAGCTTATTTTTAGAGTGATAGTTATTGTGTTGTATTTTATTGTAGGAACTATGAATATTTAAATCTTTCCGATCCTTTACATGACATAGTTCTTTACGTGATTTAGGGTTGTACAAAGAGAGTAAAGATACACCAAGCTATTATTTTAGTAAATGGAAAATATTCAGATTCATTTTAGCTACATTAAACTTAAAAGAGGCCTTCTCTCCTGCACCGTAAGTACTGTCACCTGTACACGTGTCAACCTTATGACTGCCACAGTAAGTGAGAGGTCATTGCTTAGATGAATTTTGGGCTAAACAAAATATGAAATGATTTGCCATCGACACGCTAAGAAAAAGAGGCTTTTCAAAGCAAAGTAAAATCGATATCCTTTACATCTTTCTTCCCTAACACAAATAAAACCACGAGACAATACTATCTTTGTAATACGATAGTTATCTTTCAAACGATCTAAGTACTGTTCATGATCAGGACCAAGATGGAGGGTTTGGGAGATATAATACTGTCTCTATTAAAGTCTGGTTGCGTGAAAGAGATAGCTTCACTAGAACTGGGTTTGAAACAGTATTACATAATATACCAAAAAAACGTTGGGTTTGATTATAAAGAAAGATTTTCTTGTGATATGTTCAAACTTGTGTGCAATTGATGAGGAACAATACTTTATGAGATTTTTTTCGGATGGATTAAATGTCAAATGCGAGTATATTCTCCTGCTTTGGGTTAAGCGGAAGGTACTGTCAGACTCTGAAAACATAAAAAAAAAACACCATAATCCTTCAATTATATTTTATACGTTTCAAGACCGTAACCTGCTAGACAGTCCCGCATGGGACTTCTTTTCGCAAAAAAAAAATAAATAAATAGAAAACAACATTTGATTTGCAGAAAATGCTGCACAAATAGTGAAAAACTCTGCCTCCTAACTCTGAGGTCACAGGGTATCCCTGTAACCTCAGAGTCAGTGTTCTACTGTAACTTCATGTACAAAATAACCTTGAAGTTGTCACTCATCATCATCGTTATCGTCAACCTATAATGTTCCCACTGCTGGGTCACAGGTTTCCTCTCTGTGAGAGAGGGTGGGCCATAATCCACCACGCGGGCCCATTGCGGATTGGTGGATGTCACACGTCTTCAAATTTTTGGTTCCTCACGATGTTTTCCTTCACATTTTTGAGAGCAGTGGTGATGAAATAAATTACACAAATTAATGCGCCTGGCGGGGTTCGAAGTTGCCACTGATATTGTCAATTTATCCCAAACCTACTTACCGTAAGTAGACTGACAGTCATCTAAAATCCCAAAGCGTATCCATATCAGGACATTAGAACAGACTTAGCCCGGATCCTCACACGTGGAGATTATCACAGCCCTCGTGCTATGTGTACATTAGCTGCTTCGATGAGCTTATGAAGTCACTTTAGATGCAAAATTCTGTTAGGGAACGGCTTTCCGTTGGCTAGTGTGTCGATAGCCTTATGAATTTATGTGTGGTTTCTGAGAAGTTTAGTAAATTGTGTATTGATAGTGGTTTTTGGTTGGTGGAGATGGTTGGTGGTTTATCGAGAGGTGGCTGTGTTGTGTGTTACTTTACTTACTTTGATGGCTTGGTTAGTTATTTTAGAATTTCCAGTGTTGAAACATGATTAGTCACTCGTATTGTTTCTCTAGACATTTTTTATCGTCTTATAGTCATCAAATGCATCCTCCCACTCAGGACGGGCGGGAGTTACCGTCAGACTTGTACTGACTAAAATCCACGGTAATACTTCATTAACCGTTTACGTTCTATGGTCACGGCTTAGTCTAAGTCCCTCTGTTGGGCTAAGACCTTCCACAATGCTTGCCCAGGAGCTCTTATCTTCCTCCCCTGCTCCTCCCCGAACCACCCCTCCTATTACGGCCATTGTTGTAAAGATTTGTTAATCTTACTTCTTATTTTATCTTACTAATATTATAAAGTTGGTGAGGATGGATAGATGTTTATACACGCAAAAACTACTCAATGGATTTAGATTTTTGGTACACAGTAGTCCGGTCAAAATGGACATTTGAAATAACAAAAAATCCCGGAAAGCTGAATTTTGGTGGACAGCTAGGGTTTACCATTACAAATAAAATATTAGAAGTCCCCATCGATCCTGTGTGAGTCAAAAGTTATTCGGGGTCAAAAGTCAACAGATAGTTCACAACCTGGATTAACACATGGGATGCTTTTATGCCACTTTTATCATTCCGTGGGATAATTTTCGCGTGAAGGAGTTAGTAAAGTGGCGCAAGTTCGCTATAAAGTATGTTTCAAGTTTCAAAACATCCACCTATGTATTTATTTGTTGTTTTTCTTTTACATTAAAATCCACCAAGTTAAATAAACATTTCTACATTCCCCAATTTTCTTCCACCTCCCGAAATCAGAATAATAAGGACAGAATTCACAACCGATTAATTGAATACTCATGTAAGCATGCTTCGATAACATTTATCTCTCTTATATTATTGTGAACAATATTCTCTGGAACATAAAAATACCCATTAATGGACTAATCGTGTTTAAATGAGCGAAACTTACCGCAATAATAATTTATACTGTATTTAATAGGCACGTTTATTTTGAATGTAAATATTTGTATTAGTTACTAAAATAATAATAGGCAGTTTTTGTGAATGCGTTATTTGGTCAATTAAATTTGCTTTTACTGAAACAACCTGTAAATAATTCCATATCGATATATAAACAGCGTATGTTTCATGAAACTTTTGTCACTATTCTTTGTATATAACCATGCCAAACATTGCACATCATGGATTTTAACTACAGTTTGTGTTGTCGATTCTAGATGATGGTATTCAAATGCCTTATGATATTGTTTTAGTATCAACAAATAAAAGGTAATAAAATCATCAAATAGGTCCTCCCGCTATGGGAGGAGCGGGAGGGACTGTCAGACTCGTACTGACTTAAATCCAGCGTGTTCTTTGAATAGCCTTATACGTTGCTATGCTGTCTATGATGAAAATTTAACAGGAAAATTGTTTATGTATAGACGCCAGAACAACAAGTTACCACACTCTGTTTTTCTTTAATAGAATATCAACCAAATTACAATAGTGGAAGGTTAATTTTCGATTGGCAAATACATACATACATACATATTTTCTCATTGAGAAATTCTCAGTAGCTGTCACGGAATTTTAAATTAGTACCTGGTTGATAGCAATAGGCTAGCTCACAATTACCAGGAACATGGACATTTCTGTCGAAATGTAGATTATAATTATATAGTAGATTATAGTATATTCCATGCACATCTCTGCTCTACCCTTCGGGGATTACCTTCGTGATATTGTATACATACATAAATAAAGCAGACGAAACCCTTCTCATATAACGAGGCAATAATACCTACGCCATCTTATATACCGAGCAACGGTCATAAAAGTCACAACAAGAGTCGTAAAAAAATCAAGAAGAAAATGTCATACGTACCTATGTGTACTCGTAATATCACATAGTCAATATCAATATGTTTTAGTGGACTCACTAGAATATCAGTACCTATTACTGGGGTTATTTACACCATAGGAAGCTCATAAAATATGCCATAGCAAGCTAGTGTTTCTGCTCAGTTTAGTTCGACGGTACGTTTGGCGCAGTGGCTGGGCGATTGACTACTGCGTGTTGTTAGTTCGATTTCCAGATGGAACAAGTATTAAAATGATTTGCTGGTTTTGAGTCCAAATGTTTGTGTATATCAATTTAACTGCTTGTGAACACGATACAGGAGAAATACCTAGTGTGAGGCAACACTGAGAAAGAATACGCTGTAACTCACTACGCTAATGCGGGTCTGTAGATGTCACGTGTCTTTGTATATTAGTTCGTAGGACACGACGATTTCTTCATTATGTTTTCCTTCACCAGTTATAAGAACAGTGATGATGAAATAAATTACACAAAATCCTTTAGACCTTCAAGTCGTAGGTTCAGCCGTATATCCGTGAAAATATGTGCATCAGAACCGTTAAGTAATTATTTATATTAGTATTTAAAAACATCATTAGCTATTACCATAGATGGTCGCGAAATTAACGAGTTACCGTGACCCCAGAACGAAAAGGACTATTAAAGGACGGGTTATGGGACATCTCGCCCGTGAAAAAACTGGCCCACAGGCCAGATGTCACCTTTTTAAAATGTGAATGGGTATATTCGCCCGGACCAATTTAGTAGAACGTCTTCTATCAAATAGTAAAGGGATATTTCAGCAAAATCGTATATTTTTAATTCAATATCTGTTCAATAATAATATAATCACCAAAAGTACTAGGCAAGCATAAGTTCAAAGTAATAAATATAATTATTTATGTACTTAAATAATAATTTTAGGCAGGAGGATTATTTAAGTACATATACCACTTTGAACTTATGCTTGCCTGGTACTTTTGCTGATTATATTATTATTGAACAGATATTGAATTAAAAATATACGATTTTGCCGAAATATCCCTTCACTATTTGATAGAAGACGTTCTACTAAATTGGTCCGGGCGAATATACCCATTCACATTTTAAAAAGGTGACATCTGGCCTGTGGGCCAGTTTTTTCGTGGGCGAGATGTCCCATAACCCTAAAGGACACCGTGGATTCTAGTTAGTACAAGTCTGACAGTCCCTCCTGCCCTGCCCTGGGTAGGAGGACTCTTTGATGATACGAAAAAAAATGCTCTACGGATATTAACACCATAGGAAGCTCATATAATATACCATTATGAGTTTCTCGGCTCCTTTTAGTAAATGTTAGGTACAAAAGGATACTCGTGTGGAAGAAATTAGAATTTCGATTATGGATGATGTATGGGGGCCGGGGGATGTCGACCCGCCTGGGAAAGTCACGTCTATTTTTACTCTAAAGATATTGTAGACTATCGATTATTTTATGTATTAGATTGGGCTTGCATTGTACTTTTTATTGGACTAAAGATTAAATATTTAGACATCATATAAAAGAGATTTTTTCCCAACTTATTGCATCAATGGGGATAGGTAAAAAAAGGTTCAGTTTGTCAAGGTCAATAGTACGTTAAAACAATATTTTTTTACTTCCTAGTTTTATTTAAGCGTAATCATCTACAAAAATCTACAATCTAAATCTAAACCACCGTTTTGAAATACTCGTATTATAGTGATTCAGAAGTGTTTTGACTACAACAACTGTATCTTTACCCAAAAAGTCTATGTGTATTATGATTCTATAACAACCAGAAAATTTATCACTACCCAGTTGGAATCACATGAAACGTTTACCATACCAATATTCTCGATCGCCACTCAAAACCCGACACGTTACTGCAATTAATAAATATTTTAATAAAAGCTGAGCGCTTTTAATCAAAAACGAGTGAAAGAAATCGTCAATATTTTGTATAATTAATTACTTTAATTGAATGCCTCCACATCCAGATCCGAAGCCTGTGTGTGCTGAAAATTCTGGAAATTTTCAGCGATACAGTTATAAAGTCCGATAAGCCTCGAGGAAGTGTGGTCGACAGACAAATATGGGATTAATTAATGTAAAATGGTTTGCATTGAAAGATCTGACATTATTGCAATCAAATTTGAGACAAGTAGTTTGTATTGTGTTTTATTGAAGTTTATATAAGAGAGGTTATTCTTTATCTAAATCTATTCTAGTTTTCTCAAATGGTAATTCAAGATAATGTTGACAATTCTGCCAGTGTCAAGAGAGACTTGGAAAAACTCGCACTTGGCCGGATTTTTAATCGAGTGCCCATCGTCTGTCAAGAGAGACTTGGAAAAGCAAGTTATGTGCACTTCTCCTTTACTTTTGATTGTTACTTACTGCTATGGAACCCTTTATGGGCGAGTCCGACTCGCACTTGGGTGGTTTTTAATCGAGTGCCCATCGTCTTCATAAATTATGACTTCTCCTACTTTTGTTGTTACAGAAAGGAGTGTCAGGACCAAAGTTTACTAACGCAGATTCAAACTCACCCTGTTTCATCAAGTGCCCGTTACGTTCTTAACTCTTAAATCTCTTTCGAGTATTCCCGCAATCCTGGTGAATATTGTCTGCTATGCTGTCAGCTCTTTGAAGTTTACGTCTTGAAACTTGACACACGTCAAGGTAAATTGAGCCTTATTAAAATCTTAATTCAACGTCATAATCTGATTTTTTTTAAACAAGTGTTCGTTTAAAAGTTTTTCTGGTACCACGGTTAATGTTAAACATATTCATCATCATCACTTTGGCCCTGGATCTTTAAAGTTAGAAAAGTCTTGGGGAAATTGATAGGAGAGAGAGAGGCGAAGTAGGCTAGCAGTATCATCATCACTGATAGTAATTTCCTATTCAACCCTGGTTAGTCTGGTTCCTTTATTGTTATTCTTCCGGGTTTGCACAAGGCTCAACCAAGGTATACCAATGAATTCTGGTCTTCGGTCTGTTATTATTTAAAATATTTAACTTGGAAGAAAATTACTAACGCCAGCTGAAAGCTTATTTAACTATGCCCAGAAAAGAATCTAGAACAGACTATAACTTCAAAGTAAAGCAAAATCCTTATCCTTACATTTTAAAAGTTTCACGAAAGCCATCTAATTATTCTTCTACACCATATTTCTGTTACAAAATTTTACATTTGAGTATAAAAAAAAAGCGTTGTGTAGCATGTGGTACGAAAATTATCCAATGCAGAGACAATGTTACTGGCACAGAGATAATACTTACACACTTGTGTGCCCAGTAAATTATACAAATGTACAACATTATACACAATGTTTTTGTGTACAAAAATTGTATAATGTCTATGAAATTATACGGAAAATTGTAAGGACTGGTGGTATGTGCTGGAATAATGTCGGTTTTTGTTGTTTTTTTTTGTTGTTTGAGATTGGAACATACTTTATAAATGACAACATTTGGGTTGTTCTTTCCCTCTTTTGATTATGTTGGCATTAGCGATTGTGTTCATAATACTATTTATTGCCATAATTAACAATACATTATCGTTTGATTTCTTGTCTATATGTTGTTTATAATATCATAATATGGATGATTGTTTTGTCGTGAGACCCGCTTACAGTACGACTTGTTTGCATTGCATTGAACTGGGGCCTTATCATAAGATACCTGAGCCCTTATCATGAGTTTTCAGTTATTCTGACGTAAACTGGAACTTTGACATTTCAAAAAAAAAAAAAATAGTTCCTTTTTTTTACGAAGCACGTGTACGAAGAAGGAACTATTTTTTTCCTTGAAATTTTCAATTTGAAGATATCGAAGTTCCAGATTACGTCAGGACAACTGAAAACTCATGATGAGGGCTATAAGGCTCTGTATTTATTTTTACTTACTGCGTACTTGAAGTATTTACTGAGTTTATTGTATGGAGCGTATCGTAAAGGCGTAGTCTCTAGTGTACAAACAAGGAACTAATTTTTTTCTTCAAACTAACGTCAAAGTTCCAGTTTACTTTATTTCACAAAAAAAAAAAAACTGTAAAAGTCACGCTGGTGCCACTGAGCGTATCGTTTTTTTTTCGTTTTATTGTAAAATTTAGCCTACAAAGTTTAATTTATGAACGTCGCAAATTATTCACTTTATCTACATCAGTATCTATTCTATGAAATGTCAATATGCCTGACATAGCACTTATGACCAATTACCCGTCAAACAGACGCCCTTGTTCAATGCAGTGTGTACTCGTATCTACATTTGGACTCAAGTAGGCTTGCATGACGGCCGATTAAGATGTATTGACTGGCCTGTTGGTAAAGAAATAGGCAGATAGAGCGCTCAGAACACGCGACTGGTTCCACCAAAGTTAATAAATCAAAATCGAATACAAAGTAGCGACAGTACCAAGCTACGCGTCGTACCAAGCTGCGCGTCGTTGTTGTTGTTGTTTGCCAAAATATCACGTGTCTTTAACCATTGTAAAAGTTGTTCTCAAAAACAAAGAAAACATTATGGAATGTAATTCGATTTGATTTGTATTAACTTTGGTGGACCCACTCGCGTGTTCTGAGCATTGTATCTGTCTTTTTCTTTCATCTGAGCATGCAGGAATCAAACCCACGACAGTCAATAACATTAACTAAACAGAGTATTTGTTAAATAATGATAAGGTTATTCAATTTCAAAAGCTCGTAGAACTGGAGAAGTTGTCTCTTATAACATAATTATTTTTGTGACAAAAATTGTAGAAGCATCATTTTCATGAATACGCACTTAATATCCGTTTGATAAAATGTACAACGTTATTTTTAGAGTTTTGAATTCTAAAGTTGAGTTAGACAAAGTATTTTGTCGATATGAATTTCAAAGATAGAAGTATCATGGTCTAAAGTTTTTAAAACTTTCTCTTCCTTTGTTTTTCATTCTCATAATCATTGGGGTCGACAAAATCTTAGGTACTGAAACAAAAATTGTTAACTTTACTGTTTATGGCTAATAGAGAAATTAGTTTACTTTTTTACATCGTTCATTGCCTATTAAAACATTATCACTCAATTTCAGTCAGTTTCATTTCGTTTTCGTTCAGAAATTATGGAAACTGTACAATTTTTTTTTTATATTGGTAAGACTGGTTGCTAGTAGTCGACAGTCGTTGATTGGTATTGGTTGAAAATCTAAACTTGTCAGTTTAGAGTTTCTGACTAATACGTATAGCAACGACTGTCAAATATGTACAAATGACAGCCTAGACCATCGTCTAAACGACCAAATGCAGTTTATAAGTAGGTACTATCATAAAATTCAAAGTAAAAAAATCTCATAGGTCGTAAATAGACATGCATGTAAAACATTTCCAACCATGATAAACAGTTTTCCACAATTCCAAGTACCAGGATTGCATGCGATACGTAGCGGTCAAATTGTGCTTCTAAAATAATCAAATATGGCTGCCGTAAACCGTAGTGATGGATGACAGTGCCGCGATAGTGATCGGGTTTGTCCCGCTTTGTGAGACTGACAACCGTAAGATGCATGGCTGGGTTTTTGTGAAACAAGTGCTGATTTTGCTGAAATATTACCAAAAAAAAAATGTGACTGTTACAAAGGCTTTCTTTTATGATAAAGTGTCAAAGCTATTTGGAAAATTGATTAATTATATTTTATCTTGCTAACTTATCGTTATTGATTAGTGAGAGGGTAGCATTTTATAGTAACTAGATAATTTTATGACTGGCTTGTTAGTCGGTCTAAGCGTGTTTTCTGAGCATGAGTTAGAATCCCAGGTCAAGTAATATGTTATTGGCTTTTTCCATACTGAAAAATAGACCCATGGTGTTTGTATTGGTGCCCAGTTCATGGCAGTAGGGTCGCCTTCTATTCCATCGGATTTAAGCATAAATTGCGAAATGTGGGGGAAAGTACTTTTAGAGTCTGAGTCTGCTAAGCCTGTGAGAGGAAATGGGCCATAATCCATCACGAAGGCCCTGTAAGGATTGGTAAATGTGCCTAACTGGGTTGGAACCCACGGCTTACAGATCGTAAGCCGAAACCACTGGGCTCCCTACGGCTCAAGGAGGCTGTTCGAGAATATTCTTTTTTTCCCCCGTTTTTTTTTAAATCTGTGCTGTGTCAATCCTGGGCAAAGGCAAAGAGTGGAGGGAGACACCCTTTCACTGCGCGATAAGGTGTTAATTTCATGAAAACCCTGTAAATTCTTCTCACTTAATTGACATGAAAAGATAGTATCCATTTAATAAGATTCAACAAGACAAAATCAAGTAGTAACGAATTCGCTAGAAATGCCCGTTCCCTTATAAATGAAAAACCATTAAAAGTTAAACTTTGTAAAGTACCTTGTATATTAACTTTTCAGTTATCTAGACGAGCCTTATATTTAAGAGTTTCAAGAAGTGCCGAGGAAAGTGCTGAAAACTTTAAAAATACTCAGTTAAAATAAAAAATGGTTTGAAGAATAAAATGTTTCACTTTGATTGTATAATTATCTTAAAGGGATTGCAGGAATGTGGTTTAAAGTTGTAGATAGTTCTTATGTGCGTAGATATTTACATAAAATTATTTGGTGGAAAGGTACATACAGCTCTTTTCTCGCAGATTCAAATACTTATTATCTAGAAGCCTAAAAACGGCATTTTAGCAGAATCTTAATAAGACTGAATGGTAATGGTATTCTAAGCATGCCACATTAAAAGAATAGAAGAGAATGGATATTTTTTTGTGTTTTTCAAATAAAGCTAACTAAAGCTACTGTTTTATATCATCAATTGAGTCCTCGGGAGCCCTCGGTCCATTTTTAAACCATGAAAAAAGTGACTATTCACACACACACACACACACACACCTCACCCCACACATCAAAACATAATTTTTCCGCTCACATGCCAACAATAATTGTGACAAGTTACCTTCGTATTGTGCCATCAATTCGTTGACAATGGCATTGCCCCACAGTCCCAAACAGTCCCGAATCATCTATTTGTCACGGACGCTTTGTAAACGAAACCCTTTTGGTGCTGAGTCGAACAGGTGGTGTTTAATAGTTGCGTCTGTTTGTTCGGAAGATCTTTGTTGAATGTGTGTGTGTGTGTGTGTTTGTGAGTGTGGGTGTGTGTAGATTAAAAGTGGGCAGTTTGAGGTAGGAGTGACGGTTATGGTTTATGTGTATTTGTTATGTAGGTATACAACATTAGGTATGTTAAGTGATAATTATGCGAAACCTATAGATTTCTCCCTTTTGGCCAATTTAAAAAAAAAAAAACACCATGTATAGTTTGCTCAGAACTGATTTTTTTTTAACTGTGTTGTATTTTCTTCTAAAACCATTTTAAAATGTTATTACCACACGCAGAAAATGTCTAGCTAACTGTACGAGAACTTCTGGTTGACTTTACAACATTTCTAGTAATAAATACTAAGTACATATGTAATAGAGATATCAAGAACTTAGTAATTATTACTAGAATTTTTGTAAAGTCAACTAGTGAGTCTTGCTATCACGGTTGCAACCAGAAGTTCTCGTATACATTTCTCTGCGTACAGTTAATTAAAATGCAATCACCTTACCATTAGGTACCTATTGCCAAGCTAAGATCAATGAGTGTACTCAAGAGTATTTGTCATTGCTCATTAACCCTGACTAAAGTCAATAATATCTTTTAGCTTATGATAATAATGATAAAACCTTCTATCTTAACACGATCACTGAATAATCACTGGCAAAGCCAGTTACCAATCCCCCAATTAAATTCAGTATCAATGGCATCAAGCCTGTCTTACAAGTAATTTCAATAATGACGTCATAATCCGAGTAATCAAGCAATTATCCAGCTTCACAAGGTGTTTAATCTCATTAAGTTGTAACAGTAATGTGATGGCAAAGTTTATGGCGATATAATTAGGTTACGACCGTCAGATGAATGTTGTAATTATTATGAATTATGTTCGAAAGTTTTTGTGTAATGGCTGGACTTTTATCCTAATTTTAAGGCTATGTCTCGAAATTAATGCATAACACAATCTAAGCCCTGTAACCTTTACACGAATTTTCAGTATTTGAGACGTAAAGTAAACTAGAACTTTTTCAATTTTAAACTGATTATTTTCAAGGAAAAAATTTGTTCCTGCTTCGCGCACCAGAGGCGCTGTTCCATTTTTTCATACAAGAAACGCTGTAAATACTGTAAAGTAAAAGACTGAAAATTCATGCTAAGGGTACTGATCCTTTGTGTAAACGGCTGCTTCTGATTCGACATCTTTACGATATTGTCAAACAGACAGGCGAAGCGAATGTGATCCGAAGCGTTTTTATTTGTAATGTATGGAATTGTTCGAATCCAGTCACATTGAAAGCGAAAGCGATCCGATAGTCTATGTGCCTGGCTTCAAACAGTTCCATACATTGGGTGCTTTAATACAACTATATTTTGGCACACCCTACAGGAATTAAAAGTAAAATTTGATGTATTTATTTCATAACAAGTAATTGTGCGGTTTCAAACCAAAATAATAATAATCCAGTAAAAATTCAAAACACACACGAACACGAGAAACAGTAGCAGAAATCTTTCAAAAGTTATCTGGAAGTTCTAAACTTTGAGAAGACTTTCGTCAAATACAAAGTAGGTTGATAACAAAGAAGAAGTTGTATGTTTGAATTACCTGCGTCACATTACAGAGTAAAAATAACATACCTTGGTTGCTTTATTGAAATTTGGATACTACAGGTTTTTAATTAAAAAAAAATACATGCCTTGGAAAATGCCATCATCAGTCTATAATGTTGCCACTGCTGTGACACAGGCCTCCTTTCTGTGAGTGGGAGTGGGCCATAATCCACCACGCGGGCCCCGTGCGGGTTGGCAGATGTCACATGTCTTCGAATTTGATGTTTCTAGAATATGCCGGTTTCCTCACGATGTTTTCCTTCGCCGTTTGAGAGCAGTGGTGATGAAATAAATTACACAAAGGAATGTGCCTTGCGGGGTTGGAACCCACGACCTGCAAATCGTAAGTCGGGACCGATACCACTTGGTCACCACTGCTCAAATGTGCTGGGAAATGCAATGGTGTTTGCTAATTGTGAGCCTGTAATGTAACGCTACAGATTCGGGCATTACATCATTGAAGGAGGAAAATTGAGCGTTACACCTTGTAATTAAACAATACTCTTGTAATTAAATGAGTGCCGCATACGTGAACTCAGGTCAAGTAGGGAGCAGTCTAAGTTGAATTTTGTGATGTACACGCGAATGCTATTAAAGAGGACACCAACTAATGAAATTTTTCTTTTTTAAATCGGTATTCTTTATTTCAGACGTATCTTTAACAACGAAAACGTTCCACATAATAGTCCGGTCAATTTAGACATAAAAATGTGAGTGAAATTACATAAAGTCCCAGCAAGCTGATTTTTTGTAAAGTTGTTCAAAACATAATTATAAACAATGTCTAAAAGTTCCCCATCATTCCCCTGTAAGGAAAAAAAAATATTCAAGGTCAAAGGTAAAAAAATGAGTTTTTCGCGATTTTCAGCAAAACGGTAAGTTTTATCATACAAGTACCTCAGACAAAAATTGTAGATCATAAAATTATCTATAAAAATGTGTTAATACTTTTTTTCTTACGAGCCACCGTTTCAGAGATATAACGATTCAAAAAATTATAAAAGTTGTTATCGTCTTATGCATCTAATGAGGTAGTGTACTTAGCGCGTTTTTTTAAACGTGGTTTCCCCAGTAGGCCTACTCCACGGGTCAGTTGTGATCCTGTTTATTGTAAAACTATTGCAAAATAACGGAAATTTTCAAAGATTGGGAAAGATAAAAGCGATGTAAATGAAAAGAAAGTGTTGAAGTTTATTCGTCTCATTCGTAAGTTTCAAATTCTTGTTCTTCTTCCTGATCTTCTTCTCCTGCTTCTTCTTCATCTTAGTTTTGGATGCAAGTAAATTGAACACAGGGACAGGCACGCTTTTATCTTTCCCAATCTTTGAAAATTTCCGTTATTTTGCAATAGTTTTACAATAAACAGGATCACAACTGACCCGTGGAGTAGGCCTACTGGGGAAACCACGTTAAAAAAAACGCGCTAAGTACACTACCTCATTAGATGCATATGACGATAACAACTTTTATAACTTTTTGAATCGTTATATCTCTGAAACGGTGGCTCGTAAGAAAAAAGTATTAAGACATTTTTATAGATAATTTTATGATCTACAATTTTTGTCTAAGGTACTTGTATGATAAAACTTACCGTTTTGCTGAAAATCGCGAAAAACTCATTTTTTTTACCTTTGACCTTGAATATTTTTTTTTCCTTACAGGGGAATGATGGGGAACTTTTAGACATTGTTTATAATTATGTTTTGAACAACTTCACAAAAAATCAGCTTGCTGGGACTTTATGTAACCTCGAATGTCTAAATTGACCGGACTATAACTTATACATACAGGTTTTTGGGGATACGATTATAATTTTAAAGCTTACTTCGAGTAAGTTATTATGAACTGAACACAAGACATATTTCCATAGTATTTTTTGAATTTGCTCCATAATATCACTAGCCACTTGTTTTTAAGTATCTTTTAAGAACATTTAAAGGCTAATTATCGCAAAAATCAACGAGAAATGCTGTTAGTGTGACTCAGCTATAGAAAAGTCTTTTGCATCTTGGATTCGTTAGCAACTACACCAACCGTGAATCAATTAAATAAATTAAAGTTATTTTTACCGATATTACATGCCTAGACAAAATCACAATAACCTATAAACACAAAAATACAACAAGAATCAGCAAATACAACAAAACAATACAAATAAAACATACCTTCTTTGCCCACACAGCAATCAAGCGTATTACTATTCTTATGCCCCCATGTTGGCATAGGTTTCTGCCCCCATTTGTCGCTCGCCAGTTATATTCTGCCCCATATACTGAGCAGTAACTATGTTAACAGCATAGGTTATAGCTGGACCGACAGTAAACATGATAAACAAGGCATATTTATACAAATGTTTTACAAACAAAGTGAAATTATATGTGGAGAGTAGTTTTTGGGGCCGAGCTTCAGTCAAAGTGAATGGTTTGAATTTGTGATGTTGTTTTGTTTTATTTTGAAACTTTTAATACTGAGATAGGAAATATTTTTTGTATTATCTGTAATAATAAATCCTACTACCATTATAAAGGCGAAAGTTTGTAAGTATGGATGTTTGTTACTCTTTCACGCAAAAACCACTGAACGGATTTGGCTAAAATTTGGTACACAGATAGTTTATAACCTGGATTAACACATAGAATAGCTTTTATCCCGATTTTATGTTCCCGTAGGATAATTTTCGAGTTGTAGCGGGTGAAGCCGCTGGCAACAGCTAGTAACAATATATAACAATAAATTAATGTCTGGCTTTTCAAAAATTCTACTTTGAACGCATTACTTGATAAGCTGCCTAACATCGCAAGCTGTTAGGATATTTGTGTATTTAAGATTAAATGGTTTGTGAAAGTGCTCGAGGGTATTTTTATTTTAATAATCAATCAATCAATGTTTGGAATTCAAGTTTAGTTACATCGAGCAGTAATAATAGAATTCTATTTTGTATTCTACAGAAGATGGAGTAGTGATAAAGAAAATTAATTAAATTAGAGCGCCAACACTAATCTTCATCTAGATTTTACAATACGAATGATATTCAACACAATCATGTATCAATAAAAAATAGCAAGCAAAATTCTGACATAACTAAAAATTTTAATACGTATCATTTTCGAAGCGTTGACAATAAATAAAATAGGTGTTTAAAAACGTACCCTCAAAGTGCAGAGGCTGGTAATACTGAAAATAAACTTTAACGCTTCAGGCCGTATCATAAAAATAAATGGGTTGTTGCCCTTGCGAATATTCTGTTTCGACCCTTAAAAATTAGCATAAACAGAACGCCCACTCCAAAGATTACGGTATACAGGGTGATGCGTAAGCATAATTACTATCAAACTGTACCTACAATCTACAGGGTGCTGTAAAAAGTAAGACGGACATATTTTGATGGATAATCGTTTAAATGTCACTGATTAGTTATTAATATTTGTCGCTTAGCTGTTTATTCAAATTAGTACTTTTTGGGAAAGCACAATTCGGCTGCGAGTAGGACTCAAACCTGCAGCTTCTGGATAAGTACTCCAGGCGCTTTAACAATTTAGGCTTTCATAATTCCACTCGTTAAGGCAGAATCTTTCATTCCCTGGAACGTTGCACCATCTATCGGAAAAGTGTCAAATAAGTAATGTTCTTGGAGTAAATTTTGCAAATAAAGACATTGAAAAGTGATTTTTAAAGAACAATGGCCATTATGAGAGATATTTTGTTATAATTGATTAAGCTACATGTGATCTTATTATTACATGTAAAGGATATTTGAATAGAAAAGAAACAGTATAGCGTCTTTAGACCTTCCGCAAAGTAATGTTTTCTTCTAAATAATTAAGGAGATTTTTTTTTCTTTTTCTTTATGTTTTCCTCTACCGGAGTAACGGCACCCCATAACCTTCCACTCTTTCCTTTCTACTGTTTCCATCACCACATAAGCTACGGCGAAATAAAGATAAATCTATCAAGATACCCTTCCCTGCCTGCTGGGGTCAAGGAACGTAGAGGGCTATTGAAGGATCACAGTGGAATGTAAATCAGTACAATAATGATAATCCTGCCCGTCCCACCTTGGGTGAGAGAACGCATTTTGTGATTTTACCAAAACAAAAAAAAAAGGTGTAATCCCAACTTACTCTTAATTAACAATCAAAAACTTCTAAAAAAACAACACTACGAACCTACAAAATATACAGAAAACTTTGCGTTCGCTTTGTGTTTGCGACTTTCAGCGCGGAGAAGTAAATACGCGAATAAACATTAATAATTTAAGGTTATATCTGATACATCGGAGCTTGGACGACGCTGGCGAACGCTTTCTGTAACAAGGGTTTGGTCCAAGTGAAGAGCAAATTAAATTAAACACACGAATTTCGAAGCAACTAATTTGTGGTCGCGGGAGACCACGTAGGAGATGGCGGGACGAACTGGACGGGTTCCGTCCGAACTGGAAGAAGGACGAACAGTGTCGTTAAAGGTGGAAAGAGTGGATGGAGTCTTTTGGTTAGGAAAGGGACAAGCAGGCTCTTTTGTAATCATTTAAATTCATTCATTTGTAATAATTAAATGCCATTAATTATCATATTCCTGTTCTTATCTTATCCTAACTGAAGAACTCCAGATTAAACATGGCGACATTTTTCTCAAAAAAAAAAAAAATGTTTGTTAGGCAAAACTGATACTGATGTCCCTTGATTTTTGTTAATAAACAAACTAACATTTTCATGCGAATTTGGTTTTTCCATGACATCAATGCTTCTCCTTTTTCAACGTCCAATAATGATACGAGTAACTATTACACTTATCTGTCTCCTATAACTCACGCCACACTGCAAGTCGGCGCACGGTCACGAACTAAACCCCCTCCTACACAACAATGGGCGCCAGAAAATGGCTACAATAAACTGATGGGGGGTGGGAGTGGATAAATTTTGTCTTAGGTACACAGTTTTCGTGAACACTTTCCAGTGTAAAGTTTAGATGCGACGGCTTTAAAATATGCTGTTTAGGTATACGCGATACCTTGTAGCGAGATTTAAATATAATCTTTATAAGCCTTTGTTTTTAACAAATAGTATGGACGTGGGTTTTTTTTATAACAGTATTTTACACGGAGAGACTGCCTATCTGACTGTCAAAACCCGGATCTTGTAATTGGATTATGGAGGTCAGATGGTCAGTAACATCATGCTTGGTAACAGTAAGTAATGTTTTTCTAATTGAGATATCGTTCACCCTCAACTAAGCATTTTAAAACTCTCAGATTCATCTCTCTAACATCTCAGAAAAAACGCCTGTGTTCATGAAAAATATACAAAATAGAGCTATTTTTATGTAGAGCTACCAACATCCCCGGTAATCATAAACCAACACCTCTTCTAGATATTTCCACGCCATATTTAAAACAAGCTAAACACACAGAATTAACCTACTTTCAGCGTTACAACTAGTCGTAAAACAATCCCACCCGACCCTAACTTCACAGCAATGGCTCCCACGCCAAGAAAAAATAGAAAAAAAAAGAAAACACATTCGCTCATTTATTTACGAGTGTGCCTTTGGCTTGCCTGCCCCAAGCCATTAGCAGGACCACTGTATCTGTCTCCCTCTATCTACAGCAGGTTTATATTAAGCTGTTTCACCAAGATTTTCCACCACTATTACACTACGGGTTAAAACACTTAAACTTTGAACTGAGGAAAATTGTACATACGTTTTTTATCAGTGCGTTCGAGATTTTTATCGCGTGTTCAATTGTTTTTTTTTGCGAATTTAGGTAACGCTCGGAGCGAAGGTAACCCCAATATTGGTGGTATAAAGGTACCTGGTTTTTATAAATAGGTTTGTGTCAGAGGTTTAATATTTTTCGGTAGGCAACGTATGCCGTCGTTTGCAAGTCGTTTAACCGTTATTAAGCGTGATGAATTTTATTTAGAGCTATTTATTTTTGCGCTTGAATGTTTTTCGTGTAGGGTGGTATGAACAATTTTATGTGAACTGAGATTTCATAGTTGTGTTGTTCTTTCTTAGATGTTTTCATTGAATTGTTCTGTAATGACGTCACCACCGACTAGTAGCTTTGCATGAACTTTGATATTTTTTATTGCCGTCTATATAGTATATTGAACGATCAAAGCAAAAAAGAATATTTTAAGATTCCTAGTAAATCGCCTTCTGCAGTTTCTATAAAAGTATGACTTTGAAAAAGAATACTTCAAATAAGAAAGCATGATCAATTTCCCCAGTTATTAAATAAATGTGCCAAATAACCAAAAGAGCAGTTTTTGTACTAGCAAACAACCACTTTACTGGTCGCAAAACTGCATAGGCGCACAAGAAACTAAAATGAACCCTGCGCAACAAAACGTTAAGTTTAAAATTACATTTCTGTATAAAACTGCATAGTAAGTAACAAATCTCCAAGGAAGCTTTAATAATGAATTTATTTCTCTGTTTATAATAAAGTTTACCTTTAACAGGCGAGTCATGGGATTAGTCAGGCTTCGTCTTATTCAAATATTTGTTTTTCTTTTTTACTTTTCTGCTAATAAGATTTTGACGATGAGGAAGGGTAAAATGAAGGAAAACAGTTACTAAGAAAACTTGTTACAGACGGTTTTTCTTGCTCCCTTTCAAGTGCTGTTACTGTCTATAAGATTAAGGAAAACCATTATATTAATTACAATCTTTGGTTTTTTTTCGTGCTTATTATAAATACCTAGTTAATTAAAAAAGCAGCCATAGCAACACTTATGCAAAGTAAACCACATGATTTGGCACAAGAATTCAATTTTAAAATGTAGATGTCGCTAGTTACCTATACACCTATCTTTTTGGCCGACTATACAAATCCCACTTTAAGCTTATCGCAGTTATTACACACGGGGAAGTTTAATCAGACTGCTTGATGTTCTGTCTCACTCTGCTGTTTAATATTTGTGAAGTGAGACAGAGAGAGGGTGATTGGGATTAAAATGTTCCACTCTGACTTTGTTGGGGCGAAATATTGGGTTTAAAAATCACAAGTCTAGGAAATTCAGAACTTACATAAAATGAAGTAAGTAAATGAGGAAATATTTTCAGACGGCCTTGACTTAATTTTGCGCATACATTTGATAAGATATTTCCAAAAAAAGAAAACCTTTAAGTTTATACCTAAATTCATGTACTAGAATATGAAGAGACTACTAATCTCTTCATATTCTACGATATATTTGTTCTTCTTATGAGAAAAAACCCACAGTCCCACAGTTTCCTAAATCTAGAAAGGTTTCAAAGACCCTTTCCGGATATCAGAATCCGGAGCTGTATTTTCTTTTGACCGTAGATCAGCAATGAAATATTCATCTCGACTACTGTATCTCTTTTTCTAACATTTTGACCAATCTATTTTTGTCATTCAAAAGTTATCATATCTCTATCTCTTGAAAGAAACCAGTGTGTCACTCTTTTTATTACAACTATAACTTGAACCATTTCATAACAATATTCATTAGTTGTCCATAGCTAAATCTCAATATAAGATCTAATTAAGAGGTGAAATACCTCATACTCCTAAAATGAGTAATAGCAAAAAAAGCTCCTACATTCTAAAATGAGTAATAGCAAAAAATAACACATTAAAGATTTTTTGTTTGATTCACGCAGAGAACTGTCTAGCTACCTGTACAAGAATTTCTGGTTGCAACCGTGACAGCAAGACTCACTAGTTGACTTTACAACATTTCTAGTAATAAATACTAAGTAGTAGAGATAACAAGGATTTAGTAACAAATACTACGTAAGAAGTAGAGATAACAAGGACCTAGTATTTATTACTAGAAATGTTGTAAAGTCAACTGGTTACAAAACCAGAAGTTCTCGTATACATTTATCTGCGTATTCTTGGAAAAAAAGAGAAGAGAATTAATTGAATACGCCATTACTATTTAATACTATCACAAAAAAAATAGTCACGGTATAATAGAAAAAGCCATTGGCATTCGTGACAATGCTAAAACGTCTAGCTTTTGTGACAATGCCTATACGTCTGAATGTCCTAAAAAGTAACCTTAAAAGAGCCGAGATCAAAGGACGCCTAATAATAGAATATATCTAAGTTTTGTCGTGATGAAATTTCGTAGTGTTAGGTTGAAGCGAGTAGCGAGTACTTACTTATAAGCTTTGAAATATACAGGGTGAATATTTCAACATTTTTAACCTCGTATTAACATAAAAATACGCCATTAAACATCAATTCATACGGATTTTGCGTAAGATCAATAATAATAATAATATTCCACAACTATCACATAACGCCATCTAGTCCCAAGCTAAGCAGAGCTTGTGTTATGGGTACTAGACAACTGATAACCATACTTATATATTTCTAAAAACATACATATTATAGA
Organism: Agrotis segetum; assembly: GCA_036375495.1. Classification (NCBI taxonomy): domain Eukaryota; kingdom Metazoa; phylum Arthropoda; class Insecta; order Lepidoptera; family Noctuidae; genus Agrotis; species Agrotis segetum. The sequence goes on along the minus strand of JAQSVV010000175.1, from coordinate 4,090,695 downwards.
TAAATTACACCCAGACACAGAACAAATGATCGTGCTCATCACACAAACATTTGTCCTGGGTGGGAATCGAACCCACGACTTCCGGCATAGAAGTCAGGGTCACTAACCACTAGACCAACAGGTCAGACAATAGCAAGTGTTTTCCGGTTTCTAAAATAACGTTTAATGTGATTTTATACATTGTATTGTATTGTATAACGGGCTGGTATCCGCAACTCCACGTCATATGCGCGTATTTTGCGTGCGATTTTATACATTTATGATAATTTTTTCAGAGGCTTTATTTGTACATGATAAGTATGCGTTTCGGGATACGGGGGTGTGACCGTACACGTAAATCAAACAAACGAGTCAATTGCCCGAGTGCCCGCTACATGCGTTACCTATACAGACAGAATACAATTATTTTTCTTTGCTTAAGGCGCATAGTACCCTCAATAACCTTGAGCACCCAGGCGGAGCTAAACGCACACTTTTATATCTGCAGCGCACATGCGGAAATCTCAATATTTAACATTATTCTTTGTATAATATTGACTGATTTACATGAGCGTTACTCACTTTGTAGTAAATTTTAACACCGATTGATCTATTCAAAAATATTTTAAATAAACGAAGCCGTTTAGAAGGAGTGAGCATTTATTTGAACAAAATAGCGTGTTGTTAAATATTTTTTTAAAGTTCAACTATTTGTCATAAGAAAATAAAATTTACTCACATTGTTGTACATGAATATACATTAAACATATATTTTTTTCCAATCTTTACACCCAGCCGTTAATGAGGTATATGCTTTAGAATGTAACGTTTTTACAGCTTAAAAGGCGCGAAGGCCCTTTTGAACAACATAATTTTATGGCTTTTAGTATTCAAGCAGTAGGTATGTAATCCTGCTAGCAACAACTGGTTTTTACAAAATTATCGTATTGGAATATAAAGCAATCAAATTAATAAAAAAATCAAACTTCAGTGATCGATTTGTGAATACTTAAACCAATTCAACTCATTGATACACAAAACCTAAATATACTATCTGTATACACTCTCCAAGAACTGGCCATAAAAACAAAAAAAAAACAGAACAATAAAACAAAACATAATACTACCCAAACACTTCCTTTCCTGCTAATCTCTCATCGTTTACACCGTAATACCATTTATAAGGCAATTCCTGTTTCCTGTTTGTTCAAATTCGGTGACTAGCTGCCCTAAAAAAGGATACGTGGGGATAAAATAAATCTAAAACCAAAATTCTACGATAGCAGTAATTACGGTTCGTAAATACGATAAATATTTTTTTTTATTTCTTTTGTTGGCTCTATCGGGGATTTGGGAATAGTCTAAGTTCAGTTTTGCTGATTGTACGAAATGGCGACTGTTCTTTGATACGGTTATTGAAAGTGGGATTAATTTTGAGGTCGGTCGAAGAAAACGTCAGATATAGGTATTGTTACTAAGTTAGTATTTGGTTAGTTTTTAATAATTTGAAAGTGAATCTGATATTATATCTCAAGTAAATCGGATGAGCTTACGTTCAGCAGTGGACTTCTTATGGCTGGTACTTATAATGATGATGAATCTCATTTATTTTTTCGAAAATATTATCGTGGCTTCTTGTCGCTTTTGCCTGCTCTTAGGGGAAAGACGAGAACTTATGTATGTAAATCGCCTTTCGTATTTTTTTAAAACTGGCATTTTTTTTTTTTTTTTTTTTATAATTATATTACCATATTTATATCGTGTTTTATGTAACATGACTTATTTCATATTGTTCGTCGTTTTTCTTTTCTCTAAATTTATCCTATGTCGTGGGCGCGTTTAAAAACATTTTGATACACACAAATATCCTAGTTAACAAAACATTGGAACTTAACGTTTAAGATACAAAACGTGGGTAGTATTAACTTTATCTTATACAACTTTAGTAGTATAGTTTATCCGATTTGTATGAAACTTCTTGCCTTATAGACGTCATGAGTCACAACCACAAGATTCATGCAAAGTATAATGACTTTTACAGCAGTGATATAAGGTTGGAAGTTGAATGTGTTTTATTTTGTTACGTACGTATATTTCATCCGAAGATTTTACGTAGTTTAATTTTGAGAGTTTGCCTTGCATATGACGTCATTGAACCATTTTGAAGTATTTATTTTAATAATAATTTTATCTGGAAAGTAATATTAACTGCTAACAGAGTTTGAACCTGCGTCTTTCCAATTCAGTACAAGGGACTACCGAGCCACGATGGTCTTGAAAAATTCAAAATTCAGAGTGCTGTACACTTTGAATTTTTAAATCCATTCCATACATCTTAAATACTGACGTTGCTTTTTATGCTTCGTTTCTAAAATCACATAATTTCCATCCAAAAATTGCATTTCCCTTCGCAATCACCTCTCCCCTATAAAACTTAAAGCTTAGTCAGCGCTATCTGAAGCGCTGTAATATTTATCAAGCGCATTGCGGGCCTCCCTCGGAAAGCTTAGGGTGACCGCAATAGCTACCTATTTTGGGTTTCTTTGCAGAATCCACTGACAGTACGGACTTTCAGTGGATTCTAGCTACGGAGCTACGGAACTTCGGTAATTATAAATGTGCCAGACTCAAATAAATGTTGTATCACTGTGTTTGCCGCCTCTGGACTTTATTCGTCAAAGTTACTGTTTATTTTGTTGTGTTGGTATTGATTTTTTACAAAAAAGCAGATTTTTATTATTATTGTTTTTTTAATTTATTTATTTTAGGTCGCTTTTTAACAACAAGGGTTTAACGACCACATTTGACGATAGTAGTATCTAGATTGAATGATTTTCTTTTGGATAAGTGAGTTTCAATGTTTGTAAACGTACCAACGATACTGGAGAAATTCCTAGTTCCTTAGTTCGGACTCTCAAATCAAATCATAGCAATCATTGTAAGTACATTAGTTACAGGAACTTTTGCAAACAAACAATATTATTAACTACTTCAAAATTATGGTGCTACAGTCCTAATCACAAGACATAATAACTGTGAAAGTACCGCAAACGCCCATTCCAAGGAGAAGACCTCTATGAAGAAGAACAGGCAAGAAACTCCATGAAAACTATTTTTAGATAGCCAAATTTATCACAAAACCTTTGTTACATCATTCATTTTGAGATGGTACATTATGACGTGTGTAAGTTTAAAGAGTTCACAGTAAAAATTACATTACATACTCGTAGATACATTAACAATAAATTATCATAATAAGTACAAAAGCATTCTCACACAAAAGAACCCTTAAACGTCTTAACACACGAAATAAAGATCAAACACACACAAACATACCTCCATTCATGCATAACCTATTGAAGAATGAAAAAGAATCCTCAAAGCATTTCTATATTTAGCTAAACAAAGCTAAATTTAAACAGTATGCCATTAATTCTGGCCCGGAATGCCAGATACCTGACAAGTCTGGCGCCACACTGGCAATTTTGAATTGGTGCCAACGCCATACAATACGCATGTATTACTTAGTGAACAGTCTTTGCAATCAATGAGGCTAAAACTATTATGAATGCTACAATTTTTTAAGCCTAATGACGCTGATCGCGGGACTGTTTCATTAGATAACATTGGCCCTGGAACGTAAAGAGCTATTGAAGGATCTACATACATGGGTTTTAGTCGAACGAATGTTACAGTCCGTGCCCTGGGTGGGTCTCACTTGATGATTTTACCACTTTTTTTTTTTTTTGCTATTTAGCAAAGAGCTTTAGTTCTTTGGTCACGTGTCCCGGAGAGGCAACGACTCTAATGAGCAGCTTGTTGTCCAGAGGAAAATAGAAGGCACGAGAGCACGCGGCAGGTCAACCATGCGATGGACTGACCAGATCAAGTCTGCTGTAGGTGGTCCGCTACACGAGTGCACAAAAATTACAGCCGACAGGGAGGGATAGCGTCGCATTGTGAGGCGAATTATGGCAGCACGATGTCTCGCTGCAACATGATGACCACGACCACTCTATCAAGAGTGAATCGACGAAGAAGAAAGAGGCTCAGCTAATACTTTTCTATAATTAAAAAAATAAAGACCAAATTATGTAGCATTCAGTGATACGAGTAAAGCAACTGTATTTTCTTAGTGTTGTTGGGAAAAGAGAACGGTGTATTTACAAGAAAAAGTATAAAACTTGTAGGTATGTGCAATATTAAACACTAAGAATCCGGCTGGTATCTTTTTAGATGTACGTTGTCTTATAAAATATTAAGTTGTCCCTAATTAAAAATGAATGTGACCTCACCTCAGTTCACCTGAAGACAGACAGTATCGCGTCGAATCAATATGAATTCTCTTTTATGATTCTGTGCGGAACCCTATGAACATTATACTCAATTCAACGGAAAACATTTCGGGCCCTAATGTATACACGCTCCCTTTTTTCTCACACTCCAAACGTTCTTATTCGACATTTTTCTTTCCCTTACTTCTGTACTGGCATTTTATTTTTATAGTCGTGTCTTGGAATATTTCCCGTTGCCTCGCCCCGGTGTAATACCAAAGAATTTCCGAATACTTGCCGCTGTCTTCGTAACCAATAGTTCAGAAAAAATAAAACAAAAAATAAATATCTAAAAGATTTATTGGCAAAGTGTGCATTCATGTTAAGGTAGCACGATTCGTTTCCAGAATACTTGCAAGTGTACACTCTTGAGGATATTCGACGCCCCTGATTATGATTTTGAGTTTTTCTTTGAGTTCCTTTGTAAATAAAACCGTTTCGTAGGAAATCGATCTCTTAACGCGCAACAGATTGGGTAGGATGCTTTCATTAGCTGCATGTACTTTAGACCTCGATGGTACAGCTTGTACTGGGACCACTTGCTTTGTGAATACAGACAGGCTAGCGGTGTATGCAAGTAGAGCTCTCACTCCGTATAACACTACAACCAAGAACAGTGAGAATCCGGCAGTGATGTAGTTCTTCTCGATATTATGAAGCAGTGTCAGCTTATCGTATTCATGAAGATGGTTGCAAAAGATCAGTGTGTGGATACTTTGCAGAGGCCGATACATGCCAAGGTACAATACAGATGTGAAGTAAAATGCAATGAATAATAAATACGTCCGCCTGTAGTCCTTCGTTATGTTGTTGATGAACTGCGTCAGCTTCGTGGCATCATATATGGGATTTAGCATGATCAACAGCGTGGCCATTTGGATTAATAACAAACACGTTAAAACTATGCAGTTTGAGGCCAACATCTTGATCGCGGTGACTAAGATCTATGTTTTTATGGCATTTTTCTCGTATTTATCACTTGATATTTCACTTTATGTCATTTTAATCGCAGTAGTTTATATTTATTTTCCTTTGCCTGTTTTTCAAAACATTCAGTATTTTCGTGACAGTTAATTGACAAGTGTGTGACATGCGTTCGTTTTGTGAATTTTTTACTTTATTCTTTTGTGGTTTATGTTAGCCTGTCAATCTGCTATACGATTTTTTTGATTAAAAATTATTATAAGTTCATTGACGGCAATTTTTTACGAGATTGATTTGTTGACTAATGTTTTTGTTTCTTTTGATGAGGAGCGGCTGATACTAAACCAGTTTCACTAGGAGTATCACGTCTATCAGTAGGTTCTAATACATTTGTCATTATAACGGCAGTATTAGAGACTTCTGTGAACTCTTCCTTCTTTAAAATGGCATATCTACACATAAGTTCGTACTCTAGGAGCCGAGCCACCTTTATTGAAAAGTTTAGTAACCATCCAATCAAAAATATAAGATACGCCTGCATGAGGAAACAAGTGTAGCACAATGAAATTTGACTCGCACAGAATTGTAAAACGAGTGCTGTATCCACATCTTTTAAAATACTTAAATTCTGAGATCTTTGCACACAGAGTTCAAGTGCAGTGCTCAAAAAAGTAGCAAGAGCTAAAAGAAACAATGTTAATTGTGGTGATTGAGAATATCTGTGTTTAAACTTATACCAGTAATCTCTTATAAAACATGGCTCTTGGAAAGGTTTTAGTAGAGCTACTACTGTTGCAAGTTCAAGAAATAGAGTTGTAGCCTGACACGTGCGGAACACGGCTATCATTTTCGGATTATTTCTTCTTTTTATTATCGAGTTTTATATTTTTGTTTTTCTTATTTTTTTTATCTGGTTTTTTATGTCCAGGTGTTTTTGTTTCTAGAACACTGGTGTTTGGAGTTGAGGATGAAGCAACGGTATTTGGATTTGGGCTGTCTGTATTTTCGTTTTCTTCTTCTATCAATTCAGGAACGACCAATAATGATTCGAGTCGACCTTTAGGAAATGCATGAGCAGCCTCTTCTAAAAACTTTTTTAGTAGTAATGTTTCCTGGGAATTCAACTGAACTACAACAGGCCAATCGTCTGGATCTTCCTCTTCTTCATCAACTAACTCATCAATGAGTCCTCCAATAATTGTTTCTTCATATTCGCTTTTATCAACATTAACATCGACTAAATTGTAGTGTCCCATCAAATTTGAAAATTCGTGGAGTCTCGCTGAAAATACTATTAAATCAAGTAATCTCCAAGTAACCAGTAGAAAGAAAAGTGAGAAAGATGCAAGCAAGTAATTCCTGGTCGCATTTGTGATTGCTATAATACGTTTAACATTTTCTGTATTTGTTAAAACTGGCCTCAGAGGTTTAGGAATTTTTGAGTAATATAGTGTTTGTAACGGACTGTAAATACCAAATATCGCTATGATTAAAATATATAAAGTTAAGAATCCTAGGTAATAGTTATTGTTTTTACATGATCTCACTTCTTCATTAAATTGCTTTATATATTTGGCTGTAGTAACAATATTAGTAAGTGGATTGATCAAACATCCGATGATAAGCATTTGTGTTATATTTGTTACAAACAGTAGTACCGTGGAAGTATCAATATGTCTATTCATCCTTTCGTCAATGGAAAACTTTAACTATTCCTGTATTTTGCTGAAGAAACACTACAATTTATTCGATATCAAAAAAGTAAAATTTTATGCCATGGTTGGTTCCAAATGTTTTGTCACAATAACTGACAATACGATAGTGACAGAAATATCAACAGAATAAATGTCAACCATAGATTAAAGAAAAGACCTATTTTCGCTCCAATAATTCTTTTTGGTGCTATCGGGGGAAACAAAAATCCCTTTACGACCGCTTCCTTGAGGCGTATGAACGCAAATTGCGTCACCTCCTTTCCCATGATTGAATTCGTTATCAAACGCCGCCTCACAATGGCGTATCGAAATCGAAACTTGTAACAGAGGCCCATTTACGTACGAAGGTACCTATGAAACAAAATAACGGGACGGTGTGTGGCATATATTTCGATGCGGAACATATGTTGCGCCAGACTCACGCACGGCACCCACGCTACCTGTAAGCACACGTATACGTCAGCCATTAGTGTGAAAGAGAGAGGGCGAGGGTGCCTCGCTCGCACACTTTCTGCACGTGGTTCCCCCTGTACAGGTGGCACCCACCTTCCTTTATCACGACCATTACCTATGTCGATTCAATTATGCTGAACTGTTGACTTTGCGGACACCGATATTTTCAGCGATATAACAAGCTCTCGCTGAGACATCCAATCTGCTGTCGATAAAATCTTTTAATTAATTACTTTCGTAGTACTAGTACGATGCGTCTTTATTTTGTATACACTTTCATTTTATAATGTTTGCTGTGTGAATAGGATCGACTTCCTTAGTCTTACAACTTTCGCTTTTTTTTGTATCTAAATAATTGACTTTAGCGTTTTGTTCTGGTACGTTTGTGTAGGACGAGTTAAATTATGTTGTCAAGTTAGTTAGCAGATTATATTTGAAGATTTAAATACTTTTTTTCTCTTCTAATCTAGCATCTCACCTCTATTTATTTACTAGACACGAGAAAAGTGTATTCTAAACTGTGTTTTAACTGTGTAGATTACAGTTTTCTTATGTCTTATCCGATACCTCAAAAAAGTATTTCTTAGTTTACTATTATTTTAAAACGCGAAAGTTTGTGTGCATGGATGTTTTGTTATTCTTTCACAAAAACTACTTAACGAATTTGGATGAAATATGATACAACACATAGAGTAATGTTTTATCCCAGTATGACGTTCACGTGGAATAATTACCGAATTTCACACAGGCAACGGCGCGGCGCAGGCATTTTAGCTACATTTGTTTTTTTTTTCTCGTCCACCGGGTGCTAGACTCTCACTGACTAAAAACCCGTTTACTTCAAATGCCCTTTCAATTCCAGGGCCTCGGTGCTCTTATAAGACAGTACCTTGACCACGAAGAGTTACGAGAGCTGTGAGACCTCGAGGGTGTTCTTTCAAGAGAAGGCCTCGATTTATCTTAATACTCGTATCTATGAAAAACCGACCGAATTGAGTACCTCCTCCTTTTTTTTGAAGTCGGTTAAAAATAAAATAAAATTCACACTCACCCATCATGGAATCTCAGAAACTACAAGTGGAGGGTAAAAAAAATGAAAAAAAACCAGTTCTTTTAAGAACGCTTTAAGGTGGGATTTTGCAGAATTCGACCTCTAAGACTTTGTTTTTGGGGTTGATAGTTTGTTCGAAACTTTATAAATACATGCGCTAGGAGGCTCAAAATGTTTGTCGAATATTGATTTAGATTTAAAATTAGGCGGATTGTTTATGTATTATAAAACCTGTTGTGTCTGTGTGTACAGACTTCGTGACGTCAATACCGCGGTAGACGGACTGGCGCGGTGTGTCCCTAACTTCATTTTCATCTTGTATATAATACAAAAGAGTTTGTCAGAGGTTGTTCGGTTCATAGAGTAGTCTTAGTATTACCTATTTTTAAAGAAACATTGTGACTAAGAAGTTTTTAATCTACATAAATGCCTTATGTAAAAAGTTTTATGTAGGACAGATCCTACATAAAACCACGAATGAATGAAATGTACTGAATTACTGCGAATAATTCGTAGCACTATATTTTTTTATATTATGCAATTTTGAAGTCATTACTTTAAAATATGCATATAAAAATGTTTTGCATTGTCTTGCGTTTTTTTTATCTTGATCACCAAAGGCCTTTCATAATAGTCGCCAAATAAATTAATCATGGTGTGTAAACACCATAAAGGAAATTTTCCATCAGGAAATGATAATTTGAATTAACTTTTAAATTAACCTGCTTCAGGAAATAATAATTTGAATTAAGCAAGCTAAAGCCAGATGAGCGTATTGAGTATATGAGTCCCATAATTTCGTGTTTTAGTACAGTGCAGACCAATTTTACATCGCGAAAGACTATTCTATAAAATCGAAAGTACGTGATTCACATCTCAAAACGCTCGTCTAGCTTCTGCCCTAACAAACCACACTCACACCACACCAGCTTTCAAGATCAAAACTCATGTTATTCACCTCGATCTTGTTACACAACTATACACCTTACTATATAAAACATAACTAAGCAGGCCTATTTGTTTGTTCCAGGTAAGTTTGGACCTCCATCAAAATGGACCTGCGGACGTTCGTTTTATTTGCAGCTGTTATTTACGTAATAGGACCTTTTGCAAGCAGTGACCTCTTTAATCAAGATGTAGAGATAGATATGCCTACAAGGTTTAGCTTTTTAGGGTTTCTTAGCCGAATGGCAAAGCGGAACACATTCGATTCGTTATGACTGTGTGTCTGTCTGCCTGTCCGCCACGTTTTTCTGAAACTATAAGAACTATGCTGTTGAAACTTGATAAGTAGACGTATTCTGTGAACCGTAGTGAGATTTTCAAACAAAAACAGAAAATAAAACAGTTTGGTGGTTCCCGATACTTGAAATGAAGTTTTAATTTTTTTTTATCAAGGTTGTTATTCAAAAACACTCTTTTGCTCTACCGGCGAACAATCTAGAAAAATCTTATTATGAAACTTTGAGTCGAGTCAAAATACAAATAGGTAGGTACTAAGCTAGCTAGATTAAACACGTGTGACGGCCATGTTTTTCTAGCCTTTCTAGTAGTTATTTTTTTTATTTATTTAAAATGGGTTTGGTCTAGACCTCAATCTAGCTCAGAAGCAAAGATGAGGCCCAAGATGAAGCGTGCTCAGGCAGAAGTAACTGGAACTACGATAGACCAATGAAACATGGTGGACGAACGTATGGTGGTCACGATCGAGGCAACCCTGATGAGGCTATCACCGTCAGTCGGGTCACTAACTCAGCCATCACCATGAATCACAGGTATCTTAACCATAAGATAGTAGTAGCGGTCTACCCACCCCAGTCAGCGATACCAATCGCTGACTGGGGTGGGTAGACCGCTAGGAGACGGATCTTATCATGTTCGGCCTAGCCTTTTCGCAACTCTATTTGGGTAGTAGTAATTTACGTGGAGCAACTGCCTATCCGAAATATTAATCCCAGAAACTGTATAAATACGATATCCTTGGGTGAGACTGGTTATCGAACTTTGTAGCATTCTGATAGTAACGACTGTTGAAGATTTACAAAAAACTTTGTCAAACGTGACATAAGGGCGCATATCGAGAAAGTTGGCAACGTCGCTAATAGCTGCCAAATACCTATTTACAAATTTTAATTAATTTACTGTATGGAAATAAGAAATATGGCTCTGTACACTAGAAAATTGATATAGGAATGCAATTAAAACACTGAATTTGATGTTGTAACCGTTTCAGGTTTATAAAAGGCATTTGGAAAGCTTCCTAATGCTTTTTTTTACGTCTAACACCATATATTCAGTGTTACGATATTAATTATTTATGGCATTCCCTAATCATTTTTTTAGTGGACTACAGGGCCATTATTTCTTATTTTCTTACAGTAAATTTGTAAAATTAATTGAATATTGTAAATATTTGACAGCCATTAGTGACGCTGCCAACTTTCAGAATAAGCGCTCTTAAACTTGAAGATGGACTTGTGTGCCTATAATTATAGAGCTGCGAGTCCTTCATGTATCTCACCGATCCAAAAACTTTTGTGTTTTTAGTACTAGCTTGTAATATAGTTAGGAGTCTGAGCGAGGTGAAGGCTGTTTGTTGATAGTTGTTCAGCAGTAGTTCTGGTGTTAGACGTAGTTATAGTTTTAGTGAATGTGGTTTTCCGAGATTTGAGTCGTGTGAAGTTGTTTGCGAATAATATTCACGATTTGACGCGAACTTTTGCACATGAATTTAGTATATAATTATTTTATAGATAAAAATACTAAGATCAGCAATTTTTCGCCTTGAAATAGCAGTTTACGATGTAACTTTGTAGACGGAAAGGAAGTGGAAGACTTAATAAAACATGGATGGATTGTGTAAGGAATTATATGAAAGAAAAAGGAATAAATGATGCCGTGACATCAGTGACATGATGTGACATGGTGGAATGTGACGTAGAAAACATGGTGCGCCAACCCCAAGTAAAGTGTGCTAAGGGCTGGGAGATAATTATAATGAAGTTCAAAACATGTCAAAGGCCCGTATGGTTCACAGAGGAGGCTATATCAACTCTAGCACTTGTGAATGACCAAATTATAAACAAACAGAAAAAGAACCACTAGAGTAAGTTGGTCTATAAATACATTAAAAAAGTCGAATTGGAAACCTGAAATAACCTTTCAAACATTAGAAAAATAACACTCAACCCTCTCAAATCCTCTCTCACTAAATAATTGCTGTATTGCCTACGCACTTGATACAACCTAATACTCGAATACCTATGACCAATATCAATTCGCCAATTACAAAAGGCTTATCCAATTGATCAAGCGTTTACACTTAGTTTCCCTTCGATAGGGCCCGCATGCCGACAATTAATTATCTGTTAATATAAATGAGCTGCTAAATTAGTTACAATCACACTACTATAGATTCTGTCGTCACAAACAGGACATAATTACTTTACTCTATTGAGTTTTCATTGCACTGAATAGTTTGTTTTTAGTTTCATCAATTTTCTCCGCCTTTTCATTTCATTTTTTTCTCGCATTTCAAATGAAATAAAGTTATCGTCTATTCCCGGTATTACGTTCCTGTGGCATAATTTTCAAGTTATAATATATGTAGGCGATGCAGCTGGCAACGCCTAGTACATTACACTATGAAAAATTCGGAGTACCTATCATTATACGTTCAAGTAGGTACTATCTGAAAATAAAGCTTATACTTTTTTTTATGTCACTGTATATTTAATCATTAAGCAAGTCCAGCCACCTGTACCTACATTTTCGAATTTCAATCAAACTTTTTCTTAAAAAGGTACCTGAACTTTTATTTTCTCTGAGATCAAAATAAAACGCTTTTGCCTTTCCAAACTTTTATAACCGAAAATCAATACGAAGTGCTCAAACTTGTGAAACAAGGGTGTTAAATAAAGAAATAAATTGTTGATAATAATCGCTTTGAGTTTCTTTACATTTTTTACTTGAAATGTAGTGGGTAGTTAGAAGTAAATGGCTTGAAAATTGCAAATTGTTAGACGCTCTTAAAACATTTCTGGTAATTTCGTAGCGAAAAAGGTGTATTTAACATGTAATTGTGTGATTGTAAAAGTATAAACTACTTCTGTATATTTATATTAAAAGAAATTCATCTTGTTTTTTTTTTGTAAAACATTTATTTAAGGGTTATTATACCAAGGGGGAACCCTTTAACCCTTTTACGTTAAAGTAAAAATGCTTTAAAATAATAAATAACAAGTCAGTAGAAAAAAAATGGTCATGAAAAGCTAAGGTTCTATTAAAGTCCAGGTATCTTCACGATGTTTTCCTTCACCAAAGTCAGTGGATGTCTACGTAAATTATTTATTTTCATTCTATCTAGTTAGGTTCAAAGTTAGGTTCGACGTTTTATAAATCGGCCTTCATAGGCATATAATGTTACATAAATCAAATATTTGATATAGCTTCGAAAATCATCGGGACGCAATTCATTTTTAGTCACCAGAGTATTAACTTTAGTATCCTTTTCACTTTTCACGGAAGTCCAAACTGTCCGACAAACTTCCACTTCCACTTTACACTCCATAAATGTCCACTAAAACAAATGTCACATCTAACAAAACTAAAAGGGTTACAATAAACCCCCACCTGTAGAAACCCCGATGGGACCAACCGCCAACACTCCTCTAAAAAAAATCAATCGGTAAAGAAAAATAATGAAAACAGGTCGTTCCTAATTTTTCTCTCAAAACCTTTTGCCAAAGGCCATTGAAAGTCATTTCGTTGGTACTGAAGGATAATAACAATTAAGTTAAATGAGTCGCCATTACTGGAGCTTTTACCTTCGAAGTTAGCAGTTGCGTAGCTAGGTGGGGGCGAAGCGGTCCAGAGCCCCGGCCTTGCACCTGAAGGGCCTAGTACTCAGAGAAAAAAAAACACATTTTGACATTTCTATTAAACCATGTTGTAACTTTATAATAGCCACTAAATTACAGTGCGATTTAAAATTAAATAAATAATATAAAATTAAGTAGGTAATACTCGTATTACGGCTTTTACAATATAATTTTAGTTTCAACTATTTACCTAAAATAACATAGCTTTCGGTAAAATCTGTCCCAATTTTTTATGACGATCATCAAAAGTACTGTCTGTATAGCTGAACGGCAAAACATAATAAGCGGAATGGATATAATACGATCATCATTAATTTTTTCTTGAGCGAATATTTATGTTTTTATTTTTACTTTCCTCGTATTCGCAATGAAAAGCACAGTGTTCACCTCTGGTGAATTACTTATTTAAACCCCCTCGAACTAGTAGCGCCCGAAACCCCGTCTCGGGACTTAAATAATTAACTTTCACGCCTTGGATAACAATGTACTATTTCGTCAGCAAAAAAAGGTCCTCGCAGATGCGTCTTACCCCGTCCTAGATTCGGTCACACTACGCCACTGGACGTTAGGTACCTCTGTTCTCTCCGCCTATTCCTGACCAATGAGGTGATCAGGTTACTCATTGTACTTACATGTGTAACGTCGTTATAGTTATTAACCCTCCACCCGTCGCGCCTTTTTTATTACGTGATCCGTCGCGTGGGGTCTTCAGAGACCCCAAAAATAAATATCAACTAATTAGTATTGTAACATTAATTATTGAAATTATTTTGGCGTTTCGCATTTGGATAGGACTTCATTGAACCAAAAAACAAAAGATATCGCAAATCAGACATTTGTTTCTATTAAAAAAACATTAAAGTATTAGAAATAACATTTTTTTCTTTCATTTTTACTGAGTCATCTTAAAATTAACTTAAAAATAAAAAACAGGGGACAACTTCTTCCTTTTATATAATTATTTGTGATCAATGAACTAAAGATGATAATCAACCATATATCAGCTAAAAATCATGAAAAAATATATATACTTTTCATGTCTAAGTAACCCTAACCATTTCTTTGGACACTATCAGTACACATAGCTCTGGTATGAGTTTCATGGGATGTTAGGGACGATACTAATGGAGTAATTTATTCACAATGATCATTTTCTTTGTATTCCAGTTTTGACTCCATGTCTTTTTCACTAACTTCATCCGGATAATCAACATTTTCTTCATCACACTGTTCAACACCAACAACCTCCACATCTTCTTCCAACCAACTTAAAATACGATAAATTTGTCTATTAGCCATTTTTACTCATGTAACAAATATCCTGGAACCAAAATATATCAAAATAAAAATTATCACAAAAAAAAAACTATTAAGTCACTAGTAAAAATTTACTTACGCCAGTCGTCGCGTGGGGTCCCTGAGAGCCTTGTGTAGAAATACACGTCCATACCTCGAAGGGCGCACGCGCATGCTTAATTTTGATGGTGGGAGGGTGAAGTGTAATCCTTTTTAGGAGGGTACCTAAAGTAAGAGATCCGAAAACGTATTATAAGTCTATTTATTTTCCAATTTTCTAAACCCTGGGCTTTGAAAGACCCCACGCGACGGGTCGAGGGTTAAGTCCACCGTTCTATGGAGGGTAGTTTTATTTTATCGTTTTAGAAGTGGTTTATCACAATTAAAGACACTTTAAATATAGTTTAAAATATTAATAATGTATTATGATTATTTTTCTATGAGTAGGATTGAGCCCCGGAAATCGTATTTCCTTTTTAGATTGCGCCATCATAAAACGCCAAACCTGACTGAGTAAAAATCAACATGGTTCTTTAGTTACTCTTTGCGTTTCAAGGCCGCGTTGCCTTTAAGATAGTCTCGCGACCCCAGAGAATGATCACTTGAAAATATTTTTTTTTAAAGGATTTTATTTTCTGGTGCAGTTGGTAAATCGGTGATATTTTTGTGTTAAAAAACATAGTAAGAATAAACAGAATAATAAACTCTTCTTAAGTTACTAAACTTAAGAAGAGTTCTTAAGTTACCGAACCGAAGAAGAACATCACAATTAAAGTATTTACAATCTGCTAAAACATAATTGTTTTGATAAACTTCATCCTCTTCCATTATGATTTAATTATAGAGATATTTGATGAGACAACAAAAACCAAACAAAAGCATTTCTGCGCAAAAATATACGCAAAAAAGTATTCCATAATTACTAAATATCAGTATCTTCAAAAGCGAAAGATGAAAAATTTAATTAAAAAATAACACAGGCCCTCGGGCCGCGGCGCTAACTACTGCTATCAATTTTATTTTAAAAAGTTTTCGCTCGCAAATTCGTCTGATTGCGACCTCCTTAGGTTTACAAGAGTTTTTAAACGCTTTATGCTGCGTTCTCCTTGATGAGTTTGGTGTTGCCAATCCAAAAAAAGAATTTCGAAGAATTTGTTACGAGTACCCTAGGTAGGTAGATAATTTTTTTTTGAGGAATTTAAAATAAGGATGCTGCTTTTCTCGTATCTCAGTACTTATTTTATCCAAAAACTTTGTAGTTTCTGTTTAATGAAAGTTGGTATACTCTTTAAAAAGGCTAGGTTCATAGGACTTTTTACAGCGCTAGGCACCCAATCCACAGTCCACACCTCCTAGTCTTGTCCTGTTAGTATTCTCGAAATGGGTTTCTGTGGATATAGTCTCATTATTAACAACTCCATTAAATCCCTGGATCGCCTGACTAACAAGATGTCTACGAGCGAACGGTGAGTGGACCACTCGGTGATGACTAGTTACTCACATGCTGGCCTTTGCGTTGACTGCGCATTATCAGCGCGTGGTACACCATGATCGGTAGTCTATACAACGTGTAACGCCAAAAGCACAAAACCTCTCATGGGGTAACTCTGCCCATGTTACTGAACATTTTTTGCTCTAAGACTTTTGGAACATCGCAAAAGAAAAATAATGGTTTCTCAAAATGAGAAATTGGTCTGGCACATCTGTGTGAAAAACCAATTTTTTTTGCGAATTTCCAAAAGTCTTAATACAAAAATTGTTCAGTAACATGGGCTTAGTTACCCCACGATAGGTTTTGCGCTTTTGGTGTTACACGTCACAGGCCGGAGGGTGTTTCATGCGGCGATGACATGTTCCACAATAGCTGACAGACTACTCAAAAATTCATAGACCACTCGTTGACCACGCGAGGTTCACTGGTTGACCACGTGACGTTCACTGGTGTTAAAGTGGCGTCTATCCATGACAATGAGTAGTCACCGAATGACGTGACTACTAGTGATGTTCGAGTGCTGGGAGGCTCCGTTCAGGTATCACCTATAATAACCGGAGTGCTTGAATGACTATAGAGGCTTTACCATGATCCAGTTCAGGCTGTGGGAAAGAGATGGTGCTAGACGACTTGTATAGCTCTGTCTCTTTCTCACAGCCTAAACTGGATTGCGTTCAGAGCTCGTGGTAAGGCCTCAGATGTATGAAAGATAAAAGGAATATAAAGATATCGTAGCTTGTGATCGTGACGTTCTACAGTGATCCTTAGCTAAAGGGAATAAAAAACTTAAAAAAAAAAAATTAACCGACATCAAAAACAACCACAGAAAAGGGTAAAATAACCTACAAAATAACTTTTCTTTCGGAAGTCGGTGGGAAAAAGACAACGAAATAAAAACATAAAGCCACCGACTTCCGAAAGAATATTATTTTGTAGGTTATTTTACCCTTTTCTGTGGTTGTTTTTGAAGTCGGTTAATTTTTTTTTAAAGTTTTTTATTTTACTCTTTTTAGTTTAAATATTTAACCCAAATTCTTGTCAAATACATCATTTCCTTACAAGTGCACTAGAATTTGTAATCCGTGGCACCGGTATTAACATCGCTCATGTACACATGCTAACAAAATTCCCTATCTCAAAAACTGCTGAACAGATTTTGATGAAACTTGCAGTATTCCCTAAGGTGAACGATCCCTAGTACAACAAAAACAAGAATTTTGAAAATCGGTCCACAATTGGCGGAGTAATCGCGTAACAAACACGCAAAAAGTAATGTCATCCAAGTAGCCGAAATCAATAAAAATGCTCACAAAATAAAAAGTACTGAACCAAACTGGATGAAATTTTTATGGGACCACACTGCAAGTATACTGCATCGAACAAAAAAAGAATGACACTAATCGGACTAGAAACCTCGGAGTAATCGATGTACATACATAAAAAAAAACATACCGACCGAATTGAGAACCTCCTCCTTTTTTTGAAGTCGGTTAAAAAAGACGAGAGTTAATATTATAAATTATGTATGTTTGGACTGCTGTTTTTTTTTTTTTTGTAGAAGCCATTTCGATACTGGTCACAACAATGTAATTCCCAATGAAATGACTGAACTAAGTTTACGACTGTGTTATATTCTCCAGAAAGCTTGAAAGGATTTCTCCTTGGATACGATAAAAGAAGGGTTATTATTTTCGTTGCTTAATAAGAGCAGGCTTTGTGATTTAGAAATATATATGGAGGTCTTCCTTTTGTTGTGATTATTACTCTTGGGAATCAAGTATCGGCAGTTATCAGTTATTACGTTCTGGACCATGCATTATTATAAAAAGGGTACGCTACTTATTTCAACAACAATAGCTGCTGTTTGCGAAAATATTGATAGCATTTTTTACCGGAAAGATTTTAATCAAAAAATGTTTCACAATGTTCTCTTTTAGAGCGTAAAATTGAGTCAAAGCGACTTTAAAAAAAAGTTTTGCACTGAAAACACTTTGCTGCAAAAAATAAAGTTAAACTCCTAAACTGAAGGTTCATAAATTCCGTTGACGAAGCCGTTCGGAATCAACATATTTCACGCGCTTAACAAATTTTATGTATGTCACGTTCAACCGAATTCCAACGTCGAGTTTACAGTGCCTACCAGGCTAATTCAGTTTCTGTTACTTCCCTTTGCCCACTTCAATTCGCTTCTCTCGTGTCTTTGAAATTTTGTTCAATGTTGGTCGCTTGGCCCAATGTTTTGGACCAATTTACCGGGGTTAGTAATGTGTGGAACGGATTGGATGTAACTTCGTTAAATTGTACAAATAAGTGGGTTGGCCCTGAAATTGGTTTTGTATCAACTGCCGACCTTTCCAGTAGGTAGGTGGGTTAAGTTAATTATATCAGTATCGAATTTGAGATGAAATACAATTAGGGAATGGTAGATTTGTTACCTATTGAAGAATTTTGTGACTTTTTGTGATGTTCCGTTGTTTATATTTAATTTGTATCCTTAATTCCTAGAAAAAAATAATGTGACTACGTAACTAGCAACCTGTTACATATTTACATCTGTAACCTTAGCACGAATTTTCAGTATTTGAGACGTAAAGTAAACTGGAACTCTGACAATTTCAAGTTGACATTTTTCAAGGTAAAAATTAGTTCCGTTTTCGCGCACCATAGGCGCTGTTTCATTTTTTCATACAAGAAACGCTGTAAATACTGTAAAGTAAAAGAGTGAAAATTCGTGCTAAGGGTACTGATATAAGGACAGTGCTACGTTCACGGGACTGTTTCAAAATGGCACCGTGGCCACGAAACGCAAAATAATGGTAAAACAAAGGACAGGGTGAATTTCTAGTAAGAGTTTGACAGTCCCTTTCAGTCAACCCGACTGAAAGGACTCATTTAGTTATTATTTTTTCCCTAACCTGTACTTTGCCACTGATGGGGAAAAACTATTTCCGATTCCTTTCATGAACTCTTTTCTGGGTCTGCTTCGAACCAGATGGCTTGACATGCGTCTAGGTCATATCGTCAGGGTGATTTTATCGCACAAAAAAGGCCCTTACCAACGCACTGAAATCCTCTCAAAACTCAACCAGAAATATGAATAAAATATTTAGCAAAATATGGCTAAATTAAACACGTTTCTTACGCTTAAAAAGAGTCATTAAAGATCTCTTTATTTCTTCTATCTTTCTTTCCCAGTCCAATTTTAAAACATTCGACACCGTGTTCCATAAAAATATCATAACTACCACGCAAATCCTACCCAATGCAAGGTTTACCTTTGTTCAAAGTTTTGTTGACCTACCCTTTCTGGTTTCAAAGTTTCAAGTTTATTTTTGGTAACTTCGGATATCGATCCTCAAAATCCCGGAGGTACATGTATCGGTTTCGATGTTATCCCTCTAGGGGTAAACGGGGTTTTTTGCCACTTTCTAAAGGCGCATTTATCAAGACGGAGGCAAATTGTATGATAATAATCTACATATTTGTAAGGACTACCTGTTGTACGCGATTTTGTCTGTATTTTTTTTTGTATTCAGGACAAACCGCTATCCTTATATCATTGGATCGGTGTGGTAATTAAGGCTAATTTTATATTGTCATCTTTCTCTATTATTCGTGTCTTAGAAAGACACGAATAATAGAGAAAGGTGGTGACTAACACAAGGGTTTCTATCAGTTTTATCAGCCATTTGATCAACTTTTCTGCTATATTTATCGCTATGGAAATATCACTTAATTCCAGCCCCGGTGATTTCATGCATTAGTTTGCAGGCCATTCATAAATGAAAGTTTTGAATGGTTGAATGCAAAGCTGAATAGTCAATCACGTGACAACGGCTTATCGGATTATTATGATTAAAGACTCAAAATGGGTTATTTATTTCTATAAACACATAGGACACAAGATGGATGCAAGTGGCTAATTGTCGTTCGGCATGGCGGTCTAACGGGGAGGTCTATGTTCAGCAGTGGACGTCTTTCGTCTGATGATGATGATGATAAGACACAATTTCTGGTACTATAAAGCCCTGGGATTAACGAAGCCCACGTGGGTAAAACCACTGGCATTAGCTAGTAAATTAGTAAACTGCAAGTTTTGTAACCCTCTTCCCCTAATTCCCAGTAGCTTATAAATTAACATTACGTAACTACCAAACCCCAGCACTATATTGGAGGTCCTTAATAAAATAGTAATAAAATAAAAACATTTGTCCGCCGGCCCAGAAAGGGTAATTGCATTTACCAAAGCAAACAACATTTCTTCAGAGACTTGCCAAGATCGAAGTTTTTTTCCTGTATAAATATTGAGTTGGTGTGTGGAAAGACAAAAAAAACTTTGGGCCGGACCAAAAGCCTTTTGCGGAAGTTGACTTTGATGTGGATTTAACCCTTCATCGACTGAGGGTCAGTTTCGTCACGTTAGAGTACCTAATCATAATCATCTGGTTAAGTATTACGATTCTTTTTAATTATATTGTTGATCTACTCTTAAAATTTAATGGTAAATCAGATCTTTAAAATACTCTTTTGTATGATAATGCTTTTTTCATATTGCTGGCAGTATACTTTAATATTTTACTAGTTCAAAATATATACCACTTCCCCGCCGTTGTCAATGTTGTTTCTGGGTTTCGAGCGCTTCGCAATTCATTCGCTTTACCTGACTTTTTGATAAGACACTAGAATAGGAGATAGAACATAGTTTGCGACACACGTTTTCTATAGATAAGGAATAATTATTTTGTTTCTGCTCATTTGAAATCACAAATAATTTGTTCAGAGTAAATGTTATCAGCGCTTTTTAAACGTCAGTTTACATGAAGTTTAAACATTTTCATCATTGTTTTTATTCTATTTTCTCATTTGTGTCATCTCAGTGTACTCAAGTCTCCATAAGTATAGAATCAATTGATTTTTATCAAGAAAAATAAAGCTTATATCTATTCCGTTTCACCAGAGTCGGAAGCTTTCCAAACAGACTCAATAAAGACCAAAACTTTATTTTAACACTGCCAATTTTCCTGATTGTCTATTTTCTACTCAATATCCTAACAACATGGCGGATCCAATCTTACCCGACCCAACATAAAATAAATTCATTAATATCGTTTTATTTAATAGAAATTTTTGCTCCCTCGACATCTAGTTATTTAAAAGTAAATAAGAGGGCTATTCTTAGCTGAATTAACCCAGAAAACTGTTTACCTGGAACTAATCAAGGGTTCAAGAGGGTCTTAAACTCAATAAATGTAGACAAGTTTTTAGGGTTGTGTACGTGCGTTTATAGGATGCAAATTGGGCTGAAGCGAGAGGGTTAGAAACTCGTATTGACTTGCTTTTTGCTGTGTTGTAAATAAATACAATTTTATGTAGTCCTGCCGTGTTTTTGGTAAACTTGCAAACTAAAAATTATTCAAGAATTTAGTGTAAGTGTAAAACAATTCGCATCCATTTTTTTAGAGACCTATATATTCTTCCGGGTCGGGGTGTTTGTGTGTTTCTATGTTTGTGACAACGAAGTCAAAAAAAGCAGATTGTGCACAAAATTCCTATTACATTCATAATATATTTTATATTAGTTCATTAAGCAATACAAGCCCTTTTATGTGTGAAAGGGACTGTCAGACTGATTAAAATCACCCTGTCAATAATTGTTGTTTGCATTCCGCAGCCCCCCTGTTTGAGCAGTTCCATAACCTATATAATATACCTTAACTTATCCACTCCGCTATGTGACTTAAAACTAAAGAAATACATATTTTGAAAATGCTGCTATGTTCGATCTAAGTACATCTGTCGTTTCTGTTAATTTAGTTGAAATGATATTTTCTAAGAAAATAAAGTGCATTTAGTGCAATAAGATGTATTTGACTTAGATATGGTTGGTTATATTATTATTTTTAATAGACATTTCAAGCTCTTCTTTTCTCAAATATGCATTAATTATGTGGTATATTTAAAAAATGTTTTTTTTTAACCGACTTCAATAAAAAGTAGTTTCTCACTTCGACTTGTATGTAGTGTACGTTATTTTTTTACTACGCTACGCCTCCAACGAAACTTAACGTAAATACAAATGTAAATTGTAGAACATTCAAAAAGAACAGCATTAAAATTGTGACTGTGTTACGCAATTACTCCACTGAGCTACATTTAAATGCTAGGAACGGTTCCACCACAATAATTAATTCAATCTTTGTACCACCGGGTTCTAGGCTACGCTAACACCAACAGACAGACATGGCTCAAGAATTCACTTCACAACTTTTACTTCCCAAATTCCTTAACTCCCAAAAACGTTTAGAATACTGTAACGATGTATCGAAGTACAAAGTTGCTTGTATCGCATTGATATTCTAACGATACGGGAACTTTGAGGATAGACGGGAGAAGTAGGCAAGTAACTCGTGTTTTTTTCGAGTTTTTTTGTTTGTGAGGTCAATACGGGCTAACAAAGTGGTCTTGGATATACTTTGTGGTAACTAAGTGGGTTTGGTAAATAGGGGTCGATAGTAAATGAATTTAAAGGTAAAACTAAGTGCGTATTCACTCAAGTCAGGCATTTGGGTTGCGGGGTTATTTTAAAAGAACACCATTGGCCCTTTTAAAATTGTTTTATTTTTACAATTATAAAGTGAGATAATTCTTTTTAATTTAAAAGTTCAAAACTTAACTCAACAATTTAATTATCTGTTTTCGTTTTGAATTTGATTTTAACCAGAACTAAAAATTCAAATGTCACTTAGATTATAAGCTTACTTTACCTTGCAAAATGCACAATATTTTGGAAAAAAAGAGGTGCAAAAATATCAATCCGCCACATTTAAAAACAAAAATACTTGTACAAAGCCGCATTCATACAGCTACAGAGCAGCTTTGTGCAAAAATAAGCGCAAAAAAACGTTCACAAAAAGCGTACACGGACGAAAATGTCCAAGCCAATGTATCCTATTCCGCCCCACTAGTTATATTCTGATAAATGATTGTGGGTGATATACTGTTTTTTGGAAATTGTGCCTTTTTTGTTTCAACCTTTTCTGTTTTGTGTGTCTACGCGTTTCGGTCGGGTTACACTGGGTTGACCAGTGATTTTGACACTGAGGGTCGCGTTGGAAATCATTTTTATATCATCTAAATCCGATTTCTGTTTTGTGGTTGAAGTCACTTGCTTGAATATTTTTTTTATTGGTTATTATTCTCAAAATGGTTCAGGAAAACATTGGAGCAAACCGGCACATCTTAGAACCAAATGACATAAACGTATTTACACAATTTTTCAACATTTAGTTAGATTTTCCTTTTTTCGGAGCTATCAGCAAACTGACGAAAATAACGACTGACGGGAATATAGACATCTCACAAGACTAAACCCATGCCAAGTTCGTGGTAAACGTGAACCTAGAACTCAAAAAACTTAAGGAACAGGGTGGAATATAAGTCAGAACCTGATAGTGCCTTCCTCTCCACACAAGGTTTGAGAATTAATTTAATGATTTAATTATCCAAATAAAAACCGGCCAAGTGCGTGTCGGGCCACGCACAGTGTAGGGTTCAGTAGTTGCCCATCAAAATACTTATGCGAACTAACTAAACTGATTCGCTGAATTTAATTTTAAAAAGAAAATTTTCAAAATCGGTCCAATGTATTTCGCCACACATAAGAAATCGGCTTAATACTTAACGTTCATAAAAAAAAATGTATTACGACGACCATTTAAACCTCACTCCTTTTTTTCGAAGTTAGTTAAAAATAGTTGACGATAAAAATTAAACCTTTTACCTATCCCAAAAATTCGTCCGACATACCGTACAAACCCTATAAAACTCGCGAATAATCGTCCAATCTATAAAAACTACTGCCTTACTTATACGTAGTCTTGGCGCAGTTTAAATCGTTCGTATAACTTTAATAGATTCTTGAGTTAGAGTTAAAACGAGCAAGAAAGAAAGTCCGCGGGGATAAGGGCTTGTACAGACTCTCAGGACCACGTAAAGCGACCACATTTTTGTGGTCTACAAGTTCTGTGTTAACGTACATTGTGGTTTGTGTCTATGACATCTGTTGCGTTATGTAAGATTCTAATTGATATTGGCTAAAATCTACCACAATTCTAACAGCGTTTAGCTGGTAGAGGGGGGGACACTCATTTGATGAGCATTGAACTACAGGCGAATTACTTTAATGTCAGTCATTATGTAGGTATTTAAGCTATAACATCACTATACGTTTTTAAAGAAAAATCTACAAGACATGTTGAAAAATAATAAGAAGTTTATTACCACATAGTTTATTATTTGTCACGTAGGTATTAAATCTTTGTGTGTGTTTTTTTTTTAATGTATGTATAATTATGGGTAATTACCTGAAATAAAAGAATTTGAATTTGAATTTGAATTTTGAACCGAACGAAATGTGACCACATTTTCGTGGTCCAAGAAAATGTATGTACACCCATCCTAAGACTTTACATGCGAGCACGAGCGTCTACACACGGTCGCCAACTTCGCGTACACTCGGCAAAATTCAATTTCCTATTTACACTGCATCGGAAAAAGTGTATAACTTGGATAATGTAACGAATGTTCCAGAAGTATGTGACAAAGTTGTCTCTTCGTTTACTTGGAAATGTTCACAGAATTCTCTGAAGTAAATTTAATATGAACAGCGTATGTTTTGATGTAATTTGTGCGATTCAATGTTGAATATGGAGGTAATTGGTCGAAAACAATTTTTACGATGTTATGTGCAAATATTTCTGTGGCTGAAATTTGGTACAGTCGATTGATTACTGATTTTCAGTTGAATTGATTCGTAATAAGCGAAAAATTTAACATTTGAAATTTTGTTTCGTTTAGTTATATAGATTGAAATATTATTCATAAAACAAATTCCTAGAATTTACTTTTTCAAACGACTTTCTTTTTCATTCTTTACAGGTATTTTATTGTTAAAAATGAATAAAATAAATTTATTTTATTCATATTTCGTTGTAATTATGTAATTTGTAATCTATTAATGAACAAAATAACCTCGCGAAAATTTCAAACGTTTAAAGTAAACGAATTAAAATAACAAAACTCGTGAGTCCCACTCGAGTTTAAACGAAATTTACTACACAATGTCTTCAACTTCCACCCAACCTTCCATGGAAAACTCTGAACGAATGGCAAACGTACCTATGGAACGTATAGATCTTCAGGACCACATAAAGCCGACCACATTTTACTCATCTCAAGTTCAATGCAACGTACATTGTGTTACCGTCATGCCCATTCTTTCCATCTGTCAAGCGCGCCTTGATATTGACTAAAATTAGCATCAATTCAAGGGCCAGTGATTTACACTCATTTTATGAGCAGGGAACTAAAAGGCGAATTATTTAAGATGTGTCAATTTATATTAAGCTAAATCTATAACATCACTATACTGTTTTAAAAGAAAAATCTACAAGCCATGTTGAAAAATAATAGAAGTTTATTAACCACAATTTCATTATTTGGCACGTATTAAGGGGGATGCTCCAACCAGCCCGCGAAATTCAAATTTTTCTTAACGTTTACCTGCAATTTGCAGAGTGACATGTTGTAACTTTATAAGAAGCATATTTGTGTTGCGCAAATAACAAGTATAATTTTAAATATAAAAATATATTATACAACTCGATCCATCAGCTCACACATAGAAAAGGTACATCATGTTAAATCTCCGAAATCTAACTACGATGCACCTTTAATATGTGAGAGCTGAATGGAGCGAATTTTTGTCAATTTCGAGCCTTTATTTAAAATTATACGATTTATTTGCGCAACACAAATATTTATAAAGTTACAACATGTCACTGGCCTGCAAATGAAAAAACGTAAAAAATTTTTCCGGGGCTACAGCGATGCAATTCCCTTAAATCTTTGTGAACCGTTTTTCGAAATGGTGACCACATTTTCGTGGTCAAGAAAATCTATTACACTGTGTCCTAAGACTTTACATGCGAATAGCACGAGCGTCTCCAACACGTGTCGCTAACTTCGCGTACACTCGGCAAAATTCTTGCGGACGGTATGCTGGGTACACTGCATCGGAAAAAGTGATAAGCTTGAATAATGTAACGAATGTTCCAGAAATGTGACAAAGTTGTCTCTTCGTTTACTTGGAAATGTTACAGAATTCTCTGAAGTAAATTTAAATGAACACGGGTGGATGTAGTGCGATTCAATGTTGACATCGCAGAAGGCGATTGGTAGAGGAACAGAGCTTTGCGATGTGTATGTGCAAAATACTGTGGATGAGAAGTACAGATACGAAGGATTACTGATTTTCAGTTGAATTGAAAATAGGCGAAAAATATTACTTAAATATTCTTTCGTTTAGTTACACAAAACTGAATTCAAATATTACAACAAAATTACCTGAATTTACTTTTTCAAACGACTAAAATCATTCTTAAAATGGAAAGATTGTTACTTTAGGCGTAGTAATCTTTCATCGTTGTCATTAACGTGGTTTGTAATCTATTAATTGAACAAAATAATCCTCGAGAAAATTTCAAAAGTTTAAACTTAACGAAATAAAATTGCAAAAACTCGTGAGTCCTAATAAACACGAAATTTACTACACAAAGTTTTCGATTCTCACCCAACCTTCCATGGAAAACTGAACAAATGGCAAAATAACCTATGGAACGTATAGATCATTCACCACCCCAACATAAATCCGATCCACACACTACTCATTCAACCTCATACAACAAACAGCTGATGTTACCGACAGCCCATTCTTTCCATCTGTCACAAGCGCGCCTGCTTTTGACTTTACCATCAATTAAGGGCCAGTGATTTGTCAATTAATTCTTGTCACGAGGACAAAGAAGGCTATTGTATTTGCAAGATGTGTGCGAACCCTTATATTAATGGAACATGACAGACGGCTTCTGATTGATAATTGCTAAGGCTGATATGTGTGATGTAATTAAAATAGACTTATTTAAGTAAGGAATGGGTTTATTTATGAAAGTTTGATTGCGATATTACTAAAATATTCTTACATTACAGTATACCTAACTTAATTTAAATATTTACAAAATATACTAAATTACACCTGAAATATTTTTATTTTTTATATTTTAACCTATGTTGTCCCACTGCTGGGCAAAGGTCCCCCCATTACCTTCCAATCTGTTCTGTGAGCGGCTTTCTACTAAAATATTACTAAAATAAAAACACAAAATGGAAAGAGACACTTAGGCGTCAAAGAATACTCATCCTCATCGCTGTATGACCACGTGCCCAGAGGACAGCATTGCCACATTGGATGGCAATACGGAATTGTAAAGTTGGAGCTGTAAATTTTTAAACCATTACTGATTTAATTATTTGTTGATATTTTTTTATGCCTTGTCTTTTTCGTGTGTTTATCAGAGTAAAATTAAATCCTTAGGAAATTGTAAACAAATATGCCGTTTAACTACAGAAAATGTTTCGTTTCATATCAATTTAGTACTTGTTCTTTAAACAACCGACAAAAGTGTTTCAAACACTTTGGATTATGTCAATAACATTTTTCGTTAAAGAAGTTTCTAGAAAATACTAATTAAAAGAAGCGATTTCCACGAAAACAATAAAATAAATATTCTAAAATGTTTTTCATATTCAAAGACAGGAGAAATATAAATTATTTCTCAGTAGAAACCCTTGTTTTAGTCTAGACAAGTCTCATTACTTGAACCTTTACATTCGCTCCTTCATTTTGTAGTTCCTTTCATGCATAAAGTAATGCTTCGTTCATAACCTCGGGGTATACGACACGCGTTAAACAACATGCACGTGCGTTGTGAACCGTAGGAAGATATATCGCGCATTGTTCTTTATAAGTTTTTCCAAATATCGCAACATGCGTGTCATGGTACACTTCATTTGCTCTTTTATTTCTACAATTCCGTTCATTTTAACTAATATTTTGATCTTTATTTACGAAGCACGTTATTTCGTCAATTGTTTCGTTTGCTTGAGTACCGTTATGTCATCGCATATGTATCTTACACAATTTATTTAGTATAAACATCAAGTTATTTACTAGTATCTCGTGTTCAAGCGTAAAAGTTAATTTCTTTGTGGTCCTTTTCTAGCTGTCGCAAGTCGACACTTGCAACTCGTGGCCAAGCACTTACATCTTGTGAACCGTCCTTTATTTTTACAGTTCCTTTCATGCATGAAGTAAGGCAGGGTCTTCACATCCTGTATTCACAGAGAACACGTCCTATTTGATTACTGAAAGTTATTTTTAGTTTTCAGTTCGATCTCCTTTTTACTTTATTTGCATTGAAACTATTTTACTTGAGTTTTCTTGAATTGAATGGTGTGGGAGAAGAAAATACCGTTCAAGAATCTTGAAAAATATTATATTAGAAACTATCTTTAATTTATTTACCCACATTTCGTATTTGATTGTATCGTAAACAGAAATCAATTAAATAATTGTAAAATGTAAATTCTGAGAAAGACAGAAAGAGAAAAAGATAAAATAATATAAAAATAGACTTAAAAATAAAAGTCTTCTGATAACTTTATAAACATTTTTTTTTTTTAGTTTCTGCTGTTTAGGTTATCACTATTTAACACAATATAAAACCACTTTTTTTGATCAATGAAAAATAGGTTCTAAATATTTGTACTTCCGAACGGAACTTAATTAGTTATCTTACTAAGTCAATTAATTTAGATTGCCACGAGAAATACAACAATAGGTATATTAATAATTTATACATCCTTACTAAAGACTAAAAGAAACACTCCTTAATGTAAACTCCCTTTAAAACCTTAAAACCCCATACATTCCTCGCATCACCACCGACTTTCCATTCATTGAAGTAAGAGAAGGATTTTCTGAAACACGTTGCGGGTCAATGATCCCTGACATCTTCTGAACACCCCCTGACTTGTGACTCGTAAGATTGGATCCAAGATTGGGGCCAATCTTTTGACAAGTCTACAGCGGACCCATTCACCCATGCCATGGGGTAAAGGTTGCGTACAAATAAAATGTCCTCGACTGTGAATTTATGTAATGTATCTTCGAAAGGTGAAACAAAAGCAGGTGAATGGAAAGATGAGGAATTTGTTTTGAAAATTAAGGTTTCTCTCTGCGAAATCAATCATTAAGTCGACGAGAAGAAAACGGTGGACTTCAATGGCACCCCGAGGTTCGGTTTGGTTAGGTTCTTTTAAAACCTGTACTTAGACAGAAAAAGGAGCCCCGTCGCGAGGCTAGCAGCTTTATTGTACTAGACTGTGCATTCGATAATTTTGTTTTTTTTTGCCTAAAATTAATTTTGCTTTTACATCTAGAAAAGAAGCATTTAAAACAAGTTTGTCTTTCCATCACAAGTCTTACGCCGGCAATAACAATACAATATAATACTTTTGAAAGCCCCTAAAACAAATGTTTAGCAGCAATACCTAACGAATTCATTTGACTACAAAATGGCCCGCTCTTACTTAACATTTAATCCCTTTTAGTTCGATATCGAGGAACATGAATTCATCATGATTTCACAAAGTCTTGTCTTGTTGTAAACGAAGGTGGGTTGTGGTGTAATTTGATGAGAAATTAGAATAGACATTTTGATATAAAGCATGAGATACTTAGTCGATTTCCAGGTCGGGTCACATGCAGGGTTTGGCTTAGCAACCTGCGATCATAACGCGTTATTAACGCTAACAACTGCGTCGAAATATCGGGTACTAAAAGAAATATACATCCCCTAACTGACATTTTAACTTAAGAAACAAACCGTGATAACTTAAAATAGTTTTTAAGAAAATAAAGTCTGTATTAACATAGGTACAGGACACCATTTTTCCTGTATTACATACCCGTGGGATTATTTTTGAGCTACATGCGGGAAAAACTATTGGCAATTAGCTAGTGATACATAAAAAGAGTCTTGTTGGATTCTATCATTAAATTAACGTCTCTCTATTAGCGCATTATTTATACCATCAGATTTATGTCCTCGCGAACAGGGATAGCGTATTAGATAGGACTTTCAGACTATTAATCTATAAAGAAACACTCCCCTTTGCCGATGTTTTTTGTCATTTAAGAATGGCTCCCGTTTTTCCACCATGTCGCCTAATGGCAAGCAAAGATTTAGTCAACGATACACACGCTTGCTACATGGACACGCTTGCTTAAAAGTGACGCATACAATATTGACTTTGCCGGGATCGTGGGACTGTCTTATAAGGTAATCGTAGCCCCGGAACTTAAATGGCTGTTAAAGGACACCGTGGATTTTAGTCAGTAGAAGTCAGACAGTCCCTCCCGTCTCTGGCCTATATGGGAGGACTCATTCGATGTCTTAAAAAAACCCAAGGTTGTTGCTATTCATCATCATCAGTCTATAATGTTACCACTGCTGGGACACAGGCCTCCTTTCTGTGAGAGGTAGGCCATAATTCACCACGCGGGCCCAGTTCGGGTTGGTAGATGTCACATGTCTTCGAATTTTTGATTCTAGGACATACCGGTTTCCTCACGATGTTTTCCTTCACCATTTTATGAACAGTGGTGATGAAATAAATAACACAAAGTAATAATGCGCGGCGGTGTTCAAACCCACGACCTACAATTCATAAATCGGGACCGATACCACTGGGCCGCCACTGCTCAAGCTTTTAAGAAACGCAAATTCAGGCAGCAAATTCCACTCTTAAGCCAGCTATCACAGTCCCGCGACAATCATTTACTATTCAGACTAACAATAACTTGCTGATTACTAAAACCGATTTGTGTACTATCGAATAGCTAACTGAAGCTCAAGGAAACTTGCCGCCTGCTAACTGGACGCATTATCTACACTGTGAACTTATCCCGAGGGATTCAGTGAACCAGCTGGAAGTTAAGTGTTTCTGTTACATCTTGATAAGGATTAAATGGAAACATAGTTGACGGCTGCGCTGTTAAACACCCAGTTAGTTTTGTTGAGAGTGGATGTGACTTTTAGTGGCGCTGTTGCCTTTGTATAGTAAGGAGAGATTATAAAGACGGTAGATGCTGTGAGTGGAAATGGTTCTTGTATCTGCAGTGACGTTTTTCAAGTTCTTTTTAAAATTGGAATTTTCTTAAAAGCGGTTGAAAGAGTAAAGTTTATTATAGTGCATACTGAAAAAACACAAACTCAAAGCATAAATTTCTTTCAATTAAATATCATTTTCCTTCATTGAGTTGTCAAAAAAACAAAAACTTGTCTAACTACATTATCTTCATTTATAATGAGACAACAGTCCCTTAATTCAATAATAATAATATTCCACAACTATCACTCAACGTCATCTAGTCCCAAGCTAAGCAGAGCTTGTGTTATGGGTACTAGACAACTGATAAACATACATAAATATTTCTAAATACATACACTTTATATGTGTAGATAAATTACACCCAGACACAGAACAAATGATCATGCTCATCACACAAACATTTGTCCTGGGTGGGAACCAAACCCATGACCTTCGGCATAGCAGTCAGGGTCACTAACCACTGTACCAACAGGCTAGTCATGCCAATGTTTTTATGTTTGACATAGATCAACATGAAATTCGCAGCAAGCAAGAACTAGGTCCGTAGTAGCACTAAAGGGTGGGAACCAAACCCATGACCTTCGGCATAGCAGTCAGGGTCACTAATCACTGTACCATCTGGCTAGTCATGCCAATGTTTTCATGTTTGACATAGATCAACATGAAATTCGCAGCAAGCAAGAACTAGGTCCGTAGTAGCACTAACAAGACGCATTATCTATGCCGTAGAGTCATTCCCACGGGTGCCGCATGTTGAATCAGCTGAGTCGACCGTTCTATTCCATTTGTATAGAAATTGAACTTAGACTTGGTAGCTTTATCAAGCGATGCAAGTGGAAATCTTTGCCTGTTTCTATGCCAGTGTTCTTTTGTAAATCTGCTTTTAGTTAGCTACGAGTAGATGTAGCTGAAGACCAATATTTTACATGTACCTAGCTTCTACTAATGACCTCTAGTTTATTTTTTTTCATTATGTGTCTCACAGTTCTATAGCAATGGATAACTCGCCCAGGGCCTACAGAGGGCCAAAGCCTGCCAGGGTCGCGGGGCTGCATTTGTGCCTCATTATGTTACCGTGACCCTGGAACTGAAAGGGCTATTGAAGGACATCTTGGATTTTAGTCGGTACAAGTCTGACTGTCCCTCCCATCGTGCTCTGGGTTTGAGGACTCAATTGATGGTTTTACCACGATAAAAACAGTCCTATTTTTCTCCACCTACATTGGGAGGAGTCATTTAATGATTGTCATTTGAAATAGAAAGGCTGTTTTTAAGATTTATTAACAACCTTTGACCTCAACTATAAGTATTGTAGGCCAATGTAGGCGTCAGAGGTAACTGAGTCTGGTGCCAAACAGATTTTATTGTGTTCCGTCGATGCGCAGGAGTTCTTTCTGACTCCAAGTCTCCTTTGAGTGAATTCACTGCAATTTAGGCCTCATTTTTGCCTCTAGACTAAATTGAGGCCTAGAGAAAACCTACAAAAAAAGAGAAAAAAAAATGATCAAATGATTCCAGGTCACAAGAGAGACTATCAGACTTGTAGTGGCTGAAATCCAAGATGTTCTTCAATCCGGAGCGTAAAGGGTATTTAGGAAGGTATGGTACCTACTGGTTTGTGGTTATATTTATATCACAGTGCAATAGTAGAAAAACTGAGCACATTGAAATAATTCTTTTGACTCTTGTTATTAATTTAGTTTTTGATATACCATTTTTTTTTTTGCTTTTCTCCTAATAAATTGTGACCAATGATAATAACAACCTACAATTTTAATTGTCGGAGAAAATTCTATACTTATACATAATGATACAGTTGAGGCTTTTAGGGTGGGCAAATTATTTTTAAAAAACCACGGAACTCTTAACAGATGCTGTGGTCCAACTATTTTTAAAGTTGGACAACTGCCCTTAGTGAAGGGTCATGGTCCAACTAGTTGGATAGAGCAGTTGGACCACTGCCCCGCACCCTTCCATTTTTCGTCATTTTAAATTACCTATGAAAAAAAATAAATTAGGTATCTACGAGTATATCCAAAACCAATAATGAAATAGTAACAAAACAAGCCTTGATTCAAACACTTCACTTGACACTGACGTCAACGCATATCTTCAGCCTTGGAAGGCACTCTGTCACTAACGTGTTTAAATCGAGGACTACCCACTAGAACACGTTCGTCTCCAAACGTTATAGAAGCGGTTGTTTTGTTTGAATTTAAGTTTTATGGTTTATATATTTTTGGTTGATTTTAGTTTGAGATGGGGTTGGCTCGAACTTACTGTTTTGATGTATACACAATTTTTTTTACATATCATTAGTGTTCAGTAAGATGAAGTTAAACTAGCTATTGTTAAAATATCATATTTTTTTGTATTACAAATACTTGAAAAATGTACAGGATTTAACAAATTGTTTATTGACTGATCAAACAAAAAGTTTTCTTCTGTTGGACTATAGAATCAGTTTTGTCATCCGCACACAATATACTGTGTACTAGTATTACTCTGGGTGCTTTTCGAT
The DNA here is from genome assembly GCA_036375495.1 of Agrotis segetum. Taxonomy (NCBI): domain Eukaryota; kingdom Metazoa; phylum Arthropoda; class Insecta; order Lepidoptera; family Noctuidae; genus Agrotis; species Agrotis segetum. The sequence continues at coordinate 4,056,978 of JAQSVV010000175.1, read as the reverse complement.
TTATTTGGGTCTCCTTATTTTTTTCGCCTTTTGATACCTGCACATAATTAATATTTATGAAAGTTTGTTATTGTAGAAAGTCAGGATCTCAGTTCAGTCATTTCTAATTACACATTTATTATTTATTCATCCACAAAACTAAAAGAATATACACAGACATTTTAATTCAGAAACAATATATCCATACATTATACATAATCCAACAAATTACTCTACCTCTTCAACCAATAAATATCATAACCAATCCAAAAACCAGAAATCTATCACACAAAATAAATTAATACTTTCCTACATAAACGACCAAAAATCAATTACTGACTGTCTCGCTACCATCTGACCACAACTGGTCACAGTTGTGTGGTACCACGCTCGATCAGGGCACAGTGGGGTGGTGTGGTCATTGATACCACATCGATACGATGCGGGACCGCAACGGGAATTAAATGTTGTGATAACGGGAACATGTTGATAGGACAGCGTATTGTTTTGAAAGGAGGGTGGCTAGATTGGAATATGGAGGCTAAGTTTGTTTTGTTGATTTATGAAATGTAGACAAATGTGATTTGAACTATCAATGTTCATGACTGTAAAGTGCTCTTTATAGCGTATTAAAATCATCAAATTAGTCCTTTCAGAACAGGTGAGGAAGAACTGATAGACCGGTACAAGACTGGCTAAAATCCACTGTGTCATAGCTGACTGTGGTTGTCAGACTTTGGATTTTCTAATGGTAGCCATACACCATACTGCCTATTTGTCAATTCGGCATAAAACTGCCAATTTGCTCAAATAGAATTGAACGTGTATGGGGGTGGAATGCCAATTTGATGGCATGACATGCCAATTTTGATAGGTCATCAAATCGTTTTTGACACAACGTCAAATCGTCAGCAGTGATGCCATCTTAGCAACTTCATAGATAGTTAGCTAATTTTATAAAGGTGCTAGAAAAAAAGCTAAAAAGTGTAACTTGTGGCTAAACTTTTTAGCTACTTTTCTACAGGGACGGTTAGGCCACGTTCACACGGCGATTTTTTTTACCGTATACCGTACACGAGATTTTATCGAATAGAGTTGACCAGTTTTAGGACAACTTTGCACGGTACACGGTAAAATATTATATTTCTCAAACACGGGATTTTCCCGTATGAACGCCGTTTAAACTATTTTTAAGTTTTCATTTGTGAACTGTTATTACTGCTCTATTCGATAAAATCTTGTATACAGTATACGGGAAAATAATCGCCATGTGAACGTGGCCTTACCAGGAAAACTGAGGCTTTTCGCACATGGATCGCATGTACACTCGTAAAAAAAAGAGTTATTCATTTTATTTTAAACCAAAATACGATTGAGAGGTGTCAAGGGACCACGAAAGATAAGTGTCACTTGAGCAACTGAGAAAGGCAAACGACTAAATGAGTATTGGAAATTCACTGTAACAAAATTTGACGTAAAAAATATGTAGGGTAAAGGGAGATTATTTGGTGAGACGGGCAACTCAGTCATAGATTGTTAACAGTCTCTCAAAACGTTACCTATGTATGCTGTAATACGAAATGATGTGTCACTACGTTTTGTCCACTTTAGTGGTGAACTAGTTGCATCATGCATTTGATCCAAAATTGCATCATGAAAAAAAGCAAGATATAATTAAGTGCATACCTAATGCGTTTACTTATATTTTCCGAACTGATCATACTGTATGAATATTTTTATAAATATTAAACGCATCAACGCATGCGTAGCGAATTTTCAAAGATTTTTTTAGTAGGTAATTAAAAATTCAAACCACGGGCAGGATTCGAACCTGCGGCCTTCGGATTTAGTACATCCGACGCTCGTTTCCAACCGAGCCACTTTTGTACTGAATCCGAGGCCGCAGGTTCGAATTCTGCAAGCGGTTCGAATTTTTATTTCCAAAGAAAATCTTTGTTTGAATATTTAGCTTAAAAATCAAAAGCAAATTGAAGTTTCCCAACGATATAAATTATTTGAATATAAACAATCGAAAATACACCAATTTCCTTTTAAAATACCTCCGCGAAAACCAATAACAACGTCACTGTGGTCAACTACAATTTAATGAAATCAGATATTAATTTCGTACTTCACGGAACGGAGAATCGTATGCAGTAATCGTGCGAATGATATTTTAATAACCTGCTATAATGAATGTTTATTTAAATTCTCTCAGCAAAGCGTATAATGATTGGACATGCTCCTTTGAAATATGTGTGTGTTCAGTTTGCTGGGGGCTACGTTTTCAGGATTGGAAATGGCTTTTGAAAAAGGAGGAAGTTCTGTTCCCTTTAATATGACATTATAAAAATTATATTTCCAGTTTTATTTGTGAAAACTGATTGAATATGCAGCCTATTTATGTAAGTTACATATTATAAAGTTTTATTTCGAAACATGAAAAAGCAACCAAACACTTCTTATATTTATGTATTTTAATTGGAATATCAATTTATACTGTGACACGTCAAAACATATTGTTTTAAGCTGATTTCAGACAACGCTATACTATTATGATATAAGTATAGCAAAGAAGGACCTAATGTTAGCAAGCCAATAATATATAGAATGTGAATCTGTTCATAACAATGTATGGAGCGCGATATTGTTGTGCTATGAGCTATATACTATAAGCTATTATATTATAGCGTAGTCTGAAATCAGCTTTAAACTTATCAAAGCCAATGTAATTCTACGATATAAATTACCTTACAGACTTTTTTTTATACTTATGCATTCCGTAAATCTTTTGTAAACCGGTTTTGTCAATCAAATGCCTGAACTCCTGAAGATGAGTGTTTAAGTAGGTATAAGGTTTTCTCTATGAAAATATGACATTATCAGGATTATACAACAACTCTGACAATATCGACCTACTAACAACCACCATCAGTCTACAAGATTTAAAGCCACATCACAAAACAGGCCGTTTTACATTTCAATAACACCACTAACGGGCGAAGGACGTATTTCACTGATCCCAGAAACACACACACACACACCATACATACAGCTACTTTTATTAAGCCACCCTGTGTGTGTACTCATGTATAATGCATCCAGACTTTAGCTATTATTCATTGCTGTATTCCAAACTTTTGCTTGTGATATTAAAGATTTGTGGACGGCATTGGATTACATAAGTACTGATTCTGTCGCTACCTATTCATGTGCGCCTGGTATGCCTGGTTTGAGCGGCTTGCAATCTGATATAAGGACGGCATGATAGAAGTATTGGAAGAGATTATTTTTGGGATAGATTTTATTCATATGAGCCGAAGAGGTTTATGCTGCAAATTTTTTTTACGCAAGTCTGATATGAATAGTGAAGTATTATGGAGCAGGAGTTTTAACAAAACTGTGACGTTCAGAAATATTTTTGAAATAAGAAAAAGGAATAGGTATTTATTGAAAAACACTGGAATTTGAATCACGTAACTTAATAAAAGACCCAAAAGAAACGTGGAAATAAGGGCTGGAAAATACGTTATCAACCCACCTTACATTATGTCCTACAAGGTCTAGTGTCTCTAAAAAGAAAATACCAGCATACAGTAACGACACCACAAACATTAGTTGAAATTCAAACACGTAATGATTCCAACCTGAAACGGTCTACAGCCGAATCGTACGATAAAATTTAACATAAAAATTCTAAACGTTCACCAAACTTAAAACACAATAAACAGAAGGTACAGAATCGTTTTCGTTCACCTCACAATAAAGATATCATAGGACCGTTGGAATGGTCCACGTATATAAAATAAACAATGTCTGTAAAGAAGTAAAAAGGTATGAGGAGATATTTAGGTTTCACGTCGAAAGTTTATGGCGTAATATCGTTATTTCTCATGATTGCGAGTGAAATTGCCTTTTTGGGAACGGTTAGTTTCTGTACGCGTTTTTTTCTTTCATTCTTTCTTTTCCCCAATTATTTTTGGGCCACGGCAAGGAGTTATTTCATAGAAATAATTCAGGGGCTCATGGAGGCTCCCGGGAGTTACGGACAATTCTATCAAGAAAGGGACAAGAACTCAAAATGATTTTTGTGGAAACTGGTTATCGTTTTTCTTTATCGCTGGTCTGTTACGTGGCTCTCACAAGTTTCTGTTCGCCTGGTACTCTCAGTTGAGTTTGCCTTTCTGCTTAAAATATAATTCGGTCGATTGAATTTCGCTATTCCGGTTCAATTACGTATCCGTGATTGACCTAGTTGGCTTGGTTTAAAATGCTTTTAGATACCTCGTTTTTATAGAACCTTGCCTGAATGGCTTTATTCAGATTCATTCTGTAAGTTACAAAAAAACGATTTCTCGCACATGCTTGTGATGATATTTTTTTTTTCACTGGTTAAAAATGAAAATGGTTAATTTTGCAATCAGACTGATATTTATGATTTTAAGGAACATTTTCAACTATAGTTCATTATTAACATCATATTTAATAATACATATTTCTGATGTACGAGTATATAAAACGTAGATAACAAAAATGAAACTCATTAAAATCCACACACGATCGTCAATGAAACCGCTTGTAAAACGAGATATTTCTATTTCAACAATAATTACTAATGGAATGCGGTTTGTGGCCAACACTCGCGTGTGGTACAGCTGCCGTTAATTTATATACACGACGTATTACTTGGTACACTATTATTTGGTAGCTTTGAAATGTCAATCAGGGAGTTATGAAATTACGAGTAGGTTTACATGTCGGTATATGATGGATTATTTTGGTTATGTGCTGCGTCGTTCTAAATTGGTGCTTTAGGAATTAGTTTGTGTATATTTATAGAAGGGATATGAACAATTTTGAATAAATGAGAAAAAGCGTATGATTTTCAATATTGAAGCCAAAATCATCCATCCCGCATGACGAGAACCTCGTGAAAGCCGAGAGAAAGAAGCTTTTACAAATAAAAAAATAAATCTTGACTTGGCGCCAACTCCGGTTGGTTAGTTGGCTCAAGGGCCTGATTCAGAAGGCTTTACTCCTCGATACGGCTTGCTAAGTAAGGAGGTTCCTGTCTCTGGAGCTCTAACTACCGGTAGCTTAGACCCTGCTTCATGCCGGCGAATAAGCATTCTTATATTTTTTAATTATTTATTGTAATTTGGCCCATGACGTGTGTCCAAATAGCTAGAGCATAATAATGTACTTTTTTCATGATATATATTTCCTGTTACATTTCAAAACGAAGTGACATAGAGACTTGTACAACTAAAGAACAACGACATACAATTTTACATTAAAGTATCATTATCAATTTGCCCCGCCATTCTCTCAAAACTTTAAACATTAGATCCTAATTTTCCAATATACTTTTTGTTTTATATCTTAAAAGAATCAGAACTTTTGAAGCTTCAACTTTTCTCCATCAACTTTGTCTCAAAGACTTTCGTCTAATGATCGATGGACTGTCAATCAAGGCAGTGGTGTGACAAATATTTTGCGATACTTCAACTTACGTACTTATCTACTTACGCATAAAAGAATCTGGGCTTTCTCCTTTGTGAAACAGATTTGCTAATATTTTATTTGTTAATGTTCTGTGGCCGTTTTTAGAGTTAATGGTGTGGAAATATTTGGGCAGTGATCTTTTTGGTGTAATTAGTGTTTGTAAGCCAGTTTTTCGTCAGCTCAAAAATAACTAGTTACTAAGTCAAATCGCCGAAGAGCTACAATGTCACAGTAATAGTATTTCAACGGTAAATTCTAGGTAATTCTGGTGACTGGTTCCGTCGTTTACGAAACGACATTGAAATGCTAGTGTTGTGAAATTCTGGCTTCTTATTAGTGCTTTGAGTTGCAAATAAGCTACTCTTGAGTAGTGTCCTGAAAGTAAGGTATCCAGTTAAACAAAATCAACATAAAAAATAGTATCTTCTTTTCTTATAATAGTAAAACTAGCACTCCACATAATTATCTATATACAGTGTGTCCGGGCACGGGTTAGCGATATTTGAAAGGGATATTCTAGGCTCTATTTCATCGACAAAAATGCTTTAAAAAAAATTCTTACTCCAAAACTTCGCGAATGGCAGCCATTTTAATTTTTTGGTCTGTCGAACTGAGGAAATACAAATATCTTTGAATCCAAGAGACCTACATTCATGCAAATGACTTTATTGCAAAGTTAAATGTCGAGGCTTATCAAAAACTTACAAAAGTTTCCTAAATAATACGTAAAATTAACCAAAAAACATGGGCAAACACGAAAATGTACACAAAAATTACTGAATAATTTCACATTTTTAACTCTAGCTCGATAAGTACCCCTGAATTTTGATAAGATTTTTGCATTAAACAAAAATTATTTGAGTTTGGCTATAAAAAGATATCAAAATGATCACTCTACGTTAAGTATCTTAGGAGTTATTCTCACTTGAACATCACCCTTACTTAGCGCATGTACCCCAATATTACAGGTGTCGTATTCTTTGGTCGAGCTAAATGGTACCAACGAATATTTATCAGCTGGAATTATTGATCACCATAATCCATAAACTGAAATGGTACATTTTTTTTATTATATGAAACCACTTCTTGGAATTATTGCTGCGGGGCGAGACGGAAGGCTGATATTCAAGTGAGAATAACTCCTAAGATACTTAACGTAGTGTGATCATTTTGATATCATTTTATAGCCTGACTCAAATAATTTTAATTTAATGCAAAAATCTTATCAAAATTCAGGGGTACTTATCGAGCTAGAGTTAAAAATGTGAAATTATTCAGTAATTTTTGTGTACAATTTCGTGTTTGCCCATGTTTTTTGGTTAATTTTACGTATTATTTAGAAAACTTTTGTAAGTTTTTGATAAGCCTCAACGTTTAACTTTGCAACAAAGTCATTTTGATGAATGTAGGTCTCTTAGATTCCAAGATATTTGCATTTTATTGTACACACCCCAGTTCGACGGATTAAAAAATTAAAATGGCTGCCATTCGCGAAGTATTGGAGTAAGAATTTTTTTAAAGCATTTTTGTCGATGAAAATGAGCCTAGAATATCCCCTTCAAATATCGCTAACCCGTGCCCGGACACACTGTATATAAAAGAACAGGGGTTTTTCTTTTGACACGACTACAGCCGAAACCGCTAAACGCAGAAACTTGAATTTTGGACAGCATTTGCAGTCTACCATGTAGATTGGCAATAAGATGGGATTTTGCGAAAATCCTTCTCTAAGGGGGTGAAAAGGGGTGAAAACGTTTGTATGAAAAATCTTATTCCTTGGGTTTATAAACTTGAAACTTACCACGAATGAGAACACACGTAAATAAATAAGATTAGCACCATTATTTTTTTAAAACTACCCTCCATTGGTAATCTAGGGGTTGTTAAAGTTTGTATGGAAAAATCATAACGCGTGAGCTGAAGAATTTGAAAATCAGTATTTATATACTAGATAAGAATTAATTAAACACGTGTTTTTGGATTTTTCAAAAATCACCCCGCAAGTTGGTGAAAAGGGGTATTCAAGTTTTAAGGGGAGGATATTAAACCAGCCAAACGTAGAAACCTGAATTTTGAATGATAGTGGCAGTTTATAATGTAAGTAGCATTAAGAAAGGATTTTGCGAAAATATACCTCTAAGGGGGTGAAAAGGGGTGAAAACCTTTGTATGCAAAATCTTATTCTTTGGGTTTATAAACTTGAAACTTGGTACGAATGTGAGTATAAGTAAATAAAAAAGATGGACACTATTTTTTTTTCAAAAATACTCTCCATTCTTGGGTTTTTCGAAAATCACCCCCTAAATTTTGAAAAGGGTTGATTAAGTTTTAAGGGAATGATTTACTGCTTGCTTCGATAAATTCTAAACTGGGCATAAATTATCTCTCAATCGAATAAAGGATACGTAGGTATTTAATATTTTTTTTAAATTAACCCCTAGCGTTTTTTTGTTTGTTTGTATTGAATAGGCCCTGAAACTACTAGAGATTTTCCAAAAGTATCCTATAAGGAGGGTGAGTTGGAATTAAATTTACTGAGTTCGAAATTAGAAACACGCGCAGACGAAGTCGCGGGCAAAGTGCTAGTTCACAATATTATGTCCTATGTTCAGTTGGACAGACACATCTATACGCCATGTTGAATAATAATTGATTTAGAAGTATTTTTAAATACGAATGTATTTTAAAAACCTCCAGTATTTTTAGTATCATTTATATTTTTATGTACTAATGATGTTTTTCTTCTTGTTTTCAGGTAAGTCTCGATCTGTCGATGACGCAACCAAGGAGGACCCATGTCTTACTGGTAGGCCTCACATATTTATATATAAATGTTGTATTATATTGTTTTACGCATTTTGCCAGTTTTTTAACAAATTGTGGAGTCAAAATATTGAATCGACTGATTCAAAACTGAAAGTTTCGAAACAAATCGTATGACAAAAAGAAAATACAAAACGATGTCTTCATTCGTACGTAAAAAAAAAACAACCTTCATGTTAACTTATGTGCAAAAATCTTGCATTTGCAAACACAATACTCTTAAATAATTTCAACGAACTCAAATCCAAAGAACAAACTTAATAAAAATAACAAAAAAAACATTAAAATTATAAATCCAGTACTTTTACTGTGTACTTAAATAAAACTTTCCAACACCAATTTATAAATCAACAACTTTTAAGCTGTATTGTAATAATTAATTGTCGTAAAACTTTGCCAGTCGGTTGCGCCACTTTGGCAGTCATGGTTCCCATAGGTATGAGCTCCTCTTTCGTTACTGGCTAATTATAAGCTAGCTTTCCTGTGCGTCTTTAATAAGTAATACTACGCCACTACGCCCCGGTTTTTAGAGCCGCTGCTCACACCGAAGAGGTTTCACGCAGTGAAATGTCTAGCTATCTATACGAGAACTTCTGGTTGCAACCGTGACAGCAAGACTCACTCATTGACTTTACAACATTTCTAGTAATAAATACTAAGTAAGTAGTAGAGATAACAAGGACTTACATAGTATTTATTACTCGAAATGTTGTAAAGTCAACTAGTGAGTCTTGCTGTCACGGTTGCAACCAGAAGTTCTCGTATAGATTTCTCTGCGTTTTGTATCTTTTTAGATATTAATTTAATAAATAAATAAAAGAAAACAGTAAGTACATATTCTTACTGTTTTCTTTTATTTTTGGCAAAAAAAGTAATACACAAGTGAACGTTTCTTATAACTGTTACTAGTATGTTTTCAACCAAAATCGTTTTGGTCTATTAATCCAGAATGTAAATAAATTATGTAGTAGTATATAATTATATAGGTATTTTTTGTGGTTGATATGGAGTGTGATGGAAAATTACACATTGAAATATAGATTTATATCATTTTATTATTTTTCGTAGCTAAATAGTTATATCAAATAATAAGATCTACCTGGTTCAGCCGCTCTTGCCGGGGTTGGTCTATGGATAGGTAAACATCTGTCATAGCGAGTTTCCTCCGTGCCTCGGAAAGTATGTAAAGCCATTGGTCTCACCTGTCATTTGTAGATCTTTGACAGTCGTTACTATAAGCAAGAAACTCTAAAAGTCTGACAACCAGTCGATAACTAAATTACTATGAAGTGGACAAAATTTTTGAAATCTTTAACATTGAAAACCTTTCAGGCTAACATAAAAAAAAAAAATCAAAACAGCCACCGAACCAACGCCTATTTCTAAACTGTTTACCATTACACGTATTCTGTTTAGTTCATAAGAACCTTTTTACCTAAACGACCTACAAGACATGATCGAACGTGACCTACATTCTAGTACCAATAAATAAATTCCCACGTTCGGTACGGTGTGACAAAGGATTAACTTTAATATGAATCGAGCCTAAACAACAAGCTTTTAATAAAATAGCAACACAGCGATAGCTTGGCTCATGAAATTTATATTAACACCCGAGATTGTCCCGCGATGTTGCCAGTACTGGCGTTTTTTTCGCTTTTAAGGCGCACTGGAACAAAAAGAATGCTTAGTAGGTTAAATTAAATTCTGCAATGACTCTCTGTGATTTATGGTAGCCTGGTAGCGCTTGTTGACTAGGAAGTGGTGATCGTTGGCGATTTTTGTTGGAAAAAAGGTTTAAATGTGTAAGTAAGGGTTTGAACGGGTTTCTTATTACAGATTTTGTAATCTTAAGCTTATTCGTATCGGAAAAATTACAAACCCTTTCTGAACTTGTCGATTTTAAACTCTTTTCATTCTTTCTTCGATTTCGTGTCCATTAACAATACAGTGCCTATATGTACAATGTAGTAATATGAGAGCTTCATATACATTATAGAAAAATATAGTATTAAAGTAGTCTAAAAATTCTAGAAGGTCAATAAAGCAATTAAAGGACGTTATCCTCACAATTTTCGTCCAAAACAATCACTTAAGCAGATTGAATTAAAACCCTGCAATCGCTCTTTTTGATTTATGGAATCCTGGTACCCTCAGTTAGTTACGTTGATCAGGTTCACTTGACAATATTGATTGATGAACAACACCATGAAGTTTTCAGACTTTGCGAAAACAATCTTGAGAAGAATATATTATCAATGGATTTTTGTTTGTTGACTACATTTTTTGTCTTGTCTCATCAGGGCTTTATAAAATTAGTTTTAAACAGAAAAGTGATAGTAGTTTTATTCTAGAAACACTTAATTACACACATTAAGATGTTTTCATCTATTGTAAGAATAATAATTAATATCTAAAAACACTGTCTAGTCTTTTGAAACTAACCTATTATAAGACTCAGCAAAACGTATCACGTAAAACAACTACCGTCTACATACCGATCATAAAACAATACTTAAAGTTACGTCAATAATTTTGACTGATGCCAAAACTTCCGACCATCCACTAAAACAAATCCAATCACCTTCACGTCATTGCACACACAAGATAATAATAGGAACGACGTAAAAACTTGTATAAAACACCAATAGCCAGTATCGAAGTTCTGTTCACCTAGTACTTCATCCAAGTTCCTAACTAACTTCTTTCGTTATATTTTGCTTCGTTCGTGCCATCGTTACGGGCGATCGTGACTGCGCTGATTAATTCATTCGTAGAGGGGAAGGGGGGTGTAGGCTATTGTTTTTCCCTCTTTTTAGGTTATTTGGCTTTGATAAATGAATGGGAATTTGTCTATTGTGGTGTAGACGGGAGATAAATTGTAAGGTTCTTAGTAACAGCCTATTGATGTCCGGCTAAGACAGTTTTGTTGTCCGTACTTATTTGAGAGTTACTTGATATTGATGATCCGCTTTGTATGGTTGAACACTCAATTTGGGGTGTATCTTTGTGTTATCTTTTACTTTTTTGGCGTTTTAGAATGTGCTTTGTGATGATTTTTCTTAAGCGATTGTCTGTTTTGACATTAATGATTAATGTTTTATATCAGTGCCCTATGTTTTGTTTGGTTATCTTACAACAAACTCCAATTTATTATCACGTCTAGTTTGTTCTGTTTTCAGACGTTTGGATAAATTACCAATTAAGTTTTAAACATTATAATAATTTTATGAAGCACACTATCAAAATTGTCAATAACAAAATTGTTCCCTACACAACACATCTATCTACCAGGAGTTCATACGTCGATAGTAGTACCATACGAGTAAATAATTCAGCATTCTACCTTAGTCGACATGACCTTTGCCAGAAACCCAAAATTTTTCCTACCTAGGCAATGTCTAGTTATTATCATGTCTAGTTTGTTTCGTTTTAAGAGAAAAAGAGACCTTAGGATAGTTACTAATTAAATTTAAACACTATAATTTTATGAAGCACACTATCAAAATTGTCAATAACAAAATTGTTCCCTACACAACACATCTATCTACCAGGAGTTCATACGTCGATAGTAGTACCATACGAGTAAATAATTCAGCATTCTACCTTAGTCGACATGACCTTTGCCAGAAACCCAAAATTTTTCCTACCTAGGCAATGTCTAGTTATCCACTAAACAGTGTATTTTATGTAACACAGCACCGAACAGAATACAAAGTTAGATTTTCTTTAGAAATAGGTACTAGGAGAACAGATCCCTATTGAGATCTTCCGCATTTTCTCACATTTGTATTCAAATATTCTACCCTTTGCGAATACTTGTCCAATGATTGTAAGTTTTGAATTCTCTGAAGTTCGAGATCTTTAATATGATTAGCTGCTGAATAATAGTGTCACTCGATACTTGAGACTGTATTATCTTTGTTGCAGACTTTAACACTTTGTTTACAAGGAAACAAAGTTGTTGAATTTTGAAAGAGGGGACGCTTTTGTTGAAACGGTACCTAAAGTAACTTATCTGAATGAAAAGAACGTCGTTAGATGCTAATTGTAGGAAATTGCAGGACGCACTAGAACATTCATACACAGACAATAAATCAAATTAATAGAGAAAGTACTAAGATTATTTGTGCATTGTCTGTTCGGCGTGGCGGTCTAAGGTGGAGGCCTATGTTCAGCTGTGAACGTCTTGCGGTCTGATGATGATGACTTAAATTTGCTGTACCAATGTTTAAAGTCATTATTTCTTCCGCCTATTGATCGGCTTTCGGTCTCGCTGAATTCTTGTATTTTACACAAATTGATGAGTAACGATCTTTGTAACAAAGTTAGGTCTCAAATTCAAGAATCTAAAACGTAATATTGTAAAGCACAAAAATTGCTTATTTTTAGCGATCCCTGATCCTGTTGGATTAGTCAATGCTTAAAAACTCTGAAACAATAATTGTACAAAACAAGACATAATCCCACAATATGCTAACTCATGTTTTACTGCTCAATAAAAAGCATTGAAACGTAATGAAATATATGGTTCACAAAGTCTATTGTTCCATCATTGTCTAACAAACACACTGAAAATTTTTCATCGGAAAACAATATCCGTCATCGCAGGCCTATTAAATCCTCGGTTCTAAGTGCAAATATCAGTATTGGACGGTTAGGCTATAAAAACGCCAAGTGTCATGACGTATGGTTGCTGTGTATGACCAGTATCGCGTATGGTGACGTATAACACCAGCAATGTAAACTGTGCGATGTTTAAAAATCGTTTGTGTTTCGTTTTTGTTTTTAGGTGGCCTAATGTTTGGGTGCCGTGTTTTTTGGAATGTTTTATTCGCTTAGAATTTGATGGGATTACACAAAAGTTGTATCTAAGAATGGTTGAATAATTAAGTATATATTTGTTGTGATTTAATGAAAAAGCTAGCTGTTGTAGAATTATTAATCACGATTTTGTTACAAATGTATTTTCTATACAAGTATCTGTGACTGACAATTTTGCGTGCTTATTGCGAACAATTTGTTGTATTTTGCTGACTTTAGACCTACTTCTTTTAGTAAATTCTTACCCAATTATAAATACTCTCAATATCCATGTTCAATTTAACACTTCACTGATCAAAATTAATCACAAAAATATTGACACTTCAAAAAATCTGAAAAACTTATAAATTTTCTAAGAAACGGAAATTCGCAAAATCAAACGAAATCGTTTACTATCAGATACGTTCTGTGGGCAAACAAAATCTTAAATAGTACCTACAGTTAAACCTTTGTCAGAGTAACTCTACAAACGCTTTGAACTCGACTAAAACCACATCCATCATTTCATTCCACTTGTATTTGTTGTATAAACCTCTTCGTAGTGATGTGCAAGTTCGATAAGTCGATGTTTTTGTCGATATTATTATTTGTTTTTTATAATTTAAAAAACCAAAGTGTTATAAAATATTTGAAATTTATTTTTGGCCCTGTTCTCAAAGTTGGTTACCACCAACTTTGAGAACAGGGTCCAAAATGTCGGTAGTTACAGCTAAAAGATTAATTCCTGTGTCCAAGAGTGACTTGCTGTATCAAGCCCTTGGTCCAGTCGCGTAATGAGAACCTCAGGTATTGATCAAGGCTCTTCGCTATACGTCGATTAATTGTAGCGATTATCAATACAATAATAGCAAAGTCCACGTCCCACATGGTGCCACAATCTCGTATTCTAAATTATAATACTTGACTTTTGACAATTTTCAGCCTCCACGACATTTTTGTCCCGAAGAATATTTAAAGTGATATTTCAATGTTTTACTATTTGCTAGTTTTTAAATTATAAAACTTCACACGTAACAGATAATGCAAAACTATTTCCTCGACAGATAATCCAACAGAATGAACATAAACGAGCAGAATGAACCCACATTTTGTAATGTTAAACTACCTAGTTATTAAAAGTTACTTATTTATGCCAGAATTTAGTTCGTTTTAAATCATCATCTGTCTAGCCATTTCCCAAACATGTTGAGTCGACTTTAAGTTAAACTAGATGCAGTTAAATACGAGTATTTAACAGGGAATTGTTACATTAAAATACCTAGTTAAATCCTACTTTTTGTACCTACTTACGAAAATATGAATTTTGTTTAAGTTGGGTTGTAAATTATTGTGTCATAATTAGCTAAATGTTGTAGCGTTTTTTTTTTCTTGGGTTTATTCCGAATGGTTTGTTAAAAGCATATCGGAATGGGGCCAACTATTTGATAAGTAGTTAGGCTAACTATTTATTAACAAATAATTTACTTTCCTGCTGATCAACGCAAACAGAAACAACTGGCACGAAGTCAGTCAAAAGTAAGCGGAAGCATCAGTATTAATAATCAAAAATATTATTCAATCGCAGTATGTAAAGCAAAGTATAAATCAAACGTTTTCTTAACATAATTCCGACTGAACTTTCCAACACCAACAAAACCAACGTTTCAATTACAAATTAAATGAAAACTCAAATATAATTAAAACAACATATGTAATTCCAAATTCTAATCTCAACACGAAACGTTTCGATAAAATTAAGCTCAAATCAATTCTAAGTTTAACATTTGTAACATTAATTGGCTTTATCGATTACTCGGATTACAAGACCGTACTCGATAGTCGCCATTGAACTTCAAACGCTAATTGGGCCATCCCTAGTTCAGTAATGTTCGGTGCGTAGGAGGGGAGACCCTCTGACGTCATAGCCAACCTTCACCCAGGTATAAGCTTCATATTAAATTTATACAGAGTACGATAATATTTTCTTTTTTTTTCATTTAACGAGGTGTTTCTTTGTTGTTCTTTTTTTGTTTTTGAGGCGTTGTTAGATTAAATTAATAGTGTAGCGAAATTCGGTTTTGAACGATTGTTTTTTTTTAATACGCTTAGTATCATTCGTAATCCTACTTCTTTAAAAATAGAAGACCTGACAAACAAAGAGATCTCTGAAAATAGATACACGAGAAGGGGCTTAAAGCTAATACCATTGATCTTCCAACAGTTGAGATAATTCTCCACAAGACACAGAATACATTCATCTGGTACATTTCCACGATATAACAAAATATGTCATGTTTTCTGAAGCAAAAATAGTGATCGAATATATCTGTAGCGACATGGACAATGGAATCGAATTAGCAGAACACAAGACACAATCAGTGAATCAAAATGATAACAGAATATTTTCTTTGCGAAGAAATACTAGATAGGCTAATGAAATTGCAGACGTTTTTATTGAATGACACGGGTTTGTGAGTGAACGGTGAATGTTATTTTTTTTTCAGTCTTATAAGCTGTACAATTAAGACTTATATTCTGAAGAGTTCAGTTTGTGTCAGTTTGTTTGTAGAAAGTAATCTTCAAAACTACTGTGCTGATTTTTGAATTTCTTTCATTAGTAGAAATATACCACTTTTTTCTTGTTATTATTTTTTAATTTGGAGTTCATAGTAACCAACTATAAGATAGTTGACTCTTCAACAAGAATGTAGCAATACATTAAACGAAGTACTATTAAAACAGCATTTTTTTAAAGAAAACGTTGTCCCATACTTGGAATTGCTCTTGTGCCGTGAGTGCGTTTTGCAAACATAAACAACGAGCCTGGATTTTTGTCGCGGAATTAAAACTAAATATTTTTCATAACATTTTAATCACATAAACATTTAAAATGATCATAAACCTACTTATTGTATTGTTTCTTAGTTTGAATCGTTCTTTTTACCGTCTTAAACATCTTTTTCCGGTAAAATGAAGAAAAACAAGCAAACACCAAAACTTATTTGAAGTGCCTTCACAAATAAATATTCAAAGTACATTATATACTGAGACGTTAGTAGCACATTCCCTGAAGAGAAGAGTTATAAGGGTAGTTTGTAGGTGACACATCAAGGTTCAGGGTCGGACTCAGGACAATATAAAATAAACAGGATGAAAAATTTTCAGCTGAAGGTATAAAACACAATGAGCATACATTTATTACAAATAGATTTTTTTACAATACTCAATTTGTCGTAAAAAAAGAGATTGAAATAATAATTTATAACTAAAGCTCTATTTATTCAGCAATTTTCAGACATGTTTGCTTTTGCAAATTGCAATCAGCATAAATAATTCTTTTGATACAGTGTCAACAATGTATGTCAATGTTTGACGGCACGCTGCGTGTGCTGTCAAACATTGATTGACAAATTGTACCCTTAACACGAATTTTCAGTATTTGAGACGTAAAGTAAACTGGAACTTTGACAATTTCAAATGGACAATTTTCAAGGAAAAAATTAGTTCCTTCTTCGCACACCAGAGGCGCTGTTTCATTTTTTCATACAAGAAAGGCTGTAAATACTGGAAAGACGCTGTAAAGTAAGAGTGAAAATTCATGCTATGGGCACTGACTGTAATTTCCAAGTGTGGGTCAACGTTTAAATAAATGTTATTCAAAACTCCCAAGTTCATCCCTGCCTTCCCACGTTAACGGACTAGAGCATACTTAAATCGAGCCCCGATTGTTATCTAAAAGTTCTCAACTAAAGGTGTTACTTTTAAAGTGTTTAGAGTGTATAAAAGCAAGTTTTATTGTAGACGGAATGGACTGCAACGTCAATAGAAGTTTATTTCTTTATTTTTATATACTTGGACGAGGAAAATTATTATATCTCTTTTTAGTATATTAAAATGTTTCGAGCAGTTTTTCTTTATTTGTATTTCTCCTGTATTGTGTATGCCTTTACAAACTCCCATAGAAAAACACCCAGACCCGGAACAACTGTAGGTTATATAAATAGTTGTTCCGTACCTACGGTAATTGAAACTGCGACCCGCAGCGTTTCAGACTATTGCTGAACCACTGCACCAACCATGCCGTTTGCGTCAATTTCCATCAGAATTCAGCCATAATGTCGTCTTGAGGATGACTTTACGTAGGAATAAATAGGCTATAATGTTGGAACATAAGTCTTTTCTCTGTGAGAAAGACAAATATGACAGTTATACTTTATAGGTATATTTTTATATTGAGCACAAATTAATAGTTAGTTTACCTTCATGAGTAACTGAGCTTAAATCCTAAAACTGCGATAAAACAAATAGAAGATAAAATCTCAAGATTCAACTTTGACATTAAAACTATGACGACAGCCAGCGAAGCCACAAAGAAAGTTCCAGATTAAACTAGAAAATTCAACGTAACAGAAAACTTAATTATTCCATCGGCCAATTCAGCAAAAACATTCCTTATATAATTTATTCGCTCCGAAAACTCAGCGACGTACCGAATTTGGTGCAAGCGTAAGCCATGCACCACTTTTGACAGTGTGCCAACTTCGGAAACCGGTTCAGACCGGTTAAATTCGGATATAACCAGACCAATCCAATGTAACAATGCAAAACTTTGTGGATGTACAAAAAAAAACTATAAAAAAGGTTTATTTAACTTTTGGAGTCGTTTCAAATTAATTTTGGTTGTTATTTTTGGCAATATAGTGAATTTATTGGCTGTGTTTATAGTATTGAGGATAATGGAAAATACATTTCAAGTGGCTATCGTGATAAAATGGAGGTATCAATTTCATTTGTTTTGTACTTTGGGATATTGTTATTTCTTTCTGCTATGAAAGCGCATACAGTTTAGGTTTTGAGGCTTTGCTCCACTAATTCTTAATATCCGGTTTACCGAGCTTTGCTCGGTTTTTAAAATGTCTATATCTTGGAAACCGAGCTTTTCTCGAACCTGGGACCTTGATAAATCGATTCCTTGAGCCGAAAAACCCCTAATCTGTAACTTTCATGAAAATTCTTGGAGCCGTTTCCGAGATCCTGATTATATATAAATATACAAGAATTGCTCGTTTAAAGATATTAGATACGTTTCAGCATGGGGGTGTCGATGTTAGGTTTTCAACTGAGTTTCTATTCAAAACAGGACTTCAACAGAGGGTTGATATAACCGATTTCTACATGGTTTAATTTGCATGCCACGCTCTTGAATATAATGATTTGACGTTATAATAATTCCAATATTGTTCTAGGTTAATAATATCGCAAATACGTGTAATGTCTACTTTTTCTAACCATAGAATATACAAATTACCACTAACATAGATACTACCCTCATTTCGCTTAAACTAACGTATCTCCAACTTACAAACCAACATATTTATCACGAGCAACATTTACTAGGAAAGTTAACAACCGAAAAGTCTGTAAGAAAACTCGATAAATCCAACTTAAGTTTACATTGACGTTTTTATATGAGCACGGGCCTAAAGACGGCTAATGAAACTCCAACGAACTCGGGAAGAACTTTGTTATTGCCCCATACTTCATGATTAGACGGGAACGAACGGGATCAAGACTGTCACAATAAAGATAAGATTTCATCAATTGGCCTTCTTAGAGATTATCTCGAGTTTAGGACAAAAGATTTTGGGTCTTCGGGTTTTTTATTCAAGGTGGTTTTTATTTTGCTGTGCTTGGGTATTTTGTTATTATCTCAAGCCTAAAGAAATTTTAGGGGAAACTTTTTAAAAATCTGATGACGGTGGAAAAATCTATGCTACGCTTGCAATTTTGTAAAGTCAGCCGCGAATCTTATGCTAAATTATTTTTTTTAAAAAGTGCCTTTCCACAAGGCATTTGGTCAGCCACAAGGCATTTGCTAGCCACAAGGCATTTGATCAGCAGGTCAACCTATTCGAATCTCAAAATTTACCAATCGAACATAAATCTTCCAGTATTATGATAAAGTTAAAGAAAGTGATCAGATCATAAATCTTTTAAAGAAAGTGGACAGATTGAGGTATGTTGATATGCTGGCGTCAGTATTTGAAAACATAAATAAGGAAAATAATAAATTTGTAGACTGTTGAACTTGTAGGATGGGCTCGCTGGCGGTAGAAACTGGAGGATGTTCGGCGCTAATGAGACTTCGGAGTACTTTTCTTATTTCTTGTTTATTATAATACTGCTGGTTTCGGAATGAATCCCATAGAAAACTGCGCCTCTTTTATAGAAAGCTCTGACCAATCAGAATCCTTAAAATTTGCACACGTTCCTAATATTTTTCCCTTCAGCCAATCAGAGCAATCCAAATTTGCACACGGCACTAATGTGACTTTGTATGGGGAACTTTAATTTGGCAGTTTTCTATAGTAAACCTTCCCTTTTTGTTTTACAATTTATCTTATAGCCTAGGGGTTAACTTAGTCTATCTAATTACATAAAAACCTTATCAAAACCTTAAGTTTTAGACCTAAAAAATGGTAAAAAACTAAATTTACATCAACCTACAGGCAGAGACACCAAGTGCCAGAAATAGGAACTACAACGATTTATCACTGTGTTTGAGGGTATTTGTAAAATGTACACTTTTTATGACTACCTAACACTTCGCTTACATTTTCGGGACAAGTGGTGCTCCAAGCGGCAAAAATAGTGATCAATACAATTTCTCAATTTGTTTGACGGTATATGTAAAATGTGCATTTATATGTCTACCCAACTGTGGGTTTATTTTGTGGCATCAGCAGAGACACCAGGAGGGACAAATAAAAAACAGAACAACTTATCAATTTATTAGAAGGTACTTACAAAATGCACATTTCTACATTTACCCGACCCTTATTATTCATTATAACAATAGTTTTATTGTTTAAAACTATCCTCATCTCTAAGTACTACATATTTACAAGATTTGCTTAGTGCGATTATTATTCGTCGCTAACATTCTCCCCCACGGTGCGCAGCACATCATCTTCTTGAAGCGACGAAGCCGCGGGGACTAGCACGATGACCCGTCGTGTAGGTCGCCGAAGCACTCCGCCCGATGTCCTCACGTCCAGCACTCTGGTTCTTCCATCTGGCCCAGGGTACGCCTTGATAACTTCCCCTCGAGGCCATGAGTTTCTGGGTAGTGATGCGTCGACTATTAACACGATGTCTCCTTCCCTCGGGTCGGTTGTCTCCCTCCCTTTGATTTGCCTTGGCATCAAGAGCGGTAGGTACTCATTGATCCATCTCTTCCAGAAGTGGTCAGCAAGCCTTTGGGTAGTTTTCCAGCTTGGCCTCCCGATCAACTCTGTGTCGTCGAATTCTCCCGGCGCCATTGCTCCACACGATCTTCCCAGTAGAAAGTGGTTTGGTGTCAGACTTTCTTCATCTTCTGGCTCCATACTGATTGGGGTTAGAGGTCTGGAGTTTACTATGTGCTCTACCTCAGTCATAAGAGTATGAAGCACTTCTTCAGGGGGGTTTCTTTCGTTGAGCACTGCCGCTAGCGCCGTCTTGACTGTTCGCACGAGTCTTTCCCAGGCGCCCCCCATGTTTGGACTTCCCGGGGGAATAAATTTCCACTTGATGCCCCTTTCTTGCGCAGCCTCTTCCAGCTCCTTGCTTGCCCCAACGAAATTGGTTCCGTTGTCGCTGAATATGGTTTTTGGGGTACCTCTTCTTGCTGCCATTCGTCGAAGTGCCATTATCATTGAGCTGGTACTGAGAGAGGGTACCAACTCCAGGTGAATGGCTCTGGTTGTAAGACAAGTGAATAGCGCTCCCCAGCGCTTCTCGACTCTTCTCCCGATAGTGACCTGCATCGGCCCAAAGTAATCTACCGCAGTGCAAGCGAACGGAAACTGATGATGTTGCAGTCTCTCGCTTGGTAGATCTCCTGTCGGGGGCACCTCTGGCAAACTCTTCTTTGTCTTGCATCGCTGACAGCTGTGGGCAACCGCCTTTAAGGTCGCTCTTAGGCCCAGAATCCAATATTTCTGGCGTAGCTCGTTCATTACTGTGGCAGTGTTCCCGTGGAGAAACTTCTTGTGATAGTGTTGTATGATGAGGCGCGTGATTTTCTGTTTCCCATCTAGGATGATAGGATTCATTTTTCTTCTTTCTTCGCCTTGAAACTTCATTGTTCTACTTCTTAATTTAATGATATCGGCGTCATTTAGGTAGACGTCGATTTTCTTAAGCCGACTTGCGTTTTCCAAGGGTTTCTTTGACTTTAAATTCCTTATATCTGACTTGAAACTGTCATTCTGACTTATTTTCATTAATAATTCTTCTGCTTTTCTTAAGTGTTCGTCTTCCAGCGGTAGGTACAACCTCTTTTTCTCTTCGCTGACTGGTCGTTTGGCGATTTGTGTCTTCTTCTTCTTCTGGGATCTTCTATGGGGTCTCCAGGGCTCTTCCTTCTGACGGACGGCGGCGTTGGTTGCTTTACGGGTCTTCTTCAATAAGAGGCATGCGAAAGCAACCACTCTGGCCGTCACGCGCAGCAGTCGCTCCCAGCTCGAGAACCTCTCCAGATTGAGTAAGACCTCTTCAGCCTTTATCGCCGTCACTCTTTGCTTGTTCTTTTCTTCCAACATAGTACCCTCTGGTTTGAAGTCTTTATATGGCCACTCTTCTTCTGGTCGACGGAGAAATGACGGACCTTGGAACCACCTTGCGTTGTGATCGAATTCAGTCGGGGTTCCCCTCGTGGCGTCATCTGCTGGGTTTTCTTTAGTAGGTACCCATCTCCAGTCTTCGGGCTTGGTCTGCTCCTCGATCTCAGCCAGTCTGTTGGCCACAAAGGTGTTAAACCTTCTTGGTTCTGCTTTGATCCACTGAAGCACTGTGCTGGAGTCCGTCCAGTAGGTGCGGACTGTTGCTTCAAGTTCCATCTCTTCCTCTATTGTGGTTGCCAGCCTGGTGCCGAGCAAGGCTGCTTGTAGTTCGAGCCTTGGAATTGACACTGGTTTTGTTGGTGTCACTCTTGCTTTGCCGGCGATCATGGAGATGTGAATTTTATCACCAGGTTCAACCGTCCTCCAGTAAACTACCGCTGCGTATGCTTCTTCACTTGCGTCGGTGAATGTGTGCAGTTGCCCTTTTCTACTGCGGGGTGAAAAGCATCGTGGTATCCGAAGTCTCGTCAGCGCCGACACCTCTTCTAGGTACTTCAACCAGGCCTTTTTCTGGTTTTCGTTGATTACTTCATCCCAGCCAATTTTTGCACGCCAAATGTCTTGAATTAATTTCTTTCCTTGTATTAAGACTGGCGTCGCGAAGCCCATAGGATCAAAGGTTGACATTACGGCGCTTGTAACTTCTCTCTTCGTCGGAGTTTTTCTTCCTTCTAGAAGGTCTTGTGATGTATTGCGTAGACCAACATTGAACGCCAGCGCGTCTTCCTTCACCAGCCATCTTAGCCCCAGTGTCTTCTCCTCTTTGGTCAGTTGTAGGGAGTCTTCTTTATTAGTATCTTCTACTTCTGACAGAACCTTCGCGTCGTTGCTGGCCCAGCCTTTCAAATGGAAGCTTGCTACTGCGTGAATTTCCTTTACTTCTTTTGATATCTTCTTTGCTTCAGCTGTAGTTGGAAAGCTCTGGAGATAGTCATCCATGTAATGATTCCTTTCTATTGCTTTCACCGCTTCAGGATGAGTCTTCTTAAAGTCTGCTGCGTTCTTATTCATCACATATATTGCTGTTGCCGGTGATGATGCTGCCCCGAAGATGATTGAGGACATTCGAAACTCTTCAGGCTTGCCCGTTCTTCGACTTCCACGCCACAGGAATCGGAGGCTATCTCGGTCACTTTCTCTTACTTTGATTCGAAGAAACATTTCTTGGATATCAGCCATGACAGCCACTGGCCCTTCTCTGAAGCGCAGCAATACGCCGAACAATGATTGTAGTAAGTCTGGCCCTGATAACAAGGCGTCATTGAGGCTCTTCCCTTCATACTTGGCAGCTGCGTCGAAGACTATTCTTGGCTTCTTCTTGACTGGGTGCACGACGGCAAAGTGTGGTAAGTAAAATAATCTTCTTTTATTCGCAGACTCTGGAACCTTCTCTGCATATCCGTTTTCAATCAGGCTTTGAATCTGCTTCTCATAGGACTCTTTGATTTCTTCATCTTGATCCAACTTCTTTTCAATATTGACTAGGCGACTGAGTGCTTGTCTGTAGTTGTTGGGTAGGGACTCGTCTTCTTTCTTCCACAAGAGCCCTGTCTCGAATCGACCGCTGGCTAATCTCTTCGTAGTCTTCTCGAGGGTTTCTAGTGCTCTTCTATCGCTGTCATTAGTTGGTAAGCGATTCTGGACCCCAAGCGATTCTAACTGGAAGTGTTCTCTTATTAACTCTTCTAGATTCTGCTCTTCGACTGTAGACTTGCCATGGTGAATGAAGTTTACAATGGCATTTGTCCCTGATTCACATCCATGCAGCACCCACCCGAGGCTAGTGAGAGAAGCCACGGGATCGGCTGGCTTTCCTTTCTTCAGTCTTCTTGTAACTATGAGTCCCCAGTTGTCTTGACCTATTAACAGCTTGGGCCTTTCTGTGACGTAGAGAAGTTGCTCTTCAATTGTCTTCAGGTGCTGACAGTTCTTCACAGTGTTCTTGTTAATGCTTTGCTCTGAAAGCTTCAGGTCGTCGATGGTTCTTGCTATGATTCGCCTCTTGTCTCTTCTATGAGCCCCTTTTATCTTCAACTGGATCTTCTGAGAACTATCTTTCTTTATTACTTTCCCGCCGACTGTTTCGATTGCGAGAGTTTCTTTAGTTCCCTCGGCTCCGATCTTCTTGGCTATTGATGCGTCCAAGAGTGTGACTGTTGAGCCTTCATCTAGCAGCGCCAGCACGCGAGCGTGACCTTTCGGTCCGTAGAGATCCACTGGAATTATCTTCAAATAAATTTTCTCTTCCCCTTTGCTGCTGTGGATCGAGGCGACTGTCTCTTCTGATGCGCTTTCCTTGTCTTCTTTCTTTTCTGCTGACTCTGGTGGTTTTTCAGAGTGCAGGATAGTATGATGCCATCTTCTACACTTCTTGCAGACTGGAGCTCTACAGTTGATTCTTGAGTGCCTGAACCGAAGACACTTGAAGCATAGTCTAGCCTTCTTGATAATGCCCCATTTTTCATCTATGTTGGCTTCTTTAAACTTCTTGCATTCTATCACAAAATGCCCTTCTTCACAGATTGGACACGACTTCTTATATTTCTCTTGAGACACTTCTTGCACTGTATGTACAGGTTTTCTTGACCCTTTCTTTTGCTCCGAAAACACTTCAGGTGGAGCAAAGTCCCCGCACATGTCGCTTTCTATTTCTAGAAACGCTTCGATGAGTAGCAACTCTTGAATTTCTTCCTCCCTTCTGGTTCTGTGGTAGGCGAACCATCGGAATTTCATTGATGGTGGCATCTTGTCCACTATGGCCTTCAGAGTTTCAGGAGAACTGAGGTATTGCGACTTCTTCAACGCCTTGATGGTTTGGATGGCGTTCTTCACTCTGCTTGCGAAGACACATATGTCGCTTGGGTTCTCGCCCACTTTTGACAGGTTCTTTATCTTCTCTAGTTCTGCTAGTGCCAATGCCCCAGGTCTTCCGAATCTGGCTTCTAGTCCCTTGACAACTTCGCGTGGATCTTCAGCTGTAAACAGCAGGCTTTGGACGGCTTCTCTGGCTGCGCCTTGAATTGCTCTTCTGAGGCGCGCTAAGTTCTGCGCGTCGCTGAAGGAGGCAGCCCCGTCCTCATACGATCTCTTGAACGGCAACCATTCTTCACAGGACCCGCTGAAGTGAGGGAGCTCGAAGTGCTTCGGTGTTGCGAACATCACGTGACTTCTCGGACAGCTTGACTATAACTTGGGCTAACTCGTGGATGTCACTCTTCTTTTCTTCAGTTTCAGTCGGCCTGCTATCATTGCTAGGCTTGACCCCCGCTTGGATGAACCACCTCTCGACTTCTTGAGTTTGCTCGTACATCGCTTCTCCAGCACCATCTTCTTCTTCTGACTCTGCTGTTGCTAGTTCTAGTTCAGCCTGAGCCACTCTTGATCGCGCTTCTGCCAATTCCAATTCCCTCAGTGCCACTGTTAACTTTGCTTGCGCTTCTGCTCTCTTCCTATGCGACGAGCGGACGGACTGCGTGTCTATTTCGCGGGTCGGCTTCTTAGGGCGAGGCTGCTGCAGACTCCCTTCTATTGACGTCGGTACACTTCCTTCATCTCGACGTAACTTCACGGCAACACTTCTGTCTGGGTTCTGCGGCGTAGTGTTGTGGCTTTCTTCTCGGCGTGCGGGATCAGACGCTTCAACTTCCTCTTCCACGGTGCTGGCTAGGGGCGCGGTGCGAGTCGCTCCCCCCAATGCTGATTCCCTCCCGGCAGTATTTTGCTGACGAATAGACGACTGGTAGGCTCGTACGCTAGGCGGCGGCGATCTTCTAGTGAGCGTTGACCGACTTGTAATTGACGCGCTCGTAGTCGCCTCGCTTGTGGTTTCACTTGGCGTGCTTGCACTCCCGTCGACTGACGAAGTACTATCTCCCGTAGTCTTGGACTGCACTGATCCTGATCTTGTAGAAGGCATCTTCAGTTTTCTTGAACCCGATCCGGCTTCTCGAAGGACCACTTGTAGACTGTTGAACTTGTAGGATGGGCTCGCTGGCGGTAGAAACTGGAGGATGTTCGGCGCTAATGAGACTTCGGAGTACTTTTCTTATTTCTTGTTTATTATAATACTGCTGGTTTCGGAATGAATCCCATAGAAAACTGCGCCTCTTTTATAGAAAGCTCTGACCAATCAGAATCCTTAAAATTTGCACACGTTCCTAATATTTTTCCCTTCAGCCAATCAGAGCAATCCAAATTTGCACACGGCACTAATGTGACTTTGTATGGGGAACTTTAATTTGGCAGTTTTCTATAGTAAACCTTCCCTTTTTGTTTTACAATTTATCTTATAGCCTAGGGGTTAACTTAGTCTATCTAATTACATAAAAACCTTATCAAAACCTTAAGTTTTAGACCTAAAAAATGGTAAAAAACTAAATTTACATCAACCTACAGGCAGAGACACCAAGTGCCAGAAATAGGAACTACAACGATTTATCACTGTGTTTGAGGGTATTTGTAAAATGTACACTTTTTATGACTACCTAACACTTCGCTTACATTTTCGGGACAAGTGGTGCTCCAAGCGGCAAAAATAGTGATCAATACAATTTCTCAATTTGTTTGACGGTATATGTAAAATGTGCATTTATATGTCTACCCAACTGTGGGTTTATTTTGTGGCATCAGCAGAGACACCAGGAGGGACAAATAAAAAACAGAACAACTTATCAATTTATTAGAAGGTACTTACAAAATCCACATTTCTACATTTACCCGACCCTTATTATTCATTATAACAATAGTTTTATTGTTTAAAACTATCCTCATCTCTAAGTACTACATATTTACAAGATTTGCTTAGTGCGATTATTATTCGTCGCTAACAAAATTATACATTTATTTTTCTATGTTTTTTTTTAAAGATATACAATGATTAAATATTCTTTCACAAAAAGCATTAATAAATATGAAATGAGTGTGGAATTAACAAGGCGTCGCACACATTTTAAAAAGGTGTTTTTAATACTCTTGAAAGATGAGGAAAATTCCGTTAATTTATAAAAAGCCCGTCACATTTTCATCGTCTCATGTCTTTGATGAATAGATCATTTTTCCAAAGATATTATTTACGTTTGTAAATTGATGCCGAGTAAAGCGTTTTATAAGATACATTTTTTCATTTCTCTGTTTCTTTCTGTAGGATGTAAATCAAAGTTTACAAGGTTTTTTTCATTTTGTAGGTAGTTATCAAATCCATTTATGTTTTTTTTAAGAAAATGTACTAAT
This sequence comes from Agrotis segetum, assembly GCA_036375495.1. Classification (NCBI taxonomy): domain Eukaryota; kingdom Metazoa; phylum Arthropoda; class Insecta; order Lepidoptera; family Noctuidae; genus Agrotis; species Agrotis segetum. The sequence goes on along the minus strand of JAQSVV010000175.1, from coordinate 4,029,973 downwards.
TGGATTTCTTTTCACGAGCAAAAAAAAAGAAAATATCGGGCGCCATTAAGAGCGTCGTCGAGCCTACTTACGTAAAAGGCCCTAAAATTTCAGAAGGTCAAATGTTGCTAATGTCAGCTCATCAACAGAACAAACGTAGCAAAAGTTATTCCTGCAGATTTCCGGAAAATAAAACAGCATTACTGTAAAGCTGGGTCCGAATATGGGTAGGTACCTAATTACGTCATCGGGTCGCCATAGCCGAAAGCCAGCGATGCGTGAACAGCGTTGGACAGCAATTGTATCCATCGGACGGACGAATGCCGGATTTTATTCCCGCTACGTGTTAAGAATGTTTTTTTTCCTACGTTTTTGTCTCAAGCCATGTCGGATAATATTAAGGATTTTTATTGAAAAAGGTTATTGTTCTCTGGCGTGAGGCGGTACTTCGCTTTTTGATACGAAAGGTGTTTTAGGAGCCATAACTCGAGGGTGGAGGCTGGCAGCTCAGGGACGTGTATTTTATTGTGATCGCTGATATTTCTGAGAAATGTGAATTCTGGAAATTAATTCTGAAATTGTAGTCAACCTCAATTTTTATAAGTGCAAAAATTGTCGTGACGTCTTCAACAACAGCAAAACCAATTACAAAATAATCATTTGCGGTCTTCACAAAGTCTGTTCAAAATGAATGTGCACTTTGACTTTATTTAAATGTAACAAAATATGCCATTACTCATATTATATCAAAGGCTCATAGAACGGTTCCTTTATTAAAATCTTATCAAGGTCATATTTAGTTCCAAACGCCACAAAACAGGCGATCCATCTCCACTCATTTTTCCTTCTCCGCCACTTTCAATGTTCCTTACTTAGGACTGTCAAAGCAATTTATTGAGATCTATAGGCCCAAGTGACGATCTTCCAAGACTTATAGTTTGTCGTACATTTGTGCGAAAATGTCCTTTTTTACGTCAATCCAAATCTATTTGGGTTTGTAAATGTGTTTTGTACGCCTTTTTTGTTTTCTTCCCTTTTTTTCTTTCTTTCAATGTTTGTTGCATGTCAAGTTGGGGCGGATGTAATTTTGTATGGTCTCTGTCAGGGGTTACTGAACTTTGGGAAGCGTAATGTGTGTTTTTCGATGGGAATTCACAATACCTTAATGCATGTCGAACAGGATATACATAGAACACTTCTCCATTATGTAAGTTGATTCGAACCGATTTGAACGTTGAGAGAGTAAAAATGTTTATAAATTATCAAATGTTACCCACTCTAGTTTCTACCTAAATAGACACACTCCATCTTCATAATGCAATAACTACTCTCGCACTAAAACGTTATGGTAAAGCACTTGGTATCAAATACGAGTATTATACATTCTCGAGCAAAATTATGGAATCACTTACACCGGTACCATTTTAATATATTAAATTCATTCGAATCAATTCCGAGCAAGTGAATTCATACTTTTAGGCGGTGCGCACGGCGCGGACACGCGCGTGGCGTGCTGTTTACATGTAATCTCATCGACGGGCGACCCGTTGCACGCAGCGCTGATCTATGAAGATTACAAGAAAACAGCACGCCACGCGGGCGCCCGCGCCGTGCGCAGTCGCACGCTTAACTAACGCAGCCCACGGCTTTACTCTCTAGTGTAGATAGGTATGCCAGCTAACTACATATCGAATAATATCCAAGGACGTTTCCTTACACTCGATCAAAGTCGACAAATTATATTCCAAAACATAAATACGACATACGGGGAAAATCAACCAACCCGAAACGGTCCATTCAAGTGAAACAGAGAAAAACAAAAGTATCATACGAACGCATAACTAAAAATCAGTTGTGTTGAGCGCCCCTGATGTACAAAGTCACGTTGGACAAACAATGGGCACCCCGCCGTGGATTTTTATACACCTGATGGGGTCGTTAACCTTGCTGTTGAATAAGAATGCCTATGATACACAGGGTGGGGAAAGTTGGGCGATTTTAGTTCTCTTTGTGGTGTATTATTGAGGAGATCTTTGCTAAAATGCGAAAGTTTCTGAGGATGTATGTGTGTATGTAGGTATGTTTGTTACTCTTTCACGCAAAAACCACAGAACGGATTTGGCTACAATTTGGTACACAGATAGTTCATAACCTGGATTAACACAAACAATAGTTTTTATCCCGATTTTATGTTCTCGTGGGATAATTTTCGAGTTGTAGCGGGAGAAACCGCTGGCAGCAGCTGGTAATTGTACACATATATGCGCAGGCTAATCTTCCAGGTTAAGACGTTTCTCTGATTTACGCGCGCCTTAAAGAGTGTCAGTGCATAATGACGGGGCTACCTTTAAGAGGGCAAAAGCCTGCCGGGGTCGTTTGACTAATCGAATTGCCGTTACCATGGAACTTACAGGGCTATTGTGGATTGTAGTCATTACGAGTCTAACAGTAGGGTGGGAGGACTCATTTGGTGATTTTACTACGTAAAAAAAGCCGTTCTTAAAAGTGTTGTCTGCATGGTTGACTATTTTTTTTTATTTAACACTGCCCCTCACTTAATTTTATTTCAACGTGTCGTGGGAGCGTTAACTAAATTAGAAACTCTCATACACTAACAACCAGGTTCGGAAGAAATACTTGCAGTTCATGCAAAAGTTTTGTTCTGTGCGGGGATGGAATCCACAACCCTCTGAGCAACAGTCGATTGCTCAAAAATTACGCCAACCGTGCCGTCAAGTCTTTATTCACCGTTTTTTTTTGTTAGTAACTAGTTACTTTATTTCAGAAAGAGTGTAAAATACTAGCAAAGTTTATTAAAAAAATAAATTATTAGAAGATGATATATGAAATGGGCAATAAATTTAATTGTATTTACTTTATTTTAAAGTTAGGCGTTCAAATTACCTTTTAATGGCTAAATTGAAATAAATTATTGACTTTGACTTTGTACTTAACCTTGGGTTAAATCTAAGCGCTCTCCAAAAGGGTCAAATCAAAGACCAATTTAAACTGTATTTTATTTAAATTATGTTTTTTGCGTAATTAAAGAAATCGTTCAGCCCGTGGTGAATCGGAAGGCATCATCGGATTTTTACTGACTAAAATTCCGTTCCTTTAATTGCTCTTAACGTTTTAGGACCACGGTGTCTTTTACAGACGTGACCCAATAAAGTCCCATTATCCTATCAATTTAGTACTTTTTTTTTTGGGACAAACCCAACAGACTATTCCCAAACCACTGCAACTCCTGAAAGCCAGAATCAACAGTGGCGACCACCAGAAAAGCGCCGAGACAATGAAGCCCGTCGTGTCCCGGAGAATGAATTTACCTGTCTTGGAACCTGCAACGAAATTAATCAGAAACGAATAATAATCAATTTAGTACTGTTTCGTAAATGACTACTTTATTTCGTAAATAGTACTTCGATAAATAAATCCAACCTAATTTCAGCAATTAGGCTGCCCCCTTTACCGGATTAGTTTGGCGGCTGTGTGTCCCAGCCCTTTTACGGCGAGACGTACGAAAATAGGATGCGATGCAAACACGTCTGCCTGGTGCAATGAACTCTCTGATATCTATTTAAGTTCTTAAAATAACTGTTATTTTGATTCATTTATGGTACGGTTTTTGACGATATTTTTTTAGGTAATGTACTTTCTACTTATTTATTGTTAAGGTTAACTTATTGAGATAGATAGTTAAAGAAATCTATATGCATTTAACGAGTGTACATATTGATGCCAATTTAAAAAAAAATAAGAATTTTGAATAGTAAAGCGATATTTGCCAAAAGAATAAATTGCAAAATTTCCTCTTACACAAACAGAAGATATCAATAGAAATTCTGTTTTTGGCACAAACTGTCATTCAGTTACTGCAAAGGCACTGTAGAATATTGATCAGTCCAACTTTTGCCGTTATCAGAACAAACTGTCTTTGTTCAAACGCTGTGCTACGCGCCGTAGCGCTACGCAGATTCGTAGCACTGTTGCTACGGCGTAGCACCGTCTTAACTTTTACAGTAAAAATTGTTATTTTATTTTTATTCAAAATAATAAATAAACTGTTGACAAAAACCCTTTTATCAGTAAATAAATACTTCTTAAAGTATTAAAATACCGTATTTAAAAGCTTCTAATTTCATTACTCATTGAATTTTCTCGGAGTCAACCCCATTTTCGTTGGTATTCCAATAATGAACAGACGCCATTAATTAGGTGCTAGATCCTCATCAGATGGTGAATAAGACTTTTTGTAAATACCTTTAGCCTTATTGAATAACTCGGTGATGAAGGAAAATTTTGTTTTTAAGGAAATAAGATGTTCGACTGGAATTATCGGTGTTTGAGTTACTTTTAAAGTTGAATGTTGAAATTTTAATCTGTTTATTTTCATTCTAAAATAAAAATTAGGGAGAGCAGACTGAGTCCCAAAATTCTCATTATTATAGAAAAATAATAAAAGTATTCGTTTTGAGGTCTTGAACATGATTACAATGAATAGGTCTCCTCAATTCCACGCGCAAACTATAAAAGTTGCATGCGAATTGGAAACTCATTCGATCCACTCTGCACTCCAATGGAGAAGCCAGCATCAGCTTTGTGTTACTGACGATCTTCTAAAGAATAATGATAAATTACATTTATTTTTTAAGTTTGTTAAAAAAACACTTTTACACGTCACTACTAATATTTTTAAAGCTAGATGGGGCTAGTGTTTCGTACCTGACTAGTCTAAGAAAAAACAGCCGAAACAAACTCAGAGTTTCTATAAAAGTCAAGACATTGTTTTGCTCAGGTCATACGAGGACCATGCAGATTTGAGTGGAATTGTCCAGTCAGTGCAAGCATTTGTCGGTTACCGTGTAGCTCGACTCAGAACTCAAGGAGTTCAATGACCCGACGAACAATTTAAAGAAAGGACATTTGGGTAAGCCACTGTAAATAGTTGTAAATAAAAAAAGGAGTAAAAAAATGAACTAGTCACTAAGCGATCCCAATATTTTTAACATACCTCCGAATGACAAGTACTCAGTGTTATTTCCTTGCCATTGCAAGTTACTACCGCTCTAATATAAAATTTATGAGCCATAAAACCTTAGAACGGGTGTAACTTAAGGTCCGCCCACAAGATTGATTTGAAAAAATGGCTCACAATCAATTAAATTGCTTTTTATGGTTCTTTGACATTTATGGGGTATGTCGTGAATTACTTTTAATTCTTCATGAGTAAATCCTTCCTTGGAGTAAAGTTGTGACAGAGTGGCGTCCAAGGAATGGAAAAAGAGTTATTGGTCGTCCCGCGGCGAGATGGGCAGACGACATTTTGCCATTGCGGGAGTATCCTGGATGAGGCTGGCACAAGACCGCGGAGCTTGGCACAAACAAAGATAGGCCTATAACCAGCAGTGGGTGGAAACGGGCTGTAGATGATGACGATGATGATGAAATCCTTCCTACTAACTACAATAGAAATGTGAAAGTAAGTTTGATTGCTTGTCACCTTTTCACGCGTCAACCACTGAACTGATGATCCCTTATATTATGGTTTTCAGGTGTACAGAAACGAACATAAGAGTAACTTTCGTTTCATAAAAAAAAATACTCCTAAGAAAAAACCCAAAAATGTGCTTATAATAACAATAGATGGCGCCACGTGTACCTACACGTGTATTGACGTTCAAATTCGTACAAGCATACCCGCAGGGAAAACTAGTAGTGATATAAAACTACTACTTTAATATTCAAAAGAAAATTACGAAATTGTTTGGAACATTGAAGAAGGTTCTCGTCGCAAAGAGCGTCAAAATACAGTACAAATTAATGTCAAGCTCCAATGTCCCTTAAGCTAGATACACACTAAATCAAAGCAATTAACAGCCCCAAACCATATTTCAAAACGTACCGCAATAAAACCTATAGCTTTAGAACGAACGAGAAAATTCAAAGTTGAAGAACACCGTCATTACTTAAACTTTAATGTTACAACGTGGACTTCGTCTGTGAAACATTGCCACTTAGAAAGGGGCTGAGAATTTCAATTTTAGGTCAGACCACCCTCAAAAGGGATTAGACAGGCTCCTCCGAGGCGGTACTACTACCCTTCGCAAACAACGCATTCGTCCTTTCTCCTATAAAAGTAAAATATGAGACGACTGCGTGACCTACTCGGTGTTTCTGATCTCCTGGTGTTTTGGTCGTCCTAATGGCTGGTAATTTAGCAGCTTGGTGTTTACATTTTGAGCTTTGTTGAAGAACGGTTATTTCTATAATTAAAAGTGTTTTACTCATTAGTTTTGAAATATATTTTACGTAAAAAAATTTAAAAATACTTTTTTTTTCTAGCGTGGTAAAAACATTAAAATAAGTTCTACCACCCCGGCAGGGCGGTACTGTCAGACTCGTACGGTGTCCTTCAATAGCCCTTTATGTTCCGGGGTCACGGTAATGAGATAATCTCGCGACCCCGGCAGGCTTTGGCCCTCGGCTGTGATCATGCTGACGCTGTTAGAGGTGCACGTGGAACACAACGCGCCATCGACCCGAGATGATAAATATTATGTCATTGTTTTGAAAGGCATCACGGAGTCATATAAGTAGTAACATCGAAAATCTTAAAACATACTTCTCTATAGTGTGGCAAAATATTTTCTCATATTCAAACACACAAATACACAACTTGCCATAAATGCAAGCATCTTATTTCCGCTCGAAAGAGACTGAATGTAACTAAGCCCTTGACTGCCAAACTGTGCGGCGAAACACGTCGAAATATTGTCAGTGACTGTCCCAAGCAATGCTCGAGGAGACATTTTAAAATTGTGTAAACTGAAAATTGAATTTCCAGTACCATCACTTACTTAAGCCGTAGTAGTAAAAGACATTGCAAAGGACGCTAAGTCGTGATATCGCAACGTTGTTTGAGCGCGACAAATGTCAACTTTTGGCTTATTTTTTGGAAACGCAGTTACTTCGTGTTCGAAGCTTTTAGTGCGCGAAGGCGCAATGGTTTTGAAGATAAGTGCATTTGACCATGCGTTGTGAATGCATGTGCGATAGTTTTGGGGGTGTTTTGTTTTGTGCTTGAATTTGTGTTGTATTGGGTGAACTGACTGGTGTAAAATGTACCAAGTTAACACTGGCCTATAAGCGAATTTTACTAAAACAATAATTTTATAAAATAAACATAAACTAAACAAAAATATCAGCACACGTAAAGTGCTACGTAGGTTTCCCATCGTAAATTCGTTGTCGACTGACCTGTTGGTCTAGTGGTTAGTGACCCTGACTGCTATGCCGCAGGTCGTGGGTTCGATTCCCACTCTGGACAAATGTTTGTGTGATGAGCACGATGATTATTGTTCTGTGTCTGAGTGTAATTTATCTATAATATGTATATTTTTAAAAATATATAAGTATGTTTATCAGTAGTCTAGTACCCATAACACAAGCTCTGCTTAGCTTGGGACTAGATGGCATTGTGTGATAGTTGTGGAAAAAAAAATTTGTCTCTATTTCTGTCCATTTAATGGAAATTGTCTTGTCTTCTTATATGAAACTAGTCTTACATGACTTGAAATAACTATCTAATCGTATATTAAATGTAAAATGACAATATCATACTCGTAATTAAGTAGTCTGCCCAAGTCTTCAGGGATTTGAGGCGCCATTTTATATTTTTAGCAAAACATACATTGTTAACTTTTTAATTTTCTCCTCGACGAATATACTTCCGATGCAATAAAGATATCCCCAGGAGTTTAAGCCGGTGCGGTCCAAACATTTAATCAAAGGAAAACGTAGGCGTAAACAAGCTGGGCTATTTATAGCGGCCATCTTCCTACGCCTGCCCTAGGCTAACTTAAACATAGTAATTGGAACAAGTCCAACAGTGGGTCTTGAACGTAAACTTAAGTTTTTGTTTGGTTATCTCTGAGAGCTTACGAAGAAAGATGCTTGGGGAATTATACTGCAGTTCTGATGTGTAGTTCTGTTGTATGTTTAATTTAGAGGGGATTTTGAGAATTGAGATTATAACTGGAAACCTAGAATTTTGCCTAGTTTTTTTTGGATTATCTTTAAAGGTATATTTTTTATTAATACCCGGTTCACTGGGTAATGGTTACAACAGATATACTTGAATTTCATTATTGTTTGGCTATCATAATTAAATAAACAAAATATTTCAGAAAATGTAGCTTTATTAGTAACCATAAATATTGTTATTTTATAAAATTAAAATGTTATGAAAAATATTTAGTTTTAATTCCGCGACAAATTTATTTTGTCGCGGAATTAAAACTAAATTTTAATGTCATGGATTTCCGCAAAGTAACGCCTGGTTCCATAATTTAATGTATAGAATGTTTATCGCAAGCGCTATAATTGTAAAAATAATTTTAGGACTAACAATGAAACTTATGATATTATTACAGTATACTTTTATCAGTCTGAAAATTTACTACCTGAAACTGACGTCTCTTAAGCAGTGCCATAGTCCCGCTATAAACGCATCTGACCATTTCTTTGGTTTCACAAAAATATCGACTCATCCGAAGAATAAAGTCCGATTTGCAAGATTGATGGTTTTCAGTAGAGCTTGTAGAAGTTGTTGACTTGTGTATCTCTGTGTAACTCTAAAACTACGATACTTGACATTTTGATTTTTTGGTATGTTATTATATCACCCTAGACCAGTTAAATGACAGGTTATGTATATTTATAATCCTTTTAATACACGATATAGTGAGTTCCATATCAACATAAGACGTTTTATAGCGAAAGAACGAAGAAAAAAGTGGGTCCGTAGTGAATATTAGACGTTGTTTTACGGAAACGCCTCAAGTCCTATGAGTCCTATCTGACTACCTACCTTGAAATATTAAGTATAATTTTTGATGTGTTAAATAATTACATTTCCTTAGAGTCAATAAAACTGATATTATTATTTCAAAAGTAATCTCAAATATGTAGCTTAACATAACCGTTACGCCTCTTTATTAAACCTTCCTCTGCTTGAAATTTATAGGAATACCTAATTCAGGCATAGATCATTTTAGTGAACTTGGCTGCGTACCCTTGTTTAGTCAGAAAGGAGAAACGAGATTTCACATCGCACATTAAAATAAAATTAAACTCTCCATTATTTTCATGACGAAACTTCAGTGCATGCTTCGGACACCTAGTTGCTTTTCAAAACATATGTCTGACAAGAGTTTAAGATGTTTGAAGTATAATAATGTTGACCTTTGTGCTTTTTTGAACGAAAAGAACCGACTTCAAGGGTGAGGACCGAAAACAGAACCACACCGTACCAAACCATTTAGTTAGGTTCCTATAAATAATGCAGGCCGACCCCAGATAGTAGTCCCGCCAAGTGAGGCTCCGTTGACTTGATTCAGTTTTGCGAAATAATTTAGGGTATGTAGTGTCAGGGTTCGGCAGTGTTGGCGGAGGCGGGGACTTTGATGCAGGGTGGTCTATGTCAAGTCAACAGAGATGCCTATTGCTGTCTGAAATCCTTGGGGTGCCCTGACGTTGACAGTTTTCTTTTGGTTCATAAGCGTAAAAAATGGGTTTGTATTATGCAATGTTTAAAATAGAAATGCTGATAGGTATTACCATGGAATTGAAGGAGAGGCCAATCAAAATGGCAAGCAGGCAACTTTATGCATGCTTTGCATTCCGATCTACACACGATTAGTCCGTATGCGTACTGGCACTGAATGTTTTGGAGAAGGAAAGTAGCAATAGCAAGGGAGTTCGTGGCGCGTAATGACGAAAAAGGAATCGCAGAGAAATTGTCTACATGAGTTATCGAAGATCGAATGAACAGTGGTAGGAGTAGGCTCTGATAGTTTTAAATAACTGGGGTAGATACTCAATATTACGATGAGAAAATTCTAAGTCCTCGTGTTGTATCAATGTTAAAATTTCGAGACTAGAAGGCATTCCAAAGAAAATGTACTAGGTTGATTACCGTAAATATATTCTTCTGTCTGAGTTGACGTGACAACCTGTTTTTAGCTATCACCGATGATTTATTTGGTATTATGATCTTCACGTAGAAGTTCTTAATTTAATTTTTCTGCTAATTATTGGCTTATTTCTTTTAGATCAGGATGCAAAGGCCACCAAAATGACTCATTGATATTTCCTTCTAAATTGACATATGAAATAAAATAAAACTGTAAAATAGAATATTCAAGAAATATCATTTATGTGAAGTGCAAGACTTTGCACGTAGGAATTAATTTACCCACTCATAAATACATTTTTTTAAATATTTAGCAAACATTTTAAACGAACAACGTCCTAACTGATTTCATTCTACCAGGAAAAACGTCCCATCTTAACATGGAACCCATAAATCATATCACTGATTCCGTACAAAAACGTTCTATTTTAAAATGAAACGCTTAGAAGATTATTTAAATTCGTATAACAGCGTCTTAAAAGTTCATGAGTGCCAGTGAATATTTATAAAAATAATCATACCATCGAAAAAAATGAGTTTCTGAACATTTCCGTCGAAAACCGTTCTATGTAAACATCGATAGTCTACAACTGTTTACTTAGACTAAAAGTATATAAACGTGATGTGTGACTTAGACTATACAATGTATAAAAATATAAGATCATGCAACGAAAATATTCTCTCTCCAACAAACAGTGGCCGATGTGACGAAGAGACGTGCCCCCAGATGGGCGCGTACCGTCACTTATACACTTCGTACGTTGTTCTGCGGAACGAATTTCAGATGAGACGTTATTCGATTCTATATTTCCGGAACTAAATAAAATATCAAAATTCTAAAAACACACGTTTGTAGAGTTTTAATTGCTTATCTCAATAAGCTATTAAAGTGATTTTTGGCCTAAGGTCACATCAGACTTTATTCTTCGGATGAGTCGATATATTAAAAGCGGTTTTTCTCGGTTTTTCATAAAAACCGTCATGCACCAATGCACCAACTAATTTAAAGAACCAAACTCCTTTTCAACTTTGAACTTTAACATAGCCCTCTAAAGTTCCATTTTCAAATAGTACTGAAGTGAGTTACCATTAGTCATTTCTTAGAAATTACTTTCTAAGTTCGAATTAAACGATTTATGTGTTGAAATACTCGCAGTCAGTGAAGCGTTATGAGGCTTTGTGAATATATGAATATAATTTTTATTACAAGGTGATAAAGTTGTGTTTGGGAAGCATTTAGTTTTTGGGTATAGTAAGTAGTTGATGTCATAATATTATAAGCTTTACTATTTGGATAGTCTTGAAAGAAAAACTTAGCAGGTTTGTTTTGATACGTTAAGTAGTGGTTTATATATTTTTTTTACCTAATATCTGCATACTAAAGGTCCATAAGTGTCAAGAAAAAAATCTCACCTACTAAATCTTTTTAGATTAAGATATTATACAAGGCCTGTTTAACGACATTCAGTTATGTTTTGTTCTATTTATCAAACCGATTTATTCAAATTTTGATCGTTTTCAAAGACCCGATAATTTGCAATAATCTTCATCCGGACACAATTGACCTGTTTTTCCTACAAAATGATGAGTTATTTTCGTATTTTCTTGCAAAAGCATTACTAATATAAGTGTCACACCGAAGTCAACAACCTCATAAACTCCTAATTCCCAATAAAGGACCAATTTTATCCAGGGACGAATTTACGACATCACCCCGCTTCATATGAAGAAAAATAAATCAAAATACTGACCTAGAAAAATAGAAAAAGCTGAGTAGAAAATTCTAGAAGGTTTACTTCTTGGAATCAATACGATAAAACCCATTCACCTAGAAAGAGAAAACAAGGTTAATAAAGTAAAGGCACCTTCAATAATACGTCACCGCTTTCGTGGAACGCAAAATGCCGAATCGGCGTCGACAACACATGTGGTGATCGTAAAATGAGTCGGGCGCTCACGTTCGCCCTCCGAACGAACATTGTTAGGGTTGCAAGATTTAGACTGATTTATGCGAACACTTTCGATATTAAAATGGAGTTAATCCCATTAAAGTGAAATGATAAGCGCTAACTTTGTTTTGATCTATTAAGTTTAGGCTACGGGGTACGTGTTCTTTTGTGATTTTCGTGGTAATTTAGGGTAATGTTGCCATTAAAGTAAATTTCACTCATGTATTTACGATGGCTAGAATAAAATAAAAAAAGAAGAAAGTTTTGTAAGTAACACTTAATATTCGGGCTTATCTGACAAGTTCAAGTAGATGAAATCATGTAGTTTCACAAAGGAAAGTATAAGTTTGCCTTGAGCATAATTTATACTTTTGATCTCCAAAAATCTTATAAATGTGGTAAACCCAAACTAGTAGTTTAGTAATATAAACTACTAATTTGGTAGTTTTCCAAAATGTTGAACCTGGCAACCCTGTGGTAAACGTTCTGGTCACGGCTTCCAACAGTAATTTATTGCTTTTATTGACCGTTAGCGCTGTTAAGTACGACCCTGGAGTTCTCTCAAACGTTTTCTTGGAGTATTAACTTGTTCTAATTTAGTGGTCGAGTTTTTACGTGAATAGTATGTTGTAATAAAACATATCGCTTGTTGCCAACTTTCTGAGTAGATCGGAACTATGTTAACGAAACTTTTTGGACTTCTTAAAGTTGTTGGGATGTCCTCTTAAATGTTGATGGAACGATAAGCTATCGATCAGGTGGTCGAAGGGGAATGTGGAAACGTTAGCAGATGACCTGTTTAAGCGGACTGGTCATTTTGCGACAGAGCCCGTTTCGATCAGGGTCACGCAGCTCTTTTAATAGACAGCTCTTTTAATAGATAACCGTGACGTTGGAACGTAAAGGGCGATGAAGAGAACACCTTGATTTTAAGTCAGTATAGATCTGACGGGCACTTCCGCTCCACCCAGAGCGGGAGGACTTATTCGATAAAAGTTCTTTTGGACATGTTGTGTTATGATCAATTCTTGGGTTTCTTCAACACGTAAAGACTCTAAATTTTTTCCTACTCATTGAAACTCATTTATAACGTAATACAAAATTACTGTTTATCTAAGTTAAACTTCATTTTTTGCTCTAAAAGATCAAGTTATAATCAACATCCTTCCTTAAAAAATCATGTACGAGTATTCACTTATTATTCCATGAAATAAATGACATAACTACTCGACCAATACAGAATTAATCTTCACTTACTTTACTTTACGGAAACCTTATTTTTATCTACATTTAACCGTCTACTGCATATTCCGTTAACTTAAATCCAAACTTCAACAAAGTAACACCTTGACTCAGTAAACTGCACAGTGTGTCTTCAAATTTAACTTGCCGTTCCAATGGGACACAAAAGGGATTTTATCACCCCCTAACGTGTGTATAGTGCAGCTAAAATGGCACACTGTGCGTTTTAAACTTTAAAGTTTGTGTGACTTTTGAGTGTGATATTTTATTTAAAGTTGTGTGTCGAAGAAAGTTGGATAACGGACTTCTTTTAAATATTTTTAGACATTTTTGACGTAGATTTTTGTATCTGTATGTAAACATAGTTTTTTTTTGACAGGAATGTTATAACAAAACATTATTTTTGAAACCCCCGCACTGTCAATTATTACTAAATTGTGTATGATAGACTACATAATGCTTGAATAAAAAATATTTTTTGTTTTAGACAGAGCAGTACAACTTTTAAATAGGATTAGTCACCTCACCTATAATTCCCTGTGTCGTGGAGACTAGTTTCTTTCGGTAAACACATAAGTCACATTAATTATTGAAAAGGATTTGTTACGGTACCACACTTCATATTTTTATGTATTCCTCATACTCTAAAAATATTTATGATTCCAAAGAGTTACATAAAGGCTGACTTGAAAAGGGTAGATTAGAAATTACTAATGAAATGACAATTAAAACTAGTATACAACGTATAACGTTAAATGCACAAAACCTCTAGTGGGGTAAGTCAGCTCATGCTTTTGGAAATTCGCAAAAAGAAATGGTTTTTCATACAAAATGAGAAATTGATCGGGCCCATCAGTATAAAAACATTTTTTTTGTGAATTTCCAAAAGTCTTAGAACAGAAATATTGTTCAGTAACATGGGCTGAGTTACCCCACGAGAGGTTTTGCGCATTTAACGTTACACGTTGTATAAATGAAGATAATACAAACGCTAGGTAATGACCCAGAGTTAATTGGTAAGAGAATTATTCTGAAAGAGGCTCACAAATAAATACCGGAGGCATGGTAGTCTTAAACAAATTCAACTGTCTACAAATCAAAATCAAGGATCAAAGGGCCAAGACTCAAACCATACCATAAACTTCAAAAAACAACATAAGTCCAAATCAAATCACCATCAGAGTTTATCTCACTTTGATACCAAAGATTTAAAGTACGAACAGATATTTTGTAAATATCTACCTAATACCTATAGATACAGGGGTTTTATCACATTGCCAACATGTGTTGGTCTCATAAGCCGTGGGAAGTAAGCGTAGTGCTGCCTTCAAGCCTGTAAGACCCCACGGTCAACGTTCGGACTATTTATTGTTGCTCAGTAATGGTTTATTGCAGATCGCCTTTTATCGTAATATATTGCTTACTTTGCTGGTTCTGAGATGAAAGTTTTAGTGTGGATGTATTGGAACTGCCCTTATTGCTTACTCTGTGTTTTGGAAAGATTTTGGTGGTTCTGAGAAAGTGATCCACCAACCCGCATTTGGTCCTTGTGTGGATTATGGTATACTTACATGGAAGTAGAAAATTATGTCCAAAAAAAAGTAATTTGTGAGTTTGTGGGATAATTAGTAAATGATAGCTAATGACACTTGCCTTTCTCTATTTGTGCTTAGATTTAGTAAACATAAAAAGTAGACTCCATAGTCTACTTTATTTTTAACCGACTTCAAAAAAAGGAGGAGGTTCTCAATTCGTCGGAATCTTTTTTTTTTTATGTATGTTCCCCGATTTCTCGAAGACGCCTGGACCGATTTGGAATTTTTTTCTTTTGTTTGAAAGGGTATACTTTCCAATTGGTCCCATGATCACCAGGTCAGGATCTGATGATGGGATCCTAGGGAAATTGAGGGCAACCTTCAAATTTTATAGGCACATAGTACCATTTTCATATATTTTCTAAAGCTGTTCAAGTATCTGCATCTGATAATCATCATCTCAGGTGGATGACCTGATGATGGAAGGTACAACTCCTTAATAGTAAGGAGTAGGCATAGATTGATTTATATCTCCGGAACTACAAGTCCGATTTAAGTAATTCTTTTTTTGTTGTACTAGGTATCGTGTAACTAAGAGAATACTGCAAGTTTCATCAAAATCGGTTCAGTAATTTTTGAGATATGGAATTTTATTAGCTTAATGTGTACATGAGTGATGTAAGTACTGGTGCGAAGGATTACAAAATTCTAGTGCACATGTAAGAGAATAATGTTCTTAACAAGAATTTGGGTTGAATATTTAAACTAAAAAGAGTAAAATAAAAACTTTTTCAAAAAAAATACAACCGCCTTCAAAAACAACCACAAAAAAGTGTAAAATAATCTACAAAATAACTTTTCTTTCGGAAGTCGGTGGCTAAAAAGACAATGAAAAGAAAAAATACAAAGGCACCGACTTCCGAAAGAAAAGTTATTTTGTAGATTATTTTACACTTTTTTGTGGTTGTTTTTAGTTTAAACATGTTTATACTCGTACGTACAGACGAGCGTAGCGGACTGCTAAAACTGTGTTGTGAAAAGAAATCAACCATGTCACCAAAAACATTTTTTAAATCCTTTTAAAATTTCAGTAACTTATTTTTTGAAGTGAAAACTTCTTTAGCGGCGTTGTACACTTTTTCTGTAATGGGTAAAAAATTTAAAACTCGCGTCAGGGTCACGTGACCAAAACTCGCGTCAGGGTCACGTGACCCTGATCGAAAATGAGTAAGACGTCATTCAAATTAAAAATAAAACATAGTAACAAAAAAGTTTTCACTTCTACCGGCACTCCTGGAGTGCAACCTTTTTTTGTATTATATTGTAATAACGACTGTATATTGTAAAGTCGATTTACTAATTCAGAAAATAGAAAGTTTTTTTTTTTTTTTAATGAAACCGCACGTCGTATAATACTCTGGCTCATAAGTAGATTTCCTTGTCGTTTTCATAGTATTTAAAACAATCAAAACATACAATTTTCATTTACCAAAGTAAAACCTGAACTGCATTCATTGCACATTTAATCTTAGCTAAGTAAGTGAGCTTATTCGAGACAGTTAGAACGTCTCCAGGCTATTCTCAACGTTTTAGAGTAATCCGTTTACTAGAAAGAACACCGTGATACCTGAGGCAGAGATCAGAAATCCAATTGTAGTTAGAGGAAATCCTTAAATGCGTCTAGTCTGTGCAATAAGTAAGAAGAGGAAGATTGCTTTTCAGGACAGGGTACAAAGGTTCTACGTTTGTCTTCGAGCTTGAATGTCCTTTTGTTTTTGAAAACGTGGAAGTACAAATAACTTTACAACTTAGTAGAATGGTAAAGTTGGAATTTAATATGGAAAGGGAGTCTGATTTTCACCTGATAGTATTCTTTATAATTTTCGAAAGAATTATTAGCGTCACTCCATAAATTATTTACTCTTGAATTGGGAAGAAGAAGCATACCAATGAAAGAAGTGGAAATAATTCGGGTGACCTTTGCCTAGAAGTGTAACATAAGGGCAATTACATCGCGGGCATGCGGGCGGCGAGTAAAGGGCAATTTGCTGTCCGACCATGGACCATGCCCGGTTCGACGGCACGTTGTGTTCCATGCGCGCCTCAAAGCGTAAGCAAAATTACGGGCCAAAGCCTGCCGGGGTCGCGGGACTTATCTCATTACCGTGACCCCGTAACATAAAGGGCTATTGAAGGACACCGTGGATTTTAGTCAGTACGAGCCTGGCTGTCCTTCCCGCCCTGCCCGGGTTGGAAGACTCATCTAATGATTTTACCACGCTAAAAAAAATGGGCAATTACATTAAAAATCGTACGTGCCTTTCGTGATATCAACCATACCGTATGACTTAAATATCAATTTGTAAGTTATAGATACTGATAAAAGTAGCCTTTTCTCTTTATAAGAGAGCAAAAAAGGTTATTTTCTCCCGCGACATTCGTTTCATAACTTTTTAATATAATATTATTTTTAAATCAAATTTTAAAAACAATTCCACTTATCCGAGTTATTCGAACACAATCATTTTCAAACTTAAACTTTAGACTAAATCCCTTTGTAGCCGCCTCGAAGATAGTCCAATTACACATTTACAAAAAAAGGTCAGAATTTCACAAAAGGATCTTATCTCATAACGTTTTAGAAGTTCAAAAGAAAAAAAAACGACGCATTTTAAATCTATTGCTAAAAATTATACATGGAATTATTCATTTAAAAAGGCCGGACGAATGAAATGCTCAAATTTTTTTCGCTCCCTCCCTAGGGGAATCGCTTTTCATCTCTTTTCTTATCTTTAAATAATTAAAATTTGAGCGGCTCTGTCAGCGTATTGGTGTTATAGGATTCTGAACGTAATCGTGAGCTTTTACATGTATATCAATGTGAATAGGAAATTGTGTGTAAGAGGTACCTTTTTTTGAAAGGTCACTTAAATTAGTGACCCTCTTTTTAAGGCGTGTGACAATGTAATCGTTTGTAATGTGTTCAAAAAGTAAATTATTTAACAATTCATACAAATAACTAAGTTTATTTTAAGCCAACGACTTGCTGCAATTCGGAAATAATCTCAAAGGATACGGTGGAGCATACGGTGCAAGACTGCCCAGCTTGGGCGGAGCACCGACGTGTCCTCACGGCTGCGATAGGCGGAGACCTCTCGCGCCCGGCATTGGTTGCGGCCATGCTGCGGGGCGAGACGGAGTGGGAAGCGGTCAGCTCCTTCTGCGAGGCAGTAATGCTCGTAAAGGAGGAGGCAGGCCGCGAGCGAGAGAGGACAGCGTCCTCCCTCCGCCCCAGCCGCAGTGGTAGGCGCCCACGGCGACGGACGTCGCAAGATGATCTCCGGCCACCGTAGGCGCGGGCATGCGGGCAGCGAGTAAAGGGCAACTCGCTGCCCGACCAAGGACCATGCCCGGGTCGACGGCGCGTTGTGTCCCACGCGCGCCTCAAAGAGCGTCAGCATAATGACGGGGCCCCCCTCTCAGAGGGCCAAAGCCTGCCGGGGTCGCGGGATTATTCCCTAACCGTAACCCCGGAACAGGCTATGAAGGACACCGTGGATTTTAGTCAGTAGAAGTCTGACAGTCCCTCCCGCCCTGCCCGGGGTTGGAGGACTCATTTGATGATTTTACCACGCTAAAAAAAAAAAAAAAAAAAAGGGAACAAAATTTTAATTCAGATGATAAACTATGTGTGTACCAGATTACAATTAAATCCGTTTAGCATTTTTTTGAGTGAAAGAGTAAAAAATACACAGACATACATCAATCTCTCGCATTTATAATATAGTAAGTTGAAATCTAAAACAGCGTTGGAAATGGAATCAGAAAGAAAATGCCAACGATTATACAAAAAAACTTCAACACACCCCAATTACAAGTTCACACAAAAACCATTTGACACAAACGAAACTTATTCGGAAAACATCACATAGTTCAAACGAGCTGCGAAAAAACGGCTCGTGTTTGAAGTACCCGCGAAGTAGGGGTGGGGGGGCAGGGGCGGCTCATCACATAACTTTGTAAGATTTCGCGAAAGCACTTCTTTTGTAAGTAGCTGCTTTTGTCATTCGCCGTCGCGTAGTTCCGAACTATCGTTGAGCACGAATACACTTGTTTTTGTTTTATATATACGCTTAATCTTTTGTTGGTGTCGGATGAGTCAGGTTCAGTTTAGATAGCAGTTTGTAATTACGCTGCCTTGGGTTGGAGACATTTTCGAATTTCTGTTCCCTTCGTTTGCCTCGTTGGATGAATTGATGGTCGTAAGAATGAGGTTGTGGATATTTGATTCCCAGGTTGATCAAAGTATTGCTAGGTTGAACTTGACAAATTACCTTTTTGAGACGTAAAATCGTCAAATTATTCCTCCCGCCGAAAGGACGTATTCCTTCAGCTGTTCTCTGAATTTGACCATCACCAGGTGCTGTGCCCTTTTAAGACAATCCTGAAACAGTCTTAAGGCTGAAATTGTACCCAAATTATTGTTTTATGCTTACCCGCCTAAAGTCAATTAAAGAGTTAATCAAAACTCGCAAAAATCCGCCTACCTTTGCATAACCGTAAAATATCGTTCCAAATTACCATAGGAATAGAAACCTATATTGTGGACTATGGGAACTATGTTACAATGGAACCCTAGGGCTTAGGTGCGGCTAAGATAGCCTTGTAAGGCGAACTAAACCTCTTAGTGCTAGGACCGGGATCCGGTTCAAACAGTCTGCGTGTAATACCGTTTTAGTTCTATTCAGTATCTCGATCAATATGGATTCGCATTGTGTTTACGAAAATAAACTTGTTTGTCTGCCGCTCGTGTCATAAGTCTTTGAAAGATCTTCGTATTTTGCTCCTTTAGTATCTTACTCTTCAGAACGTATATAATCCAAATGGAAAAAAAACCTTCTTGGTACAGGTTTCTTTTTTTTTAATTATTTCAAAAAAACCTTACAAGACAACAGTAGAGCAGTTGAATCGGTCCAATGCATTACAAAATTGTAGTGCGCATGTAATTTTTTTTATTACATTACATGAATTTGGGTTGAATGATTGAAGTAAACCGACTTTTTTACGAAGTTAGTTTAATACCTTCACTTTTCAGCAACAAAAACACCAATTGAAAGTGCAACATCAACTAAAATCACCGTAACATTATTTTGCCGGCTTTCAGTTGACATGCAAAATAATACCCTGGTTCGCGGTGGACATTCTAGCTAATTTCATGTTGCTACTAAAACAGTGTTAATATTTAATGCTACCACAGCTTGTCAGCTTTTAAATGGTGCAACGAGCTGATGGAAATGAGTATATACTAGCTTAAAATGTTTCTGTATATTAAAGTATTAGAATAGAATATACATACACATAATAATGCAAGCCACATAGCACGTAGAACTGATGGCCGATGTACCGTATTCTGGGCCCTACCAGAAAACCAGCGCTGTGACAAATGTCGCAGCACATGCTGTGGAGCCTTTTGGCCTCGCACAGGACTTTTTTTGTTTTTTGTTTTGTGTGGCCTTACCTTTTTTTTTTTTTTATTAATCTGTTTGTTTTTATTTATGTAATTTTTGTTTGTTCTGTCCTGTGTGTTCCAATAAATTTATTTTCTTTCTTTCTTTCTTCTTTCTAATCTGGAATGCAGACCGCACCCTCGGCAAGTGCAGTGAAGTACATCACCTACAAGGTAAACAAACAATCTGATGAAGTCCACTAGATCGCACTGGATGCAAGCCGATTCCAATCGGTCCAATTGGAAATCTTTTGAAAAGCCTACGATTTGTAGTTGCCGTGCTTTTTTATCGTGGTTAGATAATTGATTGAGTCCACCCAGGTCAGGATGGGGGGCTGTAAGACTTGTGAATAAAATCAACGGTGTCCTTCAATGGGCTATTGAAGGACACCGTTGATTTTCACAAGTCTTTATTTATGATCCAGAGCCACGATCACAGTAATTGTTGTCCTGTGGCTGATATAATAATTACATCATTATGTTAACTCATTGACTGTCTCGTTGGTCGCAAGTGCAATAACTGAACATGGAATCCCGGGTTTCATGCTTATGCGAGCTTACGTTCCTGTGCCAGCTTTATCATGTCACGATGGCAACATTATTGTTCGCCCATCTCGCCGCCAGACGGTCAACTTTCTCTTCGGCCACGACTTTACTCCACCTGCCATCACCGTTGCCATTACCTACTTCTTACGCCTCGCCCAAGTTAGTAAATCTGGTCATACAAGCACCTCTAATGCGAGAAATATGCTCCCGATATTTCAGAAGAACTTCACCAATAATATTAATGTAGGTCTTCCTTATGGCATGTAGCTGACCTGCCCAGCTCTACTTTAATGCACCTCATCATATCAGCCATAAGACGTCCACTGCTGAGCATAAGCCACCCCTTTAGACTCCATAAGATCGTCTGGCCACTTTGCGGGTGGATATCCTACGCATTCCTTGCCGACACGTGGTCTATATTCGAGAACCTTACGGCCTCATCGGCCATCAGTTCAGTAATGCACGTGCTAAATATTCTTATTCTGCTAATACCACAAAAGCATAAATCCGTTCCACTGTGTGTATCTGATCAAGACACCCACTTACTTTGCCCCTTTTACAAGCTTTAAACCTCTGTTCAAAGCAAAACATAATCTGTCTTCTTATTTATAGACTCCATTTTCCAATACTAGGTTATCTGGTCTAGAAATATTCATACAAATATAGATATTAAAATGCAGCGTTCTCGTCACTGGATCAGCTTTGACTACTATTAAATTTTGAAATAGAATACAGTATTTGATATCAGTTACTATCAGAACTGTTAGTGTGAAAATTAATTACGACCCACTGGCTTATTAAGCTTTTGTTGTCAAATTCGACGATGCTGTTACAAGTTTGGTTCTGTTTAGATATTAGTTTAATTATTCTGTTAATTGCAGGTCAAATTCTATTTGATTTATAATAATAAAAAAATAAAAAAAACATACCGTCGAATTGAAAACCTCCTTCTTTTTGAAGTCGGTTAAAAATAGAAATGGTCGTTGTTACGATAGTTGTATCATTAAAGGGCTCAATTGCTAAGTGCGTCAAAAAACACCTGAGGAGACTCTCGTGGCAGTCATCATCATCATCAGCCGGAGGACGTCCACTGCTGAACATAGGCCTCCGCCTTAGACCGCCACGCCGAAAGATAATTCGCCACTTGCATCCATCGGCTGCCCGAGACCCTCTCGATGTCGTCGGACTTGTGGCAGTGGTAAAAAAAAAAACATTAAGTGGCCTAATTCCTCAACATTGTAATGGGTTAATAACCAATGATGAGGCTACAGTGTTGACTGAAAGCCTGTTTAAAGTTTACTCAAAACTAGCTGATACAGTCCCCACCGATCACTTAGTAGTACACAACATTAAGGTCCAAGATCGTAAAGCTAAATTCCTTCTTACCCTTCCAGAAGTTTATGACTAGCGTCATCCCCTATTTTATGTGCTGCCATCTAGCCACCGAATTCCGAAGCTCTTGTTACGTCATAGGAATTTACGAAGTTTTCTTTGTAAAAGGATCAAGGAAGGATATTAATCCGGGAAAGTTTGAGAGCGGATTGTGAAATGCAGAAGCTTTGGCATTTTGTTTTCTTGGTTGTTTTTTCTTTGGCTTGGTGACGTTAGTCTAAAATCGGAAGAAATTGAAGAAATATTTCTTCAGACAGTACTAATATTTTGAAGAAAGAGATTTCAGAGTTTTGGAGGAAATCTCCAAAACTACTAATCCAATTTAAAAAAAAATATTTGACTGTTGGAAAGATTCCCATGAACCAAAAGTTATATACAAATTCAATAAAAATGTTGTGGGTACTTTTTTATTTATTTATTTACACTTTATGCACAAGTTACAAAAAACATGTACAACGGCGGACTTAATGCCTTGGGCATTGTCTAACAGTCTACCTTAGGGTGATGCAGAGATAAAGACAAACTACTTTTATTGCGATATCGACCAAAAATAGAATCATGTAGCACTACTTCATAATGCTTATTGCCGTATAAGTATCAGCAGTTATCATAAGTATAACTTTTCTGTGCATACAAATGATCCCCAAACAAGCCGAACAAACCACAATCCTCGCTGATATATTCAAGTAATCTCACATTGACCCATCGTGATACGAAACCCAATACATCAAAATTGGTCGAACCGAACCCACCATAACGAGACCTCTTCAACCCCATTTCATTAACAACTACGTCCCAGAAAATCCTGGGAAGCCCATATTTAAGAGAGATCACGTTTCCTGGCCAATTTCAAAAAGATAGCCAGATTAAATGGAGCCGTTTGGCCGTGCATAGTGTTGGTATTTACAGGTCTTATGTGTGGTCGTTTACAAAAACTGGCGATGTAATATATAGGTCAGATATATTTCCTGTTATAAGTCAGCAGAGCGTTTTGCTGAATCGCTCCACTAAGCTTGGGACTGATTTATGTTGGGGATTGGCCGACAATAGCTACGACTATATGGGTTACTATTTATCCTAACTTTGTAGATCTGAATCTAATTGCTTTTTGAGTTCAGCAGTATGTCGACTGATTTATGAATTTATTGCTAATGGATGAAAATAATAATAATGATGAATTATCAGGAAGAATGGAAGAAAAAGAAACATGTTGCGCCGGTTTCGAGAAAATTAAACAAGATAATGATGGTGATGGACTATACTTTCTGTCTCTTGTGCTTGTTTGATGAGTAATACTTAAAACTCTTCGGGTACTCATCCTTGTCATTTTTCATTTCGAAAACTTAGAGCGAATTCCATCAAGACATGCACGATGGTAAACTTAAACTGCGTTCCGTCGATGTGCAGTAGGTCCAGTTCATTCTTGGTAAGCTTGCTACATTTCAGGCCTCATCTTCGTTAAAGGAATGTTCTTGTCTTATTTGAATACACAATATTGATGCTGTCAATTGCTGCAACACTGTATAGTCATAGATTTAGTGTAATGCGATGGTGGTGGTGTAATTTGTCACGGTCATACATCGCAAGATGGTTGGGTCTTCTCCATTATAAAAAGGTGGGAGAGTATTTGATCGAAGATTAACCCAAGCAAGCATGTGGTGGCACGTAGGGGAGCCAAAGACACTAATAACGATAGCTGTTAATGGATCGCTTCTAAATAGTTTGCAACAATCAGCACAAAATTAAGCTCATTCAACTGCATTCAGTCACAAAGCAGGTGCTAATTTACATTTGTCCCTATGGCCTCTCATACATCTGCGTGATCCCCAAGCGATAGTTTGGCAGTCAAATATCCTGCCACATATTAATGATAATAACCTCTAATAATGTAACGAACGGTACACGTTATTGTGGGATTGGCCCGATATACCCAATGCGGTGAATTATACTAACATTTGGCAATTTTGTACCGTTAATTATTTGGTATTAAATTTCCATGCAAATTCTGACTGTAATACTTAAGTTATTAGGTTCGAAATTGAACGTGGAGTACGGCAGGAGTTTGTTACAATAACGGCTTGAATGCATTTTGTTGTAGTATAATTTGTGCGAACGACGCTTTTATTGCGTTCTTTGATATATTAGGTGTTTGTTTATTGTTCATAATTGGTTTAGTGTGAAATGGACCTAATGAAAGAAAACTATTTAATACTTTAATTGCTTTTGCTTTAGTTTTGTATTTGTTTGACGTGTTTACGCTTTTTTGATAAAATTGTGCCTATCTCAAAATCCGACAATACGACAGTTATATTCATTACTCGTCATAATCTCAGCAATCACCTCATTTACTTTCGATCTTTCATACAATATTTGGTCTAGTATGTATCAAAGTATCTTCTACATCCTTAGAAACTGAAAACTGAAGTTTAGAGTCAATAGCTTGCTTCTAGTCAAGCGTGCTTCAACGTCAACCACATCTTCGCTTACCATCAGGCGAAATAGTCGTCAAACGCAAACCAACCGTTAAAAAAACATAAA
Source organism: Agrotis segetum (assembly GCA_036375495.1). Classification (NCBI taxonomy): domain Eukaryota; kingdom Metazoa; phylum Arthropoda; class Insecta; order Lepidoptera; family Noctuidae; genus Agrotis; species Agrotis segetum. The sequence goes on along the minus strand of JAQSVV010000175.1, from coordinate 4,005,310 downwards.
AAACTTAAACGTCTATTGAACACTAGTCTAAAAAAAGTGTGACTGCAAAAAAGACCATATTTCAGCGTCATAATTTGACACTTTTTTAGACAAGTGTTCAACAAACGTTTAAGTTTTTGTGGTACAATGGACAGTGTGTAAAGACCCGCTACGAGGTCCTTAGTGGTAGACAGTAAGTTATGGTTAATTTTATTAGCTCACAGGTGGAAGTCATTGGCCGTCTTCCTAATGTCTAAAATCCCTTAGTCGCTTCTAATAGCGCTCATGGGGAGTAATGGAGTGGTCTTTGTAGCCCGACGCTATTACCCTTTAATAGCCTTGTGCTTGCTCTAATTTAATGGATATAATTAACCAAGGGACAAATAGCTTAAGCATTTGAAGTGTTGTAAGAGGTAAACTATTGTGTTTGATGAAATGTTAAGGTGCGTTTTTTTTTTGTTTTGTGTTAACTTGTCCTTAATAACGAGGTATCAAAAAATCTGTATATAGTAAAAAAAAAAAAGAAATTGATCGGGCCCAGCAGTACTAAAAATCATTTTTTTTGTGAATTTTCCAAAATTCTTAGAACAAACATTGTTCAGTAACATGGGCTGAGTTACCCCACGAGAGGTTTTGCGCATTTAACGTTACACGTTGTATATAAACACAATGAATGATTGCGAATACCTCAGCTTCGTAAAGAATGAGTACCAATAAGGTATCATCTCCAGGCTTTATCACAAATATCATCGTTGTAGCAACCATTTTATGAAATCATCAAATTAGTCTTCCTACCCATACTGTCAGACTTGTACTGACTAAAATCGTTCGTAAATACTTTCCAGGGTCGTGGTTATCTGATGAGACAGTTCCGCGACTCCGGGCGGGCTTTGGCCCTCTAAGGGGAGACCGGTTAAAATTTCTGGCAGCTCTTTGAGACGCGTATGGAACACGACGCGTCGTCGTTGATCTGGGCATCACCCAATGCTCACCGTCCACAAGCCTGCGTTGTAGTACACTTACCGTAACCTTTGTTAGTCGCTTTTCACTCACATATTTAATTAAACCTAATTAAGAACGCCAAAGACATTGCCTTAGAGGAGGCTATTTTATTTAATGAACAAAATTAGCCAAAACTAAAACAGAATCATAATCCATCATCCCAAAAACAAAGCTTTCAGTAATTACCAACTGTAATTCGATTTTACACAACCCTATGATGAACGTGGACGTAGGATATAGTTAATATGGGACAAAAAACCGGCCAAGTGCGTGTCGGGCCACGCACAGTGTAGGGTTCCGTAGTTGCCCATCAAAATACTTATTCGAACTAACTAAACTGATTCGCTGAATTTAATTTTAAAAAGAAGAATTTTCAAAATCGGTCCAGGAGTCTTTGAGAAATCGGGGAAAATACATAAGAAAAAAGATTACAAGGAATTTAGAACCTCCTCCTTTTTTTGAATTTAGTTAAAAATAGTTGACGATAAAAACCTACCTATTCCCAAAAAACATACCTATAAAAGCTGTAAAAATAAAGTTGACAAACTTACATTTGCAGTTTTCTCCGATACATTTTGTTTAAGAAAATATGATATCAAGTACATTTTATAAGTTGGTCGACTATTACTCGTAAAGTTGTAAAGCCTACTTAGTCGTGATAATTTTCTTTTAAACTTCGTTATATATCTATTTTAAATTTTTTCACACCCCCAAACATAGCCGTTTAGCTGGTAGAGGGGGGGACACTCGAATCGAGCAAAATTTAGCACTTTAAAGCTTAATATTTCAAAAAGGAATTTTTTTGATCAAAAAATTGTTAATGGAAACTATCATTATTTTTTAAAGGCCTATTTAATGATACCCTTACACTAAGGGGTACGCGAGAAAAAAAAAAATCCTGACTTTACGTGTAAGTACTGGAGGTACCCTAAAAAAAAATATTTTACGAGATTTTATTTTGACCACTTTTTCGGCACAACAAATCCGTATATTTACACCAAATTACAGCTCTCTAGTACTGTGCGTCTCTGAGCTAAACTGCGGACAGACGGACGGACGGACGGACGGACGGACGGACGGACGGACGGACGGACGGACGGACATGGCGAAACTATAAGGGTTTCTTGTTGACTACGGAACCCTAAAAATGGGAAAATACATTAGTTTTATATGTGTTTCGTTCCCTAACGGGTCGTATTTACCCGATATCGCAGGAAAATGGGTCTCAATGAGATTATGTCCACTGCTTTGAAACGATATAAGTTTATTTATTACTGTTTTATGTGTGTTTCTATGATAGGTATTTTTAGTTTGGTGGAACGATGTGCCTGCCTCTTACGTTTTAATATTTTCAATTCTACAACAGTCGATAGACAATAGTCGATAGAAGCCGTTTTTAAAAAAATAGAATTTCTTTTCTCTTTACGTTTTTTGCAGCCTCATTTAGGTTACTACTAAGTCAAAAGTGTCATTGAAATAAATTAACTATCTATTTATACCTAGAAGATACATCAACAAATAATATGCCCTTGAGCCAAGACACAAAATTAATTTAGTTCTAGAATTGTTGTTGAAGACATTTAAATTTTCATACAAACAACTATTTCTTTATGACTATAATCCAAGTTACCAATGCATAGTAAAAGTCGCAAACTTGACTAAACGCCAAATATAATAACCGTGATATAATAACCGTTTGAACGCTACACACAACGCCATCTAGTGCCGCAAAGACCAAAACACGCGTCTGCCTCTCTGCTTAGCCTTTTCCCAACTATATTGGGGTCGGCTTCCAGTCAAACCAGATGCAGCTGGATATCAATATTTTACATGGAACGCCTGCCTATCGGACCTCCACAACCCAGTAACTGGGCAATACAATACCCCATGGTAAAACTGGTTGTCAGCCTACAGCTTCTGACGAACAGTAACTACTGTCAAAAATCTACAAAATGACGGCCCGAACAAACGGCTTTACGTGCTTTCCGAGCTACGGAGGAAACTGGCTATAACAGATGGTCACCCATCCGCAGACCAACCTCGGCAAGCACGGCTTAACCCGGAAGATCGGCCCGTGCGGCCGTAATTATTTAGCCACGAGCTCCTCAACCAAAACACACGTTTCACCTTTTAATTAATTTCAAAGCGTTGGCTGTCAACATCAAGTAAAATAAAGCCGTCAACAAATGAAAAGGCATTTCACATAACCTGTACGATATTTCCTTACCTAAAGTGCTGTGAAAATTTTCAATTTTCTCAAACAATGTAACCGCGTTCTCTGTGTTTACAATTTGGTGTGGTGACATGTCGACAAGGCGACGTGTTTCTGTTGTTCTGTCAAATAAATTTCTTTTACGAATAAGTGTTTTGGAAGTGTGTTTTCTTTGTTAGTTCGGCTGTTTGAAGTTATTTGACTCGGTGAATTTATTTCGCTGTTACTGCATTATTGTGTAAGCAAATGGTTATGAATGGTAAGGTTTATTGTGAAAATGTGTAGTAAACTAGTGTGTATTTCTGATCCTTTCAATTCTGTGAATTCAAATTCATTCCCGTTTAGATTTTATTTGTGGTTAATCCGGATTTAAATAATAACGAGTTTAATAGGCTAGTTGCCCAAAAAAATGTAGTTAGTCCGTCTTTTAGATTATTCAAAAATAAGGGACACGTATTTTTTTATTCGTAAATTAGACCAAAAATGACAAAGATAATAGCCTATTAAAGTTACGTGTGACGTCACGATGCGTGGCATTTTTCGCGCAGGGTCATCATCTTCAGATCAGGATCTTTGTTAATTTTTGTTTAATCGAAAAAAGAAAAAATACGTGTCCAAATTTTTTTTTAACCTAAAATACGGACTAAATAGAATGTAATTATTTTGACCCTGGAAACTACCCTATTAAAACTCAAAGTTAAATCTGTTACTATGTAGGTTTTGGAATAAAATCATAACGCATAGATAGTTGAATGATGTATTGATAATTAAAAGTAGACTTTGTCAACTAGCTAAAATACGTTTTAACATTTAAGTAAGTTCCCAATAAATCCAAGTCTTCCACCACGTGATGAATTTACACCAGATATAATTATAAGTTACAGAATTCCAACTTAAAGCGACACGTGTAAATGAGAAACTAGAAACTTTATTTAATATAACTTTAGTTGCAACCACGAGCACTCAAAAGTGCTTTGTCACTAATTATTTATTGTGCTTAGAGGACAATTTTCGTAATAGGAAAAGTTTGAACGTGGCACGGAATTGGTTAAAAATTTGGTTCATTTATCTTAAATGGTGGAGTGACAAACAGTTCACCACAGTGCAGTGACTGGGTTGTGGAAGTCAGATAGCCAGTCGCTCCGTATAAAGTTATGGTACCTACTCAGCTGCATTGTTTTTTTTTATATTTTGGGAGCAATGGTGGCCCAGTGGTATCGGTCCGGACTTAGGAGTTGTAGGTTGGTGTAATTTATTTTATCACATTTTAAATTGGTGAACGTGATTAATTACACTTATTGTAAAAGAAAAACATTTAAATATTGTCATGAATATCATTCTTCAGAAAACATAAGAAAAAAAATAAAATATTCACCAAAATACAAAATTTGCAAAGCAAATTGCAAGAAAAAATTAAATAAAACTTCCTGTAAATATCGCAAGAATGTTTTGCTGGGGGTAGGTAACAAATATCTTTACTGAAACGAGGCAAAACCTTCATTTGCACTTAAAATAAAGACTTGAGACGTTATTGTAGATTTTAATGGATTTTTAAGCCCGTATTTTATGTTAAATAGTGGTCTTTTTTATAAGCGCTATATATCTTCTCTGCTAGGTATTTTATGTAGGTAAGGCTGTCATCGTCATCATCATCAGCCTATAATGTTCCCACGGCTGGGACACAGGCCTCCTCTCTGTGAGAGGGAGTAGGCCATAATCCACCACGAGGGCCCAGTTCGGGTTGGCAGATGTCACATTTCTTCGAATTTTTGGTTCTAGGACATGCCGGTTTCCTCACGATGTTTTCCTTCACCGTTTTGAGAGCAGTGGTGATGAAACAAATTAAACAAAGTAATGCGCCTGGCGGGGTTCGATACCCACGACCTACAATTCGTAAGTCGGGACCGATACCACTGGTCCACCAGTGCTCTCAGAGGGCTGTAATACTGGTCTATTACAAGCCCTCTTACACTGAGGAGGAATTAATCTCATGTCACATGTCTTCTTCATTCCGATTTGTTCTTCTTTCACCGTGTTGAGAGTAGTGGTGTTGTAAACAAATTAAACAAAGTCTGGGTTTTAAACCACTCGTGACTATGGGCCGCTTGGCCACCACTGATTACCAACACTACCATCAGTAAAAAGATATGTATAGCTATAGCTTAAAATGGCGTATTTATTACTAACGTCCTGCTCCTGTCCTGCTATTAAAATAGTTCAATAGATTTTTATTCTGAATACCAATAGTTAATTATTTAGACATGGTCTTAAGCATCTTAATATTTTCATTATGCGTGGGGATTATTAGAAGACGTCTTAAAAAATCGAAACAACTCACAAAAAACTATAGTTAAATTATTTTTTAACAACACAATCATGTATTCTCTTTTTAATTTCAATTTTTCTTCCTTAAAAGAATAAAACAATGCCCAACATTAAAAATTTTGCAGAAAAATCCCAGAACAGAAAATTCACGTAAATTAAATCCAGCGTTTCGTGGAATGAAGTAATAACGTGTCTACTACTAAGTACAAGAACAGAAAAATTTCTCAGCGCAGTGTCGGCTAAATTCCCAGGGAATAGGCGAACGAGGAATTCCGAGGGTGGAATGTTCCCCATTAACGCTAACTGCACCAGAACTGCCCAGTTCGGGGAGTTACTTAATTTCGCGTAAGCTCTAAGGTGCTTCTGAAGTGCTGGTACTGCGAGTTTTAAGAGATTCGTAAAGTGTTTACGAATTACTGTTGGGTTCGGATCGATAGAGGGTTTTATTAGCTTTCTGGGGGTAGTTAAGGCTTTATTGTTCGTCGTCATTGGCAAAACATATACCGATGATTATAAATGTTTTGTTTATGAAACTTCTTTTTCACCTGTCAAAAATTGTGTGACTAATGACATTCTTTTATTTACTCTTTTTATTCAAGGTAAACAAGTGCATTTGGAAAAACCAAAAAAAAACCAAATGCACTTAAAGTTGAGTTCATAAATAAAATAAATATAAACTCATGTATTTCAACGAATATAAATCTCTACACTTATGCGCATTATTTCAATAAAATTATTTTCACCCTGATTTTATTGCAATGACTTTTTTTATACACAGCATAGCTTAATTAAACTTAAAAGCTTAACTAAAACTCACAATGAAATTCACCTCTTAAATTCTAAATCCTTTCTTCATCACAACTTTAAATTCAAGTAATTCCTATTCATCCACAAAATAGCTTCACCACAAACTCATTGCTCCATTACGATGTAGCTACACATTTTTAATTACATTCTCAAGACGTAAAGCCCGCATTAAGCAAATCTAACGTTTCTCCATGTTTCCCTGGCGAGTCTTACCGCAAAAACTTACATAATTACGGAAACCACAGACCGTCTTATATGGTGGAAAGTGTTTTAAACCCTTTTGGACGGCCACAGGAAAGATTACTTGCTTCAAGTAGGATGTATTTGGTGATGATATGTACCGTTCTGATCATAAATAGCTATGTAGTATCAATTATTTTTTAAGAAGTATTTTACAACTACTTGTTGCTTTAAATCATCTTATATCAAAATCTGTTCAGTGGCTGAACAGATTTTGATAAAATTTGACGTACAGGTAGGTTACAGTTTGAAATAACACAAATGAGATGGCGGTAATCCCAGTATGACGTTTCCGTAATATATTTTTGACATGATTGAGGCACAAAAATCCATCTAAACATTCAAACTTTTTCTAATATTAAAAGATGCCTGAAGCATGTAATTACTTATAGTTAGCATAATGTTACTTAATACGTAATTATACCAATATCATTTTGAAAAACAATATTTCTCTGTATGTATTTAATTCTTAGTTTGATATAAAGTGTAGAATCGTAAAAGTAAAAAATCTTTAGTTTTAGTAATTTGCACTATTGACGAGAAGTTTTAATGCTTTCTGAAAACTTAATGTAAGAAGATCTAAGTAGTAATAATATCTAGACAGTGTTCACAGGTTATAAAATGTACAACTAAATTCCAAGAAGTATTCAGATTTCCAATTTCTTGTCGTTTTAATGTAATCTGAAATATTCTGCCATTCTTCGTTCGTCTGACAGATAAAGTTTATCTTAACCGCAGACTCCAAACGAACTTCACACTTAGTTCTGCGTCTAATTCTCAAAATTCATTGAGCTGAAAACCGACAAAGGAAAAATGAAATGTTCCTGTTCATGCAGCGAGAGTGGAGGAAAATTAAGTACATAAAAGCCAAAATGATGTCGAGAACTCAGTCAGTGGCCTCGCCCGCTTGGAACTTGATTCAAATTTGATTGTCGGTAATTTTTCTACCCGACCGCTGAAAGGTTGGTAATGTCACTTATGAAACAAAATGGAGGACGAAGGGTAATGTTTTTTGCGACAGATGAAAGTGAATATTCATTTTGATTATAAAGTCATTGTTTCAGCCCAGTCATTGGTCCCGTCGTAGGATTTCTTTTTTTTCATCGTATTAAAATCGTCAAATGAGTTCTCATCAAAAATTAAAGTCTCCTTCTCGCGCCTTTCGATCCACTACTCGCCGTCGACTAGCCTGCGAAAAACATTCTGTAATGACTTGATGAATTTTGTCTTTTACACGTTTTGTCTATTTTTTATAAACATTGCCCCACACTAGGGATTGCTTCCTGTACCGTGGGTGCGTTTACAAACATATAAAGTCACATACTCAAATTCTCAACCACTGCACCAAGTGTGCCGTCAGAGATTGTTATGAAAACAACAAATTAAAAACAATTCGTCTATTTTTCAAAAATCCATACTCTTTCAAGCTCATTTCGAGCTTGTGACAAGAACACACAAGCTCGACTCACGCTCTATTGAGAGCAAGCGTTTTAGAGCCAGCAGCGGTATAAATCAAGAGGTTTGGCTGCACGGGGCCGATTGTTCGCCACGACTTGTATTGGTACCAGAGCTTATTGATTGAAATTGTGTTTATTTGTTACTGTTATTATGTACTTGTGTTATTGTAGGTCATAATGTGGTTCTTTACTTGTTGTAAGTTATAAATTAATATCAGTTTAAACATTATTTTCATCAACACTTTTTCTTAAAGCGTCTGGCCTTTGTTACTGTTTGGTGTTCAAGGTTTTTTACTTTACCGTCAAAAACTTAAAACCAATAACGTTATTATTGTTGAGAGAAATAATTATATACACCTCTTTCAACTATAATAAACTACTTGAAAAGTTTCTTTTTTTAAATGGCTTATATTTTTTTACGTAAGCTCGCACAAGCTCGCACGTTTACTTTCAGATGCTTACGACTAAGGTTTATGGTGGTTTATTTTAAATATTTACTTTCAGTAATGTGAAAGCAAAAAGAAAACACTTGGAAAGTGAGTACACGTATAAAAACACACCAATTCTTCATGGCAATAGGCGGAATGTACAAAACACCACCTGCTACAATTTTTACATACTCCTTTCACTTCGTCACACTTAGAAAAACACTAAGCAAATTTTAATTGCTACAATAAAATTGTAGCTAGGAGGCAAAACTGTAACTATATCCCATTTTCACTCTGCAATATGTTACGGAACTAACCACATTATAAGCTGAACCCATGAATGCAGTAATGCATAAGTACGGAGGGTCTCAGCTGGTTGCCATGGCAACCTAGTTCGCTTCGTTGAGTCCGCTTGTGTGTGAAGATAAGTAGAAACAGACGGTTTAATTATGAGAGGATCTTTGGATAGAGATGTTATTTTGAGACAGGAATTAATTGCTTTAATTGATAGTTAGTGTGATTAGATACTATAAATTTAATTTGAATTTGAATGCATGATGTTTTCCTTCATCGTATTGAGAACAGTGTCCAGGCTGAGTTCAAACCCATGAACTCGTGAGTCGGGGCCGATACCACTTGGCCACCACTACACGTTCACCTAAAATCATTTAAAACAAATTGATACAGTTAGGCGTCAAACTTTCAGACCGCGTACGCAACACCACACTACGCTCCAAAACACAAAATGTTGACGTTGGTCAAAAGGCCGCTGCACTGAAATGGGCTTGGATTGGCCACGTCTGCCGCATGCCCAATGAGCTGTGGGCCAAAATAACCACTTTGTGGAGCCCTGACACAGCCAGAAGGCGCTGCGGCATACCTCGTAGACGTATGACGATGGCGGGACGAGCTTGATAAAACCGGTGACCAGTGGTCCATTTTGGCCCTGGATTGTGAAATCTGGAAGTCATGGGGAGAACCCTTTGCCCAGCAGTGGGATGATGTAGGCTAGCAGTATCCCTCTCACTTTGGACATCGTTAACGGTGGACGTGTGCTTCTCCTAATCATATTTGTGTATAAAGTTGGTACTGCAAACTGTACATTATTAGGTGCACATATGCCTCAGTTTTGACTGTGGGTCAAGGACTAAAATAATCGAGTGAAATAATTCGTCTCTGTTCCGCGGCATTTGCTGTCCCGTTTCCGCGTCGCTTGCAGTGTCCGCGAACTGTCAAACTTAAAGTGTCTGTGTTTGTGCTGTACTCGCTAATCATCTGTGTGAGTGTCATCGTACTACCTGAAACTATACGCCTATAGCCATACATTGCTACCTATACCTATGGCTGAGCAACCGTTATCCGCCGCCGCATCGGAACCCGAGTTACATAAGATGCGAGACACTGAGTTTGTGAATACTCGACGCAAACGCAAATTTATGGACAATGATCTGGATGAGTTATTTGAAAGATTTTCCTCGGATTTGACTGATAAGCTTACCGTCATGATGACAGATCTCCAAAACAAGGTTTCTGACATTCAAACAAACATCAATACTATAATAAAAAGCGACCTTGACAGTATAAAGTCTAAGCTAGCAATTATTGATGTCAATCAATCTCAGCTGTTTACGGATATGGAATCGGTCAAAGTTTCTATCGAGCATCAGGATGGTCTTCAAAAGGGTTTGACAAAACGAGTCGACGACATCATCAAATCAACCACGTCCCAAGAGTCGGATATAAGTCGTATGCAGGTGCAAGTGGCTAAATTAGAAGCCGAACTTAATAGCCAGCAGCAACGTGACCGAGCTTTCAATCTTGAAATAAATGGTATCGTTGAAAAATCCAACGAGAAACTTGTTGATTATTACTGCGCCATGGTTAGATTATTGGATATTGATTCGTCGGCAACTGATGTCGTACATATGACAAGAGTACGTCCTTTAAATCCTGTACCTGGCCGACCAAAATCCATTGTGGTCAAACTTAACTCACGCCTCCTACGAGACGCCATACTATCTGCTATTAGAAATAGGAAGGGCCTTAACACGAGCGACCTCGGCATCGCGGGTGAACAGAGAAAGATCTTTGTCAACGAACATCTTACGCCTTCCAACAAGCTGTTACACAGAAATACGCGTCAAAAAGCAGCCGCTGCGCAATACCGGTTTGTTTGGATACGTGATGGAAAGATATTCGTTAGAAAAAATGACACTTCTGCCACAATTCGCATCATAACCTCTGCTGACCTCCGTAAAATTGTGTGACTAGTTATTCGTGTTTACTTGTTTAAGGAATGTCTCTCAATGTACCTTAATATTATTTTGTTAACAACTTGTATGTCTACCCTAAATTTCTCACGGTCAATTAGTTGTTTGATAATTTTTATAGCAGTCATTTTGATTGGTATACAGCGATGCAATAATATTCATCTAACATATCGTATCTTATTATTATTACCTTTCAATATAACCACGTATTATTTATTTTATAGTGTATTATTATTACACAATGCCTTTATAATATCTTATTACATTTGCTTATTTTATTATTTAGTATATTTTATATATTCTGTATTTATTATTCCTGCCATATATGTTATCCCTGTGATGAAGGTTATGTACTTACATACGAACAAACAAAAATGGCCACCATAATGGATAGCAAACGACTAAGTATTTTTTATCAAAACGTTCGTGGGTTACGCACAAAATGCCTTGACTTGTACAATAACATTCTTTTACACGATTACGACATTATTTTAATTACCGAGTCCTGGTTACAGAGTGATATATTAGATGGCGAAATTTGTGATAGTAGGTATGAAATTTTTCGTTGCGACCGAAATCTGGAGGTAACGGGTAAGCGGGCGGGTGGCGGCGTTGTATGCTGTGTCCGCCGCGAGCTGTGTGCTGTCTCACTCAGCGACTGGCAGTCTAATTCACATTATGAATGTATTTGTCTTAAGATCTCGGCCCGCGCTCTCGGGACACTAGCAGACTTAATTGTTGTTTTATCATACATGCCTCCTGACGCCTTTAATCTACCGATAAACTTAAATGATTACTTTATAAATTTTAACACTGTCTACGACAAATACAAAGACGTGAATTATTTACTTGTAGGCGACTTTAATTTACCTTGCTTGAGTTGGAGTAGGGACGGTTGGTCGCTCACTCATACGGGTAGCAGCTTGATACAGGATAGGGCTTGTGCGTTTGTCGAAGATTTGAGCATATTAGGGCTGATTCAACATAATCATATACTTAACCACTGTGACAACACTCTAGATCTTTGTTTTTCAAATTTACCTTTGGAGGTTTCTGCGACTGACGGTTTAACTAGGATTGACACATTTCACCCACCTCTAAATATTGATATTATAGATTTATACATTAAATCTTTTATCACGAATAAAGTAAGCAGATTTAATTTCCGGAAATGCGATTATGATGCAGTCAATAAATATTTGAGTGATATCAAATGGGACCAATTGTTGTCTTGTACTGATGGTATTGATGACGCAATCGCTTTATTTTACGAAAAACTTAATGAATGCATCTCTCTTTTTGTACCCCTTATAAGTCACGATAATAAATCCTATCCCATATGGTATACTCGATCTTTAATCAAAATAATCCGCGAAAAAAATAAGTTACATCAAAAATGGAAATTGTTTAAAAATCCTCGTGATTATGATGAATTTAAGCTACTCAGAGACAGGCAACAGCGAGTGCAGGGTCAGTGTTTTGACAGATTCACATGCAACGCTGAACACAACATAAAGAAGGCGCCCAAGTACTTCTGGAGCTACATCAAATCAAAGAAAGGTAGTTCCGCTTATCCGCGTCAGTTTACTCATGGTTCCACTAAATATAATAATGGTCAAGAAATATGTACTGCCTTCAATAACTTTTTTGACAGCGTCTTTAACAAAAATCAGCCCTCGTCACAATTTGACCCTCAATCTCCTCTAAACAATTACCACGCCCGTGACACTATATCTAGCGTTACAGTGTCTGAAGAGACGGTATTTAGGCACCTATCAAATTTAGATAAAAACAAAGGCGCCGGTTGCGACGGGATTCCTCCCGTATTTTGGTCATCGTGCGCTAAAAGTCTGTCACACCCCATTTCATTACTGTTTCAGCAATCTCTTAATAATTGTACGTTTCCTTCTTTATGGAAAAAGGCTTACGTCATTCCTATTCATAAGAAAGGTTCCAAGTCCAAAATAGATAATTATCGCCCTATCTCCATCTTAAATTGTGTTGCCAAGGTGTTTGAACAAATAATCGTTAAGAATATTTATCCTGTTATTAGTCTTGGCATTCCTGAATCTCAGCATGGATTCATGCAGAGACGCTCTACGGTCTCAAACTTGGCTTGTTTCACAGATTATGTGATGGGTGAAATGGAAAACGGTGGCCAGGTTGACGTGGTGTACACGGATTTCGAAAAAGCGTTCGACCGTGTGGACCACGTCATCCTGTTACGAAAACTGTATGCGTTGGGAATTCATGGCGACTTGCTCAGGTGGATTGAATCATACTTAACTAATCGTTCACAAGCTGTTGTGCTGGGTGGGTTTAAATCAGACTTCATATCCATCCCTTCTGGTGTTCCTCAGGGATCGCACCTTGGCCCTCTCTTTTACAACGCATTTATCTTTGACATCATTGACCACATTAAACACTCACATCATATTCTCTACGCTGATGACAAAAAGATTTATATAGCTATCAACTCATTATCTGACTGTATCTTGCTACAAGAAGATCTCAACTCTTTATTTAACTATTATACTAATAACAACATCACAGTGAGCATAAAAAAATGTCAAAGTATATCCTTCACTCGCAAAAGAAATCCTATCATTTATCAATACAGTTTCAACGGCGTTGCAATCGAGAGGGTCAAGATTGTGCGGGACCTGGGTATACTTTTGGACTCAGAGATGTCCATGCGACAGCACATTGAAGTGACATGCAACAGGTCATTTCGCAATCTTGGTTTTGTTCTGAGATCTTGCCAACCTTTTAAGAGTTTGTTGAGCTTTAAAATAGTTTACTTTGCCTATGTTCGTAGTTTGTTGGAGTACGGTTCTCAAATATGGTCTCCCTATTACGCGATACATAAAAACAATCTTGAACGCATTCAGAAAAAGTTTCTTGATCACCTTAACTTCAAATTTCATCATTGCTCGCATGATTACCAACAAAACTGTCGTACATACAATCTCTTAACTCTGCAGGAAAGGCGTATCCTGATGGATATGGGGTTACTATTTGACATCTTACGGGGACGGATCGATTGTCCAATGCTTTTAAGCAACATTAAGTTTAATGTGCCCAAGAAACGCACCAGACACACTACATTGTTTTGCACCCCATTCCACTCGACTAATTATGGTAAGAATAGCGTATTACCACGATTACTTGATTCTTACAATAAACACTTCAATAGCGTGGACCTATTCATTGGTTCCAAAAATAACTTCAAAAACCGAGTTATCCTTACATTACTTTCATCATAGGCTTTAGCATCATAACATCAAAAATACTACATTCTGCGGCTGGTTTTTTAGGTAGGTCCTATTGTTTATATATATATATATATATATTTTTTAATTTTTTTTTTTAATATTTATGTAATTTATGTATTCTGTAATTGTAATTTATTTATTTATGTATTTATGTAATTATTTTATTATTTATTTACTTCATCATGTATTTCCTATTAATTTATAATTATAAATGAATTTTTATTATTAATAAACTATTTGTTAAAATAATGTTTATTTTTGTCTCTTTATTTCAAATGCAGGTTTTTCTTAATATTGTTTCGTCAAAGTCTGCCAATCGGTTTGAATTTAATTTTAGTTCTTATTTTAACTTGTATAAATACCTATATACTCATCCACTGTAATGTATCCGCCGTGGATAACTATTATTGGCTACTCATGTAATTCTGTTAAGTACTTAGATAAGTGTTGGAAGCTGTTGTTATCCCTAATATAAATAAATAAATAAATAAATAAATAAATCAGTATCAGTAATTGATACATTAATCTCAAACTTGCCTTCACTTGAACTCAATTCGAACTGCTCAGACAGAATTACACCTACGATTTTGGCAAAACATAGTCAGCATATTTTCGCTCCCCATTGCATTGTCCCCCCCCCTTCCTCCTTACCATCCCCTTTTCCCCGAAACTTCTGAGATAACAAACAGCGTTGACATTGTTACAAGACAGATTCCGTTAAAGAATTTTTGTGCCAAGTCACTGGAAATGTGTACACACGGAGACACATCAAGCTATACTGTTTGGACTTTGGACTACTAGAAGTTGAACGCTGCGAATCGTGCGAGAGGGTGCGACATGTTTTTGTTATTTCGTCTCACTTACGCACATTACGAATGCCACGTGACACGCGCCGCCCGCGCCTCTCTGTTGGTTTCAAATATTTCATTCTTACATTACTTTACTATGCTTAAAGATACTTATCTTTTATTATTTTGTTAACAAGTTAAGCTCGTATTAATTTATGCGATTTCTTTTTCGGTTTGCGCTGCGCTTCTGAATGTTCACTGATACATTTATTATTATCATAATTATAAGTATATTACTTATGTTAGTCAGTAAGAGCATTTGTAGCCCAGTAGTAACTGATTTTATAAAATCACTGAAACACTTATTTCTTAATTTTTGAGGTGAATGCGTAGATTGAGACCCGCGTAATTCAAATTTTCATTAATTGTAATAGTTTTTACTTAGCGAGCTTTACCAATGATTATTCTAGCATCTCCGCTTTCTCGACAAGTCGAGGCACTGCGAGTAGGTAGCTCCGGCGCGATCTCATGGCGGTTTATCTAGAGGGAACGACGGTCGCAACCAAGGTCCAAGCACGCCGCAATTGCGGTAGTAAAACCCCTCTTTGAGGAGTGACTGGAGAGGTGCTACAGCATCCTCACCTTTCGTCTGACGCAGGTGCTCACCGGACATGGATGTTTCGGGAGGTTTCTGTGGCTTATTGGAAATTGTTAAAGACGTGAATCAAAATTTCAACTTAAACAATGACTTTCAAATTACCAAAAAAAAAATTTGCGGGCTACCGATCTCCTCTAAAAATCATATATAATCATTATATTTATCAAACATTTTACCCTTTGCCATGTTAATATGATAATTATATTAAGGCAATCAATGTATAGACGTGCGCAGACCGATCCGAACAGACTAGTCGAAAGCCTTGAAAATATTTTAATTTTCTTTGCCTTTAAACTGACGTTGTTCACGACGTAACACCAGATTTAGTAGGTATGCATCCCAGTGCGTCCAAAACACACTGTTTTATTTTCGACTCTCCGCGCTAAACAGAGCGTTGAAAATCAAGTGCGAGAAAATCGTCTGTGCGAACGTGGGCCTAGTTTATGATTCACTTTCACACCAAAAAAAAAAACAGATCCCACAGGATTATTTCAATTTTGACATTTGAAAATAAATCTGTGGTAGAAAGCAAAGGTTTTATTATTAAAACACCGTTATAAAAATCGAATCTTTATTTAAAAAAAAAAATTTAACGAAAAACAAAAAACCCGACTGCGTTAAAAAAACTAAAAAAAGAAAGAAACAAGCCCAGTAGTTAAGAATTCACTCATTATTCACTCATTCACACTCACAGTCGGGGCCCATTCAAATTATACCAATCAAATCTTCCCAACGGGCCCCGACTGTGAGTGTGAATGAGTGAATTCTTAACTACTGGGCTTGTTTCTTTCTTTTTATAGTTTTTTTAACGCAGTCGGGTTTTTTGTTTTTCGTTAAATATTTTTGAAGTGAAAACTTCTTTAGCGGCGTTGTACACTTTTTCTGTAATGGGTAAAAAATTTAAAACTCGCGTCAGGGTCACGTGACCAAAACTCGCGTCAGGGTCACGTGACCCTGATCGAAAATGAGTAAGACGTCATTCAAATTAAAAATAAAACATAGTAACAAAAAAGTTTTCACTTCTACCGGCACTCCTGGAGTGCAACCTTTTTTTTTTTTATTTCATACTTTTTAGTTACTATTCAGAGAATTATTGTTTTGCTAAACAACTTTAAATCGTTATATATCCTAAACTATTATTTAAAATGAAAAATGATAAAGGGAACCTAAAGTTGATTTTAAAATACCTATTCAACGATACCCCACATGACATAGTTCATCAACTTTTTTTTTTTTCATTTTGACAATATGGCGTCTGGTTGTCGCTCTGGTGAATTTTGATTACTGTCATGTCTTTAGTGACACTCGCAAGGTTAAGACGAATCGATTGACGTAAAAATCATCAAAATCGGCCTACGCATTTGGTCTCTAGAACGCCACATAGAAACAAACATACATACATACATAGACTGATAAACACATTACCCTCCTTTGCGTCGCGCAGTCGGGTAATGAATCACAATATGAGTTCTTAATTGCTTAACAATATTTATGGCAAATAAAACTTAATTACTAAAACCATTTATGTTATTTGAGGGGTAACATCTAAAAACGAGGTGTATTGCACTCTTTAGGATATTTTTTTTATTTTCTGGTTTCGCGCTAGCCGCTGGAGGTCATAAAAATACAGAGTGAATTTTCCAACCGGGCGTGGTTGGTTAATCTGTAAGTATGAGGAATATCGAAAAATACTGCAAATTATTTCGAGGCCGATTTTGACGAAAACTCAAACTGCATTGGTTTTTATGAAAATCAATAAGGCCAAGAATCATAGCATATAACACTCGTGTGCCGTCAACAGTAAGAATTTACGTTAAATTACACGGTGAATTACATTACGCGTTACACCAGTCTGAAACCGGCATTTACAGTTAAAGAATTAAAAAAAAAACAGTATAAAAAAACGGAGTAACATTTAAGGACATCAAAATTGAAAAATATATATATTTTAGAATTTAATGAAAAAAAAAATTATTTGTGTTGAAGTGTAGTGGTTCCCACATTTTTTTTTTGTTATGTGTCATGTTTTATCAATAATTATAAAATAATAACCATGTAATATCAAAAAACTTCAAATCACAAAGCATTGTGCGGATGTCAAATTAAACTTGTTATGTTTTCTTGAGAAATTAATATCCTCACACTTGAGCAGGATTGGCATGATTAAAACAAGTTGTTTTAAAACAGTTAAGAAAATAAAGTGTTGAACTACTTTTCAAGGCTGAATAATGGATTTAAATGAAAAATAATAATATATATATATTATAATATAAGTATATATTCAGAAGTCTAAGTTTATGTTATTGCTACTCATGCTACGTAATATTTTCAATGAAATAATACTTAAAAAACTTTCGATGTTTATTTCCAATAATTTCGATCAGTTAATTTGAAAATATTTAGTCTAGAAAATATGAAACTTATAACTTATATTATAAGTTTAGACGTCGAATTAATATGCATGTAATAATGTCCAAAACTAAAAAGAAAAACACAAAATGTTCAAAACAATTTGAACTGTTTGTTTATAAAACTGAAAATAAAACTTTTTACAACCCTGCACTTGAGTAATATAAGATGTAAAAAAGTCAAAAAATTATATATAAGACTAGAAAAAAACAGTCATTGAGCTCAATCAACACAAGGTGGCCCCGTAGTAACAGCCCGTGAAATTCAAATTTTCTTGTTTTTTTGTAATTTGCATATCAGTGACAAATTGTAACTTGATCAAAATATGATTCGCAAATAACGAGTATATATTTACATAATTATATATATGTATACATATAATAATAATGTAATCAATACATTGCTTTCTATTTCTTTTATAGTGTAACCGCCATCTCGCAATACCACTATTAGCTGCCGCTGTTGTGGAGTTAATTGTGGTGCCATAATATGGATCACAAATTCAAAAGATTTTACTAGAAATAACGACAAGATAATAAATAATAATAGACCGAACGACAGTGACGCGTAAATCCCGAGCGATTTAGGGAACGGACTGGCTGGCGGCGGCGCGTGCGTCGGGGGCGGGGCGGCTTTGGATATGTGTGCCAAAAAAGTGCACCTGTGTGCATAGGCGCAAAGCAACAAATACTATGATTGGCCGATGACACGATGCCCAGTCCCTTTCCTACAATTCTCTGTTTTGTTGGTAGCGTAGTTATGGGTATGTAGGGTGTCTAACTTGATGTGTTGCCGTGTGTACAAGGTTCATATACACGACAAAATATAAATAGTATCGTGTTGGCGACACAGGGTTGAAGTAAACGACTGTAAATAACGCTCATCGGAAAGAATAGACATTTCACACTCTGATTTTCAGTTGCAAGACTAACTTCCGCGAGAGTCACACTAACGGGAGGTGCTGTTGTCACGGCTCTGGAACGCAAACAACGTAAAACTTTTTGACCGAAGTTATTAACTGTTAAAGTTTGGATTGATTATTGTAAAGAATTGTGTGAAGGCGATATGGTGGTCAAACATGAGCCCATCATTGCTTAAACGGTCACGGGACTATCTAAACAGGTAACCGTGACCACGGAACGTGAAGGGCAATTATAGAAACTGAGGCCTTACCACGAAGCTCGAAGCACGAAGCATGCTGTGGGAAAGAGATGGCGCTAGACGACTTGCATAGCGTTAAGGGCTCGTGGTAAGGCTTCTGTTTGATTTTTAGTCAGTCGCTCCATCCAGAGAACCAAAAAAAAAAACAAAAACTGTTTTTTTTTTTAACAAAAACTCATAAATATTAGGCATTGTTTCCGAATCAGTTCGACAGTCTCTTTCTATGAAACTGATGTGCCATATACTCTGAACTGTGACTGATATGATAGGAATACTGAGTGACGTCATAATGACTTGTTGTTTTCTTAAAATAAAATATTGTTTTTGTCTCTTTGTGTCGTCATCTTTTGTTTATTTGAGGGTGGTGATGTGTCTTTTAATTGGATGTTTGTGAAAGAAATTGAAGTTGATTTATTTGCGTTTTTCTTATTTGTTTGAGTTACTTTTATTTTACGTCATACGTTTGTTGTGCTTGCAAAATCCAGTTTTATAAATCGAAGTTTTGAATGAATACATGGATTTTTGTTACTGAATCTTCTACTGGATCTTATGAAGAGCTCAGAGGTATTGTATTATAGCCTGGAATGACATAAAGAATACCGTTTATTCCGGTATTACGTACCATGGGGTGAATTTCCAAGAAAACACGAGTGAATCCGCTAGCATTAGCGAGTAGGAATTATCTACAAAGATTATAGAAAGATTTCCTAAATGAGTATTCGCTAGCATTTGAAATCTACAAATTATACACTTTGTATCCCACTTTTGAATCTCACATGAATTTTTTCCTGGTTGAATCCCACAAATAATTATGATGTATTTCCGTTGGATCCTTTAGCAAAAGAACTTGGACGATTCCTGAGTCTTCATTATTTTCCATTATCTATTAGATACATACGCCAGCAGCTCAACCTGTCTCAATTTAAATTTTATCAATCAAACCTTCCACTTCAGTGATAAGATTGAAAACCTATTAATTTGACAGATTGAGGTAGGTTTGTGCATTACTTTTATTGTTCGAGATATACTGATGATGGATTCAATGTCAAATAGTTCTAAAGCACGGAGAGAACTGAATACATGATATGGATAATATTTGCACAATAATTGGATTATATCCGATTGCATGGCAAACAAATATAGATACAATATATCTCCATTTATTTGTCAATATTCTAAATGTAGAAACTAATCCATTAATACCACACAAAAAATATAACGGAATATTCTATGTATCACAATTTTTATACAAATATTTACTTGTACAAAAGCTCAAAATCAATGTTCACGCTACATATCGAAAACACGGTCCATTTACTTCAATTCTCGTACTGTCCTCCGAACGAACAAATCATGGTCACTCTACAGAAATGAAAATGTCCCACACAAAAGCGTGGCTACTGCCCGGGACATTTTGTCTTACTTTATGACGCGACGTATTTTTCTCGCTTCAACTTTGTATTTACCGTGTTGAGTACGTCTTTTGTGTTCTGTAGTATCATAAGGGTTTATAAGTTTAGTTTTCTTATTTATTTAGCGTGTGTATAAGGTTATATCCTTTTTTCAAGGAGACGCTTAAACAGATGCTTAGATTTACCTATTTTAAGCATAGGCACTATCTATTACTCGTGGCTCACGCTTATTTAGAGGTTGCAATAATATAATAAATTCAATTATAATTAGAACGACGCATGTCACCATCCATTACCATGAGAACATCTTTGCTGTATTTCGTGGTAAAAGTGCTTTTCTTTTAATTTAACGTATTCATAACCGTTACTGTATAGCTGATAATAATTATTTGAATGCAGTGGTTTATGCATGAACAAAAAAAACATACCTACTTTTCCATTTTCTTGACCAAAACTCATCTTATCTATTGGATTTCTTTCTAAGAGTTTGGCTGAAGAAAGTACAACATAAGGAATATTGACAGAATATAATATTTGAACAGTGTTAAAATTGAACGCTTAGTTATTTATAAGGCCAGCCTCTATGTACTTGATTCTTTTCTCTCAAAATTATTCCCTTAGTTATTAAATGCAGGTCTGAATAAAATCTTACAACGCAATCTAAATAGACTTCAAGTTCCATTCAAACTGTATTTAATTGCATAGTAAACATTGCTTCAGTTATGACATAAATGTTCCTGAATACGGATTATCGGTACCAGGGTAACATGAGTCTGTAATAACCTAAGCTGTAGGCTACCGTGTTAATCGACTATCAAAATGTTGCAGCTCTCAATTCTTGTTGTGCGCCTGGTAGCAACTGTGCTAGTTAAATGAATTTACTGGTATGCGATGTGAGATTATCGACAGCATTGTTGGTAAGTAATTTAATATCTGGGCGTTAAGCTACTAGCGAGTATTGTCAGCTGGCTTGTATTGTGTTCATTGTTATTAATTGAACATATCGAAACAAGAATCGATTTAACATCGAATAATTAAAGTACAGCATACTATACAATTATTTTATCAATATTATCGAGGGGTATGTTATGGGTTGTGGAGGTCAGATAGGTAGTTGTTCTATAATAATTACTGATATATTCAACTGAATCCATTGCGACTGGGCGATGATGACTCTATAGTATTTTGCATAACTATAAATTATATATACCTGTTTCTCTGAAATGTTAAACGGAGAGCTAACGAACGTATTTTTTCATACAAACATAATGTAATAGCAGTTGAAGTATTTTGTCATCAACCGGGTACGAATTCTAAACCCAAGCTTCCATTGGAAACCTCCAAGTTTTTTTTTCTCAAAAACAATTTCAAGAACATACATTTTGATTTCGCCCAAATTGTTTTTGTCTGTGTATCTAATGTTATAATTAGTCTAATAAACCATCCAACATACGATATAACGCATCCTAGACCAAAACTCCGACTGTCCATTTGCGCAAACCCCCGCATCCACCGCACCAGTTTTAGCTAACCGAGCCTAAATTTAGCTCGACGTTGCAGCTAACTGTCCCGATATAATTAATGTAAGCCGAGATCTCACGTCGCCGTCGTTGGCACCATCTGGACGAAGCTAAACTGACGTCAAAGGGAGTGCACTGAAAAGACTATTTTGAGTCGTGTATGCGGGTACTAGATTGAGGTATAACTTTCTATTTGGCCAGTGAAATTGATCGTTTTATTTGCTAGAAGATGGTTCGTATTCTTCTCTTATTATTTGATTGACAACGTCAAATCGTGATAAAAACGAATTAAATTAAATAAAATCAGTGTAAACGAAACTGACTCAACTACTACTAACTAACAACTTTTAATAATCCTAAATGTTATTGCAGGTTAATATTTTGTAAACTATCCAGATAGATCAGTTGTTTTTGCGTGAACAAATAACAAAAATTGATAAGACAAATACTTCAAAGCAAGTAAATCCCGACTTTTGAAGAATGGAAAAGCCAGTTTTTGTTTTGAGAAAGTTTCGTTTACACTGATTTTGAAATTAATTTCCCGATATTACAGCTCTGTAAATATAACTATTGGTGCTAAGGTGAGTGTGGAAACCCAACGTTACGAGTTTTCGAGTTATGAGCTTAGTAACACATTTAGCGATCCATTTTTATTATATGTATGTATAAAAGAAGATAAAAAGCAAACAACCCATTTGAACCATAGCCTACAATATTCAATAGAGCGTGTCTAAAGTACATATTTACAAGAAACACGATGAAAATATGAAATTAATTAATTGTAATATTGTATGTCCTGACCTACTTGTAACTCAACTCTCTGGGGAGCCCGAGATAGCTGACGCCTAACCAAACAACACGAGATACTATACAAATGAGCCTTGTACTTTAAAATTAAACAGTGATTCTTAGCAACAGTTTATAATAATACGAGGTTTCGTTGAAATTGTGTTTTGTGAAGAAAATTGTTTTCAGATGAAATATAATAAAAACAAGCGAAGAGTGAAACTGTACAAAAGTACCTAATAATATAAATTGCTAAATTTTTAAATTGTTATTTATTTTTATAGATACTTATATTTTAATATCAAATCACATGAGTTTTTTTCAGCGGTTAGTATTGCGTGGAAGTCAATAATTATGCCACAGTACCTATCTATGTGATTTTTTCATCTTTTATGGGGTGTTAAAATCATCAAATGAGTGGACTCATTCCTCAATCCACCAAAAAGTGAGACTAGTCCCACTTTCTTGGTGGATCGTAAAGGATGGGCTGTTTCTTCACATGGGCATTGCGTTTCAGAGCTGCGGTAACTTAGACAGTCCCGTGTCAATTTCCTGACAGCTCCTTGAGATTTAGAAGCCCATAGTCAACCTGTTCCTCTAATTTAATCGAAAGCATGGAAGGTTTTCTTTATAATATTTAAGTATAAAAATGCATGTAAATATTCATCTCAAGAATTTTTTCTAACATTTTACAGTAGGATGTCACCTATTTGAATTTAGGAACACCAAATTGTAGATTCAGTACCAGACGCTTTGAGCACAAATACCTCTGCGGTTTTGCGTGTTCGTGGCAGACTTGCATGAGAGACATGAGGGTGGTACTAATAAAGTTATACTGAACACTGCAGCCGTAGTTGTTGGTACTGAATCTGTTAACTTTGATGCAGATGTATAAATTGACAGTACAGACGTATTAGCTTTCAAATACAAAGTCACAATCCGTGAAATACAAAGAAACAGTTTAACAGCAAAACTCATTTGATTCTTCAAATAAACGTTCGTTCAGTTTTACTTACAAACACTAAAACACTCCAAATTCCTTCGTTCTTTTCTGCAGTGTACATTTCGAGAGACAGAAACTAAATTGCGTTCAAAATCTTTGCAGTAACAGACAAAAATAAAAGAACATCTGCTAGTGCTGCAACTTCTAAATTTTGTACAGTCGACGCAGTAGCGCCTTCACTAACGCCATATGTCGCAATAAAATACATCGTGCCACCGGTTTGGCACTAAGCCGATAGTACATCGTCTGTGGTGTTTTTACTTAAGAAAATATCGATACCACCAATATCGAGATTTTCCCCACCCAAATTTATATGTTTGCTTATTCTCGTGATACGTTTTCGAGACTTGCATTCGGTTTTACTGCTTTCATGAACGTAGATTTCAGAATTTTTGAATGTATTACTTGGAACGCTTTGTGAATAATATTTGAATAGTTCAAGCCCATGTGCGACTCTAAAGCAGTTTCTTTTACGCATTTCATTCGGCAGAAGTACCTTCGAAATATAGAATTTTAAATTTCATCTTGGCGTTCTTGTTGGCAAGGAATACTGCAGTGCTTCTGTATTGACTATTATTTAGGTATACAAATGTAGGCTTTCAATTATTTTAAAAATAAAAGCTCTAACCCGTATCACAATCTTTATTTTAGACATGTTTATAACTAGAAAACATGAGGAGTCCTAGAACAAAAAATTCAAAGACATCCAACATCTCGCACTTAGTTTACGTAGTGGATTACTGCCCAATCCCCTTCGCAGAGAGGCCTGGTTTGCAAGAAGTGGAGTCATTATAGTCTGTTTATGTATGCTATAGTATTTAAGTGACCATTGAATTCAACAGACCATTGACATGATATGCAGGAAAGAAGATGAGACATACTGTGTAGGGGACATACTGTGTAACCTTCTCAAAGTTGTTACACTCTTAACAGAGTAGGCCTGCACGTCACGTCATGCATGATGACTCGCTCTAAGATCCATACTTCTCGCATCATGTTTTCCTAGTACATATATGTACCGCGGCACCACATTGATATTTTAAAAAAGTCACATAATAAATCACAATAATTAATCATTCAAAAAATTAAATTACAGAAATGAAATGAATCTAATTAGAAACTAATTTGATATGCTCAAAGAAATTACAAAAGCTATCATAAAATACGATATAATAATATATCTTTGTGTGAGACAAGAACATAAAATGAATACTAAACAAGCCTCCTAATTAAGTTCCTTAATTGGTGATTTGTTCCAATTACAGTAGGAGGAAAATTGAGCTTTTGACGGCGTCTAAAAAGGACCGCACTTTTTTTTAGAGAAAATTAAAATGCTACCATTTTATGCTAATTACGTAATCATACATTTTAAATCCACCACTGATTCTGTATTTTTGTTCCTTTGAATTTTATTATCCAATTTTGAATTCTTCCGAACATTCAAATGTCTGCCATCGAGATTTCACACACAATTCATGGAATTTTATGTGAATTGCTGAATATTATTTCGGTATTGGAAATCAAATTGAATAGGAAAACGATTGATTATATTTTTGTGGTATCGCGTTGAAACAGTGAACATTCTGTTAGTTGATTAATTTGACGATGTGGTAATAACATTTCGATGACATTTTCATCACACTGCCGTATATCGTCACAATCAATCAAATTCTACAACGATTTTCGAAATAGATTTGAGCTCAAAGTAGTACCCGTTATAATATCAAAAGAAAATTTTGATAAAATTCTTAAACTTTCATCTTTTTTCACTTATCTTCACTTAAAACGAATATGTGGATGGATGGTTGGATAGATTATAATTAACTTTGGTACACAGGTAGATTATAATCTGTATTGATACATCTTATGACACTTTTTATCACTTGGGTAAATTACCAAACTCTACAAAGACGAAGTTGCTGGATTAATTTGGTTGATACAAATAATATTGTGTCTATACTAAACACAGCCTTATTATTATACTAGCTGTTGCCAGCGGTTTCACCCGCTACAACTCGAAAATTATCCCACAGGAACATAAAATCGGGATAAAAACTGTTCTATGTGTTAATCCAGGTTATAAACTATCTGTGTACCAAATTTTAGCCAAATCCGTTCAGTGGTTTTTGCGTGAAAGAGTAACAAACATCCATACATCCATACTTACAAACTTTCGCCTTTATAATAGTAGTAGGATTATTCAGGTTCAAAATATTCCATTTTTAGGGTTCCGTAGTCAACAAGGAACCCTTATAGTTTCGCCATGTCCGTCCGTCCGTCCGTCCGTCCGTCCGTCCGTCTGTCCGCAGTTTAGCTCAGAGACGCACAGTACTAGAGAGCTGTAATTTGGTGTAAATATACGGATTTGTTGTGCCGAAAAAGTGGTAAAATAAAATCTCGTAAAATATTTTTTTTAGGGTACCTCCAGTAAAATGAATTACACGTAAAGTGAGGATTTTTTTTTCTCGCGTACCCCTTAGTGTGGGGTATCATTAAATAGGCCTTTTTTTTAAAAAATAATGATAGTTTTCATTAACAATTTTTTGATGAAAAAATTCGTTTGTGAAATATTAAGCTTTAAAGTGCATAAATTTTGCTCGATTCGAGTGTCCCCCCCCCTCTACCAGCTAAACGGTTATGTTTATTTCGGTGTGAAAAAATTCACAATAGTAGTATATATGTGTATAACGAAGTTTAAAAGAAAATTATCATGACTAAGTAGGCTTTACAACTTTACGAGTAATAGTCGACCAACTTACAAAATGTACTTGATATCATATTTTCTTAAACAAAATGTATCGGAGACAACTGCAAATGTAAGTTTGTCAACTTTATTTTTACAGCTTTTATAGGTATGTTTTTTGGGGCTAGGTAGGTTTTTATCGTCAACTATTTTTAACTAAATTCAAAAAAAGGAGGAGGTTCTAAATTCGTTGTAATCTTTTTTCTTATGTATTTTCCCCGATTTCTCAGACTCCTGGACCGATTTTGAAAATTCTTCTTTTTAAAATTAAATTCAGCGAATCAGTTTAGTTAGTTCGCATAAGTATTTTGATGGGCAACTACGGAACCCTACACTGTACGTGGCCCGACATGCACTTGGCCGGTTTTAATATTCATAATGGTTTGACTAAAAAAAAGAAAACCGTGACTTTTTTAAGAAAATAAAAATAAGAAAGGTCGTCAAAGACAGTACCTATCTATCTCAAAATCACGGAGACTGCAAAACTTGGACAAAACAGCCCTTATCTTAAACTTTTCAGGGTTAAAGAATACAGAATGATCGACCATCGTCACTCAGTTTTAACGGTCATGGAATTGATTAAACTTCGCACCGCCCAACCTCGTTAAGTCCAAACTAAGTTGAGTTTTTATTGTGAAATAAAATGGCGGAAAGTTTTACTTAGGGAGAAGTTTTCGCTATTCTGTAAAGTTAACGAAGAATCGTTAATTCCGTCCTTCGGTTGTATTTATTGTTATTTTTTTCGTTTTTGTTGTTATTTATTTTATATTTTTCATTTTGATGTAGTTATTAATGGTTATATCAATCTAGAACTGACATAAACTTTTCCTTTTACACTGAAGTTCGATATGTTCAGCTCATAAATCCTCTATATTTTTATGCCTCCCCTTTGATTTCCGGCTCATAAAACTATAAGCACCACTCCGCAACTCTGTATTTACTCGTATATTCACTACAACCGTTGACATCTTAACATCACAAATGTAATTTCCGCTTTCTACAAAGTCAGAATCTAATAATACTAGCCCCAGTCGTATCTGTCGATAGCATTCGGTTTTATGATGTCCACATTATAGTGCATCAGACGTAAAGCTGGGTACAGATTGAGAACTGCAACGTAACGCGTCATGCAACAATTTACTTAAGCTGAGTTAAAGATGAAGTACTTACACGCAGTCGCTTTTAGAGTGTTCGTGAACACAGTAAAATATTGTATAATGTTGCATTCTGTGTTGCGTCACATGTTGCAAATAAGCTTTCCGACACTTATGTTGCCACGTTAGGGTGCAACGTTGCACAAACGTCACTGTTATTTTGTAAAGTGCAGTAGACTTCACTTTATGTCGTCTGCTACATGTGGATGACCTTAAATTTAACATTGTACAACTTAGAGGTTTCGGTTTCGATGTATTGGACGATAAATAAAGCTAGTTTAGTGTGATGTTCGGACGGTTTGTAAAGTGAAACGTAGACTGCTTTTGACTTATTTCTTCGTGTTCAAAGCAATATTGAAATTGTAAAAGTATTGCTGTTTTTCTGATACCTTTTTGCTTCTTACGTATTTAGGTAAGTTTAATATAGTTTAATCACGAGAAGAGCGTGATCCAAGCAGGGACATAAGTTCAAATTAGAAGATTAACAATAGTTAAGAAATAATTAGTCATTTCGAATACGATTAAAATATTCAAAACAAGATCACTACAACATAAAAACTAACTCACTCACAGAAGCGAGATACAGTTTCAACAATTAAGCACTAAGCAACATTGCCTTTGACACTTCAAAAGTAACAGAGTAACGGCACAACAAAAACTGTCAGAGGCCTTTTACAAAAATATTCTAAAAACGAAACGTTAGCGGGAGAAGTGTTAAAACTTTTGGGACAGGCCTCTTTTTGACATGTCTGCCGCTGTGCTACTGTTCCGAGTTCAGAGGACACGAGACATGTCCGATATGTATTGTGTCGGATGTTTCATAACTGTGTTTCAGTCGCAAGCTGTTATATCAGTGTGTTTCGTTGTATTTTGGCTGCAGTGGATATTTATGATATCAGGGAGAATGAAAATAAACTGGTCGTGTTAATTCATGTTGTGCTGCCGTCAAAATAAGTTATCACTTCTTGGAAATAACGTCATACCTAGAAAAAGTGAACAGGTTACTTCTAGGTAAGCATGGTTCACCGTCGACCACATCTTCGCTTACCATCAGGCGAAATAGTGGCCAAACGCGAACCTATCATAAAAAAACAATAAAATTTACTAACACCACATCACATCACCATCAGCCTATAATGTTCCCACTGCTGGGCAAAGGACTCCTATCTGTGAGAGATTTATAATTTACTAACACTAAACGTTATTATGTTTTTAACTCCATGTAACAGAGAGCTAACCCATTCCCACTAATAATCATATTAATATACCTAACCTTTTGGGCATATTGTGGTCGGCCTCCAGTCGAACCAGGTGCAGCTGAATATAAGTATTTTACATGGAGCGACTGCCTATTGGACCTCCGCCTTCTTTTAGAGCTTCTAACTATTATGTAGTTACGACTGTCAAAGATCTACAGAGGACAGCCGGGATAGGGAAGGGCGTTACGTGCTTTGTAGGGCACGGAGGCATATCCTATCCTGGCCGATCCTGTGAAAAACTCAATATAAATTAGTGGCATTACCTGAGAAACAAACCAAGAACCTTATGGTCAGCAAAAGCCATTCTAATATTCTATTATTATGTAAAACTCAGTAGCCGCGGTCCTCTGCAAATATAATAAAATCATTAAGCGATGTTAATTCGCTTAGTGACCACAGTAAATATGATGAAAATATGCAAATGTACCAAGTTCCCGGGTTGTTTTAGTTAAAATAAATTGCTACTGGTCTCCGTGTTCGGGATTTGAAGATGACAAAACCTTTTAATTTATGGTACACTTGTTTTTGGGGCTGGGCAGAACCTCGTGTATTTTTATTTACAGAAAAATATCAAGCTCTAGGGTGTTTTCTATCTATTTCGATTGATACAGAAAAATCAACATTTTTTTATGCTATAAAATAATAAACAGATATTGCTCGTATAAAACCCAAAATAAATAAAATATGATCTCTTACTTTACATCCCATAAACTATTCATACCCATTATGTAAATGACATTACAATCGTACAAAAAGGAGAATGCTGGTTTTTCATTTATCACCATGAATGAATGTAATGTTTGTGATTAATTGGTGCAAACGATAATCGGCAATTGCTCTACGAGATGCATTAAGGAAATTAACATTTTTGTTTTTGGCAGCTCCGTAAACATGCTACAATTGCCACTGGCTATTAGGTCACTCTTTTGATGAGGAAATTTCGAGTTAAATCTGTTTATGGAAATCAATGTGAATGCTTTTTAAACCAGCTTATTTTGTGAGTCATTTTAATCTCATTGATTGGAATTCATTGGCAGTATAGCTTTATAAAAGTATGTTCAGTTTATATTTCAATATCTGTCTTGCCTTACACATTTTCTTCCCCTATCCTAAAGTACGTTAGCTTTAAAAACTTGAACACAACTTTTTCCCTAACTTTTTCACATTAAAAAACTTTTGTCATTCCTTAAATTTCTTTACTCGGTTCTTATTCATCACATTATCATGCAACGACCTCAGAACTGCTGGAAGAAAACACATCGCTCACTATATGAATTCAATATGTCGCAATGAATATATCGTCAACCATAACTCGCGACCACGACTTTATTAAAGAAGTTATTGCTGTTAAATTTCCCCTATTCGACATAAAAGATGACTTATTTCCCTAATACGTCGCTTCAGCGGACGTAACACTTAAAGATGATATCATAAGACTCAATATTTATGATACGCGAGATGCAAAAGACTATATCTGACGTTTAAGGCACAATAATGTTGATGTTCTCTCCCGAAATTGGTATTTGAAAATGTTTCTAAGTCACCCAAAGTGTCTATAAATGTTTATGTTCCCCATTTAAAGACCAGAGTAGATAAGCAAGATCTTTTAATCTCTGTAGATGGGAGTTTATATAACGCAAAAGTAATTCGCGACGCAATTAAAAACAGAATGTTCTACGTTCATTATTGGCCTGGGAAAAAAAGTGTCCGAAAAACTGACCTGGTCCCTTTCTGCCGTTTTCGAATAAAAATGCAAATCTACCTTTGCGTCGTCCTACTGGGTTGTATGTAATTGCAAAAAAAACCTTCACCAAAAGGCTACTGTGCTGGCCATGGCAGGAACAGGTGCTTATATAGAACCCAGTTTTGCATCACAAACGTGTTGACATCCAATTTATTTTAACTAAGGTCTGAACTAGCTCTACCAACTTTTTCGTTCACAGTTTTTGTTGATTTGCATATTTTCACTTTAATGAAAGTTGGAAGTTCTATAACGTGTGTAAATACATTAATATTTATAGTTGATTACAATACAGAACCCTTGGGACAGTCCACATAGCGGTTCCTTTGAAACGATTTGGGTTTGTAATTAAGTTAGGATTTGATTATTTGCATACGAGTGGTTGACTTAATTTATACAGTGGTTCAAAGGAAAAGGAATAAATATTTTGTACTTGTATAATAAATTCATTGACCAACAGAAATTAGCATATGATTAGCATTATGATGTAAAATATTGGCGCAAAAATGACAGATTATTCATCATGTACTTAGTCATTCCCAGAGTAGTTTTTGAATTTCATTATAAGCAGCTGAATACCAATGGAGGGACTGACGTGAGATTTCCAAAATTTAAAAACAAACGGAATGATGATAGACTGTCTACGAGTATAGATTCTTTTACATAAAGAAGTATCCAATACAATCCAGCTCAATGCTCTCGAAGTACAATATTCACAGTTTTAAAACGCGAGAGTAGGTAGGCTTAAACGATAAAACGAAACAAACAAAAACAAATTCATTTAATTCTAAATGTCTAAAAAGTTTGCAACATTTTCTGAAAACTCCCACTTTACCCTTAACGTTTATTGAAATTTCCGGGGATTACGTCATTGCGTTGAGTTTTAAAGAAGTCAACCGAAATCTGGGACAAGGCTGATAAAATGTTTAAAAGGTTTTTGATAAAATTAAAACTCTTACTCGTTTTGATGGTTTGTTCAAGTTGGGAGGATGAATTATCGCCGGGTTTAAGGTACAAATTATACATCAGTGGAAACAACGAATCCGTAGAATGTTTTATTGTATCGTTTTTAAATCATGAAATAAGTTCTCCTAACCATACTGTCAGACTTCATCATCATCAGCCCATAATGTTCCCACTGCTGGGACACAGACTTCCTCTCTGTGAGAGTTCCCAGTGCGAGTTGGTAGATCTATGTCTCATGTCTTCGAATTTTTGATTCTAGGTCATGCCGGTTTCCTCACGATGTTTTCTTTGACCGTTTTGAGAGCAGTGGTAATGAAATAAATTAACTACACAAAAAAATGCGTCTGGCGGGGTTCCAACCCAAACCTACAACCCGTAAGTCGGAACCGATACTACTGGGCCACCTCTGCTCACTGTCAGACTTGTACTGATTAAAATCCACGGTGATCATTCAATTGCCATTTACCTTCCAGGGTCACCGCTTCCTGATGAGACAGTCCCGGCCCTGAAATAGTGAACTTTTTACTCTTTTTATACATTATTGGTGAAGATATTTCAAAAAGGTTATGTAACCTACGTACTACTTACTTCCAACCGTTAAATGTGTATGAAGAGAGACGACTTTAACGGCCTTCATAAGCATTTTAATAATAATTCATATTAATAATAATAATTCATAATCTTTATTTTCTCCTCACAAAAACAAAACCATAGGAAACAATTTAAAAATTCAATTTAGGGGGATCATTTTGCAGTCAAGTGAGTCGGTGGAGCTGGTGTGCGTTAAAGGTGTTAACCTGTATTACAGATCACCAGGTCCTCACCCCAAGAACAACAGGAATAACATAAAATAATAACAGTGTTTGATGGAATTTATAAACTAAAACTATGATAAAATTCAGGAGACTTAGCAATAACTAAATAAAAATGAAATTTAACCATATTTACTTCCTACAAGTGAGTTTTGAGAACACTTTTGCACATCTTATTTTTCGAAATTAAGGTGATGGGTCAATAAAAATACGCTTTTTATTTTTTACTTTTCTTCGTACGTATATGGACTACAGATCTTAAAACTTGGAATATAGTAATTGACTATATGATATAAATTCTCACAAAGTTGAAAACACGATTCATTGAAATTTTCATGATACAAAAAAAATGCAAAGTTAGGTCTATATTTTTTCTTTTTTGGACTTTATGGCATAACTACTATGAGTTATGGAAAAGATGTTACTTTAAATTGTAGAGAATACCACTATCTAAATTCTGTAAAGACAGTTTTTCAATTAATAACAATTTTAATTCATAAAAAGACGTCAATATGTTTGGGCACATACGCCGTTTTTATTCTGAGCACACATTCACTATCGTCCTCTCATCTTTTGCCTTTTACAAGTAGTGTCATCACTTTCGTTCCTTGACGAATCAGTCAGCCAGCGTGGCTCTTACAGGCTAGACCTGTGACACTTTTTTTCAGATCGCGGCTGTCAGATTTTAATAATAATAAAATTGGTAATGGATAAAAAGATCGAGAAAATACAAACGAATGATACGTAGGCTTATAGATTATTCAAAACTATGTTTCGATGTGTTCAATGGGACGTGATTGTAAACGGACATGACTGTAAATAAGTCACGTAAACTTTCTTTTTTCAATAACAAATTATTTTCATTAATAAATCAAGAATAAAATAAACCAAACTTACTGAAAATCATCGCAGGAAATTCCTGACGACCCTTACAGAGCAAACAAGGGAAATGTTAGAATACGTATGATTCTATACATTACGAATTGTTCCTATCAATATAATAAATTACTCACAGTGATATTATATCAATGCTATCGTGATATCGTACTATTGTTGTCGGATGGTTCCTCTGTGTCCATCCCCCTCCCATCTAATATTTATGCATCTAAATACAATTTCACATGAACTAATGATAAATGCACTGATTTGCAGTCAACAATTTGAGATTTATGTAACTGAAAACAACTTCTAATCGTATCAAACTGCGATATAGGATAAGAAGCACTTCACTTTTATTATTATTTATTTAGTTTGGTCACAGATTTTAACAATTTCGAAGAAACAGGAATAAAATAAATTAAATGAAAACTGCTGTTGTCATTTTGAATACTTCAAAATTACTTGTCAACTACAAATAAGGCATAGCACCCACCACCCTGAGGCGCAATGTTGAACCGACCATTTGGGCGTTTAAAACCGGTTTTTTGAACCAATTCCAAATGGTCCACATTGCATGATTTAAATATCGCCTATAGTATAATGCTGCGACTATGATGAAAAATCGGTGGTCATTGCTGTCTCACCGCGTGTTCGGTACAAGTTGCTTCTCGCTCTATTGATTGCTTTGGACTATAAAAGATCAGTACTGGGCTCATGCTTTTGGAGTCGATAGATAATATCTCTAAAGGTTTCATCTATCAGAAAAGTGATATTAAAACCTTGTCCCAAAAAAATACTGTGGATAAGATATTATAGAATGAAGATTTATTTATAAAGAGGTTCTGACATTAAACTGTTCTACTATACCTGTACCTCATATGAGTAAAAAACTACTAAATACACGCCGCTGCTCGACTAATGTCCATTTTACGCGGCGCTTGTGTCTGTCATTACATCGAAATGCATCAAAAATTAATACAAACACCAGATGGTGAAGGACAGGGCGTCAAGCATCCTTAGCTTTGCACTCTCGAACATATAAAGATATCACGCAACCAGCTTTGTGAACGCACGATAGTAAAAGGAGCGTGTGTTTGGGGCTTTATTTAGCGTGTTAAAATAATCGAATGAGTCCTCCTACCCAGAGCAGGGCGGGAGGGACTGTCAGACTCGGAATAATTACTAAAATCTACGATTTATTTCAATAGCCTTTTACGTTCTGGGGTCACGATATTGTATTCGTTTGTCCGCGACCCAGGTAGACCCTCTAAGGGGGAGCCCCGTTATTGTGCTGTCACATTTTCCGGCGCGCGTGGAACACAACGCACACGCCCATACCCGTGCGCGCGTGTGTTTGGGGCTCAACGATAATTGGGTATTGTCACTTTCGTAAGGTATGCCAATTATCATTAATTTTATACCAAAATAGTAGTTTTGTTCGTAATCTCGGGACATCAAAATGTTATAAAATAAATTTAAGACTGTGAATGATAAAAATATTCACAAAATATTAATCCACATCAATAAAAATTTCTATCATTTTGTTTTGGTAAATGTTTCGACATCCTTATATTAAAATATTTCTACTAGAGTAATACATGTATTTTGCGTAAAGGGAACACTTTATGAAATGTCGAAGTTGACGAAATGAAATACATAAAACTTTGGATTGCGTTAATTTTGCGATAATGGCGCCTGCTGGTGGCGGTGCGTGGCAACTTTTCCGACTCATCAAACGATGCTTTCGCTTTGCCGTACGCCCTTAACAGCGTTCTGTAGTTTCTACGTACTCTAATGGCCAAAAGGTGTATGTTATTGTAACTGTATTTAACTCTTGCTAGACAAAATAGGAGGTGCGTAATATTTAATGTTATAATCACATAAGCATTACACTGACTGTAGTATAAAAATGTGGTAATATAATTATTAATTTCCAAATGCAAGCTCTCTACCCAAAGTAGCTCTTAACATTTCCATCACGCTACACGTGGCAAATTTCAACTCTTAAAATATTCAAAGTTACTTTACGTGTCTAGTAACATCATCAAAATTAGCAGTATAACTCATAAGACCTCAGAAAGGAGGCAAGAGTAGGCAAATTCAGAATTTTTTTCTCGTCAAAATTTTCATTTCATTTATGGCCAAGTGGAAACCGCAAATTACTGAGGATTCTTTTTTTTTGGCTTTTTGTAAAATTGCCTACGTCCACTTTAAGATATTAAAGGCGGAGACAAAGGAGCGAATGTAAGTTAATCATGAGGTACTCATTCCTATTTATTTCTGTTCTTTAAATTTGGTAACTGTTTCGTGAACGCTGCCATTTTTTTTTTATGGCCCGTTAAATTTCACCTCGTGAAACAACTCTCAGATATGATAAGTTTTGTAATACTACAGAACTTTTTTTTTATATAAGTAATACGAGATACGCTACACGTATCCCTACACTCACTTCTTATTATTTATTTTGTTTTACTATATTATTATTTTTTATAATTTATTTCTTTGCCTACCCTCGTCCGTCGTGTGTCACTGCGTGGTGCCAATTGAAAACCAGTGTGGTGCCAATTCAATAGCCCTTTACGTTCCGGGGTCACGATTACCTTATAAGACTCTCTCGCGACCCCGTTTGGTCTTTTAAGGAGGGCCCTGTCAGATAGCTAACAGCTCATTGAGACGCGCGTGGAACATGACGTGCTGTCGATCTGAGTATGGTCCATGATTGGACGGCGGGTCGCCCATCGACGGCGTCTCGTCAACAAGCTTTATAATATGCTTGTGTCTTCATTCGCGCGAAGATCGTTAATTGTCTTAGGGATTTGTGTGTTCGGGTTAAAAAGTATCTTAGGTGTTACTCCCGGTTACAAATTAACAAATTAATCATCTCATTACCAAATTCTATGCAAATACCTTCATTAGTTTTTGTGTGAAAGAGGTATGTCATCCATTCATCCTCACAGTTTTTCTTTCGCGTTTAACCCATTTTTAATAGTATCACGAATATATATACCATTTTAATTTATAAAAATAACTCTAAAAAATATGAATCAGCCAATGTAAATCGGACAATTTAAAATTGGTCATAGTAGAAAAAATAATCATAACATTCTCAATGATATTGCAGTTTTCTGTTTGACCGCATCTGTATTGCCAAGATTTATTAGAAATGCCTGCTTGTAAAAGCAAATTGGACCGTAATATTATTCTTTGTTATAAAAATATCTTCTTAATTTTTGAAGAACGTTAAGTATACTTCCATATTTAAAATAAGTAAACAATAGGTACCCACTTACATAAATAGGAATAGGATGTACAAATCCACAAACAATAATTTGAATGAAAATGTCAAATGTCTGAATTCATTCAAAGAAGATAGGTAGGAAACAGCAGGTTGTTGTAAGTTTGCCACAAAAATAATACCCCTCGAAAAAAATGTACTAAAAAAAAAATTAAGTATTTTTTTTGTTGTACATTCGACCCATTTTTTTCCGCACAGGGATAGCAGACCAATTAAATTATACAATCCAGCAACAAAACTACCGAAGACGAACCTGTATCCTAAGCACTAATTTTCACTCTTTTACTTGACAGCGTCTTTCCAGTATTTACAGCGTTTCTTGTATGAAAAAATGGAACAACGGCTCTGGTGTGCGAAGAAGGAACTAATTTTTTCCTTGAAAATTGTCAATCAATACTGTTTTTCGTGGGGAATCAATTTTGTGGCGAATTTACAACAACCCGAAATAGCTACCTATGTGGGTTCGCCACTTATAACTAAGTTCCATTAAACAGGGAACGGGCTTATTGCTATAAGCCCGACACAAATCCAAATGTATGAGACATTATACTGAGAAATCCGTAATGGAAATACGTAATATAACTTTGTCTTATCTAGGA
Source organism: Agrotis segetum (assembly GCA_036375495.1). Lineage (NCBI taxonomy): Eukaryota > Metazoa > Arthropoda > Insecta > Lepidoptera > Noctuidae > Agrotis > Agrotis segetum. The sequence goes on along the minus strand of JAQSVV010000175.1, from coordinate 3,968,130 downwards.
ACTGAAACTAGGATTATGTGTATTGAAGTGGCGGCGGTGACGATCAAAGAAAAATAATAATCATATTTAACGCAAACTAACTGACCGGGCAAACTTCGTACCGCCTCAAAATCAACTTTTAAACCTTCCCTGGACTTCCAAAAATAATTCAAAACAAAAATCGGTTCAGCCGTTTTCGAGTTTTAGCGACTAACGAACAACAACTGATTTTTATAATATAGAGATAGATAGATGAATTTTTTCTAAAGTACGAGTTTGTCCCAGCAAACACAAATTTCATTATTGGAAACTTAGAAGGTCATGAAGAAGGCACGTTGATAAATGGTACCTACTTCACTGATATCATTAAAACAAAAGAAAAAAAAATTACAACCTTACTAAAAAAATATTAAACATCTGTTGAACACTTCTTGTCTAAAAAAATTGTGTGACAGAAAAACGGACCTTATTTCAACGTCTTAATCTGACATTTTTTTAGACAAGTGTTTCAAGTTTTTGTGGTACGACCGTGAGAGACCAAAGTCATGGTAGAGACCTGTGGTGTCAGAGGTAGTTTAATTAACCCTGAACAAGGAAGATGTCCACAACCTCACACGATAAAAAGAAGTAATGCCTTAAACCAGGATTTTTGCCATTTTTAATGCTTGCCCGGTGATTTTCAAAAGGATTAACTGCCGGCGAGTGATTTTCGCATAATATTTTTGACCAAATGAAGGTACTTGGCATAAATGTTTAGGAATTAGTTTTGGTAAAGTAAAACAAAGCTATAACATTCTAATTTGGGATACAGTTAGTGTTGTCATTATTTTTAATTGTCATTTTTTTTTTGTCATAACTTTTGTTCGCATAATGTTAAAACTTTACGCAAATGTACCTATAGGAACCCATTTTAAGCATAATGTTTTGTTGTGAAAAAGTTCAATACAAAAATGTAACTATTACTTTAGATTAATACATCAACATTCACAGATCCAGATTTAATTTTCCGCTTCGTAGATTAACGGTAAACAATAATTTTGATGCTCACACCAATTCCATGTGTATGTCGCGGATAAATTTTCAATTACAACAGATAACAGTAATGAATGCCGTGTGACAAAATTGTGTCAATATTAAAATTAAATCAACACTGGACACAAACAGTTTATATTGGACATCAGATAATTTACTTTTTTTGAGCATTTACTTTATGATGCTAAAAATGTTAAGTATTTGATATTTATTACGAGTTTTGGTTTAGTGAAAGCTATTTAGAGGAAGAAGCCCGGGTTAAACATTAACATCCATTGGATCTACACTAATATTATAAAAAGGAAAGATTTGTATTTTTGAGTGTGTAATGAACAAACTAGCAGCGAGCAGTGGTGGCCCGACTTACGAGTTGTAGGTCGTGGGTTCGAAACCCTTCGTGAGCCTGGCGCTCATTACTTTGTGTAATTTATTTCAACACAACTGCTCTCAAAACGGTGAAGGAACACATCGTGAGGAAACCGGCATGTCTTAGAACCAAAAATTCTAAGACATGTGACATCTACTAAAGTACCAACCCGTACTAGGCCCGCGTGGTGGATTATGGCCCAATCCCTCTCACAGAGAGTAGGCCTGTGTCCCAGCAGTGGGAACATTATAGGCTGATGATTATGAATGAACAAACTCAAAACTCTTTAGAAAGCTACATTTTTTTTTTGAGTGACATAGCACTTTATAGGTTTTTTGAAATTGGTCTAGTAGTTTTTGAGTTTATTCAATGCAAACATAACACACACTAAAATACAAATCTTTCCTTATTATAATACTAGTTTAAGATGAGCTATGCAGACGCCACAGCCAGAAGACATCGCTGTAGATTTTGACGAATTTGACGACCTATACAAAACCAACAACTTTCAAATCAAATCAAAGCAAATCAATTTTTTTATTTCAACTAGGCCAATTACAGGCACTTATGAATTGTCAAAAGACATAAACTGATTTTGCTTTCTTCAGTTTGACTTTCATTCACAATCACACAGAGACATCCCAGCCATAGGATGACGAAAACAAACAGTATCAGCAGTAACTACACTTCATCCTAATCCCATTCACAACAAAACTCAAATGTGAACTCAATATTAGGGTATAAATAGAGTTCAGTTTCCAACAGGATCGGATGCGGGAGTGTAAACGTTCATTATCAGTGATGAGACGGCATTGACACGGCATGAGTGACAACCAACCGGATTTAGGTGCCGTGTCAGTTCGATCCGGTGTTTACCGCTGAGATTGGTTCTATGTTTAGTTCAAAGTTCAAACAGTATGATCTAAGGTGTTGGATAATAAGGCATCTATCACCAAAAAATTTCAAAATCTGTACCCTGAGCACAAGTTTTCAGTATTTGAGACGTAGACGTAAAGTATCTAAAGTGGAACTTTTCAAATTGTCAATTTTCAAGGAAATTTTAGTCCCTTCTTCGCACACCAGAGGCGCTGGCTCTGTTTCATTTTTTCATACAAGAAACGCTGTAAATACTGGAAAGACGCTGTAAAGTAAAAGAGTGAAAAGTCGTGTTAAGGGTACAGAACATAATTTCATTGCTGATTACATGCTGCTTTATAGCTATAGCTATAGCTGCACACAATTAGCCTGGAATACGATTCCAAGATATTTGGAAAAAGGTTTAACAATGATGATGATTTAATCACCAGTGTACGAGAAAACAACAAACAGTATCATTTGCAAACAACTTCTGTAGTTTACTCATTTGTTGAATCTAACACCTTAAATCTAAAAAAGAGTACAGTCAAAATTACCTTCAGAGAAACATTACTTAAAACTCGGTGTTCACGCCGTACTTCCGTGCGCCCGCCATGCACGCCAAAGACAGCCCGCCAAATCAGCCAATCATAGCGCGCGTAGCTTTTACCTGTGTAAATTAACTTCAAGTAATAAAACATTTGAAGAAAACAACTATTTATTCTTTGTTCGTTCCAACACGAACACCCGTTCACAATTAAATAGAACATTTCACAAACATCGAGAATATAATAAAATGACCCGAAAACATCAACAAAACGATCCCAATAATACCAAAACAGATTTTAAATGCACCGTTTGAATTTGCAATCAATCGAATCTGAATTGAAAAAGGTGTGAAATACAAATGGAATTTTAATACCGGCCAGATTTAGAGTTATCATTGTCGGAACGGTTCGGCAGGTGTCGACACATATCCGAACCGAATGGACACTATGGACAGTGTAAACGTTCATTACAGTGTGATGACGTCATACGGTCCATGCAGTCGATGCCGGTCGGATTTAGGTGAAAGGTCCAATTTGGTTAATGTCTATCACACAAACGATTTTTTTTTGTGTTAAAATATATAAATAAATATATAAATAGTTTTTTGTTGGTGTTGTGAAAATTGGTGGTCGATGTTGTTACTTTTTCTGATGGTGAACGTGAAGTAGCTTCTGATTTTAGATGAACGTTAGTATGATTAGTAATTAGTTTTACTTCTTGTTGATAGCGTGTCAACGGCTAATTTTCATTTCATAATATAATTATTGTATGGCCCAAAATCAAAGCTTTTGTTTTTAATTCAGCCCTTAAGGCGCCGCTAGTCGCGAGCTCGAACTCACTGGCAGGCATGGTTAAAAACCATGATATTTCACCGGAAATCGAGCCATATTGTTCATGTGTGCGCGAGCGTCATCCCCCCGTGGAGAAAACAGGGCAAAACTTATTCAGTGAGATACGACGATACGCACGATCATTGAGAGTAAAAGGCGCGCGTAAAAAAATACGAAAAAGCCTTTGACTGTTGGGGTTTTATGAAAAAACCACTGCACCAATTAATTTCAAATAAAATTTATTAAATTCTTCGATAAATTTACTGTGTCGGTACGGACTTCGTTTTGGAAATTTGATGCTTCTTTAGCTTCTAATTTACACCTAAAGTTGTGTTAAAATTAGCAAAAAAACGAATCTTTAGAAGCTCGTAACTTTTTGATAGCTTCATATTTTACAATTCTGCTTCCGTACAGACAAAATTAATAATGATACAAAACGATACCATGTTTAATTTTGGATGTACTTTGTCAAACAGTGGAGTAAACCCCAACGAAGTTTCTATGGAAAAAATGTTGACTTGTTTGACCTTAAGGGGACCTTTCAATACACACAAAAATCGGCTTCTTGGAGATTTAACATAGTGGTATAAAGAAAAAAAAAAACTAAATACACCTTTTACATCATTAATATTTTTTACAAAATCATGATAACATTGTTCATAGCTACAGTTCATCAACAACTAGATAACATAAACCGAACCATTTTCCAAATATCTATTAAAATATCCTCAAGAAACGACCCCCTCCTCAAACCCTGGAATCACCAATTAAAACCGTGCAGCTAAACGGACATGACGTCACATAGAGCGCTGTCCAATCAAACAAGGGAGTTCATTTAGCATTGTCCACCATATTTGCGTTTTCATGTCACAGGATTTTGATTTATGCCATCTGTCTGTGATTCGACGATTGTTATGAGCTGAATTTCAAAATGGTATACTATAGTTACATTTTTGGGACTTAATTTACCTGTATGACTTTTTTTTCAAATCTTACTCAACATTCGGCACCAGAGGCCTTACCACGAGCTCTTAACGCGATCCAGGTTAGGCTGTGGGAAAGAGATGGAGCTAGACGACTTGTATAGCGATGTCTCTTTCTCACAGCCTAAACTGGATTGCGTTAAGAGGTCGTGGTTAGGCCTCAGGGATTTAATTAAACATGTTTTACATGTTTATTATTTTTTTTTAATGAATTTTCTCTTGACATCGCCAATCAAGCTTTTTCCAAATCATTAAAAAAGAGAGTTGGAACTTGGTTGGTTAATAGACATCAACTATTTTGGAATCAAACAATGGGAGAATTCATTTGACGACATAATTATTATTGTATACCTGAAAAAATCATACATACTGAAGATGACAGGAAAACATGAACTGTCTTCTAGAATTCACGATACATCAATATTATTAAACATCCGCCATCTTTATATCGAAACCTTTATTTACCTTCGCCTCCCCGTAATCCTAAACATAATTGACTGATAAATATTCATAATTTATAAAAGAACGATCGTGACTATGAAATATTGAAGTTATTGAGACGTTAACTAATTTAAATCGATTTGTATCGCTTGCGAAATTGAAATTTTGATGGTGGGTGTAATTAAATAAATATTTAATTTGGCGCCATTGAATTGGGAGGTGTATTGACGACCCCAGTTGATGAGCTTTAGGCAATCTTAGATTTTTACTACAGTACCTTATTAATAAACGAACTAAAGTTACGCCAAAGTAATTCCTTAAAAAACATAATATAGTCTGAAGATTTTCCTGGTTGTAACTTTAGTTCACGTTTATTAAAAGGGTGTTATTGATTGAAACTGTGAGTAAACCTTTTGAGTGGACTTACTTAATCAAAGAAATGTCTAAGCTGGTCATGTATATTTCTAATAGATAAAATTCATAAATAGTAAAGGAAGCTACCTCCTCGATAGATGGCGTTCATGGCATTTTTCAAACCGTAAATTGCACTTAACTTTAAGGCTTAAGTTATGGAGGGCGAGTAAAGGGCAACTCGCTGTCCAACCATCGACCATGTCCGGGTCGACGGCACGTTGTGTTCCACGCGCGCCTTAAAGAGCTTCAGCATAATGACGGGGCCTCTAGAGGGCCAAAGTCTGCCGGGGTCGCGGGACTTATCTCATTACCGTGACCCCGTCTTACATTTCATAAGCATTCCATTGTTATCTTCCTGCTCTTTTAAAAAAAATATCAAACTTGCTAAAACTATCATTCAAATAATTATAAATAATATATAGGTACCAGGGCACCATATCTACGCACAACATTGCCGTTCCGCCCCCTCAGACTTATACTAAGCCATAGAATCGCTGTCTGCACACACTAGGCCATTCCTGGATTGAATTTGCAAAACGTTGTCCAAAGTCGGTACCTAACTGATATGTTATGGTATCATAAATTGGTATCAGTGATGTATGTGGTTTACGGTCTCGGTTTCCCACCGTATGAGTTTTCTATGGCTGTAGTATATTGACCGTTTTGTCAGTTTATAGGCTAACAGTGGATATCTATCTATCCTGTGACGGCACTGCAATGGCTTGCATTTGATTTTAGTGCAATTGTGATGTTAAAACAAACATGGTGATTGAATGGTGTGGTAGTGACAATTATTCAATATGTATTTCTTAGTTTTATGTTTATTGAATTCCGACAACCATCAGTATTTCCGACATTATATTGGTATAAAAAGAATCATGTGTGTTAGTCCAGATGATAAAATTATCCAGTAAGTCTGAGTAATCTCAAAGAAAACGTTAAAAATCCTCTTTTCCCCGTATTAGAGGTAGAAGCCATGTTGAACAAAAATGGAGGCAACCCCTTAATGCGACATCCAACTCTTAAGTTATTAAAAGGAGCTCCTTTCTTAACTTCTACAAGATGTCTTGACAAATTCTTTCGAAGTTAATTCGGTTTTTTTTTTCGACAAGATTATTAGGTCATTTACAATCTGTTTCGTTACCGTGATTTAGCGAAAAGTCAAAGCTTTTTACGTCAATCGTACAATGAGATGATTGATGATGGCAACTCTTTCATTTAGCTGCTCTTGGATGAGCTAATTATTTTGACGACCTGGTTAAATTTAGGTTTCTGTGTGATTGTCGTTTACAGGTTAATGAGGTCTTGAGGTGTTCGTTTTGAGAAGTCTAGAATATTAAAAGCAAAAGCGTTTGGCTATATTTAAGATTACCTTTATATAGGTCTCTAGTACCTATTGTACTAGAGACCCACCCACCCTGTCTGCACCCAGATGCAATTCGAAAATAAAATGTAGCATAATTATGTCTTTTCAGAGTAATATGTATCTTTATACCTACCTACAAATTAGTAAAAAAAAAATTATTTATTTAAATAATTTTCTAAATCATTCCATTAATTTCAAAGATACAAAACACCTCTGAAAAATTACAAACTATGCCTCTTTATATTATTGGTATAATTTATGTTCTTGGCTTTGTAATTTTACTTGTTTTTGTTGAATTTTCATAACCAACTGTTTCTAAAACAAAATTTCTTTTCTTTTCAGGTAAGTAAGCTTATGTGAAAAAATCACAAGTGAAAAATGAAATCATGACGTAAGTACGAACTGTAGTTTCATGCAACGGTACAAATATTATTTTATTTCATACATGTTGTACTAAGAAAAGGATAAAACTTCTCTCATATAAATTTTGACACAGTCTTTTATTAGATTTCACCCAAACGTAAAACTAATACAATTTTCATAACGACATTTTTGACTCTTTCAGTATTTTTAAAATTAACCTTTTATGTTCACTAACGTGATTAAGCCCCCTCCAGTGAAACAGTGTATTATATGTCAATATTTTGTTACTTACGTATTATTTTAACTTAACCCTGTTAATGTGATGGGCTGATCTTTCGGGACAAGCCGCGGTTGCCAAGATTGGTCTGTGGATTGGTGACCATCTGTCAATTAGTACCGTAAAAACGAGTAATTTCAATATAAATGAAACACAGAATAAACATGAGACAGAGAAAAAAAGAAATGTAGAAAATCGGTGTGTTTCTATTCTTCAGTCGCCTACGATTCTTCTAAGTTCTCGAAAGAGAGATAGATAGGTACCTAATGCTGCGCGATCATGTTTTCATTTTGGTTTCAACTTCTTCAATTTCATCGTGCATTTTATATTATTATCTTCTTTGATGTTTTCATTTCTAAAACACCATAACATATAATAATATACAACTTCTGGTGGTCTACCTACCATGAACTCTTAATGTGATCCAGTTTAGGCTGTGGGAAAGGGATGGCGCTAGACGACTTGTATAGCTCTGTCTCTTTCCCAAAGCCTAAACTGGCACTTAGAACCATAGTCAATTTCTAAGCCCGTCATACAGACTCTCCTTTACAACATTTCTTTGTAAATTCTTATCTCTTTATTCAACTAACTCTTTTTTATCGTCGTTAGTGTATCACCCTTCAAAACATGAACCGTCAATATCATAATACGTAAATATTTTACGAGGTACAGTAACGTCGGCTAAACTTTATAGACGCGCCGTCAGTTCAAAGTTTACTGTGTGGGCCCAAACCGCATCACTTATAAACTATACTTGATGCTGCTCCTTGATTTTGATGGCTGCTTTCAAGGAATTTTAGTGCGGTACTCTTGATTAATTTTGTTGATAATAACTCGTTTATAATGTTATTTTAATAAGGTTTTCATTTTGAAGTATTGAGCGGTTGTTTACCTTTCATATTTTCTGTTTAAGTCTTCTCAAGTTGTAATTAGAACATGAACGTGATTTGTTTTATTAAACGAACTTTTCAAAATTAATAAACAGTTTCAGTTATTATCTACCAAATAACATAAGGATAACAGCTTTGTAGGTGGAACAAAATTATCCTAACTAATCATAATAAATAATTTGAACCAATCACCTTGAAATTTTTCATAAACGTTGCCAGGTTACAAAAACGAACATTATGATGCATTTTATACAGAAAAAATACTTTTCCCGAGAAAAATAACAATAGCCTTCATGTAATAATAAATATCGCCACATATACGACATGTTTGTTAAATTCTAAATTAACGCGAGTGAACTACAAATTTAGCTTTGTACTTTTTGTAAAGGTGCAACGGTCTAAAAGGCCAGGTAAAAACCAGCCTTTAGAAAACAAAACTCTAAAAAATTCACGATAACATTTCTTTTTATTCCCGCTAAAGTCATCACGTCACGTTTGATATTTTGCTGAAACGTGTATTATTCTAAATAATGTTAGGTCTTCAGTCACCTATACTTCGCCGTCTCATGATACGATATTTTTTCTAAAAATAAAATCGTCACCCAAACAGAATTTTCATACTTCTTACGCCTCATCTTTTATTCAGCGCTCGTTTAAAACTCCATAGAATGTTTAAGACAACCCGCGTCATCTACAATTCTTTAGATAGTACTTCATAATATAATAATCTCTTGAATTTTCTTATACTATGAGTCGTTGAAAATCTAAGGTACCTCTGTACACTCCATTATGGTACTTGTCACAACCCTATTTCGATATAATGGAATATTAGATTCTCCATAAACCGAGTCATGACGACGTAACCGATAAAAGTTGATCTTTAAAATTCATAGTCTTTCCCTCGTCTCGTCCTCCTTCGCAAAGATTAGAAGGAAGCGAGGTAGGTCATCTCAAGCTGGTGATGTTAAGCAATGTGTTTGCTGACGTAAACACCGTTGTTGGAGGGAAATTGCCGAAAGATGTTTGCTTCCACGAAAGTGTTGTTGAGGCTCGAGGGGTACAAATAATTGGAAAATTCAATCTTAATTCGTTGAGATTTTGTTACCAATCAAACATGGAGGGAAGGACTTTATTCGATAGGATCAGATGCTTCAGTAATAGGAATCAGGGGAAAGGAAAGTAGTGCCAATAAGATTACCGGTGCTGACTGTGTGGATCTATCCGGCGGTTCTACTCTCTGTAGGAAGCGTTCCACGTTCGAGTTTATATTTCCTTTTTGATGTTCAACTTTGACAATAATTCTTGCTAATGTAAACCGACGTGGATGAAAGGGAAATAAATCTTTTGTCGTAAAAACACGAATGGTCGTTGTTTTTTATACGCCACATTTTTCGTAGTATCCTTTGTGTTTGTCTAGTTTTATGTTTGTTTTTGTATTAACGTGTAGTTTAAGGGCACTAAAGAAACCGTTATGACTATAACTTGCACTTGTTTGTAGTTAACATTTTTCTGAATTACTAGGTACTAGATCTTTGTTATATTTGAAGAGTTAGTTACATTGTTAACAAATATTATGTTTGCTTCGTCTCCATTCCTACTTCAATATATTTCAAATATCACAAGTCAAACGCTATCGCTGAAAAAAAAACAAATTGACTTTCCAAATCGTTTAAACGTCAGCTTCATTTACCAAGTTACTCTTCATTTCCGCAAACAAAGGAAAGCGAATATATTTCTAGTAAAAACGTTCATATGACGAAAGCAGCCCCATATACTTTCTCGTCTAAATCTCTTAAGCCGATGCCCATATGCGCATATTTTTTTCATAATTTATGAGTGTACATATTCGCCTCGTTCTTGAGTAATCTTATACATTCTAGGACACGGTGTTACTTAGGGGCCTCGTCTACTGTGTCTTTTAGTAGCGATGAAAACGCAAGATGACTGCGGTAAAGTTACGATCTGTGGTTGACTATGTAACTTTACTCACGCAACTATTTATTCTATGTCACTACAACTGCGATAAAATTACGCTACAGTTGCGCTGTTGTCGCGAAACAAACGCGCGACTCTCTCTCTCCGTTCTCTACATTTCCTCGATCTCATAAGATATAGACGTGCGATTGGATCGAACTCTCCTTCTATTGTCCACGAAGTCGTGTTAAAGTCGCATCATTGCATCGATACAAAACCAAGACTGCGTTTACATTGTGCCTACCCCGTATTGTAAATATGACTAACGAAGAAGGTTGTGATGTAGAAGTAGCGTGTTTATTTTACATTTTATAATGTGTTTATTATTTGCAAGGCAAATTCAACTAACGTGCGACAACAGCAACGCTGACGCGCGATTGCATCTGTGTTGCCACGCGTTCATAAATGCTATGTTCTCTACAAAAAGTCACCGTGAGTGGAGGCCCTTAGATCAGCGTTATTTATGTTCTTGTCATAACGTGCGTATGAGTTATTTATGTGGGTTTTTGTACTTTTAGTGTATTTCCTTCCTGAGTAGTTCCTGCCAGTAGTGTGTTTTGGTGAAGAGCTCTTGTGGTTGCTGCTTTTTCCTTTGTACTAGGTTTTTGCAAACTTTCTTTGTCATACTGACTAATATAGTTTCCTGTCTATCTATCCTTAGGTAAAGTTAGATATTTTAATGTATCTGAGAGGTTTTGTATTGTATTAATTACACAAGGCCCACCAATTTCGAAATAAAGTAATGTAATTATTTGCATGAAAAAAATAATAATTTTGTTCCTATCTTTCCACTGTTTCGACGTTTTATTCCCATTTCTATCCCCAAACATAGAAGCTCAACATTTTCAGTCATTATAAACTGTGGTGTTTGTTTATGGCAAATTGTAAGTGACAGATGGCTTTTTGGTTGTCAGTGTGTAAGCCATTACATGAGTTTTCGTGATCTGCTTGTTTTATTGTGATAATCCCATAATACATAACATTTGGCGACGAGTCGTTATTCACGTGTGTAAGAGCACTAGTTATTGTGTGTAAATGAGCACGGCGGAGCACGCAAAATCATTTAATATGGCGTTTGGTGGCAATCTCTCATTTGATCACCGCGTGCAGGAGTGGAGCATTTTTAGAAGTCGTTTTATCCAGTACTGTACGGCGAACGACATTGGAGACGACACCGATAAGTCTGGAAATAGAAGACGAGCTTTTCTGCTCACTGCGTTGGTGGAAGATACTTACCGCGTCGCAAGAGATGTAGTTTTTCCCGAAAGCTTGGACAACGTTGACTATAAAAACTTGTTAGAGAAACTGAACGTCCATTTTCAAGCAAAAAAGAGTACGTTCGCTGAAAGGTACAATTTTTATAAGGCGGAACAACGTCCTGGGGAAGATCTAGCGGAATGGGCGGCGCGAGTGCGCAATTTGGCACAGTTCTGTGGTTTCAAGTCTGAGTTGGATACGGCTTTACGCGACAAGTTCGTTTTAGGTTTAGAAAATACCAAGGAAAAGGAAAAATTGTTCGCAGGAAGTATTGAAACCCTCACATTTAATAAGGCATTGGAGATGGCGCAGAGCGTGCGGTGTGCGCGTGCTGCGTTGCATACCGCGCGAGCAGGTGACTTCGCGGCCGGTACGGCTGGCGGGATCTCAGCGGAGCCGGTCTTCGCACTGCAGCGGCCAAGCGGTTCTTCTTCTTACGATAATAATTCGCGAGTATCTAAGTGTTGTGAAGTGTGTGGGTACAAAAATCACTCGACGGAAAAGTGCCGTTTTGCTAATTATACCTGTCAGAAATGTCATAAAAAAGGTCATCTGAAAAGGATGTGCAAAGCTAGGATAGTTGAAAGCCATTTCTTGGAAACGGGTGACGATGATGTTGATGACGGAGGTATTTATAATTTATTCAATATTAAAAACGTTAGTAAGAATCAGCCTTTTTCACGTAATGTCATGTTAGATAACAGGAACATCTTATGTGAAATTGACTGTGGCAGTGCTGTCTCCGTTTTACCATTTATTTTATATGAACAGCTGTTCGGGGCAATGAACAATAGTAAATATCGTTTACATCCATGTGAGGAGGTTTTTAACTTCTATACAGGAGAAAAAATTGCACCATTAGGTTGTTTGTCATTGTCTATAACCTACGAAGGCCGCACAAAAGTAATTTCTTTTTTTGTAATCAAAACGAATGAGAAACGTTTGCCTCTTTTAGGCCGAGATTTTATGAGGTTGTTTGGCATACATTTGTGTAGTTTAAACTGTAACAGTGTAGTACGGGAGAACACGGGGGAAAGGTTATTAAAGAAATATTCTACATTATTTTCTGATAGGGAAGAGGGAGTCTCAGATGATGAGTTTGTTGACGCGGTCTCTCAGGAACCTGAAGTCCGCAGATACCCTATAAGGAGTACTCGGAAAACAGTAAATTATAAATGTTAAAATATGTACTTTTAAATTAATTTTGGAGGAAATGTGGTGTTTGTTTATGGCAAATTGTAAGTGACAGATGGCTTTTTGGTTGTCAGTGTGTAAGCCATTACATGAGTTTTCGTGATCTGCTTGTTTTATTGTGATAATCCCATAATACATAACATAAACAAAAAAAAAACTACCCAATATTCAGAACAAGCAACAATGACCTACTTCCAACCCTCGGGAAGTGGCAGCTGTATCATTATTTTCCTTCAATTTCGATGCTACAGACAAAACCATGAGTAAATTACGAGTATATTCTACTTCCTTCATAATTGCCTAATCACCCTACGCCCTGTGCACGATCAGTAGCGATACGAATTAAATACAATTTTGAAAGTAACAAAATCAGGGAACTTACATAAAATTGAGAGAAAAAAAGATTTCAACAAATTGAGAACCTCTTCCCTCTGTCTAAGTGGTTTAAAAACACTTTAAGGGTAAGCAAAATCAATGGAGATGTCCACCCAATGGCCGTCCAGCATCACACTTTAAAACAAAGATGGTAATGCAATTTAGAACTTCACTGTACAACAACCTAATGCATTGTAGCCTAAGATAACATGGAAGGAGGTACATTGTCAACCGCTCACGGAGTCATGGAATATTATATGTTTGCGAGTTAACTAGCCTTCTTGGATTAAAGGATTCTGTTGTAGCTCGTCGGCTGTTGAGTTAGTGATGGACTTTAACGTATATATTACGTTTCTAGAATCTCTGCTTTTGTAAGGATTTTTGGGAACTGAATAGAATACAAGCATAATAGACAAAATGTGGGTGTACAGTAATTATGCGCACTAATGAGAAAATGGTGGGTATTTTCTAAACTACTTTAATAAATAATTATGTATGTATTTTAATTACTACATTCAGGTGTCATTATCATTAGAGTAAACTAAATATTTCGAAATTCGGGAGTAGGGCCTTAAAAATTATTGTGGTGTCATAAAACCTGTAAAATTATACCGATCAAAATATGACGTTTTGTGATTTTTAGAACTTTTGTATCCTTGTCGATTTTGGTTTACGTAACAAAAGAAACGAGTCATACATTGTTAATAAAATCTGTCTTTCAGACTAACAATATTTTTTGAGTAAAATAGTCTGAATGAAAATCGAAATAACAATCAATTTAAATAAAAATTTAAAATTTTTGTCATGTGTACTTTAGGGTTCATGCCTTAGAAGGTATGAGTTACTCTAATCTTTCTCGAATGAAATTTTACTTTTATATCCGACTGCCACAAAGTATTATATTCTATAGCTATGATATTCTCAGAAAATCTTTTGTTTTAAAGTTTCGTCTCCCTTACCTTATCTTTGACGTCTCCTAACGATAAATTCTGGAAAACGTCTGGGTTTTACGAAGTAGACTTTCGTGAAAATCTATGCTTTTATATGAATATAATCTACGTCTAGACGATATTACAAAAACACTGATTGAAGCAGTTTTCTGGATCTTAATGTCTTCGAAAAACAATAAAAATCAAATTAATGATCGGAAAATAAATCCAATCATGTTCAACTTTTCTACGAAAAACAGCCATTGAAACTCGACTATGTGTCAATCATTGGTGATATTCAAACTCATAAACTCACTAATAAACCTCCATATACCACAAATACCACCAATATCATTACCAGCATACACAAACAGAAAACGCAACTATAAAAACATATTATGGCTCGTAAAGCCATTTTATTCGATTCTTACTCATTTATGACATGTCTAAGAACCCACATACATAAATTAGTTTATCTGTTTTTATTACATATACTTTATTTTACCACTCTAAGATATTATGGTGGGGATGACCGGCCGAGCAAGGGAGGGTCAATTTATGTTGGTATTTTTGTTGAAATTTTGAGTGTCTGTTGTATGTTGGACCATCAGCAATTTGCGATTGTGTATTATTTCTCGAGTTCGCGTTTTAGTTATAATATTGTTTGTGAATTCGAAGTCGGAGTTTGGTTGTCTAATATTTGAATATTGTTAAAGTTAAACAGTAAAATTATCTGAAGTGCTACCATTACCGTTCGTGTTGCCATCTTAAAATGGCGGAACTACATAACTACAGTAGTATTCGGAATGCTAACATCCTTCCAAATGTTTTCATTTACTTTGCTGAAATAGTTTTGGTATTTTAGTTTGTAATGTAAAACCTTGAAATAGTCGATTGTAAAGCACTTATATTAAATCAATTTTGTAGATTTAAGCAAAACGTTTAAAACTTTTCAACCAACCTCAATATTTCAACCTATTGCAGTCCACTGCTGGACTTAGAGCTGTCCCAATGAGCCATAGTGTTTTTTTCACCCAGCTACTTCCCTCACTTCATCGGTTCATCTTGGCAGGAAGAAAGCTGTCGTAAATCCGCCTTAAATTGATTACCTGTGGTTAAAAATTAACCCAAATGACCATGGACATATGCCTGTATCTTTCTTACACCAGCGTGCATCCTTTTCTTACCATGAAAAGTGCTTGACATCGAAGCTGTCAACTTCATAGAGTCTTCGAGGTACCAGCAAGAGACTTGCTGCGACACTGTGTCTTAATCAACACATAATTTACCTGTTTTGTTGGAATGCAAAACAGTCATATTATGTGCTTTCCTAAGACACAGTGTCGCCTGGAAGACCCGTTTGGTATCTGCTGGTGAGTCCCACCTTACGTTTACCTACACGCGGTCTCCATTTGAGAATCTTCCTACTCCACCTTTCGTGGGTTCTGCGGTAGACATGGCCTACTGCCATTTCAGCTTGCTACAGTTTTGCACAATATCTGTAACTTTGGTCTTATGTCATAAGACCTGGTCGCAGGAATAACGAATTAACATGACCCCGGAACCTAAGCGCTATTGAAGGACACCGTGGATTTTAGTCAGTATGAGTCTGACAGCCCCTCCTGCCCTGCCCTGAGTGAGAAGACACATTTAACCCTTAACCACCCAGTATGTTTTTGTAACGTAACGGCCCAGTAGTGTCCATCAGACACATTACACAAATAAACGAATTAGGTAAAAAACACAGTGAGTTAACTGGACTATTATGTGTCTTGATATTATAATAGTAGCTGTAGCATTGATGTCTACATAAATAATCACATTTTTCTTACATTTTAGTAACAAAAAATATTTTTTCAAAGTTTTCAATGGAAATGTTACGACTCATATAGCAAAAAAATACCGAAATGTTTAGATATTTTTGGAGTACAAATTATGGCAAAGCTTCTTCCTTTCCGCAGCAGATTCATATATGACGAGGCTGCAGTAGGTTTCTATGACATCCTGCATGGCTGCTAGAGGATAATGATAACGTATCGTTACGTCATTTTGTTTTGTCTTCTCATAATAAAAGGCATTACCAAATGAGTTGCGAATTAACGTAAAAAGATTTTTTGTGTATTCTGCTTGCGTATGTCCTGATCAGGGTGCAGGATTTTCCATATAATTATTAGTCCAATGCCCACAACATTTATAATATATAAAAATGTCTGTTTGTTTTACGTCGCACTGTATCTACACTTTACTACACTAGAAAAACGTATCGACACGCACTTGTGGTTTTAGTTTTAGTATCATCTCAGATTTGTTTGAAGTGCAATTTGTGCCAAAAATACGAAAACATGTGACATCTACCAATCTGCATGGAGCCCACATGGTGGATTACAGCAACTTTCATAGAGAGGAAGCCTGTGCCCCAAGCAATTGAAGCATTGTACAGATTATGTTCGTATAGCTCATCGCTGGCTTCTATTTCTTTGCCATAATGCATCGTAAACAAAAAGAATAACAACACGGTCCTTTTTTGGTGCATATAAGATTATGTAATCTGATCTGTGCTGTTTGATTTTTAGTCATTTCTTAGAACGTATGAATGAACAACTGCTTTATTATAATAAACGTTTCTAAGCACCGATACAAACAAATTTCAAGTACAAAGATAATGATTGTAACAAAAACAAAGGTGTTAAGAGTTGCAATTGATTACCCGATACTATGTGATGAAGGTTTAATGTAAATAAACAATCTAATTTTGAACTAGAGTCAAACAAAATGTTACTGTGTCTGTTGGACACTTGCGGGTGGATAGGTTACTTATTTCGTTTTTTATTAATAAATATTTAAATATCCCCGGTGCGAAAAAAAACCTTGCAGGTTTAGGTTTGTAAAGAATTAATGATAGATTAGAAAAAATATCAATATTCAAAAATAAATACTTTAGATTTTATTAGAACTCAAACGCAAAATTGTGTCCGCGAGACACTTGTGGGTGGTTAAGGGTTAATGATTTTACATCGCCAAAAAAAATGCCATAAGTCCTCTTTCCGTATTTTATCCACTGTTATTTTTTTTTAATTCAAGTGATGATTTAAAAAAGTTCCAAAAACATGCATCACTGAAGTTCAAAATCGAACGCACATTAGTACAGTGACGCCTAAAATGCCATATTTATTATGTCAAATCAATAATGAAAACATTGAAAAAAAACAGCCTTTTTCTGCGTTCCGTATCGCAGCTAGTTTGTCACAAAGATTAACGTTCGCGGCGTTTGTCTGTCTGTTGTTTGGCGTTTACCTTTGCCATTAGTTACATGACTTACACGTCACCATTTTCTTTTGCAGCCATTTTAAATGTCGTTAGTCTTTTAAATTAAGGAAGTCTATGGAAGAGACTGTTTTTTGCGATATACTTGGATTTGTGTAAATGCTTTGATTTTTTTTTTCTTACTATGGATGTCTGGGATTGTCTAATAGAAAATATTTAACTTGTGTGCTTTGAAACTATTTAAATTGGAAACAATGATTATTAAAGGAGTTTCAAAAACAACAGCATATAAGAATATTGAAGATACACAAAGAATGGAACTTATGGGCTAACATACAGAATAGTAAGGACCAGCTTCATACAATTAATTGTACTTTTGCATACAATGATGAACTCGCGCATTTTTCCGATGAGGAAGACCGAAACTGCAAAACACCACCTGCTATGATCCTATCCCTTTATTCCCATCTGCCCCCTTTGAGCTTGCCACCGGGGTGGTGGTTGGCACTCTATCATTACCTTGCGAGAAAAGTTCACACCCTAACAAAGTGTACACGTCACTTTGTTAGGGTGTGAACTTTTCTCGCAAGGAAAAACACAAAACCGCCACTTGACTACCACTTCACTAAATGTCATTAAATTAATAATTCCATTTGACTGAACGTCAATATCAAACAATTAAATGCTTATTAACTTCACCCATATATTAATTTTCCGCACGAAAGGATACTTTAGCAAATAAACAGCAATTAGTTGGATATCTTCCTATCCGTACCATACAACTAACATTACCATCCGAATTAGAATCTGCGAACATGTCACATTGAAACCACACGTAACATTAACCTTTCATTGGAATATCAGCCCTAATTCAATCTCTCTTGAGTCCAATTTACCATGACAACTTACCACGAAGACTCTCCAAGCTGAAGTGACACGTCATTTCTTGAGAATACGGTAGGAAATTGTGTGTTTCTGATGGATAAAGGAGTTTTGCTTCGTAGTGACATTTGTAATGAATTCGTCGCCGTTGATACAGGGCCGCAATCAGTTGTCGGAATGCAAAATGTTAATAAGATATGCTAAGTTAAAATAGATTTGCATAGATCATGTCTGGCTTTGGAACTAGGTTGTGTGCCTGGAATTGGGTTGCCCTGAAATATTGTAGAGAACGTTAATGCAGGGGACTCGAAGGACAGATATTTCTCTTTCCTTCTTTCGCTGCTTTTTGGTCATGTCATGAAGGCAGTTTGTAGATACGTATGAACTTTATAATATATCAATTGCTCTGGGCGCGTACGTATACTTCTTTAAAAGAGTTTTATACAAAAAATTAAATAATAGATTCTTAAAAATTAATTCCTCCATAGATATTACGAGTCTAAAATAAAAATAAAATCCTTTATTGGTTATGGTATTTGGTATACCTTACCGAGCATAGAATATTATAATTATGCGCATACGTTAGTTAAATCTTTTTAGAACAAAAATTTACCATACACAAACACTTCTAAAAGGACATCCCAAGTAACACAAACGTGTCTAGAAGCGTACTACTAGATAGCTTATAGAATTAAATTAAATTGTCTACCACAAGAATAAAATATCTATAAGCAATCTTCTAGAACGCTTATAGACAGAGTTTAGTAAAAGTGGGCACATTCTTGTACCCTCTCTTAAGAATGAGTTAAGAAAACATGACTAGATAGAGTTCAGATCAAATTGACTTAAGAAATGTTTCTAGTGTCTCTCTAAACCGTTTATAGACCGCACGTTTATCTAGTAGCGTACTAGTAGATAGTTTATAGATAGAGTTAAGACCTTTAAAGGAATCATTGCTCGTCACGTTTTAAAACCAAATGATCTTAAGACTAACAACTTTAAGTAACATTTTACTAGTGACGCATAATGGCGTGGAACTTACAAGAGTTATTTTACTTAATAATATTTGCATCATGGCGTAACAAATTTATTACTTTTTATTAATTTGTGTTTTAATAATGGGTAAATAAGCAAATCAATATGCGAATAAAATTCTATCGTTGAATATAATGTAAAACTCTTGTAAAATAAGAGCGCCCGCTGTAAATGTAAGATTTAACAATTTTTTTTTCAAAATGTGAATATTATTTGGTGTAAGAAAATTTTTGAATTTACATTTTAATGCTTAAAATACTCATTTTATTTAAAATATAGTAATTTGAAACATATCAAATGTCTAATTAGACATAATTTAATGATAAAAACATTAAAATACGTAACAAAAATAATTTGAAGCAAAAAATGGGCAATAAAAATGGCGTCCAGATAAAATTTACTAGAAAATCGATTTCTATAGAACAAACAGTCTAGAGATTTTTTTTTGTAGTATGGCTCTAGAAAAATTTTTCTTACTACATACTAAACTATCTAGTGAGAGAATAAACAGATTTAAGAGTGGTTTAAAATTATCTAGTAACTGTCACTCTGTATTCCTTTTTATCTTGTCACAGTATTTCTAGACGTTCTTAAGTGAATAGGTAATTTCATGTGTTGTGAACGTAAGACCATTTTATGCAGTAACAAACCAATATAATTAATAATTACAAGAGGGTACCCGAGTAAAAAGTATTTTTGATTTATTCAAGTATAAACAATGTGAGAAATAATAATTATAATTACATTAATACCCTTTCATTTGATACCCACATCATTTTGATGGAATTTAAATAGCCTGTCCGCCATATTGGATTTAAGTCCAATATGGCGTGTAATTTTTTTTTCGTATTCTTGACAGCAAACCCTTTCATTTGATACCCACAACATTGGGGTGGATTTCAAATAGCCAGTCCGCCATCTTGAATTTAAGTCACGTGACATTTTTTTCTATTTCTGACAAGTAACTCTTTCATTTGATACCTATAATATCATTTAGCTGCATTTCAAATAGCCTGTCCGCCATCTTGGACATCTGCCATCTTGGATTTAAGTCACGTGATTTTTTTTTCGTACTCTTGACAGCAAACATTTTTATTTTTGATAACCATAATTCTATCATCAACAATTTTCAAGTTTTGGAGGAAGTTACTAGGAAGTTTCGATTTTTCGGTCGACTCTTCTTCATTTTTCTTTCTTTTTAAATACTTGCGGATTTTTCGACGAAAACCACCAGATCTTTTAATTTGTTTCATCTTCTCCATTGCATAAACTCATCCAATTTAAATTTCTAGTACAAATGCACTTAACTAAGCCACTTTTAAGGATAAAAACTCTAAAAACACGACTTCTCTATCAGTTTACTAGATAAACTTGAAAATGCCTAGTAAAGTATTTTATCTAGACTGAAGTATCTATAGAAAAAAAAGATAAGAGTACCATTAGCTAAAATAGAATATCTGTAGAAAGTTTTGTCTTCAAATATACCGTTTTATCTATAAAACTACTTCAAAATAGGTACCTTTAGGCTTTTTTAACTATTTGTAGAACATTTTATCTAGAAACATTCGTTATTACTATAAACGTACTTAAAATAAGTGGTCTATAGAACAAATGCTCTTAAAATAATAAAGCTTTAGATAAAAAGCTCTATAAGGTTAAATATTCTATATCAAACCCATCTTTAGAAAGCCCGTATCTAAAGATTAACCCTGAATAGACAGTCTATAGACAGATTGGTTTTAAAACTTCCAGACTGTGTTACTTGGGATATTACCAGGTAAACATGTTGTCACGTTTATCACTTTAATAATCTTCAACCACTGTTTCAAAGACCATCTCTTGAATCTTAATGCTGCCCTGGTAGGTAGTTGCATACGGCGTTCATTTCGAGACACCCCAACACCAAGTACTTGTGCGTTGAAGTAATTATTACTACTGATTCAGTCGCTCAATTACACTGCACCGTGTAGTTTCATCCGGCATTGTTGGGAACAGACCACCTCTTCATCTCAAATGATGCCCTGGTAGTTGAATGCGGCTTGTTAGGTATTTTCTTAGGTATAGTTCTGGTTTAGTTTAGAAAAAATAAAGTGTAGAATTTGATTTTGGTTGCTTGTCTTGTTCTCATGTTACTCTGGTAACATTTCGATATTCAAAATACCGTCTTGAGATACGTAATAGCAAAAAGCCAGCAAAAGTTATTACAGCCGTCACTTTTATTTATTTTTCAGTGATCTGGAACGCGTGTTATCAGAGTAGCTACGACTTTTTGTTTTTGGAACCAAAATTATTGATATCTAATTGTGATGATTGCGTCATGCAGTTATAGTTAAAACACGGAAGAAAAGATTTACCAAGCAACTTGTGATTAGACTCAGAAATGATAAGACTTTCAGAGCAACCATCCATAAATTAACATCCATAAATTTACTACAATTTCCAATTAAATGTAAAATTTTCATCCCTGCCGTTCCCGTTCTGGGTATCCACCAGAGCGGAAGGGACTGTCAGACACTTACGGGCTAAAAAACGCCAGGTTCAGTCTAACAGACGCTCTTTGCGTTGCAGGGCCGCGGTATCGTGCCTAGACAGTCCGGCCACCACGATAGACAGTCCCGTACGACCCCGGCAAACACCATCCACCTGACTGTTAATTCAACCTCAAATGATTATCGTCAGAAATAATTTTTCATCATCATCTTCTGACTAGCCTTTTCCAAACTATATTGAGGGCTACTTCCAGTCGAACCAGATGCAGCTGAATATCAGTATTTTAACCACTTGTACGTTATTGGGTACAAATGAGCCCAATCTGCCTATCGGACTGCCACAACTCAGTAACTCAGACTAGAGCTTCTGACATAGTAACGACTGTCAAAGATCTACAAATGACAGCCGGGAACAACGGCTTTACATACTTTCTGAGACAGAAGAAACTCGCTATGACAAATAGTCACCCATCCACGGACTAACCTCGGTCATCGCGGCTTAACCCGGTAGATCAGCTTGTGCGCCTGTAACTTGTTTTCCAAAAATAATTTTCCTCATTTTTCTGAGCAGATATCATTCTTATTCCATCAAATATTTCCTCTTCATGAACCGCGTAATTCACATCATTCTCACATGCACAGAACACAGTCAAGTTACAAAATGGCGGCTCTCAATCAAACTCTGAACAAGTTTCATGATTATCGTCAACTTATCCTGAACCAAGTTTATGTCGCCATTATACCTATTTCCTCAGCAGTTTTGGAGGCAAATACGCTGATCAATATCACTATTTTGAAGTTGGCTATATTTATCATAAATTACATACACACAGTTTATTGTGATTACTGGATTTATTTTGTGTCATCTTCGGACAAAAACCAGAGTATGGAATGTTACGGATTTTAGATAGTAGGTATTCTAAGTTTATATAAAAAAAATCATTTACATAAAAGTGGATTTAAGAAAATCCACAAAACGTGTGTAAATATGGAGATTTAGTTCAAGTTAAGATAGAATATTTAGTTTTATCTAGAAAATAGGAAAAAAAACTAGTAACAATATTGCATTCACCTCGAAAGAAAATAATTAACTTCATCGTTTTGCATAAAATTGATTATATTATAGGTTGACCCAATAACTTTGATGCTCCTTGCCTCTTAAATATTCTTTTGAGTAGACTTACTTTGATTAACTTTGCAAGGAAAACACACCGAAATGGATATTTTATCAAATTCGAGGAATTTTCGCAGTCTGATGTCAAATAAACATTATACTACGTAATTTGTTTATTTAATCAAAAAGTACTCTGATTTCGTAAAGGAAGATAATTTTGTTATTACAGATTCCGATGTTGTTGTTTTTTTAGGTAGAGATTTAATTTATTCTATTGAAATGTAATATGTCCATGAGGAGGTGAAAAATAAATTTGATGTACCTAATTCTTATCTAACCAACGTTTAATCTTGGGTAGACTTTTATTATCAATTCCAAATAAGCCTTAATCTAAATAAATACGACACTTATTACACCAACACAAATCACCGAAAAGTTCAACAATCTTTACACCCAACACATATTGCCGCCATTTTTCAACCAACTCTGTTACTTACAGCCCGTGTTCATGAAAAAGTGAATCCCAACAAGAATAATAGGCGTGAAAATCACACCGACGCGAAACATCCATCATAAAAACAAACAACATCAAATCACTTTGTTTGTATCTTTCGAGAACAAAAACTTTTCAATTCGCCCCATCCGCGACATTTCAAAAGAACAGACGAAAAAAATAAAGAACATTGGGCAATGGGCATTGGGTAGATTTTTGCTCTCTGTTTTAAACATCCGTTCTCTGTTTGTAATACAAATAAGCGAAATTAAGTACATGTCGGAATTCGACCGACAATTATTCTCTGTCTGACTTTTACATGTCGTTATTTTTCCCTACACTGTAATTTCGACGTCTGCTGTTTGCATTCACCGTGCGTATTGCGAACTTCTGATAATTTATTGCACCGTATCCACATTTATTGATAAACGACAGCGCGAATCGTGACGCGCTCGTGCAATAACGATTTAAAGCCGAAAACCTTTTGTTCGTTGCGAATTTATTGTATTGTGAACTGCACGGATTTCGTTCCGAGCTAAAAATGTTTGGTCTGAAGCTGAAGCCTGGTAGTTGAGGTCTATTGTTTATTTCATTTGTAGTAAACATCTGTTTTGTCTATGAGTGGAGTCGTTGGTTCTGGGTTTTGAAATACTTGGAAGGTAAGTGGCTAAATACTGTTTTAGGAAGTATAAAGAAAAGACTGTAAAGTTCCTCGATACTCCATTGAAAAGGGAAGATCTTCCAAACAAAACTTTTTGGACATGTGGACAACTGCAATAACAGGCTATAATTTTGAATCAGTTTTAAAATTGAGACAATTCAGTGAGTCAATAGCTCATTAGGCGCGTTCACACAGAGCGACCAGACTCGCAAGGCATTCGCCGCGCGAGAAAACTGCTTCGCGAGGGTGCTCGCTCTCTGTGTACGCGCCTAATCGAGTTGATATAAACGTATCGAAGGTTACGTCAAAATAACTTTGTAAACATGTACTGAGACTAAAAGGAATTATCTATATTTTCCCTCGCGAACCTCGGTACATAAAAAAGAACACTTAGTACACGAAACACGTCTAGATCCATTTTGAAAACAAAACCTAAAGTCCGTTTAGATCTAGAAGATTACATGTCCAAAGCTGACACAGCAATCAAACGGTGCCTTTTGGAATTCTACATGGCCACTACGAAATATGAAATTGACAATCGCACACACCGCATTGTGCCCAAATCGGGGATTGAATCGATGGATCGTGGAACCGCAAATCTGGCTAGGAGTACAGAGCTGTCTAATCCATGCCCCGGTTTCGGCAAAGAACATTTGGCCACTCGCTCCATTTAGCGTTCCGGTTGTCACCGATATCATCGGTCTTTGACGATGATTCACAGGTTTATTGGATCTAAATGTGACACTAACGTTTATTACGATTGGTTCCTGTTAGAAATCACTGTAGTTTTAATTGAGTTTGAAGGCAAAGGAACATTTGTGCTTGATTGTGAACAATTTGTGATGAACGAAGGGTAACTAGTGAAGGTGATTGCGTTTATGATGCTATTTGGGGCTGATTGGAGTACTGTGTAGTAAAATTGAGTTTCAATAGTACTTAGGTGTTTAATGGGGAGACATTTTCTCTTTGAAAGACGCTTTTGGAGGTAAAAGCGCTAGGTTTCCGCAGAAATAAACGTATAGGTGGAAGGGAAATATCAATACACTGGCTAATTCTCGCTACATTCATCCAATAGGATACTAATACCAGGATTAAAAGTATTCCCAGTATTAATGCTAGTTTTAAATTATCTGTTTACACAGTTTTATCTAAATCCAAGCAGTGGTTTTTACGTGAAGGAGTAACAAAGATCCATCCATTTTCACTTCACACTTTGATGTAAGATCGTAAAATATATAATTTTCACATTGAGATTATGAGTACTTCTTATCGTCAGCTTATACAACAGGTAGGAATATCAACAAAAATGTTTACTATTTCAAAGAAATAACATTCCTTCACAAAAAAAGATAGCACTAACAACTCACTATCATTCCGAAAAACTTCGCATACTCAGAAAAAGATGTATATCTTTTAGAAAATATTTTCTTTCATTGTGTCGTAGGTAACTTTATTGACAGACACCAACAGGTGTTACTACCTTAAATTCGTTACAGCTTTGACAATGTCGAGTAAATATTGAGTTATCATTTTGATTCGAAAAGATATCAAGGTAGCCTTGTAATTCAATATATCTGCGAAATTTTGTATTTATGATCTCCTGAATAGGAACCCAGTTTGAAGTTCTTGGTTCTATTCCCAGTTCAGACCAAGTATTATTGGATTTGTTTATTCGGTATTCGACTATTGCCCTCCCGCTCTTCTTTTAAGTGGCAGGCGATGATACACATTATACCAATAGTACACATCATTAAAACGCCTGCGATTAGCAAAAAAATACATTCTGCTATCACTTCTGCGTGGTACAGTCTGTCTTTCTTAAATATATTTATTTACAACCTTTTCAACTTTATTACAAGAGCAGAAGGTTCCAGTTTGATTGGGAAATTAAACAAATTGGGGTAAGCAGATGTACTGGGACTTGTACTAATTAATGTTCAATTATTATTTTAGTTTGTTTGTTTGGTATTTGCATATCAGTATTGTTTACGGTCTTCACACCGAGACGCGACGCGAAGCGACGTGACGCAACGATACTTCTTTGTATCTTTTCTTGTAGTAAACAAAGTCAGATTTTGAATCGCATAAAGAGGCGTCGCGCTGCGCAGCGCGGCGGCGCCGCGCTACGTCGCGCTGCGTTGCGAAAGGTCTATCTTTTATTTTTTTAAATAGAGTTACATTTTGAATAACTCTTTTGAAATGTGCGCGCAGCGTCACGTCTCGGTCTGAGCTGACCCTTAGGTGGGAACAAAAGTTAGAAATACGAGCATTACGTCACAATAAGACGCCATCGAAGTTTCTGTCATACATATAGAAACGTCAAATATCCAAAGAGACGACCTGTTTCAGGAGTATGAGAATATGGAAATCAGTTCCTGATGAGATGATAAGGCATGCTGCTAATTTATATGCAAAGGTTTTATAACGTAACCATTATCCTCATAAAATAAATTGTAAAATTTTGATATCTCCCTGTAACGGTACGGTTGGTGCAATTGCTGAGAGACGGGTTACTGTTCTGCGTATCACGAAGTCGATTTCCGCACAAAAGAAATTTTGCCTTTTTTTTTAAGCGTGGTTTTTCATCAAATGACTCCTCCCACCCAGAGTAGGGCGAGAGGGATTGTCAGACTGACTGACTAATATCCAAGGTAGATAGATAGATATTTGGTATTATAAGGTGTCCTTCAATAGCCTTTTTACGTTCCGGGGTCACGGTAATTCGTTAGCCTCGCGACCCCGGCAGGCTTTGGCTCTATACAGAGGGGCCCCGTCATCATGCTGATACTCTTTGAGGCGCGCAAGGAACACAACGTGTCGTCGATCCGGGCATGGTCCATGGTCATACAGCGAATCGCCCATTAAAACAAATGTTGCCATGGCTTACAGATGTTGTTGTGTGGCTGTTTGTGTAAGTATCTGAGTTTAAATAATTGTAAACGTACCTACAATACTCGGGAAATTCCAAGTGTGGGAAAACGTTTTTATTTTAAAGAGAAGAAAAGAAGATAAGATCGTTTGACGACTGTGTCCTGTGCGATGTTTGTCCTACACGTAACAATTTAAATAGCATATAGATATCCGGGTCTGGCTGTTTGTAAACTCGATACAGAAGAAATTCCCCGTGTTGACGTCATCAAAAATATTCGTGTGTGTCAATTTCTAAGGGTGCTGTACACGGCGCTGTACACGGCGCATGTAACCCGCGCAAGTCAATGTACGGGTTACCCGCGCGAGTAACATGCGCAAGCTACTTGATCAAGCTATCCGCTTGTATACGGCGCATGTAGCTTGAGCATATTGAGGCACTTGCGCGGATTCCATGCGCCGTGTACAAGCACCCTGAATCAAATTAATTGTGCTTGTGACAAGAACTGGGTGAAAATCTATCATAATAATAAAGAATGGTTGACATTTGCATAGAACTAACAACCAATATGCAACTGAACAATATCTAAAATTTTATTTATATATACAGTCACGTCAGTGAAAAATAAAAACAAACTTTTAATTTTACTATATTATGATTTCCCCTGGGATGTTATTTTTGATAACCGACAAATTCACGTAGTTACTTTTATTTTGTTATGTAATCCTGGTACTGAATTTTTTATGCTTGAGAGTGAAAATTGTTATTAAATGAGTCCTCCTGCACTGGGTGGAGCGAAAGGGACTGTCAGACTCTTACTGACCCAAAACCATCCTATTTCGTTCCTTTTACGTTCCAGTGCCATTTTATGTCATAAATTCGGTAAGTATACACTTATGAGGAATATACATTCCTCCACATAAATTGACTTATTGATTAGGTCATTCGTTTGTCTCTTTCAGTCATACATACTATTACGATTGAATGGTCACTAATATATTTATATGGGGGTAGGCAAAATATAAGGAACGTAGGATCCTCACATACTTCTTTCGCCTCATCCACATTCATACTTCTGAGGCCTTACCACGAGCTCTTAACGCGATCCAGTGTAAGCTGTGGGAAAGAGACAGAGCTATACAAGTCGTTTAACGCCATTTCGTTTCCTGAGCGTAAACTGGATCTCGTTAAGAGGTCGTGGTAGGCCACCTGGTCATACAAGTATGTCAGTGTGTACCAAAAAGGTCAGTGTAGGTTTTCCTTGGGCGTCCACTCCCTTCTGCCTTATAAATTCCTTTCAATCATCCGATAGCTGACAGTTTCATCAAAATGTTACTATTTACAAACACTCGAATATCCAAAAATCTTAAGAATCCAATCCCCACTTACATTTCTCCACTCCGTTTACTTCTATTTCCATCCGAATATTGAACGAAAAACTATTTCCTTAGTAAAATTATCCCGTCGTGGTCCTGAATCTCACGTAGTGTAGAGGGCTGTGTAAATAACAGTTTAATGGATATTCTGCCTCGGTTTGGATACAGGGCCGTATTCGAAACGAAAGTGGTGCTAAATTCTCATAATATCCGGATACTTGGGCGCGGTATGAAAGATGTGTTTCGGCATTAGATAGGTAGTATGTGTTCAGTTTCGTTATTTTTTTTTTTGTTATTTGTGGTATTTGTTTTGTTTATCAAATATATCGACGCATAAATACTATTTATATTTAATCAGCGATAATTATGTATGTTTTTTTTTAGTTTCATTTTATTTCTAACTAGTGTTTGCCCGCGGCTTCGCTTGCGTTTTTTAAAAATTGAGAAACAATATGGATCGTGTGGCGCCATCTGGAATCTGAACGTAATTGTTTTCTCGGAAACAGCTCTCTTCTGTTATTCGGGATGTAAGATACCTTATATCCGTGTCTGTACTCCTGACAACGTATATGCTAAATTTTGGGACGATCGATTCAGTAGGTAGTAATGCGTGAAAAGGTAAAAAACAAACATACTTGGATTTTTATTATTAGTTTAGATCAATAATGTTATATCTAGGTACATAGTTTGCATAGGAAACGTCCTTATTTGAGCGACATTTATTTCAAAGAACCGTGTTTATTTAAACATAATGGTAGCCATACACCATACTGCCTATTTGTCAATTCGGCATAAAACTGCCAATTTGGTCAAATAGAATTGAACGTGTATGGGGGTGGAATGCCAATTTGATGGCATGACATGGCAATTTTGATAGGTCATCAAATCGTTTTTGACACAACGTCAAATCGGCAGCAGTGATGCCATCTTAGCAACTTCATAGATAGTTAGCTAATTTTATAAAGGTGCTAGAAAAAAAGCTAAAAAGTGTAACTTGTGGCTAAACTTTTTAGCTACAGGGACGGTTAGGCCACGTTCACACGGCGATTATTTTCCCGTATACCGTACACGAGATTTTATCGAATAGAGTTGACCAGTTTTAGGACAACTTTGCACGGTACACGGTAAAATATTATATTTCTCAAACACGGGATTTTCCCGTATGAACGCCGTTTAAACTATTTTTAAGTTTTCATTTGTGAACTGTTATTACTGCTCTATTCGATAAAATCTTGTATACAGTATACAGGAAAATAATCGCCATGTGAACGTGGCCTTACCAGGAAAACTGAGGCTTTTCGCACATGGATCGCATGTACACTCGTAAAAAAAAGAGTTATTCATTTTATTTTAAACCAAAATACGATTGAAAACTTGAGAGGTGTCAAGGGACCACGAAAGCAAGTTAAAAAAAGGTTCATGCTATTTTCGACCTTATTGACAACGATGGAAACACCGGATTTTAATGAAGAAGCAATGTTAACGAATGAGAATGTGAGAAAAACAAACTAAATTTTAAATGTCGATAAGGTCGAAAATCGCTTGCATCACTTTTTTTAACTTGCAATCCTTAAGCAAATGTTTTCCGACCTTCAAGCGATTTTCGACCTTATTGCCGCAACGATGCAAACACCGGATTTTAATGAAGAAGCAATGTTAACGAATGAGAATGTGAGAAAAACAAACTAAATTTTTAATGTCGATAAGGTCGAAAATCGCTTGCACCACTTTTTTTAATTTGCTATCCTTAAGCAAGCATTTTCCGACCTTCAAGCGATTTTCGACCTTATTGACAATGATGCAAACACCGGATTTTAATGAAGGAGCAATGTTAACGAATAAGAATGTGAGAAAAACAAACTAAATTTTAAATGTCGATAAGGTCGAAAATCGCTTGCACCACTTTTTTTAATCTAATTCGATAGTCTCATGATGAAATGAAAAGGTGCTAGAAATTGTAGCTGTCGTCACCGAATAATAGCCAGATCTAGTTGCTGAGTTGGCATCACTGGTGCAGATTTGAACTTGTGACAAATCTATCGTATCGATAGGCAGGATGGTGTATGGTGTATATGGACGAACTGCCGATTTGAAACAATTGCAAGCGTCACATCTATCGTATCGATAGGCAGGATGATGATGGTGTGCCTACTATTAGACTATCATTTTTGGGTCGATTTACAGTATCGCTGCAAATTGAACGTACGATAGCATTGCTCTTTTCCCTTTAGCATACCGCGTGATACCTAAAAAATAACTAATTATCTGACTCGATGAGTACAACTTGTCGTCGTTTAAAACAGAATCTATGCACTGGTTTGAGCACCAATTCAAAACATAAATAAACAAAAATTATAGAAACCCTGATATTTTCTTATCTTTAAAATTCCACGCCTCGAAACAATTACAATTAAAAAAAATATCCAACTTACTACCTACAATTTAAATCGGTGTAGATTTATATCCTAGAGAAGTATTGAAAAAAAATAGTAATTATTTAAAATCGCGAATAATATTGAAACAAAAGTATGCACATTTTTTTTAATTATCTAAAACTCTCAGGACAAATAAAAAAAAAACTCAAAAAGAGAAAAAAAAACTGCGAGATTTGATCCAGAGACCCCTTGCACGAAAGTCAAGCAGGTTACCGACCGGACTGGCTAGTACGTTGACAGTGATTTTCAAATAGCGGTTCTTGTACAAATGTCAACAATGATTGAAAATCAACATATTATAAAATTGCTAATCCCCCAAGGGGAATAGCGTCGGGCACGCCGCAATTGCGGCGGTAAGACCCCTCTTTGAGGAGTGGCTGGAGAGAAGTCATGGCGTCCTGACCTACCGCTTGACGCAGGTCCTCACCGGACACGGAAGTTTCGGGAGGTACCTGTGTCTGATGCGAAAGGAGGAGACGCCTGGGTGCCACCACTGCGAAGATCGCCCGGAGGACACGGTGGAGCATACGGTGCAAGACTGCCCAGCTTGGGCGGAGCACCGACGTGTCCTCACGGCTGCGATAGGCGGAGACCTCTCGCGCCCGGCATTGGTTGCGGCCATGCTGCGGGGCGAGACGGAGTGGGAAGCGGTCAGCTCCTTCTGCGAGGCAGTAATGCTCGTCAAGGAGGAGGCAGGCCGCGAGCGAGAGAGGACAGCGTCCTCCCTCCGCCCCAGCCGCAGTGGTAGGCGCCCACGGCGACGGACGTCGCAAGATGATCTCCGGCCACCGTAGGCGCGGGCATGCGGGCAGCGAGTAAAGGGCAACTCGCTGCCCGACCAAGGACCATGCCCGGGTCGACGGCGCGTTGTGTCCCACGCGCGCCTCAAAGAGCGTCAGCATAATGACGGGGCCCCCCTCTCAGAGGGCCAAAGCCTGCCGGGGTCGCGGGATTATTCCCTAACCGTAACCCCGGAACTTAACAGGCTATGAAGGACACCGTGGATTTTAGTCAGTAGAAGTGTGACAGTCCCTCCCGCCCTGCCCGGGGTTGGAGGACTCATTTGATGATTTTACCACGCTAAAAAAAAAAAAAAAAAAAAAAAAAAAAAAAAAAAAAAAAAAAAAAAAAAAAGGGAATAAAAAAAAAAAATAAGGAAAATTATACATATCCTATTAATAGAACAGCAGTTTAAGGAAAATTTGACTAAATAATATCCAGTGGTTTAGCTTCCAACTATCAACAAACATCTAAAAACAACAAAATTCAAAATTGCTTATCTTCCAGGAAAAATAGCGTAATAATACATAGCATATTAATAGAAGCATATTATTAGGAATATTTGAGGAAAATTTGATCGACAACTTTACAGTAGTTTCGGAGATAGATCAAATCAAAAAAACATAAAATATTTCGAAAAAAAATAAAAGTTGATCTGGCATCAGAATCGATCCCTTATCTCGAAAAAAAAACAAAAAGAAAAAAATATTCAATGTACAGGAATGACATCTCTACGATTTTATTATATGTAAAGATCACACAGAATGACGACTAAGTAAGAGCAAGACAGACTGAGAGCGTTACAATAAATTGTCAAAGGAAATAATGTGTCAGTTAAACGTAGCGCAAATATTTAAGAAAAAAAATAGATTTATATAACCAAAGGCAGGTTACAACAGAAATAAATATGCTTGAAACTGAAAAATGAATTCTCGATCAAATAAATGGATGCAACCTTACAAGAACCTGATCAAACCTCATTTAGGGTGCTTGTACACGGCGCATGTAACCCGTGAAAGTGCCCCAGCATGCTAAAGCTGCTCAAGTAAGCTAAGTTAAGCTTGATCAAGTAGCTTGCGCATGTTACTCGCGCGGGTAACCCGCTCCATTACTTGCGCGGGTTACATGCACCGTGTAAAGCACCCTTAGGTACACAAGCGCCCCAAACAGGTGCATTTATATCTGTCCGACCCTGTATCCGTATAAAATATCCGTATCCGTACCGGTTGAGCTACGTGACACAACGCAACACGTCTCCAAATTCGTATTGGCAAAATACGAATGGGTATTTCAATTGGTTTTACGTATTAACGTCTCTTGTCTTCCCAACACTAGTACAGAATGTTTTATTAAATTAAGGACAAAGGGTTCAGATTCGATCGATCTGTATTATTCAGGATAAGGATGAGGGGGAGGAGGGGGGTGTAGGGGGTGTAATCTTCGCTTTGATGGTATTATGGTATAATCTATCGATGTACTTTAATATGAATGGGATGTATTATTAAGTACTTGGTGGATAATGGATAGATTATGATTAATAAAGAATATATTATCATTAGCTAAGATGATTTAAGTCAATTAGTTTAAAAGTCATTCCTTTATTAATTAGTCGTTACATTAAATTTCATTTTATAATAAAACAACAAAATACGTTTCAAGTGGGATTCAAAAGTGGGATCCGGCGGGAATAATTCAACAATAGGGGCCCACTGATATCGGGCACAGGGTAAAAGTTACCGGCGCGGTCAAATCACCAGAGAAAGGAACCTCCTAACAATGGGCGCCCAGAAGAACTGCTTTCTGAAGCAGGCCCTTTATCCAGCTGCCTAACGAAAACCTCCTTATATTTTGCTCGAGGCTCTTGGTAATCCAGCCATGGGCTGATACGACTATTGCTACAATGTTCGGTGCATCCACATCCCAAAAAATTATGGTACTAATATTCAAATAAGAAAGTTTGTGAGGATGTGTCTATGTATATATGTAGGTTTGTTTGTTACTCTTCTACTTGGGAGTGACGTCACGGATGTCAAGTTGGTCTGTGCTCTTCGAAGTTGTTAACAGTTATAAAATAAAAAACCAATCAAATACGATCGATATATTTACAGAAAGTTTTTACATATAATAATACAACTCACAAAACGTTATCAAGTGTACAAGTGCAGTGTAATTATTGTAAATCTTATTAATAACTTAAAACTAAAGACCAGTGACTAATTTTCTACCCTTCATATTAAAATTATTAAGACATTTAAGTGAAAACAGCGAATAATAGTTAACAAGTGACGCTCGGGAGTGTGCATCATAGTCTGTTTACCCCTGTGTCAACTTATGGTGTTTGCATACCATAGACTTCCCATTGATCTAACACTACGCTATTTATTTGAAAAAGCGCCATCTATCTACATAACTCTGAACTTCTAAGAAAGATCGATTGCCGAAAGAGTCCGTGTTTACTTGCGCAGTACGACCAAAGTTCAACATGCCTACGGCGAAGTGTGGAGGTTGCGCCAAATTCTTGTCTCCGGTAGATGCCGCTAAATGCAACCAGTGCAATGCGTATTATCATCGGTTTTGCGTCGCCCTCCCTAACATAGGTAATATTGGGCCCACTTGGCGCTGTCCTGAATGCATTAAAAATGTGGTCAGGGACAACAGAGCGGAGACACCTGTTCGGAGTCAGGCGGAGCTTGGCCAATCAGAGAGACATAGCCCTGCTGATGAGCTCATGGAAACCAGCCCACTGAATTGCTCTGCATTGGACGCCACCATTAACTTCTCCCCTGACCTGGCGGGCGAACTACGATTATTTAAGGAGGAGCTGCGTGCAGAATTTCGTCAGGAAATACAGCAGCTACGAAGTGAAATGGCTCAGCTACAGACTTCGCTCAAATCTTCTGATGAGCGGATGGATGGCCTGGAAGTGCGAATGGGTGCTCTGGAAATGAAACTGGCACAAAATGTACCATCAATTGAGAAGGGTCCTTTAGAAAATACCATTGCCGAGTTAAAATGCCAGCTAAATGAGCGTGATCAGGAGTTGCTCCTCAATGATATTGAGGTAACTGGTGTTCCGGAAGGCAAAGAGGAGAGCACCATACACCTCGTTAAGGTTATCGCCTTAAAGCTCGGCGTCGAAATTGACGACAGAGATGTCGTCCATGCGGAGCGGGTTGGTTCCACTCGTCGTAACCGCCTTGACAAGAGCTCAGACGACACCAACTCTGCCGATCCCGCTGCGCAGCGGCCGCGAGGTATATCCGTGCGCTTCGCAAGACGCGCAACGCGCGACGCCTTGTTGCGCGCCGCTCGCGTGCGCCGCGGCCTAAGTACAGACGACCTCAATATAAACACTGGGCCGTCACGTGTTTATATCAATGAACGCCTCACTAAGGTGAACCGCCAGTTATTCTACCACGCTCGTCAGGCTGGAAGTCAACATAACTGGAAGTATGTGTGGACAAGGGAGGGAAGAATATTCGCTCGTAAAGAGGACCGCCAAAAAGTTGAAAGAATCAGATGCGATGACGACATCTGTAGAATTTTTGGTTAACTGTCAGTTGGTACCTCGGTAA
This sequence comes from Agrotis segetum, assembly GCA_036375495.1. Taxonomy (NCBI): domain Eukaryota; kingdom Metazoa; phylum Arthropoda; class Insecta; order Lepidoptera; family Noctuidae; genus Agrotis; species Agrotis segetum. The sequence goes on along the minus strand of JAQSVV010000175.1, from coordinate 3,933,082 downwards.
ATGTAACCGAATGTTAGTTAATGTTAGTTCGTTCATTGTGTTTTTTTCATTGCGTGTCATTATTCTATTTTTATTCTTTAAGTTATTCTTTAGTTTTATGTTGTCTTTCTCTGTGTGTCTCGCGGCGGCGCTCCACAGTGAGCTGTGCTTAAGTCAAGCTATTAGGTATTATACTTATATGTCTGTATCTCTCAATATTTATAACAGCGCAATTCATAATTCTACGTTATTTTACCTATTTATTATAAATTCACCAATACATCGTTTCACAAATATTTTATGTATTTATTACTATTATGCATTACATTCTATAATGGGCGTATCACACTATGCATTGTTTGAACGGAGCTTTTATAATTGTGTGGTCAAATACTCGTACCTATTGAATATTGTACAGATATACGTTTCAGATATTGTAACTGCAATTTTGTTTAATTATGAAGGTTTTATGTCGATACTAATCAAAGCACTCGAGCCATTTTTTCAATATTATTATGATGACTAAGGGAGAAAAGTTTCTAAAAGTTGGTTTTATAAACGCGGGATCATTAGGTACAGGGCATGATGACTTGATTGCTGCGATGGACAGGCATGGTTTTGACGTTATGGCCATCAACGAGACTTGGCTTCGTCCGGGCGAGGAGGGGCGCGCTCCGGTTGTGCCGGGCTACCGGCTACGTCACACGCCGCGGCCTGCAAGTGTTCGCGCGGGTCGTGGTGGGGGCGTCGGTTTTTATCTGCGGCGGGGTTTAAGCGCGCGTACTTGGACTGGACCGGTCGATCCCAGATTCGAATCGGTCGAACAAATGTGGCTTACGCTCACAATGAGTGGCAAGCAAATTGCTATTGGTACTGCGTACCGACCACCATGGTTGGACCTTGCACTTTTTCTTGATGCCATTACAGACTCCCTTACCTCACTGGGGCACTGCGACCATTATATACTACTGGGGGATTTTAATGTGAATATGCTGGATGCTAGCGGCACAAAGACCGAAAAAGTTATGGAGTTATTAAATAGCCTCAGCCTGGATCAATTGGTCAAAACTCCTACTCACTTTACGGCTTCTAGTGAAACACTGATCGACGTTCTGTGTACTGACATAAGAGCACGATACACGTTAGTGGAGTCTCTCAGTTCTCTTTGCGGTCATTCTCTCATAATTGCTGAATTTCAAATAAAACGGGACAAGTTAAAACCATATACAATAAGATTTAGGCCACTCAAAAATATATGCATCGATAATTTTAACATGGACCTGTCGCTTCTGTTTCACAATATTTCTTCGTTGAACAATGTCAATGATATGGTGCGTATATTTAACTCGCACGTTATTTCATTGTTCGACGCTCACGCACCAGTCAAGACTTGTACTGTTAAAGAAAGGTCTTATCCGTGGATAACAGACACGATAAAAGTCATGATGCGTTTGCGTGACAATGCTTTGACTTGTTATAAAAAAACTAAATCAGATTCTAAAAGGGAATACTACAAAGAGCTGAAATCCCTTGTATTACGGTCTCTGTATTGCGAAAAAGTTGCGTATTTTAAACACAACATCAACAATAAAATAAACGATCCCAAAATATTATGGAAAAATATTAAATCCACTTTGTCGCCTTACAAACCCAAACAAGAAATCCCATCGCATTTTTCGGATCCAGATCTGATCAACAACACCTTTTTGGTAGTCCCAGGTAACCCTGAAGCAAGCTTATCACGTAAGACTTATTTTGAACACCATAGACATGGACAAGCAGTTTTCAAGCTTGAACCGGTAGAACAAAAAGACATTGCCCGTATAATTTCTAATCTAAAGAGCAACGCCGAAGGTTACGACCATATCACACTTGATATGCTAAAAATGATTCTACCGTACGCTTTGGAAACCGTAACAGAAATTATAAACCGCTCTTTAAAATCTTCAACATTTCCCGAACAATGGAAAATAGCATCTGTTAGGCCTATTCCGAAAATCCCTAATCCTATTGAAGTAAAGGACTTGCGGCCTATAAGCATTTTACCGTGCCTGTCGAAGGTGTTAGAGAAAGCCGTCAGTCTGCAGTTAACGCACTTCTTGGAGCAAAATAACATGTTGCCTGACTTACAGTCTGGTTTCAGAAAGCAACGTAGTACTGCCACTGCTTTACTGGATGTTACCGACAATCTCTTAGCAGCCCAAGACAAAGGAATGTGCTCTGTAGTGGTCTTATTAGATTTTTCCCGAGCTTTTGACGCGATCAATATTTCGCTGTTGTTATCTAAATTAAGTTACTATGGCTTTGACCCTAGCGCTATAGAGTGGTTCCGTAGCTACCTTAGTGACAGGAAACAGCGTGTCGATCTACAGCTGGGTGATGGAACAGTTTTGACTTCTGCCTGGACTACTATACTAAGAGGCGTTCCACAAGGGTCCATATTAGGACCTAATCTTTTTGTATTATACTGTGCAGACATCATCAAATGCATCCGGAAGTGCAAATATCATATTTACGCGGACGACGTACAGCTGTATCTGTCTTTTAGACCGGATGAATATGATAGTGCTATTAGGGACCTAAATGAGGACCTTCACAGAATCGCTGCGTGGTCTGAGGAAAATTGTTTGTCACTAAACCCATCAAAAACGAAATATCTGGTAATTGGCACAAGACAACAACTTCTTAAAGTACCTGCAAACTTAGGTTTGGAACTGATGGGTGTACAAATTAACAGAGTGTACGAGGCGCGGAATCTTGGACTCATTATGGACAAAGACCTTCGCTTTGAAAAACATGTTGCCGATTCGGTTCGTAACTGTTTTTACCGCCTAAAAGTCCTTTATAAAATGAGACCTTACTTATCAGAAACCTTACGTGAACAACTCGTTGAGACACTAGTGTTATCAAGGCTTAACTACGCGGATACAGTTTACGGCCCGCGCCTGTTGGCCCGAACCGAGCGGCTCATCCAACGAGTACAAAATGCTTGTGCTCGTTTCTGTTATAAAATTCCACCCAGGACACATGTAACCTCTTTCCTAAATAAACACTACACACTCAAAATGAAATCGAGACGCAAGTTGCACTTGGCGTGCCTTCTGTTCGGTGTTATAAAATATAAAAAACCAGACTACCTGTACAATAAACTTAGTTGGATCGGGAGTACACGCGAAGGTAATAGAAGGCAATGCTCGCAGCAACTTGCGTCTCGGTCACATCGTACAGCGGCCTTCAGGGGTAGTTTTCGATACGCGGCGTCAAAGATTTGGAATAATATACCACCACCCATTCGATCTTCTAACTCGATTAATGCCTTCAAAAGCCGCTTGCGAAAATACCTAACTGACGCACAACGGAAATTGGACATGGCAAATATAAATATGTCACTCATTTAATGTACATAGTCTCAATTACAGTGACAAGAGCTAGTTATGCATGTAGCGCATGCGTTGCGCATAAGTGAGTAGTAAGCAATTATATTGGTATATCTACGCATGAGCCCGGGTCATCTTTCATCTTTCATCCTTCACGCCAGTGGTATTTTCTCTTCCCGCTGCCTGTTGAGTCCATGACCTGAAGTTCTTTTGAGGTTTTTTGGCTGTCGTGTCCTGTGTCCCGTTCATCGATACTGGTGGCCTGTAGGAATCAAAACATCATGCCATTAGTGTAGAATTTGACCGCTATTCCGTACATCGTACCTAACACATCACTGATTTCTAAATTTAAAACTTACCACACGTTTCTGGCCCGCGTGTGAACAAGACGAGATCACGGCACGATGTTATTGGCCCCCTCTTTTCACCTAATGAGGCACCTAAACTTTATCCTTCTTTCTTGGCACCTAAAAAGGAAAAGATAAAAATAAACATCTGACAGCCCAACCTTGCAGAAAATCACATAGGTGAATAATACTTATAAACTTACCTTTTCTATGCTTATTATTATTCCTTTAAACACTCACATTGGCGTAGAGAACGTAACTTATGGGAAAACTATATACTTTGTTCGTTTTTGTGTCTGATAGTATCCCTCATTATTTAAATGTTTTACTAAAATACCCGCACACATAATTTACTATTAATTATCGTAAAAATGTGCAACTTAGACCGCTAGTTCGTGCGTCACAGGAGGCTGCATACAGCGCACTGTGCCGGCCTCGGACATTATGGTCTAGGTACCGAAAACCGGTTGACACCATTGTTTGATTTGTAATTTTTTCTTTATCTCTAGTGTTGTAATTGTTGTACCGCCTATACTATTTTACTATATTATAATATTTTTTTTATCCTTATTTATTATGCATAAGTATTCGACGTATATATTTTTTATCTCTCAATACATTCTATTCTATCATTTTAACTAAGTAACTAATTTGACATTCGGTCACTCACCATTTAGGTTCATTTGAAAACCAGCGTCGGGCACCTTTAGCTGTCCGACATTATGCTGAAATGGGCCTATTTGGCGCAGCCGTGAGTCACACAGTGTAAATATACCCTACATGTTTTTTTTGCTTCATCTTATTGTTTAGGTTTAAGTTATCTTTGGTTTGTGTCTTTCCATAATACTGTGTGTACTTGTGGCATGTGCCAATAAACGTTTTTTCTTTCTTTCTTTCTTTCTTTCTTTCTTCCACTCAAAAACCACTGAATGGTTTTCGTTAAAATTTGGTAGGCAATTAGTTTATAACCTGGATTAACACAAAGGATAGTTTTTATCCCAATTTTATGTTCCCGTGGGATAATTTTCGAGTTGTAGCGGGTGAAGCCGCTGGCAACAGCTAGTCTAAGATAAAAAGGTATTATTTTAGAAGGCGATGAATAACGGTGGATTGTCCTGTTGTTCCTGTTGTAGGAGATATCTTTTCAGAAAGCTTCATGAATAATTGAAAGGCCCCAGGATCAATATACTTTGTATCACGTACATAGGACAAGACATCAAAAAGATGAGTCAGGATCCTCAGTACTGTAGTATCAAGTATTGTATGTTATATCAAACGAGCGTGTTCGTATAACGTAGCTTTGAACACTAACCAAAGCGCGTAGTTTAGAGAAAATTATTGGACAACACCACTAAATATAGTTTACCAAATGTATATATAGGCATAAATAACAAAATTGAATGATGATAATTCTATACCCTTGTCATGCCTATTGTGACAGACCAATATGAAGAATAAAACTATTTGATATAAAATAAGCGGTTGTTTTAATTTCGTCACAAAAAATTATTCCCCTCGAAAAAAAGTTTTGATCCTGTTCTCCTAGTATTTTTTGTTCAGATTGAGTCCTCGTTTTCGGTAGCTTCGTGCTGACTTTTATCATTTAATTGTTCTGCTATCCCCGTGCGGAAAAAATGGGTCGAACGTACAGTAATCAAAATTTAAAAAATCATCACTTTTTTTTCGTGAGGAATTATTTTGTGGCGAACTTACAACAACCCAAAATAAGGATAAAAACATCTAGACGTGAAAAAACCAAATACGCATACGAAGTCAGCTGACAATAACTAGTTGACTCTAGCACAATAATTATTGATAAACAAACAGCACAAAGTTGTCTTCAAAAGCAAACTCACAAACCTTTCTAAAATAACGCGGTGACCATAAATAAGACGGAATAGAGAAAAGTTTTAATGTAAAAAATCCAACATAATGCAACTTTCACTCGGCGACTGTCGTTACGCTCTTGAATAAAACATACGAATGTATTTCATTTCACTATTTCATCAGCACTCGCTGCGAGGGGTGAAAGAACTGATTCAGGGCTGCTGAATTCAATTTAGATGTACCATACTTCGGCACCTTTTTAGAAACGTCTGATTAGAGAAACAACTTTTTCAGAAAAAAAATCTGGGTACTAGCATTTTGATGACGCCCTCGTTTAAGATCTAGATAGTTGATCAGTTTTTATTTTGGTATCGTCAACAAATTAATATAATCTACTTAAGTGATTAAACGTAAGTTTCATAGATAATATTTTTATAGACTAAAAGAGACAAAAAAAACGATTTTCAGCGGATTTACTCCTTCATTCCTATTAGATCACAGTATCCACAAAAACTGTGTTTGTAATATTAGAATAAAATAATGGACTCTCAAAAATATAGTTTCTTTAAATTATTTATTTAAATCATATAACACTAGCCTCTAATTTGTCTCTAAAGATGCTCCCGTTCCGGGAGATACGCGTGTATGTAACATTATAGATTCGACTTTGAGCATTACTTTCCAATACTACCTCCCTGATAGAGCAAGAGCCCGTGAACCCCAGACCTACGTTATTTTATAAAGGCTGAAAGTTTGTCAGCGGATGCTCCCAACACTGGTAAGAACGATGGACCATTTATGGAGTTTGGGCTATGGTGGCTTTGGCAGGTATACGGTACTAAAGGTGCGTAAAATATATTATAAGTTTACTTACGTCATAGTATAAAAGCTGATTTTTATATATATACTCGGGTAATAAGTAGATGATGTTTCCTCATCAGACAGACACTTATCATGGTGGCAACCCCTTGCCAGACACCCTTAATGTTCACGAAATTATAAGTTATGCCGCTAGGACCCATGGTTTCCAACTTTCCGAGATATATCGAAAAACCAAAAAGTGGTACTTTCAAACCCCTCCCTCCCCCTTAGCTCAAGGGCTGAGGATGGGGACTTTTGATATGTTCTCCTCCTAACTAGTCGAAACCAAGTTGCGTAGTCAAAAATTGTGTTCCACGACTTTCCCTCTCTACCTTGTTTTGAACATCCGTCGACTGGGCTATTTACAATGTTTGTCTGGCAAGGGGTTGGAACTATCAAAAGTGTCTGGCTAATGAGGAAACATCATCTACATATTACCCAAGTATTATGTATAAAAATAAGCTTTTATACTATGACGTAAGTAAACTTATATTTTACGCACCTTTAGTACCGTATACCTGCCAAAGCCACCATAGCCCAAACTCCATAAATGGTCCATCGTTCTTACCAGTGTTGGGAGCATCCGCTGACAAACTTTCAGCCTTTATAAAATACCGTAGGTCTGGGGTTCACGGGCTCTTGGGTTATGACAGACGGGCGTATTTTTGAAACAAGGTGCGCATTGTGATGCTCGATTGTCTTCACTCACTGATGAAATGTTCAAATCTGTAACGTTACATTACAGGTGACTACTCGCGTTGTGGGAGCGCCTTTTAATCTTTGTAATTACACCCATATTTCTAGACTCATCTAAAGTCAATTGAATCAAGAATCTCAGCTCAGCTACGAGTTGACTTTGACGTCATGACAACGGTAACGGTTCAATACGCCTACCACATCGTATTCTAACCAATATAGGCGTAAATTGGCGGATACTCAAAGATAGATGAATCCATAAGAACATTTTTGAGTAGTGGGCGAGTCCATGGAGACGCGATTCTGTTATTTAAATTCCTGAATTCAAGTCTGAAACCATGTTTAAAGCGGAGGGCTGTTAAAAATCTTCTATATAGTTTATAAACTGGAATAACATTTATCCCGGCATAACTTTCCCGAAGGATAATTTTAGATGTTCACACAAAAAAATGAATTATCTAACTAATAGCGTAGCCACTAGCAACAGTTTATCAATATGTAAAACAAACTATAGCTGTCAATGTGTCTGTAATGAGACGAATTTAGGTCATGTCAAGTCCGACTTGAGCTAGGCCAACGACTTAGAATAATAACCTAAAAGTCGTACAAAGTTCCATTTGACCCAAAAAAGAAAACTGGTAACCCTGACATTTAGTTCGAAATATTCATAATTTTATATGGCCCGGGAGCGTCAAAAGAAACCTTCTTCGGGACTTACATATTTATCAGCGTACTTCGCGAGCCGCGGGCGAACTCCGGGAATTCAATTTGGCGCGCGAGGGTGACGCACGTTCCTTTACCAATTTAAATTTTTGAGACACTCCTCTCTGTGTCTCATCGTGGTCACCTTAGTGCATGACCTGGGTTTAAAAGTATGTTGCAAATTGTTTTTTTTCATTGAGAAAATGTGTTGGTATTACTTTTTACCTTAGATGTTAGAACGGGCAATGTTGGCATTGTAAGAAAATGGTATAGAATCTTCAATTTAAGAGGTGACAATTTATATTTTACTTGTTAATAAGCAATTTTTGAACGAGATCTTACTAAACACGAACTTACATCAAAGGTTCTGCTGTCTATTTCGCACTTCTGTCAAACTACAATCGCTAGAAAGTGCGATTCCTTGTCAAAACATGTGCCTAGTTGGCATCTAGTTACCTTGGCGCATATAGTTTGTACCAAATTAATTTACTGTCAGCCTTTGTACTTCCGTATTTTACCGCACAGTGTACTTAAAGTACGTACGACACTAATTGTATGATGAATAAAAAAGTGACTGTTATGCAATTATGAAACATTTTTTTCCATCATAACTTCAAAGCTTCAAATTTTAAATTTTACCTCACAAAACTCATGATCTAATAACAGTAGTAAACTATCTTTCATACTAAAAAAACTGAAATCTCTAAAATATAGACAACTGGCTATTGCCGGCGGTTTCACCCGCATCAACAGCTTATTACACACATTTAGTACAAAACAAATTATCCCACTGAAAAATTAGAATAAAAACTAAATGAGTGTTAATTCAGATTGATTATAAATACCTATCTGTGTACTAAGATTTATTGTCCATAGAAGTTTAGTTATACTTTTTGTGTGAATGAGTCAAACAAATTTTCACGTTTATAATATTACTAGAACTAACACTAACCCCCATTAAGGCAACAGGAGTTTAAAGCGATCCCAAATACCACAAACAGGACCCTAAAGCACTTAAATCTAATATATTAAAACAATTACGACGTAAGTTATAAAATACGTTTCAAAACAATTGAAAGAATTCGGGCGATAACCAACAAAAACAATTTTGTGATTCAACGAGTGTACTCTGAAGTTCTTTTTCAGTTTTAGGCTCTATAAAGTTTTTCAATTAAGAGTAAAACGATTGTGTGAGACAGTCTAAAGAGATTTCTAAAGATATATTATTTTAGTTTTCTAATGAAGGTCTTGGACAAGTTGTAGTGATTGATTTAGGGGCTATCTTTGAGTTTGGTATATTCGTATTACGTCACGCCCGCCTGTAATCTTGGAATGATATGGCAGAGGTATATTCATTATACTAAAATTTTATACATACCAATACATCAAATTATCTTAAATCTCATATTATAAGAGGTACGTAACCATATTTCCACCAACTGAACATAAATTCAGTTTCTGTGGCTGCTTGCAAATGTCCAGTGTTTTAGCATATTATTAGACAAAGCATTAGCATATTTTATGCTCTATATGCGATACAAAGCATAATGTATTACGGCTTAATTATTATGGGAAAGGAACTAAGTACAGATGATTCAAAAAATCGAAGACATTTTTACATTCGCCAACCCGCTTAGAAATGATTAGGTGATGCTCCACATGCTCTCACAGGGAGGATGCCTGCATCCCAGCAGTGGGAACTTTTACCTTGATCATAATAATTACGCTAATTAATTATTTACCGTTTTGTCTAATTTATTAACAAAGTAATTTAGTACATTCTGCCTCCATTTCATTATAATTTAATACAAAAAGTATATCTCAAAATTCGCTCTTAATTTTCCTGAAAAAAAATTCGTTACCCGAATTAATATTTAATATCATGAAGGAAGTAGATTTTTGAAAATCCCTTGGATACCTACTTTTGCTTATAACATGATTGGGTCCGGGGTTACGATTAAATTTCCGGTGATTTAATTAAGCTTAAAACTTGGCAGATTTTCGATTTTCAGCTGAAGCTCAATTCACGAAAATCTGTAAATCCTTTTTAATAGAAAGAATTTTAACAATAATTAATTAATCATTAATTGACTTAAAGGATCAAGTTTTATCATATTTAGTTTCTATATAATTATCATAATCACATCAAAAAAAGTTTCGCGGGTTTTTTCTTAGCCCAGGATACCGTGGCCCCGGAACGTAAAGGGCATAGGAAGGAACACGGGTGGATTTTAGTCAGTAAGAGTCTGACAGTTCTTTCCGGTCCACCCAGGGCGGGAGGACTCATTTGATGATTTTACAAAATAAAAAAAAATTTTATATAAACAGTTTTTTTGGGCCTGAGTATTTGTTTACATGAGTTTCTGTGTTTATAAATGCACCCACGAAACAGGACAAAATGTTTAGTGTATAGAAAAGTAAAAAAAACATACATACAATGATCAAATTCAATAAATCCATCGAGCGGGAAAGTGGACCTAACCAAATTGGAACATCTACCAATAGCGGCATAACTTATTTTGTTCAGAATCAAGTTTTCCGTAATAAAATCGGCGAACAATACTGCATTCACGCCAGGTTTTATTGGCTTCATAGTTAATGACTCTGAACGAAATAATTAACAAAATGGACATTAACGAAATTCAATTCCAGGTGTCAGTATTAGTGATGGTCGTAACGAGACTGTTCATTTTGTAGGGGTAGCAACGAAATCTATTAAAACTTAGTTTTATAAACACGAATTTATTGTTAATATTTTAACCACCATGTCGGAAAAGTAAAGACGTGCCCTCAGCCCCAAGTTCGGAAAGTAAATACATACATACAAAACCGTAGCGACTTAAGAGGATAGAATAGCTGCTGCCATTTCAAAAAATAGGTATTTAGAAAAACTCGTATTGTCCCTCTCATGCGTTGAAAAAACCCCGATCGTGCGATAGAGAGCGTTGCAACTCGCGACTGAATGTAAGTATTTTTTATATGAAATTTGTCTCTAGGGAGAAAACGTTTTTCACATACTAAATCACGACCAATCTCTTAGATTCTGGTGTCAATCGTTTCAGTCTATTATATTCTAGGTTTTTAGGTTTTGTTTTTTTTCTTACACTTCTTTGTTTTTTAAATACAAAGGTTTTACTTCAATGAAGATTTTACCATAAAAATAGTAACTTTTAGGCGCCTGTAACTTTCAAACTATTACAAATTTTGAAAAAAAGAAAACCTATAAACCTAGTTTTTTACTGTGTCAGATGCATTGTAAAAAATCATTGAGATAGGATAACATTTAGGGGGAGGAAAACGTTTTCTCTTTTTGTATGGACGAAAGCTCGGTAGACGATAGTCTTAAGATAGAGTTTAATAGGCTATATTCACGTTTAAAGTCTGTCGGGTATTCGCGACGGTGGCGGTGGCGTGCAAGGCACTTTTTGGCTTGTCGTCTATACGTAACTGTGGCGATCAAAACGATAATCTCTAGATCAATACGAGCGAAGCCGCGGACATAAAACTAGTAGTTGAATTAATACCTCAGTACATTTTATCTTAAAATGATATAGTTTTTAATTTCTACCATATTATCATTACGTTCAGCGTTGCAGTTTTTTGTTACTTATTCTGCAGCAACTAATAAGGTGGTTGAAATCATGGCGAATAAAAAATATACTCCAAGAGATTTAAATATTTCGAAACTTTGTATCGCAGATATAATATTAACCCACTTTCCTGTTTAAATCCAAGCAAAATTTCGTACAGTCTAAAAAATAACACTCATATTCGTAACGAACGTTTATAAAAATAAGCTCCGTCCAAAAACATTTATTACAACCTCTTTTTATTTTTTTCATTTAGCGAGTTTGTACCGTTTTTTGTGAGTGTGAATATACAGGCGGAGGTTTGACCCCTCTTCACCCCTTTGCACCCCGTTTCAACCCCATCGATACAGATAAAGACCACTTTGACCCGCAAAGATTTGTGGGGGATTATCTCTTTTATCACATTCAGTTCGGAAAAAAACAATTTTCCTGAAAACAATCCTGTGTGAACTCGATTGTTGAAACCTTCATAGACTGTTATTTTTGTGAAAGTTTAACGGTTTTGAAAAGGATTTTTTTCCAAGAAGATTATTGTTGGTTGGCTTTTGTGGAAGAATTTTGAATAATGTTTTGTGGTTTGTTAAATATTTTATTTAAGTTTCTTCTATTTATGAATATTTATATTTCTTTCCATGACGCAATTAATGTGTTATGAGTTACATCAATAAAATTAAGAGAGCTAGTAATACTTGAAAATGAATAGTTTTTGAAAACGAAGTCAAAGGTCTTAAAGTTAGAGAATTTTAAAAACGTAACCTCTTGACAATAATTTAAGGCAACCACAAACTCAACACAGACAACCTTACAATTTCTCACAACCCCCTACTTCACCCCTCTCACCCCCTACTATCTCCTATTCTGTCGCGATGTTTTTGTACAATAAATACAGAATAATCCAGTGCGTGAATAAAAAAGAAAAAAAAACCATTTGCGACGACCATTATCCACGGCCAGCATGCTGACGTAAGCTTGAATTAACTGCCTGCCCTAGTCAACAAGCGTATAGAAAAGTGGGGGCGAATAAAATGACGCTCGCTGTACATTTTTACCCAGTTCACCCCTAATGGGGGAGATTGGATGTATTTTATTAATGATGCTTTTTAATTTGATTTTCGTGTTGGTAGTTGTTGGGTTTATGTGAGGTGCTTAATATGGTCCTTGTATGTACCTAGGTGTGTGTTGATATGTTGGTTATTTTGACATACTTTTGAGTTATTTTTTTGTTATGTTTGGGAATGCTGTTGTATGTTAATGGATTACACTACTTTTAAATCTTTTAAAACCTGTGCCGTAGTTTTGAATAACTGCCTTTTACTTTATTATTAAATTAAAGCATTTCACATAAATTTTTGTTAATATTTATGTCTGTGTTAGATACTTGTTGTGCATTTTAATTTTAAATATATTCTTTAAAAAATATGCGTATTTGCATGACGTTTACGCGCTACTTTCTGTCAAAAAAGTATGTTAGGGATGTTATCAGATTATGTTCTGATAGCTAGTACATTTAAATTCCCACAACACCCCAATGGGGATTTAAATGTAAATGTAAATTTTATTAATCTATGTGGCAAGTATTCTTATAGTCTCTTGCTTAAAAATACCATGAAGTTGTTCCAAATCTAGTCCAGTTATAACTATAAAAAATAACGCATACGTTGTCCAGATAAACATGAAATAATACAGCCTCACTAATATTATTAACACAACTTATTTCTATTGTGAGACTAGATTTATCATCACAGTAACTCCCTTTTGTGACTGTTATACTGCCTCGTACTGTTTTATGGAGTTCCTGCAAACAGTTTTATGTATACTAATCCGAGTAAGTGACTGCTTGTTGGCGATTTATGGCTGTAAATATGAAGTATTTGAATGGTGTGCTTGAGAAAGCAAGCTGTTATGTGCCTGGAGTTCTTGTTAAGCAAAAATGTTTTGGGCATGTGTCTTTCAAGCTATTGTCAAATAGACAGACGAAGCGAATGCGATCCGAAGCGTTTTTTATTTGTAATGTATGATAGTCTATGTCACTGGCTTCAAACAATGCCATGCATTACAAACAAAAACGCCTCGCTTCGCGTTTGCCACGCCTCGCGCCTGTCTGTTTGACAATAGCTTCAGATTGCCTTACTAAATAAATGAATAAAAACTATTTTGCTTTCTACAGCTACCAGCTAGCGCAGTGTCTTTACAGTTCATTGAACTTTAACAGAAATATGCGATTGAAAGTACAATTGTGACGAAGACAGATTACTATGAATTTGAGGTCAAAAACATTACATTTATTTCAGGTCAAATCTAAGTACTTTTAAATTGTAAATGAAGATACATTGGCAGTCACAAAACCTACTAGAGCACTTTTACTACTATATTTGACACAAAAGTTTAGTACAAAACTAAAGAAGAAAGTGCCACTGACAGATACATACTGTGAGATTCTTTATCAATCTTATCAGATTTGCTACTGTGTAAAAAAAATCTATTATAGGAGATCATTAATCTTACTTTCTGAGTACTAGTTAATTACGTAGTACTTTCGGGTATCAGCAAACACTTCTCGGCCCATCTCCGTAATGAACAAACGTGCACTCATTATTCACTAGCCAGCTTAAAACCCTATTAAAATCTGTAGGAAAGAATACGGCTCCCAATTTTTCCCCTAATTTAAATGAGTAGCCTTCTTTCACTAAAATAAATTGGCAACATTTTAACGGCCCTCGGGTCCAAACACGATAAATTTTAAATGAACCCGTAAATTATCTTGTTTAAACTCAAAAAAGGTAAAAGTAAATTAATTTCCAAACGGACCACACATTGCAAAGGTGTGTTATGGGTAATTGAGCAATACTTTATAACGTTCTTGTTTTTTAGAGATTACTGACAAAAAGGGGCAAAAGATATGGGGGTAACTTGAAACAAGCCATGTTTTGTGTGCATGTTTTAATTAAAGTAATTTTTCGTGCCTATATTTGGGTCCATAAAATTAGTCCTCTCGCTCTGTACCCTAAAGCTATTGTCAAACAGACAGGCGTGACGAACGCGAAGCGAGGCGTTTTTGTTTGTAATGTATGGAATTGTTTGAAGCCTGTCACATAGAATATCGGATCGCTTTCGCATTTTTATATGACAAGATTCGGTTCGGTTCGCTATCGCCTGTCTGTTTGACAAAGGCCTTAGCACGAGTTTCCACTCTTTTACTTTACAGCGTCTTTTCAGTATTAGCAGCGTTTCTTGAGTGAAAAAATGGAACAGCGCCTCTGGAGTGCGAAGAAGGAACTAATTTTTTCCTTGAAAATTGTACAATTTGAAATTGCCAAAGTTTCAGTTTACGTCTCAAATACTGAAAACTCGTGCTAAGGGTAGAAAAAGAGCCTGTTAGACTCTCACTAACCACAGAACACCATGATTGTGCTTTCACATGCTCTTTGAGTTGTGCGGCTGCGGTATCCTGTTTAGACATAAACAATATCGTATCCACAGAGTTTCCCGTGCGACCTCACGTAACGGTGTTGTGAACGGAGTATATTTTTTTATAAAAAATAAACTAGTGTCAATAAAACATGTTTTTCTTCACCATCGATCATCATTGAGAACAAAATATTTCAGAAGCTTCTCTCCCACAAGACATGATTTGTGAGAAATTCTTTATAAAGCAGTTTGTCACTCTAATTACATGAAACGTTATCCTGAGATAAATCGTAAGAAAAATCTGTCCGCAAGATATATTTTATACCCAAATAGTCCTGATACAGCGATGTGTTCCGGAAGGTCCAGGGCGGAGTTTATTGGACTCTTTGTAATAGAACACACATAAAAACATCTTATCCGATTGGTATAAATCCTTAACTACCGAGTAGCCGGGTACTATAGTACCCAGATTGTCCTAGAATATTTACGATGGTCATCCAATTAAATGGCTTTGTTCGCGCGTCAGACGATCACCGAGGCGGAAACCAGAAATAACCAGTGTTCGTATGACGATTTATTAGTTTGATGATGAGCAATATTTCTTAGGGGGACGGAATGACTTGTCGGCATTAATCAAACAAAATTACAATTACAGGGCTGCGTTTAAATCCTTTATCCAGTTTAATTTTATACTGACTAAATGTCAAACAGCCCGTTTAAGAACACCGAGAGGTGAAAAATTGTACCAATTAAAATTTAATCTGCCCCGTTTACGGTCGTCCGCTGAAAACTCGTCTATGTTTTTGCTGAAAGGAATAAATTTTTAGACCTTTTTGACCACGCAAAATTTTATCCTGCTGTCAGATTGACATTACAGTTTTGTGTGATTCTCGCTTAAAAACGAATATTATTTTTATTTTAGAGAGTAAATATTAACGGTTTGTTATGGATTTATATTAGACCGGCAAATTGATTATTTGTTCAATAAACTGAGCTGTCAATTGAATTTGACAACTAACATTGACAGAAACTTATGACTCCGTTCAGCGAACCCTCGCCAGTTTAATTTTTTCCCGGCGAAATACCGGAGAAGGATTTAAACGCACCCCAAGCAATGGCTGTCACAGAAACCGTCAGGGGAACTTATTATCAAAAAAAAACAGATTTTAATGGCTAGAAAGTCACTTGTCATTTCAGATTTGAGCATCAAATGTCTTAAAACTACGTCAAATCTATGACGAATTATACAACACTCGGTTTCATTATGTTTCTTACTTTGTTATTTCATGAGAAAACGTTTGCTTCTTATTAAAAATTTCTCCTACATCGTAAGGGCGTTTACAAACATTAATTTTCACATACACAAACAGCCAGAGCCGGAATAACTATTTGTACACAATTTGATCTGTGCGGGAATCGAATCCGTGTCGGTGTCGCTGAGGCATCAACTCGCTCAGCGACTGCACCAACCGTGCTATCAAAAGATTAAATTTGTAGGTAAAAACATTGATAAAGTCTCTGCAATAGCTTAATTGACATCTCTTAAGCCCGTTTTTACTCACAGAACAACAGTTTGTACCTTTTTATTAGTCATTTCAAAAAATAAAACTCTTTATAGTTTTGTAAAAGAAATTATAGAGACCGCATAAGACAAAATTCAAACGCAATGTCAACCAAAAACTCGAATAGACTTAAATTTTACAAAACACAACCTAAAATCAAATCCGAATCTAGAAATAGAACAATCAAAGTCCATTTCTCCTTGATTTCTCCTTTATTCCAGCAAAGGTTTCATCTGAAAGAAATTTCTGATAGATTCATACATTCAAACGGTCCTCCTGTCCAGTCCAGTCACTTCCAATTTGCACAGAGCTTTCGAATCGCTGCGATCTACCCGCGGCACGTCCCTACATTCGCTTGGACAGTTTTTGATTGATTTTTATTCCTATCTCGGTAACGATTCCCTTGTTTACTTTTAACTGATGTTTGTCTAATAAAAGTACCGGGGAATTGATTTGAATGTCTTTTGTAGCTTTTTCTGTGTCTGTGTTGGAGTGGATTTTGATGAAAGGTTTTGTGGTAGGCGTTCTATTTTAACGGTTAGATGGGTGAATCAGAATATTTTTATGGAGTCGTCATCTTGCTTTTTTCGAAGATTAACTTCAAATGCCGTACTAACAGGAATTGTCATTAAATATCATGATATTGGACTAGGTTTGTATGAACGTTCATCATCGCGATAATTAACAGCATTTGTGGATAGTGTGACACCTGTACCCTTAGCAAGAAATTTCACTCTTTTACTTTACAGTATTTACAGCTTTTCTTGTAGAAAAAATGGAACAGCGCCCCTGGTGCGCGAAGCAGGAACAAATTTTTTCCTTGAAAATTGTCAAAGTTCCAGTTTACTTTACGTCTCAAATACTGAAAATTCGTGCTAAGGACGCTTTAGAAAGTAATCACAGTACACCTACTTTACATGTCAAAATGTATGTATGAAATGTTTATAATTATTATGATTTTCTTTGGAATTAATTAAATTACACAAGCAAATTCAAGTAAACATATATTGTCTGGAAAATCGTAGTAGAATGTTTTTCCTGCAGTAATTATCGACATACGCATAGTTGTTTCTCTCACAATAATTCTACATACATAGTACAAAATAAAGACACTTCCTTTGTCTTTCTTACATCTTTCAAAATACATAACAATTTTAAATTCGATTTTCATCAATTACAATACATGCCTATGCCTAATCATCACCCAAACCCATGCACGGTCAGAAACTCAGTTTATGAGATAACTGTGTTAACATACGTAATTCACCCAAAGAATTCGGTCTGGTATTTTTACTAAACCGTTTTCCTGGATATGCTTTGCGTGCATTGGCCCAAAAAACGATATTTATCATCAACTTCTCTTCCTGTTAGTTCCGTAGATTAATTGAGGAAAATGACACAATATCATGGAAAACTGTATCTTTGCGGATGTGTGATCTTTGGATCAACAATGGAGTATCTAATTTGTGTATTATTTACAAACAATGTTTGTTATTTCTAGCAGTGCGTGCAGTGGTGGCATAGAGGTATTAGCCTTTTTTTTACTTGGCAAAATCATCGAATGTTTCCTCCCACCCAGAGCAAGACGGCACGGACTGTCAAACTTTTACTGACTAAAATCCACGTCTTCCTTCAATAGCTCTTTACGTTCCGGAGCCACTTGATAGTCATTCAGGCTTTGGTCTTCGTCAAATTGCTGACCGTGCCAACAGCCCTGACTTACGATTTGTAAGTCATAGGTTCAAACTTTATGTTTTATTGCATTACCACTGCTTTCAAGAGGGTGAACGAAAACGTCGCACTATGGGGCATTTAAGCGATCTAGCTGGCCATTAATCAAATTTCAAAATAGTGAATCCAGACAAAATAATACTTGTGTTACAAAATACAATGTCTGGACCACACAAAAAACGCGTATTAGTGCTTTTCCACCCGCGTGGCCGCCTATAATGACCGTCGACTTTCGATCGTCTATTTAAGTGCGCGCTTGTATCATTCGCAACAGTTATTTTTCAACATTTTCGAAGTTATTTTTTATGATTCGTGTTAGTTTTCTGAGAGATTTTGTGATAAATATGGCAGAAGCATGTATGTAAGAATATATTAGTAATATTTTTATCGTCACAACAATGTTTGTTGCTATTTTTTTTTTCACTTAACGGCTAAGAGAAATTTATTATACATTCTTAACAATTGTTTTACAAAGATTGGAGGATTAGTTGTATATCAGGGTGCGTCCCGGCTCTCTTTTCAAAGTATATTGGTAGCCCCATGTCACTATTTTCTAGAAAAGTAAAAATCTGTTCCGATTTAGTCCGATTTCATGAAATATCACCAGTATAGAAATACATAAAATACAAGGGATTTTTTATATTTGTCCGGGCTAATCTTTGAAAAAACTGAACTGATTTTGAGGGGACTTCGATTGATAGTTTGGAGACTTTTCAGAGAGTGATTGAGAGCACTTTTTATATAGCACGGGAAAAATTGGGTCCCTTAAAGTGTGGTATATAGTTTCAAATGTGAATATCCAAATATGTTATAATTCACTTGAACTCAATGACCAATTTCCGTGTTTTTTTTTTTATTTCAGGTCCTTCTGATGTAAGACTATTAACCAGAAAATACATATTTGATAAAATGCAACACAACCTAATCCTGATTCCGAATCTGAAGACACAGAATCTTCGTTTTCCGAATTTTCAGAAACTTAATGATGAAAATGGTGATTAAAAGCAAACTTAAGATCACTACTACTATGATTTCTCTGTTTTAAATATGTACTTAATATCTGTTATCAAACTGTATTAAAATATGTGCTTATTCTTAAGGCGATTATGATTTTTCATAAAAAGTTAAATTAATTACTTATGCATTTTTTTTTGTCTTTGTAGCTGTAATATTTAGTAAACAGTGAATTTTATGTAAATTACGTAAGTTGTTTTATGTAAAATTGTAGGTGTTATCTTTACTCACATGTTTTTATATAGCTTTGATTACGTTATTACATACTTTAGTCTATTACACAGCATAAATCTGTTTTTATTTACCGAACATATCGTAATTAGGCACAGAAAGCTTTAGTAATCGGTTTCAGAACCAATTAGTAACGTAGATAGTTTTGACCAGCTAGATCGCTTAAATGCCCCATAGTGCGTCGTGAGGAAACCGGCACACGGTGGGCCGAAAATCGGCTTTCATAGACTTAGGCATTTTATTTTGCAAGTGCCAGTTTTTATGCCGGATATCGCTTCTATTAGTAATAACAATATACAAAAATGACACCAGAATTGATTCTGCACAAAAACGAAGAAATTATAATTTTTTTACGAAAATTTTGTATGGAGCTAGTATGAAAAATCGAAATATCTCTAAAACGGCAGAGATAACCGTAATATCCTTATAGGGGGTTATAGTACTAATTATTTATGATTTTTTGACATACGTTACATAATGGTTGGAGATGCCGTTTTTTTAAAAAAAATCGTCAAAATATTTTTATTTATTTTTACGTATTTAACGTTCCTTTTAGTGTTTAAGTTGAAGAATTCAGAGCTTTAACAACTCTAAACATAAAATAGCATCACCCCTAAAGACCTGAGGGACTAGACAGAGGTGTGTAGTATCCTCTTGATCTTGTAAAATTTTCCAACAATACTAAATAGTTGAATATCAGTGTCAAAGTGCCCATGCTGTCGCTTCTTTTTGAAAGATAGGGGAATGAAATTGTTAATTGATCATATCCGTATAATTACAACATAACCGGACACAATAATATTCATATAGGGGGTTATAGTACTAATATTATTTATTTTTACATAATAAACTGTTCAAAACGATCCATGAACTGTGTCAAAGTTAAGAACATCGTTAGGAAGCATGGTTTTTCCCTAAATATTAAGGATATGTGAAAAAATAGACTATATATTTATACTGTTTATTGATAGGTAATTTATATAAAACACAAGTCACAAAAATAATATCTATGTGCTATAAATTCAAGTTTAAAAAATATTTGATACAATAATTTATGAAATTACTAACTAAACATATTGGTACAATAAATTAACATAAATAACAAAAGAACATAAAGAAAAATAATTAAATTTTTCAATTTTTTTACAACTTTTGTTGTCGGACTCCATTTCCGATTCAGATTCCAGATTGGATATATGTACCTACCTACAAACTCGAACTCAGTTTCCGGAAATTGTATTAGGTCGAGAGTTTCAGCAAAAAATTTTGTCTTCCTTTTGGCACCTAACTTCAGCCTTTGTGCACTTATAAAAAGATCCGAAGAAACAACAAGCATATTTATGATATCTTGATTAGAATCTAATTGCCTGCTTTTTTTCCGCGAATGATGTTCCCGGAACCTCCTAAAATCTTTGTTTCGAGACTCTGAGGCTTCTTCCGAGAGAGTCCCAATCGGGACAATTTTTTTTTTCGATTATGTCAGCTCCGTGTATTAATAGTTTATGTACGGTTGATGACATGTAATACCAGTCATATAATTTCACGTACTTTTCTGCTGTTTTGCGAGCAAAATCTTTAAATTTGATGACATCGATCTTCTCACCAGATGTTATTGCTTGCAAAATAACAGCAAATCTTTTTATCAGGTTTTGATCTAACCCAGTAATAGCTGCAGTTTTATTGGGAAACTCGAAAAACTTTATTGCGGTATTCATGTCATTGGTAGTTCCCGAGCCTTGTTTCACTATATAAACCAACAGATCGAGCTCCTTTTTAAAATTCTGAAGTTTTTAAATTCCTTTTGTGTCGATATTATTATATGTCCGGTTATGTTGTAATCATACTTTTCGGGTATGATCAATTAACAATTTCATTCCCCTATCTTTCAAAAAGAAGCGGCATGGGCACTTTGACACTGATATTCAGCTATTTGGTCATCATCATCTGCCTAGCCTTTTTCCAAATATATTGGGGTCGGCTTCCAGTCGAACTAGATTCAGCTGGACATCAGTATTTTACATGGAACGACTGCCTGTCGGAGTAATACGATACCCCATGGTAAGACTGATTGCCAGACTTTAGAGCTTCTGACTAACAGAAACGACTGTCAAAGATCTACAAATGACAACCGGAACCAACGGCTTTACATGGTTTCCGAGGCACGGAGGAAACTCGCTATGACAGATGGTCACCCATCCACAGACCAACCACGGCAAGCGCGGCTTAAAACGGAAGATCGGCCTGTGCGGCTGTGATTATTTAGTCAAGAGCTACTATATTCAACTTTTTGGTATTGTTGGAAATTTTACAAGATCAAGAGGATACTACACACCTCTGTCTAGTCCCTCAGGTCTTTAGGGGTGATGCTATTTTATGTTTAGAGTTATTAAAGCTCTGAATTCTTCAACTTAAACACTAAAAGGAACGTTTCATATGTAAAAATAAATAAAAATATTTTGACGATTTTTTAAAAAAAAACGGCATCTCCAACCATTATGTAACGTATGTCAAAAAATCATAAATAATTAGTACTATAACCCCCTATAAGGATATTACGGTTATCTCTGCCGTTTTAGAGATATTTCGATTTTTCATACTAGCTCCATACAAAATTTTCGTAAAAAAATTATAATTCCTTCGTTTTTGTGCAGAATCAATTCTGGTGTCATTTTTGTATGTTGTTATTACTAATAGAAGCGATATCCGGCATAAAAACTGGCACTTGCAAAATAAAATGCCTAAGTCTATGAAAGCCGATTTTCGGCCCACCGTGCGGCATGTCCTAGAATAAAACAAAAGAAGTCATGTCGAATCACGTGCATCATAAGTGGAGTTGATGGGTGTCACGTGTCTTCTCGTCTGGGAAATTTTCTTCAATGGGAAAAAAAGTACCCAAACTAAATCCTACTATTTATCATAAACGTGCTCAGACGATGCAACTCCTCAAAAGAGTCTGCAACGCTTTCAACGAATATTTTTAGAAGACATACGAGTTGTAATAAAATATTCATTCTTTGCCATACTACGCTTGCTGAACTTGTCAAGTTTGCTTCGGCGTTTAATTTTTAGGGTTCCGTAGTCAACAAGGAACCCTTAAAGTTTCGCCATGTCCGTCCGTCCGTCCGTCTGTCCGCAGTTTAGCTCAGAGACGCAGAGTAATAGAGAGCTGTAATTTGGTGTTTTAAAACTTTTTCGATAGATAATTATTAACTTCTTGATAATTAGATTATCCTTCTAACAATTAATATTTGTTAGTGATTAATTGTCTTCTGTACTCTTTTTTTTTTTTTTTTTCAAATATCTTTTGTAATTTCTTTTTGTCTACTTGTGGAGGCTTGTAATTAGCGATTTGTTAATATTATAATTTTTATAACATTTTTCTGTATTCGTCTGTAAGCCTTCTTTAAAATAAATAAATAAATAAATAAATTTGTTGTGCCGACAAAGTGATAAAATAAAATCTCGAAAAAATTTTTTTTTCCTGTACACGTAAAGTG
The DNA here is from genome assembly GCA_036375495.1 of Agrotis segetum. Lineage (NCBI taxonomy): Eukaryota > Metazoa > Arthropoda > Insecta > Lepidoptera > Noctuidae > Agrotis > Agrotis segetum. Next base: position 3,910,260 of record JAQSVV010000175.1, on the reverse strand, counting down.
TGAATGTTTTTTTTCTTTCTCGCGTACCCCTTAGTGTGGGGTATCATTAAATAGGTCTTTAAAAAATAATGTGAGTTTCCATTAACAATTTTTTGATGATAAAATTCGTTTGTGAAATATTAAGCTTTAAAGTGCTAAATTTTGCTCGACTCGAGTGTCCCCCCCCCTCTACCAGCTAAACGGTTATGTTTGGGAGTGTGAAAAAATTCACAATAGTAGTATATATAACGAAGTTTAAAAGAAAATTATCATGACTAAGTAGGCTTTACAACTTTACGAGTAATAGTCGACCAACTTATAAAATGTACTTGGATATCATATTTTCTTAAACAAAATGTATCGGAGAACATGCTCTTCAACTGCAAATGTAAGTTTGTCAACTTTATTTTTACAGCTTTAATAGGTATGTTTTTACGGTATGTTTTTTGGGGATAGGTAGGTTTTTATCGTCAACTATTTTTAACTAAGTTCAAAAAAAGGAGGAGGTTCTAAATTCGTTCGTTCGATTCGTTTTTTATGTATTTTCCCCGATTTCTCAAAGACTCCTGGACCGATTTAGAAAATTCTTCTTTTTAAAATTAAATTCAGCGAATCAGTTTAGTTAGTTCGCATAAGTATTTTGATGGGCAACTACGGAACCCTACACTGTGCGTGCGTGGCCCGACACGCACTTGGCCGGTTTTTTATGCTTCTAAAATGTTTGCTGAAGCCGATTTAACTGTGAGACTTTACTTTTAAAATATATGAATAGGGTTAAAACTGGATATTTACCGTGTTTAGGTATTATTTGTTTTGAGTTTCCGATATTTCGGCACTAATGATGTGCAAGTGTCATGATCACCGATAAGCTGAAGTTATTAGTAATAGTAATAATGAAATAGGTATTTTTACACGTATAAAGGCATTTATAAAAGTTTTCATTTTATAATCGAAAATTTTTCGCAATGTTGGCTACCTGTTTATGTATGCGTCAATCGTATTTTGGAAATCTTTACGCGGTCTTTGACTCTGATATTTTTAGGGTTCCGTAGTCAACAAGGAACCCTTATAGTTTCGCCATGTCCGTCCGTCCGTCCGTCTGTCCGCAGTTTAGCTCAGAGACGCAGAGTAATAGAGAGCTGTAATTTGGTGTAAATATACGGATTTGTTGTGCCGACAAAGTGATAAAATAAAATCTCGAAAAAAATTTTTTTTCCTGTACACGTAAAGTGTGAATGTTTTTTTTCTTTCTCGCGTACCCACTAAGTGTGGGGTATCATTAAATAGGTCTTTAAAAAATAATGTGAGTTTCCATTAACAATTTTTTGATGAAAAAATTCGTTTGTGAAATATTAAGCTTTAAAGTGCTAAATTTTGCTCGACTCGAGTGTCCCCCCCCCCCTCTACCAGCTAAACGGTTATGTTTGGGAGTGTGAAAAAATTCACAATAGTAGTATATATAACGAAGTTTAAAAGAAAATTATACACGTTTGAGACATGACTAAGTAGGCTTTACAACTTTACGAGTAATAGTCGACCAACTTATAAAATGTACTTGGATATCATATTTTCTTAAACAAAATGTGTCGGAGAACATGCTCTTCAACTGCAAATGTAAGTTTGTCAACTTTATTTTTACAGCTTTAATAGGTATGTTTTTACGGTATGTTTTTTGGGGATAGGTAGGTTTTTATCGTCAACTATTTTTAACTAAGTTCAAAAAAAGGAGGAGGTTCTAAATTCGTTCGTTCGATTCGTTTTTTATGTATTTTCCCCGATTTCTCAAAGACTCCTGGACCGATTTAGAAAATTCTTCTTTTTAAAATTAAATTCAGCGAATCAGTTTAGTTAGTTCGCATAAGTATTTTGATGGGCAACTACGGAACCCTACACTGTGCGTGCGTGGCCCGACACGCACTTGGCCGGTTTTTTATGCTTCTAAAATGTTTGCTGAAGCCGATTTAACTGTGTGACTTTACTTTTAAAATATATGAATAGGGTTAAAACTGAATATTTACCGTGTTTAGGTATTATTTGTTTTGAGTTTCCGATATTTCGGCACTAATGATGTGCAAGTGTCATGATCACCGATCAGCTGAAGTTATTAGTAATAGTAATAATGAAATAGGTATTTTTACACGTATAAAGGCATTTATAAAAGTTTTCATTTTATAATCGAAAATTTTTCGCAATGTTGGCTACCTGTTTATGTATGCGTCAATCGTATTTTGGAAATCTTTACGCGGTCTTTGACTCTGATATTTTTAGGGTTCCGTAGTCAACAAGGAACCCTTATAGTTTCGCCATGTCCGTTCGTCCGTCCGTCCGTCCGTCCGTCCGTCCGTCCGTTCGTCCGTCCGTCCGTCTGTCCGCAGCAGAGACCCACAGTACTAGAGAGCTGTAATTTGGTGTAAATATACGGATTTGTTGTGCCGAAAAAGTGGTAAAATAAAATCTCGTAAAATATTTTTTTTTAGGGTACCTCCAGTACTTACACGTAAAGTGAGGATTTTTTTTTTCTCGCGTACCCCTTAGTGTGGGGTATCATTAAATAGGCCTTTAAAAATAATGATAGTTTCCGTTAACAATTTTTGATAAAAAAAATTCGTTTGTGAAATATTAAGCTTTAAAGTGCTAAATTTTGCTCGATTCGAGTGTCCCCCCCCTCTACCAGCTAAACGGTTATGTTTGGGGGTGTGAAAAAATTCACAATAGTAGTACTTATAACGAAGTTTAAAAGAAAATTATCATGACTAAGTAGGCTTTACAACTTTACGAGTAATAGTCGACCAACTTATAAAATGTAGTTGATATCATATTTTCTTAAACAAAATGTATCGGAGACAACTGCAAATGTAAGTTTGTCAACTTTATTTTTACAGCTTTTATAGGTATGTTTTTTGGGGATAGGTAGGTTTTTATCGTCAACTATTTTTAACTAAATTCAAAAAAAGGAGGAGGTTCTAAATTCGTTGTAATCTTTTTTCTTATGTATTTTCCCCGATTTCTCAAAGACTCCTGGACCGATTTTGAAAATTCTTCTTTTTTAAATTAAATTCAGCGAATCAGTTTAGTTAATTCGCATAAGTATTTTGATCTGCAACTACGGAACCCTACACTGTGCGTGGCCCGACACGCACTTGGCCGGTTTTTTTTTTTGGAAGAAAGAGATTACGTTATACCTATGTCACATGCCAAAAGACAATGTACCCAAATTGAGACGTGGTTGTAATATTTTTCTTACATTTTATAGACGGGCAAAATGTAAAAGTTTATTCTCTATTTACTTATACCTAAATAAATTGTGAAATAAAATTATGACAAAGTTTATCCATAAAAATATTATGGATAATCTCAAGATTACACTGGTTGTAACTTTAGTTCTAGTTTTTAATTACAGTGGAAAGGTTTGTATTTATCTGAAATTAATCCTTGAACTGTTGCAAAAAGATCATACTTCTTATAAACCGAGCTGGCTGTATGTGGTAAAATCATCAAATGTGTCTTCCCTGGCCTGTTTTTGGCGAAAAGGACTGTCAGACTCGTGCTGACTAAAATCCACGATTCTACTTTGATAGCCCTTTACGTTCCAGGGTCAAGGTAAACTGATAGGACAGCCTCCGGTAGGCTGTGTGGTTTCTCCGCCAGTGCCGTATTTATATCTTAACTGTAGAGAACGTGACAGAACAAAACAAAAGCCGACGGACATAATATGAAGTCCTTAACATCGGATAAACTCTTAATTAACGTTTTTTAATAACGTAAAACATTGTTGTAAAACATGACACAAGTTATGAAAACGACACAACCCCAGTTTACATGAATAAATAATTACAAAATAATACCTACCCGCTCCGGGTCGCTCATCATAAATACACAAACTCCTAAATATGTAAGCATGAACTGTAAATCATTGTCAACGTTCTCTATCTGAGAGAGGGTGGAAGAAAGCCGGGTTTTAGGCCAAAGAGTTTGCTTTTGTCAAAAAGTTGGATTTATGACTTGGGTCATCTTTTCCTTATGCGATGTTTGTGGTTTGCAAGATAGTTGTATATGTTTTATCCATATCGATGATACTGACAGTATTATGATGTTAGTCTTAGCATTTATAATTTACATATACCTAATAATTATCTAATAATACTAATAGTATGAAAACAATATCATAAATGGAAAAATTCGTATTTTATTGATTTGATATTAAATTGATTTGATTTGCATGTTGGTATTGACTAAACACAAAAACAACTGGGCTGATTTTTATAATTATTTCACCATCACAAGAAAAAGAAAGGAAGTATTTTTACTTTATAGGACTGGACAGTGCTGAATTCTAGAACCCGACTTCTCAGTTGCCTTGCACTTTACATATTAACTGCTTCGAGAAGGTTGTATAGCTAAATTCTATTCCAAACATATTTGAACGTTATACAAACAATTCGCATAAAAGAAAATACTGTGACAAAATATTTTCATCCAGTTTATGTATTTTCTTTGCTATAAACCTTACAAAGTAAGATAGTTTAAAGCGGTTCACTCGTGTGAAACCCGATAAACAAATTTTAAATCTAGCGCCACAGTTTAGTACCACATCAAAATGTAATGACATCACTCTTTATTGTTTAGTGAAATAAATAAAAAATGGCGTCGCATCTTTCAACATTGTAGACTAGACGAAGTAGTTTTAACATGAACTTCAGTTTTCTTGCAAAGAACAAAATACATATTGGGTTTGTAACATATACGTACATTTTGTATTGAAAGTGTGGCCATCTTCCGAATGTCTTCAAAGTTAGAGTGAACAGGCTTTTTCTGGGTAATATTATACGCATTAAGGCATGCGTCACGATTTTCAAAGCTTTTCTTTGGAAAGAAAAACGAACCGCAAGCAAGACCTTGAGACGTTAGAAATGGATTGAAGATTTAGACACGGTAGGTGTGGACTTCGATAGTTTGGTTGGAGACAGCGTCGGATGTACTAAATTCGGAGGTCGCATGTTCAAATCTTGCTCCAGTTCGAATTTTTCTTTCAAAGAAAAGTTTTTCTTCTGGGTAAGCTCACTTTATTGTAGGCTTTGTCTTTGGCACTTCTAACCTAGTCTACATTCAAGAGCAAACCCATATCAAATAAAGAGTCATTCTAACAAAATCTGACTCGTTAGCGACCACCTGCATTTCATCCAATTCCGGGCGACAGCTTCTCAGAAGGTGAAATTAATGGATTTTGTAGGAAAACACTATCTCGTCTCAGATGTCTCGAACTCTTATGTGTTAATTCTTTGTAAATATGCTGAATTGATTACTGATTTACGATATTAATGTAATTTTATATTCAAACTAACCTTTTACAGAGATTAAATACTGCAGTTTAAAGTGCCAGCCACCAATTTGCCGTTTTCGATATTCTGAAAAAACTCCAGCGCCTTTAATTGTTCATTCCGGAGCGACATCCCGATGGCGGTCCCTATGTGTTTTTAATTAAATTTCGCACCCGAAATCTTTCCATTTCTTTTGTTACGCCGAACTTAATTATTGCTTTGCAATATGACAAACAAGTGGAATTATTGCGTGGAATATTTCGGTCCTATTATATGTTTGGGATAAGAATTATTAGACCGAAGATGTGTGTGATATAAATGTCGTAGGACGATTTGTTAAACCGAATTTTCGCAAAAATACTAGGGTATCGTGAAAACGCGGATAATTATCCAAATTTGGTTATATATTTCTACCAACCACCATTACAAGAAAACCAATGTATGAATTGTTTGTACTTTGGTTTAAAAAAAAACAAAGTCGATTTCATTTATAGAATTTGAAAATATTGAATCAGTTTGTACAAATGTTTGACTTTAAAAAAATAATGATTTAAATCAATATATTTTTTCCAATCCAACGTGAACTTACTGCTTTTGGAATAACGTTGCAAATCTATTATAGTGTGATAGATTGTGGTAGGTTGATGTGCTTGCGTCTCCACTTTCAATAATTATTATTATAACTAGCCTGTACTGTCCCACTGCTGGGCAAAGGCCTCCCTACATTCCTTCCAACGGTTTCGATTGTGCGCCACTTCCTTCCAATTTTCAAGAAACTTTCAGTCCTAATTTATATAATATTATTATATAAGACAAGCGAAAAAAACATTAATAACTCCGACAACGAAAAAAAATTCGCTTCAGTTCTCCGCTTTATCCGCTCAGTAAGCCATGAAAGCGATGTTTAGTAAAAATAAAAAACGAAGAGTGGCGTATTACCGTAATGGCGGCCTGCCCAGCAGATTACATTGTACTAGAGATATATTGTAGATTGATGACAGAAATGGGATGTAAATTACGTTAGGTTTCTTCTTTTTTTCCAAGAGATGGGAGTTTAACGTTATTAGAACGATGATTGGACTTTATAGTATAGTGGAATGGGAGAGAAAATTGTGGTGTTAATGCTAAAAATATTTTGTTTTTAGTGATATGAAAGTATATTCAAATTTCAAGGTGTGCATTTTGTTCTCACTTTGTAGGATGATATTATCTTCGTAAGATACTCGCCTTACATGTTCGAGGTTGTGAATCATCATCAGCCTATAATGTTCCCACTGCTGGGACACAGGCCTCCTCTCTGTGAGACAGAGCGGGCCATAATCCACCACGCAGACCCAGTGTGGATTAGTGGATATCACATGTCTTAGAATTTTTGGTTCTAGGACATGCTTCACGATGTTTTTCTTCACCGTTTTGAGAGCAGTAGTGATTAAATAAATTACACAAGTGATGCGCCTGGCGGGATTCGAACCCACGACCTACAACTCGTAAGTCGGGACCGATACCACTGGGCCACCACTGCTCTCACAAGTAAATCCCGTGCTCGGTCAAGTACCAGTGCCTATTAAGTGTGGTGGCCTTTGGAGTTTCTAGAGATGGCTTAGTAAGCTCTGACAGAAAAAACAGAAATAAAGTTACAAAAAGTCTACCGCTTTCTGACTCGATGTCTCACGAACATCAGGCAGGATAGTGGGCAAACGCGAACCAACGCTAAATTAAAAAGTTATAACTAAGCGGTGCTAGAAAGTATTGTGCTAACAAGCAGTAGGTCTGAAAATCTATTCTATAAAACGTGATTTCAAAAGACTCGCTTAGTCAGATAAAAACGTTGAACTTTCCAGATATCACAACTCCAACAAAATTTTTGACTGCCGTAAATTGGTCATACATTTTTGGACAGTTTGTTATGTAACGTTTTACTAAAACGCATCGTCAAGTTATTCATACGATGCCATGTCACGCCCGAAATATGGAAAAGTAAAGATTATTTTTAGTTCTCTTGAATCTTTCTTTTTACGTGGTAAAATCATCAAATGAGTCTTCCCACCCATTATTCCCATACATATTACTTATCAAATTACCGTGACACATTCCAGGGTCACGGTAATTTGATAAGTCCCGCAACTTCGGCAAGCTTTGGCCCTCTAAAAGTTCCCGTCATAGTTCGCTTGAATCTTATCTGAAATTCACGATTGCGCAATTAGCGCTAAGATTGGCCAGCGGTAAGATTGAAATGCATAGAACTGTTTGAAACACGTCACGAGGCGCTGCTAATGGCTAATTCGCGTTTTTGACGTGATAACGTCTTACAATTAGATGGCCGGCTACACGCACGAAAAAAGATGACGTCATGCGGGGCTACCTCGCTCTGTAGCGTTCCATAGCAACGGCGTGTCAATTTTTTGCTCAACGTAAGTGCAGTATTTTCTTATGACGTTGTCACGTTCGACTATCGTCTGTAAACCGACTTTTTTATTTATAGATACGTTCGCGATTGACCAGTATCTCGCCTGATGGTATGCGATGAGGTGGTCGACGTTTAAGCACGCTTGCCTAGACGTAACCTATTTGCTATTGACTTGAAGACCCCAAGGTCATAGCTTTTAGGAAACAGACACCGGTAGGGAATTCTTCTCATACTGACAATAGTTATTTATGATACTAGTGCGGTAAGTTGGTATTTACAAACGAGTAGACGAATGTAAGCCCGAGACGAAGTCGAGTGCTTACCATAGTCACGAGTTTGTAAAAACCAATTTCTGCACGTGTGTCATACAATGTTTTTCAACACATTTGCGAGAAAACAATACAATATGTTATTAAACAAACTTTTTTGAAGTTTCAAATATGAAAATGGCGCGAATTTGCAAATGGCGCCACATGCACGTGGAGAAAATTAGAACTACATCAAATAATGTAGTCATCGTCGTACCATTTTTGACAACTCTCGCAAGTATATTTTTAGCAAAAAGTTAAATTCTTGTTTAAGAAAGAAAAGAATGCTTAAACAGATTCTAAACCATGTAAAATAGTAAAATGTAGTTGTAACAGTTTTACTACGATAGTTTAAACAACGGTTGACGCGTTCAAACGTTAACAAGTTTGAGCGATGTGCAGGCAACGTTGCATTGCACGGTTTATGAGGCGTAAACGCGCAACAAGCGGTCCTTGTCTGATAGTCTAAGTAAACTGTATATTGTTATGATGCACGTTTATAAAGTTTTCACGTTCCCTCGTATTTTTTAAAACAGCTAGTCTTTGGAAGTCTGCAATGTGAAATAGACAAATATTTTTTAACAAGTACATGTGCTACATCAAATTAAAGTAGTCATTCTTCTTTATTTTTGACAACTTTACCTTTGGATTTTATTACTTTGCCCTTTTCGGCTATCATTTGTAGATCTTTGACAGTCGTTCCTGTTAGTCAGAAGCTCTAAAATCTGACAACCAGTCTTTCCATGGGGTATCGTATTACCCAGTTACTGGGTCGTGGAGGTCCGACAGGCAGTCGCTCCATGTAAAATACTGATCCAGCTGAATCTGATTTAACTGGAAGCCGACCACAATATAGTTGGGAAAAGGCTAGGCAGATGGATGAGGCCTTTTTTGGGATTGATTTGGCATGATGATGACGCTAATGTGATTAAACACATAGGAGTCCATAATACTTAGTAGTTCTATTTCTTTCTTCTTGTTTACAAAAATAATGTCGTTTTTGTCCTAATTAACACGATCCTTCCTAATTAAATCATCTGCAAAAGATTGATAACCTACACCCAAAAACCACCCCACAATCTTTCATTAAAGCCGATGAAAAATTCAGAATCAATGATAAAAGTACCAGGCTAACAGAGAGGCGAGGCGGTCAAAACTCAAACAAGAGCGAGCTCAGTATGAAATAATAGAATTGAACTGAATAATCTTATGATCCCTAGATTGAAATCGTCCGATGTTCCCCTCACATGGTTCTCCTGGGAAATAAGTGAATAGTTTCCTGTTTAATTTACTACAGGCGAGAGTTCACAGTACACTGACTTTGCTATATTAGTGGCCCGCATACATCTCGTATCTCTAAATATGGTTCATGATAACGGAAGGTCTTTTGTTACGATCTCGTAATAATGTTGGCAGTTTCTATATTTGGACGTTTATGTTAATATTGGGTCCTTTTGGTTGAAGATACAAAAAGCAAACGCAATATTGAAGTTATTAGCTATTTAAATCGTGAAATGAAAAATGTACTTGTAGGAATTTTGGATTACTATTTTTACTCGAATTAATCTCGTCAAAAATTCACATCACAATCACCCAAAATAATTGCAACATATTTTGTGTTTAATCTAAAAGTATTTTTTTGACATTATGCTGCTATAATACATTTCATTGTTTTCGAAAAAAACTGAATGACATACTGATCTATCAACGCACAGCCCAAACGACTGGACGGATCGGGATTTTGGCATGTAGGTAGATGTTATGACGTAGGCATCCGCTATGAAAGGATTTTGATCAATTCTATCCCCAAGGGAATAAAATAGGGGATGGAACTTTGTATGAAACTTTGTCATATTTATAAAAATACATTGTTAAGTTCCGAGATCTACACGAATGAAGTCACGGGCAGAGCTAGTAAATAATATGCAGCCTATTATTTTAACATCGTTGTCGCAAACACATCAAGAGAGATGCCTTTCAATATTTTTCTTAATAAAATGTTCTTTTATAAAATTTTAGGATATTCTTTATCAATAATAATTTTACATAATGTCACTCAATATTATGGATGAAAAATGTGCGTCTAATTTATCTGTTCAGTGGCCTCTTGTAATTTATAATATTTTTTGTGTTTCGTCTTGACACTTGTGCCCGCCTTAGCTTAGTACAGTTTTATCGGCTTGACAAAATATCGAAGTTTCTAATTTATGACATAAAACACAGATTTCTTCGAAAACTAATCCAAAACCGGATTTATTGCTTTTGAAGTTTTTGCCCTTGACTTTTCAAGCCCCGCCCACTATTCAATATTCACCAACTACAACAGAGGTAAGTAGAGTACTCCTACCACTTACCTACGTAACAAAATTCATCTAAACCAGTCCAGCGGTTTAGGCGTGAAAGCGTTACAAACAAATAAAGACAAATTAATTAGATATAAGATACACAGACACATGGGTAATTGGGTATCTCATCACAAGGAACTTTCGCCACTAAAGCAACACTATGTCCCTCCAGTATTTAGCAGGGATTATTGTTATGCTGATGATCTTGTGACAAAGTTCAAAGTCCTTTGTAACAACAACTTACACATAAAAGATCGACTGCCAAGTTTGAGGATGTCTACCACAGCATTTAACACAATACTTACGATGCGGGTACGGATGCGACGTACATTAACGGTTATAAATGACGTAAGTTTTAGAATTTATTTGTGAAACACGCAATGGAGAGCGCTGAAAATGGACTGCATTAAAGTGTCAAAGACAAAGTCGGACAACCTCAAGGCATGAATTCATTTCCTTGTTGCAAAGGCTGGATGTGACTCGGATAACATGAACTGTGAGAGTAACAAAGTTATCTGTGATAATTGCTTTGTGATTTTAGCTTTATGTCTTGACTGTAAATCTTTGTAATTTTTTAGGGTTCCGTAGCCAAATGGCAAAAAACTAAACCCTTATAGAATCGTCATGTCTGTCTGTCCGTATGTCACAGCCACTTTGCGTGCGTATGTCAGAGCTATCCTGTTGAAACTTGGTAAGTATAGATGAATTATGTGAACCGCATTAGGATTTTCATACAAAAATAAAACAAAAACCAATTTTGTGTGTTACAGTTGTCCTAATTTTCCTACTAATCCCCAGCCTCGTATTTAGCTACATTGATTTGATGTAAAATCTAGATAGATACTTTTGTAAATACATGTTTATAATGTGTTGTACCTACAGAGACACTGTGGTTATTTATTGGCAGCGATTATGAGATTAATCCGCTCTGGTAGTGGGAGATTGCAAGCTGGGTGAATAATATTATTATTAATGAATGGGATCCGATGAAAGTGATTAACATTATTAAATTTAAAAATCATGATTCTTTTTTGTTCAACTTTTGTCCCAGCGCTAGCAGAGTGTAGTGTAGGAAGGGCCGTACGGAACTTTTCCGCCGTCTTGTATTAAATATTTGGCTAGGTACCGCGGTGTCACCCGCGTTAATTTAAGAAAGAAAAACGCATCTAAAAAAAATCTGAGCGTCTCTCTCTGAGTTTTGCAGTGGACGTCCATGTCCTCTATCTTGTGTGTTCTGCCTCCTACATCACTAGTATCACTGCTTTGCAGAAGGAGGTGACTGCTTTCTATTCTCCCTTAACCCGTAGCATGGTCTCAACCAGTGCCGGGCGAGAAGGGCTCCTCCAACTGTTGCATCCGTGCTTCCGTATGCTTCACCGTGTCCTCTTGCTGTCTACACAGTAACAGCGCCCCTCGGTGGTTGTCACCTATAAAAAAAACACTTACATTGTTATTGCGAAAAATATGTTGAAATTATGTCACTTTCTATAAAGTTCTTACTGCTGGGATATAGACCTCTTTGAGAGGGAGTGGGCTATGATCTACAACGCGGGCCCAGTTAGGACTGGCTGAAAAACTGTTTCAAAAAAATGTATCATAATACGAGTATCGGCCAACCACGTACCTACTAAAAGATCATAACTATATTCTACTTTTGTTTCTTTTTTATCAAAAAACATAAACGTTTTTTACATTTTGTATGGAGTGCAAACATTGGTGCTAGGTTCAGATTTGTTTGTCGGGGTTCACACGGATCGTAGTGCCATTTTCATGAATATTTTGTGAAACGTAATAATTCGTACGGATGGTTTTTTTTTAAATTTTATTTTTTATTTGTTATTTTTAGGTCGCTTTTTAATATCAAGGGGTTATGAGTATTGGCTCTATCATTGATATTTTTGTTAGTTTATAACTTGCCTATTTATTAAATCTGTTCTAAAGAAGTTTGACAGTTTTGGCCGTAACTGCCGCCGCATGTTGTTTTTTTTTTAATATATCGCGGCTCAAAACGTTATTGTTGAATTTTCTAACTGTATTTTTCACTATTCTTCATAGTTTTAGATTTGTCCATCCACGCCCAGTTGACATATCCTGCATATTTAGACTGATATAAACAATACTTTCCATTATGTCCTAAAGCGTCCGGTTTCGGATTTATTCTTCAAAATATAAGTCGATAACTGAACCTTGCAGAATCACTTGTTCTGCCTTATTTTTCCCTGCAGGAAATGCATACTAAATTATGACAACATAATAGTTTGGGTATCATTTATAACACTAAAAGTGATGTCCTTATACTTCTGTTATTTGTGGCAACAATTCTAATCATTTTTATAACATTTTATTTTAAAACATTCACCAACACTAGTAATTTCTCCCTTGTCATGGGTGCGTTTACAAAAATAAAAACACGCATACATAAAAAGCCAGACATTTATAATTAAAGTCATTATAATATCTAACTTTGAGTTAATTATAATATGTTTTTCAAGCTCCCTGATTAGCCTTTCACGTCCTATCTCAAACTTCAACTCAGTAATACATAGTTCTCAACTAACTTAATAGTTACAAACTCCCAACACGTTACCTAACATACAATTACAAGGTACACCGTCTATTATCATAGCAGAACTAATTATTCGTCAATAATGTGCTCTACCTAGAGAGGCAGAGCGTCTCTACGGAGGTAGAGCATTGTTGTGCGTTCATGTGCAACGTTGTAGAATTCAATGCACACATTAACGTTGATTGTATGCGTTTGTGATGCTCTACATGTCTATGAGGATTTTTGAAACAAAATGTAGAGATATTTATAGTGAAATGTAGTTTTCAGTTCAGAATAATTCTAATAAATTGTTCTAGTCAATGTGACCTTTTTTATGTAAAGGAAATGATCAAAATATATCTTCTCCCAATCTAAGTCGAGCGAAATATTATCGTATCAGACTTACTTGCTAACTAAAAATAGCCTATTTGTGTACAATTTGTGAAGTTAGGGTCGGTAGAGTTAGGCCGCGTAGATTCAGAAGCTTGGTTCTACATGAGATTTCATATCTTTTTGGCAGGGCAAATGATGCGCTCGTTTTGGCAACATTTTTTTTTTAATTCTTGCTGCTAAGTCAGATTTAAAATCAAGCACATGTACGCAAAAAAAAAAAAATTACGTTTAAAAAGTTTTTAATGAGTAAAGTTACAAATAAATATAATTTTATTTCGGGTTAAAAGTCACACTAACACAACCTTACTCACTTTAAACTTATGACAACATAACCTTCTCAAAAAGAGTGACGGCCACATCACCTTGAATGAAAAGAGACAGCACACATCCATCTTCCTACTGTCAAAACCCTTACCTTCAGAAATAATTAAGCCATGACCTTTATCGACCTCATACTGTGACAACCTTACACAACCGTATCAATTTCCAACAGACAGTGCGTAAAGATAATTTAAATTCCCACCACATTGTCCCACACCTTTGGGCCTAAATCATGGGCCAAAGATAAGGCCTATAGTCTAACTCACGTCAGATTAAAGGCTTCCAGGGGCCTGAAATCAGTTAGAGCGAACCTGTGAATAAGCTTCAAAATGGCACCCATTAAAAATATTTTTAAAGACCTCTGTCAGACTCCAGATTAAGTCGCGGGTGAGTTATTTGTCAGATAATGCTGTAAAACGGGTAACCTTTTTGAAAATATTTCATCTGCTTTCATAAAAGGCTGTAGAACGATTTTATGAAACAAGTAAATGTTTAGAGCGCGGCAGCTTAAATTGTTTTTTTTTTTGAGCTTTCATTTTCATCATCAACTTACGCATTTATTTTCCGTAATTCTCGTTAATTATATTTGTGTAAAAGAATAAGATATAAAAAAAGAATCACATACTGAAAAGTCAGTTTTAAAATGTCAAATATTTATTTTTAACAATTATTTTGATAAGAGAACCTAAACGAAATCAATATAAGACAAAATTCCTCCGTAAACAAACCCTGTTTTAGTATCAGTCTGGGATCTACATAATCAATCTAATGTTGTATTTCTTTGTTACAGGTAAGCATCACAAATCGATCTGCCACCTACAAACGTGTCAACAACTCACAAACGGTCGAAAATCCATAAACAAATTCTAGAACGTTGACCAGAAACTCATTTTCACATTTTGTTTGCAAATAGTTACACATACCGCTACACGAATTACATTTCAAATTCGAACACAAGCTCTCGTTCGGCACGTTCGACTAGAATTTCAATTCGGCATGTTTCGCCTTTGCTCGGGTTCTGCCACGTACGGCCACGAGTTAAGGATGAATTTTAAATTAGAATTCCAAAATTTAAAAGCGAACGGTTAGTTTTAGGAGTGAATGGAATTAGTTTTGCCTTTTTAAAAGAATATTGGCATCATTGCATTTTGGATCTTAAAAAAAATCTCTGATATTAATTGACAATTGAATTTTTTCGTCTATTCCTACTAATATAAAGCAATAGAGTCTTTAGTTTCAAATATATTGGCTGGCTGCAAAAGAGATTTTCAATTGAACCAGCAATTTGAATATTTCACCGCATTTCAGCGGCAGGGCAGCAGTATTTTACGACGACACTGGTAGCATGGAAAACGATTTTGGAACTAGATTTATTTTATTCAGTCAGACCGGCTGGTTTTTATATCTGACGGAAGATTCGATTTGGAAGTCTGCTTATATCTTGATTAGGTCTTCTCAGCGTCTGATCTTGCGAGTTTTATATTTATGACTCAATTTGATTGATTCGTGTAAGAAATTGCAGAAATTCGATATTTTTTCTTGTTATTTTTCCTGGGGATAATTATATGGGTTGGTAGTCGATCAAAGTGTGATTGGGTTTTCCTGTACGGTAGTAATCGATTATGATTAGTCACAAGGTTGATGTTGCTATAAAAATGTTGATGGATTTGCGGTTTGAGAATATTCAGCAAGCCAAGTAGCGTAAAATTCTCGCTAATCTAACCAGAATTTGAAATTATTTTTCCTATATTCAGGAAAAAATGCCAGTAACTAGCACTATTACTCTTTGCTTTTATTTCTGAAACATTTTTCTTTGTATTTTCAAATATTTTTTAATGAGTTTAAATACTTTTTTATAGGATATGTAGATGAGTTTTTTTTTGTTTATCCCTGTGATATAATAAATAACATCATGCAATCTTTGATAGGTTTTTTTATTTTTTTCCAAATATTGATGCATTTATCTAACCTCAATTCTATAAAATAATGTCTGAATAGACACGTACCTACATCTTATCCACGCTAACAACAAAAGAGCTATAACTAAAAATACAATTTAAACCGGGTTCAATATTAAACTCTCCGTATAATAACACCGATGCAGCTCACCGATGGAAGATTAAAGCGAGGTAATCCTTCAATCCTTACTGTAATGGACCAAACTACTGCAGCACTGACACACTTGTATTGTTGCCATTCAAGAGATATAGCACAATTCAATTGCGTAATATACTTGGGTCAATCTTCAATTTTTGGACTTCCGTTTAGGATAATGACGCCCGATACTTTTACTTCTAGTGCAACCACACAATGACAAAAAACAAAAATATAAGTTATTTTAATTACGTTTAACTAAAATGAAATGAAAATAATATATATTTTCGTTTTTTGTCAGTGGATGGTTGCACTAGCAGTAAAAGTATCGGGCGTCATTATCCTAAAGTCCAAAATTGAAGATTGACCCACTTGCAGTGGCACGTGTTCTTATTTGACAATCTTAGTCACATAAGTATGACGCGATCGTCCTCCTAGTTTGTGCCTACTTTGATTCATAACTATACATTTAAAAGTAAATAATGAAAAATATTCGACATTGCATGATACATAAGGGAACAGTGCATAAGACGGAGCGCGGGGTACAATGGGGACATACACTGTTTAGGCATACTTAACACAACAATAACGTAGCGCAAGCGCCATTAGGACGTCATTTGCAAGCGGCCAGTAACAAATTAATGGCGTTCTGTTGGCGCTTGCGCTACGATAGTATTGTGCTAAGTTTGCCTTAAGTGTGTGATTTCCCATCATAGCCCGCGTCCCCGTTTTATAAACTGTTCCCTTAGGTATTTTGAGATCGTATGGAATTGCTCAAGTGACAGTTGAGCATAAATAAAGGTAGGTAAACCTACTGTAATTGAAGAATGCCTGATTAAAACGACAATGCATCCAATTTCATCTATTGTTGCTATACTTCTGGCGTCAAGTTTGGACAAACAATTGACACAAAAAGTGCCTATTCACTTCTGAACCTCACCAAATTGACTGATTTTATTAATGGAAATAACACCGTAACTTATTGTTCATAAAGTCGTTTTTCCTTTATAACTGATCAACCAGTTACGAGTACTTACATTGTGCCAGTAGACACAAAATCATCGGTCCAATTATGCAGAAACTATTACAAACTGAAATAATGGAGCACAAACAATCAACTTTAAAACAACAAAATATTGTGGTTGTGAGAAGGAAAAGAATGGAATTTCCTGCCAGAGTCTGTGTTTCCCGATAGTTACAATATTGGGGTCTTTAAATCAAGAGTAAATAGAATACTTTAAAGAAAAGCGTGCTTCATTTTTACCACATCATTGCTTACGACTAAGTGAGAATATGGTCAACAGTGACTATTTTAATTTCGTTACACAAAAATAAAAAAAATAGTGCTCAAAAAACTGTCAACAAAAAATACTGCGAAAAATTCGTAATAGCATTTAATAAAATGCTGAAAAACTATTCTACCGTTTAGTGCCAATTTTGGTGACAGCTTATAAATGTACTAACGTTTATTCAATTTCGTTGATGAGCGTACGTACAATCTGTGACGTCATAACAATCAGTTACTCGAATTCCAAGAATACAGTATGTGTAAAACCGCCCTGAAATCAATTTCAATTAAACCAAACATTTCGTTACTAAACTGTTATCATCAATTTCTTAAGAAGACACCGGTAAGCGCTTACTAAGCGGATTGCTAACCATTGGCCTAGAAAATCTGAAACTGCTAATTAACTCAACTCCAGAAATCAAAATAAGCTAGCACAAAGACTAAAATCTCCATTCTCTCCCACCCGACCCCAATTTACAAACTTCATTCCAAAAGATTAACATAACCAACATTCAAACAAAATTCGCGAACACCGAAGCGTTCTGGAATCTATTCTAAATTTCAAACCATTCCAGAATTGGAATCCATTCTAGAACAAAGACTCATATTTGGGAATCCACTCCCCGCCTCCACTATGTAGCGGTACAAACGCCGATGGTACTCACTCGTAACAGATATACAGGGCGGAAAATCGGCATTTCCTTATCTGAGACTGGAAGTGAGAAGCGGTGAGCGATGCTTCGCCGTTTGCAACTTTAGTGTCGGAGAATTTAATACAATTTTGAATAGAACTATTCTGAACGTGGCTGTAAGTCATGATCATGTTCATTGATAGTTTAGTCACAACGGCAATAGTATTAAAGAAGAAAGACAAGCAGTAGAACAGAATAAAATAAAGGTGGATTACACATAAACATGCACACCCCTATAGACGTTTGTTTTGACGTAAAAACAAGGCACTTGAAGTTGTTTTGAACAAAAATTTACCTCGTCCAAAAAATATTTTTTGTGACTATTGGCTTTATTCCAATAGTAAGTTGGCTTGTTGACATATCGCTTGTATCGTAGAACTATCCACCGTACAACTTTTAGGACTTGTAGATGATAAGCAGTGACATTTATGCTCTATTTAACTTTTGGACCTTGCCAAATTTTTTTGACTCTTGTCTTGTCATATTTTTGTTCTGAATGCGTCATAACTATTTGTAGCTATTTATTTATTTCCATTACTTTTCTCTGCCTAATGATTTATTTTAACTATTTTGATAGAATTAGTAACATTATTTACTTCTGCTACTCTACCAACATTTTCATTTCAACGTGATTACTGGTGTCATTTACTTTCCTTCTACATTTTCAATTTCAATTAATACCATCGTCTTCTTGATGTAATTCAGCCTCCTCTCACTTACACCGTGCTCCGACAATTCCTAGGATTGTGTGTAATTTGAAACTTGATCAATGTTTAGCCCGATAGTCGAAGATAACTCCTCTGCGTAAATCCCTTTTACTTGACTATTAGTTACATTCGTACCATTGTCTCTATTGGCTGGCATTTCGTCTTAGTCAGTGATGTTTCTAATAAGAGATATTGCTTCTACTGCTTTTTAAGATTAGTTGAAATAAAAGATGTTTAATTGATGACTTATCTCGGTTTGTATTCTCTGACTAGTTGTACTTGTTATCATTGTGTACTCCAAATTGGATTTGTATGTATTGAAAGCTACTGTGTCTTAATTAGGGAAAGAAAAGAGTATAGCTTTTGAAGACAATCATTGAATAGATAAAAATCATATTCTAAATAGATCATCTTCTTCTCTTATCTATTTGTGGTCGGCACATTACGTTTTTTTTCTTAATATATTCTTTCACCAGATTTCACGGCATCATTTACGCCTCTTTCTTATATTAGACCTTACTTAGTACGCCAAATATTTATTAAGAAAAGTCAATTTATAAGACAAGAAGTGATGAGTAAGAAGTTGCTAATTGAAATGATTAATTGTCTGTTTCGGTCGTTTATTATAAACTCATGATTACCACTTTTAGTAGCACAATCTACTATATACCTTTTAACTGTATATTAGGGTTGAAATTCAGTTCTAGTTTATAATTTAATATCTTATGCATCAGTTTTAATTATATTCGAGGTAGAGAATCTATTAGGTTCAGCGTATTCTATACATTAATTATTTCAAAATCGTCATACCTATTTTCAAATACAGAATAAGCCTTTAAGATTTCTTTCTAGGAATTTATTTTTTACTTAGACGTATGAATTTGAGACATGAATAGGTACATCATAATCCCTAAGAATATTGAATAGAAAATAAAATTATCTTAATTTGGTTTAATATTTAAATCAGACACATGATTAGTCTTGCTGGGATCGTAGGACTGTTTTAAAGTGAAAACAGTGGCCCTGGAAAGCAAAAATCAACCGAAGAGGTGTGTTTTTAGTTAGTAAGAATTTGACAGTTCACTTCGAACGAGAATACCTACTCATTTGATGTCTTCATTGGCACTGATTAAGTTCTTCCAATTGGGTCACAGAACTTTCCAAACGGGAAAGTGTGACCCTGAAAATAAAAGGACTGTTTAAAGAACACTATGAATTTTTACTTTAGTCAAAAGTCCCTTTTGCTCCGCCCAGGACAGGAGGACTCATTTACTGAAAAGGCGACCCTAATTGAGACCAAAACTGCAACACGAGAGAACAAGCTCCTAAAACAACCAATTAATCAATTTCCGATCCTGAACGTGTAAAGAGAAACCGGACGCCGAAACGTAGAGCAAACTGTCGATCCTAGTTCGGAAAAGCATTAGACTGTCTGACACTGTTTACTGGCAAATGTAACGAGAACCTAGGATGATTAATAGTCCCGTATTTGCTGTATTTCATCAAGCCTAGAAGCTAGAGCAGCATAATTATGTGTAGCGGGATCGACCAGTCAAAGACGAGCGTTTGAAGTGTGTGTTTTCGTGTGTACACAGTTGTATATGTGTGTTTGTACACGCCACAAGCAGGCGCGCCGTGTTCCGAAATTGAAATTTGAACAGTGATTGCAATTTGTTTTATTACTATTTTTAAGGGTTTTTGAGATTAGGATGTTACTGAAAAATAAAGTACTAAAATTGGGGTTACTGAATCTGTACTCCTATACTTAATATTATAAAGAGGAAAACTTTGCTTGTTTATAATGAACAGGCTTAAAAACCACCAGAACCTCTCTTCAAAAATTCTGAAGCAATTCCTATAACATCACGTTTAGGCGCTCCCTCGCCACATCACCTGAAATGTAACGTTACAGATTCGAACATTTCATCAGTGACGGAAGACAATCGCCAATCACAATGCGCACCTTGCATCAAAGGTAGTATTGTAATGTAATAAAGCTCAAAGTCAAACCGATAATGTTACATTACACGTGAATGCTCCCATTGAGAGACCGCCTTTACAGAGTAAAATTTTTAGCTTCAAGTTTTTTTATGAACGTAAACTCAAAGTAACATACATGCATTATAGGGTGACTGGTAATTAGTGTACGATACATAAACACGTGATTGTGCTCATGATAACCAACAACTTTTACTACGGGAACAAACCTGAAAACTCGAAAAAAAATCAGCTGTTCAGTACATTTATGTTTGCTGAATGTACTGAACAGCTGAATTTTTTTTCACGATATACCCCATGTACAGCGGATTCTCAAATATAAATTATGCACATAGAACACCGCTAAACAACTACAGTATAGAAAGTAAACAATAGATAAACCTTTTGCTTTGCAAATACAACAGATACACTATCCAAAATATCATCTACTAAAATACACATCCAACAATCACATTACAGCTTGCAATCATTCATACTACCGCTACAAATTGGATTCCAACATGAAATAATAATTCGATTACGGCCCTGCATTTCGCGCTTTATGTAATTTCAAGTCAAGGGGAAACTTTTGCTACGATAATAATTGTGCTATGCTAACGAATTCACGTTTATTTCTATTTTTGTCTTGTAAAATTTTATTATTATTTAATTGTGATAGCTGTCACTGTCAAGATAACACGGTTCTGGAACGTGAACGGCGACCATAGGTACGGGGTTAATGATTTAAGTCAGTAAGAATTTGTCAACACAAAATCAAATTGTTAACACAAAATATTTACAGACAAATTACGTTATTTAAGTAGGACTGATAGATTTTAATAATTTTGTTGTAATTTAATATAAATATATTAAATTAATAAAATTTTAAATTTATCTCTCCGTTCAATAGTACCCAACATTTTTGTTTTAATTAAACTACATACCTTTAGATAAAGTATGGAATTAGGCGTTACTTTAAGGAAATCCATGACTAAATGTCATGGATATGCTATACTCCATGCATGGCATGTTTTTCCGTTTCTTGCACGTGTGCATATGCATGGTTCCTTTGCTGCATTTGCGTATGCATGATTGCATAGGGTGGGATTGCATCCTGCAACAAGCCTGGATTTTCGTGGAATTGTTCATAACATTTAATTTTAATACATACCTTTAGTTACCTATTAGTTCTATACATATAATTAACTCGCTTTTCATCAACGGTTTCACATAACACGTAAGTTTTGCGAGGAATTATGTTGGAATTTTAATGCTATCGACCCAAGAGTGTTAATTGAAAAAGTTTCGTTCCTCCACTGTAGAATGTGCTGGCGATGTGTTGAATTAATAAACAGCTCTGTCAAACATTCCGATTGAATAATTGACGCGTGACGTGAGTTCGGAGCGAGTTTTAAATGAGTTTTCTTAGTACCGCCCTGTATTTCATGATTATTTAAATAAGAATATGTCACCGTTTGAATTGAGATGGCGTTAATTGTAGTTTAGTTTGATGCAGTAGTCATATTTTATTAAATGATTTGTATTTACATACGTACTTTATTAGGTACTGATCAAAATTTCGTGGAGATCATCCTTGATTAAGGGTGCTTGTACACGGCGCATGCAAGTCGCGCAAATAAAGGTGCGGGTTTGTGGTTTACCCGCGCGAGTAACATGCGCAAGCTACCAGTGGGGTGCTTGTACACGGCGCATGTAGCTTGAGCGTTTTGAGTCACTAGCGCGGGTTACATGCGCCGTGTAGAAGCACTCTAAAGTACTAACCCCCGTAAAAGTAAAGAATATAGCTTCGTCCATATTATTTGCTACGAGATCGCCATACCAGGATAAAAGATATTCCATGTGTTTTTCTTTAAATACTAGATAAATCTGATATTTTCAATACAGCCTTTTATTATAACGATCGTGAAAACCTAACTTTTCACAACTATATAGTGAAAATAAAAACCATCCCTGGTTTATTTTTACATGTTTGCCTTTTACGAAATAACAAACGTAAACGTTGCAGCGTTGGAATGAAAAAATAAATAACACTTCGCACACAGTGTTTCAAAAAACAAATTTCGTAGTCAAAATATTGGTGACGAGGAAACAATAAAAATTAACTTTTATCATCGAATTTTCCTGAAAGTCCGTTAAATTTTAGCGTCTGCTAGCGATGTTTACTTTTACATCCCGGGAATTTGACAAATGGCTCCTTTGATTAATTAAGTCCATTTATTTAATAACACGATGTCTTTGCTTCTGTAACGTTAACACTTGCTAAAGAATTATCAAATTATAAATTAATTTGTGGCAACACCTGTTTGGATATTAACAGTGAAAAAATGTGTGGCACTCGGGGACTGGCAAGGTAAAGCTATTGCATTTTTTTGCCAATTTATGCATTTTTTTAGGTTATCTTATTTTTACTCTATTATGAATAATTTTTCGATTGTAACAATGTCGAAGCTGTGGACACAGAACAGCTCCAACAAAATGTTATCCAACTTCAGTTTTACTGTAGTAGATAACCTCCTTCTTACTATTTATGGCAGCCTAGTACCTATTTAATAATGTCCCACAACATTATTCCCCTCACTAAAATATCCTCTCAGCTTTGTTATATCGCCGAAATAATATTGGAACTAATATTTCATAAACTGGCCGCTACAGACAGAATAAATCAAAATAGTTTTAATAAAACTTGCCATACTTTATGAGGATACATAAAAGTTACAATGAAATGGTCGATTTGACGTTTAGGGTGTTGTCCCACCGCTGCCGGCGAGGAAGCGAGTAAGCGACTATTGACTTTTCTCTCCAATAACATAAAACATACAATGTAAACAAAAGAGATGTATAACATTAAATCTTTCACTGAGTGTACACACTACCGGCGAGGATTTGCTCTAACTTATATGGTGGTGCTTATATGGTGATGGAGCGACAAAAGCCTCAAATTATACTCACTCGTTCAGCAGTCAGAATTCACGCCGGAAGACTAACCTCGGGCAATAAATCGCAGCTGAGCGAGTAGATCGCCCATTACATGCGGACATTCGCTGATAGCACAGCGACAAAACTATTCTCCCCGCTGTTTTCAGTTGCTCGCTCTACTCACTTCTCGCTTACCGCTGGCGGTGGGACAATTGCCTTATATAAGTAACTTCGGCGTACTTCAACACTTTATATTTTCTGTATAAAATTATGTTTGATTTACTGCAGTTATGTTAACTCAGTTTGTTTTGTTTTGCTGTTATTTCTGTTTAAATTTTAACGTTAACGTTTATTTGAGCTAGCTACGCTTTTTATTGTGTAACTGGTTGTGGGGTGTCACTTGCCGGGATTAAGTATTTTTTTCTTAACTTCATAAAATATAACATCTCGCCTGTAGTGCTTCTGGTGAAGCGTAACGGACTACTAGTTTTCAGCATTTGTGAAGAGACTTTCAGACTCGTATTAATTAAAATCCACGGTGTTCCTTTAATAGTCCTTTACGTTCCAGGGTCACGGTTATCTGATGAGACAGACCCGCGACCTCGGCAGGTAGAGAGAGACAAAGTCAAAAATTTTCCTTTTTATCTCATATCAAAGAAATAGGCAGATAGAAAGCTCAGCCCCTTGCATACAAAGTCAAAAACCTTCCTATTTATCTCATATCAAAACACGCGAGTGTGTCCACCAAAGCAAATACAAAATCAAATCGAATTACATTCCATATTGTTTTCTTTGTTTTTTAGAACAACTTTTACAATGTTACGAGATATATTGGCATATTTTGGCAAACAACATCAACGACGCGTAGCTTGGTACTGTCGCGAGTTTGTATATTAGCTTTTGATTTTGTATTTGCTTTGGTGGTCACACTCGCGTGTTCTGAGCGCTCTACCTGCTTTTATAATATTAGTGCAGATGTGGTATTATGCTGTTTTGTAACCGGTGTTCGTACAGTTTAAGTGCATTAGTGGAATGGAATTAGGTTCGTCTAGACTAACGTTTATTCGCTTAAAATAGCACAAATTAACTTGTGTTGTAAAATTAAATTGCAGTTGTTGTGATGATAAAATTGTGTTCGTTGTAAACCAACATTACCATTATGTACTGCATTTATTTGTATTTAATACTTTTGCTGATGAACTTCTGTTTTTAATAAAATGTATGTGGAGTTTTTGTAAAATAATACTATAATAATATAGTAATGTAAAATAATAGTGTGAAATAATAATAATTGTTTTATAATTGTGGTTACTTAGATATCTTTCACAGTTTTATGAACAAGTTTAGTTTTTTATTTCAATAGTATGTTACTGCGGGACAGTTTCCTACTCCACGCATTGTCAAAACTTAAAATCTAACTAATATTACAAACACTCTACTACTAATGCAATATTTTGGATGTTTGGATGAATGTATCACGTCACGTAACGTCAATCACGTCACAATGACTGATCAGCCCCCCTAGACAAGTCGCAATGACGCCGGGCCCTCTAGAGGGCCAAAGCCTGCCGGGATCGTGGGACTTATATCATTATCGTGAGCATAAAAGGCTATTGAAGGACACCGTGGATTTTAGTCAGTACAAGTCTGACAGTCCCTCCCGCCCTGCCCGGGGTTGGAGGACTCATATATGATCTATACTCATATATATCATAATATGATGATTTTACCACGTAAAAAAAAAAGACAAGTCGCAAACGATAATCGTTAACGCTCGGTTCTCCCCAATAGATTTTCAACCTTATTCCTTCGAGTCTTTAGTTGAAAATCTATTTAGGATTTCTAAGCGTTAGCGACTGGAACGAACGACAACGCCACGAATTCATCAATAGTTTTTTAACTAAAGACTCGAAGGAATAAGGTTGAAAATCTATTGGGGAGAATCGAGCGTTAACGATTATTGTTTGCGACTTGTCTAGGGGGGCAGATCTTTAGGTACAAAAAGCTTAGAGATAAGTTATAGCCTGTATTAATACATTAAATTTTTTACCCTCGTAGTACCTACATTACCTATACCTACCTATGTATCCCTGGTACAATTTTACAAAGCCGCTGACATAACCTAATAGGACTATAATTTTTTCCTTGTAATGCGCTACTAATTAATTACATCGCAACATTAGAATCGCGAACCACAAAAACAACAAATGTTTTTTTTTTCTAACTTAGACAAAAAAAAAACACCAGTGGGTACAAAAGATTCATAGCGAATGTAAAACAAGAGATATTCGCGCCAACTTTTCCCGTCTGATTAATTAGACAAACTTTAATTAGCGGGCACCCCATAATTCATGACGTCACCGTACAGCGTGACGTAGCATTGAGCTAATAATTATTATGTTTTTGTCATTAATTATAGCGACAGTTTTTGCTTGCCGAAAAAGGAGATGGTTTGGAATTTCTTGCAAATATTTTTTTGATAAAGTTTATAAAATAAATAAAATAAAAAAGCCTTTTATTCCATGCATTACATTGAGAAAGTTTACTTACAAAACATTCAAATTTAATTTATAATTATTATATCATTATATTAATCTATAATTTTAATTTATTTCTAGTTTTACATGGACCCCTCACAGGTTAAGGCCTCCTCCAAGGATTTCCATTTGTCTCTGTTCGTGGCTGTCTTTAACCAGTCTTTTCCCGCAATCTTTTTTATGTCGTCTTCCCATCTTAAGTAGGGTCTCCCTGCGCGGCGTTTGCCTGGCGGGCCCTTCCATGTGGTGACATTTATGGTCCACCTGTTATCCATGAATCGGGCTACATGGCCGGCCCATCTGAATTTTTGTATTTGAGCAAACGTCAGCATGTCTATTACTTTAGTACAATTTCTTATCTTTGTATGCCGTATTTTTTGCATTTTCTTTATATTCAACATACTGCGTTCCATTCCCTTTTGGCATGAACTTATTTTGTTTTTAATTTTTTTCGTGAGTTTCCAAGTCTGGCAGCCATACGTCAGAGACGGCAGAATGCATGAGTTCATAGTACTCTTTTTAACCTGTATTGACATTTTGCTTTTAAATACTTCTTTTAGACTCCAGTACTTGTTCCACGCGCGTTTAATTCTTCGCTCTATTTCCATTTCATTGCTATTGTTTTTGAAGCTTATTTGTTTACCGAGATAGATATACCGGTCCACACACTCTAGCGGCTCATTCTGTAGTCTAATGGAGGTGTTGGTGCTGTTTGTCATGGATTTTGTCTTTGATAAGTTTATCTCCAATCCCACTTCTCTGCTTGTTATGTGAAGAGTCTCTAACATATATTGTAGACCACCGCTCGTTTCTGATAATAATACTATGTCGTCTGCGAATCTTAGATGGGTTAAGTATTTGCCATTAATGTTCAACCCGCATTTCTTCCAGTCCAGTTTACTTATAATGTTTTCCAAAACAGCTATAAAAAGCTTTGGCGATAATGGGTCGCCCTGCCTCACTCCTCTCTTGATAGGAAAGCTTTGGCCAACTGTTTCTAATTTTACGCTGCTGGTGCTGTTACTGTATATGGTTTTTATCACATCGATGTATTTATTTTCTACTTTTTGAGCCTTTAAGGCTTCCCAGATACTGGTGTGTGATATTGTATCAAAGGCCTTTTGATAGTCCACAAAGGCAATATAGAGCGGGCTCTGTCTTTCCTGATACTTTTCTATAATAAGTTCTAAGGAATGTATGTGATCTATCGTAGAGAATCCTTTGCGGAAACCTGCTTGTTCCACTGGTTGATGTGTGTCTAGCGTTTCGCTTATTCTCTTATTAATTATCGAAGAAAACAGTTTGTATAGAGTCGGCAAAAGACTGATAGGTCTGTAGTTACCAATGTCGTGGGCGTCTCCTTTTTTGTATAGAAGGATTATATATGATTCGGACCATTGCGTGGGTATAGTCGCCGTTTTTAGGATGAGATTGAATAGGTGCGCCAGGGACGTAGCCAATCGAATTCCGCCACACTTAATCGCCTCGTTGGTGACTTTATCTGGACCTGGGCTTTTATCAGGTTTTAATTCCTTTATTGCTTGAAGAACCTCAATTTCATCTATCGGTTGAATGATCTCTTCCCTATCCGTCTGCAAATTTTCCGAGTTCTCCTGGGTGTCTTTGCTGATAGGGAGCTGTGCATCTGGTTTTGCATTGTACAAGTTGCGGTAGAATTTGATAAAGTTTAATGACTTTTAAATAATATTTTGAGGATCAAATTGTTTTATTAGAACGTTGTATTTTGACATCATTTTGCTGTAACATTTCTCCTTCCCATAATACTTGGGGCAAAGTAATAATTAATTTACGTTAAAAACTACCTTCATAAATATCCCTTTAGATAACTTATTAAAACTAATTTCTGTAAAAAATTAAAAGTTCAGCAATCGGTAGCTTGCTATAGACTACAGAACAAAGTGGCTGGTATACCCCAATTTACAATATTCCAAAGATTACAGAACTTATTTGCCCGACTAATAATAAGTATTGTTCTATACAAATACCTAAGTATATATTTTTAAGATTAATTATCAAACATATTATTTGGATTTTTTATTCCGAGTAAGGCAGTTGACAATAGAATTAACAAATACTAACTTCTGAAGAAAATTAAAGCGCTCCAAGAAATCGTTTCTATAACTCAGATTAACCGAGCGCTAGCTTGCTATAAACTGCAGGCCCCAGTGGATGGCATACCCAATTTAATATGGAATATTCCACTCGTCCCAAGCGTGTAGTCGCTTCAAAGATTCAAACCTGACCCGTTAGACTAGAACTTTGAATTTAACTGGAACGTTATCTGGATACGTTTTTAGAATAACTTTATTGGATATACCTACTAGTGATTTAGAAATCCTGGTATTTTTTCTGCGGTTTAAACTAGAAAAAAAAAATACAAGCTGTACCTTGCACTTGTACCAGTATACGTAGGACCCGGCGAACCAGGGGTGCTATTTCTAATCACGAAACCCGTAAATTCGGCCAATTTATCAGGCGTTTCCTAATCTTTATCACTTACGGACATAAGAATAAATTGAGAGTTTACGAGTTGTAGGTCGTTGGTTCCAAACCTGCCAGGCGCAGGTTTGTGTAATTTATTTCATCACCACTGCTGAGAGCAGTGGTGATGAAATAAATTACATACACAGACAGTGAAGGAAAACATCGTGAGGAAACCGGCATGTCCTAGAACCAAAAATTCGAAGACATGTGACTTCTACCGATCCGCACTGAGCCCGCGTGGTGGATTGTGGCCCAACCACCAACCAACAGTGGTAACATTTGTAGGCTGATGATGATGATGATAAAAATTGATACAAAAATGATTGGACAGTTTTCCAGACACCCGACGTCATGAATTCAGGATTTATATTAAGAAGTGTTCATTTAAAAGCTCCGAATAACTTTCGTACGGGCCCGTATGATAATGTTGAAAACTATACATATTTAACACCGATTTTATATCCTACTACTATTATAAAGGCGAAAGTTTGTAAGTATTGATAAACGAAAATCCGTAACTGGAATCCCAACCCTACGCAGCGTGGTACATCCCTAGAGGAGCGGGCAGAGAGAAGTCAGGATGACGTATGTCAGCGCGGGGTGATTTGACAATACCGGCAAATTCAAGTTTCAAGATGATAATTATATTTTATTAAATAAATTGTACATTCAGTAATGATTCAGTTTTCCATTTAATAGTATGGATGTATGGATGTTTGTTACTCTTTCACGCAAAAACCACCGAACGGATTTGGCTAAAATTTAGTACACAGATAGTTTATAACCTGGATTAACATATAGGATAGTTTTTATCCCGATTTTATGTTCCCGTGGGATAACTTTCGAGTAGTAGCGGGTGAGGCCGCTGGCAACAGCTAGTATATTATATTGGTTCAATAGAGCGTGTTCTCGATGGAGTTAACTTGCGCAGCGTGACTCGGTCTCGCGTAAACAGGCAGCTTATAAAGTCTTTGTTGGGTAAACACTAGCCTGCTTAGACACAAGTTGTTTTTGTAAGCTTCAGGTAGTTTCGACTAGACAGCCAAGAGTATTTATTTTAAAAGGCTTTTGTCTTTACTTACCTATTTATCTTTTATTCAAACATCGGCGAGTCAAAAATTGTTATGATCGGTTTAAACGAGACAGACGAATAGACACAGGTTACTTTAACATATATAATTATTATTTGGAGCATTATGAGCGTATAAATATATTCTGAAAGTTGGCTACGGCGTAAATGGCTGTCAAATATTTACAAGTTTTATTTAATTTTACGAATTTACTGTACAAAAATAAGAAATATGACTCTGTAGTGCACTAAAAAACTTATGAGGGAATGCAATAATTAATATCGTAACACCGAATATACAGTTTCAGACGTAAAAAAAAACATTTGGAAACATTCCAAATGCCTTATAAACACCTGAAACGGTTACAACATCAAATTCAGTGTTTTGTTTGCATTCCTATATCATTTTTCTAGTGCACTACAGAGCCATATTTCTTATTTCCATACAATAACATTGCCAAATTAATCAAAACTCGTATATATTTGACAGCTATTAGCCACGTTGTCAGCTTTCTGGTTATGCGCCTTTAAAAAAGGGAAAGAGAGTAAGATTTTGTACCAACAAAAACTCTTAATTGGTTCAGTTATTTTCAGAATATGGTGCATAAGATGGTATTAAAATTGCCAAGTTAATTTTGTCACAATCTGCCTTCAGAAGCCCACTGTTCGACATAGCCTCTTCAATCGCACACTGATCATACTCAATGTAAAAATTTACAAATATACAACACGTTCATTAAGTCTTACATTGAGGGCATTAGATAAAATAAATCACACAATATTCATACAATGAAAAAGAACTTCCTATGTTTCCTTTACGCAATTTCGCGTTTTCAAAGGACCCGTATAATTTCGTCATGTCCGTTCCGTACAGTCCATCCGCTCGCGTTTCCGCTTGTCCGTTCATTCTCGTGCCAGACTTTAGTAGATTATCGTGACATCTCGTCATGCGAAGGAAAGGTTCTGGAATGGAAAATGGTATAAAGATCAAAAGTTAAAAATAGTGTCCGCTTTTTTCTCTGTTTTTTGAATATTCTTTTTTTATTTAAACAAAAATTTTCACTTCTAAACCCTGTGAGAGTAGCCAGTAAATTTTATGTATCGTTTTCATTCCACACTAAGAAACACTAACAACACCATGCGTTTCAAAATATGTAGGTATTGTCTTTAGTAAGTTCGTTCTGCTTTTCATATTTATCTCAAAATCACTATGTGGTCGAACTGTTAGTGGTCTAGTCAAATATCCCAACCAATTTACAAACGTACCATAAATTGTCCGAATTTTCTGTTGTATCAACCATAAAGTAGCGTCAAAAGAACAAAACCTATGTGCATGCCTATTGACCCATCAATCACTCGCCCTGCGCTCGACAGCATTCACTAGAAACGAAAAGGTTCGTCAAAAGGAATAACCGTACAAATATAGATTCAAATTGACTGCATCGGATGCAAAAAGTTAATTGTGATAAAAGTTTCAATCGAATTTTTTAAGCTGTCAAAATATTCGTACGATTTTTCGACTCGTCTGCCATATTGTCGCACAAATGAAGTTTACATTCGTTATTGCATTGCGTTACTGAAAACATCAACCATTTTGTATGTTTTTAAAATAATGCAACTTTAATAATAATAATTAAATAAAGATTTTCGCACACAAAAACTAACTGGCATTTAAAATTCCATCCGCTACATTTTTCATTTCAACGCAAAAAAAAACGATTCAAATAGAGAACAAATGCGCATTTAACGGGAACGTTATGCAAATGAATGAACGCCCCCGTCGACGTATCGAACGATTTGAAATTTAAAAAAGTATTCATTGAATTTTATACGTCGTAAAATCTAGGAGGGTATCTCATAACTGGCATTCCATAGCTAGAAATGAAATGTTTGAATTCACGCATTTTTGTCGAACAGCCGTGTCGATTGGACGTATTTTGACATTGAATTAATTGGAAAACTTTACTGCCAGGACTTCAAGAGTTATCCTGTTAGGCGTGCCGTTCGTGAATTTTTAATTTGAATGCTTAAGTTTGCCTCCGTTTGATCTATGTAGTAGGTTTGTGGGTGTGTTAGAACTTGTTGTAATTGTGTTTTGGGGTGTCATGATATCGGGAGTTTAGAATTGATCAAATAGCTATGAAATTATAGATGTTTCAAGTAAGACTAGGTTCTGCTCGTGATTTATGGCCTTCATAATCTCAGACCCTCATTGTTTTGCAATATTATTAAGTACGGTTCTAATTTTACGATTATCTAAACGACTTCTAAAAGGAGGATGTTTTCATTTCGGTTGGTATAATTATGTTCTTTTTAGGGTTCCGTAGCCAAATGGCAAATTCGTCATGTCTGACTGTCTGTCCATCCGTATGTCACAGCTCACAGCTACTTTTTCGAAAGAATATAGCTCAATCCTGAAGAATATA
The DNA here is from genome assembly GCA_036375495.1 of Agrotis segetum. Taxonomy (NCBI): domain Eukaryota; kingdom Metazoa; phylum Arthropoda; class Insecta; order Lepidoptera; family Noctuidae; genus Agrotis; species Agrotis segetum. The sequence continues at coordinate 3,878,412 of JAQSVV010000175.1, read as the reverse complement.
GCTCAATCAATCCTATATAGCTCAATCCTGTTGAAATTTGGTAAGTAGATGTATTATGTGAACCGCATTTGAATTTTTACAAAAAAAAAAAAAAAAACTATTTTGTGGGGTTCCCCATACTTAGAATTATTGAAACTCAAAAAAAAATTTTTCACCAAACCCATAAGTGTGGGGTATTTATGGATAGATCTTGAAAAATGATATTGAAGTTACAAATACCATAGGCAAGTCCTACTCGCACTTGACCGGTTTTACTAGCTCGTTTATTCTAGTAAATTAATAATCTCAATAATTATACCCCAGTTATGAACAAAACCACTACCAAAGCACCAATCACCATAACTTACCATTAAAATCACCAACAGATCGTTCCCGAAAAATAAATTATTCCACCAACAATAGGGGAATACTCCACCAAAATATAGGCAAACATAGGCGAGGGGTTAATTCGCGTTACGTGTACTAAAACGACATTTAATTAAAATCAGAAGTGGTCCAAGAGCTTGACAAATTGCCCTCGACGTCGCCAGCAGCTGAGTTTAAAACAGAACGCGTTTAAGACTAACTAGCGTTGATTTGGTTTAGGATGTACTTAAATGAATTATTTTGTTGGTAATTTCGTTTGCTTTTGTATAATTTGATTTTAGAATTGGGTTTGTAATGAAAAACTATTCAATAGTTTTAAGAGCTTCACACGCAGCAGCTAAAATGTAAAGATGTACATTATAGCATGATGCATCTCATTACATCTTTCCATAGAAATCGTCAGGAGACCACACACGACAGCTATAATGTATATTTTTACATCTTCGGATCGATTGAAAAATGTAATGAGATGTATCGTGCTATAATGTACATCTTTACATTACTTATTATTGTACTTATTACTGGATCAATGTAAATTGCTTTTACATACTTTAAAACAGAGTTAATTAAGTCTATCTGGACATTGTTTCAGAACGACTGCACCAAATCGTTCTTTTTTTGTTTGTTATTTGTATGCAGATATTTTAAGCATTTTCAAATCATTCCTACCCCAAAACTCACCTCCGCTTACTTTAAACATTGTTCAAACAAAACGATTGTTCCCATCGTTCTTTAAACTAAACCCCAAAGTACAATCAAAAACTGTCAAGCGCTTGAGAATATTCGAGAAATTCAAAGCCAAATTTTAATTATGCTTCCCAACCGTATGCGGCATTTCTTTGACAACACGTCAGGGTATGAAGAAAGTCATTATTTCGTACTGAGACATGTTCAAGGTACAAACGTAGGTATGTACGCAAGTATTAATTAAATTACTGTAGGAAAATGTACCGAATGTAAAGCTGACGGGAATGGCAATGATGGTGATGTGAAAGGAAATTTGGAAAGAAATCTTATCATTTTAGAATTAAGGTTTATTCTAGTTCAGGTTGATGCATAAAATGTAGAATACGCTTGTATAAATCCCACTTCTGAGGCAGAGGCCATATATCTCTAAGAGGTTGTAGTGCTGGATAGGTATTTGAGAGAAATAAAACAAATATACAGATAAAAATTGCATCGCATATTACAAAATGTTAGAATTTATGATAACATACATAGTCCAGTCATTTTAGCTTAAATTAGGTAAGAATCTCGGAATTTGAGATACCCAGCTGTAACTCTGTAAATACTTGTATTAGGCCACCCTAAAAGTTGTCTCAAAACCTACATATGGTAGGGTGTGTGCAACCATAAAATTTCAAGGTCAATATATCACATACAGGGTTACTGGTTAAGTCGACCTAGATCCTTTGAGGGGTTACAGTAGACGTCATTCTTGACTGATTTTACTATGGGAACCCCTATCCCAATCCTTACCGTTTTTGAGTTATTAGGCTTTTGATTTTTTTCAAAAATATTCCACCTCTGCGTCATAAACTAGTTATTGTAAGAATTTTACGAAGTATAGGACGCTAACTGAACTTTCCAGTCATTTATTTCCCAAGATGTGAGTAATTTATCAAATATACTGGTTTCAATAGAATGAGTCTTTCGTAAGCTATCAAAAAAGTATCACTTTAGCGTCCTATACTTCGTAAAATTCTTACAATAACTAGTTTATGACGCAGAGGTGGAATATTTTTGAAAAAAATCAAAAGCCTAATAACTCAAAAACGGTAAGGATTGGGATAGGGGTTCCCATAGTAAAATCAGTCAAGAATGACGTCTACTATAACCCCTCAAAGGATCTAGGTCGACTTAACCAGGACCCCTGTATATCATAAACTGACCTTGAAATTTTATAGTTGCGTACACCCTACCATATGTAGGTTTTGAGACAACTTTTAGGGTGTCCAAATACAAGTATTTACAGACTTACAGCTGGGTATCTCGAATTCCGAGGTGAACTTACTAATTTGACTGGACTAACAAGAAATATCAGAACAGATCATAAAAATATTGTAAAGAAACCAATCGAGACAAACAAAAAGCAATTGACACAATCCATACAGCTCAAGCTATAAATCCCTTTAATATTATATTCAGAAGACAACAAGAAACTCGTGACTTTAAAACAATCTCAACAATAGCAGCTCTAGTATCAGGAGAAAGTGAAAAGTCAACAGAGTTAAATATTCAGAATGGTACATACCTCGTCCAGTCGTCGAGATCTCCTGAATGCGAGCATTCGGTAAATTTATAGCTCCAAGCAAAAAGAGGTGTCTGCCAGGAGCTGAAGTTGTTATATTTATGCTCGTGCTTGTTTGAGCAGAAAGGTTTTGTACATTTAGAGTTCCACTATCTCTTAAAGTCTATATTTCTGTAGCACGTGAAGTTAGAATGAAAGTAGGCAACAACAAATAGGAAAGGATTTTCGATTTAAACATAATAAATGATGAATTGAAAATGCTTTCCTATGAATTTGTTGTTTTGTGGTAATACAAGCCAATTCTGTTAACATTATACTTTATTAATCCTTTTGGAGATCAATGTAGATTACAGCAAAATAATTGTTTTGCGGGAAGTTTAACTTTTGAAATTCATCGCATTATACAATACAATGCAAAAATTTTAACCGTACATTCATTTGCATTATCGAGTTGTCGATTTAAATAATTGTGTGCAGTAATAAGAATTAAAATAAATATTTAACGTGCATTCCACTGATAGAAATAATTGAATTAAAAATTCAACATAGTCCAGTCTACATTTTCGAAGCGGCACGAACGAATCTCGTGAATGCTGCAGCATTTGCCAAATTTATGGCTCACAGACCAGAAGACTTGGAGCGGGGTTAAAATTTAGCTGTTTTTGAGAATATAATACTTGAATAGAACCTTTTAAGAGAGCAAGAAAAGAATAAAGAAGCATTTTTGTATAATAAAACTGTGACTGATGAAGTTTTAAGAAAAAGATAATAAGGTGAAGTATCAAAAGTCTCTAATCTTCCTTGATTTGAGAAGTGATGAATCTGCCAACTTTGACTTGTCAACACTTTATTTATGAAGTTTGCAGATTCAAAAACATTAAATAAAGAATAAGAACAGCAATATGGAATAAAGTAACAGAAATCCTTCTATAATATCCTCATCTATTGCGTTAATCTGCTTATCCTGTACAGGATGAAAGAGAGATAGAATTTGGAACTGTGGAATTAATATCCGAATTACACCTCTCCGTTTCATTCCGCAATTCCATCAAAGATGATTAGGAAAATTAATGCCATTACGAAATTGATGTTCAGATTTCGATATATCGGTTTCAGTTTGAATGTATTAGCTTCCGTTTACTGCTTTATTAGTGTCGTATTTCTAATTGGTGTCGTAATGTTTAGGTGAATTGTTACGCAATCACTAACTAACGTTGCTTCGTAAACCATTTTGATAGTAATCAGCACTTAGACTCGACAATAATGCTTTCAAATGAGAAAAAGCTTCGCGAAACATAAAAACGTTGTATCTTCATTTCAGAATCCAGGTCGGTATTATTAATTTATTCATCTTCAAGCCTCCATTTACAAATTAAAAGTACTGATATTAGACAGATGTATAAATTAGTTTCTTTGTCTAGATATTTTGAGACTGGGAGAATAACTGGCAGCTTATGAATTTCGTTTCATCTTATTTTAACGTTTTTAACTTTATACATTATGCAAAGATTGGTGTTCTCTGCGTCTTTGTCTGTTTTTCGAAAGATATTTTGTACATTTATCTGGTTCTTGAAACCTAAAGTATTACACTAATTTATCTTTTCAGTATTATTAATTTTCATTATCTGTTAATATTTCCTTGATTGTGTTAATTTATTATATGCAAGCATATTCTATTTGAAACACATTTCCTATTTGAAATCTACCTCAAAATTGAACTTCATCAGACCCATTAGAAAATCAAAGTCTATCCATCCGAACAACACACAAATCTACCACATGATAGCTCTATTTTCTACAATCGGACGCTATTCTACCAAACAATTCGACCATAAAATCCTAAATCCCGTGTTTCCTTGATTGGTTCATACAGTGTAATTCCGAGCAGACTCGCTCGTTGGCCGTTCGTAAGATAACCGCCGGTTGCATAAACTTCGTCTGTGTAGCTTTTAACAAAGATTTATACTATGTTGTCGTCCGCCGTAGATTCCTCTATGTATATTTTAAAGTTGAATGTGCTTTACGCTGTTCCTTTGTGGATTATTTCGGATATTTGTATTATCGTTCTGTTTTTGTGGGGTGAAGAGAAGTTGGGGTTTGTTAAATGTTTTGCTTTTTCTGCTGCTGCAATCATATAACCATTATAAACTTAATTGTCGTAGCTGTCTATAACTGATACCTTATGACTTGCACAGTTTCATCAACTTTTCACCGACGATCCTTTACACAGATCTGGGCAAAGATTTACTTGAGTTATCTTTTGAGTTATTTTTATGATTTTGTTTTGGTTATATTATAGTTTGTATCTAATGTTATTTAGAGCTAAATAATTTATCTTCTATTTTCAATAACAACTTTGAACTTCTACCTAATATTGGCCTTTGCAGTTTTATAAAATATCATTGTCGTTAAAATTTCGTTTCAACATTAATTTTAAGGTAGATACAATTTTGAGTATCTTCCGACTTCGCGTCATTCGGAAACCCTTTCCCTTCAAATCAGTTTACTCAATTCAGTTCACGTAATCAAATAACGTCTTGATACGAATTCCTATTGTGTTAATATCAGAAGCAGACATACATTATACTGTATGTCATAAGACCGGCCATATATTTTTGTTATCTTTCTTGGCATAACGCCATTTTTGTGAAATTCTTTCAAATGTTAAGACATGATAGGGAGTTAGTTTCCTGTGTGGAGCGAAATTAAAAATGATTATAGATTACTCGAAGCTGAGTGTGGCAATCATAGATAGACATTTAACTGCTGACTTAATATTTTCAAACACCAAACCTAATATTTCTATGATCTACAAGTATTGTTCTGGGTATTTGTTTATGTAAGTGTAAGCGCATCCACGATACAGGAAAAATTCATAAAGTGGCCAAGTTTCCAAAAAAAAATAAGGCCAGGTTCCAGTACAGTCCGCAGCTATGAGCGCACTACCTCAGCCCCCGCAAAGGGGCGGGGCAAGTCGACAGCGGTGCGGGCGGGAGGGACCGTGTGTGTATATGCCACAGCGTAGCGTAATGCAGTTAGTCAATTACGTTCGAGTGTGTCTGGATTAGATTTTCGTAAAATGATAGTCGAGATAGTTTTGATTTTACAAAGTGCATACAATGGAGTACTTTCTTAGGCAGCAGTATATTTGATATGTGCCGAGTTTGGGCTCGTTTTGTTATGATGACATCTTACCTCCGGACTTGATGGAGTAGAGGTACTGTACCTCTACCATGAGTTTTTTTTTACGTTTACGGTGCAGTAAACGTAAAACAATTTGTATGAGAATCTGTACAGCGCCTCTATTGAGTAGTAGCGGAACTAAAATCCGTACCATAAGTTGAAAACTAAAATTTACTTTACCACATTTGTTTCAGTTTACCGTAGAGAGTTTAGTTTACGTAGCGTTTTGCATACAAATCGGTACCATGAGTCACTGATTTGATAGATGTCACAGTAAATTACTGTAACTACTGTGGTTACTTCTCTCACCGATATTTTTATTGTGAGAAGTATTTTTTTATTGTTTTTCGTTTATTAAAAATGTCTGAGCGACAATATTTCACTTGGAGGATGTTTGCCGAAGGCCAAGCGGCAGATGAAAACAGATTTTATAGAGGACACGATCCGAATATGCAAAAACAAGTTGTAATGGACGGACCGGGATTCCGACAGCGCTTCCACTACAGGGACGTATTGTTGTGCACACGTGCCTTGCCTTCGCTGGTGACGCATGCACCCACGCACCCCTGAATGCGTAAGTTTTGGAAAATTACGGAAATACAATAGGGGGACCACGGACAACGGAAATAATAAAAAACACCAATTTGAAGAGTTCACTTTGAAGGCTTCGGTCTTCTTTTAGTGATGTTTCTTCTTCGGTGGCTCGACTGCGACTGAACGGAACGCAGTGCCGGCGGTCGTACCGCCTTTTATACCGCCCGTCCTTACCTTAAAGAGACACACGTATTTTGAGCCCGTTTTTCCTTGTGATTTTTACTAAGACCGAGGCCTTCGTAGCCTTTATTTTCTTATTAATTTAAACCTTAAAACTATGTATTGTACCTTTCTAGATTCCTTATTAAGTCTATTTGTATATAAAACAAACAAAATGTACCTATGTCTAAATACAAAAAATCCTAGAACATAAACTACAAAAATTACACAGGAACAAAAGTTTGATTATACAAAAAGTACAATAACTTAAAAACTACTGATCCGATTTACATGAAACAACTTGTGCAATCACTTTTATAATGAAACACACCCCTTTTAAATAATGTAATTGAAAAATAACCATAAACAAAAAAGTCACTTTTCAACTTACGTAATTATTGAAGAAATTCTAAATTATTTACAATTTCCCTTTTCAAACAACCGGTGACGTTTGTCCGGCCACAGAATATATAATAGTACCTAAAGGTACAGAAGCATTACTCCCAAAAAGAAAACAGACAAACGTAAAATCTATGCACGAGAGAATAGAGTCCATTTTTACTTGCACCCGCATCACCTACCTACTTTTATAATAGCCTAAACTAGTGTCCGACCGAAACTGATTTTTCAGCCGAAACCGAAACCGAACTTTCGGCCTTGCTCTCAGTTTCGGCCGAAACCGAAACCGAAACCGAAACTTTTTAACACAGTTAAAATTTCGATTATTTTCCGTTTACTGTTTTTTTTTAACAAATATTCACACTTAAGAAAAAGTCTTAGATACATTTTTTTTTTTTAGCGTGGTAAAATCATCAAATGAGTCCTCCAACCCCGGGCAGGGCGGGAGGGACTGTCAGACTTCTACTGACTAAAATCCACGGTGTCCTTCGATAGCCTGTTATGTTCCGAGGTTACTGTAAGGGAATAATCCCGCGACCCCGGCAGGCTTTGGCCCTCTGAGAGGGGGGCCCCGTCATTATGCTGACGCTCTTTGAGGCGCGCGTTGGACACAACGCGCCGTCGACCCGGGCATGGTCCTTGGTCGGGCAGCGAGTTGCCCTTTACTCGCTGCCCGCATGCCCGCGCCTAAGGTGGCCGGAGATCGTCTCGCGACGTCCGTCGCCGTGGGCGTCCAACACCGCGGTTGGGGCGGAGGGAGGACTCTGTCCTCTCTCACTCGCGGCGCGCCTCCTCCTTCGCGAGCATTACTGCTTCGCAGAAGGAGGCGACCGCTTCCCACTCCGTCTCGCCCCGCAGCATGGCCGCAACCAATGCCGGGCGCGAGAGGTCTCCGCCTATCGCAGCCGTGAGGACACGTCGGTGCACTGCCTAAGCTGGGCAGTCCTGCACCGTATGCTCCACCGTGTCCTCCGGGCGATCTTCGCAGTGGTTTCCTCCTTCCGCATAATCCGCATTAGACACAGGTACCTCCCGAAGCACCCGTGCCCGGTGAGGACCTGCGTCAGGCGGAAGGTAAGGACGCCATGACTTCTCTCCAGCCACTCCTCAAAGAGGGGTCTTACCGCCGCAATTGCGGCGTGCCCGGCCTTCGGTCGCGACAGTCGTTCCTTCCATACTGCCCTGAGATCGCGCCGGAGCTCTTCCCGCCGCGCCTCGACTTCTCGAGGCAGCGGGATCACGCCCCGGCGCTGCGCCTCCACGCGCCACTCATAGACGCGCAGGAGGGCAGTCGCCTCCAGATCCCAGGGCAGCAATCCGGCAAGCAGGTTGGCCGATTCGCCGGCAATCGTGCGGTATCCCCGGGTCATTCGGATAGCCATGACCCTCTGGCATGCGACCAGCTTCTGTAGTCGCGTCCGGATGCTCAGGGCCCACACAGGGCCCCCGTAGAGGGCCATGGACCGCACGACGCCGGCGTACAGCCTACGGCAGGAAACGTTTGGCCCGCTGAGATTGGGAAGTCTTAGATACATAAAAAAAAAAACATCTGGGCGTGGATGGCTATATCCTATGAGGAATATCAAAAAACCTTGAATGGCGTCTCGAGACCGATGTTGACGATCACTAAAACTGCATAATTAGATTTTAGAAAAATCAATAATCCTTGCCAGGAATCAAAACAGCTGATTTTTTTTTATTATTATTATATTCAGCTGATTCAAAAATACGAAATTACTAAAATGAAAAAAAGAGCATTAGTTCAAAGAAGAAACCGTTAACTTATATTTCGATTACAGTCACTGCCGTGACGAATACGATTGATAAGTTCTTTAAACATTAACGTACGTAACAAATATAATTTTATTATGACATGACTTACTCTTGGCAGTAAACTCAAAAGCATAACCTCAACTCACGATTAAATGGACGGTGGCTCCGCGCCCGGTGAGCAAGCACGTGGTTGCTACGAATTTTACCGAACTACGCACGAAAAGGCAGAAATACCTGAGTTTCGGCGGGGCCAAAAGTTTCGGCTATATTTTGGCCGAAACCGAAACTATGGCCGAAACTTGATTTTTTGGCCGAAACCGGCCGAAACCGAAACCGAAACCGAAATTTCGGTCGGTCACTAGCCTAAACTTCCCGTGCGCAAGCAAAAATGAACAGAATAGTGACGCGCGAGAGTTCATTTTAGTTTATCTGACGCCAACGACATTAAAAGGTTACTGTCGGTCAAGCTCAATAGGGTTGCGACTCGCGAGTTTGGGCACAGTTAGGTAGGAATACGTATTTTATGCATTGTTTAATTACATTATTAATTAACATAAATATATATCACTCCTCATTACCTCCTTATGTTCCTCAAGGAATTTTGTTTTTATCATCAGCCTATATCTTTTTCTGTTTCGTCATCGATTACTTCATATTCATATCGATTGGTAGCACAGAATGTAGGTACCTACGGCACTTTACGTGAGGAATAATATATGCACCGTGACTTTTTAGTCGCCTTACAACGGCAGCCCAGTTCATGTATCCAATGACTAAAACACGTTTCTAATATAAAATATGTATTTAAGAGATTTCTTTAAAAATAAAATAAAATAAAACCTGCGGTTTTTGTTTACATCAAATATCAAAGATTTTAAAACGTTGTCAGAAACAAAAAGGGTAGTTCCATTTCAATCCGTTCTGGTCAAGCTGTAGTCATCACTTTAAAGATCGATTGTTATCGTTTACGGCAAAATAGGTAACTAGTCCTTATCATTTCATTCATTTCATTGTCACAGGCCCCGTGTTGCGTGTCTTTGTAGGTAAGTAGGTAAAAAAAGTCGCGAAAAGAATTACGATCGCTGACCTTGAATGCGTAGTGTAGCCATTTTCTGAGTTTGAACGTGTCTAAACAATAACGTAAACATCTTCCTACTTTCTACCGATCATAATTCATCCTACTCTTAGGTGCACACAATTCAGCTTAGGTGAGTGAGAGTGATGTCAGGTTTGATATTCGTCTATTTTATTTATCTTGGTCGTCTTGTAGGCCAAATTTGTAACCTACCTAATCATGCTTATCTGATCATGATTACTAGCCGGTACTTGAATGACATTAATAAGCACACCACAAGCAGGTAGATAATTTTTTGATCATTATTAAATATGTACTACATAGGGTGAAGTACCCAATTATCAGCACTTTAAGAGTTGGTCCTAATTTAAGCCTATTTATTATTGTGAAAAATAGTTCGTTACCCGTTAAGGCAAATTCTACAGTTCTAATATTTAATAAGGAAGACGATATTAAAAGAAAAACATGGTTGAACTCTGTCAAAAATTTTTTTGACAAGTAAGAATAAAAGATGGGTCTCTCACCATTTACTAGCACCATTACCCCCAATTAACAGCACAGAGCGAGCTAATTATCAGCACCTAACTATAACTGTTAGGAATTGCATTAAAAACAATATTTCCATTCTTAAAATCTGATTTTTATTTTTATATAGTTAGTAGGTAGGTACCGGCCTGTAATATAAAACAATCACCTATAATCTTAGAAGAGAATTAGAAGATGTGATGGCAAGAGGATGATTATTACTTTTATAAAATTGTCAAAATTTTAAAAATTAAGAAACATGCACACAAGGAAGTGTACAAGTAAATAAAAAAAGGACAGGCTCTTGCCATCACATCTTCTAATTTTCTTGAATGATCTGTAGTTCTAGTAAAGAGTAAGTCTTCTTTCTTTTATTCATTATTATTTTTTCCAACGGGTATATTTGATTGTTATCTCTTTGACTGCTAAGCGAGGCTCTGGGTGGTAAATTAAGATTTTTTTATTTGGTGGATACTCTACTTTGCTCTTCGGCTTTTCTTTTCATATTAATCGGGTTTTCATTTTCAGGTGAGAATGGTATATTCGTGTTATGAATCATAATTTCGTGTTTAAATGTCTGGTGGTGATTAATAAAGGTCTCTCGTGATTTATTTTCTTTTGTCTCCTGTATATTCGTAGCTTCTGTCTCTTGTTTTAAGTATCTATTGCCTCTTTTGCTTTCTAGTTTACCTTGTTTCTGGTGGTTTCTACTGTAGTTTTATTTACTTTAGTCTCCTTTATAAGATTAGCTTCAGCCTCTTATTTTTTAGTTTTGACCGTCCCTTTTTCTTTCTTGTTAATCTTGTTTCTGGTGGTTTCTTTTGTTTTGTTTTTTTTTTCATCTTTTTTAAGAATCTGTTCTTTTTGCAAGTCTCTTGTTCTTCTTCTTTAAGTTTTTTAAATTTTAATTTGTCGAGATCATGAAATTCTAGGAAAACCAATTTATCAGCATGCTTCTGATCCAGTTATCAGCACGGTGCTAAGATTTGGATTTTGATAGTTTATACTACTTATACAAAACAAAATGAATTCTATGCATAAAATAAACACAGTTTACATTAAAAAGTATGAAATTAGTAGTTAGGTACATTTTTTCCATTTATCAGCACTAGTGCTGATAATTTGGAATTTGCAAAATTTTCGATCCCTTTATCAGCACCACGTATTTTACCAATTTATCACCATAACCTCAAATTCTACTCTTCAGATTATCCTCATGAACTATCTATAATATCAGAGAAACCGTTAGTTTCAATATAAAATATGTAAAACTTCTGATATATCATAAAATGTAAACACGTGAACTTAACGGCGATCACAAGAAACAGGCAAACACAGAAGAAACTGCTAGACACAAATGTTTGTTTACACAATTTCCGCCATTGTGTAGTCTTGGAGTATTTTTTTGCCACTATCAGGATTCCAAAAACATACATTTATTTATTTATTAGTGTGGTAACCCATATTAGTAAGTGAAAACCTTAGAATTTTACAATTTATTCGGAGTGCTGATAATTTGGTGCAGCGCTAGCGTTTGGGTTACTACCCCTAGATAAATATTCACTTTTTTCCTTACCTTTCGAAATCACGCGGTAGTGTGTGAAACGTGAGGCTCCTATCACTGTCATTATTTAAACAACCAAACGTTAAGCAATATTTTTTTTTCTTCATCTTAAATATATATTTTTTTAAACTTATGCGTAAATACAACCTAACACCATACTTAAATATTATTTAAGTAAGCGCGTGCTTAGTGGGTGGTGCGCGGCAACCGACTAAATGGCCACTACGAAGTGGCCCCCGCCAATGCTTGCAGTTTTATACCTACACTGCGGAGTGAGCCAGGCCTGGTCGGGCAGTAAAGTTTGGCGGCCAAATTAGAATTCGTGTTTTCTTGCACTAAGCAATAGAAAATAACCTTTTCATTTTGTCGTATTGCATTCATCTTACTACACTGAAATTGGCGTTTACTGTAGTCAGTATGGTTTTTACGTGACAGCAGGCCTGGCTCCCTCCGCAGTGTAGGTATAAAACTGCAAGCATTGGCGGGGACCACTTCGGAGTGGACATTTAGTCGGTTGCCGCGCGCCGCCCACTACGCACGCGCTTACTTATATAATATTTAAATTTGGTGTTTGATTGAATTTACGCATGAGTTTAAAAAAAATATATATGATGAGGAAAAAAAAAATACTGCATAACGTTTGGTTGTTTAAATAATGACAGTGATAGGAGCCTCACGTTTCACACACTACCGCGTGATTTCGAAAGGTAAGAAAAAAAGTGAATATTTATCTATGTAGTACACATTTAATAATGATCAAAAAACTATCTACCTGCTTGTGGCGTGCTTATTAATGTCATTCAAGTACCGGCTAGTAATCATGATCAGTTAAGCATGATTAGGTAGGTTACAAATTTGGCCTACAAGACGACCAAGATAAATAAAATAGACGATTATCAAACCTGACATCACTCTCACTCACCTAAGCTGAATACGGGTAGGTCGAATTATGATCGGTAGAAAGTAGGAAGATGTTTACGTTATTGTTTAGACACGTTCAAACTCAGAAAATGGCTACACTACGCATTCAAGGTCAGCGATCGTAATAGGGTAGTTTCCAGGGTCAAAATAATTACATTCTATTTAGTCCGTATTTTAGATTATAAAAAAATATTGGACACGTATTTTTTCTTTTTTCGATTAAGTTATTTTTGTAAATTTGGTACACAATAAAGAATATATAAAAAAGAACAAAGATAATAGTCTATTTAAGTTACCTGTGACGTCACTCTGAGCGAAAAATGCCACGCATCGTGACGTCACACGCAACTTTAATAGGCTATATCTTTGTCATTTTTGGTCTAATTTACAAATAAAAAAATACGTGTCCCTTATTTTTGAATAATCTAAAAGACGGACTAATTACATTTTTTTAGGCAACTAGCCTATTCTCTTCGCGACTTTTTTCCCTACTTACCTACAAAGACACGCAACACGGGGCCTGTGACAATGAAATGAATGAAATGAAAATGATAAGGACTAGTTACCTATTTTGCCGTAAACGATAACAATCGATCTTTAAAGTTATGACTACAGCTTGGCCAGAACGGATTGAAACGGAACTAATCTTTTTGTTTCTGACAACGTTTTAAAATTTTTGATATTTGATGTAAACAAAGACCGCAGGTTTGTTAGATTTATAAGTTAATTTTATAAGGAGGTAATGAGGAGTGATATATATTTATGTTAATATTAATTAACATAAATATATTTATGTAATTAAACAATACATAAAATACGTATTCCTACCTAACTGTGCCCAAACTCGCGAGTCGCAACCCTATTGAGCTTGACCGACAGTAACCTTTTAATGTCGTTGGCGTCAGATAAACTAAAATCGACGCTTGAAAGGCAAAAATTACCAAGCGACATGTAGCCAACATGTCGCTTGGTAATTTTTGCCTTTCAAGCGTCGAAATGAACTCTCGCGCGTCACTATTCAGTTCATTTTTGCTTGCGCACGGGAAGTTTAGGCTATTATAAAAGTAGGTGGGTGATGCGGGTGCAAGTAAAAATGGACTCTATTCTTTCGTGCATAGATTTTACATTTGTTTGTTTTCTTTTTGGGAGTAAGCCTTCTAAGCCTTTAGGTACTATTATATATTCTGTGGTGACAGTAAACGTAAAACCAAGTGAACGGTCAGCCAAGAAAGTGGTGTACCAGTTTTGATTTAGTTTCCCGGTCATCGAAAATTACAACAAGGTTCGTTATAAAAAGATATTACTGAAAGAGACAACATTATCATGACGTAAACCTATGTATTTAGTATTCATACGTCATATGTCACATATAAGTACATGACATTTTAACCTTTAGTATAAATGAAAAGGACATTAGTTTCTACAAAGCAATTGAAATGTTTCCAAACAAAAGTAATAAAAACTATTTAAATAGACAACCGAATTCCATTTGAAAAAGAAAACTGACAATTGACATTTTGTCAAATATATGCAAAAATCGATATATTTTCCGTGTTATTTTTCAATCAACTGCATATAAATTCATCTCAATGTCTGCCAACTTGACCATTGCCGAAAGAGCACAAATAATTGCCCAATTTAATGAGGGAAGCAGTATCAGTGCGATATCCCGGAATTTGAATATATCGAGGCGTTCTGTCGTCGTTCGTCGTGAAGGAGAGGAGGGAAGTTTGTTGGATCACAGAAGAAGTGGTCGCCGGCCTGCACTCTCCAATAACGATAGAGAATTCATGAGACGGGAATATGAAATCAATGGTTTTAAGCCCACAAAACATTTTGCGGAGATGTTCGGTGTGAGTGCCCAAACAATAAGGAATCATCTACATTACATGGGGTTGCACCACAGGCATTACGCCAAGAAAATATATTTGACGGATGCTCACAGACTTGCTCGTCTGAACTTCGCCAGAGAGCACTTAGAGTTTGATTGGTCTAATACAGTGTTTTGTGATGAAAAAACGTTTAAATCCAGTCAGCATGGACGTCTTCACCTTTGGCGATATAATTCAACACAGTATAAAGATGATCATGTAATTCCAAATAGAGAATCAGGTCGAATTTCCGTAAATATTTGGGGCTGGATGAGTGCGGATGGTGTAGGAGAATTGTGTTCTCTACCTCCTCGAGCGACGGCTGTAAATTATATCGACGTGCTTCAGAATGCAATGCTACCGACGACAGTCCGTAATGTTTACCCGGAGAACGAAGTGCCACAATTTGATTTTGTTCAAGATAATTGTTCAATTCATAATGCGAGGATCGTAAGAGCCTGGTTTCGTTCACACACTGACGTAAGGGTAATTCAGTGGCCCTCAAGATCGCCGGACCTCAACCCGATAGAAAATCTTTGGGGCCTTATGGTCCAACGATGGTCGCATCAAAATGAAAGAACCAAACAAGCTCTTATTAGTCACTGTAATTATATTTGGGAGGAAATGCGGGGAACCGATATTTGCTCACGGCTTGTTGGTTCAATGAGGTCTCGTCTTTTAGAGGTTATAGAGGGTATATGGAGTTTATAATTTTTAAAATTTTTCAATATCTTCTAAATATTATTATATATGCTATGTTTTTGTTTGTTATAAGTATTTTAAAATTGATTGTAGAAATTTAATAAAAGGATAAATCTATTTTTAGCTTGTTTTTTATTGATGTTGTAATTACAAGTTTACAGAAATTGTAGGTTTGTGGATTCGCCTTGTGCCTTTACAATTTTATGTAACTTGTTGATTACAATTCTGAATTTGTAGATACAATTTTGTCATCAAAATCTACAGCCCCCCGCCGTTGATTTTACGACGTCATTGGTTCCATCAAGTTCAAACTAAGAACAGCTGTCACGTTACAAACAGTAATAGTCGTTATCAATAATCAGATCAAAGACAGCAATAGAAGTTGTCAGATCGATCTGCAAGCGAAACTAATCTTTATCACCTATGAATCTGCAAGCGATATTCAACCTTAGGGTGGTACACCACTTTCTTGGCCGACTGTACGACTACATAGATTTATTGGAGAAATCTCATGAATACGATCCAACTTTGGTTAGCGTTTGAACTTACAACGCAATACCAAAATCAGAACAGCTGAATCGAAACCTAACCACTGTCGCAATCGAACCATAACGTTATCGTATACGTTTGCAGACGTTTTAAATTAGCGCGATTGGCCTCCTGGTGTAGGTACTCGTATTTAAGAAAAACATGAAATATATTTTTAGTAATATACGTATTTTGTAAAAACATAAAATAGCAATAATTTTAATTTTATAATACAACTAGTATTTGCGCGTTGCGCGAGCTGCAAGCAGCTCGCGGGGTCGTGTTTTGAAAAGTATTTCTTACTTAGAATTTTTTGCAGTCACCATTTTAGATTTTGACCTTACTATCGGCTTTAGCATCCTCGAAAACTATTAAAACGACTCCCATGATGAACAATTCAAAAATGATCGCAGCCGCCATCTTAGATTCTGATTTAGACTTCACTATCGGCTTAAGCACCCTCGAAAACCATGAAAACGGCATCCAATATAAAAAACATGATTTTTTGAAGTCGCCATCCTGGATTTTGATTTTGACCTCACTACCGGCTTTAGCATCCTCGAAAACCATGAAAACGACTCCCTTGATGAACAATTCAAAAATTATCGCAGCCGCCATCTTGGATTTTGATTTTAACCTTACCATCGGCTTTAGCATCCTCGAAAACCATGAAAACGACTCCCATGATGAACAATTCGAAAATGATCGCAGTCGCCATCTTGGATTTTGATTTTGACTTCACTATCAGCTTTATTACCCTCGAAAACCATGAAAACTTCATCCATGATGATATCTTTGAATTTTTTGCTGTCGCCATCTTTGATTTTGATTTTGACCTCACTATCGGCTTTAGCATCCTCGAAAACCATGAAAACGACTCCCATGATGAACAATTCGAAAATGATCGCAGTCGCCATCTTGGATTTTGATTTTGACTTCACTATCAGCTTTATTACCCTCGAAAACCATGAAAACTTCATCCATGATGATATCTTTGAATTTTTTGCTGTCGCCATCTTTGATTTTGATTTTGACCTCACTATCGGCTTTAGCATCCTCGAAAACCATGAAAACGACTCCCATGATGAACAATTCGAAAATGATCGCAGTCGCCATCTTGGATTTTGATTTTGACTTCACTATCAGCTTTATTACCCTCGAAAACCATGAAAACTTCATCCATGATGATATCTTTGAATTTTTTGCTGTCGCCATCTTTGATTTTGATTTTGACCTCACTATCGGCTTTAGCATCCTCGAAAACCATGAAAACGACTCCCATGATAAAATTCTCGCTTCGCTCGCCACCTACCCTTCGCTCAACTCGGTCTCGCAGGTTCGCTCCACTCAGGACCTACCTACCTACCTAGATAAAGTCTTGTATGCAACTGTTATAATTAGGTATTAAAACACTCATAAACAATAGTTGCATAAATAACTATTACGAATAAACTCTATTTTTAGATTGTACAAAACTTACCTTTAAAACATAGAACATGACTACAATTATATCATAAGTACAAAGAATACTTAAATTAAAACTGCTGACGACCTCTGGATTATCTGTTAAAACTACGTAACGCACACTAAGGCGCGCGGGGCCGCGAGCAACACAGGTCCGTCCTCTAGAAGCCCTCGGGCGCTACTGGCCGTACGCGCGACGTACATCAACTAATAAAGCATTATTTTAGAATTTTGTAATAAAAAAATGTGAAGGTGAAAAAATTTAAAAAAAAATATAAAGTAAAGGTAAAGTTTTATACTATAGTGTGCTTTACTTTTTTTGTTCTTTTCTTTCTTATTTTGTCATTAAAACAATGTTTAAAATGCACACATTTTAGATCAATATTGCTTTCGAATATTGTTTTTTTTGCGTCAATTCAATTTTTATTTCAATATTCTAATCAATCTGCAACCTTGAAGACTGTACATACATATTTTTTTTAGATTTTTTCGTGTTACCATTTTAATACAAATGGCAGGAGAAAACCTAATGTTTAACGTTTGCTTGAAATTGGCTGTCGGAAAATTGCTATTTCTTCTAATATTAACTATTATAACAAAATTCTAATCAATCTACGAACTAAAACAAAGTCAGATTTATGATTTTTCATTGAAATATTATGCGATTACCCTTTTAAAACAAATATCGAGGACTTGGAAAAGTACGTATTTTTGGTCAACCACCCAAATTATGTGAGCAGCCTCTTAAGGGGGATGCTCCAACCAGCCCGCGAAATTCAAATTTTCTTACGTTTTTTGCATTTTGCAGGCCAGTGACATGTTGTAACTTTATCAAAATATGAATTGTGGTAATAACAAGTATAATTTTAAATATAAAAAATATCAAAAAATTCGCTCCATCAGCTCTCACATAGAAAAGGTGCATCATGTTAAAATCTCCGAAATCTAACTACGATGCACCTTTATTTTGTGAGAGCTGATGGAGCAAATTGTTTGATATTTTTTATATTTAAAATTATACTTGTTATTACCGCAACTCATATTTTTATAAAGTTACAACATGTCACTGGCCTGCAAATTGCAAAAAACGTAAAAAAAATTGAATTTCGCGGGCTGGTTGGAGCATCCCCCTTAAGACAGAATATTAATGTACAAACCGCAACATAACGGGTACGGTTAGCCAATACAAAATCTTGACAGCATTAAAAGAAAAATGGCGAATACTGAGTAGCATAAGCTGAGACAGCTGTCAAAATGCTTCACTCTCGTCTGAACTCAGCATGGTTTCAGCCCATAATTTAGTCAGCAAAACTGAATGCTTTTGTATCGGCTAATCGTACTCAATTATAGTTCCTAGGTTTACCTATAATATTTTAAAAATAAAATGAGAAATAAATCGTGACTAACAGCTTTAGGAAGTTCATGAGTGGGGAAGGAATGTTGTTATGGTGTGTTTTAGTGAACTGAAGAAATCGATCGTCTGGAGTTTTCTATATAAATACTGACTTGAAAGGTCACCCCTTGAACGTGGGATTACAGACATATGAGTGTAATAAATATCCCATTAGTGTAATAAACATAATAGACTAGGCTCAGATCAAAGAAATAGGCAGATAGAACGCTCAGAACACGCGAGTGTCTCCACCAAAGTTAATACAAAATCAAATACACTACATTCCATAATGTTTTTTCTGTTTTTGAGAACAACTTTTACGATGGTTAAAGACACGAGACGGCCATATTTTGGCAAAAACAACAACGACGCGCAGCTTGGTACGACGCGTACCTTGGTACGGTCGCGACTTTGTATTAGACTTTGATTTTGTATTAACTTTGGTGGACCCATTCGCGTGTTCTGAGCGCTCTATCTGCCTATTCCTTTGATCTGAGAGACTAGGATAACATTTAATGAGAGTAAAACCCGTATTTCTGAACGCATACAACTCCTCAAAGTTAGAGTGCACAGGCTTGTTTTGGGTAAGCTCGCTCCATCGTAGATCGTAGATTTGTATGCTTGAGTGGAGACTGCAACAAGGCAGGTGGAGCGACGACTTGCAAAAGGTAGCCGACAGAGACTGGATGAGGAAAGCTCAAGACCGGTTACAATGGCGTGCAATCGACAAAGTTGAATCATAACCCATTTTGACAATAAATCGTTTGAATCCCTCAAATTGACAAAGATCAAAGTCGTTACCATGGGTATATATGTTTCCGCGAATGTGGACCTAATTGCTTTTGAATAAGTAAATAAGCTTAAGGTGGGTCATAATTATTCAACTTTGTGGATTGTACAGTGGAGAAACTTATCTCCAACAGTGCATGAATGCAGGCTGATGATGCAGTGGTCTTTTTCTAACGTGGTAATATGATGAAATGAGTCGTCCCACCCGGTGCAGCACGGGAGGGACTGTCAGACCTGTACTGACTACAATCCACAGTGTTATTCGATACCCCTTTATGTTCCGGAGACACGATTACATGAAAAGTCAGTCCCGCGATCCCGACAGGCTTTGGCCATCTAAGGGGGGACCCCGCGGGACTTAGGTGGTCGCGGGACTTAGGTATTCCTTTACCTTGACCCCGGAAGATAAAGGGCTATTGAAGAACACCGTGGATTTTAGTCAGTACAAGTCTGACACTAAGGGGTGGGAGAACTTATTTGATGATTTTACCAAGCTAAAAAAAAAAACTAAGGGCCCCCCTTAGTTTTTTTTTTTAGCTTGGTAAAATCATCAGCCCCGGTGGTCAAGTTCTTTGTTCAGTTGTACGAGTATATGTCTTCCGCCTGAAAGCTATTTTTATGCTATGCTATGGTCTTCCAAAACAACATTACTTACTCACACTATTTCTCATTTACAAATCGGTTAAAAAGCAACTAACCGTATTCATAATGTTGTTTGGAAATTCGCTTTCAGTTAATTTCGTTTCGTGAGTCATCCTGAAGGATTGTCTGTGGTAGCTTCATTATCTCGGTTCAGAAATGTCTTGAAATGTATCGTGTTAGAGAATTTAATGGGCCGACGGAATTTTGAACGTGGTCTCGTTTTAAATTAGGTCTTAACTGGTTATTCTGAAGTGAGAGAGAGCATTATTCTGATAAGGTAATCTTTGTGTAATAAAAACCGGCCAAGTGCGTGTCGGGCCACGCACAGTGTAGCGTTCCGTAGTTGCCCATCAAAATGCTTATGCGAACTAACTAAACTGATTCGCTGAATTTAATTTTAAAAAGAAGAATTTTCAAAATCGGTCCAGGAGTCTGAGAAATCGGGGAAAATACATAAGAAAAAAGATTACAACGAATTTAGAACCTCCTCCTTTTTTTGAATTTAGTTAAAAATAGTTGACGATAAAAACCTACCTATCCCCAAAAAACATACATATAAAAGCTGTAAAAATAAAGTTGACAAACTTACATTTGCAGTTGTCTCCAATACATTTTGTTTAAGAAAATATGATATCAAGTACATTTTATAAGTTGGTCGACTATTACCCGTAAAGGTGTAAAGCCTACTTAGTCATGATAATTTTCTTTTAAACCTCGTTATATGTACTACTATTGTGAATTTTTTCACACCCCCAAATATAACCGTTTAGCTGGTAGAGGGGGGGGACACTCGAATCGAACAAAATTTAGCACTTTAAAGCTTAACGGCGTATGGTCAAGCGAAAGCGTCGTTTGATGAGTCGGAAAAGTTGCCACGCACCGCCACCAGTAGGCGTCAGGATCGCGAAATTAACGCGATCCAAGTTTTATGAATTTCATTTCGTCAACTTCGACATTTCATAAAGTGTTCCCTTTACCCAAAATACATGTATTACTCTAGTAGAAATATTTTGATATAAGGATATCGAAACATTTACTAAAACAAAATGATAGAAATACTTATTGATGTGGATAAATATTTTGTAAATATTTTTATCATTCAAAGTCTTAAATTTATTTTTTAGCACTTTGACACAGATTTTGACGTCCCGAGATAACGAAAATAACTACTACCTATTTGGTAGAAAATGAATGATAATTGGCATACCTTAAGAAAGTGACAAAACCCAATATCGTTAAGCCCCAAACACACGCGCGCACGGGCAAGGGCATGTGCTTTGTGTTCCACGCGTTCCTGAAAGAGTGTCAGCACAATGGCAATGACGGGGCTCTCTTATAGAGGGCCTACCTGGGTCGCGGGCTAACGAATACCATGACCCCAGAACGTAAAGGGCTATTGAAAGACATCGTAAATTTTAGTAAGTATTCCGAGTCTGACAGTCCCTCCCGCCCTGCCCTGGGTAGGGCTGGTAAATTATTTTAGCACGCTAAAAAAAGCCCCAAACACACGCTCCTTTTATTAACGTGCGTTCACAAAGCTGGTTGTGTGATATCTTAATATGTTCGAGAGTGGAAAGCTAAGGGTGCTTGACACCCTGTCCTCCACCATCTGGTGTTGGTACTAATTTTTGATGCATTTTGATGTAATGACGGACACTAGAACAATTTGATGTCAGTAACCTCTTTATAATTAAATCTACATTCTATAATATCTTATCCACAGTATTTTTTTTGGGACAAGGTTGTAATAATCACTTTTCTGATAAATCGACGGTGTCCTTCAATAGCCCATTCTGTTCCGGGGTCACGGTAAGGAAATAATCCCGCGACCCCGGTAGGCTTTGGCCTTCTGAGAGGGGGGCCCCGTCAGTATGCTGACGCTCTTTGAGGCGCGCGTGGGACACAACGCGCCGTCGACCCGGGCATGGTCCATGGTCGGGCAGCGAGTTGCCCTTTACTCGCTGCCCGCATGCCCGCGCCTACGGTGGCCGGAGATCGTCTAGCGACGTCCGTCGCCGTGGGCTTCACCACCGCGGGTGGGGCGGAGGGAGGACACTGTCCTCTCTCGCTCGCGGCCCGCCTCCTCCTTCGCGACCGCTTCCCACTCCGTCTCGCCCCGCAGCATGGCCGCGACCAATGCTGTGCGCGAGAGGTCTCCGCCTATCGCAACCGTGAGGACACGTCGGTGCTCTGCCCAAGCTGGACAGTCTTGCACCGTATGCTCCACCGTGTCCTCCGGGCGATCTTCGCAGTGGTGACACCCAGGCGTTTCCTCTTTTCGCATCAGACAAAGGTACCACCCGAAACTTCCGTGTCCGGTGAGGACCTGCATCAAGCGGTAGGTCAGGACTCCATGACTTCTCTCCAGCCACTCCAAAAGCATGAACCCAGTACTGATCTTTTTTTACTCCAAAGCAATAAATAGAGCGAGAAGCAACTTGTACCGAACACGCGGTGAGACAGCAATGACCACCGATTTTTCATCATAGGCGATATTTAACTGGGTGGTGGGTGCTATGCCTTATTTGTAGTTGACAAGTAATTTTGAAGTATTCAAAATGACAACAGCAGTTTTCATTTAATTTATTTTAATTCTGTTTCTTAGAAATTGTTATAAATCTGTGACAAAACTAAATAAATAATAATAAAAGTGAAGTGCTTCTTATCCTATATCGCAATTTGATACGATTAGAAGTTGTTTTCAGTTACATATTATCTCAAAATGTTGACTGCAAATTAGAGCATTTATCATTAGTTCATGTGAAATGGTATTTAGATGCATAAAGATTAGATGGGAGGAGGATGGACACAGAGGAACCATCCGACAACAATAGTACGACATCACGATAGCATTGATATAATATCACTGTGAGTAATTTATTATATTGATGATAGGAACAATTCGTAATGTATAGAATCATACGTATTCTAACATTTCCCTTGTTTGCTCAGTAGGGGTCGTCAGGAATTTCCTGCGATGATTTTCAGTGAGTTTGGTTTATTTTATTCTTTATTTATTCATCAAAATAATGTGTTATTTAAAATAAAAAGTTTACGTGACTTATTTACAGTCATGTCCGTTTAATCACGTCCCATGTAACACAGCGGAACATAATTTTCAATAATCTATTAGCCTACGTATCATTCGTTTTTATTTTCTCGATCTTTTTATCCATTCCAATTTTATTATTACGAAAATCTGACAGCCGCGATCTGAAAAAAAGTGTCGCAGGTCTAGCCTGTAAGAGCCACGCTGGCTGACTGATTCGTCATGGAACGAAAGTGATGACACTACTTTTAAAAGGCAAAATATGAGAGGACAATAGTGAATGTGTGCTCAGAATAAAACGGCGTATGTGCCCAAACATATTGACGTCTTCTTATGAATTAAAATTTTTATTAATTGAAAAAATGTCTTTACAGAATTTAGATACTAGTATTTTATACAATTTAAAACAACATCCTTTCAAAAACTCATAGTAGTTATTCCATAAAGTCCAAAAAATAAATTAGATAGACCGAACTTTGCATTTTTTTTGTATCGAGAAAATTTAATTGAATCGTGTTTTCAACTTTGTGAGAATTTAGATCATATAGTCAATAACTATATTCCAAGTTGTAAGATCTGTAGTCCAGATATGTACGAAGAAAAGTAAAAAATAAAAACGTGGCTTAAGATTGTTGAAAAGGTATTAAAAGGAAGTTATTTATGATGTCTTTTAATGCTGTGAAAAGCTCTTTTTAATATTCAGTTTTTTTTCCATGATTCTCAAAATGTTGAGTAGTGGACTGTATTTTAATAATGGTCAAACAAGGTATTAAGAATAATCAGTATTTTTATTTACTAAACAAACAATGTAATATTTTCTCACTGAATGACAACTAGACTCACAACCTGACATCCAAAAAGAAAACGATAAAAAACCCAAAGAGGCCAGTTGCCAACATTCCCGCCCAATTTAACGTGTTTCAATAAATAAAGTTATTTTTTTTTACCTCTTTTCTCTCGAATCATTATTACTAGTTAGTATTACTACTAGATTTAGCTCGACTTCTCAAGTCTCTTTGTCACTTTCGCATTACCCAAACGACTTACGGTCAGTTCACACGGAGACGCGACGCGAAGCGACGTGACGCAACGATACTTCAGTATCTTTTCTTGTAGTAAACAAAGTCAGATTTTGAATCGCATCAAGCGGCGCCGCGCTGCGCAGCGCGAAATGTGTATCTTTTGTTTTTTAAAATAAAGTTACATTTTGAATAACTCTATTGAAATGTGCGCGCAGCGTCACGTCTCGGTCTGAGCTGACACTTAGTACTTCATGTAAATTGTAACACAATATCCACTTCTTAACCTAGCAAAGCTCGTGTTTACTCTCATATTGGTACCACGCATCTTTCAAGTAAAAGAAACTTACACGTACATACGATCCTAAATCTTCAGATCCAATCCCTCTCATTCCCCTAATCTTCCCGCCATGTCTTCTGAACCAGGGCAACGCTCAAAGCCTCCAAAACGCTCATTCATATTTAATCTTTACTAAGCCGATTTTCATTTTGGTAATCCCTGAATTCCAACGATTGTACTTGCTAGCCTAACAAGACCAGTAATTAACAATAATTTATAAGGGCTACTGAACTTATTTTGAGGTTATCTTTGAACGTAATCACTTGAACATGAGACCCTTGGAATTGAGCTTGGGGGTAGTTAATAATTCTGAACTGTACCCTTAGCATGAATTTTCAGCATTTGAGACGTAAAGTAAACTGGAACTTTGACAATTTCAAATTGACAATTTTCAAGGAAAAAATTAGTTCTTGCTTCGCACACCAGAGGCGCTGTTCCGTTTTTTCATACAAAAACGCTGTAAATACTGGAAAGACGCTGTAAAGTAAAAGAGTGAAAATTCGTGCTAAGGGTACTGATTTATCTTTAGTTTTGATGAACGCTACCTGGTAAATCAAAGTTTGGGATTATCTTAGTGCAATAGACAAGCGTCTGTGGTAAAAACTATTACAAGATGGCCTCTTTTTTATTTTTAAATTACGTAGCACACTAGGCCAAGGCAATATTAAAATGTACTAATCATATGCAACTAATAAATACTTTCGTTCCTGTATCACAAAATGAGTAGGTACCATACGACCACAAATTCAGGGGGATGCTCCAACCAGCCCGCGAAATTCAAATTTTTTTACGTTTTTTGCAATTTGCAGGCCAGTGACATGTTGTAACTTTATAAATATTTGTGTTGCGCAAATAACAACCTATGATTTTAAATATAAAAAATATCATAAAAGTCGCTCCATCAGCTCTCACATAGAAAAGGTGCATCATGTTATAAATCTCCGACCACATCTTTCCCAACTACGATGCACCTTTTCTATGTGAGAGCTGATGGAGCGAACAGTTTGACAATTTTTACCATTTAAAATTATACTTGTTATTTGCGCAACACAATATTTATAAAGCTACGACGTGTCACTGGCCTGCAAATTGCAAAAAACGTAAAAAAAATTGAATTTCGCGGGCTACATCGAAGCAATCACCTTAAATAAAGAAACAGAACCTATTTATTTCATAAATAGGCATGCAACATAATTATTTTGTGGTACCGAACCTTGACTGCTTTTAGCTTTCATACCAGTCTCATGACATAAATCTACATCTCTGAAAGAGTATCAAAATATCAATTTTCAGAGTTATTATCGCAGAATTCATTGGCCTCCGGAATCCTAAAATGTGACGAGGTAATCATGACCTCACAAACCACATTAATTTTGTATTGGTCGTGTAGTAATTTCGTTATGCAAACTTTATAATTTGGAGATCTATATACCAAAATGAATATGCAATACCATTATTTTCACTATTAGTATTTCAAATAAAAGAGCAGGATGGTTTAATTTATGAATTTATTTAGTTTAGAAAGTGCATTTCTTATACCTGTAAATGATCTAGACCAATACTGCAAAACTTCCTTTACGAAGCAGAAAACGTTTTATTGGACACGGCAAAGAAGATTGATGATAATGCACTTTCTAGTTTCTTCTTTTGAAAGACTTTGATTGAAATATAGCTTCCGAGTTCATGGTTGAGAAGAATTTGGAAGTTTTAGCAAAGTCTTTGTAATCTTGGTTATAGCTCGATTGCAGCGAAAGAAAGAGTGATAGTGATTTACTTTAATTGATTAAAATAACATCAAAATTATTAACCAAAATAAGTAATTTTAAATATCAATATTATTATATTTTATAACTGGATATCTACTTACCAGTATCATTTGAATTCAAACAATGGATATTCGTAAAAAAAATAACCAAATATCCGTCAAATGACGGATAATTGGATAGTGCTGAGCAATCGACTGCAGCTTGACTGCAGCACAGCATGTCGTTCGATTTTCTCCCGAAACAAGTATTTGTATTGCCTATAGATAGTTGTTTCGGGTCTGGCGATTTATTTATGTAAATTAAAATGTTTATAAAAGCGCCCACGATACAGGAATAATTTAAATTTAAGACCAGGAAACAATAATGGAAGTGGAATTCTTGATTTTATATAAACTAGTTCGTCCGACCATTTTCGGTCTATAAACCAAAAAGGAAGGAGAACGTAGACCGAAATCCAAATAGAATTTGGTTTTAGTTCGTCTCGTAAAAATAAATCAAATGACTTTAAAATCAGGATTCCACGTAATCTCTCTTTCTATTACCCCAAAGACTTCCCGGTCCGTTCTAAAATAAACCTTGGATTTATTACACTAAGAATCAAAACGGCTCTACATGACACCGATTCAATTTAATTCCAAGGGAAATGCTTAATCGCAAACAAGTCCCTATTTTATAGACGATAAAGTTCAACTTTGAATATTTTGGTTTAAATTTTATTATTCTTGAGTACATATTTTTGGTGAATTACCTGATCTTTTATACAGTCAATAAAATTTTCCTAGTTTATATTAAAGAGGCATAAACATTATGTTTATAATAAAGTTTAAGGATATGTTTATCTCAAGATAACACTTAGAAAGTTTTATTTAGAATTGGTGGCTTTTTTCGGCAGTGGAAAAAATAAACGTAATGCTACCCGGACGTAGAGCAGAAGGGGTGCGAGATTCCGACTCGCTAGAAGTCAACCCTCTCCCTTTGCTTGTCATTTGCGATTCATGGGGCACGATGCGTTTTAATACATTTCCGTGACCATGGCCGGCGTATTAACCCTTCAGGTCGCCAGTTTCATGAGGTGTATGTGGAACAAGACGCACGGACGACGCCAAAACCACGCCAAGAATTGATTGTTTAAAAATATCTTTTAAAGCAGACATTAAAATTAAAATGATGGGCTCAAAATACGAAGAGCTCAAAGAGGATGTCTCAACAAATGTCAAATTTTATTCACATTATCGCCCATACTTTTCCTAAATTGCGATAACAACACACATTACTGAGACTCAGAACGAGGTAAATGCAAAATAAAAAGTAAGTCTAACAAGAAATATGTACCGAGGATCCCCAAGTTATATATGGTGCTTAGTTACGTTCTTTGACGGAGAAAACGTTAGGTGAAAAAAAGAAAGTATAAAAGAGTTTATTTGGGAAGATACAGGGTGTTACTCTGTTATAACGGCGTTGTTCGGTCGTTAGTGAGATCCCACCGCGCGATATGTATAACGTAAATAAAATTACTTAAACATAACAGAGTTCTGTTTTTATACAATAGACAAAAAACTTGCGAAACATTATTAAAGTAAATAAATAATGTTTTTACTTCTAAAATACTAGAATTTGTAAGCGGATTCGCCTACGTTTAAATCGAAAATCATTCGCCGCGCCGGGTAGAAGTAATACCGGGATTAAACGGTACTTCATGTGTTATACCAGAGTATGCTCAAACTTCATATCGTCAATTATATGTCAGCTAACTGACGGGGACGGGTAGTCGCGCCCGCGACGCGTCTCTTCTGTATGTTTTACGTCGCAACCCTTCTGTACATTTTGTATGAAAGAGACGCCGAAGAGACATTATGTCTCCGCCCCGTCTGCGTCTAACATCTTTTCTATGTGGCCCACGCCTACTATGGCCGGTTTTGTTTATCTAATATCTTTAAACGAGCAATTCTTGTATATTTATATATAATCAGGATCTCGGAAACGGCTCCAAGGATTTTCATGAATGTTACAGATTAGGGGTTTTTCGGCTCAAGGAATCGATTTATTAAGATCCCAGGTTCGAGAAAAGCTCGGTTCCCAAGATATAGACATTTTAAAAACCGAGCGAAGCTCGGTCAACCAGATATTCACTTTTGTTCTCTGTTGGATCACTTCATTACGACTTTGATCTCGCAGAAAATCGCAAAGCATAGGCCTTTCCATTCCACTCACCAAGTAAGTTTTTTGTGAACCAGCCGTATCATGGGTGTGAGTGTACCTTTTGATTTTTCGCTAACTAATAAGTAATGCTAGCGTACCTTTACGTCATACTACCAAAATAATACTGATTTAGTTAAGACGCAGCATTTTTGTTTTTCTTCGCATTACCCTCCTTCTAACTTCCCCACAAAACTATCTATCGTTTCTCTTTGATGTTATTATTTGTGTTTATCCTTATACTGCTTACCGATCTTCCACAAAGCTAGTAGCCAGAAAAAAAAAACGGTACTGCCAAAATACGTCCGAATTTTCCGTAAGTGAACTATTGAAACAAAACACTATCCGGGTCGCTTTTATCTAAGTTCTACTGGATTGATTTATAGAGGTACATTGTATTGTGGCTTATCCTTCTTTATCCGGTAATTAAGTCGGAATTTGACCGTAATCTGGGTACTAAGGAGTCAACCTGTCTGTTAGCTAGAATTGTAATGACATTGGAAACGGCAAAACAAAGAATGGTGTTTGATTTTATTTTGGGATTTAGTAGTGTGTTTTCGTCAAAATTTTACAATGTTACTTAATTGAAACTTAGTTTTTTAACTGCCACTACTAAACACATTTTTTTTGTGGAAATTCTACAATTTACCTATTTGAAACTTAGTTTTTTACTGCCACTACAAACTATCAAATATTTTATAGACAATTTAATGAATGGTTTATTAAATGGATTGCTTAGTTTGTTAAATTTTATGTATTAATGCAAATCCATTTAAATACGAGTAGAAGTAACTTTGTGTAAATATTTCATTCTAAACAAGAAACAAAACCTGCTGTTTGAATTCGGTAAAATTTTTGATTAATAATTTCCTTGACTTCTGTTGCTATTATTTCTACTTCAATAAATAAGACAGGCTTTTACGGCAGTCGAAATTTGAAAACTCCCTCCATACTTTTATTTTAAATATAATCATGACTTCTAACAACAATCCAAAAATAAAACAACAAGAAAGAAACAGCAACAACCAAACTCTTTTTCACATTAAAATCATAAACTGAACAACTACAAATTATAAAGTTTGAGCATCATAAATATTTCTTCAAAATAACTTTGATTATTATCATAATTTTGAGTTGGTTAATGGTTTCTAAACCGGAAATACCTGTTAATGAACAGGGGGAAACTCATTGTTAGGTATCTGTTTTAAAATTAACAATTAAATAATAAGTTTAAATGGTAAAAGCTGCAAAATAAATGAGTTTCTTTGAAATAACTTTGAAATCGGTAAACAGATGCTAAAGCAATCCCTTCAGCAT
This sequence comes from Agrotis segetum, assembly GCA_036375495.1. Taxonomy (NCBI): domain Eukaryota; kingdom Metazoa; phylum Arthropoda; class Insecta; order Lepidoptera; family Noctuidae; genus Agrotis; species Agrotis segetum. The sequence continues at coordinate 3,848,526 of JAQSVV010000175.1, read as the reverse complement.
CTGTTTGCAACATTACATTGTCTTTATAATAAAGGTATCAACGAACAAAATTTCAAATCATGCTTTGAAAATAAATTTGCTAGTTTCGGCTTCATTAAGAGTTCTCTTTGTTGAACGACTTGTTTTTTACAACGTGTTTAATAATTGAAAAATGGTTGTTGTTGTTTTTCAACCTCGTTGACAAAAACAGAAGAATATAATGAAGGTGACATGTCTTCGAAGCTTTATGTGCTTAATGCCTGATAGGAGTTGGGTATCACTAGTAAAATTTTATTGAATGTCCGTTTCTTTTTACTCCAGCAATTATTTAAAATGAAAACCAAATCCTCTTATTATCTGCATAAAATGCTGTTTTGACAGCAATTCTATGTAGGGTTAAATAAACAAAAACTTATGCACAATACTCTATATTACTGTCAGTAACCAATCCACAAACCCAATTCCATTTAACCACAAACCCCACACGAACAACCAACCAAATATTCAAACACAAACGTTCTAAAATCAACTACATTTACATCCCCAGAGACACACTGTGCAAGCAAAACTACAATAACGATATTTCCTAGACACACCACTACCTGCACCCCCCTGCAATGGTACTTAAGCCGTATGTGACTTCATTCAGTATTGAATCTGCTAAAAGCTCTGCTCATGAGGGAACTCAAGCGCGAAAGGCTAAGGTATAGTGTATCCTAGATACTAACGCAACGATGTCAATGAGTTTGTATGATCTTGATGATGAACAAAAGATATTTTTACTTAAGGTATGGATTATGAAAATCAAATGTATTTGGATTTTGAAATATTTTTAATTATTTGCATATTCGTCCATGCGGTAACATTAAAAACTAGCAATTATTACATGACTATAATAGTACTGGTTACAGTAGTCCCAGTGATAGTTCCTATTGTGATACCAAATAGTACACTGATGTGTTATATTGGCAAATAATATTGATGTTTAAAACTCCCTCATTTTTAATTACCAATTATTTCAAGTCAGTGCACTGCTGAACTATATCACGGTAATAATATCTACAGTATTTGATCTTCATACAAACGGACGAAACGCGAGCTATACCACGTGACTCGATGTCGGGGCGCGCTCGGGGCGCTGACAGTCACGGCCGTACCGTAGTGATGAACGGACGGTGCGTTGTTTTTTTAACAAAATCAGTTCATGGACATAATTTAATATGACGAGTAGGAAATATTGTGCTGTTTTTTTTAATGTATGAATTCGTCAATAACGTATCCAGTCATAAGTTTTTTTTAAATACCTGTAAACTCTGAAAAGTACTGACTATAAAATAATTGGCAGGTAGGTACATAATGTATATTTTAAATACTTTTTAATGGATAAATATTTTCTATTATCTCACGAAAAAAAGGGTATTTGGATTAATAAATACAGTGAATATACTAAAGGAAAGTTACTGAAACGAGTGAAATAGGTAAGTTATAGGCAGTTCTGAATGAATCATGATACGGGTAGGTACTTACGCTTGTGTTAAAATCCTTCCTATTCAATATACAAAGTATTTTATTTGTTTACTGATATAAGAAAAGTATATTTACAATCACAAAACTAAATAGATACAGAAAGTAGGCAAATGTAATTAAAATGCTGGAGACGGGCGTCGGATCGAACAGCCCTAGCGCATGTTTACGTACCGCGCGGCTGTAGGTATTTATTTCTATCATGCGGCCGAGATCCACTACTGTCCATATTTATACTGTGACTATATTCAGCTCGTTCAATCATTCGCATCCACTTCTATCCATAAATTAAGTACCCGATAAAAAGACCCAGACCATTGCGTACCAGTAATTTAATTATTATCTGCAATTGTGAGTACCTATTCATAAGCCATCAAAAATATGTCCGTTTTAGAATAAAAAATAACTTATTTTTTGTTTAAGAAAACAAATAGATAAACAAACAACATTAGGAACGTTGAGAATGCATTTGACAGATTTGACTGTACTTTAACACGTTCATTGTCCATAACCCACCTGTGGGTCATTGGGCAACTCGCTGCTCGACCATGGGCCATGCCCGGGTCAACGTCGAGTTGTGTCCCAAGCGCGCCTCAAAAAGCGTCAGCTTAATCACGGGGCGGGCTCTCAGAGGGCCAAAGCCTGCCGGGGTCGCGGGATTATTTCCTTACCGTGACTCCGGAACATAAAGGGCTATTGAAGGACACCGTGGATTTTAGTCAGTGCAAGTTTGACAGTCCCTTCCGCCCTGCCAGGGTTGGGAAGACTCATTTGATGATTTTACGACGCTAAAAAAAAAACTGTGGGTCATTTTGGGGTTGGAATAAGACGTCCATGCCTCACATGTGGGTCACTTGAAACTAATATTAGCAATAAAGTTTAATATAAACTATAAACACCAAAAACAACCTTTAAGCGTCACAAAATACTGTTTTGTGTGCATTTACGTTACGAAAGAACCATAATGAAACATGTTGGGCCTAGCACTTGTAGTAACTAAGTTTCATACAAACTATCCACCCAAAAACAAACCCTTATGGTCGAATTTTACAAAATCCAGATTTTGGAAATATCATCATAGTACAACCCCTTTGGTCCGAATTTCGCAGAATCCATTCTTAGAGCTCACACAAAATCATAAGGAGGGCTTATTCCAAATTTTAAGCTTCTAAACATGTTTTTGTGAAATTTTGTTCAGGAAAACAAAAGAACAAACAGACTTAGCTATTATTGTAAACATCCACCACATTGAAATAATAAAAAGAGTGCGACTTGGTATTCAACAGTATGTATTGGGACTCATTTTGAGTGTTTGATATTGATTAATTTTGTAACAAAAATGTTAAAAGTGCTAAGGGCTTTGTGTACGCGACCAACGCGCGCTGTTCGCAACGTCGACGTATGTACTAGCTCTTAAAATAATGTAATTGATCTCTTGAATGAATAAACAAGTTTAAATAGATAAAGACAATATTTATTTTAATAAACATCCCCACATTTTGGAAAGTAGTGAAGAAGCCCAAATGAGAAGTAGCCCAAATGAGAATTAGCCCAAATGAGAAGTAGCCCAAATGAGAAGTAGCCCAAATGAGAATTAGCCAAATGAGAAGTAGCCCAAATGAGAATTAGCCCAAATGGTGTTAGCCCAAATGCGAATTAGCCCAAATGAGAAGTAGTCCATTGTGCGAGTCGGTTGCCCAAAGCGACGCAATTAGCCCAAATGCGCCTAAACCTTAGTTATCACTAGTAAAAATTTATTAAATATCCGTTTTTTTTTACTCCAGCAATGATTTAAAATGAAAACCAAGTAATCTTATTATCTGCATAAAATGCTGTTTCGACAGCAATTCTATATAAAGGTTAAATAAACAAAAACTTATACACAATACTCTATTTACTGCCAGTAAGTCCACAAACCCAATTATTTAAACACAAACCCCAAGAACATTTCAATCCAAATATTCAAACACAAATGTTATAAAATGAACTACATTTACATTTTTCCTAGCAAAACTACAATAACGGGATATTTCCTAGACACACCACTACCTACCCCCTGCAATGGTACTTTATGTGACTTCATTCACTGGAATCTGCTAAAAGCTCTGCTCATGAGGGAACTCAAGCCGAGGCTAATTATTAAATACTACGCAACGATCTAATGAGTTTGTATGATCTTGATGATCAACAAAAGATACTTAATGGATTGTGAAAATCAAATGTATTTGGATTTTGTAATATTTAATATTTGCATATTCGTCTATGCGGTAACATTAAAAACTAGCAATTATCACTATAGTACTGGTTACAGTAGTCCCAGTGATAAATGCTATTATGATACCAAATAGTACACAGATTGTTTATATTGGCAAATAATTATTAATGTCTAAAACTCCCACATTTTTAATTTTCAATTATTTCAAGTCAGTGCACTGCTCAACTGTATTCAGCTCGTTCAATCATTCGCATCCACTTCTATCCATAAATTAAGTACCCGATAAAAAGACCCAGACCATTGCGTACCAGTAATTTAATTATCATCTAAAGTTATGAGTGTTCATAAACCATCAAAAACATATACAACATAGAATTTAAAAAAAAAAACTTATTTTTCGTTTAAGAAAACAAATAGAAATAAAACAATATTATGAACGTTGAGAATGCCTTTGACGATTTGAATGTACTTTAACACGTTCACCATTACCCACCTCTGGGTAATTTTGGGGTTGGAATAAGACGTCCATGCCACACATGTGGGTCACTGAATTATCTGCTTCTACGTACGAGACATAAGGCCCAAACTCCACCAAAGCTGTGCAAGTCGAGACGTGTTTAAAACAACCAATAGAATTGCGTTGCGGAGTGGAGCTGTGTCAATAACGCAATCCATTGGTTGTTCATAACACGTCTCGACTCCGCACAGCTCAACACAGCTTTGGTGGAGTCTCGGCCTAATACATGTGGGTCACTCTGTTAATACTTTTATTTAATGATACTCACGTATAAGTCATATTTAGAACTTTACAGTTCCAACAAATCTTTCTCTATTTTTCCAGTTCTTTGCCATTCTTATCTTCTATTTCTGTTGTTCCAGGGGTGGTGTTAGCCTAAGATGGTGTTGGCGTTGGTGGTCGGAGTTCTGTGCGTGTGGGGCCGCATGAGCGACGCAAACCCTGAAGCGAAGCGGCTGTATGACGATCTGCTCTCCAACTACAACCGTCTGATCCGGCCCGTCGGCAACAATTCTGATCGACTCACGGTCAAGATGGGACTTAGGCTCAGTCAGCTCATCGACGTTGTAAGTACAATAATTATTTTAAAACAGAAGAAAGGAGGTGTTAATTTTTTCCCTACATTTAAGGCCCAGCCGTGTACCTCAAGGACAAAAATACGAAATTATAAAAATATATTTGGAAATTGGAAGTATTTATTTGGGCATTTGTTTGCCATAAGAAATTGTAGGATCCAAAAGGTTAAAACTTGCAACCCAAGAATTGATTTACTCTAGCAACGTCATACGTCTATGACATGATCATTTCGTTACTTCATTTATAAACGTGTGAAAACCCAAAAATTACTATACAAGAATTTCATTTAGTTTTTCAAATAAGTTATAATTACTAGTACACATGTTTTAATAATCATGGGAACAAGTTTAAAAAAAAATGCATTTATTTCACATTTCGTATTATTTTTTGCGTTTGGTTATCTGCCGGCCAAAAGCCAGGGTTCCCGACCTAGTCCGATAGTTTTTTTTCTATTGTTGTTGATATTCATTACTGTCAAAAAGCTGTCAAATAATGAAACATCGATGTCATATTTTGACGTGATTTTGACAGATGAAACAGATTGACAGCCGTAAACGCTGTCATAAACGTTTCTTTGAACGCAGTTCCATTGCGAAGTAGTGTTTTTTTAAATACTTTTATTTCTTTTTCTATCTAGTATTGAATGATTTTAAATACTGCTAATAATATAATAATACTAATTATTGGAAGGGATTTTAATAATAATTTGTACCTCGGTACATGGTTGGGCCGAAAATATAACACCTCCTTTCTATCCTTTACAGTAAGATGTTATAGTGGATCTATTTTTTTCCTACAAAATCGGGAACGAGATGGCACTAGACAACTTGTATAGTTCTGTCTTTTTTCCACACTAGAATCACTATCGATATAATATATGATGGTACTCCACCAGCTCCATAAAACTCAACTAATTGCATAGATAACATTGCTAAGAGAAGATACTAAATTCCGAGTAAAGTCACATTAAAAACTCTAAAATTTACCTTTAACTGAACAAAAAAATTTAACTGAACCAAAAAATCTTCAATTACCCTCAATCCTTTGCAATTTAATTTAATTTATAATTCGTTCACGTTTCCCGCTATATTATTTCGGAATGAGATAGCGGGCTTATCCGGACATGTTCGTCAAATCCTTTCATTTAAAACAGGCTTAGCTGCACTATCGTGTTTCGTTTCAATTCTACTGCAATGTGTTCGTTATTTTAAAAGGAAAATTTTATTATAGAAATAGTTTTTGGTATAGGATACATTAAAAAAAAATTTAATGGTATAATTATGGTACGAATGAAATACTTTGAGTATTTATAATTTGTTACAATATTTTTTTTAATGCATAAATAAGTGGACAACCCATTTATTCATCTTTTTGGGTAACCGGAAAATCGAATATTTATTTTTGTGAGATATTTTACTGAAATAAAAAAAAACAAAAAATATATTTGCACATCAATTAATTATTAGGTGTTATGAAGCATACACCTTAAAGCCAAAAATAACCATCGATTTACTTTTCATGACATTAATGAGATTTTTTAAGCTTTCTCTTTTATAAAAAACTTTCAACTGAAACAACGAAATAATTTAAAAACTTTTATTTTTATTTTTATGTCGCAATGTTGCATGCGGCATGATCACGAATGAACAAAAATATGAAAATAGTTAAAACTCTAAACAAATGAAAACGCGCTAAATATATGTATGCCGTTTTAAAATGATAGTGAACTTTCAACATAGTTAAAGAAAAAAAAAAAAAATGTATATTTGGAAATTAGAAGGATACGTGGGATGCCTTTGCCCATACAAATGGCTAATTAAAAAAAAACAGAATTGAGTAGATACTGTACAAACACGTTATGTATTTTCATAATTTCTGCTCTTTTCACGTAGGTATCGGAACATGTTTGGCGACAGATTTTCATTTAGTTCCCGTAACTTTTGTTCACTGAAAGTTATAACGTTTGAGGAAAACTAGTTCAACGAAAATTTGTTTATATTCGGTTTTCGAGTTTCATAAACGGGTATTAACTTTATGTGGTTAGCAAATTCCTACATGATAGTTTTTTTTTCGAAACCTTCTGCTCTTTGATACTCGGATGTTTTTGTTCAGGAACGCGTCACTCTTTATTTAAAGTGTTTTTTTTTTTGCGATCAAACGCGTGTTCGTAATTTTTTTATTATCGAAATTATTCTTCTGTATCGTGAGTGCGTTTACAAACACTGAAACCTACATAAATGGAAATCAGTCAAGTCAGTACAAAGCAGTGAACTAGCAGGGCTATTAGCTAACTTGATAGTCACTGACAAGCGGTTGTCCACTGAACTTGGATGTCTTGATACCTGTTTTGACGCTAAGTTGAGGAGTGGAGTGCTTCAAGAGCGTTAGAATAGTTGATTTTATTTTATATATTATATTGAACATTTACATTTATCAGTTTCATTGCAAATGCAATACAAAATTTACCAACAAATTTAAGGCCATCCAAATATTTGTTCCGTGCGGAAATCGTCGGTAGTCGGCCATAGTTTTTCTTTTCAAATCTCTTCACAAAAACCAATTATTTAGAACCAATATTTAAATACTTAATTGGTAGACATTGTGAGAGCCTCCCAAAGGAAATTCTCACTAAAACTAATACCAAAACTAGTACTATTCAATAACAAATCAATCTATTTAAACCATTCTAATGTATAAATTCCAGAACAACATAATTCCATTCCAACAAATTTCGATTCTATCATCTAGTTTCTATTTAACTTGGCTGTTGACACATGACCAGAACTCATTGGACTAAGCCACAGCAATTTAAATTGAACGTGGCAACGAAATGCATTTATTGATTATACTAATGGAAAGTGTGGAAGTTTTCACGGATGTGTATTGTTGCAGTTTTGATTATAAGTTGGGTCTATTATTTTGGCTCTTAGAGTACAATGCATTGGTAAGAATGACTGACCATAAAACATAAACATCTGTTGAACACTTGTCTAAAAAAAGTGTGTCCTCTCTGAGAAAAGTATTTGGTCATCGTAGACTATGACCAAATACCCAGATGGTTCTTCGAAATTCGGGTAGGTATTTGGACATGCCAGTTTAGTTATTAATTGTAAATATTTGTAAACACGTGGGTACCATTAATGTTTTAGTTTTTTCCATTGAATATGTTCAGTTTTATCTCAAATTACAATAAAACACTACTCAATCATACGTCTTGCGTCTCAAAAAATAAAGATGTAACCGATGAGAGGCAATTTATTTCAATAAATAATCTCTGGGAGTACAATAAAAATATTATTGTTTAGATTCCGTAGACTATAGCTCAAGTTTCTTTTGAATAAAGTTCGGAATCAAATAAAAACAAACCTCTTTTACTTGAAGTGGTATCGTGTAAAATTACAGGGATAACAAGAATATAACTATGTGTTTGAGTATCTACTGCCTATATAAGATATTATTTTTCGGAAGAAAAATGCTTATGATAATTTTAGGCCTTAGAAGTAGGTAAATATAATAAATCATGATACAATAATTATTATTGATACATATCTTACTGACGATAAATAAGCAATTGGGTTATCAATTTACTCGTATCAGTCTCTAGATGTGCATGCTACTGCGCGTAGCATGGCGATTCTATCTCTATTCTACCAAGAAAAGACAAAGTTATATCATCGTTATTTCTACACAAATCGAATATTTTTTGCACAAGTGTGACACCATTCTTACACTATTGAAGGAAAGAACGTTTATTTTCCATATTTTTTACATCAACATGCTTAAAATGCTTTCATTATTTCTACGTTCTGTCATTTTTTCTATTCTTGCGTCGACAAAACCCCTTTCTACGGCGCCCGCCATTCTACGCCTGCTGGGGTCCCATTTGACGTGAAATCAAAACATATACATGAAAGTGAAAATCTGATTCAAACATAATACTGATAAATGCTTCATTCACACTTTCTCCTAAAAAAATAACACACAGTAAACAGGAATAAGCTTACAAAAAGAGCTTCTAATGATACCAATACACTTAGCGATATACTTGCGCAAGTCTAGACTTGCTCAAACACAGTATAGTGACAAAGTAATGCCGGCTAATTTTCGCAAGTATCTTCTCACACACTTAAGATCGCCCGCGCCTTTGGAGCATACGTAAAAGACGTTACATTCTAAAGCGGATACCCGTGTTCACGGCTGGGATGTAAAGATTGAAAAAAAATATATTGGTTGAATGTATATTCATGTACAGACAATGTGGGAAGCGGTCATTTTCGTATGACAAATAGTTGCTGTAAAAAAGGATTTAACAACACGCTATTTTGTTCAAATAACATGCTCCTCCTTCTAAACGGCTTCTTTTAGCCGCAGTGGTGTTTTTTTCAACGGTGTTAAAACGTACTACAATGTGAGTAGCGCCATGTAGGCGCAGGCAATATTTTACAAAGAAAGGGAAAATTGAGATTTCCACATATAACCATGCCGGGCGAAGGCGCGTTGTTGCAGCGTTTCGCCTAGCTGCATAGTCAGATATCATTTTGAGGTATCGCCCCTAGGGACATATTAAGCCTGTGCGGTGAAGATATGAAAATGTGCGTTTAGCTCCGTCTGGATGTTCAAGGTCATTGAGGGTACTATGCGCCTTAACAGTGTACTTGCGTAATTCTCAACTTGCGCGGTAGTCTGTCAGTAGTATACGGTAGTCATATACCTAGCGATATACTTTATCGCTAGGACTACCGTAAGCAAATAGTACTTCAATGCAACTTACATTACCTGTTTCGGCTAGATTGCATTCCTTTTTCAAACAAGTAAAGCCAGCTCTACACTGATTGCGCCTTACTTTCAAAGGTATCACTCTGATTGGCCCGTTTTTTTTTTACTTCTAACATTCTAGAATCTCGTTTGAATGTTTTAAACGTTTAACGGAATTTTATGATTACGAAGAAGAATTCGTTTGAGATCTTCGTAAATAAAAATGCTCGCTATTTCTACTGTTCCTTGGAAATTGTGTTTATAAATTATTTAATAAAATATGCCTTGGGCTGTTTCAGTGAAGTTATGGCAAGGAATATTGATAGCCATATTGCTTTTACGGTAGAAGTCACAAATAATATCGTAACTTTTCTTTCTAATTTATTACTTACGTTGTTGGTACTTAAATAAAATGATGAAAACAATCGAGATAACCATGATAATATTGGTAAATTTATAACAAAAATGATTTATAGCTCCGCTCATCTCAATAAGCACGACGAAAGAACTTTACATCTAATTTTAAACATTCCTAATAACCGTCTTTTTTCTGTACATTAAAGAACAGATCCCCTGATTCGTCAATTTGAATATCGATAAAAACGGAGCTGCGATATTCCGATTTTAAAATTCATCACGTTTTCCCCCCTTTTCTTGCCGTCTTCGGGGCGCACTTTTTATGTTTTTCTTTTTCTTTAAACGCATAGTAACAGTTACTTTAGTTTCGTTATGCCTTATAGTGTATTCAAAAAATAAATACTTACTTTACTTTAGTTGTAAGTACAAATTTTTGACTACATACTTTTGAATATTGCATCTGATATAATTTTCTCGGTTATAACGACAATCTATGTTTTTGTCCGGAAAAAATTCAAGCGTTTTCTTTATTAAAGCACCATTTTAGCCACTGAAAGGAAAGAAATAGGTTTATCGAGGAAAAAATATTATCATTGTTATACTATTATCAACTACAAATTACGCAACGCGCCACTTAAAAACTTGCCTGGTTTAAACCCTAACAACTCTTTCTTGCTAAATAAGGCTTATTTTTCTTTACATTTTTTCCCTAGATTCCAAACTCCTCTTTGATTATACAGATTTGCCATAAACACGACGAAATAAAACTGTATGTAAAGTAACTACCATTATCTCGACATACACACAAACATTACACTACATGGAAGCGAAAAGTAAACACCATAAATATGTAAATAAGTGGTGCTCGTTACAAAGCAAACAGAAATAAAAACAAGAGATGTAAGTTACGAGATTTTCTTAACAAAGGCGAGGACGATTTAGTTTTAAGCACTGCGCCAATTATATTTTAGTACTGCTGGCCGGTCAGTGGGCTATGAGATAAGCGTTTTAATGCAAAAAAACTGGTTATCTCTTATCGTTACTTGTGTTTTTTTTTTCTTGATATGAAATTTCTTAGATAATCATTGGAAACACGACACTATTTTTTTTTAAATAGCACGTTTTAAATAAAGCTAGAGAGGCTTCCGCTCAGTGATTAGACGACAGTAGGTAGAATACTATCTACTGTCTGATTAGATGACAGTAGGTAGAATACTACCTACCTGATAGTGGTATAAATAATTAGACGGGAAATCTATTCAGTAATAACCGTCGATTATAATCTGTTTAATTATTTGACCATAAACTTACAAATATTACGGAAGTACAAAATGATCACTTGAATTCATATTTCTTATAAGTTCCCAAATCCCTGCCTTCTTTATTGACATTATCTCTCTCACTTGGTACCTATTTTAATCTTGTTGTTATTTAATCGCTGTCCGCTATCTCTCCCGCTATTTTAATGGCCTCATAATACTCGTACCACCCCACATTTCCTCATGACTGCTGAAAGCGGGACATTTGTGTAATTACACCCGAATGTGCTGAATTTACGCGTCGCCTGTAAAAGTGACCGGACACAGGTTACTGCACTTATTATATTCATGTTGAAGTCGTTATGAGATGGAAAAGCTCTGCATTTAATTTCAGGCATCATTAGCATTGCGAAGGTATTTTTGATGAGTATTTATCTATCTAAAAGCCGATTACGAAGTACGTATATGCGCCTTAAGTACGTAGTAAACACCGCACTCTTACGTGCAAAGCTTTTTGAAAATACTTTCAGTGTATTCAAAGCTAAGGAGTGGAATTCACTGCCAGACTCTGTACTTCCTGATATTGTCAAAAGTGAATAGGTTACTCCTTGGTAACCGTGCTTCACCATGTAAAACGTAAGCCATTTAAATTTGAAAATAAATCGTATTTATTAAATGTTAAAAATCTCGTCGTAATAACTTTTTAGAGACAATATTAAAAAAAAAATAAGCAGAACAAAAATGAATACAATGGTCAACTACAGGAAGAAATTCAAAGTGTGGGCTGCACTTAAAAAAATGGCCAAAAGCTATTGCCTATATATTATAAACCTAAATACAACAATCTGAAGAAAAAAAATTAAACAGTGTAATTCTACCTAATTATTTAAACCATTTGTTAAGAGTTTGAAAGATTTTGCTATCCATCCCCAAGTTTTAAAACATGGAGTGCGTATTTTTAGAAAGGATCACTCTCTTTTATTACGTTACATTAACGTTATATTTAAAGGAACCACGTATTGTAGCAATACAATACAAAATTCACCAAACAAGTAACTTAAACACTAAACCTTAAAACATCGCAAACAAAGCCCATTCTTTCCTCTAACTTCGATAAAATGTAGCACCTTAATAAAGGGGGTGCATCATAAACTACCTTCGAATAGCGCCTGAATAAGAGATCTGCTTTAAGAGAAGTGCATGCATTACTATTCAGGGAACTTAGCACGGTGCAATGAGTGGAAAATAGTGGCGGTGTCGACCGTATATGCTGGGGATTTTATTACTAATTTTGTATTCTTTTTTTAATTTTTTAATGTGTGAGATGGGTTTGCTCTTGACCTTATGGTAGCCATACACCATACTGCCTATTTGTCAATTCGGCATAGCTGAAGTTGCTCAAATAGAATTGAACGTTTATGGGGGTGGAATGCCAATTTGATCCGCATGACATGCCAATTTTGATAATTCATCAAATCGTTTTTGACACAACGTCAGAATCGGCAGCAGTGATGCAAGCAACTTCATAGATAGTTAGCTATTTTATAAAGTTGCTAGAAAAAAAGCTAAAAAGTGTAACGTGGCTAAACTTTTTAGCTACTTTTACAAAGACGGTTTCCACATTATGGCGATTATAATTCTCGTAAACAACAGGGATAATACAAAGAGTTGACCATAGGACAACTTTGCATACCCGAAAGGAACAGCTCGTCAAAAAACGGGATTTTCCCTAGAAGACTGATTTATCTAAGTATTATACTAACTGAAAATTGATGATATCGAGAAAATCTTGTACATAGAAAGAACGCCATGTACACAGACCAATACCTGAAATTTGAGGCTTTACAGGAATATTACTATGGATGTAGTAGTTGGAAAAAAAAACTATGGTACTTTGTATTATTTATGCGAGAAAACTCAAGGTGTCACTACCTCGAAAGGTTAGAATCAAGCAATTTTGTTATTGACATTGCCGTGATTTGGATGAGGAGCATTATAAGCAATGGAAGATGTGAACCAAGTGTAGTAAGTTTGTAAATGTGATAAGGTCATTTGCACCATTATATGCCTGTCCTGTGCTAAAAACAACATTTAGATAAAGTTTTTACTATTATTTATAAATTGTGATCTCAATAAGAAGTCCAAGTGATTTTCATGCCATGTTAGAGAAGATTTGAAATATTTTGTCGATTATTTGTAAAACAGGGGTTGTGATGAAATTGTTTTATTTATATTTTATTAAGAAAGTATTGTACTGATTCAAGCGATTTTCATTGAAGTAATAAAGAGTTTATGAATAAATCTTTTGTTAAGCAATTTGTAATATGGATTACGAATGTAGTCCACGCGACCACTCAATGTAACTTTTAGGGTCGAAAATCGCGACCACTGCAGGGTTAACTTGCTATCCTTAAGCAAGTTTTTCCGACCTTCAAGCGATTTTCGACCTTATTGACAAGTCGATGCAAACACCGGATTTTAATGAAGGAGCAATGTTAACGAATAAGAATGTGAGAAAAACAAACTAAATTTTTAATGTCGATATCGAAAATCGCTTGCACCACTTATTTTAATTACCATTTAAACTATGTGTTTGGAATGCTGACAATACGTTGTCATATTCCAGTGATGTACGTAGTCATATCGTACGGAGAAACTCATGTTTTATAAACGTTAATAATCACGATAGCAGATGGTCTATGGTTAGAGACAATAAATAACTAAATCAAAAATTGAAGCTAGTCTTGATAAATGAATACAAGAGGTAAAGTATGCCAAAAATTGTAAGCCAATTAAATACGACAATCTATAGAAAAAAACGTTAAACAGATTCTTTAAACCATTTGTTAAGAGTTTGTAAAATTTTGCTATCCATCCCCAAGTTTTAAAACATGGAGTGCATATTTTTAGTTTTGGCAAGGATCACTCTCTTTTAGTACGTTACATTAACGTTATGGCAGTAAGGAACCAAGTACAATACAATTTTGAAAATTCAGTGAAACAATTCGACTTTACCCTAAAACATCGCAAACAAAGCCCATTATTTCCTCTAACTCCGATAAAATGTAGCACCTCAATAGAGTGGGTGCATCATAAACTACCTTCGAGTAGCGCCTGAATAAGAGATCTGCTTTAGGAGAAGTGCATGCATTACTATTCAGGGAACTTAGCACGGTGCAATGAGTGGAAAATAGTGGTGACGTCGACCGTATGCTGGGGATTTTATTTCTAATTTTGTGTTCTTTCTTTTAATTTTTTAGTGTGTGAGATGGGTTCGCTCTTGACCTTAGTCTAGGTCTAAAGTCTGACAACCAATCTTAGCATGTGGTGTCGTTTTATTCAGTTACTGGTTAGTAGAGGTCCGATAAGTCGCTCCATGCAAAATACTGATATTCAGCTGAATCTGGTTCGACTAGAAACCGACCAAAACGATAATGGTAGCTTACTGGATAGATAGATGGTGTTCTGAAAAGCTTTTAGTGAAAATAATTCGACTGCTTGTGGGGCTTGAATCTGCAGCCTTCTGATTGTACACCAGATCCCCATCAGATCCATCAACTAAGTTTAATTCACACCACAGGAGCCAATACGTCGGTAGCTTGCCGCCCAATAAAGGACCAGGGGAGGTATTACAAAGTCTTAAAATCAGGCTTATTCAGGCGAGTGAAAGTGACAGAGCTATACAAGTCATCTAGCGCCATCTCGTTCACTCACTGGAACAAGCCTGGTCATAAGACGTTGTAATGCCCCCAGGTCGACTGTTTAAGCAATGTGCAGCAATTCGTCTCAAAATTAAGATAGAGCGACATTACTTTTTCAATTTTGGGAACACTTTGAGAAAAATCTATAAATCTGATAGTGATTTAATTTCTTCATTACCTATAAGCTTGTGAAAGTTTCTTCAATATCCTTCAAAACAATTTTTTTCCTAAACAAACAAACAAAAACCATGAGAATTTACTTATCATCACTGATATTTTCGTTGCGTACCAACTCACATGACAACATAGAGATACAGATATACTCAGATATGATTACGTCACATAACATCGTCACGAAGACTTGAAACCCATTACGAAGCCACAGCCACTCCTCCCCCCTTGCCTCCTCCCTCCCCTCAAGAATAGGATAATCCAATAATCTGGTAGCTAAAAGAAAGATTTTTTCTTTAAGAAAAAGTTCTTTCATTATTTTGTTTACGGTAAAGGAGTTGGTAAAAAAATAAACTATTGTATTTTTTTTTTTTTCTATTTTAAAAGTATATTTTGCTTAAAAGTGAAACCATGTGATCCTAACAAAATTAGCGATAGACATGCTGCAATTAGCTAGAAAAGGCTGAGCAAGTTATTTATGAACTCGATGTTTTATTATGATTTTCAGTCAAACAGGCCTTTCAGTAGGATGATACAGACATAATATTACCAATACCCTGCATTTCGACTCAGACAGTCTGTAAATTTTTTTTTTATATCTTCCACCAAATGTTAAGTAAGTAAGTAAGAAAAAACCGCGTATTATAAGTTAGCTACAATATTGGCAATTCCTTTGAAAACTACTGAAAATTGATCATCAAAACATAGTAAAAACAAAACACGCAATTTACGAATATAAGTAGGTACTGTCCTGTGGAAAAGTACTCCGATCTCCTTTGATCTTTAACTAAAGGAAAAATATTAGATATATTTACGAAGGACAAAATCTGTTTGGAGATTATTTCTGTGTCTTGTGCCTGTTACAGCGAAATAATTGGTAGTGATTATACATTACTAATATTGGTTTTGGTATATTAGTTTTGTTATGAGATAATGAAGGGATGGACATCACAAGGACACTAGGAATTTGATAGCAATTTTTGTCAAGTATTGTTTTGATCTTTTGTCCTGCCCTGTAGGCGAATATGATCCCAAAGGAACGTTATATCAGAATAAAAAGTATTTTATGTGTTGATCCAAGTTATAAACTAACTGGGCATCAAATATCATTCAAATCCGTTAAGGGTTACATAATATATGAAAGAATAACAAAATATCCATACCCACAAACAATCACAATAAAAAAGTCTGTTATGTTGGTTAGAATTTTAGTAAGCTGCGTATTTTTCTACCAAAATCAGATTTTATAGACTTTAAAATTATCACTTAATCCGTATGCATCGTTAACTGAACATTTGAAACAAAAAAACGTATCCTTTTGCTATCCAGAATTTCAAAAATCGATCTTTAAAAATAACGAGCATTATTCCATCGCGAAAAAATATACCGCCATAATACAACCGCCATTTCTTTGTAAACCCACAATATTATCCTCAACGACAATTCTAAGCTAAAATAAATAATATAATGGACCGATTCTATTCCATCCACATTTCAGAAGCTAACGAAAACCTTTCTTCGAAGCGCGTGACTGCGAATAGCAATGTATTCTGCGCGTTGTGGCTACGAAAACCGCTAATTTGTGGCTCGGATTCTAGTATAAATATTTAAGGAGCTATGTTAATTTGTTGTAGTATTACACTGTGTTGAATTAAAATTGTTTCTGTGGTGGTAAGTTGGGAATTATCTGTTTTGTTTTAAAAGGTTCGTGAACTTTGCTTTAGAAACACAGGGTTAAATAAAGAATAAACGGATTAGGTACAGAATAGATAGGTTTGTCAGTAATTAATATCGTTTTGGTAAACAAATACGGTATTTAGATGATTTGGACACGCGCTGCAAAGAGAATTATAATATTTCCATTTTATTATTTTACTATATTTGACTTTGTTAAGGTTTACCTCTACCTAAACATACGGGCATTACATGCATTCCATTCTTTAATTTTAAAACTAAAACCAAAACACAATTTTTCCATTTGATTAGTGGTTTACAAGTGGAGAAAAATAACCAACTGTACCAAAAGTAGTAGACTTTTGAAAAAAAAAAACAAAATTCAACTGCAGTAACATAAACTATAAAAAATGCAAGTAAAATCATTTCCCAAACACAACGAATGCATTTTAATATAAAAGCAACTCGCAAAAGTCCGTAATCCATTAAAAACAAAACAATCTAGCACAACACGAAATAGCAAGCACGTGCAACAACAAACGCCAACATAAAACTTGCAAACAAATCGCCCGTTTCCTGGCCACACAAATTCACATGCATTTCCTTATCGGAATTCGTGCGAGTTTTCGCGTGAGTAACTGCCGTCAGTTAACTGAGTAATAGCACTGTACATAATGTCGAGTATGTTCTTACTAGATAAATGAGCTGCTTTGAAAAGTGGAGGGAATTCCTCGAAGATTGAGTGGTCATTTTATTTTGTTTGAATGGCAGATGGTGCGCACGTACGTCGCGCGTCGTACGCGTACGTGTGGCTGTATTGTTATAAAAAGTTTTGCATGTTCAAAGGTCGCAGCTTCGTTGTGGATCGCGCGATTATCTGAGCAGGCTACTGAACACTCCACTTCCACTCTACCCTGGGATCCCAGGACACATTTGATGATTTTACATGACAAAAAAAGTGATCACGTTCAAACAATTTAATCTTTACCTTAATTATTATATTGAGACTACTGATTAATGGAAAACTAAGTTGAACCTCAACTAGTATTATTTATCGAAATTAACGTTGTTTGTTACCTTTTCACACTTGAACTACAGAACCGATCACCCTGTTATTTTTATACATCAACAAGGTTACAGAAACGGACGCAGGATATCTTTCATCCCGAAAGAAAAACTGTTTCCGAGGATGTAATGCCACGTGTCGCCGAATTCATTGTCTGTTTCTAAATTAACGGGGGGTAACCCGAGGTGACCGACCGGAAGAGGTGGACCGACGACATCGTGAGGGTCGCGTGCAGCCGATGGATGCAAGTGGCGAATTGTCGTTCGGCGTGGCGGTCTAAGGGGGAGGCCTATGTTCAGCAGTGGACGTCTTCCGGCTGATGATGATGATGAACACGAGGTTAAAAGCGAGTATTCATATAAAACAAGCCAAATAGGCCTGTTTTAAGTTTCATTTTAATAAAGAGTACCAAAACTTCTAGCAAAAATATTGTATCGACTGAAACATAACAGATTTCATTTTATAGGAACGGCTTTCAGATTCAAGAATAAAGTCTAACAAAATGTGCCAGCCGGAGTAACATTGTAAAATTTAAAGGTTATAGCAATATTACGTTCGATGTATAGTACTATCAAGTATTTATACCCCATTCAAAGATACCTCAGACGCCTCGACTTAGGCAACTAGAATTTCGACACGACATCGTTTAAAGTTAGTATCTTCAGATTTAGCATATTCTGCCTAAATGTTCTTGTTGCTGGAATATAGGTCTGGTTTCTATGAGAGGGTGTGAGATTTGAGCGAGGTTTGACGACATGGTTAGCGCAGTGATTGGACGACAGCGCAGCGTGTCGCGAGTTCGATTCCCGTAAGGTGCACTACCTACAAGTAGTTGTTCCGGGTCTGGATGTTTGTTTAAGTGAGTTTCTATGTTTATAAACGCACTTATGACACAGGAGAAACTCCTAGCAAGAGGCAACGTTTAAAAAAGATAGCGGATCTTTGATATTTTGGTGTCTGTACGCGTAGCATTCACGCATAGTCTAATCTTGGTAGAGCTAGGTTCGCAAATACAATTAGGTACCTATATACTCATATCTATCTCTATTCTAATAACCCGCGCAATGTCTATGAATGGAAAAAGTTTTTCACTTGAGTTTGAACTTAGCACAATCCGTAAACCATTAATAAATGGAAACATTTTTCTACATTTTAACACATTTAGGAAAAGAGAAATCGTCGTCATAACCCGAAGTTTTTTTTTTTTTAAATAATATTTCCACCCGCTAAGAATTTCTCCTAAATCCCGGCTGCATTTACAAACATAGAAACTCACATACACGACACGCAGACCAGAAACAACTTTTCAGTGCAACTGTTGCCTTGCTGCGCATACTAGGGCATATCCCAGGTTTTGTATGTCACAATATGCATCTTCATCATTATGAAAGCAATGCTAGTCGAATTCAAAAAAAAAAATGTCGTCAGTTCAAAAAAAAAATAGCGAGGCCCTTTCTACTCCTTCAAATTTCACATTCCAAAAACCACATTTTCATTCAAAACCCTTTCCAGATTAGTTAACAAAAAACAACGTACCTTATCCGAACCGCTAAAATTATGCAAATCGGTACCTTTTGCGATAATAACAACTTACAGTAATATACAAAATTTAATACGAAGCTGTATCGGATGCCATCTGGTACCGCTTACAGATACATATAATATACGACATGGAGAGAAATAGGGAAGTCTGAGCTAAAACACGCAGCTTGGAGGAAACTCTGGGGCATGTGCTGCGTACGTTTCCGTAGCAACGTATTATGTGAAATTGATATTACAAGAAATATTGTTGGGATATTTAGTTGTAGGTGTTTCTAAGTTGGGGAGTGCGTGTTTCTCAGTTTTGTTTTTTTCTTCCCAAGGAATATTGAGCAGTGGTGTGACATCTGCCAACCCGCACTGGGCCCGCGTGCTGGATTATGACCCACTCCCTCTCACAGAGAGGAGGTCTGTGTCCCAGCAGTGGGAACATTATAGGCTGATGATGATGAATATTGAGCCTATAGTATAAAGTTCTGCTGTGATGATATTTATACTTTTTTTTTCAAGTTATCTTTTCTTATCTCATCATCATCATCATCAGCCGGGAGACGTCCACTGCTGAACATAGGCCTCCCCCTTAGACGGCCACGCCGAACGACATTCGCCACTTGCATCCATCGGTTGCCCGCGACCCTCACGTTGTCGTCGGTCCACCTAGTGGGTGGCCTGCCTACGCTGGGTGTTCCGGTCCGCGGGGTTTTCTTATCTATCTTACAATAAATATAGAAGCTTGTGAGGAGGACGTATGTATGTTTGTTACAATTTCACACAAACACAACTGGATGCGTTTGGTGAAATTTAGTACACAGATAGTTTATTATAACCTCGATTTACTCATATAGCATAGTTTTTATCCTGCTTGTTCTATGCTTCCAGTCACTATAAAGACGCTTCTTAAAACGCACAGTAGTCATCATCATCATCATCATTTCAGCGTCTACTGCTAAACAATGGCCTGGCTTGCAAAAGCGATTTGCATTCAGTACGATACACACCATTTATATGAATATAAAATCTACTTAAACTGAATTTCTTAGTAACCAATGGACGACCTACAACACCCATATTTTCCAAACTGCTTTGCATCTTAAAGAATATCATTCTGGAAAGTTCTAAAGGAAGTACATCTAATAATATTAAACGACAACGGAGCATAAGCAAAGGCCTCGCTTCCAAATATTCAAAGGCAACGTTATGCAAAATGCAGGAACTCTACACCTATTTCGATAGGAACGTGAATAGCTATTGAATTTTCCGTTGAAAGCTCTAAAGATAATACTTTACTGAATCTCAATAAGAAACTTTTATACTCAAATATTTTTGGATTGATCATCTGCCTAGCCTTTTCTTTAATATATTTGTGTCGACTTTCAGTTTAACAGGAGGCCCTAGCACGAATTTTAACGTCTTTGTTACGTAAAGTAAACGAAAACTTTGACGTTAATTTCATCGTTTCTATACGACAGGCGTTTATTCATTTTAAATAGATTTTTTCGTAGTAAATACCTACTTCAAAAGTACGGCGAAATGTAATAGAATAACAATATTTTATCGGTTTTATATCTGTTTTGAAATACCAACTTGCACAGGGCCCGCGTGGTGGATTATGGCCCATTCCTTCTCACAGAGGGCATCCTCTGTGAGAAGGAATGGGCCATAAGTGTCCCAGCAGTGGGAACATTTTAGGCTAATGAAGATGATGATGAACATAAAGACAGACGACTTCAATGTGCTGTCTACAGCACACAAAAAAAAACAGTGACGGTCACCTATGCAAGGGTTAACTTGAGCAAATACGGCTTAACCTCGTGTGCAACAATCATTATTTAGCCACGTGTACCTCCTTTTGTTTTCAAAGAAATCTTCAAAATATTTAGCCTTGTCTACTTACTACCAACTTCCTTTAAAGTTCACTTTAATTAAATTATAGTTGAAGGTTCCATTCGGAGAATCTTTGCTTTAGTCTCAAACAATTTGGTTCGTTTACGCTCGTCCTTATTTGTTCTGGTAAATTATCAAATTGGAAATTATTGTTGCTTTTAAAGTTGATCTTTCTTTGTAAAAATTTGTTGACTTGGTTCCTTTTGTTCTTCTACAAGTGTGATTGTTATTTTATTTCTGAACTTACTTTTATAACAGTTTATTTTCTTCACTAGGGCATTCAAAAGAATACTGGCACTTCCGTGGATCGTCTCGTTGAGGGACACTTACAAACTCAACACGGGACTTGAGACGTTTCAGCTTTTCTCCGTACAGGCCAAAGTGTTGGAAGTGGTGAATACGACATGACACAATTTTGTAAAAGAGCACCAAGTGAATGTGGCCAATGGCATCTCGTATGGTAATTTTTTGAAAACACTTCTCAAAGGGGCTCGCACAAAATTGAGCGGAGAAGATTCGTAAGGAAATTTTATTGCGAAATAAGGATGCAGTTTTTATTTTTGAAATGTCCTACTTTATAGGGCGAAGATGAAAAGACCTTGAAAACAAAATTAAAATAAGAAAAAACGACAAAAACTGTCCAATGCTCATTTTCTATCAAATGAATGTCTCAATGTTATTTTACTGCTGGAATGTCAATTCTAAACGCTGCACAGGAGCGTTCGAATACACATAATGCGTTGCATTTTCACGGTTTTTATTTTATTTGTAGCCTTGTTTTAAGTAGATTTTTGTTGAAATGTAGGGTCAAGGGTTCCCTTAAAACTGCTTGCTGCATTTTCCACTTCTTGTCTTGACAATAACAAACACAACAAAATTGTAATAATCTATTTTAGCGCAGTCGTTCGGATGCAATGTGCGTGCAAATAGACATAAGTGACTTTGTTTTTGCAAAAGAAAAGATACATTCTAAGTTTGCAGTAATTGAGCCAATGTAAATACAAACAATTTTAAACATCTAACTATTATCGTCTTGCAGCACAAGTACTACCTCCACCTATTTCCAAGTCAGAAATGCAAGTGATCATTCGTCCAAGTCATCCGGAGTAAAATATTACCTGTCTTCAAAAGCAATTTCGAGCTACATGAAAAATACAGTGTGGTACTTTACCGGATGGTATCACCGGTGTCATGTTGGGCGCCATTACTTAGTGAAATGCAGCTGTTACCCCACTTGCAACAGCATAAGATGCATGTTTCTGCAAGTTTCTGTACGTACCACGTGTTCAGAAGTTTCAAATAATATGTTAGCAGGTACATCGATCCGGGATCGCGGTTGGGGAATTGTTCAGTAGGAATTTATTAGCGGTTAGTTTTTCCTATGGAGTTGTTTTCTCTCTTGTATGATGTTCAAAGTTGTGGGATTGAAGTTTATGTACACTTTTTAAAGATTTTAGTAGTCAAAACGGATACGGCGGATAGTCAACCCGCGATCACGGCGCTTGCAACAGCGTTGAAATATCGGAGTAAGGCTGCTTTTCCACCAGAGATGCGCTATGCTACGTTGCTAAGGATGTGTTTGATATCCACCAATCATACTCATTATGTGTGTGTGCGTTATGAAAACAAATGAATATTATGTTTTTTTTTTTTTTTTTTATTTTAAAATTTCTTTATTTAAACTTAAACAAAACAGATAAATGACATTCAGATCTTATTCTAAAAGCATTCAACATTTATGATTAGGTGTCTTTGCAGACTATGGCGCCTATATAAAACATTTAGGTATACATAATTAATGTACTGTATAACTTCTTTGTTATGAATCGGATACATTTATTACTTACGATTATTAAATGTTGTTCAATGCAGCGCGATGATACACAAACGCTTTTATTAACACATGAGAACTGATAAAAGTTTAACAAATGTAACAAATTTAGTTAACATTATAAGATTAAAATTTACTACGAAAAATTATAATGTCTAAAAAGCAAATGAGCTTCCATTACTGAGAGTGATTTGTTGTAAATCTACACATTCAGAGCGAACGTATAAAAAGTCCGGTCATCGTTTCACATCGCCTTTGTTATTCGTAAAGCAGTAAATGTGGAAGACGGTATCGATGATTTATCGATATATCTTAAGTTGTTAGATCGGGTTCGGCCAATGCTGGAAATAAGTGGATTGTGATTTTTAGGGTTAGTTAACAGATAGAACTTTTTTGTGAGTTTTGTTATGAATTGTTTCAATGTTGGGAAGTTTAATTGACTATGTAACGTTTTCAGATTTGTTCGGAAGGGTGTATTAAAAGAAGAATTGCTTTATTTTGGATACTTGTAGTTTGGTGTACACTTTCAAGTGCTACTCCAACAGGTGCCGCGTAGGTAATGCAGGGTCTTACAGGGTTGCAACGATTTTTAATTTGGTAGTGGGCTGACTTTAGATCGCCGTTTTATGATTGGATGTAGTTGTTTAGAGCTTTTATCCCTTTTATTCGGAAGTACTCGGTATTTCTGGTCCAGTTCATTTTATTGTCCAAAATAATCCTAGATACTTGGTTGATGTTCGCCATGGCAAATTATAATCACCTACTTTAAGATTTGTAGGAAATGATCGTTTTCGAGTGAACATTATGACTTCTGTTTTTGTGGAGTTTAGTTTTAATTTCCACTGAGTAAAGTATGCAACTAGAAGCTGTAATGATAGTTGTAATCGTTCAACTATTAAAACGTGTCTTTATTTGAGCTAAATGATGCCGTGTCATCGGCGAAACAGGCTAAGTGAGTGTGAGGCTGCTTGGGTATGTCATTAATAAATAGTACAAATAAATGAGGGCGAGTATGGAGCCCTGTGGCACCCCCGCAGGTACTGATCTAGGTTTTGAGACACTGTTGCCAATGTGAACACAGAACGACCTATCCGTTAAATACGCCTGAATGATTTTTACAAGTCCAATCGGCACATGACAAAGTTTATACAGTTTGTGTAAAAGTCCTGCATGCCATAATCAAAAGCCTTTTCAACGTCAAGCAACATCATACCTGTTGACTGGCCTATGTTTAAGTGGTGCGTGATATGTTCAGCGACCCTGGCCAGTTGCTGAGCTGTAGAATGAGACCGTCTGAATCCGAACTGCTCGGGCAATAGTAGGTTCTAAGTTTGTACATTTTGCTAAGCGTGATGAGATTATTCCTTCGAATAATTTTCCCAAGGATGGTAGGAGACTTATCGGCCTATAGCTAGTTGGTATAGTTTTGTCTTTACCCGGTTTTTTTATTGTTATAATTTTGGCTCTTTTCCAAGCAGAGGGAAAATAGCCAATTACCAGGCAGCCATTAAGAATTTTGGTTATGAACACTATGCATTTACGTGAAAGATTCTTTAGTAGGCAGTTGTGTATACCATCAACGCCCGGGGACTTACGTCTTTTGAGATTTTTAATTAATTTAGATACTTCACGAGGACACACTAGATTGGGTGGAGTAAAAACATCAGTGTTCCCAAGTTTATCTAATGTCTCTTTGACGGCAGTCTCTGTAACGTTATCACTAGTCCAGCTTCTAGTCAAACCCATGTTCTCATGAAAAGTATCAGCGAGCACTTCGCATTGTTCGGAAGGAGACGTAGTTAATTGGCCATTTTTACATGTCAACGGTGGAATTATTTCAGCTTTGTAAGTTAGAGATTTAACAATCCTCCAAATATCGATAGATGGATTATCAATTTTTGCTAGTTTGTCGTTCCATATTTTGTCATTATGAATTTGGATAAAGTGTTTTATTTTAATTTTAAGTTTATTTATTAATATTATGATTGGTGGATATCAAACGCATCCTTAGCAACGTAGCATCTGGTGGAAAAGCAGCCTAAGCTCCGATATTTTGACGAAATGAAGAACAAATCTCTTCTAAACGGAAAATATCGCGTAAGTGACCGTATAGATTCAAGTTTTGTTCCTAATTAGTGCAGTTTTTTTCATCATAATTTTTCATTCATGCTTGCACTTTGGTTACATTTATTTGATTGCGATTGATCACAATGACTGATATTGCTATGTATTGTTCAGTTTTATACTCTGTAGTATTTTTCAATTTAATAATTGAACAAAAATCTACATAATATCCATTAGTTAAACACAACGTTTTGCTGCTTAATTTCAAAACAAATTGTGTATATTTACAAAACCATGTAGGTCAGGTTGTCAGGTTTGGAAAAAAATCCCAACTCAAGGGAAAAAGAAGAAAAATAACCAACAATAATAATTTTATATTCCTGAAGACGAACGGCGAATGATGTAAGAAAATGAATTAAAGCGAAAGATGAATTACTATCACATCGTAAAAACAGGAGGTGATATTTTATTATTCAAGATTCTTGGTAAATTGAGTTACTGTGATGCTGAATATTTTATTTAGGCACTTGCTAAATTCATTGTGTTTACAACTTTTGTTGTCATAGTGTTCTTTAGCATTCATGGTTTTACGTAAGTTCACCCTTTACGTTTGGTTTTTCGATTATGACAGCTATTATAAAGGCATTGATTTTTAGTAAAAAAAATGTATTTTTAATTATCCAAAGCTTTAAGCTATTTTCAAACAGACAAGCGTGACAAACACGAAACGAGGCGTTTTTGTTTGTAATGTATGGAATTGCTTGAAGCCAGTCATATAGACTATCGGATTGTTTTCGCTTTTCTATGTGACTGGATTCAAACAATTCCATACATTACAAATAAAAATGCAATAGCTTTAGTAAGCAATAGCTTAAAGAACGTTAACATTTATCATTACTTTGTCAACTCCATTTAGCCCTCAGCCGTACAGACAACTGACCTCTATTGAATGACAAACTTTGCAAACGTGCTTTAAAAAATATTTTATAGACCTTCCGACACTACAAATCTAATAATAACAACCACAATCACCAAGCAAAAAGCCAAATAAATCTCAAACACACTTCGAAACAAAACACGATCAACAAAATAAAACCAGGTTCAAAAGTCAATCAAATTGGGCACACATTCGAGACATCAATGAGATAATTGCGAACTCAACCGAAATTAACTTTAGCCATTAAGCAGGACATTGGAACATTTATCACGCTCAATTTAACTACGAAAGGGAAAGCAGGAAATGGATTCGATCGATCGAGTTTGTACCTGTAGGGTAAGTTTAATCAAGATAAGTGTTTTGTACTGATAACAGATGGAATTGGTCATCTATTGACTACTATAGTAGAGCAAATCGTTTCTTAACATTTTAGTAGATGTAAACAGTTTCAAAGGACATCAAAGATCAAGATCGCCACCAGTAAGTCTTGTTCCAATCGCTGCTAACTGTTATCTTCTGCCTAGCCTTTTCACAACTATATTGGGTCGGCTTCCAGCCAAACCGGATGCAGCTGAATATCAGTATTTTACATGGAACGACTACCTATCGGACCTACACAACCCAGTAACTGTGCAATACGATAATCCATGGTAAGACTGGTTGTCAGACTGTAAAGCTTCTGACTAATAGTAACGACTGTCAAAGATTTACAAATGACACCAGGCACCAACGGCTTAACGTGCTTTCCGAGGCATGGAGGAAACTCACAGACCAACCTCGGCAAGCGCGGCTTTACAGTATTGGTAACTAGCAATTGGAATAATCATTTATAGAATGATATGCAAAGCAAAATAAACTTTAGACAAGCAGTTACGGACATACAAGCAGCTGCGGACATTAATCCGGTTATGCAGTTGAATACATAACAAAGAAATCATTACACTTTTGATTCACTACCTTAACCCATCAACCCCACAATTTCGACCTCAAAAACATTTGAAAAGGTCGCAACCCAAATGACTCTAAGCAACATTTAAGGACTAAAATCCATTGAAACGTTCAGAGTAACATTCAGGAATTAATTGAGAAATTAGTTCAACGGTCATTAAGAGTATATAAACTATATATTACATCCGGATGCTAGGGACAAGATTAATGATCTGTCATGTGGAGCTTCAGATTTAGTTGACGAACAAACTGAGCTTTATCTTTAGGATAATGGTGGGTATGTTGCTGGTGGAGCAGGAATTAATATTGTCGAGAATAAGTGAAGAGAATTTGGTGCAATGGATGACATTATCAGTTTTAGAGGCTTGTGGCTACATTCATGTTACAACAGTAATGTTAATCTTACTAATATTATAAATGCGAAAGTTTGTGAGGATGTATGTATGTGTATGTAGATAATTATGTTTGTTACTCTTTCACGCAAAAACCACTAAACGGATTTGGCTAAAATTTGGTACACAGATAGCTTATAAGTTGTAGCGGGTGAAGCCACACAGCTATTGTGGTATAAAATATGTTGGACATCCCACCTAGACACACAAAGAAATTTGCAAATATTTTGTTATGCACACAGCTAAGTAGTGGCATTCCATGCTAGTCTTTGTTTCTTGATAGCTACTACCTAGGGCTCATCAGTACATAGTTAAGCGACAATCTATTACATTCCGAGACTCTTCTTCTATATCTCGGAAAACACGTTCAGTAGTTTGTCTTGACTTTCATCAGAATTTCTTCAATCTCTGACACTTGTTGCAGGTTTTTAGTAGTCAGTTAGTCAACCAGGAAAAGTCTGACTGTTCCTTTTGCTCCAATATTTGTGGGAGGACTCATTTAATGATTTTAACATCCAAAAAAAGGTGGGACTAACGCTTAGCTTCTGGCTAAATCATTAGTTAGCCCTGTCAGTAACGACAACTAAGTTATATGCTGAGTTATCGAAAAACAATTACTAAACTGAAAATCGTTGCATCCTATTCATTTGTATTTTAACAGTAAATCACAAAAGACATAACATTTATCAGTGCGAATTTGTTATCAATGTTTATTCCCATTTCGACAATACCGTTAATTTTAATCGCATTGTTAAAAGCTGTCAGAGGCTATTAAAAATTTATGACAACAGCTAACAAAACCACGCAGTTATTTAGTCAAAACAAGCGAGTCGGAACGCAACTAAATGCGGTTAGCACTTTAAATATTAAAACTAAAATTAGAAACTTTGCTTTCACGTGCTCCCGTGTTTAGTGTAGCTTGCTTATTTAAGTTAATCATGGATTTGGTAGTATCAATGATGGTGACTGGGGACTATAAAATCGACCATAATTCGCCTCAGGGTCAAGGGACCATCTCCAGGGTCGAGGGACTGTCATATCACGTAACCATGACCCCAGAACGATGATGATGACACCGAGGATTTTAGTGAGTACAAGTCTGTCAGTCCCTCTCGTCCTGATGATTTTTGATATTTTTGATGACTTTTCCATGAAAAAAGCGTGTTTTTAACTCCAACTTGAGAAATGAATTGGTGTTTGTATTTTGCTAGATGTTTGTATTTCTGGCAAAATACATGCAAAGCGTCTCGGCAAAAGTGACACTTTGTCCAGTTTCAATTTCAATGACACATTTTATAAGTTAATTTTAAAGTAATTTTAGAATGGCTACTCAAATTATATCTGAAAGCAATTTTAATATCCTTTTACCAAAAACACGAGACCAAAGTTTCTGCCTTTGATTGTAGATAAACATTCTAACAAAATTAAAGTATCTAAAACATTCATTTCGTCCATCCGCATTTATTTTGCAGCTGAAAATATCTCTTTGATCTTGTATTTGACGCAACACAACGAGATTTTAAATGTAAGTAAAATTTTTTATTTTATTTTACCACAAAATGGTAAAAATATTAAACGTATTAATTACATTACTAAAACTGAATGCAACGTTGCATCACATTTCTAATGTAATTATTAACAAGAGGAACCATGAGATTAACTTCTCAAACATTCTTTATTCGTGGAGTTTTGAGGATGTTCAGAATATTCCTACGTCTTCAATTTTTTCTGCTCTTATCCTATTTTACCTGGGGTCGGTACAAAACGTTTTCTTATTCCATTCTCCCCTATTAAACGTTAAAGGTTCTTTAACTTCTTTTTCTTTCATAATTATAAATGTTTAATATAATCCATCCATCTGATCTCTGACCTTCTTTTTCTCTCCTTTTATCAACATACCTGAACCAACCAAACTAGAACCATTAGTATACTCTTTTTGACTTACTTCATATGTTCATAATTTATTCACTAACATTTCAATTTAATAAACAATTATAACATTACCAAATGCTTGCGCAAAGTACCAGGGGACCAGAAAACTGACGGAGGTCGATCGATAACGCCAACACTTAAAGCCATCATAACGTACAAGCCCGTCAATTTTGATAGTTAACGTATTCCCTAGAAGGACATGTTCGTCGTCGTTAACAACGTCTGCAATGTCCCAAGAGACATGTTTGGGAACAACATGTTTGACATACGCCATTCATAGACTGGCTGCAGTCTTGTGTGATACTAGGTCAACAGAAATATAGAGTAGGTTTACCTTTGTGAGGATCGATAGTTGCAAAAGGCACACAGATTTTAAAATTGCTGAGCTTTATTTTTATAACAACAACACACATTTAGGCTTGTTTGAGAAAGCTTTTGAAAAGCGTACTTGGATGAATATGGCTAGCAGGAAAAAAAGCGATAAAAATTGTGTGTGTCTGATTGCCTTTACGTCTTACCTATGTAAAAAAAAGATTGCGATGAAAGCAAAATCTGTTTTAGGCCATGGGTTAGTTCCGGTAATACGTTTCATCGTTTCCGTGAGCTTCGTGCATTGACAACCAAAAATACCTATAGAATTAGTCTTCATGTTAGCTTTGTGATGTTCGAATATCCCTAGTGTATTTCTTTCAAAGCAAGTCCGCAACTCCCTTCTATAAAACCAATACATGAGGTGCTGTAACAGATAACTTTTCGAATCCACTCGATCTAAACACCAACATCAGGCAATGTTAAAAGCTACTGTCACGGAATACTCTATCCGTAGCCAATATCACACGACCGCAGCGCAATTCACTATGTATGAGACCGCGTTCAAATGTGTACAGTCACTCTAAGCTAGAAACTTTTAAACTTCTCTGAGGGTACCTCGAATGGGATTTTTATTACCTTTTATTTATCAGCATTGATATACCTTGGCAGAAGTTTGATACTGTTGTATCTGCTGTTGTGTGTACAAGTTTTTCGAACAAGTATATTGTTGTTTCTTTGTCTACGTGATGTGTTTTGCCAATGTGTTCATCGTTTTTCAAAGGAGACGTGTTAATGCTAAGGGATTGTAACTCTGTTGCGTTTTGTTTCTAATTATCTTCTTTGTTTGTTATTGCTTTGTTCGGCTCTCGTTTAGGTGATATGTTTCCGTTATGGGTAATTTTCTCATAGTCGCCAGATGGTTCTCGTTCTTTTATAGGAATATCGTCTATGTTCAGGTTTTTTTTTCTTTTAGTGTCGTAGATATGTAATAGGTTCATTTTTCCAATTGAATATGAATATATGAATGAAGATGTGGGTAAAGGAGTTGTAAAGATCGTAGCAGATCGCCTGCTCCCATTGGAAAAAAAAGCGTGAGTTTATGTATGTTTGTTTGAAGAAAAAAACCAATGTCATGACTTTTTTTTTTTTGCGTGGTCAATCATCAAATGAGTCCTCCCACCCAGGGCAGAGCGGGAGGGACTGTCAGACTCGTACTGACTAAAATTCACGGTGTCCTTTAATAGCCTTTTATGTTCTGGGGTCATAGTAATTCGGTAACTAGTCCCGTGACCCCGGTAGGCTTTCGCCCTCTGTTCGCCTCTTTCGCCCACCTGCCCCATCGTAATGCTGACACTCTTAGAGAACACAACTCGCCGTCGACCCGGGCATGGGCCATGGTCTGACAGCGAGTCGCTCATGACTCGCCGCCCGTATGCCCGCAGCTACGGTGGCCTGAAATCGTCAATGTCATGGTATAACAAAAATAGAAAAAAATATTTATCATAAAATCAACCAGACAAGATGTCAAATACCGTCTCAAAAATCACACAGTCCAAGAAGTAATCCCGGCTTCACACGTAGTAAGATCTTGGTTCTAACAAAATAAATCACATTTACCCACTTAAGTAGAAACTTACGTGTGCTCCCAGACGTTCCTGAACAACTAATCAAAACAAACATGTACCTTAGTCCTGTATTGTTAGGGGGTGCATTTGTATGGCTGGCTGTATATGTAGTGTCTTTTGTATTCAACGGTGTATCATCTAGATCTGTTGTTCTATTTTCGATCTTATGGTTTCTCATCATAGCATCACGTCTTTAATTCTTGAAGTGTATAAAAGAGGTGTAATTAATAGTACACCCACATTTTGACAGTTATTTGATGTCCATGTAAAACAGGGTGAGCCTTTGCCAACAACCGAACATAAATCCAGACTACATAGCTGTTACCAAAAAATTCCTGAGGCCTTAAATCATGAATTTCCAGTTTATGTGACGTAAACTGGAACTTTGACATTAATTTCAAGGAAAAAATTAGTTCCTTCTTCGTTCACTAGAGGCGCTGTTCCTTTTTACATACAATAGATACAGTAAATATTTCAAGTGCTCTGTAATTATAATACTGAAATCTTGTGATCGAGCTACTGATAGAACAAGTACTAGCAGCACTTTGTTTATGGTTTTTATGGAAAATATTACAAACTAGCTTTTGAGCCAGTAGGTGTATATCAGCTGTCATCCATACTGTTCATAGCTAGGATCCTATTTCTCAAAGGACCACGGGCAAAAATGTATGGAGGCTGCACCATCGCTCAACAGCGATGAAACCTATCCCAAATGAAAGCTTTGAGGATGTTATGCATTTCTTATTATGGCAGCTAAGTCGAATTCGAGCGCCAACAAGGTGATTTCGAGCATCAAAAAATTTTTCCATTACCAAACCTAACCTGTGACAATATTCTCCAAGGGATTTGAAACAGGTGTCATTCGAAGCGTGTGGTAGATACGATAAACTTTTACTATGGCGACATTCTTCAAATATGTAAGGTTCACTTGGAATATCTGAAAATGTCATCCTAACCTAACCTGTGGCAATATTCTCCAAAGGATTTGAAACAGGTCATTCGAAGCGTGTGGTAGACACGATATACTTTTACTAAGGCGACATTCTTCAAATGTCTAAGATTTACCTGGAATATCTGAAAATGTCAACCTAACCTAACCTGTGGCAATATTCTCCAAGGAATTTAAAACAGGTGTCATTCGAAGCGTGTGGTAGACACGATATGCTTTTACTTAGGCGACATTCTTCAAATGTCTAAGGTTCACCTGGAACATTGAAAATATCAACCTAACCTAACCTAACTTGCGGCAATATTCCCCCAACAGATTTGAAACAGGTATCATTCGAAGCGTGTGGTAGACACGATACACTTTTACTAAGGAGACATTCTTCAAATGTTAGACATTTGAAGAATGTCTCCTTAGTAAAAGTATAACGTGTCTAGTTTGACAACTTTATTTTTAAATAACAAAAGCAAAAACAGAAACCACTGTTCAATTTTTATGTTGTTTCATGTCATATTTCTATCAGATTTCTTTGCAATCTATAATACTGATTCCATAAATTGAATTTACGATCGTCCATGGGGTTAAGACGTTGGAGAATATTGCCCCATGTTAGGTTAGGTTGACATTTTCAGACGTTCCACGTAACCCTTAGACATTTGAAGAATATCTCCTTAGTAAAAGTATATCGTGTCTACCACACGCTTCGAATGACACCTGTTTCAAATCTGTTAGAGAATATTGCCGCAAGTTAGGTTAGGTTGACATTTTCAGGTATTACAGGTAAACCTTATACATTTGAAGAATGTCGCCTTAGTAAAAGTATATCGTGTCTACCACACCCTTCGAATGACACCTGTTTCAAATCCCTTGGAGAATATTGCCACAGGTTAGGTTAGGTTGACATTTTCAGATATTCCAGGTAAACCTTACACATCTGAAGAATATCGCCATAGTAAAAGTATATCGTGTCTACCACACGCTTCGAATGACACCTGTTTCAAATCCCTTGGAGAAAATTGCCACAGGTTAGGTTAGGATGACATTTTCAGATATTCCAGGTGAACCTTACATATTTGAAGAATGTCGCCATAGTAAAAGTATATCGTGTCTACCTCAAGCTTCGAATGACACCTGTTTCAAATCCCTTGGAGAATATTGCCACAGGTTAGGTTAGATTGACATTTTCAGATATTCCAGGTAAACCTTACACATCTGAAGAATGTCGCCATAGTAAAAGTATATCGTGTCTACCACACGCTTCGAATGACACCTGTTTCAAATCCCTTGGAGAATATTGCCACAGGTTAGGTTAGGATAACATTTTCAGATATTCCAGGTGAACCTTACATATTTGAAGAATGTCGCCATAGTAAAAGTATATCGTGTCTACCTCAAGCTTCGAATAACACCTGTTTCAAATCCCTTGGAGAATATTGCCACAGGTTAGGTTAGATTGACATTTTCAGATATTCCAGGTAAACCTTACACATCTGAAGAATGTCGCCATAGTAAAAGTATATCGTGTCTACCACACGCTTCGAATGACACCTGTTTCAAATCCCTTGGAGAATATTGCCACAGGTTAGGTTAGGATAACATTTTCAGATATTCCAGGTGAACCTTACATATTTGAAGAATTTCGCCATAGTAAAAGTATATCGTGTCTACCTCACGCTTCGAATGACACCTGTTTCAAATCCCTTGGAGAATATTGCCACAGGTTAGGTTAGGTAATGGAAAATTTTTTCGATGCTTGAAATCACCTTGTTGGCGCTCGAATTCGACTTAGCTGCCTTAATAAGAAATGCTTAACATCCTCAAAGCTTTCATTTGGCATAGGTTTCATCGCAGTTGAGCGATGGCCCAAAATGACGCAAGGTCCTTTATTAAATTGTTCAGGCTTAAGCGTTAAAGCGTAATAAACAGACTCTGATTGATTTATTAGATCTTTAGATAAACTGAAATATTGTTAGATGTCAATGTTACATCCTAGCTATAATATACACGTGTTTTGTAGCAAATAACCACGTGTTTCTTAGCAATAAGGTCCGTAATCTACGTGTTTTGTAGCAATGAATAGCTACGTGCTTCGTAGCAATTATCAACGAGCTGTTAAAAAAAACAAACTATTTCCGATTTCTAAGTAGTTTTACGTCTCCTGAATTTATTATTTGTTTGCTATAGCAATTTTACAGAATAATTACACGCAAGAATTTTGATTGTACAACATACGAGAAAATAAACCTTTCATCGTCCTGTAGTCCTAAGCGCACAGCATTCACAGTTTCACACTAACATGTCTTCCTTCGATCCCTCATCTCTGTCTTTTCTACAATAATTCCCTTTCCCTCACTCATATTTCATTTTCCACACTCTTTGCATTTTAAACATCAATTCTACATCTATATTATCGTACATCATGTCTAAGATACGTGCCCGCTAACTTCAACCCTAGGTGCTATTATCATGTGTTTTGTTAGAACAGTATTACTTTTATCCCTAGTTCGCTTGTAAGACGCAAACATTTTGCTTCAGGAGTATCCTCACTTCACACCTCAGTAATTATGAAATGAAAGTTTTAAACAACTACTAAGAAATGTGGTGCAGTCTAAGAATGATAGTCTTTTGTCTTTCTAGGGGAAAACTTTCATTTGTTTTGTGTGGTTTTGTTAACGTTGACTTTTATTTTATATCGTTGACTTCTTTGTTGGTCGGACATCAATGTTATCGGGTATTTCCATACTAAATTTTTCAGAAGCAGCCATGGATTTGCCCCTATTATATGAGACTTAAATGGCGGAAGTAACAAACTTTTCGTGTCTACCACTAGGTTCATTTGCCCCCTTTGAGATATCTAATCTAATCCTTAAAAACTTTTTTTTACATTAAAACAACTTTAATTTTATAAACGCATTAATGCCCGCGTAGGCCAACATCGCAAAACGCTTTTTGCGATGTTGGCCTACGACATGTTTACATGGACATGTTTACGAACACGTTTGATTTTTTTCTTCTCTTCCTAACGATTTTCGGTGATGACATTTGGCGTATTTGACAAAATAACTGTTACAAAAGAGGTAACAAATACATCAAGAATCTTTCCACATTAATAAACGTTAGTACAACCACAGTTATTTCTACTATCTCGCTAGTATTCTAGTACAGTAACTCGCCTCGTGATAAAAAGCTACGCAACACTTAGGGTCTCAGCACACATATGGGATCGGAAAGGGATCGTCACCGTATCGCCTCGAGCCGTTCAGAATGGTTTGTATTAAACTCCCTACTGCAACGCACACTAATCGGAATAATAACGTAATCGCCTCGCCTCGGAACAGGCTCCGAACTTGAATTCCGGCGCTTACGGCTCATCGTCCCCGCGCTTACGTTTCTCCGTCCCCGCGCTTACGGCTCTTCGTCCACCCTTACCCCTTTCCCCTCCCGCGACTTGACTAACCGGGTCAGCCAGGGGGCGGCGAGCCGTAAGCGCGGTGTCGCCTAGCCGTAGCCGAGTTGACGTACAGGCGCTGCTGATACGCTTTCGTTACGTGCATACGGTAGGTTGACGCCTGGTTGACAGCGAGGCGAAAGGCGTTACGGTTACGATCCCTTTCCGATCCCATATGTGTGCTGAGACCTTTACTTGCCTCAGTTTCTGAACTTAATGAGAAAATGTACGCGCCACGGAAACTTTACCATCCTACTGTTTTATAGTTTTAAACGACTTACCCGAGTCCGTAATTATGACTAAACAAGCATCCTTCGCTGCTTTGTTTACATTAGTGTTAGAATTTAAGTTT
The DNA here is from genome assembly GCA_036375495.1 of Agrotis segetum. NCBI lineage: Eukaryota > Metazoa > Arthropoda > Insecta > Lepidoptera > Noctuidae > Agrotis > Agrotis segetum. The sequence goes on along the minus strand of JAQSVV010000175.1, from coordinate 3,812,522 downwards.
GTAACTTTGTCAGAATGTATTTAAAAAGATAGATGAAATTTTTTGTGAGAAAATCTCTTAGAAGTGTTAATAATTTATATTCGGGTTTGAAATAGATAACAAGATTGCAGAAAACAGTGGCATCAGCACCGACTTACGAGTTGTAAATCACGCGATCGAACCCAGCTAGGCGCATCACTTCATATCATTATTTTGAACACCACTGCTCTCAAAACGGTGAAGGAAAATTTCTTGAGGAAACCGACTTGTTCCAGAATCAAATTTCGGAAAAATGTGACATCTACCAACCCGCACTGAGTTCGCGTGGCCCATTCCCTCTCACAGAGAATGTCCAGCATTGGGAACTTTCCAGGCTGATTAACTCATGTAAATAGATTCTTCAGACAATTTAAAAATTGTTTGTATATATTTTCTATACCATAATGTTTACTATTAAATAGCTATTGAAATACGTTTTTCGCTTTTAGATTTAAAAGTTGCGTATGTTTCAAGCCATTTCATCATGTCAAGAAATTTCAATTATTCTTAGATAAAATATGGCCTGTCTTCTTTTCTTATGAGAAAAATACAAACCTGAAAAATAACCACAAAGGGGATGGTGGGGTCAGAATAACCTGTACAACAACGCAAAATCAGAATCCCTTTAACTCTTGGAATTTAGCGAGCCAACATTGTAGAACCATACCATCATGGCCGAGAACTAGCCATCTACCCTCTAAACAGCATTCCACACCGAACCACCAAGTTTGAATTATGTCTTAGCATAAACTAAGACATTATTCACAAGTTAGAGGAAATATGTTACTTAGACAACTCTCAAGTTATTTGAAACGTCTCCTGTCGTGAAAATAATTTACAGCACCCATCTTATTTGGAGTCTGTGGTTATAATAACTTGGAGATGTCAGTGATGGTTGACTTTGTGTGCATTCTGAGTATTTGTTGAAAGGAAACATACGGTAAGTTACTGTTGAGTACTTTGCCGCTGCTGCGAGAATTGCAAGCAATTTTGAAGAAACCTTTGCGTATGATTTACACTGACTACTTTTTTGGGTGGTGTGTATCGTACAAGTATTCACCCTGGGTGGAATGAAAGAGATCAATAACTTACTAAAATATATTCTCTGTAATTTTGGTTACTCTTTTACGTTACAGGGCTCCGGTATACTACTCAGATAGTTTGCAGTCGTTATTTTAACCCTTTAATTATTTTTCTAATTCATAAAATCTTCGTTTTTGTGAGTAATTTATGCTAGTTTGGTTCTAGTTACATTAAGTACCTACCTATATTATTCTTGCTTCAGTATTCTAAAATACAGATTTACATGGTAGGCATATTTGATAGGGCACACTCTTCATTAGATATTCTGCGCCAAAATTCTCATAAGCCTAAATATGAAACCGAAAGCCGCAACACCTAAATCTGTACACCTAATTTTAATACAGAACAGCAAATATTTGCCGTCACCGAAATTGGTGCTCATATCACCCACCGCGTCGTCACCGTACACAATATATAGCCGTATATTTCCCACATTTGCATCCCTAGGGCAATATTATATACAACAAACATTGTATATGAGATGCATTCCTCATTCTGCTTTGTTGATTCAATGGAAATTAGGATCTGTGCTGGTTTTAATAAAGACGCTTTCGCATAATGCTAGTGTTTATTAATAGTTACGTCATTTGCATCCCCGGAATGAGTTTTTGGTGTTTGCCACCCTTTTTTATGGAAATCGACTGCGAATAAATTGATTTTAGAGTGGGTTAATTAAGAAGGGATCTGAAGGTTCTTCGAGAACACTTCGGGCATTTTGTTTTTGCTTTTTGTTGTAATTTTTATTAAATGCTCTCATGCATAATTATTTGCATTCATTTTTAAATAACCTTCGTTACCTACTTCTCTGTTATAGTTAGTTATAATAGTTCATTTTTACACGCTAATTATTTTTGCAAATAATTAGTATGCATGAGAGCATTTAATGAAAATTTAAAAAAAAAATGTAAATCAAGTATACAGTATATATTAAATATCTAGTGTATGTATACTAGATTTACATAATTATTTTTTTAAGCACTAGGTACATTATTATTATTTTCTACCGGTTCTCTAGGTTCTTTTCTCAGAATATTCTGCATTCTTTTAATAAAAGCTGTGTCCACTAAATAAAAGAATCTTCCTAAGTCGTTATTTCTACTTATCACGGGATGCAAGCTGCTTATCTTATCTCACAACAGCTTCTTCCTCTTCCACTTAATTCGTACTTTTTACAAAAGGCTCAGTGTTAAATTGGATTAATTCGACCACATAAATCCTTGTTACGGTCAAAGATGGATGGTGGTTGGAGTAAAAGATACGACTGACCTTTTTATCTTGACCTGTCACCCTTTTGACCTGCCTCCTTTGATTACGAAGGTCATTATTACTATAATATTGAGGAGCTCGTGGCTTAATAATTACAGCCGCACAGGCCGATCTTCCAGGTTAAGCCGTGATTGCCGAGGCTGGTCTGTAGATGGCCATCTGTCATAGTGAGTTTTCTCCGTGTCTCGGAAAGCACGAAAAGCCGTTGGTTTCGGCTGTCATTTGTAGATCTTTGACAGTCTTTAATCACAGTCAGAAGCTCGAAAGTCTGACAACTGTCTCTGCTCATCTCACAAAAATTTGTCCTGGGTGGGATTCGAACCCACGACCTCCGGCGGCGTAGCAGTCAGGGTCTAACCACTAGACCAACAAGCCTGTCCTGTAGCAGGTGGCGCTCTGTACTTTCTACCTACCTCCATGGGATTAAACAATGAGTTAATGATTGTATTGTTTACGTAAATACACCATTTAAATTCCTGGAAGTCAGTTGCATTTAGGGTTTACACGCCGCATGTAACCCGCGCAAGTAAAGGTGCGGGTTACCCGCGCGAGTAACATGCGCAAGCTACTTGATCAAGCTACCCGCGGGGTGCTTGTACACGGCGCATGTAGCTTGAGCATGTTGAGGCACTTGCGCGGTTTACATGCGCCGTGTACAAGCACCCTTAGACGGTAAAAAGTTTTTGAAAACTTATTAGTAGTAATGTCAAACCAATATGTCCCTGCAACCTCCAGATAACCCAGAAAGTAATTATTTACGCTCTCTCATAAAAAACCGGGCAATAAAACGCAATCAACCGCACCAACACAAGATCCCTTGTGAATCACCCTCAACCACAATGATCCGGAAGTCAATGGGACGATAGACCCCCCGGTCCGCTGACGTCGATCCCGTGTGACAGCACCCTAATTAAACCCGATAGCTTTGCTTTCTATTTCAACAGTTCTAATTGTTTTAGTCAGTAATATTTCGTTTTAATGTGCCTCTTGTGTTCTGACCTTACGTAATTAGATTTCTGATGCTGAAGAAGGGTCGCTATAATGGAAACTATTTGGTTGGTGGAGCAGTTGCTATGGAAAGGTATACGCAAGCGGACTCTTTCTTTATTTTCTTTTGAAAATGGAATAGATAGATGCATGGAAAAATATGTGAGTAACATTTGCCATGCGGATAGTTTGTACTTACTTTTACCCTAGATTAACTCATTTTCATTTTCGTGATAAAATCATCACACAATAAGTCCTTCTCCTCCATCTTTATTTTAGGAATTGACTGTCTGACTTTTACTGACTAAAAACCCACGGGGATCCTTCAATAGCCCTTTACGTTTCAGGGTCACGGTTACCTGATGAGATAGTCCTGCAACCCTGGCAGACTTTAGCTATTTAAAGGGGGTCCCGTCTTGATTAACACTTAAGATAACTTTCATGTAGATATTATTATAGCTAGCAATAATTATCTATAATAGATAGTGGAAAGGAGCAAAGTTAGTTCTTGGTAAGACGGCAAGCTACAGATTACTCACCATTCGCAAGCCCGCGTTCTACTTACCCCTATGCAACAATTGTTTAGGTATTGTGTCTGCTGCGCGGACAGTGAAAGTGTTAAAAGAAGAAAAAAATGTGTCTTAGTCATACATTCCTTTCGTCAATTTTCCACCGTGTCAATATAAAACCATTCCTGGCTGTCTGATGATTTGTGCACTCGCCATAAATAAGTAATCCAACATCAATTTGAAATTACAAGTAATACCTCAAAGCAGTTTATAACTAAATCGTGTTCAAAATCAGTAACTTAACCAGCGTTCACGATGCAAGCGTAGTTAATTCATACTTAGTTTACAAACTAACTTAGTTCAGTTAACTACAAGCTGTAAAGGGATTGGTTTAATGTTTAACTTTTAATCTTGAGGAATTAAAACTTAATAGAAAGGATCTTTGTAAGGACACGTTCACATAATGTAGGTATTTCTTGGTTCAGACTGCTTTATTCGTTTCCAATTTTGTTTATTTAATACATCATCCTAGCCTTTTCCCAACTGTATTGTGGTCGGCTTCCAATCGAACCAGATGCAGCTGGATATCAGTATTTTACATGGATAGACTGCCTTTCGGACCTCCACAATCCAGTAACTGAGTAATCCGATACCCCATGGTTAAACTGGTTGTCAGACTTTATGAGCTTCTGACTAATAGTAACGACTGTCAAAGATCTACAAATGACTGCCGAGGCCAACGGCTTTACGTTCTTTACGAGGCACGGAGGAAACTTGAAACTTGCTATGACACATGGTCACCCATCCACAGACCAACCAACTAACCGCAAGCGCGGCTTAACCCCAGAAGATCGGTCTGTGCGGCTGTTATTATTTAGCCAAAATGGATTACCTTGTTTATTATTTGTTTTGAGGTTTGTTTGAGTTACTATTTAAATCACTCGTTTGAGAATTTATCTAGAGCAAGCTTAAAAACTTGATCATTCTACTGTTGAGTGCTTCATCTCATTTGTGCCATGTTTCCTGGTTTGTGTAAGTCTCATGCATCTCTTCCGAATCCCTCAAATCTTTTGAAGTTCATCCACCTATCTGACTGTTGGTCTATATATAATTGTCAAGTCAGAGTCTGGTGTCAAACTTTTTTAACTGTGTTCCATCGGTGTGCAGGAACTCAAGTCTTTTCTGGATGAGCTGTCTCTATTTTAAGACTCATTATTTTGATAAAGCTATAATTATCGGGTCAAGATTCTGCAGTATTTCGTCACTATCGTGGTCGTCATAAAATGGCCACCGATATTTTGTTTCAAGTACTTGAAATCAAATCGATTTAATGATACAATATACTATCTACTTCAATCCACTAAGCGACCACAATAATAAGCTAAATCCACAGTACTAGAATGATTATATTAACATTTGAAAAAAAAAACTACGCGGAGAAAATTCGAAGCTAAAATGCCGGAGGCAAATCAGCTTGTAACCCTCAGGCAAACAAGGGCCGTATTATTACTTATTTTTGGATATTTTAATCAACTCTATCTACAAGAAAATATGAGTCAAAATATAATATTTTAGAAATTGATGATAAGGTAAATAATAGTGTATCTTTTTGATGAGAGCCTGTTGTTCAATCTCTCTTTTGATCGATGGGTTTTTATATAAGCTCCTTTAAGGGCAAAATATTCATGAGATTGGGGAAAATCTTAGCTATTTTCTTCCTGATTTCATCTAATTTTGGAAAATACGTTGTTCTGTCTGTGTTTATGTACAGACACAAGTACATCAACCTGCCCTATTTGTCAAATTTTTAATTCAAAATAGAGAGAGAACCTAGTGTTTTCATGATAAAGTTGAAATGAAGTCAACTTTGACAGATATGGGGTAGATATTATGCTGGCATCTATTATAGTCAGACCTACTGATGTTTCGATAATAATAAATCCAAAAAAGCTTCCTTGCCTTCATGTCCTATACATAAAAACGAAATACATTTGTGTTGAAGCTGGACCGATTCGGCTACTTCTTTTATATTATGTTTGTAACCATCAGTGCCAGGTTTTAGAGGACGAAAGTCATCATGACCACCCCTGCGGAGCCAGGGCGGGCCGCTAGTACACACTAATATTTATTAGGCAAGATCTTTGAGTCACCGATATTACATAAATAGTTTTAACTCTCTTCACTGCTCACCATTTTCAAAATCAACAACATTTTAACCCTAGATCAAATAAACTCCAAATGCGTACTATTACAATACATTGCCGCACAAATGACCTCTCGAGCAAAAGGTCACTAACAATGCTGGACGAATTTGTGACCGCAGTTAGTTGTTATTAGCGGACGGGATCTCACTGCCCACCTCTTTTAGTAATCCCTACGATGCTTTTACGACACCCACGGGTAGCCAGGCCTCTTCTATGCGGAACAATAAGAATCAATTTAAAACCTTCTAACTAGGTTAACGTAAAATTACTACTACATAGTGTAGAGGCCTTATCAAATAAAGGTAGGATAGGAAGGGGGTATTCGCACAGTAGAGAATTTTGCTGGTTTCTACTAACCAAGTGTGTTTAACCAGTGTGTGTTGCCAGTGATGACATATGGCTCTGAAACGTGGTCTTTGATTGCTGGCGTTTTAGAGAGACTATGAGTCACTCAACGAGCAATGGAAAGAACTATGTTCGGAGTTTTTTTGCGGGATAAAATCCGGAACATGGATATTCAAGTTGCAAATTTGCAAGTTGAATTGGCAATAGGCAGGCCACATCTCTCGTAGAACTGACAACCGATGGGAAAGAAATTTTCTCGAGTGGCGACCACGGACCGAAAGACGCAGCGCGTAGGTAGGCCTCCCACTAGGTGGACGGACGACATCGTGAGGGTCGTGGGCAACCGATGGATGCAAGTGGCGAAATGTCGTTCGGCGTGGCGGTCATATTCTTTCCCATCGGTTGTCAGTTCGTCGCGTGGGTAGGTATTCTTTCTTCTTTTTTTTTTTTGATTATTTAAAATATGGATCTAAAATATCAAAGATTAAAACAGTACAATTATTTTTCTAATCACATTTTTTATGTGTGTATGTTAGCTGTACATTGAATACCAACGTCGATTTACGTTCTGTAGTTTTTATGTAAAGGAGTAACCAACATTCTTTCTCCCAAACTTTCTGATTCATATTATTCGTTACATATTTAAATTACCTCATTTTCGAGCTCGAAATTTGAATTAAACGCTCTCTTTCAGTTTCCCGTTTTCGAAAACTCGTGAACTCCTCGCGGAGTAACCTCACCTTAGCACAAGTTTCTATGTTACATTCCCCGGAGGATAACACACAACCCTTTCATGTACAGCTAATAGGTGTAAGTAACTTTTACCCGACTTAACAGAAAATATCGACGTCTCTAGGCACTCGTAAATTCTTACAGGATTCTCAAATAAAATTAGTGGGATATATTCTGGACTGGATATTTGAGGAACGAATTGTGTTTATTGCGTGTATTTTGTTTCTATGTAATTATTTGTAATGAAGTACATATTGTTTAACTAATTGTATTTTTTTTTCATTGCCAATACCAAATCAGGTGGACTGATGAAAGTCGCACGGTCACGATCGATGGTTGCAACAGTTTCGAACCGGTCCTATTGTAAATATTTGTGGGAGGCTTTATGTTCAGCAGTGGACGTCCTACGACTTATAATTATGATGACGATGATGGTGATGGAACCAAATAAGATGCGGCATTAACACAGGCAAATATTCGTTTTTTGTACTCATTTAAATATTTTCAAAATAAATAAATAATAAAATACGTACAAATACGAAATGAAAAGAATAAATTTTAAGGCTTAAAAATGTATACAGATTGCTGTCAACGGGAAAGGTGATTATTATATTATTATTTAAAATACCAGAAATTTGAGAATTACTGTAAGTCCAGTTACAGGTAGAAATTTCCTGCATACACTTTCCACGTTTATTTCTCAACTTTTGCAACTAAAAGTAGCAACTGGTCAGAACAACGTAAAACAAAGAATTCCCTTTGACTCTCGTCCACCGTACATTTTCTTCTCGATCGAATCCTAAAAAGTAGGAGAAACATTCCTTTGCCATTCAAAGAATCGAAATCAAAGTATCGTGGCATACCAGGATAGTAGAAATTCTCGAGTCTGCATTCTGCATGCATATTCAATATTGAAGAACAAAATAGGGAAAAGGAGGGAGGAAAAATCCTCCTTTCAAACAAATCGTTCCCGTTCAAGACGGTATAATGGGAGGTCGTACAATAGTGCAATTCTGGCGCGACACTGCCAGTGGTGGCCTGTTTGACGTACTTATTCAAGATTCTGTTGCTAAGTATTTTTCTGAGTGTTTTTCTTTCAGTTTATTGTGAAGTTATGATTCATGATTCAATCTTGGTTCCTGGCTTCTGACTGAATAGATTGAGTTTTATGTTTGGCTTCTTAGGAGTATTTATGTAATGTAGGTCATCTTAAATACGTTTGTTTTTGAGGATGGATGTTTGTTACTCTTTCACACAAAACTACAGAACAGATTTGTATGTAAAATAATCTGGATGTAACGTTCGTTCCGACGTAGGATATTTACCAAAGTTAGGTATAGTCATAATTATGTTAGTTCAGTTAAATTACTGATTTCGTAATAAATCCAAAGATCTGTAAAATAACTACCTTGTTATCCATGATTTTAAAACTCATAATTACAGATTAAATAGTTAAATAGATTGCCTCCAGCACGTGTTTACTTAAAAGGATGTATAGACATTTTGTTTATAAAAATATAGAGACTCAAATTGTTTTCCGTATTCAGCATCCCTCATAGAATGTCACGTCAAACGCTACAGCTTATTATACGAAAAAATAAATTGCCGGAGACGCAGAAAATACAACAATACTATACACTCGTTGTCAGCCAATTCTCGACTTTGTCACCCTTTCGAGAAGCACCAGAAGGCAATATCGATGGGCTATATCGCCACCCTAAGGTGAAACGACTTCGGAAAGATACAAGTTTCAATTTCCCGCCCTCCTCGAGGACAGCCCATAAATAATATCCAGAAAAAAAAAGTTATTTAACACGTTACCCGGGGTTGGTGAACAGTATACGTTGCCAATTCCCTGGCTTGACGAATGAAGCTGGAATCAAGCCAGCCTATTCTACGTACTCCGTACTCGTACAATGAAAAATCTCTTTATTGCAAGGTTCGTGTACATTCGTATAAATTCGGTTATGTGAAGCGTTATGTGGCATAGTTCTTGAATGTGGGCACGTCTTTTGACTTGGAAAAAGATTGGGTAGGTTTCAAAATGAAAGCTGAATTGGATGTTCATTAATTCGTATTTTCTAAATCTTGTTTTTATTGGTAAATCTGTGACCAATTTGCTGTGACTTATAATACTATGTACTAGGCCATGACGTAGGAACTAAGTTATGTCCGTAGCGTGGCCTGGGTGAAGTTTGATAACTATCTTACAGGGTCGTTATAAGGAGATACAAATAACCTGTGTGAATTTAGGTTATTAAATAAAGGGTCAATTTTTAAAAGTAAATTCCGTTAAAAACATGTATCCAATTTTATTTCAAGTTGCAATCGTGCTTAATATTCCGGCCGTACGGTTCAGTTCAGCTCAACCATGATCGGATTATGCTGCGGTGGCTTACATAATGTACTAGCCCAGGGTTAATTGATTCTATTGAGAGACAATAGGCTCGCTTTCTAACACATTTAACCTAATATCGGCATTGATGAATTTTGGATGGGCAAGGCTATAGGTATAGAGACGAGTTTTACATTGTTATAATAATAATAATATTCTACAACTATCACAAAACGCTATCTAGTCCCAAGCTAAGCAAAGCTTGTGTTATGGGTACTAGACAACTGTTAAACATACTTATATATTTATTTACATACATAAATTATAGATAAATTACACCCAGACACAGAACAAATGATCATGCTCATCACACAAACATTTGTCCTGGGTGGGAATCGAACCCACGACCTCCAGCATAGCAGTCAGGGTCACTAACCACTAGGCCAGTCGACATTGACACAAAGTACCTTTTCTTCAATGATTTTCTCGTACTATCTTGAAAGATTCTAGTAATCGCAAGCATGATTACCGAGTTCCAGGAATTTCCCAGTAACTGTCATTGGGCCCGCTTGCTAGCCTCTAGTAGCCCCAGCGCTTACTTTTTTAAGTAATGGTAGGTGCTAGGGTATTATATAACTATTCGGTATAACGGTGACTAATCCTTCAGGGATTATAGACGTAATGTTATGTTGACGATAATTAGTTTTCAAGAAAAGTTGCAAGTTCGGCTTCAGACAGTCGATGACTCTAGTTTTTCAAAGGTCTACAGAGTCGGGCAGCGGGAAAGGGCAACTCGCTGCCCGACCATGGACTATGGGTCACGGTAAGGAAATAATCCCGCGACCCCGGCAGGCTTGGCCCGCGCCGGTCGACGGTGCATTGTGTCCCACGCGCGCCTCAACGAGCGTCAGCATAATGACAGGGCCCCAGGGCTCTCAGAGGGCCAAAGCCTGCCGGGGTCGCGGGATTATTTCCTTACCGTGCCCCCTGAAACATAACAGGCTACTGAACGACACTGTGGATTTTAGTCAGTACAAGTCTGACAGTTCCCCTCCCGCCCTGCCCGGGGTGGGAGGACTCATTTGATGATTTTACCACGATAAAAAAAAAGTGTCTACAGGCTACTGTCCCATCATCGTATGCTTGTTTATTACCTTTATGGAACAAGAAAAAAGAATTATTATGGGATACACCATATCTCCAAATAATTTTAATATCCAAGAGATAAACGCTTTTGAATTTATGTAAGTTTCATTCATGTCCGTGACTATTCAACTACATTTTCGAAGATCGATGATAAATTGAAAACTAACAACTAGGTTTCATTAAGTCTTTTATCGAGTCCTAACAAATTAATAATCCCTATTACGTGCTGCAAAAATTTCTTCCTCAAAAGACCATCACCTTGTTGAAACCACACCCGGGTATTGTGTTTTATCATTTAGACCCGGAATGCTAAAAAAGGCCAAGTCTTTTGTCGCAGCCCTTTTTAAATCCAACACAAGAAGACCCCTACTGTTAGCATATTACAGGGTATTTAGGGGTCTTGTTAATATGGGGGTTGTAAACTACCCTCAGTCACGTGTGCAACAAAGAAAACTATGATGGAGGTCTCGTTTTTATTAAAACGTCCAGTGCTCTTAAGCCGATTTTATTTATACCCTCCCTTACAAAGTTACTTGGGAAAAGTTTTCCCACAATATCGCGGGATGTATGTGTCCTCAATTTTGGGGACAATTGAAACGTATTCGTTTCTGTATTTTTGTTCTGGGTAACAAGGAAAAGAGAGTAATATGTCATCCGTTTCTTAGCGAGAAACAACACGCAAGAGTATTGGTTGAGAAAAACAAGTAATATTTGATTTAGTCAATAGTAGTAGATTTCATATCAGAATAATAAATAATAAACAACATTTTTTTGCGCTGTTTTACATTTCAAATATGGATTTCAGTGTGACTTTAACTTGAACGAGTCCAACCGTTCAATGGAAGCGAAGAGACTGTCAGACTTAAATAACAGAATGACAGTCTGGGTTTTCATATAAACGGAAGAAATAGTAAATTACGAGGTTGAAGAAATAATCTAAACTTGTTGCTACGATTCTCATGTTTATTGCGGTATAAAAGCAGAAAATTCCACTTTTTTAACTCAAATTTTTCAACATCATACACAATACATATTATCGCAAATTACTCAAAAAACTTCCACTCCCACCGATATCGTGTCGTAATCGTCTTATATAAAAGCACTTACTGGATGTTACCAACCAAAGAAAGGGCTATCTTTCTCATACTTGACTTCATTTCCAATTACAAGTAACACCATCAATCAAATCATCCATCCATAATACAGCTGCCTCCATAACTGAACAGACACAACATCTAAGAAAATATTAATTCCTTACAAAGCTTCACTATTAATCCCAGCTCAACTATTACACGAAATGCCTTCTAATATTGTACGAAGCGACCATGGAGTATAAAGTAATGGAGGTCTATCTTTGTGTTTGGGAAGTGTCCGCCAATATCTGTTATAGTGGCTCTACAATCATCATTATCATCAGCCTATAAATGTTTCCACTGCTGGGACACAGGTCTCCTCTCTGAGAGAAAGAGTGCAGGGCCATAATCCACAACGCAGGCCCAGTGCGGGTTTGTGGATGTCACATGTCCTCGAATTTTTGGTACTAAGACATGCCGGTTTCCTCACGATGTTTTTCTTCACCTTTTTTGAAAGCAGTGGTGATGAAATAAATCACACAAAGTACGTGGCTGGAGTTTTGTGTACTATACATACTTATCACTAACTGCAACAGTCAAAAAATTACTTCAATCTGTCTACAACTGCTACATACAGCTACGCTAGCACCATATTTAAATTTCATTTGTTGCTTGAAGTACACACTTTTTGAACGTATGTATTCCTCCTTTCAGACACTCTTCTTTGCCTCTATACTCCATGCGACCAACATAAGACGCAACGTGTACCAACATTAAACGTTAGCTACCAACATAATACAACGCGGTACCAACATAATCTTAGAATCCGGAATGCTAAATAGAGATTTGTTTGTTGTCTTCTATCTAGCGTCGCGTTACTATATAATGTTATATAATATAGTACATTTTGTTTAAATTCTATTATATTGAACCTGGCTTAATTGTGGTGTTTGTTAAATTTTAATGGTACTTGTACACGGCACATGTAATCCGGCGCATGTATGCTTCAACGTGCTCAACCTACATGCGCCGTGCCGTGTACAAGCACCCCGCGGGTAACTTGATCAAGTAGGTTGCGCATGTCCTTTTTCGGCATTTAATTATGAAAAGAGATATGAACATTCAAAATCCTAAAAAAATGGCCAGATCTCGCGCGGGTAACCCGCATCTTTACGTGCGCGGGTTACATGCGCCGTAAACAAGCACCCTAAGTATAAGAGAAATTATAGTTCAACACGTCTAAGTTCGGTTGTCGAATTCTTCTTTAGAAATTCGGGATTGCATTTTAAGCTGTCAAAGTCAGAAGCCTTCAGTTTAATTTCGGTCCTTCGAATGCGATATGGATTCACTGCGAGTCTCTGCAATCTCCACACAACAGTGTTTTTTTTATAATTTAAGTAACTTTTTTAGAATATTTTGTCTAAGCCGATTTTTTGATAAACCACAGTAGCTTGTAACCAATGAATACGAGTATAACACAATACAAAAACTGTTGACCTTACAAAACCTAGATTCGCCAAAATAAATTCTCTCATCCAATTTGATTACAGTACCTCCGCCTAACACAAAAGTAAACAGAAAATACAAGAATAATTAATCCACAACAATACACTAATCAAATGCTTCAAAGCAAATAAACCTAACTCCTGAAATCATAAAATACAGAGAATTTATTACCTACCTTTATTGAGGACCAATAACTTATTAGTTTGTTTTAGGACTTCAATTTTATTACTATAGAAATTACTAGCTATTATGGGCTTCCCTTAATCCATGTTTGATGGATTATTGGTATTAAATCTGTTTATTAATGCTGTGTTGGTATTAAGTAATGGGAATTAATTTGGTACATCTTAACAGATTTTGTGAGATGCTCAGATCAAAGAAATAGGCAGATAGAACGCTCAGAACACGTGAGTGAGTCCACCAAATTTAATACAAAATCAAATCGAATTGCATTCCATAATGTTTTCTTCGTTTTTGAGAACAACTTTTACAATGGTTAAAGACACGTGACGGCATAATTTGGCAAACAACAACAACGACGCGCAGCTTGGTACGACGCGAAGCTTGGTACTATCGCGACTTTGTATTCGATTTTGATTTTGTATTAACTTTGGTGGAACCACTCGCGTGTTCTGAGCGCTCTATCTACCTATTTCTTTGATCTGAGGTGAGATGGATTATTTTTTATTTTAAATTGCCACATTTTGTAATTAGTATTTTGTATTAATTTCATTTATTTTTAAAGATTTAAGTGAAATTTCCTGAGGATGATTACATAATTTCTGTGACCAAATAACTAAATCGATAAATTGACAACGCGTTCTCCACCGCAGTTACAATCAAACTTACTTATGTGTGTTTCAGTGACCCAATATGATCGTAAGATATTTTGTAAAATGTACCTATACATGTTTGTCACAGGTATTAAAAAACATAACCCTCCTTCTGGCGCAGTCGGGTAAAAAGAGGACTTTTTGACGCTAGATCTTTTTATTAAAGCTACTTAAGATAGGTAAACCATCGCTGCTATACGTTTATATTCAAGTATTAACAAAGGTTATCAGATTTTCATAGCCTTGTGGCTATGAAAATCTGATATTTGACCCCACCCTTAGAGATTTTTATTCAATATACCATCGCTGCTATAATCATACTACAAAAACCACTTTTCTAAAAAAAGTATGACTGCAAAATGAGCCATATGTCAACGTCATAATAAATTAAGTTTTTTAGACAACTGTTCTACAGACTTTTAAAAGTTTTTGTGGTACGACGGTATTAACAAATTTGCTTTAAAACATAACCTGAATAATCTACAACTCAATACTACGTCAGCATCCCGGCCCGTCAGTATTTAGGACACAATAATCTGGCCATTATGTCGAAAACAATGGGATTTAATACAACCTATTTGGCTATCTATGGCACGGGATCTTGGATTTGTAATATTACCAGTTGTGAGGTAACAAGGTCGTAGTTTTGAATAACAAATTCAATTAATACGGTTGGAGTAGGACTTTAGTTGTTAGTGAATTAATTAGTGAGTATTCTTTATTAAGGTGTATGTTTCTTTGTAGGCATTGATTATGTTTTATAAAGGAGTAACGTGCTGCAAAAGGTTTGGACTAAGAACTAATGCTTTTCCGTAACGATTCCAGTCTGAACATACACAGATAAAAACGATAGATTATTTTAAGACTTCTTCTTCATTTTGGATTCTTTATTTAATAAATATAAATTTAAATTATAAGACAACAAACAACAAAACACAAACAATTTCATGTATACAGGCATGCATTTCTGCGATGTACATAGAAAAAGAAAATAGATTTATAACGCCGAGCCAAATTTTTTCACTAGCCTTTCCCTGCAATGGTTTATGTTATAAAAAGTAAAATAACCCACGGTTTTACTACCAGTCTCCCTTTCATTCGAATTTATTCATCCATGGAAAAAAAAACAAACAGACTTACTTTAGAATCTTTTCTTTAAAAAAATTGTGGAGTCGTCAATTCTAAAATAGCCCGCAATTGCGAATTGTTGACTTTAATCTACAACGATTACGCTAGCATGTTAACAAAACCAACCATAGAATTGAAAGCACAATAGAAAATTTTCCGTATCTTAAAAATACCTACCTTCCTTAACAATTCAAAATTCTAATATCCTAATCACCTGCTCAAACCGACGACAAAGAGCCAGACCAGCGATACAGATCCAACGCTTATTTGCGATAACAAACTCTACAAAAGATGACTTGGCCGGGGCATTGTTATTAAAAATGATGTCAACTTTACTGACTCCCTTGATTTATGATATGCTTTTGTGGCACACAATAATGGGATTGTGTTATGTAACGGCTAAGAGCTCATTATGGCCAAGTAATAATAAATAACACTGGAAATTGGCCGAAACACAGAAGTTTCGGTAGTAGCCCGGATCGGACGGTTTTATGCTCATTTTAAATGGCTAATTGCTGACTTCACCAAGGCTGCATGTGAATATTTCACGTTATTAACATCAGAGATATTTCCGCAGTCTATTTGGATAATTTCGTGGGATCTCTGCTGTTTCTGTTTGACAAATACGAGTCGGAAACGCGGTCGTTGCAAGGACTTAATTAGCATTTTTAATAGAACCTGCAGGTACGGCATAGGTACACCTATTGGAGTACCTGTTTCAATTTGCATGTGTTTCTCTTCGTTTTATTTTAGAGAAGCTTTTTACAATTAACTTATACTATACACTAGTAACTGAATGTTACTGTTTTTAATTTGCCGCACCTTAGTATTCCACGCTAAAAGTAACAGTGTTATTTTCATACTGATCTAGATATTTATTTTTTTATAAAAGCAGTTTAAGTACAGCTTTCAAGTCCTATTCGCAATTGAATTTTTCTTTCTGCGAAAAACTTTTGATCTAGATTTACACACAAGAAAATCTATAAATTTTTAAAATTAGATTTTTTCAATTGACAATGAACCGTCTGATAGACACTAAAATTTCGTAACTTGCACAAAAGAACTAAATTTTCCTTAATTAATGTTATGGTGAGAAACAACCTGTTGTAACAACAGAAACTTTACAAAATATACAAAAGCAAAAAGTCTGTCATTAATTGAAGCCCAACTTTGAAACCAATCACGAAAGTTACCATTTTCAGCCATTTTGTTAATTCTCAACTTTATTCTGCGAACCTTAATCGTTTTGCTAATCTAAAATATTTTTCGCACCAATCTCTGTGGTGATTACTCGCCAAAATAGCAAAATGACTTTAGTGTCAAGTCAGAGTTGGTTGGTGTCGTCCAAACCAATTATAAAGTTTAATTACTCATCGCTCCGCGGACTAGTTTAATACAAACAACAGATGTCGCTAGTCATGCCTGTTACTTGTATACGTGGATATACATACGTGGGTGAGGGCGCTGTAATGTTCTCCTTGATGTACTTTGTGCTGGAAACTGCTGGAGAATAGACTGTTGATTATGTTCATACTGAGCGACATACTATAATGTATTGACTGGTCTGATAGGTTTTGTGGTATGACGATTGAATTAGTTTCTCAATAAACTTTTGTTTGCGATTAGAACGATTGAGTTTATTATAATATTATATTGATTGACGTGATATTGCCAATCAATTTGTAATGTTCAGTGAGTTAGATTTGTATTTGATCTGTTTTTACAGCTACTGAAATTATCTGATATAGTTTTTATAGCGGGCTCTGAGCTCGGCGACCGAAACAAGAAATTCCGTAACGAAAACAAACCTAACACCCCGCATCGTATAATGTCGTTTCAGTTCGGCAAACTTCGCCACGGCATTTGTTTCTTTTAAAAAAATTTGAAAATCTAAGGATGATCATCAAAATTTGAAATTTTGTTCGCGATACCTACTAATAAAAATGTCCAATAATTGTGGCGCTTGTGCTTCACCCATAATTGATGATTACATGGAATGTGCCAATGGTAAATGTATGAAAAGGTATGATATAGCCTGTCTCGAAATAAACAAAGAAGCGTTTAGAACATACACACAGGCATATACAGGGTGTTTGGTCCATCGTGTGCCAAATTGAAATGGTCGATAGAAGGGGTCATCTGCTATCCTTTCAGACCTCTTAACACCCCTCATGCCTTGTAGATTTTTTTTTAATCGACTTTTTATTGTTTTACTAAAAAAGGCCCAAATTTCACATTCAAATGCAATTTTCTTTTTAAACATCGGTCGTAGACTCTGGATTTTAATTTTATTTAGATGTGTATTGTTGAAGAGTATTTTTAAATACAAAATTAGTGACATTAGTCACCTAGTTTTGTTTTAATTCACTCGCAAAGGTAAAACATAAATTAAAGCTGTACATGTTATAGCTGTTTGTATGGCTACAGAAAAAAAACCAGAAGCGACCGGGATCTTCCAACTCCCTCATTAATTCTCCAGTCTATCCACTTGCTAATGATGTGCCACATGCCATAAAAATCTTTTAACAACTTTGTGAATTCGCTAGAATTGTGAATCGAGTGCCCTAAGGCTGATATGCAAAATTATGATTTTAAACATTTTTTTGCTTAAATTATACCTGACAAACCTATAAATCTTATCTTAAAAAAAATCTGTCTCATAAATCTATGTTTTAGTGGGATTTACGTGTAAAAAAAAGCATTTTTAACATTTATTTCATAATTGTTACAAATGTGACGTGAAAAGTGACCGATGATGTACCCGTATTTAATGAACGTTTGCCAATGGTATTTCAAAATGCTGTTCTGCGCATTGAGGAAATATCTTAACAATGTGTTCCACAATGCGTGGATTGGACGCGATGGCCCTATTCCATGGCCGCCACGCTCCCCAGGTCTAACTTCGTTACACTTTATGTCTAGGGACGTTCCAAAGGGTATAGGTACGCAAAGGACGTTCCTACTAGGGAGGTACTAGTCCAACGCATGTAAGCGGCATTCAAATACCACTAAGGGTCCGTTCACACAGACCGGCGAGAAAGAGCACGTAATCGGAGCCGATCGGCTGCGTGAGCGAGAAAGAGCACGCAATCGGAGCCAAACGGCTGCACGATCAGCTCCTCATATTATTTCAAGTTCAAGCATTCTTAATGACAAAAACAGTGCACATGCAAAAATAAACCTCATACAAATATTAAAAACTCAGTTTTCAACGTGATAAGAATCTGCTCTCCTCTCCGAGCCGGTCTGTGTGAACGGACCCTAAGGAGGAAATACGACTTCGTACAACAACTGTTGAAATAGATGTCGGGCCTGCATTCGCAACAGAGGCCAACAATTCGAGCAGGATTTTGTAACAATTATGAAATAAACGTTAAACATGCAAATTTTTTTTCAAGTAAACCCCACAAAAACATTGAGATACGAGATAAAAGTTACCATAAACGAATGAGATAAGATTTAGGTTTGTCAGGTATCAAAAAAGCAAAAAAATAATAATTTTGAACATCAGCCTTGGGTGACTCGATTCACAATTCTAGTGTATTCACAAAGTTGTTAAAAGATTTTTATGGCATGTGGCACATCATTAGCAAGGGGATAGACTGGAGAATTAATGAGGGAGTTGGAAGATCCCGGTCGCTTCTGGTTTTTTTTCTGTAGCCATATAAACAGCTGTAACATGTACAGCTTTAATTTATGTTTTACCTTTGCGAGTGAATAAAAACAAAACTAGGTGACTAATGCCACTAATTTTGTATTTAAAAGTACTCTTAAACAATACACATCTAAATAAAATTAAAATCCAGAGTCTACGACCGATATTTAAAAAGAAAATTGCATTTGAATGTGAAATTTGGGCCTTTTTTAGTAAAACAATAAAAAGTCGATTAAAAAAAAATCCACAGGGCATGAGGGGTGTTAAGAGGTCTGAAAGGATAGCAGATGACCCCTTCTATCGACGATTTCAATTTGGCACACGATGGACCAAACACCCTGTATAAAGAAATGGTTATGTCCGGAATGTATCTGTGCTAAGCCAAAAATACGCAACAGTGAAACCCCGGTCCGCACTAACGTATCAAACCCTCATGTCACCACCACCCCGGTAAACAATGTAAACAGTCAGCGCGGAAGTCAAACTCAGTATTCACCCACTATGGATTCTGATTCCGTACTACTCCAAGAATTGAGAGAATTTAAAGCAGACATGATAGCTCGCATGGACAGCCAGGCAAACGCGATATCGCTTCTACTTAGTCAATATTCCCAAACAAAAATTGAGTTGGCCAATATAATTAAAATGATGGGGGTGCTTGAAGAAAAAGTAGAAGCTAAGCTAACCAAGCTAACTCAGAACAGCCAAACCCACGAATTAGCAGCTGATATTCCCCGAAATCCTCCTTCTCCATCTTCTTTTGCCGAGGTCGTAAGTCAACAGAATAATTTTATCATTTCCAAGAAATCGCAAAAGGTAAACAAATGTGGAGCCACGAAGTCGGCGGAAATATTACCGGAAAAAGTTTTGGGTGGTACTAGCTCATTGGTGACTATTGAACCACCTAACGAGGAAGAGGAAGAGGTGAAGATCGAATCTGGATGGACGACTGTTCGAAATAAAAAAAATAACAGGCAACCTAAAGAGGTCAGAGTGGGTACAAATACAGAGTTGAAGGCTATTCAAGTTAGTGATCGCAAAAAATATCTACATGTTTGGCGACTGCATCCGGATACCACTCTTGAAGCAATAGCCGAGCACGTCAAGAATATTTGTGGACCAGATGTTCAATTAAAGGTGGATAAAATCAAACACAAAGTCGTGAGAGATTATTCGTCGTTTGTTGTTGGAGTACCAGAAAAGTATTTTGATAAGTTGAACCAGACCGAAATCTGGCCAATGAATGCAGAGTTCAGTGAGTGGATATGGTTTCGGAACTCAAAGAGAACAAAATCAAACATATTATAGCCATAACATCGCTATATTCTATCAAAATGTACGAGGTCTACGAACTAAACTGGAAGAGTTCCGAACTAACATTGAAGCAATCAATTTTGATTTATTGGCGGTAACGGAATCTGGTTGCAATATATCCATAGAAGATCCTGAAATAATTCCGCCGGGATATCAAATACTTCGTTGCGATCGAGCGGATGGTCGGAAGCAAGGAGGAGCGTTTTTAGTGGCCACACACCGATATGAGCTGCGACAAGTACAAGTCGCCGTCGCTTCGATAGACACCTGCATTTTTGAAATGGTCAGTGCAACGGTTTATTTTAAAAATAGATTTTTGTTTTTATGTTGTGTTGTTTACATACCACCAGGAAGTTCTGAGAATGACTATTTGACATTATTTAGATTGATTGAGAATTTATGTGATAGATATGGAGAAATAATTGTTATTGGTGATTTTAATTTGTATTCGTGTCCTTTAAATGTTAAAAATTATTATGAATATTTTGTGTCCTATTGCGAATTCACTCAAAGTAACACAGTACCAAACTATCTTGGTCGTCAGTTGGATTTGGTTTTGAGCTCAGGTTTTAGCGAGAAAGTGACGGTGGCGGCGGCCGACGACGCGCTCGTGCCTGTCGACTCGCATCACCCGCCGCTCGCGGTTAGTGTGCACTGCGCGCGTGCGCTGCCCGCACCCGCCGCCGCGTCCTCTGCCTGCGGTACTCACGCACCGCGTAGTGTTAGGCCGCAATGGAACTTCTATCGAGCCGATTATGAGTTGTTATACTCTATGCTGGCTTCCACTGATTGGAGTATGATTTATGAGTTGCATGATTTGGAGGATATGTTGAATGTTTTTTATGATAATTTGAGTGATATTTTAGATAGTTGCGTACCACGGAAAAAGCTTACACGCGAAAACTCTCGATACAATTATCCCGAATGGTACACTGCAGATATTATAAGCGATATAAAGAATAAAGCTAGATTCCATAAAAAATTCAAAAAATCAAAGCTGAATAGCGATTATTCTGAATTTGCAAAGTACAGAGCTCGCATCAAAAAATCAATATCAATTGCGCACAAAGAACACAAGATTAAAATTCAAAATCAATTTAAAAAAGATCCAAAATCTTTTTGGCAGTATATCAGGTCAAAACGTAGTAGGTTGAATAAGCAAATTATCATAGAGAATGGTCGACATCTTTCGGATGAGGAGTGTGCTCGACATTTTGCAACATTTTTTGAGTCGGTGTATAAAAAAGAGCGGCCGCGACTTGAGCCGCGTTCGGCGGAGGCGGAGGCGGGGGCGAGCTGTGCACGAGTACACATAGAGACCCTCAGTCTTCAAGACGTAAGGGAAGCGCTCATAAAGCTCAAGCCCAAGCGCTCATCAGGCCCCGATGGCATTCCAGCTTTTCTTTTTAGGGACTGTGGCAGAGTGCTGGCTGAGCCACTGCATCACATTTTTAACACTTGTTTAAAACAAGCAACGTTTCCACCTAGGTGGAAAATCACTAGAGTGATTCCGGTTCCCAAAGGAAAGTCTGGTCCGGATATCAGTGGCTACAGACCGGTTGCAGTGTTGTCAACACCTGCAAAAGTCTTCGAGTCTGCCATCCAACGCTGTGTGCAGGCCCAAGTGAGCGCACAGCTATCGGACGCGCAGCACGGCTTCCGACCGGCGCGCAGCACGGCAACTAATCTCCTTGACTTTATGGCGAGTGTGGTACCCGCCGTCGATGCTGGGGTACAGGTAGATGTGGCATATTTTGATTTTAAAAAGGCGTTTGATACCGTCGATAATGATGTACTGTTAATGAAGTTGGCAAAAATTGGCTGTACTCCGATACTCTTACAGTTCTTTGCCAGCTACTTGGAGGATCGGCAACAGTACGTCGACTACAACGGGTTCGAATCTGAGCCTTACTACACCAGGTCAGGCGTGAGCCAGGGCAGCAATTTGGGTCCTCTCGAATTTATTTTAATGATAAATGACTTACCAGAGGTAGTCAAACATAGTTTATGTTTACTGTTTGCAGATGACCTCAAATTGCTGCTCGAGGTCAGGAATGGGTCGGACTGTGAGAAACTGCAGGGAGACATAGATAGAGTGGTAGAATGGAGTAAAAAGAATAAACTGTTTTTCAACACAGCGAAATGCTCAGTGATGACATTTACGCGCGCGAAAAATACCTTAGTCTACGATTATAAAGTAGAGGAGGCGTCGATGCAGCGAGTGTCTCAGGTACGAGACTTAGGAGTACTGCTTACCCCGGATCTTACTTTCCGGGATCACATAGTTAAGATTTGCAAGAAGGCGTACAGAAACCTGGGTTTCGTCTTGAGACAGTCGCAAGGATTTACGAACCTTACCACGCTTAAGGTGCTCTATGACGCGTTGGTGAGAAGCCATTTGGAACACAGTGCGGTGATCTGGGCTCCTCATGAAGCGAAATACAATGTCATGCTGGAGCGAGTTCAGAATAAATTTACAAGACACTTGTATTTCAAACTTTATGGAGTTTACCCATTTTACCCTCTAATGTATCCTACACTGTTTGTGCTGGGTATGGTGGGGTACAATGAGCTCAGAGTGCGCAGAGAATTTACACTGGCGGCGTATGTGCTTAAGCTCCTGCGTGGAGTTGCACATAACCCGGGAGTGCTGCGACACCTGAAGCTGTGCGTGCCGGACCGGTACGTGTGGAGGCGGCGGCGACCGCCACTGCTGGCCGTGCCTGTTGCAAAAACCAACCTGCTGTCAAAAACACCTCTTACCCGTACAATACGTGTACTGAATGAAGTGCATGAGAGGACAGACATATTTTCGTGCAACTTGAGTGAATTCGCAAGAGTTTTGTTGAATTTTGTTTCTTACATTTAATATTTACTTTCTTTTTTGTTTTTTGTTTGTACAGTCTGTTTTTTTATGTTTACAAATTATTTTTAAAGTTTAGTGTTTTAGTAATAGTAGTAGTCGTAAGTTATGTTTAATTAAAGTATATTGTGAGTGTTTGCCACTATTGCATTGGGTACTCTGCCTGTAAAGATAGTGTGTAAGTTTAATAAATAAATAATAAATAAATAAATTTTGTTATTTTTGCACTATGTTTTTTTACAATTTCCGTGACATCTTCTTAAAACATTTCTATTTCAGTAACATTTTCTAAACTTATTCTTCCATCTTCAATATCACCCATTTCCATAATCCCACTTTTCAATTTACCACCCACACAATTTTTATTTGGTCTCCAAACATCTAAAAGTTCTTCTTATGACGTAACGAACTAACACTCGCATCCCGTTATACGCTGAAGGATTTTATGAGGTAATATATAACCACGACCTAAATCTTCTTGATCTCGGTGGAAGAATTGAGTAGGGTGTGTGACAGTTCGGATTATGGGAAACCGTCAATGTATAGTTGAAGATAGGGGTGGCATGATTCAGGAATTCATTATGCGGCCCACACTATGAGCGATGAGAGATGACGAAATAAGATATCTTGAGAAACTTGTTGTGTTGATTCACTTGTCTTATAAAGTGACATGGTCAGTTGGTCACAAATACTTTTTTTTTTATCGTAGTAGAATCATCAAATGAGTCCTCCCACCCCTTACTGTCAGACTTGTACTGACTAAAATCCACGGTGTCCTTCAATAGCCCTTTATGTTCCGGGGTCACGGTGATGGAATAAGCCCCGCGACCCCAGAAGGCTTTGGCCCTCTGAGAGGGGGCCCCGTCATTATGCTGACGCTCTTTGAGGCGCGCGTGGGACACAGCGCGCCGTCGATCCGGGCATGGTCCTGGTCACAAACACTAGACATTTAATTTCTTTTTTTTTATTCCGGTTGGTTATTTATTCCGGAGTAGCAGAAGGAACTGTCTGACTCATACTGACTAAAAATCATTTCTGTTTCTTTCGTTTCCTTCTTTCACGGTGTCCTTCTTCGTCTTCGTCGGCAGTCTTGTCATTTATAATTCAGTCTCTTGTAAAATCAGACCATTTCCATTCATACCAGTTTTTTTCAAATAAATCAATATAATATTATGTAATCGTCTAACCAAATTTGACAGTATCATTATAACTTCAGGGAGATATAGGTACCTACTAAAAATTCCATTATAAAAGAAATTTTACTTTTAATTTATTTATTTATTTAACTATTTATGTACACACAAAATACAGCACAGGATAATTAAAACATAGAACTCAGTACAAGGGTACTGCTTATTTCTATAGAAATTTTTGCCAGCAGACCTGCGAAAGGGGAAATGAAAAAGTAATGTAGATTATAACAGTTACAACTGCCTTCTTAATCACATTACAATTAAAACTGCCTATTCCATCTGTGACCTCAATCTTTTACATTCAACATACCTTAAAGCATTACATCTATAATACCCACATCACATAAGATATATCTAATTACAAAACCTAATTTGCATCCCCCAGCACATCTGTACGTCGAAATTGTGATAACGCCAAGTATTTTCTAGTTCGTCTCCTCTACGTCGCTTCGAAGCCAATTATAAAGTTTAATGAAGCGTCAGGTTGTCCCTTTTACACTTGCATACTTACTTTACATTATACGAATAGTTAAGGTTACGAAATTAATGGGGACTGGCTTATGTAACAATGGAAATTAGTTAATGTTTACACGGTCGGGAGCTTACGCTGAAGGTAGCTAATTGGATCTTGATAATTTGGGAAAAGAGCAGACGTTAATTTTGAACAGGTGATAAAAAACACCGTTAAGCTGTCATCATCTTTTATGAATGTTTATTTCGAAGTAAAGAAGATTTAATTTTATTTAATGCAATGATAAACACAATTTACAATATTAATAATCTCAAAAAATAACATAATTATGCAACTTGTAGCGACATCTAGTGAGACAACTAGCGTTCGACAAGAGTTTTGGATTGCCTATTCTCAATTTCTGCGTATAGCGACATCTTGTTTGCATTTTTGTAAACTACCCACAACAGGAAACTTTCAGGGCGTAAACAAACATGAAATATTGACGCGTTCAGGTTTGATGCTCGTTATTTGTTTACACAATCATTATAACTTTTGTGCTTATCACCAAAATAAAAAATCAAGGACCAAAAAATTCGAGACACGTGACATTTAACCAACCCGCACTGGGCTTGCGTAAATCGGATGTAGTAAGTAATCTACATCCGATTCCCTTTCATAAAGGAGAAGCTTGTGTTCCAGCAGTGGGAACATTACAGGCTGATTATGCAAAGGACACTAGTTCAATATTCCTAATGGCTATTTTAAGTCCACAGAACAAGTCACAACAATTTTATGAATCTTTCCCAGTTAACGACACTTGGACAGACCGAGTAACGATCGAATCCTATCAAACAGTTAAGGGCTACCTAAACGGTAAATCGGTAATAAAATTATATGGTAATATTTGTTCGAGTATCGTACATAGGTACAGTGTGTTTAGATGATGTTGGTGATTGGTTAAATGTTGTAGTAAATAGCTGAGTGTGGTGATAATAAATATAGCAACTTTATAAATATGAACTGATAGATTGATGCCGCAGAATTATGGAAAACGTTATTACTCGTATCTTATTAATTATCACTTATAATTTACAAAAAAAAAAAAACGAAAAACTCTACATCTTTTGTCTGCCTGTCGGTCTGTCGATGTAATAAAAGGTATTCGAACTCAGGCCTACCTACTGTCCACACAGTCGTCTTTCGTAGGATGTATGTAACCTACAAAATGAAGGCGTATTTTGCATATTTGTTATGTCCACGCTGCTTCATGCAATAGTCAGTCACGCTACAAAAGGTCTCAGTTTTCTTTCAATTAGCATCAAGAAAGGACGTCTTTAGTTGTAAAAATTATTGAAAATAAAAATCGTAGTAAAAAGAGTACATGTTCGTACAATAATTAACAAATACTCTGACATACAAATGGAGTATTACTAGATTGCATTTACTCGAAATTAGCACGCTTTTGTGCATGTATAAATCAGACGTAATGTAGCAAACCAAAAAAGAGCTAACGCTAGACGTTCAGTGATTTGTGGCGCAAAGCGAGCTTAGTGCAAAACTTTAATACATCAAGTAATAAAACACCATTAAAAATACCCTTTAAATTCTAACAAAGTAAAGAACATGGGTAGGAAACGCAAAATCACGTGCAATCCAACAAGAAGTAGGAACGAATGAGCAAACATAATTCGGATTCCGCAGCTCCAGCTGATGCTGAGCGTTCGACTAAAGGAATGCAATTTTATCTGATGCCGTTCGTGAACTAA
This sequence comes from Agrotis segetum, assembly GCA_036375495.1. NCBI lineage: Eukaryota > Metazoa > Arthropoda > Insecta > Lepidoptera > Noctuidae > Agrotis > Agrotis segetum. The sequence continues at coordinate 3,786,112 of JAQSVV010000175.1, read as the reverse complement.
GGGTAATTAAAGTTGAAAGGAATCCGAAAGTTTACGAAGTGCAGCGAACAATGAAACTTGTAGTTGAACCTGTGTTTCGTAACAACTTTAGTACACTGTGAAGGTAAGCGCACTTTAGTAGCACCTTCCAGTTTAAATAGGTATTTGCTGTTGTTATTAATGGATTTGTTATGATTTTACTGGCACAGCTGTCCTGCAGTGGTGGGCTAGTGGTATCGGTCCCGACTTACGAGTTGTAGGTCGTGGGTTCGAACCCCGCCAGGCGCATTACTTTGTGTAATTTATTTTATCACCACTGCTCTCAAAACGGTGAAGGAAAACATCGTGAGGAAACCGGCATGTCCTGGAACCAAAAATTCAAAGACATGTGACATCCACCAATCCGCACTGGGCCCGCTTTTTGGATTATGGCCCACTCCCTCTCACAGAGAGGAGGCCTGTGTCCCAGCAGTGGGAACATTATAGGCTGATGATGATGATTACTGGGACAAAGGCGTTTTAAGGGCCCACCCAGAAAGAGGTGACGAGGTGATTTATACTCATACCGTGAGGGCTAGTTCGGAGTGGCGCTGGACAAAGCTTGAAAAGATTTGGGGTAGGCCTTTGCCCAGCAGTGGGACTTAGTAGGCTTGTATAAAAAGGCGCCCTTTCCGACAGGCAAAGTGTATGTTGCATTTCAAACGACTTCGTTATCATTCTGCCACTCGTAACTACTAAACGTTAATGATTGATGCGGAATGATTTTATTTATGAATGTAATTTTTAATAGAACGTAAAGGTAACAAAATAAGACATGACTGTCTGCAGTTCGGCAGGTGTAATGTTAACAAAAACGCATTTTTTTTGTTTTTTTATATAAACAGAAAAAAGGGCACAGGCGGATAGAGTAGACATTTTGATCAGTTAATTGTAAACTGCTTAGGAGTTGTATAAAAACATAGATTGATAATGTCATAATATTATGACCTCAAAATAATTATTAATGTCTTATCTGGCTTAATCATGCCTAGTGGCTTTATGTCAAAATTAATGTCTAGCTTAAACATACTTAGTTGCTTTGTGTTATGTCAAAACTTATTGCAACCCCAGAGAGGAAATGTAACACGAAAACAATCCATTCAGAACCAAACTCATAATCCAGGTGCAACGTCGAACTTTGTTTGGTGTTTGTTAGAGCGCAGTTGAATGTACTTAACTTCAGTTATTTAACAGTTTTTATTGAATTAAAAATAAGGTATTGTTCGGGTCGTTGAACTCATTCCGTGGTACCACAATTTTTTTTAAACAACTGTTGAACACTTGTATTTTTGAGAAACGCGCGTTCAACCAAATACTCTTCAGCTTTATAATATTAAGTATAGATTTGAATAGGAAGTTATTAAAGACGAATTCATTCTTACTATAAAGTACCAGACTTTCCGCTTCTAATAATAATAACGCTATTGTCAAACAGACAGGAGAAGCGAATGCGATCCGAAGCGTTTTTAATTATTATTGTACTCGTCATGTATGGAATTGTTTGAATCCAGTCACATAGAAAAGCGAAAGCGATCCCATAGTCTATGTGACGGGCTTCAAACATTTGAAAATATAACAAACAAAAACGACTTGCATCGCGATCGCCACGCCTGTCTGACAATAGCTTAAAAGTTACGTCTGTATAGTACTCATTTGAAAAATGGTTGAAAAAAAGTTCATCGGTTACCGAGCTTCGACAAGAATGAGACCTAACCCAGTTGTTACACTTCGGGTGATAAAAAATAGTAGTAGGTTTCATCGCTGTCGATAGTAAATTTTTACAAACAAAAACGCCTCGCTTCGCGATCGCCACGCCTGTCTGTTTGACAATAGCTTAAGTAAGTAAGTAAGTAAGTAAGTAAGTATTCTTTATTTGCATAAAATGTGGTATACAAAAGGTGTTATATCATATTTTAGGGCAGGACACATTCTGCCATAACCATGGCATGCAAATTTATAATAAAGAAAAGATTATGAACGAAATAGTTTAAAACTAACATAAATGTGTAGTAAACAAGTTACGGAAAAAAAAAATATCTATCTTTAAAACTCTAATAGAAACATAGACACATACTCGTACATTTAAACTACGAAACAAACAAAACAACATTATTGAAATACACAGGTATACAATACACCTTATTGACATCAAAACATTTAACGAAATAAAATTAAACTCATTAAATGAGAATAAAGTAAAATATTAAATAAAAAACGGACACCATCATCATACATAAAACTTTCAAACAAAATAATAACCAAACCATTTTACTTAAATTAAATATACATTTAAAAATAGAGCAACAACTTTAAAATTTTACAAAAAAAAAAGAACAACAAAATCTCACAATGCATTTTTAAAATGATAGGAATGCGATGAGTATTTTTTTAGGAACTCGTTAATAGTGTAAAAACTTTCTTTAATTAACCATTCCTGTAAAGAAAAACAAAATTTGCGATAGGGTAAGTCAACAATTTTTTTAGGTAGCGAGTTATAAATTAGTGGAGCCATATACACGCAACTATGTCTAAACATTTCGATTCTGGGTACCGGTAATTCTAAATTTGAGTGAGTAATTTTACGCTTGTTTAAATTATTTTTGTTTTGAAAAAGATTCTCATTGGATTTCACAAATTTTGCTGTTTCATAGATGTATATGCTAGGAGCAGTCATTAAGTTTTCTGACTTAAAGATTGGTCGACAGGAGTCAGACCATTGCATATTATATATTGCACGCAAGCATTTCTTTTGGGCTATTAAAATTCGTGAAAGCTCAGCTGTATATCCCCATACAACTATACCATACCGAATAATGGAACAAACATACGCATGATACACCAATAGTGCGGTTTCTTTTGAAGTTGTTTCTCTTACCTTCTTCAGGGCAAATACAAATTTATTAATTTTTTTGCAAATGCTATCTACGTGTTCTTTCCACGTTAAGTGTTCGTCTAATATAATGCCTAAAAATTTAGTACTATGGATCTGTTCTATTGGTTGATTGTTGAAAATTATATCTAAATTTTGGTATGTACTCTTTTGGGTTTTAAAATTAATAAGTTTTGTTTTTTCTAAATTAATCTTTAATGTATTTTTATTTAACCATGCCATAATGACATTTAGAGTATTGTTTATTTCAATATTTTGAAGGCTCTTATCCTTACATCGAATAATGACTGTGGTGTCATCAGCAAACAAAACACAAATATGTTTGCGTACTGCTTCTGGGAGATCATTAATATAAATGAGAAATAGAAGGGGTCCTAAAATGCTTCCCTGTGGAACACCAAGATCATTATTTCTCGGTTCAGAATCAAAGTCCTCTATTTTTTTTGTATTATCATCATACTTTGTAATTCTAGTGATCTGTTTTCTATTGCTTAAATATGATTGAAACCATTTTAGGGCTGTCCCTCTTATGCCGCTTTTTTCTAATTTATGGATGAGTATAGAATGGTCAACATGAGGAGCTCGTGGCTAAATAATTACAGCCGCACAGGCCGATCTTCCGGGTTAAGCCGCGCTTGCCGAGGTTGGTCTGTGGATGGGTGACCATCTGTCATAGCGAGTTTCCTCCGTGCCTCGGAAAGCACGTAAAGCCGTTGGTCCCGGCTGTCATTTATAGATCTTTGACAGTCGTTACTGTTAGTCAGAAGCTCTGAAGTCTGACAACTAGTCTTACCATGGAGTATCGTATTACCCAGTTACTGGGTTGTGGAGGTCCGACAGGCAGTCGCTCCACGTAAAATACTGATATTCAGCTGCATCTGGTTCGACTAGAAGCCGACCCCAGTATAGTTGGGAAAAGGCTAGGCAGATGATGATAGAATGGTCAACATAGTCAAAGGCTTTACTTAAATCTAGAAAGAGAGCAGTAGAAGGAATTTTATTGTTCACGTTATTTATAATTGATTTTACTAATTTGAAAGTCGCCAATGTAGTTGATCGAAATTTCCTGAATCCATGTTGTTCTTCTGCCAATACATTATATTTGTTGAAGAAAATTAACAACCGTTTTTTAATAACTCTTTCAAATACTTTTGATAAAATTGGTGTTAATGCTATAGGTCGATAGTTATTTTTGTCTGTCTTTGGACCTTTTTTATGCAGTGGTTTTATTAGAGACAATTTAAGCTTTTCTGGAAAACAACCTTGTTCTATGGATAAATTAATAATGTAAGCTAAAGGTTCTGCTATAAATTGCGATACGCGCTTTAAGAGGTCAGTGGAAATATTATCGTAGCCAGATGATTTGGTGTTATTAAGCGAATTTATTACGTTATAAATTTCAGCTGCATTTGTAGGCTCTAGGAAAATACTATGACTGTTATTTTTAATATCATCATTTTTAATATCATTATCTCTATCAGAGGTTTTATTATTTTTGACAACATCTATGAAAAAATTATTAAATATGTTCGCAATGTCAGTTCCAGATGTGACTGTCATTTCACCATCAATAATTTTGTTAAAATATTCCTTTGTTGTTTGGTTACCCATATTGCGTTTCACAACTTCCCAGGTAGCTTTACATTTATTTTTGGAATATGAAATGTGTTTGAAGTTACACAATGATTGCAAGTTATTAATGCACTTCCTTAATATGTTGGTATAAGACTTATAATTTGATTTATTTTCACTGGTTTTATTGCTATAATATTTGTATCTTAAGTATCTTTTAGTTTTACAGCTTACTTTAAGTCCTTTTGTGATCCATTTTAGTTTATTTGTTTTATAATATTTTTTTACCGTTATAATAGGAAAACATAATTTGTAGAATAAAGTTAGTAAATCATGGAATGTATCAAAGGCATCGTTTGTATGTATAGTGTTATAAATATCAGAGAAAGATAGTTGACTTATGTAATAAACGAATTTATTTATGTTTTCTTTACTCATATCATTTCGTGTTATGAAATAGCTTTTAGAAATATTTACATTTTCATGTTTAAATTCTACTATTTGTGCAGTGTTGTGGTCTGACAAACATAAATTAAGTGTTTTTCCTACAGCGTTAGGTATATTACTAATAATGTTATCTATGCATGTATTTAATCTCGTAGGCACTTTTATAAGACATTCCATCCCATAATTTGAGATAAGTTCATGAAACCTAATAACATTACGATCTTTATCCTGAAGAAAATTTATGTTAAAGTCCCCTACAATTACTACTTTACTTTTTTTGCGTTGGAGGTGGCGTAATGTTTTATCAAAAAGGTCGAAGAAAACATTCAAGTTAGAACTTGGTGTTCTGTAAATACATAATACTATTAAATGCATTTTTTTATTTCTATAGCACAGACCTCATACTGCTTCTCAATGCTCAACTCTTTTATATCATGTAATTCAATACAATCAATATTGTTTTTAACTAATATACACGTGCCACCTCGACGTTGATCTGGCCGCGAATAAATTGCACCTAGTTGAAAATTATTTATAATCATGTATTTTTCATCACCTTGTTTTATAAAATGTTCACTTAAACACATGACATCTACATTTGTGCCGTATTCTTGCATATCATTAATAGCTAATTCTAGTTCAGGAATTTTGTTGAGAGCTCCAGCTATATTTTGATGAAAAATTGAGAAATTACTTACATTTGAGGCTGGTTCAGTTACGAAAAAACTCTTCATTGGAATTTATTGCTGGTGTGGTTATTTTGTCTGAAAATCTGGAAGCCTGAAAATAGTAAGGAATGGTACCTTTCCGTGGCGGTTTACTTAAATTAGAAACAATAGCAGAGCTACTCGTATCATTTCTACTCGCTGACTTAGTTGTGCTATTTTGAAAATGCTTATTTATTACTGAGCCCTTATTTATTATTGGGTTTTTATTAATAGAATAGCTGTAAGATAGGTAGGATGAGTTAAATTGTTTCATATTTATATTATTTATAATTTGACTTACAATGTCGTGCCTGTTATTACCATCAATGAATGCACAGTTTTTTACATTTTGTGATAATAATTTTAGATAGAAATTCAATTTACTTTCATTTAGAAATGCATTGTAGAGTACATTAACTAGATACACGTTACAATTTTCCAACATTTTGAGGGCTCTCGAAATTTCCATTAATACTTTTATTGGGTTTGAATCATTGCAGCCAGTCATAATGATAACATTATCGATTCTTGTGAGCTGTTGAGACAATGTGTTACAACTGGATAAAACGTCTTCAGTTTTGCATCAGGTTTCCTAATGGCTGATATATTGTAGCTATGAATAAGTTCACTTTTCTTGTCAATCAGCGTTTTGACAATTCCTTGCCCTTGGTTATCTGATAATAAGATTATCCTTTTGTCCCTGGTTACTGTTACGTCTGAAGTTTTTTGTGTCTTAATTTTATCTTCATTCTTGTCTATTACATTTTTATTACTTGGGACGGTTTTTTCCATAATTGAGTTATCCGCTTTCGCAACATCTATTTCTGTTTTTTTATTTATGTGGTCTTCATTTGGTTTAATATTAGTAGAAGCTGTAGGGGTTTGATATTCGATGTCCAAATCTAATTTTCTGACTGAAATATTAGACCTGTTAATGTTTGAGTTTTTAGATTTCGCTTTACAAGATAAAGTGTTGCTTCTTACACTTAAACTTGTGATGTACATATTTTTATATTGAGCTGATTTATGCTTTTCCACTTCAAGTTTTTGTTTCAGTGATTCGTTTTCATTGTTTAACGAATCAATTTCTAAATTAGCACTCTTCAACTGTTCCTTCAAGCACTCTATTGTAGATTGCAGTTCTATGTGTTTTTCACTTCTTACGTGTGTAGATAAATCGATCATACTTCTGGTACTTATGTCTGATGCCAAGCTGTCCATAGACTCATTTGAAAATTGAGAGAGAGATTGCTTTGGACGTCTTTTTCTCAGTGAATAATTGTTGCGCGAAGCCATGGTTTTAATTAGGTAACAGAAAAAATAAAATTAGAAAGTTCTTATATAAACAGCACAGCCGTCTAAGAAGCGCAGCAGTCGCAAAATTGCAATATCAACGCAACAGTAGGTAGCGAAATAGCGAATAGTTTAGAACAGTCTATAGATGCTTCACTTTAGCTTTTCACTTCACTAAATTGTTATTTCTTTACGAAATTGTATTTAAAATTACATTTTATTGAAAACACTTATAAAATAGTAGTTGAAAAATATTAACACAAAAAAAAAAACAAAAATAATCTCTGCTAGCGAGGTTTGAACCAGGACCACATGACACCGCGGTCGAACACATTCGATAAGCGCCACATGCGCTGCTGACGTGTTGGTCGAAATTTAGGTTCTGTTTCTTGTCTTTTTTCAAAAAGTTCGTTAGGACGCTAGTTTTGAGCACAATATTTGAAAAGTGACGCGCTGTTAGATTTTTTCCCACTTTATAAACACAGTTTTAACTTTGTGTATTTCTGTTATTTTAAGAGAGTTTATGATATTTAACTGTTGACACGTTTAAGTTATTGGTTATTTGTTCACTATATCAATACAGACTTTGAATTTCGCGCTAGTCACAGTTCATAACTTAAAATCACTATTACAAGGTTCACCGAGTGAATTCAGTTAAGATAACGATTTCTCGTAATATTTACACTGTCTTTATTCATTTAACACTGAACACAATACGAAAATAATACTTTATACATTTTTAAAAATTAATTGATGCGGAGCGCAATGTTTACGTGACGACAACGCCATCTAGCTTAAAAGTTATGTCTCTATAGTACTCATTAGAAATCTTGTAGAAAAAAAGTTCATCGGTTACCGAGCTTCGACAGGAATGAGACCTAACCACTGGGTTAACAGTGTAACAACTGTGTTACACTTTGGGTGATAAAAAATAAGAATAGGTCTCATCGCTGTCGGTAGTAAATTGTATAGACCGTGACCCTTTTTCTTTAGAACTTGTCATTTGAATCTAACTTTGAGCTGAGACTGATTTATTGTGTTTCTTGTTTTGGGATAATCGAAGCTGTCAGACTTACGAAAAATGTGTTTTTAAAAAATATCGTTTTCTATCAACATGATATACAACGTGTAACGCCAAAAGCGCAAAACCTCTCGTGGGGTAATTCAGCACATGTCTAAGAACAAAAAAATTGTTTGGTAACATGGGCTGAGTTACCCCACGAGAGGTTTTACGCGTTTATGCGTTACACGTTGTATAGGTATTCCTAAAATCCATGCTTTTTTTTAAACGTTTCTCACACTAGAAAATTTCTTCATGTATCGTGGGTGCGTAATACAAACATCAGTAACTCCAAACAACTACTTACAGATCATACAAATATTAATTGTTCCGTTTAGGCATCGAACCGCTGCCCCCAGGCCGCTGCGTCAACCATGTCGTCAATGTATCTTTTTTCTTTGTAGCATGTTTGTAGCCTAAATTGGTCCCACTCCTGGACAAAGGCTTCCTTCATTCCTTTCCACTTATCTCGATAGCGTTATTTTTCTTGTCAATTCAAGAAATATTGGAAATAGGTATGCAGAATTATAATTATTTACTTTAAAAAACTGAAAATAATCCTGAATGGGCTGTATACTTGTTCCTTCGTCTAAGCTGACGTCTTATTTTGGCAAAAACTAAAATTTCTAAATGGTTAATTTTTTAAGTTACTTTTTGCACAGCAACGGATTTATAATTGTCTGTTTCACTCGTACACGCTCAATTAATTCCCGTCTTGTATGCATATCTTCCCGTTTGTGGGTTGACTAACCGTGATGAATTTGCATATGGGAAGTGTATTTCAGAACTATGTTGATTTCTTAACCAGTTTACACAGTCGATTGAAGTGTCTATGAAATTGAAGTATTTTTATGATTAGTATATTATATTGTGTAAGCAGCTTGATTTTGTTATTTTTAGTTAAAGAGAGAAAATCACATTAAATAAAATAGTTAATTTCAAGTAGGCCTTTATCTAATGGAGACATCTTGTATTAGTGTAATTCAGAAATCAAATCAAATCAAAATCATTATTTAAAAAATAAGCCAGTTACAGGCACTTTTGAATTGTCAAAAAAAAATATATAAAAACAGTTCAAAAATAGTTATGGTGCTACAGTCCCAGTCTCAAGACATGAAAACTTTAAAAGTATTCCAAGAAGTAAAGAATGTGATGAGAAAGAATGAAGAAAGAATGTCATGGCTTATGAAAGAATGTCATGGCATACGAGAAGAAAGAATGTCATGGCTTATTTTATTTTATTTGCATTTATGTTTGTATTATAACCATCTACTTTACCACTGCTATTCTCCACTTAAAACTTCTTGATCAAAATAATTAATCTTATAATTAGAATATCTCACAATAATGTTGTTTTCAACATGTAACATACACACAAATAGTTAAAACTTTCCTAATAATACGTTATTAATATGTAAACTCCACTTAGTGAACAATCTTGAGCTTATTGATAAGTTTGTCAAACTTATACGGGCTTATGTATGGCGTCATGTCTCTGTCTATGTATCGAAGTGTTGTGTGCCAAATATTATAATGTAAATTAAACTTGGAAGATAGTGTACCTAATCTACAGGGTGAAACTTTATTAATAAGTAATATTTTAAACTCGGGCATTTACTAACGATACTAATCGTATTACAGAACTCAAAAACGTTATTAATGCAAGTATCTTCGCTTAATATTATTTGATGTTTGTTTACTTTTAGTTCCGCGCGCGGTGTACTGCGATTTAAAAATTTTGATACTGGATTTTTGGGGTTTATGATTATTTTTTTAGTACGTTTACGTGTTTATTTGCAATATAAGGTCTTTGTTATGTGACATACTACATTTTTAAAGGTGTCCATAATTACATTAGTAATATTTTTGATAATTATGCAATTTATTAGCTGTAATTCAATCAGTATCGTGTATGACCTTATATTAAAAATAATGTCACCCATGATTTCAATTTCCCCATGTAGATAATAAATGTCGGTAAATAGTTTAAAGGTTTATCTAATTTACATTTAATTTTCAACTTGTTGATGTATCTCGTGTTCCACGCGCGCCTCAAACAACTGTCAGCAATCAGACGAGGGGCCTTAGAGGGCCAAAGCCTGCCGGTGTCCCGAGGCTGTCTTATCAGGTGCAGGACTCCGGAACGCAAAGGGCTATTGAAGAACACCGTGGATTTTAGTCAGTATAAGTTTGACAGTCCCTCCCGCCCTGCCCGGGGTGGGAGGACTCATTTGATGATTTAACCACCCTAAAAAAAAGCAGGGTAAAAACGATCCACACCACCAACATTATGTAGTCTAAAGCTGTTAATCCCTTTAGGATTATCCCACGGGACAGTATATCCAAGGTAGCGTATTTCCACCTACCTACTATATAGGCTGTTACCGTGTTTGAAGCGATGGAAAAAGGGTTGGACATTGAAAAACAACAAGTCACATCGTTGCCGTCGACAAGCTTCCTATCCGCATCCCACGATGCTTGTATTTTAATACGATATAGGTTGTAAAACAAGTTTATCTTGGTTTTTAGTTAGATTTAACGTGCTTTGAATTAATCTATTATATAAAAATCAATGCCACTTTTCGTTGTAATTTTAAAACTCAAGAACGGGGTCACCTACCCAAACCAAATGTTTACGGTTTGTTCAGACTATTTAGTAGATGGTTTATGAGCACGTACCGGGCCGCTAGTTAATACATAACCCTAAAGGATATATAGTTTACTTTATTTTATTTAATGATAGGTTCTCGTTTGACCACTATCTCCCCTGATGGTAAGCAAAGCTGTGGTTGACAGTGAAGCACGCGTGCCTAGAAGTGACCTGTTCACTCTTGACTTGAAGACCCCAACGTTCCGTCCTGTCAGGAAATATAGATTCGGCAGGGAATTCCACTTCTTAAATGTGCGCATAATAAAATTATTATATTGTTGTTCCCAAGCAAGGCTCAAAAAGCTGTCAGCAAACTGTCGGAGCTTGTTAGGGCCAAATACCTATCTTAAGATGCCACTGCGTCCATGGAACGCCAAGAGTATCTGAAGGAATCGAAAGCTGGTTTTTAATCAGTCAAGCTGAACAATCATTTCTGTTCCATCCACTGATGAAACACAAACCCCCACTAAATTGAAGGAGCTGGCGATGATGAAACACCTGGCCACAGTGCGGGCTGGTGCTATCATAATTACATGCTGGTTTTAAGCATTTTGAGATCACCGATAGCAGACATTCGAAAGAGCAATATAGGGTGACTGGTAATTAGTGTACGATACTTATACACATGATTGTGTTCATGACAACCAACAAATTTTACTATGGGAACAAATCTGAAAACTCGAAAAAAAAAATCAGCTGTTCAGTACATTTGTTTGCTTAATGTACTGATCAGCTGATATTATTTTCACGATTTTGGGTTTGCTCCCTTAATAAAAATTATTTGTTATCATGAGCACAATCACGTGTTTAAGTATCGTACACTAATTACCAGTCACCCCACATACTGAGCCTTAAAGTAGAAGAGAAAAATGATTTTTATTTTACATTCGATGTACTTATTTTCAAAATCATTTTCCAACAATATTGTTTAAATCCTATATATTTCTTTTTGAACCCAAACTCTAACTTTCACATGGGTAGTGAATTCTCGCACAAATTCTTCAACATTTGCGGTTACTACCTTGTGAAAGTTCAAATGAACATTCACTATGTAATCCGAGTTAATATCTTAATCCACATCTTACGTATGCCTCACTTTCTGTAGATCATGTTGATTTAATTTAGACTCTGTCTTAGTTTGATCATGTTTTAATTTAGAAGACACAACGAAATCACTGATTCATGTAAATCCCTAAAAGGGTACATATACGCCGATATATATTTTTTTAACGTGGTAAAATCATCAAATGAGTCCTCCCACCCCGGGCAGGGCGGGAGGAACTGTCAGACTTTTACTGACTAAAATCCACGGTGTCCTTCAATAGCCCTTTATGGTCCGGGGTCACGGTAAGGAAATAATCCCGCGAGCCCGGATATACGTCGATATAACACAATTATGAACCATCACAATTTTAAAAGTGATTGCGTTTAATTCAGATTTTTGCAATATTGGTTGAACCGAAATCAAACTACTTACATAATAATTATTGTACAATCTAGTTAGAGCGATGTACAGATTATTCTTTTGTTTATAATTATGTAAATTCATATAATTATTATCACGAATCATATTTTATCAATATACAACCTGTCACCGATTTCGCCATTTATTACTTGACTCGTCTATTTTAAAATCTAATTAATGTAAATGCGAAAGTTTGGATGGATGAATATTAGTCAATCACCTTAGAACGGTTGACTGCAGATCCATTCAGATTAACGGCGTACGGCAAAGCGAAAGCATCGTTTGATGAGTCGGAAAAGTTGCCACGCACCGCCACCAGCAGGCGCTAGTATCGCAAAATTAACGTAATCCAAAGTTTTATGTATTTCATTTCGTCAACTTCGACATTTCATAAAGTGTTCCCTTTACGCAAAATACATGTATTACTCTAGTAGAAATATTTTAATATAAGGATGTCGAAACATTCACCAAAACAAAATGATAGAAATCTTTATTGATGTGGATTAATATTTTGTGAATATTTTTATCATTCACAGTCTTAAATTTATTTTATAACATTTTGATGTCCCGAGATTACGAACAAAACTACTATTTTGGTAGAAAATTAATGATAATTGGCATACCTTACGAAAGTGACAATACCCAATTATCGTTAAGCCCCAAACACACGCGCGCACGGGTATGGGCGTGAGCGTTGTGTTCCACGCGCGCCGGAAAATGTGACAGCACAATAACGGGGCTCCCCTTAGAGGGCCTACCTGGGTCGCGGACAAACGAATACAATACCGTGACCCCAAAACGTAAAGGGCTATTGAAATAAATCGTAGATTTTAGTAAGTATTCCAAGTCTGACAGTCCCTCCCGCCCTGCTCTGGGTAGGAGGACTCATTCGATTATTTTAACACACTAAATAAAGCCCCAAACACACGCTCCTTTTACTATCACAAAGCTGGTTGCGTGATATCTTTATATGTTCGAGAGTGGAAAGCTAAGGATGCTTGACGCCCTGTCCTCCACCATCTGGTGTTTGTATTAATTTTTGATGCATTTCGATGTAATGACAGACACAAGCGCCGCGTAAAATGGACATTAGTCGAGCAGCGGCGTGGATTTAGTAGTTTTTTACTCATATGAGGTACAGGTATAGTAGAACAGTTTAATGTCAGAACCTCTTTATAAATAAATCTTCATTCTATAATATCTTATCCACAGTATTTTTTTGGGACAAGGTTTTAATATCACTTTTCTGATAAATGATCTTTTGGAGTCGATAGATATTATCTATCGACTCCAAAAGCATGAGCCCAGTACTGATCTTTTATACTCCAAAGCAATCAATAGAGCGAGAAGCAACATGTACCGAACACACGGTGAGACAGCAATGACCACCGATTTTTCATCATAGTCGCAGCATTATACTATAGGCGATATTTAAATCATGTAATGTGGACCATTTGGAATTGGTTCAAAAACCGGTTTTAAACGCCCAAATGGTCGGTTCAACATTGCGCCTCAGGGTGGTGGGTGCTATGCCTTATTTGTAGTTGACAAGTAATTTTGAAGTATTCAAAATGACAATAGCAGTTTTCATTTAATTTATTTTATTCCTGTTTCTTCGAAATTGTTAAAATCTGTGACGAAACTAAATAAATAATAATAAAAGTGAAGTGCTTCTTATCCTATATCGCAGTTTGATACGATTAGAAGTTGTTTTCAGTTACAATCTCAAATTGTTGACTGCAAGATAGTGCATTTATCATTAGTTCATGTGAAATTGTATTTAGATGCATAAATATTAGATGGGAGGAGGATGGACACAGAGGAACCACCCGACAACAATAGTACGATATCACGATAGCATTGATATAATATCACTGTGAGTAATTTATTATATTGATAGGAACAATTCGTAATGTATAGAATCATACGTATTCAAACATTTCCCTTGTTTGCTCTGTAAGGGTCGTCAGGAATTTCCTGCGATGATTTTCAGTAAGTTTGGTTTATTTTATTCTTGATTTATTAATGAAAATAATTTGTTATTGAAAAAAGAAAGTTTACGTGACTTATTTACAGTCATGTCCGTTTACAATCACGTCCCATTGAACACATCGAAACATAGTTTTGAATAATATAAAGCCTACGTATCATTCGTTTGTATTTTCTCGATCTTTTTATCCATTACCAATTTTATTATTACGAAAATCTGACAGCCGCGATCTGAAAAAAAGTGTCACAGGTCTAGCCTGTAAGAGCCACGCTGGCTGACTGATTCGTCAAGGAACGAAAGTGATGACACTACTTGTAAAAGGCAAAAGATGAGAGGACGATAGTGACCGTGTGCTCAGAATAAAACGGCGTATGTGCCCAAACATATTGACGTCTTTTTATGAATTAAAATTGTTATTAATTGAAAAACTGTCTTTACAGAATTTAGATAGTGGTATTCTCTACAATTTAAAGTAACATCTTTTCCATAACTCATAGTAGTTATGCCATAAAGTCCAAAAAAGAAAAAATATAGACCTAACTTTGCATTTTTTTTGTATCGAGAAAATTTCAATGAATCGTGTTTTCAACTTTGTGAGAATTTATATCATATAGTCAATTACTATATTTCAAGTTTTAAGATCTGTAGTCCATATACGTACGAAGAAAAGTAAAAAATAAAAAGCGTATTTTTACTGACCTATCCCCTTAAAGGATATGGTCTGGAATATCACACTGTCACATTTATTCGAAGCTACTAGCACCATTTTGTACCACGTCTGCATAAACTTGGATGAGTTTAGTACATAAAGGAAACATAGATGGTGCTTATGCCAATTTCAGTCGCTTATCGTTTCGTATGCATAGCAGCTTATTAAACCTTTTTGAAGAGTGAAAATTAGTCGAAAATTGTAATAAATTCTAAACAGAAATACACATTACTTATTGATTTATTGTTCTCTTGGCAACGCGAACGAAGCTGCTGTACATAGCTAGTAATTCTACAAGAACACCTATTCAATAATACCATACAATTGGTCCTTTCAGTGTTTTTTTTGTCTTTAATGGAAATTTTACGTTCTCGGAAAATGTACATAGTGTCGTCACATTCAGGCGAGCAATTGGGGCGCGTTTGTGTTCACGTCTTTGATCGAATTTTATCACTTTTAAAATGGTCATAACTAATTATTAAAAAAGAATAATTATAAGATTTTTTTCTTTTCCATAAATGGTATTATCTGTGGAGAATTTATTAATAAATTCAAATACCTAATATCGTAAAATGTCTCATCAAATATTCATCGTAAGTTAAAGTAACATAATTTACATCAATGTTTTATAAATTCTCAAATACCTCGACATTAATAACATCCTTTATAGTTAGCTTACTTCAGTTAAGTAGCTAAGTTTCTAGAAAATTCCACACCGTCACTTCCTATTGAAGCGCGGCATCGTCAAAGGCAATTAACGAAGTAAACAAATTTAGATTAAAGTTGCCTGAAACTTGGGATCCTCTTAAACAAACTATTGAAGTGTTAAAATTTTAAAGAGGTTTATGTTTAAAGAGTAAAGTAGGTAGTTTGTGTCCACCTGAGTGGGTTATGAAACCTTTTCGTAAAATTATAAACGGGTTAATAATTATGAAGCGAATGGGGACAACGGGTCCCCCGACTGATGTTACGGGTTGCCGTGGCCACTGGAACGCTAAAAGCAACTCAAAGGTCAGGTTGGTTTTAATCAGTCTAACTGCTGACTGTCTCTTCCCCTACTTACCCCAGCTAGTCTACATTAAATTCAACTGTATCATCGAACGGAGCCATAAGTCGTTCTATTTTGTTGAAATCTTATATTTTTTACTCTAAATACACACTTCTTGCTTATCCAATTCATCTTCGTTAATGGCAGAATAGTCGACATCGGCTTTGCTTGCCATAATAAGAAAACAAATAGAATAGACTGTCTCTTCCGCTCCTCTAGGACGAGAAAACTCATTGACTTGATTTTTCCACCAGCAATATTGTATAGAAGTTTCTTCTACAAAATTGCTATGTAAGTAATTTATTAAAGTTGTGTTACTATGTAGTAATTAAGTGTCACACTGCGTTAGCTGTCGCTTTGGTTATCATCAAACGAACATAAAAATGATTATGATGATGATAATGATCTTGTGGCTGAAGAATGATAATTAAGGCTGTTAACCTAAAACGTGTATTTACTCAAAAAATCAGTCCATTTTTCTCATAGGTGTGGTTCGTACCAAAATGTTAATTAAACAACTTTAATTAATGCGATAAAAATAAGTGAAAATAAATTCCAAGTGAAGTTAAATTGATTTCAAAATAAATTTATTTATTTTGAAATCAATTTAACTTTATGACGTACTTAAAACACATAACAAAACTGAAATATTGCAATTACAACATCCTATCTGTTATTGGATTGCGTCTAAAGTCATGAAGTGTGTTTTTAAGAACATCTTTTTAAATCATTCTTCTTTTTTGTTTCAGAATCTTAAGAATCAAATCATGACAACGAACGTGTGGGTAGAACAGGTGAGTTGATTATTTTATTCATTATACTACAGTCACGAGCAAAAGTATAGAATTTTGTTAGATACTTCGATTCCGCACGATCTTGAGTAGTTAATAACTCATCATCATCATCATCATCAGCCGGAAGACGTCCACTGCTGAGCATAGGCCTCCCCCTTAGACCGCCACGCTGAACGACAATGCGCCACTTGCATCCATCGGTTGCCCGCGACCCTCACGATGTCGTCGGTCCACCTAGTGGGAGGCCTGCCTACGCTGCGTTTTCCGGTCCGTGGTCGCCACTCGAGAACTTTACTTTCCCATCGGTTGTCAGTTCTACGAGCGATGTGGCTATTGTATTGCCACTTCAACTTGCAAATTTTATGAGCTATGTCGGTGAGTTTGGTTCTTCGCCGAATATTGATGTTCCGGATTTTATCCCGCAAAGAAACTCCAGGCATAGTTAATAACTAGTTAAGAATAATTAAAATTAGGACCATTTTAGAGGCTTAGAATTGATACTAAAATCATCTAAATTACGACATTATTTCAGTTGTGCGCACCGATTTCAGTTGTAATATTTACAGGTTGAATGTCAATACATTTGAATCAAGAAACAGTATCTATGTAAAAACATTGTTACATGTTTCTTCCATGTTGTTACAAAATATGAATAATTATCGCTCAAAATACTGAGCAATTTGAGACAAGAAAGATATAATTAGATTTTATTTTTTACAAAATTTTGATACATACAATATTTTTCTACATATATTATTATTTTATTTACAGATGGGCCCTTTCTGTATGGCACTGATTTTTTTTAGGTTAATAATAGGTAAAAAATAAACATCTTACTGTGAAACGAAAGCGTGAACATTTTACGGTGGTCCTCCATGTGCAAATGTCTACTTTATACAGAATAATACATTGTCATCAGACCCAAGCATCAACACAAAAATAAAACACTAAAAACAATTTAAATCAAAGCCAAAAACCAAAAAAATCCAAAACGACCATAAAAAACCGGCCAAGTGCGTGTCGGGCCACGCACAGTGTAGGGTTCCGTATTTGCCCATCAAAATACTTATGCGAACTAACTAAACTGATTCGCTGAATTTAATTTTAAAAAGAAGAATTTTCAAAATCGGTCCAGGAGTCTTCGAGAAATCGGGGAAAATACGTAAGAAAAAAGATTACAACGAATTTGGAACCTCCTCCTTTTTTTGAATTTAGTTAAAAATAGCTGACGATAAAAACCTACCTATCCCTAAAAAACATACCTGTAAAAGCTGTAAAAATAAAGTTGACAAACTTACATTTGCAGTTGTCTCCGATACATTTTGTTTAAGAAAATATGATATCAAGTACATTTTATAAGTTGGTCGACTATTACTCGCAAAGTTGTAAAGCCTACTTAGTCATGATAATTTTCTTTTAAACTTCGTTATATATACTACTATTGTGAATTTTTTCACACCCCCAAACATAACCGTTTAGCTGGTAGAGGGGGGGGACACTCGAATCGAGCAAAATTTAGCACTTTAAAGCTTAATATTTCACAAACGAATTTTTTCATCAAAAAATTGTTAATGGAAACTATCATTATTTTTTAAAGGCCTATTTAATGATACCCCACACTAAGGGGTACGCGAGGAAAAAAAAATCCTCACTTTACGTGTAAGTACTGGAGGTACCCTAAAAAAAAATATTTTACGAGATTTTATTTTACCACTTTTTCGGCACAACAAATCCGTATATTTACACCAAATTACAGCTCTCTAGTACTGTGCGTCTCTGAGCTAAACTGCGGACAGACGGACGGACGGACGGACGGACGGACGGACGGACGGACGGACGGACGGACGGACGGACGGACATGGCGAAACTATAAGGGTTCCTTGTTGACTACGGAACCCTAAAAACGAACATAGATCACAATACAAGTCAAAACGTTACAAACAGGACGTGTCGCATTTCCCCCATACTATACAACTGACAAATGGCTACCCGGAAGGGACATCGACGTGTCACCGTAAAGACAAGTAGGGATTGTCATTCTTTCAGCGAGCCGGGACGTGGACACCCGCCTGTCAATTCCTTAGTGATTAATGTAAAAAGATGTAAAGGCTTTTAAAACCCTCCAGAATACAAAACCGGCCAAGGGCGAGTCGGACTCACGCACGAAAAATTCCGCAATATTATAAAAAATATGGCAGAAAAAATAGCCCCTAAATATCTGTTTTATTTTAGATTATTTATTTTTAAAGTTGACGTTAAAGTAGGAGTTTTTAAGTTGAAGTAAAAATAGCCTGTAATTATTTCAAGTGTCAACCTGTTACCGATGACAAAATCATGTAAATAGGAGTCTTCTTAAACATGAATCTTATTATGTTTTTTAGTGTTTTTATAATACCTACATCAGTGAAAATTTCAACTGTCTAACTTAACGGCGCATGAGATACAGACATACAGACACACATTCTGGAGGTTCCCGTTTTACCCTTTGGTTACGGAACCCTAAAAGAAAATTTGTGTTCGTTCTCTCTGGTAGCTCTTTCGAAGAAATGAGAACGTGTTTTGTTTCTCGTTTAAATGATTGTGGATTTCGGAGGGATAATGTAAATTAAATGTTTTCGTTTAAGGAAAAAGATTTTCGTATTTTTTGGTGTGTGGAGTTTTTTAGCTGTATCATTACTTTGCGTGAGTATTAGATAAATCAGCCTCGGTAATGTTGAAATGTTGCTGGGTAAATTTTCTTTTTGGATTTCATAAACTCTGAATTTTTCATGAAACTTAAATCTTTGCTTTTATGAACACACAACAGTCTCGAATAGACTCTACTGACATTATTATAAGAACAGTTTTTAAATGTCGATAACATATTAGATTAGGTACTTACCAATTTTCTACATGATATTAAATCAATTGTACTTTATACCAGCTAACCAAATAACAGATGTTACGGACTATCTTAATAGAACAAAAATCAAAAGCCTTCATGAATCAAACACGTTATTCTAGATTTTCTAGATCAGCATCATGACCTTGGGACGTCCACTGCTGAACATAGGCCTCCCCCCTATAGATTTCCAATAGGACCGGTTTTAACTGCACTTGCATCCCAGTGCGATCCTGGCGTCTCCATCAGATAGTATGTCCACCTTTTTGGTCAGGGGTCACCAATTAGTTTCGTTTGTGGTCCGTTTTATTATATGAAATGACCATCGCGATCCGCAAAACATTCTGTAAAAAAAAAATGTTAGGTATTACGGAATATACGCAATTATAACAAAGGTATTTTTTCACATTTCTACGAGGAAAGTGTCTGGTTATTGCATGTTTGATCAAATCAAGAAACTTTTAGGAGCAAGTCGCAGTATTCTCGCGGTCAGCACAAAATGGGTAGGCGGCGATCCGCCATATTGTGACCTGTGTTGTATGTAATAGGGGACATGTCATCGTTTTAAATCAGCATCTATTATTTATTAATCGTTAACAGTCATAATATTAAATCAATTATTCCAGCTTTATGCCCTAATGGATTAATTTCAAAATACGCTATTACCTTCCCTACTACTTCTATAACTACGCAATTATCTAGCTAAATGGTCGTTTTAGAGCTTGCATAATTTGCGATAGTATTGGGAACCAATTTAATTAACATTTACATTTGAGACTTCCAATTAAGCCATTACGATAACCGAAAGCTGCGGTAAATTTAATTATGATAATCATCCACTTATTTATTAATTTACTGAATCAGTAACTAATAATAATGATAATATTCCACAACTATCACACAACGCCATCTAGTCCTAAGCTAAACAGAGCTTGTGATATGGGTACTAGACAACTGATAATTATATACTTACCTATACATTTCTAAATACATACATAAATTATAGATAAATTACACCCAGACACAGAACAAAATGATTGTGCTCATTACACAAACATAAGACCTGGGTGGGAATCCAACCCACGACCTAAGGCATAGCAGTCAGGGTCACTAACCACTAGACCAGCAGGCCTGTCTGTTGGTCTAGTGGTAACTGTTTGAAATAAACAACACTGCTAAGTATGCGAAAGTGCTTATACAGTGGAGTTGAGACGATAATAACAGATGAAAACGTGAGTTGAAAACTGAAGTTAACATTGTAAAATCTACCTCTTTTTGTACGTAAGAATATACTAGCTCACCCTGTAAACTTCGTACCGCTTCAGAATCAATTAATAAAACATAATATTTTAATCATATTGATTCCATAGAGCAGTGGTGGCCCAATGGTATCGGTCCCGACTTATGAGTTGTAGGTCGTGGGTGCGAACCCCGCCAGGCGCATTACTTTGTGTCATTTATTGCATAACCACTGCTCTCAAAGAAGTGAAGGTGAAGGAAAACATCGTGAGGAAACCGGCAAGTCCCAGAACCAAAAATTCGAAGACATGTGACATCCACCAATCCGCACTGGTCCCGCGTGGTGGATTATGGCCCACTCCCTTTCACAGAGAGAAGGCCTGTGTCCCAGTAATGGAAAAATTATAGGCTGATGATGAATGATTACACTCATGATATTTTTGCTGCCATTTTGGTGCGTATATTTCTTTATTAACTCTATCGTAAACTCTCTCTTTGAACATGCATCTATTCCAACGCACTTACGGAAATGTTCCTGTATTATGGTGATTTACAAACATATAAACTCACAAACACAAACATCCCTTGTATCTTTAAATATTCGTAACTGTACGTATATACCAACGTAACTTACTAAGTTGTATGTGTTTGTATACATATAAGTTACACCAAAGATAAGCAACAAGGAAACACGCTTGTAAACATTATTTTCTACTCCATTGAGCAGAAGAAAAACATAAGAGATTTATTTATTGGATACTGTGGCGACTTTTGGTTTATTATGCGCACACTAAGGCTGTATTTTTATCAATAGGTACTAGCTTGTATATCTCTAGCACGTTCGCTGCGGCAGCAACGGCACAAGGCTTAAAGATCCTGTAACATTTATCATCATCATCATCAGCCGGAAGACGTCCACTGCTAAACATAGGCCTCCCCCTTAGACCGCCACGCCGAACGACAATTCGCCACTTGCATCCATCAGTTGCCTCGTCACGATGTTGTCGGTCCATCTAGTGGGAGGTCTGCCTACGCTGCGTCTTCCGGTCCGTGGTCGCCACCCCAGAACTTTTCTTCCCCATCGGTTGTCAGTTCTACGAGCGATGTGGCCTGCCCATTGCTACTTCAAGTTGCAAATATGAGCTATGTCGATGACTCTGGTTCTTCGCCAAATATCCACTGTAACATTTAAGAAACTTAAATCCTTTTTTTGCCGATATAATATTCATCTTTTTACTACAAACCGAACCAAATTGAAGGTTTGCCTTCCGCACAACAAGGAGGTAATACTTTTCTTAGCCGCACTGAAATGAGGCATAGTGCAAGATGTTTAGACCTGGTATAGCACTCAAAGTATTACCAGGAGTAGGTAAATACTTTTCTTGAATTCATAAAACTTCTTTTACTAACATAGGCATTTGTTTTTTTTTTTTTTTTTAAGTTTTACCATTTTGACACAGAGTGAATCTTAATCATATTAAAAAAAAATGTAAAACAGTGATGTAACCAGCCAGACTGTTGATAACACTGTCATTGTTACTGTACAGTGATAAAAGACTGAATAAGGACAGTCTTGACTCCATTTGCACACAGTACCCTTCTACTAAAATGTACATTCCCAGAAACAGCTGTCAACTATGACCTTTCCTAACTACCCCTCCTACTCACTCGAAAATTTCTCATAATTTACAACACAATTTGTTAACTCCAACCTCGTGTCGAAAACTGGGACGGATCCTTGAAAACTTGGAAATTTTGTCATCCCTTCACAAAATATATACGGCATTCAGAACTATCAGCATTCCAACAAATAAATCGTAAACTTACTTATGTGATCATAACATTTTTATTATCGCGGGACCAACTTGTTTGGTAGGAAAAAACTTTGGATCGTTAGAAAGAGATGACGTATATTTTCTCGTATGAAAAGAAGAGATAAAAGTAAGAAGTTGTTGAAGAAAACGAATAGAGCAATCGATATTGTGTTATTGGGTAATAATACGCAAATAATGATGCGGAATGGTTGCTAAGAATTATTTGTTGGCCTTTAAGATGCTTGTTAGGAGCGGCTTACATATTATTCTGATAGTTGACTGTAAAAGACAGATAAGATTGATTAAAGAATTGAATATTATTCATATCTATAATCAATGAATTGATGTGCATGGGAGTTATAAATGAACAGTTGGAAAGATTTTCAAATAGCCAATCCTCGTTGTACAAGTGTCTGTGTCTGTGTCTCTTTTTTTTTCAATCACACACTTTTTTTTTCGAAAAGGGAAGGGGAAGAGAAAAAGGGGAGGGAAAAACAAAGGGAAGGTGAACAAAAATCAAGAAAAAAAAATCGTGATTGAAGAAAAAAGAGAGAATTTATTTTTTAACTTCGACTTCCCTACTAGTGAAGCACGCATACGTCCTTGGTTTACAACTAAAAAGAAATAGTTACACTTCAAAGTCAAATGTTACCATAAAAGCGTGATCCAATGTACTAAGGTTGCCTCAAGATCGTAAATAAAACCCTCTTTCTATCCAATCACCGACAAACTACTCGAGCCGATTGAAACGTAAACCTAAAACTTCAAACCTTTTTCCATTTCCATTATATTTGAAGGTTTACTACGAAACTGGGAAGAAACGCTGCCGATGAAATAATATTTTTTGATATAAAAACAAGTTTTCGATGTGTATCGGAACAGACCGCTGTTTCGAAGGGTTTTTACCCAGCCGTCCCCTGCAGGGCATCATAAATCATTCCCGTTTGCGCACCTACCAGTTAACACGTTTTTGAACTACCCTCAGGATATATCCTTTTGCGTATTATGTATTTTATGTGTGGCTTATGTACGTTGTGTGAGATTATCGCGGATGTTGATAAAAGTCTTCTGTAAATAGGTTTTTTTTTTGTTATTGGGATGTGAATCTTAGTAGCTATAGAGCAGTTAACTTTGTGCAAGGCAAAGTGTATTTGACCGTTAATAATACATTACTAACCTTGTTTTATTTATGTCGGTGGTTGTAGTAGGTGTAGTTATGGTACTAATGTAGTTATGGTAGGTGTAGTTATGGTTACCAGCGAAGGGCAGATCTGCAGGCAGAGACTGGCAGGCGTCCGCTGCCTGAAGTGGTCACGAGGTGGCGAAGAGAGGCCCAATCCCAAATTTTAGACCAGTGGAGGGTGAGGCTGGAAACGCCTAGTGCCGGTCACTGGACCGTGGGGGCGATCCAAGCCATTTTGGAAAAATGGGCATGCAGGGGACATGGGACACTGTCCTTCCGGCTTGTGCAGGTGTTGTCGGGGCATGGTTGTTTTGGCAAATACCTGCACAAAGTGGCTAGACGGGAGGCGACTCCCGTATGTCACCAGTGTGGTTGCAGCGAGGACACGGCCCTTCACACTCTTCAGTACTGTCCTGCTTGGGTAGTGCAGCGTCGTGTTCTCGCAGCAGCAATCGGGGCAGACCTCTCTTTGCCAGCCGTGGTAAAGGCCATGGTGGACAGCAAGGAGGCGTGGGAAGCTGTAACATCCTTCTGCGAGGACGTGATCTCGCAGAAGGAGGCGGCGGAGCGCGTCAGAGAGGAGGACACCTTAGCTGACGCGATTCGCCGCAAGAGGATGGGACGGCGGAGGAGGCGCCACGGTGACCTGATGCCACCCTAAGAGGTGCCAGCGGGCGATAGATCGGGGGTACTATCGTCGCCGCATAACACGGCCCTCATGAGTGTTGGCGATGTTCAGGCCTGGACATCACCAAAAGAGTCGGTGCCCGAAAGCGGGCTGCGTTGGATTAGTCGTGAAAGTCATGCGTAGCAGTTCTCACGGCTCATCCATGAAGGCGAGTGTAGGCTCACGGCGGTGTTTTTTAGTGGGTGCAAGCCCCACATAACCCAGCTGTCCCCCCAGACGGTTCGGGTATGCACTAGGCATTTTTCACCGCTTACAAAAAAAAAAAAAAAAGGTGTAGTTATGGTACTAATGCAGTTATAGTAGGTGATGTAGTTATGGTACTAATGTAGTTATAGTAGCTGTAGTTATGGTACTACATAATGTAGTTATGATAGGTGTCTTTTGAATACCTAGGCACTTTATTTCTTTTATCTATTTCCTCATTGGAAATCATCTACCTATTTCGTGACTAGATGATGAATGCACGACCACGTGTCTAGTTACTTACCAAAAAAAACATCAAATTCCAAAATATATTCGCATAATAAATCATTGCGGAATCGCTTTGATGTAGGTCAAAACTTTTAAATAGAATCCAACTTGCCAGTCAAAGTTAGCCCACTTTAAGGTGAAATTGGCTTCAAGAGATTTTCTATAATTAAAAGTTCTTCAAATTTTTCTCGCCATCTCCCTCTCTCATTGTGTTTTGCAATCTTTGTTCTTTTGTGTTCCTAAATGAATTTCCTTCCGACGAACTTCGACATTTCTATGTGGAAATTGTATTGCGTTGGTATACACCTAGTATTTTAGAAATAATCGATCGATTAGAATAGGTACCGATTCCGAAAAGATTTACAAAAATAACAGCTCATTTTTATATTATTTTCTATGTTTATGTAGCGGTAGATCAATAATATAATATACGTACGATTCAATGTAAATTAGAAAATTTGAAAATTTCCGTTGAAAAGTGTGGTCTTTGAAGGCTTGCCAAATTTTCCTGAACGAAATACCCGATTATATCAGAAAATTTGTTCTCGGTAAAATTTATTAAATAACATTTTAAAAACATCGCATTCAAACGCATACTTGTGTCGGATTCTTGCCGACTTGCCGGCGAGAGCCCTCTAACAACTTTCCAACATTTTTGTTACCAACAATCTCTCATATTATCGTTTGTTTTTCGCTTTGTTGATGATATTTTGGCTTATTCGCATTGGAAGTTATTTCATTACTTCGTTATTTCATCGTTTGCGTAAACAGCAAAACAACACTTGCTCTGAACTTTTTCATTTGATCCATTTCGTTTGAAAATTTCGTCAATAAACACATTTCAATTCTAGGAACATTCTGTTCATTTTGCTACAAACAATGCCAAATACAAGTCTAAATTATCTAAAATTCACCAGTTATCTTTTTCTTTCTCATTCTCTGTTATCGTATAATGTAATTGGAAACGTGTGTGTGTCTCCAAATTCGTTGTGATCGTCCACATAAAAGGCCTCTTCAGGAGCAATTTTGTTACACCTAAACATTAACAAAAAGATCACGCGCAACATTTACAAACAACATTGAGGCGAACCTCGAAAATAAACAGTAGCATCCCACTTCCCATTACAAAAGTGGCGACGGCCCAAAAGATCCGATGAAAAAAACTGGAGGTACCAGAAAATGGCGGGTGCGGTCAATTGAAACTCTTGACAATTTGCTCGCCCTTAGGGTGTGTTAAAACCTCCGAATTTTTAATATTAGACTTCATTTTTTCTGTCGGAAAATTACAAAGCTTTTCACGTTTGACTGGTTTTGATAATTTTGTGACGAAATGTGTATTCAGTGAACTGACTCTGTTTTCATAAAATTCATTGTTGCAATGTGTCAGATAATTAAATCACTCAACATATTTTTCACCGAAATTTATTCGGGCCCCATTGTCCCTTAATTTTATTACTAGAATTACGGCATTACCTCACACTTAAAGCTTTCAAGTCTTAACACCAGTATATCCGTAATATGCGTAAATTAAATTTCGTTTTAATGAATCATAAACCTAAGGTATTTTGGTTAAATCTCGTAAAACAAACATAGACCTTTATATAAACATTTAATAGGGTTGTTCACAGTTTGGAATAAAGGCAGTCCTATCATAATAATATGATTCTAGTACAAGGTGTATTTTATTTGAAAAAAATTGCTAGTAACTGGGATGACAAAGATAACGATACAAAAAATGAGGATGAAGACAAGAAAAGTGTTTTTTATTTTATTTTTAAAAGCACAAAATTCGTAAGAAATGTTATACACCAGATTTGTTTTGTACTTTACGTGAAAAAAAGAAGAGAACGTTACTCTGGAGGTTGTAGTAATCTTGATATTGATCTGATAATAATAGCCACACGAACCTATTATCCCAAATATCATAAGTATCGAATATCGGAAACGGGTTATTCAATAATGTTAGTAATAAGCTAACAATCCGTTACTAATAGCACGTAATTGCAAGGTTGGAATCTCGTATATCATCGTAGTAATTAGTTCCTTTGGTATAAACCATGATTGTATAGATACTGATTCCAATTAATCGGTTATTCGATTATATTAAAGAAGCAAAAACAGCATTAAAAAGAAAAGCAGTACCCTTAGCACGAATTTTCAGTATTTGAGACATAAAGTAAACTGGAACTTTGACAATTTCAAATTGACAATTTTTGAGGAAAAAATTAGTTCTTGCTTCGCACACCAGAGGCGCTGTTCCATTTTTCCATACAAGAAACGCTGTAAATACTGTAAAGTAAAAGAGTGAAAATTCGTGCTATTGGTACAGGTGTAATTTTTATTTTTCTTTATGTCTTTTTGAAGCAAAATTTTAGCACCAATTACTCCTACACATCTCTGAAACAACTTTCGCAATTTGAATAGAATTTGAACTAAAAGAGACATTACACAGTGTAGAAAATGTGGAACGCAGCTTCATATTAAAGATTATAGTCAAGGAAACGACCGAAAATCTCGCGTCACACGCATATTCCATTATGAGATTCAATTAAACATTCTGCTTTGGATTGAGGCTGTGAAAGTGGCGGAAGCTTGAACCGTTTTGAGCACACTGAGTATGTTCACTCCACATTGTGCTGCAAAGAGTATAGAAAACACTCTGTATTGTACGAAATAGAAAACAGAAGAGAGATCGATAAATAGTAGCAACAGCTAGATTAATAGTTAGTCAGAAACCGACAAAGCAGAATTCTTTTATTATTTATGTTAGTAGGAATGAACCTCGATAGCCCGGTTGGAAAGAGCATCAGATTAACTGAATCTGGATGACGCAGGTTCGAATTCAGCTCACGGTTCGAATTTTTCTTTTCATAGAATATCTCTGTCATTGTCATTGAAAGACTATTCAAAATGATGTTCAGATATTTTAACCTTATTTCACCGATATCACAGCAGCTTATTATGCGTAACTGATTGTTCAAAAGATTTGTCAGTGCACGGCAGTCACTAACAACACACCGTGAAAGCCTATATTCCCATAAGTAACATTATATGAGTACAGATCTTCGATCCGTTGAGTGACTGAAATTATAACGTATGCATACATTTCGCCATTTTATGGACCATAAGAAAGATCTATAAGCTTTGCAATGTTATACTCGTATTAGTTTTCTGTAAAGACAATATATTATTGCATTTTAAAATTCTTATGAATTCTATGGATGTACGTAGTGGGTACAAGCAAGTTCCTATACCCTAAAATAAAATATTGTCCTAGTATAATGGCAATGCAGAATATTTTGTGATAGCAAAACAATTGAAGTAAAAACAGGGTAGGCAGTACAAAACGTGTTCCATAAACGTTCATAAGTTATTTCAGATAACAAATTAAACAAAATAAATAGGTCCACAGTTTTACCTCGATGATGTTTTGATTCTTGGTTTTTATTCTGTTCTTATGAATTAAACGAAAAAATGTCATGCAAACATTCCATGAAACTATTCAAATTGATATAAAAGTCAAATAATAATCTTTGAACCATTTCAATTTCTTCTTAACACCGTCCGTCCTCCTTTGGCTCATCACGGCGATATTTTCATCGTTGAGAACAGGCCCATATACGCGTAAAGACGATTTTGAATTAGGTCTGTGTATACAAATTTAAATTGAATTCTAGCAACAGTAATTCAGCGTAACAGAAACTACAAAGCCCGCCAAAATAATAATTGGGTTCCGTAAAGTCCTGAACGATTCATTCCCCGTGCCAAACTTTTGAGGTTTTATAAGTTCCGTCGCCAAATATTTTGGGCACTATAAATTATTTACATCCTTGAATTTGTTTTGTATATGTTAGTTTGTCGTGACGTTTCGCGTTGTCAAAAAGTTTAGAATTATGAGTATTAAATTATCGAGTACTGATTCATGTATTCTGTAACATGTAGGATAAGATATACCAAAAAAATTGGATTTGTTTCATCTCGTTTTCAAATTAATCACATATTGCTAAAGAACTTTATTCAATATTACGTAAAACATTTATGAATCCATTCTTTCTTATTCGAATTCAAATTAGGTGGATTTATTTCAGCAAACATGCATAAACAAAGATTGAATATTTTTCTCAAAAAATCTCATTAGCTTGTTTAGTAGCAGAATACTTTCCTTATTCAATTTATATGTAGAAAATAACATATACAAGTTGGTAAGTAATACAGAGTCTCCAAAGAATAGAAAAGGTCTACCATCTGTCACTGTGGGATAATAAAATCGCGGCTAAAATAACAACCAACATATACGTTTGTTATTATATTTGATCTGTACGAAGAAATACTAACGGAGAATTTTGTTATGAAAGCATTCTATGTATTTTTAGATACTAGGGTTATGCACGCGGTTTCGCCCGACAATAAGTAAAAAAAAATAGTAGAATCTCTTGAAGATATACCCTAGATATAAACTCGAAATTTTGCGAATTTCTTTACAATGATTATTATAAAGAAATAATTATATTATATCAGCTTATCCTTACGTAAAATCGTGAAATAATAAACTTATTAAGGTTATCATGTTCATTTTCAAGAGAAAAATATACCCAATGCAGCGAACCAGTAAAGTAAACCAATTTTACGACCGCGTTTTCTCGAGCCACGAGTTAAAATTAAAGCTCTAACTCATATGTATCCATATACGCATTTGTGGCAGAAAAATCTAATATCGTTGTTATTGGCGCCCGACGTGGGACACAAAATACTTCAATGCTCACAAATGAAGCCCTCCACGAGACCCTGGAACTCCAACGAAAGCACAAAACAAACCTCCTTTGGGAAATCAGATCTATATTCACTCAGTTACTTTATAACATTACTTAAAAAAATATAGAACCTACAAATAGAAAATTTCATCACGCCCCCGAGGTACAACTGACATTATCATTTAGGCAATCTTTTAAGACGTCATGTAAACTGAATTATAAAATATAATATGGTACGTTGATGTCAGAGTACTTTCTACTAAAATGGGCGCATTTGGAAATACTAAAGAAGTAATAAAGACACAAGAGATTATCTTGTAGATATTTTTCAAGAAGCTCAGAAAAGTTTCTTCAGTTAAATACGGTTTTCATTCAGTGTTTTTAGATTCTACCAATAATTTAAAAAAAGTGACTTAGGTAACTGTGGTTATGCAAGTTATTCAAGGAGAAATCCGTATTTGCTCGACTGGACACTAAGTGAGAAGTGGCCAAGTCGATTTTCGCCCACAGCACCAGATTTTCAATAGACCCTCCCGCGACCGGAACCTAATAAGCCACCGCAATTTCCGACGTTCAGCAACCGGTCTCAGTCAACAACACTGTTTTATGCCGCCTCCAACCAAAGTACTTTCGGGAATATCTTCGAACCGACTTTAGTTTGAGAAAAAACTTCTTAAGAGGATAAAAAGGCTAATAGACATTTTGGTCTGGTCAGTTTCGACCCCAATTTATGTGGCAAGACAGTTTAATAAAGTTAAGAAATACGAAAGTTGACTAAATTCTTTCAAAGCGAAGTGGCTTTTTCAGCTTAATCTTGAAACTAGTTACGTAATACTAAGACCCAAGGCTTTGTCGACTAGAATTTTGAGAACACAAGATCCGTTTAACCCAGATAGTAAAAACCGTTGCGACTTTCCAATTTTAAAACAAATTATACTCAGAGGAACTATTTTTCTTTGAAAAGTTATGTGGGTTACTAACTTTACATAGTTCACTACTTTGTCACCTTTACTCTCAAAAAGCTCTTTCATCATGAAACTTCCTAGTAACATCTTCTGTGGAATGAGTTTTATAAAATGCAATAAATTAATTTATTTTGTTGCAGGAATGGAACGACTACAAATTGAAGTGGAATCCAGATGACTATGGTGGTGTGGAGACTCTGCATGTACCTTCTGAACACATATGGCTGCCAGACATCGTATTGTATAATAAGTGAGTTCATAATCAAATATTTTATTCTAATTCTATTCCAGATTTTATGTTGAACATACAATTTTATGAGCACTTTAACAGAGAACACTCTTCGACCATAAAGATTGCCATTTTTGTGTTTTTATCGTCATTATTATGGAAATCGTGATCCAAATTCTATCTTGACTACATTAAATTTTAAATGGGCATCTGAATTTTGATAAGAATTTTAACGCTATCAATGTTCAAAGATTACGAAAATGGCTTCCTCTGAATAATTACATTTAGGAAAATAATAAGCTGAAAAACATTTCTCATTAAAGTTCACCAAGTTAATAATTCTCCAAATCACACAGTCTTTGAAACTATTTGTCAAAGTTGTTAAGATTAATGGAATTTTCAACGAAAGTCTTTCATTGACTGTTTAAAGTAAAATAACAACAATCAATCTTGTGAAATATTTTTGCTAACTTGAAATCCATTATTCTTCTTGCAACACGACAATAAATCGAATACACTTAAGTTCTTATAAATGCTAGCGATAAACATTAATCTCACTCTCGAGCTATTTACTGGGGAATCAATTTAAGAAACTTGGAACAAACCTGTGTCCACAAGTTTGACACTATCCCCATTCCTTCCAATGAAAGTTAACTTTTCTTACTTTTCTTTTGTTATAAACTCTTCTTATAAGGGCCTTATCTCTTCATTTCCGGTTTGCGGACAAAAATCCCATTACTTTGCATTATCAAGACATCTTGACGAGACTCCTCGGTTAAGTCAGATGTTGAGACAAAAGATGTAACTAATCTTAACTTGTGCTTCAC
The DNA here is from genome assembly GCA_036375495.1 of Agrotis segetum. Classification (NCBI taxonomy): domain Eukaryota; kingdom Metazoa; phylum Arthropoda; class Insecta; order Lepidoptera; family Noctuidae; genus Agrotis; species Agrotis segetum. The sequence continues at coordinate 3,754,421 of JAQSVV010000175.1, read as the reverse complement.
TAGGAGCGTATATATTTCGCTGTTAATGATTTGTCTTTGTTTATTTCTTGCTTCTTTTTACCCTCAAACTAGTCAAAGGAAAATCAGTTTAACTAAAAACATCCCAAGCTGGATTATTTCCATCTTCTATGCAAATAATATCAAGTCAGAATAAATAATGTTATGTTCTGGTATATGGGCGCCCACTGCCACATGTGAATAGTAATTCATTTCAGATCACTTCCCGTAAATAGTGAACGATGAGGTATCAAGATTCTTTTAGCATAATTGAAAACTGCAATCGTCGAAACTTACAAAAGGCGCAATCAATAACCACACTTGGCAGACACTCAAGACACCAAATCGATCCCAACGCCCTCCTATCGCAAAGCGGGACCGCCTTAAAAATCCTTATACTTGCAACGCTAACCATTATCAGTGGCAGTTCACCGCATTTATATGCATTAACGCCACGTAAGCTCTCCACTCTGCAGGATTTAAGAGCTTATCTTCTTTCAAATAAAGCTGAAATTTGAATGGGTAGCTGGTATCTAGGTGAGGCAGAGAATGCGCCCGAAGTTGGCCAGGCGGAAGGTACGATAAGTGCGGGCTTTAATCTAAATAGCATCAAGGTAGCGTATCGTACTAAACACGCCACGGTTAGCATTCATTATTAACAAACGTTAGACATTGAAGTCTCTTTGATGCAGTTTAGTCTCAATTTATATCAAAGGAACTGAATTCTAAATGAAATTAAAGCTTTAAAGCTAATATACGTACAGTTTCATTAGTAGACGTATGTATCAATGAATGGAAGTAAATCTATCATTAAAATTTGACATTGTGTCTAGTTTCGACGAAAGCAGATTGCTTTTCAATAAATGTTTTCCTTTTTCCGTCGTTTTGTTTTTCATATAAATCGGATTGTAAACGAAAGAATACATCAGCTGCGTAATCTCCCACGCAAATCTAAGAGCTACTCAAGGCAAATTGATTGTTCTTATTTGTAAAGAACAAATTAGCTCGCTTTTGATTCGAACATTCAATGCCACTGCGACCTTTTTGTCGGCGAAATTGGAACAAAATAGTCCGTAATCATTGTTTTTACTAACCCTTACATTCAATTTTCTTTTCCAATACTGTATTATCTCAATTTCAAACAAAAACTCTAGAAATAAATGAATTTATAGAATATTTTAAATGTAATTTTATCAAATGTTATATCAAGTCAGTACCTTTCGATATTACCTTGATAGTTTCTCGTTTCAATCCGCCATCACCTTACTTACTACAAAAAATTGATATCCATAAAATTCTATGTATCTTTCCTATTAAACTCATGTTACTCTAGCTTAAATATTCTACTACTAATACAGTTGCCCTAATTTGCAAATTGACCGTCGTGGTGGATTGCTTACTTCTATTTATTTTTATTTAGAATTTCATCCCACATTGGGAGTTGCCGTCATTTTTTGTGTAACAGCATCATGTACTTCTATTGTAAAAGAAAATTACGTTAGCTAATTTATTTCAGTGACTTTCTTCACTCGTCTTTTTAATTTCATTAATAATCCTCCTTATTATTTAACATTCTTCTCCGTTAACTTAGTTCATATCTTCATTAAATTCTCTTATGAACTTTACTTTGTCTTAATAATGTACAAATTCATAATTACCATTACCACTTTACGCAATATCATTAAATATTTTATTAACAAGATCAAATTGTCGCTCTAAAGATTTCGCGAAATCTGGTACTGTTTGATAAAGTTTCATAATAAGCATTCAAATTACGGGAATTGGGTTCAATTCCCGCTCGACACAAGTTCGCAATTGGATTAATTTTGGATTATCTAAGTTTGATACCAGGAACTGTTAAACTCCGGTGCCAAGTTATTTTAACTTTGTAGTTTATTACAAATGGTCTCGGTTTTGATTCCTCCGCTTGGATTTGATCTATAAATAAGCGTTAAGACTTGGCTGTGGTCGCTTGCTCCAGGTGCCAATAGGATTTGCTAATTAGATGCAAGCAATATGTTTTGGCCACTTACAATTATTGCTATTGGCAAAAGCTTTAACGAAGGCAATTTTAGCTAGACTTGACTTGTGATACTTACTGTCTCGTGAAAATAATTGCAATAATTAAATCTACTAAAGACTAATTTTATATTCAATTAAGGGTAGCGGATTGTAAGAATTTGACCTTAAGGTTTGGAAGCTTTTAGGGTCATAATTAGTATAATTTCAGCACTTACTTTAGTGCGGTAAAGTTAACATCAAATAAAATAAACATTCTCTTAGCTCTACTCATATGTATATACGGCTGTTAGAAGCTCGCCGTTGACGTGACTGTAATATTTTTAAATTTAACCAAATAGAGGTAACACTCTAATGCACCTGTGACTTCCCCTAAAAGCCCACTCCACGAATATTCAGTGTTAACTTTATTTTTAATGGTACAACGTTGGCTTAATGGAAGACAAGGCGACCTATTTTACGGGACAATTTTCATGAATGCGCAAAAGTTGGTTATGACAAAGCTTTTAGAGGTTTCAACGTCAATTTTGTACCGACAACGAATGGCGGGATCAAAAGGAAGGGTGATGATTTACATGTAGATGTTTTGGTAGACGTTTTCGATTTTAATTAAGGTGTTGATTTCAATGTCATTGAGTGGTTTTGTAAGTGAAGTATTCTTATTTCACTCGTGTTACGATGTGACTTCTTGCTTTAGAAATTAATCATTTAAAAAAGTCACACGGCTTCTGGCAAAAAATTCTAATAATGAAAATATATAAAAATATGCATAAAGCTACCTCGTAGCAATACTCGCAAGCATGCCAGAAGTCACCAGTTACCCCACGGGACCAATGAACTAACATAATAAAGGAAAAAGACTTGCACTTTGGCGATGATGTGTCTACACATCCATTTTCATCCAAATTTAGTTGACAAAGCTGGAAAAGCAACACTTAGATTGAGTCACATACGCATTTATAACATTAGTATGGATACAAAGGAAACAGTATCCCATTACGCACAGATTGTAACAGATCCTAATGTAGTAAAGACAGACAATCAGATTACAGTGGTTGTGTAATTAGCTGTGAGGCAGTAAATCAGCCACTTTAGTTTGACACGTACAAGGATCAAGTTGATGTACTGACGCAGCGAACTACACTGTGGCAAGTAGCACATAAATATGTTGCCAGGCTTAATGAGTAGATTTGTGATCTTCATTGGATTGTTATACTTTTTGATCTTTTGTTCTCTTGTATCACAATTAATGTTGATATTAGGATTTGAAACGGCCGCTATCATATCGATGTTCAAAAGAGTTAGCATTTTTTGTAATAAAATATGTTTCTGTTGCGTTTTTTTTTCGAAATAAAAATTTAAAAATACGTAACAAATTCTGTAACCAGAATATTGATATGATTTTTGATGATCGGTTCAATATTTCCTATTAGAAACATAGTAATTCTCATTTGCAGTTCATCTGCTCTAATATTTCCCTTAAGAAAGGTTGTAATTCTCATCCTTATACTTTTTATTTTCTTAAAGAGTACAGCAATCTCTGTCAATATTGTTTACTTTTATTAAAATTGAGTAACCGTACAGCGTATACAAAGAAAATTACATTTCATGGAGGAACACAGCACTTACCTTGTCAAAAAATAATAAGTGTACGCAGAATCCCAGGGAACATGAATATGGATTTAAATTTTCCTATTAAGTGTCGTTACCTGGGGTGCTATGACAAAAGGAAATTTCCTCCACGTGCAGAGCTTTTATCTCAAACTCCCGTGGACTGGAGTTCCATTTCTCTCGGATACGTCCGGGGGGAAGACACGAGTTTTAAAAAATACTATGGCCGGTGCACCCTATGCGGGCAAAAACTCTTCCTTAGGCACTGTGCGCCTAAGTGGTCTCTTTGCCCGTATGCGAATAGCCTGTCGTGTGGATGCTCCAACGCGAGATTGACGTGTCCCTCTGATTAGCAGAGCACAGCGGCGGAGCGGAGCTTGCGGACGGTGAGTGAGCTACCCATGCTCGCCGTCCGACCAAGGACCAAGCCCGGAATCGGTGGCGCGTCGTGTTTCGCGCCATACTGCCAAATTTTAATTTGCTGGGGAACGCGGCAAAGCAAATTTTTTGTCTTAAGCTACCAGGCCATACCGTGGCCCCGGAACGTAAAGGGCATAGGACAGGAACACGATTTATTCGGATTTTAGTCAGTCAAGAGTCTGACTAGTCCCTTTCCGCCCCTTTACCCGAGGTAACGGGTCAGGACAATCATTTGACGATTTTACCACCAAAAAAAAAAATGAAGTGTCAGTTACCTGCGCAAAGTAAAAGCTTAAAATTATTTCAATTATATCTTCAAAAGCGATGCAGTATATTTCCGTCTTTATTTAGTTTGGAGGCTTATGTGCAGAGCGTTTTTGATGTACTCCTCGAAGCTCTGAACGCGGCGTCCGAATCAAAAAAATCCGTAACGAAAATATACCTAACACCCCGCAATGTCTAACGTCGTTTCCGTGCGGCAGACTTCGGCACGGTGTTCGTTTTTCTTGACGTTTCACTTGATTGACGTGACTGACCAAAGCTTAAAAAAATCCATAAGTTGATAAAAAATGCTATTGCATAGCATTTAGCATACCATATTCTTTACCGCGGCAGTCCCCGAGTGCCACACGTTTTTTTTTTTTCTATTTATCGTCGGCTAGTTACAGGCTTTTGGGAGGACCTCTATCAATACTTAATAACTGTTTACTAAAATTATGTCTATTATTTCCAGTGCCGACGGTAACTATGAGGTGACAATCATGACGAAAGCGATCCTGCACCACGATGGCAAAGTAGTGTGGAAGCCACCCGCCATCTACAAGTCCTTCTGCGAGATTGACGTGGAGTACTTCCCTTTTGATGAGCAGACTTGCTTCATGAAGTTCGGATCTTGGAGCTATGATGGCTACATGGTGAGTTGGAGATTTGTTATCAATGGTTTATATGTTTACATCACTTATCTGGAGTAAATCATTCTTGAAACCCAATCTGAGGACGAGTGAAAATTGTTTTAACAATCTGATCAGCGCATTATCCTCGTCTTCAAACTTGATTAGTTTTCAATTTATTCATCTTAATCTGACATATCGGAATTATGTAATCTTATTGGCTAACGTGTGCCGTGTAACCCTATAAGCAAATGTATGCTATTATACCAATACAAATTTTGATTTGGCACTTATAAAATTAAATGATATAGTATTTTATGGAACACCTACTTGGCAAAGCAAATCGCAATTAGCATCTTGTCCTTCACAAGCTTCCATAGCCATGATTGCCAGTTTTGTTTCTCATTGCTTTAATATATGATGGTAGCGATTTCCAATTTCTAACCTAGTTTCAACGTGACTTTTAATGAAATACGAGCACTACAATATATTATTATTCTCACACTACACAATATTATCGTGTCACAATCTACTCGATTAATTACTAAAGGACCTTTTTTTTTGAGTAGCTGTCAGACTCATACTGACTAAAATCCGACGCTCAATTCCTTCAATAGCCATTCTTTACTTTCTCTAAGGTTCCGAGGTTTATCAGAAAGTGGTAATTCGTCAGTCAAATTTCCTACGAATTTTCAATTATTATTGTTAAAAGATATGTACCTAGAGCGCATTTAAGACACCATCGCTAACATTGCATTAAAATCTTTTGCCAGTAAGGTCGAAAATAGTTTGAACATGTTTTTTAAATCTTCAGATGATGTTATTGACATTTAATAGTTTCTGCACCAAATAGCCTACCTTGGCAATTGCTTCTCTCTAAATTACCAACTGCTTCGATAAATACCTCAAACACGGATGCAGCGATGGATGTTAAGCAAAAAAAACATGTTCAAACTATTTTCGACCTTATTGACATTTAAAATTTAGTTTGTTTTTTCTCACTTTCACGTTCGCTAACATTGCTCCTTCATTAAAATCCGGTGTTTGCATAAATGTCAGTAAGGTCGAAAATAGTTTGAACATGTTTTTTAAATTGCTTAACGATAGCAAGTTAAAAAACAGCTTCAAGCGATTTTCGCCCTTATTGACATTTAAAATTTAGTTTGTTTTTTCTCACTTTCACGTTCGCTAACATTGCTCCTTCATTAAAATCCGGTTTTTGCATAAATGTCAATAAGGTCGAAAATCGCTTGAAGCTGTTTTTTTTAACTCGCTATCGTTAAGCAATTTAAAAAACATGTTCAAACTATTTTCGACCTTATTGACATTTAAAATTTAGTTTGTTTTTTCTCACTTTCACGTTCGCTAACATTGCTCCTTCATTAAAATCCGGTTTTTGCATAAATGTCAATAAGGTCGAAAATCGCTTGAAGCTGTATTTTTAACTTGCTGTCGTTAAGCAATTTAAAAAACATGTTCAAACTATTTTCGACCTTATTGACATTTAAAATTTAGTTTGTTTTTTCTCACTTTCACGTTCGCTAACATTGCTCCTTCATTAAAATCCGGTGTTTGCATAAATGTCAGTAAGGTCGAAAATAGTTTGAACATGTTTTTTAAATTGCTTAACGATAGCAAGTTAAAAAACAGCTTCAAGCGATTTTCGCCCTTATTGACATTTAAAATTTAGTTTGTTTTTTCTCACTTTCACGTTCGCTAACATTGCTCCTTCATTAAAATCCGGTTTTTGCATAAATGTCAATAAGGTCGAAAATCGCTTGAAGCTGTTTTTTTTAACTCGCTATCGTTAAGCAATTTAAAAAACATGTTCAAACTATTTTCGACCTTATTGACATTTAAAATTTAGTTTGTTTTTTCTCACTTTCACGTTCGCTAACATTGCTCCTTCATTAAAATCCAGCAAGTTTTTTTTCATGATAAAATCATCAAACGAGTGAGGACTCATTTGATGATTTTATCATGAAAAAAAACTGCCGCTTGGCCTGGGGAGGCCCAGGCCAAGCGGGAGATACTGTCAGACTTGTACTGACTTAAATTCACGGCGTTCTTTAATAGCCTTTTATGTTCTGGGTTTACCACTGCGGCTGGGATGTAAGGTTTACGCTGTCCTCTCTCACGCGTCCCGCCTCTTCCTTTGCCAACATGACTGCTGCACTGACCTTTTTTTAGGTTTAATTAGTTAAACACGATTGTGTTTAACAAATTAAACCTAACAGAATTTAACCTATGAGAATATTTAAATAGTATTAAAACACTTGTGTGATACTCGTATACAAACCAAACAGGGTTGGCATGATGAAAACAAGTTGTTTTAAAACACCTGTTTAAAACAGTTTGAAATTAAACAGTGTTTTTTATTACCCCTTTCAACTACTTTTTAAGGCAGATGAATGCATATAAAATGAAAACAAATTAATATTCAGGAGTCTAAATAGTTTGACATAAAACCTTTTGAGTTTAATGCCATTGTTATGTCATATTTTTAACTTTTATTGACACTGTAATGAAATAATGCTTTAAATTTTTAGAAATGTTTTTATTCCATTGATCATTTTTCGTAAAAAAATTCATTACAAAGGGTGAATTTGAAAAGATGTAGTCTAGAAATGAAACATAATCGATATATATACGTTTAGACATCAACAAACAAGGTGGAATTAATTTAAAAAAAGAACCAGAAACTAAAAAAAAAAAACACTTTTTTAAAACATTTTGAATTGTTACAGTTTGTTTTATAAATTTAAAAAAAACTGTTTTTTTTTTTCAACCCTGAAACCAAGTCATATTAAAACTCCTTATTAAGCAAAAATTCTATAACTCCTTTTAAATAATCCTTAGTAGAGCAATGTTCATACCGCATCAAAATTGTTTTATAATAATTCAGCGGGCAGGATGTATGCGGGGGATTGCGGGAAGGGAGCCCGAAATTTGACGTACGATCGACTGGCCGAACGCGATTCAATTTTTTGCAAAAGAAGACGGCAGCCTTAATAGCAAATTTTTTCAAAAGAAGATTTCTAAATCTTCTTCTTTCTCCCATTATGTTTTAAGTAACAATATAATTACTGTATCAGTAACTGAACGAAAACTAGTAAAGCCTGATAAGTTACTTATAGCAACTTATTACTATTAAGCGATGTTTAAGATAAAAAACAGCATCATAATTATCAAAGATTTGATAATACAAAATGTATGAAATTCTTCTCATACTATCACAATATACAGAAAGCTGCACACCAACACTACAACTATAAACTTTAACCATTCCAATATATCATAATATCTATAAAAACAGACCTTCTTCCAAACAGAGTCACGTAACACAAGAAATTTATGGACCTCTGTTGCGAAAACTTTGGCCTTCTAATACAAGGAAAATACATACACGAAAGAAAAACGAGAAGCTGTATCTTTCAAAGACTTTGTAACTGGAAGCTCAAACGTACAAAGTCTTTGAAAGCTCAATACAGACGCATTCATCTATCGCACTAAGGAACCTAATAAATCTGTGGTCACCTACTTTCACATAAATAAAGACTCGGCTTACGTTTACGCCTTATATCGTCGGGTTAAGGTTCACGAGGGAATTCAGGTGTGCTCCATCCCTGTCTTACTTCAGATAGTTGTATGAGATAGCAATAACAGCTATTTGTAAAGCTTTGCGTGAATGGTTTGATTCCTTAATAACGGATTGCCTTACTTCGGGTGTTTTGTTATGCTTCGTTTTCAAACTGTGGATGGCTCTTTTAGGTGATATTAATGTCTTCATTTTGGTAGTGAAAGAATGATGTTTACAATTTAATAGAGATACCTATAAAACATTTTCTAATCTTATTTTCTTTTCTAGGTGGACTTGAGGCACTTAAAACAGACGCCTGACTCGGATCGCATCGGAATGGGGATCGATCTGTCGGAGTACTACATCTCAGTCGAGTGGGACATAATGCGGGTCCCGGCCACGAGGAATGAGAAGTTCTACTCCTGCTGCGAAGAACCGTACCCTGACATCATCTTCAACATCACTCTCAGAAGAAAAACCCTCTTCTACACGGTCAATCTCATCATCCCCTGCGTTGGGATCTCATTCCTCTCAGTACTAGTATTCTACCTTCCCTCAGATTCCGGAGAAAAAATCTCGCTCTGTATTTCGATTCTTCTATCGTTGACCGTGTTCTTCTTGCTGTTAGCTGAAATTATTCCTCCGACATCGCTAACGGTCCCCTTGTTAGGCAAATATTTGTTATTCACTATGATGCTAGTTACATTATCAGTAGTTGTCACTATCGTGGTGCTAAACATAAATTTTAGGTCGCCAGTCACCCACCATATGGCCCCGTGGGTGCGGAAAGTCTTTATAGATTTTTTACCCAAAATATTATGTATACAGAGGCCAGAGAAACCGCCCGATGACGACGACGATAACGATAAACCAAGCGAGGTAAGAAATATTGATTCTGCAATAAATCACCAACATCACGAAATAAGAACTGAACCGGAACACATCCCTCGGTAAATCATTAATCATCCGCAAGGCATCGGTTTATCTCACACCAAGACTGGAAAAACCACACAGCCTCGCAGCGTTTTAATTAAATTTGTAAAATAAAAGCGTTCACAAATGAAGTTCTTCAGAGAGAACCTCTTTCAGTACGAAAAAACAACACGGCGCCTTTTCTCATTGAGTTTCCTCCATTCAAAACATTTTCCATCGGAACGGATTCAATACAAACAGAACGCTATTACAGCGGAGTCGAAGCCGCCCTCAACAATAACCATTTTAATTGTCCTCAGCCGCGGGACTCTTCTGGGAAACGCTCCTTTCAACGATATTCTAAATCCATTGTGCTCTGTGTGTATCGCGAAAATATCGCTTCCAGCCCAATTTCATTCCATTTCGATTTTCCTTTATTACTCAACGCCGGGCGGGCTTAACGAGCGCGCGCGGCCTCCGTTATTTATGTTCCCCTGGTGGCTGCGGACGGATCGCGCGATATATACGACGCCAGCAGGCACGGCCCGAGCCGAAACCTCCACTCCGGCCTAATTGTGTGCCGGCTTAAGCTGCGTCGATACACTGGCCCTCGCGGAACGCGCACTGACGTTTTAATCTCCTGGCATTTCATCCGACTCCCATTATTGCACTGAAACGACCTTTAACTCTACACTCAATTTCTTTCATTTCCTTTACATTGACTCTTTTGCCGTTTTCAAATAGTTATTTTTTTACAGATTCTCACGGATGTCTTCGGCCCGGATGACATGGACGGAAAGTTCAAGGAATGGGGTTGTGAGGAGTATGAACTACCAGGCATGCCTCCTTCCCCGCCTCCTCCGCCGGGAGGTGATGATGAACTGTTCTCCCCGCCTCCTGGATCCCCGTGCCGTTTAGACTTAGATGATGGTAGCCCATCTCTAGAAAAACCTTACGTGAGAGAGATGGAAAAGACAATAGAAGGTTCTAGATTTATTGCGCAGCATGTCAAAAATAAGGATAAGTTTGAAAGTGTAAGTATCTATTACCACTTAATATGTCGTGTGTTTGTTTACGTGCTCTCCTTATGTATGATATTGTTTTTAGGTGGAGGATGACTGGAAGTACGTAGCGATGGTGTTGGATAGAATCTTCCTGTTCCTGTTCACGATAGCCTGCGTGCTGGGGACGGCGCTCATCATCTTCAGGGCACCGACCTTCTACGACAACACGAAGCCGATAGACATTCTGTACTCGAAGATCGCCAAGAAGAAGTTGGAGCTACTAAAGATGGGGTCGGAAGGTGACCCGGGTCTCTGAAATTCGTCTTACGTCTTCGGCCACTCGCCGCCGAAGACGTTCTGGGAGTTGATCGTCATGTGGTGGCACGGATGATCTATTTAAGACTCCCAGGTGGGGACTATGAGGCGAGAACTATGTGTTTTTGTGCTGTGTGTGGTGCCAAGCGCCCGGTGCGCCCATGGACGTGTACACGCCGTAAGCGTATCCTAAGCCGTCTTTTTATATAGAATCATTAACTCGATGTCGAAACTGTCCGTGGATGTTGGATCGCCAGCGACTTCGAGCAGCGGCCGTTTTGTGTTGTCGCCGGACGCCGGACGCCGGACGCCGGACGCCGGACGCCGGACGCCGGATCTGCCATAACTATTTTTATATTAGAATCGCTGTATTGAACGTTTATACTTTAAGCGGAACGTATTCATTTACAATTATTCAACGGGACGATTCTTTTTCGAGTAATAATTTGATATGAGCGCACAAACATTGTACAGATTATCTTTAGGTGTTTGTATTAATTTCTTGCGATAGTTGTATTCATTTTCGGGGGACATAATAATGTAATAGAATAATAACTATAAGATTTACTTCGAATAAATCGAGCTCAAATTCGTAATATGTAAGTATTGTAAAGTGGTAATATTCAAACTCGTCGATTAGAATCAGACATTTATAATAATAGTTACGTGCAAACGTCCCCGATGAGAGCCGGACTATGTAGACTATGTACTAAATTATTATGAAATAAATTTGAATTATACATTATATAATATTTGATAAACTGCGTACTCGCGTAAAAATCATAAGGACAATATCGATACTGACGAAATGTAATAATTTCCCTTTATTAGTATGTCATAAGGGATTGTAGATACAGTTAGGTTAAAAGCCTAGTCATCAGTACAGTAAGGACACTTATCATAATGCCAGATAGTTAGTCACATCGCGATCGTGATAATTCTATGATTAGATGTATTTGTGTAACACAATTGACTGCCAATTGTAAAGATATGAAAACATTTTTATAAAGGTCGGGTATTCTTAGGTAGTTCGATAACTTGTTTTAATAGATTTTTTAAAACGGAGTGCCAAACCCATCTGCGAGACTTCATAGAACAGAATGTTTGCAAGTCGACGACGTTGTTTTTCTATTGTGCGCTAACTTGATTGCCGTTAGAAGTATCTTTTTGGATTCGCTTGAATATATTCTGATGTATTTATAAGTAAAACGAATGCTTGCCCAAAATGTAATGACTGATCACTTCACGTTCTTAAAGCTTAAGTTTGTATGCGCCCTCTTGTCTGCGGTAGAGAGAGGGCGCGAGGACACACTTCTTCCGTAATGTTAATATTAACAGTATTCTCACTATAAAACCTAGAGTACAGGGTAAATTTAGTACACGAATGTCTCCTGATTTATATTTCTCACAAATTTTCACCGAATGTAAAGTCTTTACTCACTTTTCGGCACTTTACCACTAACACTACTAGATAATAAAATCATTGTTGAGGTTTGTGACTTTAGTAAGTAAATTAGGTAACATTATATTAATTTGTACCTAGACTAGACTCGTATTAGATGTTTACCTTTCGTTCTTGAAGTCATGACTCACTTTCTTTTGATAGTTAATTATTGTTTCAGACGGACGCATCAGGCGTTCTTACCTCACTTCAATCCATTCTGTAGGATATTTGTAGCAGTCTAAAGTAATAAAAAAAAATATTTCGAGCCGCGTATTTGATATGTCAAAGTAAATCATGATAATGTTTATTAGGTAATTACTTAGATAAAATTCAGAGTTATTGATATTAATGATGAATAAAATCCACAGCGAGCAGTTAGGAAAACAGGGATGGATAATGTAAAATAAATAAAAAAATCAAATTGTTTTGTGTGGTTCGTCTTCGTAATTATAAGTGTTATTGAATGTGTATAGCTGTTCGTGTCGAGGGTAACGCAGAAAAATGGCTAGTCTAGACTTAGATGATACGTAAATAAAACTAGAAAACGGTCTAACGTACTAGACGTCGTGGAAAGCTCGCTAAAGGTTGCAAGATGTTAAATATTAGCAGAAGTTTACGGTAACACGCTGTATCACATACGAACTGGCTCTAAAGGAATTATTGGATGGAATTGTAACGAGTCCTCAGAAATACTAATAATTTTTCTAATTGAAACATTCACATGAAAATAGGAAGTAGGATCGTGCTATTGCACCACCGAAATACACCAATTTAGTGTTATAAAACTATTTATCAAATAATGATTAGTTAAGTCCACTGGCTTGGCACACTGCTCCGTAATCATCCGAACTTTTATTGTAGATATTTGCTAGATGACACAGTCTGTTGTTATTTTTATATGACTGCAAATTAATAATAGTTAGATTTTCTATAACACCATAGGGTATATGTTTAGAATGGGACGTTCAATGGTGGATGTTAAAAGTTAAGCAAAACATTGTACATACATTTTTCGAGCGTGAACTATGGAGCTAAGTGTAGTTTGATCAGATGGGGTTCTATAAATTGCAACGACACAGAATAAAAAGAATGGTATAATTTCTCTTGGTGTACTGCAACAATTTTCTGTCGTGTATTGTTAAATTAATGAGCTATGTCGATACAACGATTAATGGCCAAGTACGTATGCGGTGTTACTATAATTTGGCTGGTTAATACATCTTTCGTACAGACTCTGATTTTTGTATCTAATAGACAATGCAAATGTGAGAGAAAACGTGGGAAAAGAAAAAACCTTTTAGAAAAGTCAGGTGCGTAGTACGTAGAACGTGGATGACGCAAAAGGAATATTTAAAGATTCAACAGGTGATTTTTTGTAATTCTAGGCTTTTTGCCATGGTTTATATAGTTCTTTCAGGTTTAAAAAATTTAAAAAACTACACGTTTTCATAGATTTTACTTACCTTTTCCATTTCAAAATAGATACAAAGATCAGAATTTGTTACCCTGTTTCTGTTAATTTTAAAACTTTAAAAGCATTATTCCAAAACCTGTAGCCTTACTCAAAATAAATGCATTTAGCTCAATTTTACGAATACCATCGTTATTATGATCTCTGATCTCAGTTAGTTATTCCTTGTCTTTAAGACATGAAGACCTGGACAAAATGGCAATCTACCAGCTTCAAATTATACCTAATGGACAAGTCAAAAATGGATGAAAGTTGGATTGTGACGGCTCGGAAAAAACGGTGTGGACAAATTTTGGATAGAGGTTATTGGGTGCATTAACCTTTATCCAAAATTTGTCCATACCACTTCGCCAGCACTCTTCAAGACTGACACGTCTACTCCACCCCTAGGTAGATAAACTTTGTTTTAAATTGACAGAAACGCCCACAATTTGAATGTTTTCAAATGGAATCATATATCTAATTTGAGTATGACCCAATGGCCGTTGAGAATACTATGTAGAGGGCGTTTAAAATCGTTGTCATGACAACTGACTAAAATAATTTCTACGGAATACGATTTCGGGGTTAAAATAAAAAGTGTGAAGTATCCGTCAGTCATGTCCACAGTCACTCCAAGGTCTGTCCATTCCGTTTCGATGTAACTTTTACATAACCTCCCTTATATGTTATGTCCTGTTGAAGTAATTGCAGAAGTATGAAGCGATTTGAAAGCGATTGTCACTTGTCTGGGTCGCCTGTTTCGTTACCGTTCTTGTCAAGTATTTATTGTCTTTCAAAACTTGTTAGTCACAGGCTAATCGTCTGTTTAATATTATAATATTTCGGGTGATAAACGGGTAACTGAACGTATAGGATTTTGTCATATAATTGACACTAGATAGGAAATAAAAACAATAAACACAATGCTAGTACACTCGTCAATAAGTTAAAAGTTATGAAATAATGTACTTAGTGTTAAGATATGTAATAAATGATTAGCTTCTCAGTGTTTTTAGAGTTAGTCGACGAATGAGTCAACTTGGCGACGCGGTGTCAGATAAATTTGTTATGTATTGTCAACATTGTGTTTCGTTACTTTAGAATTTTTAACGAAAAAAGGTTGGGATTGTGCCAAATATCTATTTGTTATTCTTAGGATCGTAGGAGATTAGAATAGACTTATTGTTATGTTTGTGTATTGCGTTCGTCAATAAATACTAAGGTTTATACATTGTCAACAAGTTTGTCTACATCGGGTGACAGAGTTGGGAACTCATAGTCAGCTATCACATGGCTGTCAATAATTTTAAGAATCAACTTAACCGAAATGTTGACATGTAAATATAGCAGTTCAACATAGAAATTTAAATAATATTTATAATTGACAAGTTATTTTTCTACGTTCCTTTCACGTTACCCTAGAGCTAACTTAGGAGTAGTGGGTTCGACGACGTAGTGGTATTGACATTTGCTCGTCGGTGAATGTTGATACAGCAATAAGATCTTTGATACTTTAGTTAGATTTGATCATAAAGCATTTAATTTGACTTACAAATGTAAATTGAATATGTTTTGGAAGGAAGTCAGTAATAATCCGTAACGCTTTATAATTAGGTTCAACGAAATCTAGAATTTCGAATAGTTATTTCTTCTATGACACCTTTTTGGATATGCTTTACTGCACGTTACCTTTCGTTTGCTTTTGGAATCATTTCTCTTGACATTACTAAAGTACTCCTTATCTATAAATATTAGTAAGTTAGTGGTATTTGCATGTTTAATCGAACGTCTTCCAAAGTGACGTAAGGTATTGTTTTGTTTCTCTTCTATTTGTTGCTTCGTATTATGTTTTTTGTTATAAACTTCATGAATAATTTAGTCTTCTTCGGCTGAACTTGTAATTTTGTGTGTAACCTAATCGCTATTGTTTCTTTCACTGAGTTTGCAGTGGTTCAATAGTAAATTAAAGCCTGAGCAGTTTCTCCTAATTACTCAAGCTATAAAATAATTAAGTTCAAAATACTCGTTATATAAAATGTCACGCAAGAGTTGTAAGTCAACTACAGTTTTATACCTATTTGTATTTACAAAACCACATAAATATTTTCGTGTCTGAAAATCTTGAACAAACTCTTTGCAAAGAATAATTATGAGTTCAGCATTCACATACCGTCACCAGTTTGCGTGGAGAAGAATCCTGATGACCTAAAAGCAAGACCACCTGCAAATATGACTTATAATGTCGTCAATAGTGTTCTTACACGTCCGCTTAGTGGTCAGAATTTTTCGACAAAAGTTAGTTATCCGCGTCACTGAAGAGCATGTGAAAGGACAGGTTATCAAAGCTCTCAACCACTCTAAAAAGCCATCAGTTGTAGTCGCTATGGCTGAAATCGGCACTTTGAAAAACAATTGAACCACTGCAAGTGAATCTTTCAGGCTTTGGCTGTATAGGACTTATAAATTGTAAGGTACTGTCATCTAAAACTACTTTTAATATTCCGAGTTTTTAGCAGCAGCTCATTTAAAACCAACCTTCTCTCTTTGCTACTAAAGATCTAAATCAAGTTGTGATTGTGATAATTTGGTGTGTGGAAAGAGTACGGTGTCGTTATTAGACCTTCGATACTTACTTAAAAACAGACATTTTTGGCCGAAAAGTGATTTTTTTTTATGCTTGTGGGAAAAATCAACATAACATAAATAAAATCCTGCAATCCCTGAAAGGTGAGTTGGTCTCCAGTTGTACAGGCGCTGGCACATCAACCTAAACGCAACCTGTCAAATTTTCAAAATACAAGAATTTTTAACAGGTTGGGTTTTATTATTTTGCCGACAAATTTTTGTAATAAACTTGAAAATCTATTAAATAAATTTGACATAATATGGGGTAGATTGATAATTATGCTGGCGTTTCGTCTGTACAAGCCCTATTAAAAAGGCGTCGACTCCTTTTAAATAGGACCTACTTCTTAATTTTCTCAGTACCATAAAAATTTATGGAATGAAAATCACTAGGAAAATATCTATTCTTGCATGTTTTGCTAACTAATAAAACCACACAATTTTTAAGTCATATTTCGCCTCAGCCTAATTCAATAGCTTACTTCAAGCTGTTATATTATTTTTCCTGCCTGTCTTTTGTTTGTATTACCTTTCTAGTTTACTGATATAATAAACATAGATATTAAAAAAAAAAGTGTAATTAATAGGTAGATGAAACCACACGAAATTTGCGTTGAGCTTCCAACACGATTAGATGTAAATACAGAAATAAATAAACCACTAATCACAATTATAGACACTTCCTTCTTTCGTAATGAAACAAATGGATGTATTAATTAGTATAGCCGTTTAGAGATGCTGACTATTGCAATAAAGAAAAAAAACACCTCATACTTCAAAATATACCATGAAAACCACAAAAATCAATGGCAAACCAACGATCTATCAAAATCCTAAGTTTAATACCTACTTAATTTATTTCTCAAACTAAAATCGATTACTAATCAAATATGTCAAGTAATTTTTATTAAAGAAAAACTTTGTTTTCAACCTAGTATAAAGATACGGACACACTACACGGCGATACAACGCGGGAATGGCCGAATTAATATTAACGCACACTACAAATTGAATGCTGGCACTGCCATAAGTTAAAGCACTGAGCCTTTTTCAGTTATCTCGCCGTGTTTAAGTAAGTCCTTTATATTTATTTTTACCACAGTAAACCTTTTATATTTTAAGTATATAAACAGGTATTTTTAGTTATTAGTAAATTAAAAATATGAACTGTTTCTTATTACGAATCTGCGTCGTTGTTAATAGTCAGCATCTATCTACGGTTTTCGTTTACTTGCAATAACTATTACATTATATTTTAAGTTGTGTGTGCCTTATTTTATTAGTTCTTATTGGTCTCATGCTTTTACCGTGGGTAAGAATAAAACAAAGTTGAATTAAATTCATTTCGGGTTTTCCTATCAAAACACTGAACATTTCTTGTAAATTCGACTGAATAATAATCCATTCCAAAAATTAAATCTTACATAACCTCATCAACCAATAAAGGTAAGTGCACATTATACTAGGCCACAAAGTCGCAATGCGGCGCGATAAGCCGCGCGGGTAATTCTCATACATTTATTATGATTAAATAATGCTTGTCCATAGTACAGCGGCTCAATACCACGCAGGGGATCGCCTAGCAGTGAACACAGCACGTTGTCGCACATTGAAGCATGTTCAGTGTTCACTTATACTGTAACAGACAATTTGCCGTCGCGCTGCGGCACGCATTACTGTGCCAAGTTTGGGTTTCGGCGCTGCAATGCGCTTTTCGTGAGTTGACATAACATGCACTTACCTTTATGTATGGAAGTGAAGTTTATGTTTATAGAAAATGTTTGTGACACGCCTGCATAGGAGCACTTACATAAGATAAAACCTGTAATTTTGTGTAGAGTTTATTATATAATACGCAGACATTTATGTAAGTTGCTTTGGTTGACATTATTAATTTGAACTTGAAAAAAAAACTGTTTTAATCTTTACCACGGTAACACGCTACTAAATTGTTAGTAACTTTTGTATCATAATTACACCTTTTATGTGCTTAATAGAATTAGTTACCTTAGTTAACTAACCAAAGTTAGTTGAAATAATTTTATCGATGTCTCGACGGACTTGTATTTTAAGTAAAATTGTGTATATCTTTAATTTAAACGAAAGCAATCGTACTCATATTAAATTTGTGTAAGTTAAAAATTTTATATTGTCAGATCATTGTAATAATTTTGGTGTCGCAACGACGTGTAGGTTAAGTGTATGTTCGAAGATTTTCGTCTTAATGTTTAAGTGTAATTAATGTCCTCGACTAGTTATTAATTATGATAATTTTTAGTTTGTTATTGAATTGTTTTTCACCTTTCTCGTCACGAGTAACGGTGTTTGTTCTATGGGAATTGAAGGTATGACTGCAATAGTTATTATTTTTATTATAATACCTTTCGATAAAGGCTGAGCTACCTAGCGAATGTAACTTTAGAATTGTGAAAATCAATCGGGACTGTTTCAATAGTAATAAATAATATAATGACAGCATCAAAACAAAATTATGGGCGATTTTTCTCAATGAATACATTGGACTGACCTTACAATTATTATAGTAATCTGTAATATCTTCATAGATATTTGTAATATCTATGTTATTCAAATTCTTCACAATTCAATATTTCTGTGAATTAAAAAAAACAACAGACCCATGTTAAAGTTTATCAACAATTCCTAAAAAACAAACCGACCAGTGAAAATGGCATTACGCAAACGAACACCACACTAATGATACAAATATAGATGATAGATAGTTACATGAGAGGAAATTCCTAAATTATTTTAATATGTAAGGTACTGTAATATTACGTCATACAATAATAGACTTCTATGGGAATCTTGTCCTCAATAGTAATAGTCTTAGGAAAATAGTCGACTAGAGGCGCGGCTACACTAACGTGACAATCGCTCGAACGTGCGGTCGACTTGTTAATTACTGGAACAGCTGACTGTAGTGCCTAATGGAACGATTAGAAAAATAATAAATAAAGTTACATTTTGAAGAAGGTGAATTTTTAAATGTATGTTGTAGGCTAAGTTCAGAATTATCGCGCTGACAGTCAGCTTTGTTTGTATTTATAGTGTAATTCATGCCGTTAACACTCTGCGAGTCGCAAGTCACGTCAGTGTAGCCGCACCTTAACTGTTCAGTCACTTGTATCACGAATCATTGCCACTTACTACTTTTAAGATTTATGCACTATGCTAATATATATATATATTATATTATATAAATATTATAATATTCGTATTGTACGTTCTAAGTCATAATAGCTCAATAATTTATGAAATCCGTAATTGAAATAATTGTAATAAATAGTTAATAAGCAATTATTATAAAGAATAGGTGAATGCAAAGTTAGGGTTAAGGCGAAATAATATACATAATAAAAACATAAATAATTTAAGTGGTAAGGTTAATTAAGTCCCATTTTGTAATGTTAATTAAAAATCAAAAATCAAGCACTACCATTACCATTATGAATACACTCATGACTTCTTACTGCTAACATTGAAATGTATTATAAATATGAACTATAAATATTAAATGTTATGCGTTAATAATAAATATATGTGTTTTATTCATCACAGTTTCTTCTGCAACACCCTACACCACACTACAATAAAATACACACAAGATTTTCCAGGACTGCCATATAAATTAATTATAACTTATTTATAATTACTATACCTAAGTAAAAACTTACTAGTAATATGTATCTACAATAAAATTATAATAAATAAATAAAAGAGAAAATATTTTATATTTTGAGACTAATTTGGAATCTCTCTGTCTCAGGAAGGACGCCCGAGTGCCAGCAGGGGTAACATAATAGGCAGATAATAATGCTATCTTGAAAATTATCATACCGATCAGTTGCTAGCATATTTTAACACTAATCAATTGTTTAATGGCTATACATTGTCAACGGAACAATATTCCATTTTGTTTAAACAACAGATGTTTTTTTTTTTTTTCTGAAAGTTCTTTTCAAAGTATTACAAGTTTCAAAGTTAGCTGAGGCTATGAAAGGTTGTTAATGATTTACAAAATGACCAGGCCCTGTAGCCAAATGGCAAGCGACATTCGCTAACGTTCAGCAGTCGCTAATACATTTTCAACTTTATGCTCCATTGCATAAAGTTGAAAATCTATACACGTACAGATCGTTTTCGTTTGTTTCGTTCGCTGTCGCGCAGCTCGTTTGGCTACAGGCTCTTGTATACGTCACGTCACGTCACACGCCAAATCAAATGCAACAAAAAAGAAAAAATCACAAACAGAATTTGAAAATTGTTGCAGAAATGCGAAACTTATAGCTATCAATGAAAAAATAAATAAACATTTTTCTCTTAATATTAATTTATTTTTACCCAAAACTACTGCTAAACAATGCCCAAGGGTTCAAAGCAGTATCCAGTTTAGGGGACGGCGCATTATAATAACCCTGTACTAAGTCAACTAAGAGATATCGGGCAGACGAAACTGGTTGCAATTAGAGAGGATGTGGCCGAGGCGGTGAGCAGCGTCATAAGTTGCTTGTTCCACTGGTTCGGAAGCAAGTACTTTTGTCATAGGTAACCTGAAAGGTAAAAAAAAAAGTATAATTTTAGAGATTAATCATAATCTTTTTTCCCTGGTGAAATGTGTACCTATCTTTTTGTAAAGTAAATAAACATAGATTTTTAGTTGCTCTATAAAAATTTGTGGGCAGCATTGCGTCTCGGTGTGAGTTGGCCCTTACTGATTAAAAATCCACACTGTTCCTTCAATGCCCTTTGCCTTCCAGGGTCACGGTTGCCTGTTTGTACGGTCCAACCATCAGCTTAACGTAAATTTTAACCTACAGAGGAAACTATAATGGATTGTAACTCATATTCATACAACCCTACGTAACACGGCCAACTCGCTGTAACCATGGACCATAATTCCCCTCTCTAGATATCGGGCAGGACCCTGGCAGGCTTCGGCCTGCCAGGGTGAGCAGCGTCATAAGTTGCTTTTCCACTGGTTCGGAAGCAAGTACTTTTGTCATAGGTAACCTGAAAGGTGAAAAAAAAGTATAATTTTAGAGAGTAATCATAATCTTTTTTCCCTGGTGAAATGTGTACCTAACTTTTTGTAAAGTAAATAAACATAGATTTTTAGTTGCTCTATAAATTTTGTGGACAGCATTGCATCTCGGTGTGAGTTGGCCCTTACTGATTAAAATCCACACTGTTCCTTCAATGCCCTTTGCCTTCCAACGGTTGCCTGTTTGTACTAACCATCAGCGGAGAGGAATCCATAGTGGATTGTAACTCATATTCATACAACCTATTATTTAATTCGCTCCAACTACTAATAACTGCAACTCAGTTACTAAACTAACGCGGTATTACACATAAATTATAACATTTTATTTTTGTTCCAATAAACTTTTTGTATTTAATTTGTACCCTACGTAACGCGGTCAACTCGCTGTCCAACCATAGAACATGCGAGTCGACGACGCGTTGTGTTCCACGCGCGCCTTAAAGAGCATCAGCAAGATGACGGGGCTCTACTGGGACGGGGGCACTCGGACTGAGGTACTCGGACGGGGGTCTAGAGGTCCAAAGCCTGCCGGGGTCGCGGGACTTATCTCATTTCCGTGATCCCGGAACATATAGGGCTATGGAAGGACACCGTGTATTTTAGTCAGTACGAGTCTCACAGTCCCTTTCGCCCTGCCCGGGGTGGGAGAACTCATTTGATGATTTTACCACGCTAAAAAAAGCCTACGTAACGCGGCCATGAATATCTGTGCGGCTGTTATCATTTAGCCACGAACTCCTTAATTAAAGAAGTCATCATAAAACTAATTAAGTTTGCAAGTAAAGCTATCCTACAAGAATATTCACAGTAGCGAAAGCCGAAAGCTGAAGTTGATGGATGGACTCACTAAATCACCAAAACTCTTGAGAGTTAAAAATAATGTCTTGAAGAACATTTAGAATAAAAATCGCAAAATTGAATGATGACTAAACACAATCAAGTTAATAATTGTGTTTAGTACTCTAGAACGCAAAGGGCAACTGAAAGAACACGGCACTGCCGGCGCGGCGCAGTGGTGTAGTGGTTTAATCCCCGCACGAAACACACATTTGTATGAACTTCGATTAGTTTTTCGGATCTGGGTGATTGTATACATTATATGTTTCTAAACGAACTCACAATAATACAGGATAAATACCTAGTGAGCCCACCTTTTTAAAAAAAATACCAAAAATAGTGAACGGGTTTTTAGAGAGAGTCTGTCTCAGTCTCTTATGCTCCATTCCTGAGCAGGAGGACTCATTTGATATATACCTAATTTAACGAATCCAAAATAAATATATTACCAAAGACAATATAGCCAGGTCTAGTCCGCGTTTGTAAGTAGGAATCTTACGTGAATAAAGTCCTGAACATCTCTTCAATCATGTTCTCTCCATGAGGCACCAGTCTTTGTGTGGTCTCACATAACGTCTTCAGGATGCACTGTCTTCCATTGTAGCCCATGCTGAAAGTAAATAAGATAATTTTAAACTGTCGAGCGTCTAAAACTCGTGTTAAACTACAGTAACAAAAATGTAAAAGAACGCTTTCAAAAGCGCCTGACAGATATTAATATATTCACACTAGTGACACATCTAGTACTTTCTTTTTATAATTCCTCAGCAGTCTTGATGTCTTTGAAAGTTTTTTTTTTTGTTTGCGCTAATCTGAATGTGAGTTCGAAACAATCTCTTTCTCCAAAACTAGTTCAGTCCATTCAGAAATTTTTCAGAGTCGTTTTGAGTATTTTATCTCATTCTAATAATATAGACTTGACGCCCGAACTGTGAATCGACGGTGTCTATGAATATATACACTTTCTCGTGCTAAGAGGATCGTCTACCGAGCGCTCGTCCATACTAAAAGAGAAAACGTTTTCCTATCCCTAAATGTTATCCTATCTCAATGATTTTTTAGAATGCTTCTGACACAGTAAAAAAATGAGATAGGATAACATTTAGGGGTCGGAAAACATATTCTCTTTAGTATGAACGAGCGCTCGGTAGACGATCCTCATAAATCACGGTGTAGACACCTCGGGATGCCAAAACTTACTTCTCCATAATCGTCTCCAACTTTCCATATAATTCCCTCCTACTTCTCCTCTGTTCCGCTGGCTTGCTCAGCCTGTTGTACCTGCGGTAGAACCTGGATGTTTCCGTAGCGTTGGGCAGCTCGTACGCTATGCCCCAATTCATGCCCCAGGTGAAGGTACCAGGTGCTGATGATGGAGAGGGCTGGCCAATCACTCCTACTGTCATGCAGCCAGCGCACTGGAAATGAGGAAGGTAAGACTTGAACTACACAAATCATCATCATCATCTTCAGCCTATAATGTTCACACTGCTGGAACACAGGCCTCCTCTCTGTGGAGGGAGTGGGCCATAATCCACCACGCGGGCCCAGTGCGGTTTGGTAGATGTCACATGTCTTTGAATTTTTGGTTCTAGGACATGCCGGTTTCCTCACGATGTTTTGCTTCACCGTTGAGAGAGCAGTGGTAATGAAATAAATTACACAAAGTAATACGCCTGGTGGGGTTCGAACCCACGACCTACAGCTCGTAAGTCGGGACCGATACCACTAGGCCACCACTGCTGAACTACACAAATAAAAAAGGTAAAACTTGTCTCCTTTCCTTTCAAAGTTTATATTTTAAGGCGAGGCCTTTATAAGATAAGGTGTAACGGATTTCAATAAGGGCGTTCCCTTTTATCCCAATATAATTGATAATTAAAATACTTGAGAATTATTTTGGAAATATGGATTAGTCCATGAAACATCTCTTCTCAAAATGCTTCGTATTCAGTTGAGTTCTTAGTAAAAAAAGAATTCAACGTAAAACCATATATAGCATACGACTCAAAATGGCGACACACAGTCGTCTTTAAATATTCTTACTAAGTTATTCAGCTCTCATACGACCATCAAATAGAGCTCCACTGGAAATTATGTACATGTCTCATAAAAGTAAGCTGGCCACCTTAGTAATAACAAGTCTTGCGTTAGTAAGCCATCTGCGAGCTTCACAGGAATTTTAAATCAACTCCTTATGGCCAACATCAAAAAGATAATAATTTATTCTTACATCACCATGGAAATGTATGTGAGGGGAAAACGACGCTCATAAATCGTGGATAAGACATAAAAAACTCTCTTAAAATTTAAGAGAGATAAAATTCCAAAAAGTAAGTAATCAAGTTTTATGTGTCTGGATGATACGTTTTAAGGCTCTGCATCTAATCTAAGAGATACTCTAATACATACGAGTTTCTCCACAATTTTGCCGGGTTCTGTTTCGAATTAAAACTTTTATCATTACATTGCATGCCCATCTTTTATTGCTATGAAAAAAACATAGCTTTCTTAAGTTACTTTTGTAAATCTTGCTCTAACAGATTTTTATATTATATGTATAATCAAAATAAAAACTTACCGAAAAACTAGAACCTTCCGGAAAAGCCACATATCTTTTTCTTCTCGATAGCACTTTAGAACCAGCTTTGGTGGCATTCAATTCATAACAACATGCCAGTATCATAAGACCAAAAACTATTGAATTTAAAAACATTTTTAGGAAAAGAAAAACAATTGAATATCGTGTTCTAACCGTCAAAGATGAATACAGTAATGACTGGGCCTACGGTTTATCCGTTAAACCGAGTTTTAATAACGGTTCCAGCAATTTTCGAGTTATTATTGAAGCTAACTATGGTCACACGAAGCGGCATACTGAACTAAATAATATCAAACACGCTTAGGTGTTGTAGTTTTATTTGAAATCCAATAATTACATTCGAGTTAAAATTAATTCAGATGGTAATTGTAATTCATTTGTATGAGTGACGACTTGATGAGGAACTGAGTCTATTTATTATGATAAATTAATTCAATTAATCTCTGTTATTTTATTACATGAAATCATATTTTAACATGTGCAAACCAACAATTCACATTTTTCAATAATTAACTATCATAAAACGTTTAAAAATAGATATGATTGCGAAGAAATGTTACAAATAAAAAAAGGCCACCATCCAAATTATAGAATTATCCTACAGCTTTAATTGTTCAATAAAAAAATCTGTTGTATACACTAAAAAACCGGGTTCTCTCGCCACTGAACAAAAATGGATTTAACATTTTGGCCAAGACACCCGTCAAAATATGAAAAGTTGATTAATTAACCCTGAAACACACTGAAAACCTTTCACAGCGGTTTATTGAAGGTCGATTCATTTGCCTGTTAACGTGGGTTCCGTCAAAATTGGGAATCAATTATACCCAAAAGTAAATGCTTTTAACCCTTCATATCTCTTTTAGTCCATTGTCGGATTATATTTTGAGATCGATTGTGAAAAAGATGTTTTAATCTGGAGTAACATTTTAGCTTTATGGACGGAGCAAACTGGTTGGAATGAAGTAAAAAACAAGATAATCAATGTTTTATTTGGGATAACACATCGTTGACAATTCTAAATGTATCTACATACTTGTACCTATACAGAATTACAGTTATCCGTAACAAATATGTACGCCACAATCGGCTACATCATCTTTTCACATCAGCGGAGGTGCAGACCAACACAAGCCGTAAAAATATAAAGAATATTGACAGGTTCCTGTATGCCATAGCACTGAATGTGTGTTGTGTGACAACTCGTTTCTTCATTACACATCCGACATTGGCCGACTTACAGACATCAAAAGAAATGGCATTATAAATAAAAACAAAAACTTAGCCCAATATACACGGTACATATTATCATGTCGACACTTCTGTCCTTATAAGATTATAGTCATAAGAAAAGATGTGTCAATTTTTCGTCTATGCAGTTACAAGTATAGACTCGTATACAAAATACAATTGGCAACTGTTAAGTATGATTTCCTCTTAATGTATTTCATTCTAATTTTATGTTTTAATAAAATATGTAAAGTAAGAACTGGAGAATGTAAAATCTACAGAAAATCATTTAAACTATACTAAAAATAACATATTTTCATTTCAATATCACTTAAATTACCCGAAATTGCTACTAAATAGCGCCCAAGGGTTCTTCCCAACATCAACCTTCGGAGACGGTGCGTTATAATACCCCTTGATCAGATCAACCAATGAGATTGGACATCGGAATCTGTCGCAGGAGTCAACAATGTGTCCTAAACGATGTGCTGCGTCGTAAATCGCATGTTCTAGAGGTTCTGTTTGAAGCACTTTTGTAGCTGGCATTCTGTGAATAATGAAATAAGTAATCATAAATGATTAATAAAAAAAAACAAAAACTACAGATTAAAAGGTGTTGCTTGATATTGAGTTGAATTCTGAGCGTCTCTGGGGCAGATATCTATACTGATTTAGGCAACGTCCTTTCAATCAATTAAAAAACTCATGACCGTATTGTTATGTACTAGCTGTACCCTGTGGTTTGACTCCCACTGCTCGACTCCTATTTACCGTAGCACGATGTTATATAGCCTTCGATAAATGGACTATCCAACAAAAAAGATTTTTTCAATTCGAACTAGTAGTTCCTAAGATTAGCGCGTTCAAACTAATTGGCTTTTTACAGACACTTAAAACCCATTACAACGACATCATGAATATTTGATCCATGTCTGTTTTAGTATAATAAGCTTCCTTTAATATGTAGAGTTGATAATGAGTATTCTTAGATAAATGATATTTATTCAGCAAATTGGTTTTCTCAAACTCTTTGACACGTCAAAAAGACACTATTTTTACACTAGATGAGGCCGGTGTTTCGTACCTGACTCAGAGAAGAAACATCTAATAATAATAATAATGTTTTTTATTGACATAAAAATATAACTATAGTTTCGTTTAAAACCCTGAAACAAACTTAGTCTCTTTTAAAGTCCAGACAATTTTTATTGATCAAATATAATATGAGAACCATGCAGGTGTCTGAGGTGGTCTTTTGAAGAAAGAACCACACAGATCTAGATCTAGAGGAATCTTTTGGAAGGTATAAGTATTTAAAACCCTTGGACCACCTTTCGATAGGTGGACGCCGCGTTAGCACCAATAAACGTCGCGAGTAGTACGTTGAAACAAAGAAGGCAAAGTTGGGGATCCAGGCAAAGTTGCAGCAACTGACCGGTACTTAAGCTACCGCAGAACTTTAAAGTTTTATCAATTATTTATTAAGTCCTATATTTAAGAGGGCAAGAACCAATGAACATTTATAAAAAGGACTTACGAGAACAACGTTCTGAACATCTCCTCGACGACGTTATCTCCGTGAGGAACAAGTCTCTGAGTTGTCTCGCATAATGTCTTCAGGATGCACTCTCTGCCACTGTAGCCCATACTGAAATATTAATAATAATTTGTAAATAGACCCGTCAAGGTAAACTTTTATAAAAAAAATAAAACTGTGTTACCTTATGGACCATTTTTTTTAACGTGGTGAAATCATCATATGAGTCCTCCCACCCCGGACAGGGCGGGAGGGACTGTCAGACTTGTACTGACTAAAATCCACGGTGTCCTTCAATAGCCCTTTATATTCCGGGGTCACGGTGAGGAAATAAATCCCGCGACCCCGGCAGGCTTTGGCCCTCTGAGAGGGGGCCCCGTCATTTTTGCTGACGCTCTTTGAGGCGCGCGTGGAACACGACTCGTCGTCGACCCGGGCATTGTCCATGGTTGGACAGCGAATTGCCCTTTACTCGCTGTCCGCATGCCCGCGACGATAGGGACCAAAAAAAAAAATAGTTGTAATTACGCATATTAAGCCACTTCAAACACTAGACGACGCAAGTCTCCGATTCGTTACGACTTTGGTATCCATTGACGTAACCCTGTGTACGATGGATTTGTATTGCGATAGTCACCTGGATACCAAAGTCTCAAAGGGTTAAGTTTCTCAATCCCATTTAAAAAAAGACAACCATCCAACTAGGTGGGAGTTATGTCATGTTTTTCTGTTTTTTTTTTGTGTTTTTAATCATGACATAAGTTCTCTCGTCCCAGGTGCGAGGAATGAATTATCAGACTTATGACTAAAACAAACCCCATCTTCGTCCTTTCGACAATACCGAAATAAATTTCATTAATAATTTCCTGACTTACTTATCCAAAATAGTCTCCAACTTTCCATACAGCTCTCGTCTATTGATCCTTCTCTGCAAATGCTGTTTGTATTTCTTCTGCCTGTAGTAGATGGCTGTTTCTGTGACGTTGGGCAACTCGTAGGCTATTGCCCAGTTAAGACTGAAGGTGAACGTGCCTGGACTTGACGAGGGAGCTGGCTGGCCAATCACACCGACTGTCATACAACCGGCGCACTGGAAAAAACAATTAAAGTAGTAATCATGAAACTATGCATGATAGTTTATAGGAAATTCAATAAGTAGGCCTAGACTGCAATCCTGCACCCATGCCTGGATTTTTCTGTCGCGGAATAAAAACTAGATATTTTTTACGTAGGAAATTCCTTCTTTATACATAAAAGAAGGCTTAAATAAGGCTATAAAGGCATTTCAAAATTTATAATAGACTATTTTCGGCAGTTTGTATGCCTTCGCAATTCTGACTAAATTGTTTCAAATTCATGTAATTTTTATTAAAATCTACATGTTTTGGTAATAATTATCAGTAGTCACAAATATTTCATAAAATATTGTTGTAATTTTTAAAATAATACATAATATATGTATATCTATTTCGCCTGTTTAGCGACTATTAAAGCTACCTTAATTTTTCTTTTTTTGGTATTAAGCGTGTTAAAATATTTCAAAACTTACTGAAAAACTGGATCCTTCCGGAAAAGCGACATATCTTTTTCTTCTGGACAAAATCTTTGACTGAGAAACATCGCTTATATTAGACAATGCACTGAACTGTACGCAACTTAAAAATATCACAATTACTAAATTAACATTTAAATACATTGTTAAAACAAATATAAAATTAAGAGACAAAAAAACGAGCTAACTGAAATAATTATCAACCAATCAGAAAGAAAAGACGGCCATTTTTATTCTGAATAATGTTGAAATTCGAACTGTCAGATCTAAGGTAAAACAAGCCAATGAAGTTCAATCACAACTAACGGGAAACTGGCTCGCTTCTTTTGTTCAAATGTCGTATAACTGTATTGTTTGAATAAGCCGCTAAAAGACACCGATCGATATGTCACATTTGTAGGAAAGTGCCCCTTATTTGACCAATTAGTATCAATAAAAAACTTTCTCATTGTTTGTCGAAACTGCGATGAAAGAATGCGTGTTTAGAACATTTTTAGATTGAGTAGCATTTTGGTCAAGACTAGAAATAAACACTAAAATAAGACAAAAAACACAATTATTTCGAAACATCATCCTGGTTAACTCTTTTTGTTTCTGGTGTAAAACCATCAAAATTGAGTCCTCTCTCCCCGAAATCAGAGGAAGAGAATGTCAGACTCTTAATGACTATATAAACCATCGTGTTCCTTCAATCACATTTTCGTGCCAGAGTGTACTCTGTTTACAGTGCAGCGATCCTGATAAACCCTCGATTACATTCATTTTCTATGAATCCTAAATATTTTATTAAAATTAGAAGTCTCTTTGCACCAGTTAAGAACACGGGTGAAAAAATTCTGAAGGCTTAGAAGTCTTTGTTTTAATATGTTCCGTTATCTTTTTGCACTTGTAGTTTCACACAGACAGCACAGGGGACAAAGCCTAAATGTCTGCTGATTAATATACAGATCTAAAAGACTATCTCAGCAAAATTTAACTTAAACAACATCAAACAGTACTCCAAAAAATAATCGTGTCCAAATAAATACTTTACCCGTCGTAAAAGTAAGCTTAGGGTAAAAAAGAGCCCGAGTTTTGCATATTGTTGGAGTAAAAACCTGAACATGATGACTGATAGCAGACATTCCATTAGGCTTGTAACGCGACGGAGGCCGGAATATGGTAGCGCCATTACCCCAAATCCGTTGGTATACAAATCATGCCTCTATTGCGTTTGAGGACGAAATCGATGAGATCTTTACGGTTTACGATGGGTTAGCTATGGGGATATTTTGAGACATGATTTTTATGGTATATGTATAATTATGTATATTGCTTTGCCAATAAAGAGGTTCAAGATTTTTTTTTCTTTTTATGTCAAAATCAAATATTTTTATTTCACTTAGGCCCATGAAGGCATTATAAAACGTCGTCAACAGGTGCTCGGTTCGGGTTGGTCGATTCCTCGGAGAAGAAGGGGCAAGAAACTCCATAGTTACTCATTTAAAATGTGGTATGGTTTTACAAACTTATTGTTACAATTTTGAATAGGTGATTAGATATGTGAGAAAAACGGTGAAACGTGAAAAAAGTGAAACGTTTACATTGTAGTGAAACTCGACACGTCTCTTCTCCATACCATTACCATAAGACACCCAGGTTCGCGGGACTGTCTAACCAGATAACCGTGATCCCGGAAAGCAAATGGCTATTATAGAACACTGTGGATTTTAGTCTATACAAATCTGACAGTCCTTCCCGTCACACACACGAGGAAATTTGAATTTCGCAGGGTACCTCTATGCAAGGAGTTTTGGCGTCACTCTCTATGCTATAACAGGCTTAACATTCGCTGCAGATTTCAAAAGCCTTCTGGCTACGATTATCCCGATTTTATTATATCACAAAGTGTGTGTGACATTACAACCTCTGCAGCCACCGTCAGCCTCATAATCCCTTTTCTCTCGCTCCTATAACAGGCCTGGCTCACTCCGTAGTGTAGGTATAAAACTGCAAGCATTGGCGGGGACCACTTCGGAGTGGACATTTAGTCGGTTGCCGCGCGCCGCCCACTACGCACGCGCTTACTTATATAATATTTAAGTTTGGTGTTTGGTTGAATTTACGCATGAGTTAAAAAAATATATATATGATGAGGAAAAAAAATACTGCATAACGTTTGGTTGTTTAAATAATGACAGTGATAGGAGCCTCACGTTTCACACACTACCGCGTGATTTCGAAAGGTAAGAAAAAAAGTGAATATTTATCTATGTAGTACATATTTCATAATGATCAAAAAACTATCTACCTGCTTGTGGCGTGCTTCTTAATGTCATTCAAGTACCGGCTAGTAATCATGATCAGTTAAGCATGATTAGGTAGGTTACAAATTTGGCCTACAAGACGACCAAGATAAATAAAATAGACGATTATCAAACCTGACATCACTCTCACTCACCTAAGCTGAATACGGGTAGGTCGAATTATGATCGGTAGAAAGTAGGAAGATGTTTACGTTATTGTTTAGACACGTTCAAACTCAGAAAATGGCTACACTACGCATTCAAGGTCAGCGATCGTAATTCTCCTCGCGACTTTTTTACCTACTTACTTACAAAGACACGCAACACGGGGCCTGTGACAATGAAATGAATGAAATGAAAATGATAAGGACTAGTTACCTATTTTGCCGTAAACGATAACAAACGATCTTTAAAGTTATGACTACAGCTTGGCCAGAACGGATTGAAACGGAACTAATCTTTTTGTTTCTGACAACGTTTTAAAATTTTTGATATTTGATGTAAACAAAGACCGCAGGTTTGTTAGATTTATTATTGTGCCACAAAACTAACTTATTAAGAAAAAAAATCATTACAGCTTGGCCAGAACGGGTTGAAACGGAACTAAAATTTTTATTTCTGACAGCGTTTTAAAATCTTTGAAATTTGATGTAAACAAAGACCGCAAGTTTGTTAGATTTATTATTGTGCCATAAAACTAACGTAATTCAAAGTGCTGGTAGTGCGAAGACAGTGGCGACTTCCGGTTTTCTACAGTTTTATGTCAAGCTGTATATATTATTTCTCACGTAAGGTGCCGTAGGTACCTACTGTTAACATTCTGTGCTACCAATCGATATGAATATGAAGTAATCGATGACGAAACAGAAAAAGATATAGGCTGATGATAAAAACAAAATTCCTTGAGGGACATAAGGAGGTAATGAGGAGTGATATATATACGTATTTATGTTAGTTAATAATGTAATTAAACAATGCATAAATTACGTATTCCTACCTAACTATGCCCAAACTCGCGAGTCGCAACCCTATTGAGCTTGACCGACAGTAACCTTTTAATGTCGTTGGCGTCAGATAAACTAAAATGAACTCTCGCGCGTCACTATTCAGTTCATTTTTGCTTGCGCACGGGAAGTTTAGGCTATTATAAAAGTAGGTGGGTGATGCGGGTGCAAGTAAAAATGGACTCTATTCTTTCGTGCATAGATTTTACATTTGTTTGTTTTCTTTTTGGGAGTAAGCCTTCTGTGCCTTTAGGTACTATTATATATTCTGTGCCTATAATGGCACTTGAAATTCAAGTCAAGATTGAAAGCAATAAAATTTAACGATTTTATTCCCCCGTGCAGTGAAGGTTGATAACTGTGCTCTGAAATGTCAGCTGGATTTGTTGTAAAACTAAGTAAAATCGTCATATAACAAGTTTTATAGGAGTTATGGAAGACCTGACATTTTTAGAAGACAAGATGGTAATGGTGACGAGATGATGAGGAGGTGTATTTTAAATTAAACAGTATTTTAACAGGTGCATACTGTACTAAAATTCTTGGGGGACACCTAGTTTCTCGTTACATTCTATCATTATATTTACAAACAAGTCACTCATTTAAAAACCTATGTTCTGTTCAAAAACAAGCTTATATTGTTAAAAATACATACGATAGACAAAATACTCGTCAAGACGAATCAAACGCGTCTAAACCTGATGGGTTTACGGCGTTTCATTACAGATTTTTATGTCCACTTCCAGCTCCATCATCAGATCAGCTCCATGCCATCATAATATTGCATAGCCAGTGATATACAATATACATTACTAATCTACTACTAACTAATACGTGCACAAGTTCAGTTCAATCGGAAACCAGAAAGTAGATCAAAAACTTGCAAGATTTGATTACAGACATTGGAAACGGAGAGAGTAGGTACATAAAAATTTGTAAAAACGATCTCCCCTCACACCAAAAAAGCCCTGAGTTGGGACCAATTTTTCATAACAAGTTCTATATTACAGACAACATTTTATAACACATTTGCCAGTCAAGATATAATTTGTCATCCCAAGATCAATCGCTTCTTTTACAACCCGTCCGCAGTAAAAACAAACGCTGATATCCAATATTTTTCGTTCAAAAACCGTAAACAAAACGAGCTGCAGCAAACATTTTCTTCACTTACGATCCAAAACCCTGTATTTAGCAAGATCCCCAAAACTAACGTCTTTACCCCCTTTATCCGACCAGTCTCAGCGTTCAAAAGATTTATGAAAACATACATCACAGTGGCGACTTGACCTCCCCTACTAATGGCTGACGAACGATACTTATGACCATCGTTATTATTTGAGGACAAAGGCCCAATGGCCTGGACAAAAACTTGACAAATTCTATGCGTGTTAGGTGAATGAGGTCATTGGTTGTTTTTCTGTGGGTTTGGTTCGGTGTGAAACTTTTTCGGGGTCTGCAGATGGATTGGGTTGGTTGTTTTTTTGGGTGATTTTACTCGACCGAATTGGGAGAACGCTAATTTTTTCATTTGATTTAATTATTTGCATATCATGAAGCATAAATGTTAGTGCTTATTTTCTAAGTAAGCTGATAGATAACTCGGTAAAGTTTGGCAGTCGAAACGTGATTACGTGGTGATCAATAGAGCTTGCTTTTTCTTCTGTAACATTTTTTTATGTGACCAAGACCTCCTTAGGAAATAATGGTTATAGATTTTTTACTGACCACATTTAATTAATACCTACCAATTTTAAAGTTCTTCTAGAATTGGAAAAACGGCAAACATGCCAAAAAATGTGGAAGTTTCTAGAAAAGTCTTGCTGACATAAAACTTAGGTTTGTAATCTCAACAATATCATAATAATAATATGATTAAATCATACAAAGTTCACACGAATTAAGTTTAAATACAAATGGTAGGGCACATTAAAGCCACCGGTGTGTAAGGCGATAACCGTTTTCGGGATCCAGCACTAAAAAGCCTTTGCCAATCGGTAAGAACGTGTTTTGAGCTGAACTTAAGCTGAGCTTGTGTTCAGCTGGCTTTTGTAAGTAACCAGTTTTTGTTTTAATCTAAGATACAGGCAGTTGGGGACGTGCAGAAATTACCTGTATATATGTATAATAATAAGAAGAAACTATACACAATCTGTGGCATTGAATGTATATGAACACCAACGAGAGCGCCAATTCCTTTATCTCAGACACTGCAATTTATGTGAGATCTTATTTGTTGAGGTTGTATGTCTGTCTGACTGATCGATCAACGCACAGCTAAAACCGCTGGTGTCTAGAAGTACGAAATTTTGCACGAAACCTTCCATATGTGTAACTGAGTCACTCTCCAAAATAAAACTTAATAATGGTTATGCTATTTTTAGCGGCCCTTTTAGGACCCTAGAGCACGAGTCTGTGCATATCTCATCCAGAGTTTTGAGACAAATGGTACGTGTTTTTAAGATGTTTCCATTAGATTTACTATGTCCTTCAGAAGTTTATACTCATACGAGTATTATTAAATTTTTTTAGTGTTAATAATGATAAAATAAAATAAAAAATGTTATTAGTCAATTTCATATTATTTTGCCTTATTGATGATCGCTATCGCTGAAAATTATTACTTTGTCGAGGTCCTCAAATCTAACTTGCCACATTATGTAAAGTACTGTGATGTACTGTGCTATGTTTTTAAAAAGTTGCAGCAGCTTATGCCTTACCTCGTTACCGAAAAACAGCTCTTAAAACACCGACAGCTAAACAGCTGTTTTCCACTTTTATTTAAAACATAATTATAGCATCATAACAGTTATTTCTGTATGCAAAAATATCAATATCGCAAAATAAACCAATAGCATTTTTCTAAAATATCGGTTGAATAACAAAGAGCTAATTATAATATAGAATGAGCCAATGATCGATATCTGATGCAAATGCGTGCTGCGTGTTATGGAATATGATCGATCCTAATGTATGCCCCGATACGAAGGGCTGCAACCCTTTTGTTGTATGGTCCAAGTTCAAGTGGTTTAGAATTTCAGCGACAAAATGCGATGGAACTGTGGTTAAGTTTGAATACTTGATTTTATTATTTATTTTTCCAGTTTTACCATGCCGTATCGTATTACCCAGATACTGGGTTGTGGATGTCCGATAGGCAGTCGCTTCATGTAAAATACTGATATTCAGCTGAGTCTGGTTCGACTGGAAGCCACTTTTTATTTTAAGTTCGTATATTCCATCCAAAGGTTATCTGATATCGCTATTAGCGATAAGCCTGTCATTGGAACCATAGAATTAATAATGTTTTAAATAGTTGTGTAACAATTTTGGTGTACAATAAAGTATATTCTATAAAATTTACCTATCTTGTAGTTTTGTTGCAGGTTTTTGCAGTTGTGTTGTAGTTATGGTTGCAATTTGTTTATCGCATATCTTATCGCATACCTCACTACAATACACAATGTATGAATAAGATTTTATTTCAAAAATATAGTTCAAAATTCGTTGTTGCACGTGGTTTTATATTACTAGCATTACATCACTTCATTGGCTTAAATTGTCACAACTATTTCTTCATCGATAGCAGTGCAGAATCAGTTTTCAGTACAAGCACAGAATATATAATAGTACCTAAAGGTACAGAAGCTTTACTCCCAAAAAAAAAAACAAACAAATGTAAAATCTATGCACGAGAGAATAGAGTCCATTTTTACTTGCATCCGCATCGCCCACCTACTTTTATAATAGCCTAAACTTCCCGTGCGCAAGCAAAAATGTACTTAATGGTTACGCGCGAGAGTTTATTTTAGTTTATCTGACGCTGACGTCAACGCATCAAGGTCAACGCTCGCCGCGCTCAATAGGGTTGTGACTTGCGAGTTTAGGAGGCACAGTCAGGTAGGTAGGTGTACTTTATGCATATGTTAAATTACTTTATTAATATAAAATGTTCCTAAAGGAATTTTGTTTTTATCATCAGCCCATATCGTTTTGTTTTCGTCATCGATTACTACATACTATATTATCGATAGGTAGCACAAAATGTTAATAGTACTTACGGCACCTTACGTTAGAAATGACATATACCAATATTATCTTTTCTACCTATTATTGTTCTATTGTAAACATTTCATCTTAGAAAAACAAAAAAGAATAATATTTAAAAATGTAGGATGTAGGTAAAGTTTTATAATAATCGTCAATTCTATTGTAATGTTCAGTTAGTTTGTCAACTCAACCCTTCCAAACTGAACAGCTTTTGCTTTACAATTTCCAAAAAATAAAAAAAAATCATCGACTTTGACCGATTATTTTAGAAACACTGTTTTGATATTCCGATAGTCTCAGAACAAAGGTTATTTTTTTCAAATTCATGTACTGTGTAAACAATCTTACTTTTTTATAGTTCATTATTTAATACATTATTGCTTCTTTCATGCATATTTCAGCGGGCTGATTGGCGTAAAAAATATGAAATAAAAGCATACATAATACTGATCGTATTAATTTTAACTAACAAAAATGTGAGACTTCTATCACTGTTATTTTTTAAACAACCAAAAGCTACTTATATGGAATATTTTGCCTTTCTTCATTTTTTATTATCTTCATTTTTACTTGTGCGTAATCACAAGTAACAAAAAATAAATAAGATACGGAGCGCGTACTGAACGGCCGGCGCGCGACAGCCGTTTGTTACGGCCACGACGAAGTAGTTTTATACACAGTACGTTCTTTAAGGTTTAGCTGTTGGGGCATACTTCATTTCCCTCTGCAAGCTTGTAATTTATACCATACACACCCAAACGACTTTATATCCTTTCTAATGGAATAAAGACATTATGTAGTAACTTGATACCTAATCGTTCAAATTCACACTGAATCTAATCAATAAAAAATATTCATTTTATCACCAAGAGTTTATGGTGGTGAAAAATGCTTTATAGGCTTATCAACAGTCAATTACCTCTCGTTTCCCACAACCAAGCTTGTAGCTCTTGAAGGTAGAAATAAGTCTATGGATGTCCCAAAACATAGTTTAATATTGGTGGCAAAGGCTGCCCTTATCCCAATTATGTTCGGTAGGCCAAAACAGCCAATATTTGACATCTTCAACCCAGAAACTAATACATTGCCTTGGTATGATTAACATCCCGGTTTCTTCAAATGTTTTTCTCCATCGTTTTGAGAGCAGTGATGACGAAATCAATTAGACAAAGTTATGCGCACGCCTGGGTTCGAAGCCACGAGCCTACAGTTTGTAAATCAAAGTCATCACTATTCTCAGTTCGGGAATGCATAGCTCAGAAAATGGCAGTAAAAATAAAACAACAGCATAACAATAAACAATTTATTAAAAAACCGCTATCTCATCTGATTCAAATCCAACAAAAAGCCTAAAATAGACAGTGGACAATCATTGGCTTTCTCACAAACGTCTGGTTCCAATAACTCACTGTACGTCAGTTCCATTTCTTCGACAAACTCGTGTTCCTGCAAAGGCGCCCTGAAATAAAAATAATTTATGAAAGCTTTCTTGGGGGAATAGTGGGGATTCATCTTGGAAAACAGTTTCTAGAGGAAAATGGCGGCACGGGTGGTTAGATGCACCTGTTAAAATGTCTGGGAACCTGGTAGGGTTTAAAAGTGTTTGGATTTTTATGTTATATGAACATTTTTTTTTTTTTATCTCGGTAAATGTAATTAAAAAAAAAAAACAATGATATTTTGAACTGAAACCTTTAACAAATTAGGCATGAGATACAATTTATGTTCTCAAAGACTTGATTTTCATTTAAAAATTGAAGTACTTCTATTATTTTTCGCCTGCACTTATAGCCATTCTCATTCATACATAACTTTCCTCACGACATTTTCGTGATTCCTTTTCATCACAAGACATGCTCATACAAAGTTAAAGAATTATGAAAAAAAAACAGTTTAAGTTTTTTTATAGCGTGGTGAAATCACCAAATGAGTCTTCAAACCAGGGTGGGTCCATGATCGGACCGCAAGTTCCCCATTAATCGCCGTCCGTACGTCAGAGGAGTATATGATGACGTGACGTCAGGCCAGAACGGAGATATGCAGACAGCGAAGGAGTGGAACTCTGCCTGCGTCTGTGTTTCCGAACGCATACAACCCTAACCTCTTCAAAGTTAGAGTGAACAGGCTTCTTCTGGGTAAGCTCGCTCCATTGTCGACCTTGTCTTAGTCAATCCTACTTAGACTAAGATCAAGAGCAAACCCATCCCACATAAAAAAATATATATAAATCTCGTCGCGCCGACCTCTAATAGATTGAAATAAAGGCAGGTATGAGACAAATCAGTGGAAGACGCC
Source organism: Agrotis segetum (assembly GCA_036375495.1). NCBI lineage: Eukaryota > Metazoa > Arthropoda > Insecta > Lepidoptera > Noctuidae > Agrotis > Agrotis segetum. Next base: position 3,715,694 of record JAQSVV010000175.1, on the reverse strand, counting down.
GACGGTAAGGGACGAAATCCGGCCACCGTAGGCACGGCATGTGGACGGCGAGTGATGGGTTACTCACTGTCCGACCATAGCCTATGCCCGGGTGTACGTCCCTACGGCGCGTTGTGTTCCAAGCGCGCTTCAAAGAACTGCCAGCAATATGACAGGGCCCCCCTAAGAGGGCCAAAGCCTGCAGGGTTCGCAAGACTAACAAGCTACCGTGACCCCGTAACGTTAAGGGCTATTGAAAGATCACCGTGGGTTTTGGTCAGTACGAGTCTGGTAATTTCTCAGGGGCAGGACAGGAAGAACTGAGAATCCTAGAGGCATGGGAGGACTCGTTTGATGATTACACCAAGAAAAAGTAATTAATTAAAAAAAAAAAGTAGAAAAAAAATTAAGGTAGAAATCAAATCAATATAAGCTGGTGCATTGACAAAAGGATTCTAAAATGGCGGCTTGTTTTTGCGTTGACAGATAGTACAGTCAGCATACCAGTAACATTTCAAATTAAAAATAATAAAAACAAGACTGGGTCACAATAATTTCTCAAACTTAACCTTACAATATAAAATTAAACAACAATAATTAATCAACAGTTAACAACGGAAAAATAACAGAAAACTATAGTCAGTATTCTTAAAAAAGATCACTGAGCGCGTCAAGACATCAAGACTAATTTTTTTTTCTGCTAACGCTACGCGCCAGAGTGAGTATAGACGGCACTAGTGTGCGAGCGAGAGAACACGATAAGCACCGCCATATAAGAATCTTTTCTCCGATGAACCGGGTTATACATTAAAATACAATACACGGAAGCTTCCAGGTTACATTATTTCATACAATTCCTGTCCCCACAGCATTGGCTAGTATCACCAGCTGTTTCTACATACGAGCTATGAATAGTTTATTGCCGATTATTCTATCGTTACCAGCTAGATTGTAGAGCAACACAGCTGTGAGCCACCCACTCCAATATACTCGTGAATTTTATGCTTTTGTCATTTTTAGAACTGTTTCTCAAACGACTATCAGACTTCTACTGACTAAAATCCACGGTGTCCTTCAATAGCCCTTTATGTTCCGGGGCGACACCCCGGCAGGCTTTGGCCCTCTGAGAAGGGGGCCCCGTCATTTTGCTGACGCTCTTTGAGGCGCGCGTGGGACACAACGCGCCGTCGACCCGGGCATGGTCCATGGTCGGGCAGCGAGTTGCCCTTTACTCGCTGCCCGCATGCCCAAGAGATGATATTATGTTCGTAAAAGAACTACGAGACATGATTTCAATCACATTAATCAGCATAATGTTTGGGATGACCTTCAGTGTGTCGCACAAGCGTGCATTCGAACTACATATATGATGTGTCGCAGTACAGTTGTGTCCAAAAGTGTTTATCGCACTTCCGTTTGTCGCACTAGCGTAATACACTCGGGATACCCTACGCTGATAGCAAGGTGCCAAAACATCAATCGGAACTCGCCTCCCTATTATTTAAACAAATTTTCTGCATTTAGTGATAATGCATGTAAAGACCCCCATGGGAAAAAGGAAGTATGTTTGAAAATGTATGTGTATATAAGAGCAGATTAATAACATTTCTACGTAAGTACTGATATCCTTTCCGCGGAACCGTCTTGGAATGGACACCGTGGTCCTAGAATGCAAAAAACAACTTTACTGAAAGAACAGGGACTTGTAGTCAGTGAGATTTTACCAAACAAAAATTAAGGTACCTATAATAAATTGATATCTCTAGAGCATGTTACAATTCTTAGAATTATTTTGTAACGTGATTACCGTCACAATATGGCACCTTGGTTGTCCTATTCTTATACAGGGTGTAAGAGACAGCGACGCACAAACGGATACCACGGGTCGAGGACATGATTCTAGACCCCCCAGTGTTGGAATTTTTCGTCGGTCTTTTCTAATTTTTTTCATTTTTTTTTTAGTTTTTTTTTTTTACTTTAGTCTTTTCATGATCGTTATGCTTACCTAACCTTATGAGATTTAAAAAAAAAGTAATGAATTCACTACTTTTACTAAAAGTATTGCTTACGCAAGCTAGCAATATTAAAATGTTGGTATCATGTATCCAAACGCGTCTCACACATTGAAGATAGAATTCATATTGGACCACAGTATTGAGCCAATCATAATCCGTCTTCCTTTCCAATCCTACCACCATTCCGCAAAGGGTGTTACACCGCTACGCCAATGAGAAGCGTTTGCGCTGCAGCGACTTGACAGAGGTCGCCAACCAATGGGAGCCGTTTTCCGCCGCAGCGACACACCGCGACGACAGAGGTCGCCATGATGATTTCGTCCTGTTCTCTTCAAGCCGCCCACCGCTCAACACCGCTTAAAACTAAACCACTGTACCATCATTATAATTATAAACTATTTAACGTGTTGGCCGACACAAAGTGATACGAAGTGATAAAGTGGAACAATACAATCGATTTCATTCACCGAGCACGAGTACAAAGACCATCCAGGAGCGCGTGTCATCCACGGACCACGCCGGCAGTCGGTGCACCAACCTGCCCTCCAGTGCTCCCAAGTAAGTCACACCTACCTATTCTTCCCACACTTCCATTTGCTCGATTTCTGTGTCGTCCAATATTCGATCCAACGTAACGTAACAAAATATATTTTCCCGCTAAAATTACACAACGCTTATTGGTCCTTCGTAAAGCCGCTATCTCCAACTTCACCATAAGTTTTTGGTCTTTCGAGACGGATTCCTAGAATCAGCATTCATAATTAGGTCCCATACCTAGGATTTTGGTCAAATACCTAAATTCGTAAAACCGCCCGCCATTTTGAACGCTTACTGTCGTTCTTACATTCCCTGCTAGGTACATTATTCATTGTGAACTACCTGTACCAACTTAATAGTTCGCCTGTTGCATTAAAATAGCATAGGTAATTATTAAAACCGCCAAATAACGTAAGTTAGTTCGGCAAACTTGCCTACAACTTATACCTACTTAACCGCAATTATTTCTTACACCCGCTTAATATAAAAATAAATAAATAATATTCTTAAAGTCTACCCACTAGACCTAAATTATTTTATCCGCTGTATTTTCTAGAACTAGGTACTCCAATATGGAGGAACTTAAAATTAAAGTTAAATTACTGCTAGCTAAAAATCAAGCAATCTTTGAGCGTTTATCGTCATTGTATGAAATTTCAAAGAAAATAAATACTACTAGTATTGAGCTTCGTTCGGCAGAAACGTTCATGGCAGACACACAAATACTCTCAGTTATTCGTCAGGAATTTAGTACCAACATAGATAAAATAAATACATATTCTTTACAAATAGATCCTGATCATAAAATTGATTATAACAGTCAAAGAACAAGGTTCAAAAATGTATGGACACCGTCCCCACCCTTGTAGCACCTTAAAACTTATGTCAATCGAAGGATCATAACCGTCTCATCATTTTATTGTTCTACGGCGAAACTGAAATGTGCATCCGAAAAAAGTTATATCGACATGAAGGAACTGGATTCAGTCACTCACAATACTACGAGTATGTTCCCGATCACAATGGTTTTCTCTTTAATTATTACCGTAGAATGATTTTGTTCGTTCGTGGCTAATTGAGAAGCTCGCGGCTATATAATTACAGCCGCACCGGCCGCTCATTCAGGTTAAGCCGCGCTTACCGAGGTCGGTCTGTGGATGGGTAACAATCTGTCATTGTAGTTTCCTCCGTGCCTCGGAAAGCGCGTAAAGCCGTTGGTTCCGGCCATCATTGTAGATCTTTGACAGTCTTCACAATCAGAATCTCTAAAGTCTGGCCACCAGTCTTACCATGGGGTATCGTATTGACCAGTTACTGGGTTGTGGAGGTCCGATAGGCAGTCGCTCTATGTAAAATACTGATATTCAGCTGCATCTCGTTCAACTGGAAGCCGATCCCAATATAGTTGTGAAAAGGCTAGGAAGGTGGTGGATGATTTTGTTCGGAGGTTTCAAACAACTCTTTTTAACTAAATGGTGACATCGGCACGGAAGCAACTCACTTAGCAGAAACAAGTACAATGAAGAATTCTATAATAATGAATATCGTTATTGTGAAGTAACCCATTGACCGTTTTAAGAGTATTCAAATAAAAATATCTTTTTAATACAAATAAAATCGTTAACTTTTTATCGCTACAAATACATTTTCCGGTTGTGATATCGAGCTGTCCTGTCCCTCACGGAGCCTGCCTCCTCCTTCGCTAGCACGCATATCGCCGTCGTGAGGACACGGTGATGTTCTACCCAAGCGGGGTAGACCTGCACCGTATATCCTCCGAGCGAACCTCGTAGTGACGGCACCCAGTCAATTGTTCCTTCCCTATCAGACACAGGAACCTCTCGAAACTTATGTATCCGGTGAAGACCTGCGTCAAGCGGAAGGTGAGGCCGCCGCCCGTGGCGCCTCTCCAGCCATTCCTTAAAAAGGGTCTTACCGCCGCGCTTGCGGCGTGCCCGGAGTGATGAGGGTATGCCTGGGCCAGGAACTTGTACTAATACGCGATGGGTCGTATCGGGCGGCCGATGCGATTAGGCGTTTACAGCAGAATTCAAAGAAACGCTTGGAAAGGCGTTTCATGAACTGAACAATTGTGGGGAATTTAAGGTCTCGTGACTTTCTTGACTAACCGGTTTTCGACAGTCAATCAGTCAGTTTCGTTTGGTACTGTAGGGTTGGAAGGCATTAAGAGAATTTCGTTGGGCTAGCCAGTGCCTGGGACAATATTGCAATAGACACTGAAAACACCGAATAATGTATTTGTTGTGTTAAAAAGTTAACGATTTTATTTGTATTTAAAAAGATATTTTTATTTGAATACTCTTAAAAAACGGTCAATGGTTACTTCACAATAACGATATTCATTAGAATTCTTCATTGAACTTTTTTCTGCTCCGTGAGTTGTTTCGGTGCGGAAGTCACCATTTAGTACCAAAGAGTTGTTTGAAAACTCCGAACAAAATCATCCACCACCATCCTAGCCTTTTCCCAACTATATTGGGGTCGGCTTCCAGTTGAACCAGATGCAGCTGAATATCAGTATTTTACTTAAAGCGACTGCCTATCGGACATCCAAAACCCAGTAACTGGGTAATACGATACCCCATGGTAAGAATGGTGGTCAGATTTTAGAGCTTCTGATTGTAAATACTGTCAAAGATCTACAATGATGGCCGGAACCAACGGCTTTACGTGCTTTCCGAGGCACGGAGGAAACTACAGTGACAGATTGTTACCTACTCATCCACAGACCGACCTCGGTAAGCGCGGCTTAACCCGAATGATCGGTCTGTGCGGCTGTAATTATTTAGCCGCGAGCTTCTCAATTAGCTACGAACGAACAAAATCATTCTACGGTAATAATTAAAGAGAAAACCATCGTGATCGGGAACATACTCGTAGTATTGTGAGTGACTGAATCCAGTTCCTTCATGTCGATATAACTTTTTTCGGATGCACATTTCAGTTTCGCCGTAGAACAATAAAATGATGAGACGGTTATGATCCTTCGATTGACATAGGTTTTAAGGTGCTACAAGGGTGGGGACGTTTTGGGCATTGTCCTTTCATTTGACGGCGTTTACACTCGTGTCGAGAGAATACGTTCACTTATCGAAGCGAAGTCCTCAAGGTCATTGAATAACTCGACGTCTAGCGAGACCGCGAGCGCGACGCAGTCTAAATGTTCGGTCAAGCTGCCACCAATTCTGATTCCGTTCTTTGACGGTAGAATTGAAAATTGGCCTGTTTTTTATGAATCGTTCAAATCAAATATCCATGGCAATTCAAACCTTACAGATTCCCAACGCGTGCAATATTTAATAGGTAACCTAAAAGGAAACGCATTACAAATTACCGCCGGAATTATTCCGTCAGGGGAAAATTATGCGTCTATCTGGAATAGTTTGGTTCAAAAGTATCAAGATAAACGAGCACTAGGCTCACACTACATGTCCAACCTATTAAATATCAAACCCGCAATTAATAATTCCGCTTCTCTAAATACTTTTATTGAAAGTTTTCACGCGTCTGTTTCGGCACTAGAACAATTAAAAATTAAAGATTTAAAGGATTTCATGTTACTAAATTTAGCTTTAAAAAAGTTAGATCCCGCTATCATACATTTATTCGAGATGCATATGAGAGATGTGGAGATTCCTACTTATACGGATTTCGTTGAATTCATAAAATCGCAAGTGAAAATACTCGATAGATCTACTTCTTCTCGGACCGCATCACTAAGTAACAACAATAATAAAAATAATTCTTATCGTAATCAGTCACGTGATAGTACAGTACATACTTTTGTTGCTTGTGATAATAACCAAACTTGTTTATATTGTAACAACAAGGATCATTGGAAGCTTTACACCTGTCCAAACTTTCAAGCAATATCCGCCAGTTCTCGTTTGGATTTTATTAAAAACAAACGTGGATGTGTAAACTGTCTTAGTGCAACGCACACTGCCTCACAGTGTAAATCTATACACACTTGCAGGACATGTAACAAAAAACATCACTCTCTTTTACATCTGGAACAAAGTTCACAGCCGCGATCGACATCAGCTGACGCTGTATCTAGTTCCGCGCATTCACAACAGGTGGCGCTTTGTGCGTGTTCTCGCGTAGGCATAAACATTCCACGCACTACGGTTCTTTTGTCAACAGCACAAGTCTATGTTGATAACAAATATAACCAATACGTTTCTGTACGGTGTTTAATTGATAACGCTTCGCAAAATAATATAATTACTTCAGCTTGTTGTAAGAAACTGCAATTAAATATTATACCGCTTTCAAATTCAGTTATAAAGGGTGTAGGTACCTCTTCGCGGCCTATCATAGGTTACGTGGAGATAACAGTTACTGCAAAAAATAAAACAAATTCTTTTAAAATAACCGCTCTTGTTATTGATTGTATAACGGATAAATTACCATCTCACGTTGTTGACACCTCTGCTGTGCAACATTTGTTCGAGTTACCGCTAGCCGACCCCCTGTGGCACGTGCCCGGTGAGGTTGAATTGCTTCTAGGGGCAAAGCTGTTTCCGTATTTATTACTTCATAATAAAATTCTCTCACCTACCGCGCCATCAGCTGTTGAAACCGTGTTTGGTTATATTCTTATGGGTGAGATACCTTCTAGTTTATCTAATAAAAATAACATTGATTTAAATACCGCTTCATATTTTTCTACCGCGTTAAATATAGATAATTCTCATTGTTTTTTGTCGTTGGACGAATCTTTACATAAATTTTGGAATATCGAAGAAATACCTTCAAAATCTTTTATGAGCCCCGCTGATCGGGAATGTGAACAGCTGTACGTTTCTACTGTGTCACGTGACTCCAGTGGTAGGTACTGTACTGCGTTACCATTCTGTAAAAACCCAGAATTACTCGGAAATTCATATGCTGTCGCTTATCGACGTTTAATTAATTTGGAGAAAACTAAGCTTCGCGACCCTGCTTTGCGCGCTAGTTATAACGAAATAATCCAAGAGTATATCGATCAAGATTATTTAACTGAAACTGCACCTAGTTCTGTTGATCAGACTATAGGATATTACATACCGCATCACCCTGTTATTAGGAATGATAAACAAACTACTAAAGTGCGCATTGTCCTTGATGCGAGCGCTAAGTCTCATAATGGCGTTTCATTGAATGACTTATTGCACACAGGGCCGAATTTACAGGCTGACATATTTTTATTACTTTTAAATTTTCGTTTGTTTCCTATTGCTATCACAGCCGATATAACAAAGATGTATCTACAAATTAAGGTTGTTGATAATCATCAAAAATATCAGAAAATATTATTTCGATTTAATAATACGGAACCAGTTCGCGAATTCAAATTTAACAGAGTGGCCTTCGGCCTTAAGCCCAGTCCATTCCTAGCCATGCGCACTGTGCGTCAGCTGTCAGAAGATGAAAAACATCGGTTCCCACGCGCATCCATTGTCGCTTCTCATGAGCTTTATATGGATGACTTGGCTACTTCGACCCCTACTGTGGAGGAAGCCAAGACTCTCTCCGCGGAACTTATCGCCTTATTTAAGGCGGGGGGCTTTGATCTTACTAAGTGGGCAAGTAATTCCTCGGAATTACTAGAGGTTATTCCGCCCTCCAACCGCTCTTCTATTAACTTCTCTGACGGGGATAATTTAAAGATCCTTGGACTCAAATGGATTCCTTCCGAGGATTGTTTCACCTTTACTACATCTGATTTAGATAAAAGTTGTACTAAACGCTCCATACTTTCCACTGTTGCCCGTCTGTGGGATGTTCTCGGTCTAGTGGCTCCTGTAGTCTTATTCGCTAAATTACTCATAAAAGAATTATGGAAATTAAACACAGATTGGGATGAAATTCCACCCGATTCTATTGTACTTCTCTTTCAAAAATTTAAAGAGCAACTGCCTCTACTTTCTTCTTTAAAACTGCCGCGTCATGTAGCCGTTACTATGGGTTGCGTGACAAATATAGTAGGTTTTGCTGACGCCAGTTTGAATGCGTATGGCTGCGTAATATACTTACATGTCACTGACACAAATGGTAACACACACGTAACTTTGGTGTGTGCTAAATCTAAAGTTGCACCTGTTAAAGTTGTATCTCTGGCTCGTCTAGAGCTTTGCGCCGCTGTTCTTTTGTCTAACTTAATTAAACTAGTTTATGACACTTACCGCTCTCGCACCACTATTAATAAAATATTTGCCTTTTCCGATTCTACAATTACTCTTTCATGGATCCATTCCTCACCTCACAAGTGGAACATTTTTGTTAGTAACCGCGTCGCTAAATGTCAAGAAAATCTTGATCCTGAACATTTTTACCATATCAACGGAAAGGAAAATCCTAGTGACTGTCTGTCTCGAGGTCTTCTACCTGAACAGTTAATAAACCATAATTTATGGTGGCATGGCCCAGAGTGGCTTCTGCGACCAACTACTGAGTGGCCTATTACTCCGTTTGTATCTTCATGCAGCGAGCAATTGCCTGAGTTTAACAATAAATCTTTAACATTAGTATCTACCGTATCAGAACATAATTTAATATATAGCCTTTCTCAAAAATTTACATCGCTAAATAAAATATTGCGCATAATTGTATACATTTTGAGATTTTTGCATATTATTCCTTATGACAAGCAACATAAGATAATTACTGTCCGTGAATTAGTTACCGCTGAAATTTATTTAATTCGCCGTATTCAACAATTTCATTTTTTTGACATTTATACCGAAATTAAAGGTAAAAAACTTCGCTCACAGTTTAAGAAACTCGATCTGTTTATAGACGAGCATAACATAATTAGAATTGGTGGTAGGTTGTCAAACGCGAACCTTCCTTATGAAGCTCAGCATCCCGCGCTTTTACCTAAACATGATAATTTTACACATGTTCTAATAGACTATTATCATCGCATTCATTGTCATGCCGGTGTAAGCCTTCTTAGCTCTCTGTTACGCCAGAAATATTGGATCCTCTCTTCTAGAGGTGTCATCAGACAAAGGGTACATGCTTGTAACTTCTGTTTCAAAGTTTCTCCTTCTCACCCCAGTCCAAAGATGGCTGATTTACCCGCTTGTCGCGTACAAGAGACTAAAGCTTTCGTTCATACTGGTGTGGATTACGCTGGTCCCATTAAAGTAACCTTATGTCGTCGCAGAGGCCAAAGAAGTCAGAAGGCTTACATATGTTTATTCATTTGCTTCGTTACCAAAGCAGTTCATATTGAATTGGTTACCGACGTGTCATCGGACACTTTCATTTCCGCTTTTAAAAGATTCATTTCCCGCAGAGGACCTGTCTCTTATTTATATTCTGACAACGGAACAAATTTCGTTGGAGCCAAGGCTCAATTACAAGAACTACTTGCTGACCGCTACCGCATAGAGTGGAAAATGATTCCACCCCGCGCCCCCCACTTTGGAGGGCTGTGGGAATCAAATATTAAATCTATCAAAACACATTTGTACCGTGTTATCGGTTCTCAACTTCTTACTTATGAGGAGCTTTCAACTGCTCTCACTGAAATTGAGGCAGTTCTAAATTCCAGACCGCTCTGTGTCCTGAATGAGGATCCGTACCCAGAACCGCTTACTCCCGCTCATTTTATAATGGCTTCTCCATTGACTACGTTGCCTGTCGTGAACGTTCCCGAAACGACGAAATCATTAACTTGCCGCAAAAAATTGCTTGACCAAATGGTTTGTAGCTTTTGGAGAAGATGGCGTATAGAATATTTACATAACTTGCAAGTTAGGCAAAAATGGTTAAATGACGCCGACAATATTAAGATTGGTACAGTGGTTCTCATGCATCAGGATGATGTCCCTCCTTTACGTTGGCCAATGGGCATAATCACCGAGATTTTTCCCGGCAGGGATGGGACAACCCGCGTTGCCATGGTGAAGACATGCAGTGGCTCTTTCAAAAGACCTGTTGTTAAACTATGTCCTTTACCTTCTCAATAATACCACCGCATAAATAAAATTCTAATTTAGCTGTAGTTCACATATTTTAATCATTACTTTTTCTCTTTTTGTCCGCTTTAATTTAATTTCTTCCTGCTTACGCAAGCTAGCGATATTAAAATGTTGGTATCATGTATCCAAACGCGTCTCACACATTGAAGATAGAATTCATATTGGACCACAGTATTGAGCCAATCATACTCCCTCTTCCTTTCCAATCCTACCACCATTCCGAAAAGGGTGTTACACCGCTACGCCAATGAGAAGCGTTTGCGCTGCAGCGACTTGACAGAGGTAGCCAATGAGAGCCGTTTTCCGCCGCAGCGACACACCGCGACGACAGAGGTCGCCATGATGATCTCGTCCTGTTCTCTTCAAGCCGCCCACCGCTCAACACCGCTTAAAACTAAACCACTGTACCATCATTATAATTATAAACTATTTAACGTGTTGGCCGACACAAAGTGATACGAAGTGATAAAGTGGAACAATACAATCGATTTCATTCACCGAGCACGAGTACAAAGACCATCCAGGAGCGCGTGTCATCCACGGACCACGCCGGCAGTCGGTGCACCAACCTGCCCTCCAGTGCTCCCAAGTAAGTCACACCTACCTATTCTTCCCACACTTCCATTTGCTCGATTTCTGTGTCGTCCAATATTCGATCCAACGTAACGTAACAAAATATATTTTCCCGCTAAAATTACACAACGCTTATTGGTCCTTCGTAAAGCCGCTATCTCCAACTTCACCATAAGTTTCTGGTCCTTCGAGCCGGATTCCTAGAATCAGCATTCCTAATTAGGTCTCATACCTAGGATTTTGGTCAAATACCTAAATTCGTAAAACCGCCATTTTGAACGCATACTGTCGTTCTTACATTCCCCGCTAGGTACATTATTCATTGTGAACTACCTGTACCAACTTAATAGTTCGCCTGTTGCATTGAAATAGCATAGGTAATTATTAAAACCGTTAAATATCGTAAGTTAGTTCGGCAAACTTGCCTATAACTTATACCTACTTAACCGCAATAATTTCTTACACCCGCTTAATATAAAAATAAATAAATAATATTCTTAAAAGTCTACCCACTAGACCTAAATTATTTTATCCGCTGTATTTTCTAGAACTACTCCAATATGGAGGAACTTAAAATTAAAATTAAATTACTGCTAGCTAAAAATCAAGCAATCTTTGAGCGTTTATCGTCATTGTATGAAATTTCAAAGAAAATAAATACTACTAGTATTGAGCTTCGTTCGGCGGAAACGTTCATGGCAGACACACAAATACTCTCAGTTATTCGTCAGGAATTTAGTACCAACATAGATAAAATAAATACATATTCTTTACAAATAGATCCTGATCATAAAATTGATTATAACAGTCAAATTTCATTTGACGGCGTTTACACTCGTGTCGAGAGAATACGTTCACTTATCGAAGCGAAGTCCTCAAGGTCATTGAATAACTCGACGTCTAGCGAGACCGCGAGCGCGACGCAGTCTAAATGTTCGGTCAAGCTGCCACCAATTCTGATTCCGTTCTTTGACGGTAGAATTGAAAATTGGCCTGTTTTTTATGAATCGTTCAAATCAAATATCCATGGCAATTCAAACCTTACAGATTCCCAACGCGTGCAATATTTAATAGGTAACCTAAAAGGAAACGCATTACATATTACCGCCGGAATTATTCCGTCAGGGGAAAATTATGCGTCTATCTGGAATAGTTTGGTTCAAAAGTATCAAGATAAACGAGCACTAGGCTCACACTACATGTCCAACCTATTAAATATCAAACCCGCAATTAATAATTCCGCTTCTCTAAATACTTTTATTGAAAGTTTTCACGCGTCTGTTTCGGCACTAGAACAATTAAAAATTAAAGATTTAAAGGATTTCATGTTACTAAATTTAGCTTTAAAAAAGTTAGATCCCGCTATCATACATTTATTCGAGATGCATATGAGAGATGTGGAGATTCCGACTTATACGGATTTCGTTGAATTCATAAAATCGCAAGTTAAAATACTCGATAGATCTACTTCTTCTCGGACCGCATCACTAAGTAACAACAATAATAAAAATAATTCTTATCGTAATCAGTCACGTGATAGTACAGTACATACTTTTGTTGCTTGTGATAATAACCAAACTTGTTTATATTGTAACAACAAGGATCATTGGAAGCTTTACACTTGTCCAAACTTTCAAGCAATATCCGCCAGTTCTCGTTTGGATTTTATTAAAAACAAACGTGGATGTGTAAACTGTCTTAGTGCAACGCACACTGCCTCACAGTGTAAATCTATACACACTTGCAGGACATGTAACAAAAAACATCACTCTCTTTTACATCTGGAACAAAGTTCACAGCCGCGATCGACACCAGCTGACGCTGTATCTAGTTCCGCGCATTCTCAACAGGTGGCGCTTTGTGCGTGTTCTCGCGTAGGCATAAACATTCCACGCACTACGGTTCTTTTGTCAACAGCACAAGTCTATGTTGATAACAAATATAACCAATACGTTTCTGTACGGTGTTTAATTGATAACGCTTCGCAAAATAATATAATTACTTCAGCTTGTTGTAAAAAACTGCAATTAAATATTATACCGCTTTCAAATTCAGTTATAAAGGGTGTAGGTACCTCTTCGCGGCCTATCATAGGTTACGTGGAGATAACAGTTACTGCAAAAAATAAAACAAACTCTTTTAAAATAACCGCTCTTGTTATTGATTGTATAACGGATAAATTACCATCTCACGTTGTTGACACCTCTGCTGTGCAACATTTGTTCGAGTTACCGCTAGCCGACCCCCTGTGGCACGTGCCCGGTGAGGTTGAATTGCTTCTAGGGGCAAAGCTGTTTCCGTATTTATTACTTCATAATAAAATTCTCTCACCTACCGCGCCATCAGCTGTTGAAACCGTGTTTGGTTATATTCTTATGGGTGAGATACCTTCTAGTTTATCTAATAAAAATAACATTGATTTAAATACCGCTTCATATTTTTCTACCGCGTTAAATATAGATGATTCTCATTGTTTTTTGTCGTTGGACGAATCTTTACATAAATTTTGGAATATCGAAGAAATACCTTCAAAATCTTTTATGAGCCCCGCTGATCGGGAATGTGAACAGCTGTACGTTTCTACTGTGTCACGTGACTCCAGTGGTAGGTACTGTACTGCGTTACCATTCTGTAAAAATCCAGAATTACTCGGAAATTCATATGCTGTCGCTTATCGACGTTTAATTAATTTGGAGAAAACTAAGCTTCGCGACCCTGCTTTGCGCGCTAGTTATAACGAAATAATCCAAGAGTATATCGATCAAGATTATTTAACTGAAACTGCACCTAGTTCTGTTGATCAGACTATAGGATATTACATACCGCATCACCCTGTTATTAGGAATGATAAACAAACTACTAAAGTGCGCATTGTCCTTGATGCGAGCGCTAAGTCTCATAATGGCGTTTCATTGAATGACTTATTGCACACAGGGCCGAATTTACAGGCTGACATATTTTTATTACTTTTAAATTTTCGTTTGTTTCCTATTGCTATCACAGCCGATATAACAAAGATGTATCTACAAATTAAGGTTGTTGATAATCATCAAAAATATCAGAAAATATTATTTCGATTTAATAATACGGAACCAGTTCGCGAATTCAAATTTAACAGAGTGGCCTTCGGCCTTAAGCCCAGTCCATTCCTAGCCATGCGCACTGTGCGTCAGCTGTCAGAAGATGAAAAACATCGGTTCCCACGCGCATCCATTGTCGCTTCTCATGAGCTTTATATGGATGACTTGGCTACTTCGACCCCTACTGTGGAGGAAGCCAAGACTCTCTCCGCGGAACTTATCGCCTTATTTAAGGCGGGGGGCTTTGATCTTACTAAGTGGGCAAGTAATTCCTCGGAATTACTAGAGGTTATTCCGCCCTCCAACCGCTCTTCTATTAACTTCTCTGACGGGGATAATTTAAAGATCCTTGGACTCAAATGGATTCCTTCCGAGGATTGTTTCACCTTTACTACATCTGATTTAGATAAAAGTTGTACTAAACGCTCCATACTTTCCACTGTTGCCCGTCTGTGGGATGTTCTCGGTCTAGTGGCTCCTGTAGTCTTATTCGCTAAATTACTCATAAAAGAATTATGGAAATTAAACACAGATTGGGATGAAATTCCACCCGATTCTATTGTACTTCTCTTTCAAAAATTTAAAGAGCAACTGCCTCTACTTTCTTCTTTAAAACTGCCGCGTCATGTAGCCGTTACTATGGGTTGCGTGACAAATATAGTAGGTTTTGCTGACGCCAGTTTGAATGCGTATGGCTGCGTAATATACTTACATGTAACTGACACAAATGGTAACACACACGTAACTTTGGTGTGTGCTAAATCTAAAGTTGCACCTGTTAAGGTCGTATCTCTGGCTCGTCTAGAGCTTTGCGCCGCTCTTCTTTTGTCTAAATTAATTAAACTAGTTTATGACACTTACCGCTCTCGCACCACTATTAATAAAATATTTGCCTTTTCCGATTCTACAATTACTCTTTCATGGATCCATTCCTCACCTCACAAGTGGAACATTTTTGTTAGTAACCGCGTCGCTAAATGTCAAGAAAATCTTGATCCTGAACATTTTTACCATATCAACGGAAAGGAAAATCCTAGTGACTGTCTGTCTCGAGGTCTTCTACCTGAACAGTTACTAAACCATAATTTATGGTGGCATGGCCCAGAGTGGCTTCTGCGACCAACTACTGAGTGGCCTATTACTCCATTTGTATCTTCATGCAGCGAGCAATTGCCTGAGTTTAACAATAAATCTTTAACATTAGTATCTACCGTATCAGAACCTAATTTAATATATAGCCTTTCTCAAAAATTTACATCGTTAAATAAAATATTGCGCATAATTGTATACATTTTGAGATTTTTGCATATTATTCCTTATGACAAGCAACATAAGATAATTACTGTCCGTGAATTAGTTACCGCTGAAATTTATTTAATTCGCCGTATTCAACAATTTCATTTTTTTGACATTTATACCGAAATTAAAGGTAAAAAACTTCGCTCACAGTTTAAGAGTGGGTATTATGCCAGGAAAAAATCAGATTTCACCCTCGCGTCTCACATGCCTCTGCTCTAGTACCAATAACAACCACGGGCGCTGTGACGACGCGCTCTGCAAAACTTCTTTGAAAAAACAAAACAACTACAGTGCCACAGTCTAACATTATGACAGTAGGTACGACTCGGCTTCACAGGCGGGGTACACACGGACGCGGTAGGGCTGCCTGCTTTCAGTTTTTTAAGGCGATGTGAGACGCAAAACCGTCATTTTGTATTGTGTTTTATTCCTAAATGAAACGGATTTAAATTTTGAAAAAAAACATGGTACATATTTCAGTCTTTGGTCTCCAGGTTTGGGCTCTTCGATACACGATTGCTTGCACTTTACTGCATCCAATTAAATCGCAAAAACAGGTCCAACTCATGGTGTGCATATCATTTCATTTCAGTTATACTAGGCTTTGAATAATAAAAATTATACCATCTTAAAGAGCATAAAAAATTAGATAGAATGCGGCCGAATCATTGTGAAAGGATGAGAAACCATACCACTAAGTCCAAAATCAGGTAATTTCATCTTTTCATACACTCGACTCTTGGCATTTAGTCGCACGGGTGATAATCTTCGTACAACGAAACGCTCGACGTAGCGCCATATTGTTTTAATGTTGACAGACGTTTCTGGTCGTCTGTGATTGGCCGTCGAATCAAATGTATGTTATATTGTAATGTATATTATTTGTATTGTATATTATTTGTATTGTTATATTATATTGTAATCTTTGTTTTTCTGTTTTTTTTTTTAATTTACGATAGGTAGAAATTCCTTTGTTATCTTTATTTGCTTGTTTGTTGTGTGTACGGGCTCACAAATAAACTTTTTTTTCTTTCTTTCTTTCTTCTTTCAAATGAGCCCAAACTCGATGAGATTGCGTTGTTGTATTACAAAGATGCCATGGCTACCTTCCAGCTCCATAATAAGAGCCTGGATAACATTTAGTACAAAAGCCCATGTACAGACGAATCAAATGACCGCATTTGTTGCCCGCGACTCTCACGATGTTGTCGGGCAACCTAATGGAAACCCCGCTATTAGTTGTATCGCTATTTTGAGAGAATTTGCTATTTTGAGAATTAGGCTTATACGAGAATCTGCCAACATAAGAACTTGCCACCTTGCCACTATATTTGCGCGGCCTTGTTGCCATTTTATGGGAATTGAGCATTCTGGTCTTTGACTGCTGGCCTTTAAGAGAGACTAAAGCCTGATTTACATTACGAAACTAGTTGCATGAAAGTATTTTCATGACACTACTTTCACCAGTAATTTCACGTGTAAACGTTCAGTTTTACAATGCATGCATTACTTTCGTGACACTGAATAACTTTCGTGCTATGCGCATATTTTTTGTGAAACTAGTTTCATGCAACTACTTTCATCATGTAAATACGACGTGAAAGTAGTGTCGCGACAGCACCTGCGCTGAGAGGACGTGTGGTATTTGAAATTAAAATGATTTTTACCCATACGAAAATAATTTGCATAGCTTTTAGGATCATCTGCTAATTCAGAGATTAACTGTGTTGCACCCGGATGCTTTTTTAGGCAGGTCTCCCACTAGGTGAAACGACGACATCGTGAGGGTCGCGGGCAGCCGATGAATGCAAGTGGCGAATTGTCGTTCGGCGTGGCGGTCTAAGGGGGAGGCCTATGTTCAGCAGTGGACATCTTCTGGCTGATGATAAGCATTCTGCTCCTAAACCATAATAATATTATAACGTTAAAATATTTGTGTCGTACTAGACTTAGCATGGCGATGTTTGAAAAAAAAGGTTGCACTCCAGGAGTGCCGGTAGAAGTGAAAACTTTTTTGTTACTATGTTTTATTTTTAATTTGAATGACGTCTTACTCATTTTCGATCAGGGTCACGTGACCCTGACGCGAGTTTTGGTCACGTGACCCTGACGCGAGTTTTAAATTTTTTACCCATTACAGAAAAAGTGTACAACGCCGCTAAAGAAGTTTTCACTTCAATAAATGTGTTTGTATTTATAAGTATGTAATATGAATAAATCTATACAAAAACAAATCATCATTTATTTTAAGCCGACCTCATTATACAGTAATAAAAAATACTCGACCAGCAGAACAATTGACATACTGCTTATTTAGCGCGCATGTGGCATAAGAAATTTCAAAAAAATGGTCTTCGGCTATTTGAAATTATTTCAGTCTTAAAATATTTTAGCTCTCGTATTTTTGTTGTATTATGTGTTGTTTCTCTGATTATATCAACAAAAATATTATTATTTTAATAGCCGCCGGGCGCGGTGTAAACTGTCATAGTCCTCCCGTCTCAATAGAGCGGCGCCGACTGGCAGGTGAAACAAAATGATGCCTGAAGCTAGAACCCGCGCCGCGACAAAAGTCGTTTTGACGCGGCGGTAGTGTCTATGTCATTACATCAAATTGTATTAAAAAAATGTAGTACCACGAATTTTCCGCAGACCTTCACTCATGACGCACATTCTAGTGTGCCGCGAAATGGAAAATAGCATTCTACACGGTTTAAAAACGTCGTAAGCGACGCTTGCTAAGAACAATGATAACTTTTATTATAAACAATATTTCAAAAAAGTGCCAGACACTGCCCTCGGCTACGTAATTGTGTTCATATTGATCTAATTTATATTTCTGTAGGACGAACCAAAATAGAATGAAATCAAAAAAACGTGAAAATCAGAGGCAACTTTGTGATCATTTTCTATCGAGAAAAAAAAGTCTTTTTATGTTTTCTGTTTGACTCTGCCCTCGCAAATATAATGAAGTTTCCCAACATATACTTTTGTTCCGAATTAAACACGATTTAGTACTCTAAAAATCCAATCCAAAATTGAAGATTTCGCTTGTAGCGCAGCCTTAAGAAACTCGATCTGTTTATAGACGAGCATAACATAATTAGAATTGGTGGTAGGTTGTCAAACGCGAACCTTCCTTATGAAGCTCAGCATCCCGCGCTTTTACCTAAACATGATAATTTTACACATGTTCTAATAGACTATTATCATCGCATTCATTGTCATGCCGGTGTAAGCCTTCTTAGCTCTCTGTTACGCCAGAAATATTGGATCCTCTCTTCTAGAGGTGTCATCAGACAAAGGGTACATGCTTGTAACTTCTGTTTCAAAGTTTCTCCTTCTCACCCCAGTCCAAAGATGGCTGATTTACCCGCTTGTCGCGTACAAGAGACTAAAGCTTTCGTTCATACTGGTGTGGATTACGCTGGTCCCATTAAAGTAACCTTATGTCGTCGCAGAGGCCAAAGAAGTCAGAAGGCTTACATATGTTTATTCATTTGCTTCGTTACCAAAGCAGTTCATATTGAATTGGTTACCGACGTGTCATCGGACACTTTCATTTCCGCTTTTAAAAGATTCATTTCCCGCAGAGGACCTGTCTCTTATTTATATTCTGACAACGGAACAAATTTCGTTGGAGCCAAGGCTCAATTGCAAGAACTACTTGCTGACCGCTACCGCATAGAGTGGAAAATGATTCCACCCCGCGCCCCCCACTTTGGAGGGCTGTGGGAATCAAATATTAAATCTATTAAAACACATTTGTACCGTGTTATCGGTTCTCAACTTCTTACTTATGAGGAGCTTTCGACTGTTCTCACTGAAATTGAGGCAGTTCTAAATTCCAGACCGCTCTGTGTCCTGAATGAGGATCCGTACCCAGAACCGCTTACTCCCGCTCATTTTATAATGGCTTCTCCATTGACTACGTTGCCTGTCGTGAACGTTCCCGAAACGACGAAATCATTAACTTGCCGCAAAAAATTGCTTGACCAAATGGTTTGTAGCTTTTGGAGAAGATGGCGTATAGAATATTTACATAACTTGCAAGTTAGGCAAAAGTGGTTAAATGACGCCGACAATATTAAGATTGGTACAGTGGTTCTCATGCATCAGGATGATGTCCCTCCTTTACGTTGGCCAATGGGCATAATCACCGAGATTTTTCCCGGCAGGGATGGGACAACCCGCGTTGCCATGGTGAAGACATGCAGTGGCTCTTTCAAAAGACCTGTTGTTAAACTATGTCCTTTACCTTCTCAATAATACCACCGCATAATTAAAATTCTAACTTAGCTGTAGTTCACATATTTAATCATTACTTTTTCTCTTTTTGTCCGCTTTAATTTAATTTCTCCCCTTTTGAGAATACTACATATTCTCGAAAGCCGGGCAGGATGCTTACGCAAGCTAGCAATATTAAAATGTTGGTATCATGTATCCAAACGCGTCTCACACATTGAAGATAGAATTCATATTGGACCACAGTATTGAGCCAATCATACTCCCTCTTCCTTTCCAATCCTACCACCATTCCGAAAAGGGTGTTACACCGCTACGCCAATGAGAAGCGTTTGCGCTGCAGCGACTTGACAGAGGTAGCCAATGAGAGCCGTTTTCCGCCGCAGCGACACACCGCGACGACAGAGGTCGCCATGATGATCTCGTCCTGTTCTCTTCAAGCCGCCCACCGCTCAACACCGCTTAAAACTAAACCACTGTACCATCATTATAATTATAAACTATTTAACGTGTTGGCCGACACAAAGTGATACGAAGTGATAAAGTGGAACAATACAATCGATTTCATTCACCGAGCACGAGTACAAAGACCATCCAGGAGCGCGTGTCATCCACGGACCACGCCGGCAGTCGGTGCACCAACCTGCCCTCCAGTGCTCCCAAGTAAGTCACACCTACCTATTCTTCCCACACTTCCATTTGCTCGATTTCTGTGTCGTCCAATATTCGATCCAACGTAACGTAACAAAATATATTTTCCCGCTAAAATTACACAACGCTTATTGGTCCTTCGTAAAGCCGCTATCTCCAACTTCACCACTTCCCTTTTGAGAATACTACATATTCTCGAAAGCCGGGCAGGATGCTTACGCAAGCTAGCAATATTAAAATGTTGGTATCATGTATCCAAACGCGTCTCACACATTGAAGATAGAATTCATATTGGACCACAGTATTGAGCCAATCATAATCCGTCTTCCTTTCCAATCCTACCACCATTCCGCAAAGGGTGTTACACCGCTACGCCAATGAGAAGCGTTTGCGCTGCAGCGACTTGACAGAGGTCGCCAACCAATGGGAGCCGTTTTCCGCCGCAGCGACACACCGCGACGACAGAGGTCGCCATGATGATTTCGTCCTGTTCTCTTCAAGCCGCCCACCGCTCAACACCGCTTAAAACTAAACCACTGTACCATCATTATAATTATAAACTATTTAACGTGTTGGCCGACACAAAGTGATACGAAGTGATAAAGTGGAACAATACAATCGATTTCATTCACCGAGCACG
Source organism: Agrotis segetum (assembly GCA_036375495.1). NCBI lineage: Eukaryota > Metazoa > Arthropoda > Insecta > Lepidoptera > Noctuidae > Agrotis > Agrotis segetum. Next base: position 3,694,678 of record JAQSVV010000175.1, on the reverse strand, counting down.
AGTACAAAGACCATCCAGGAGCGCGTGTCATCCACGGACCACGCCGGCAGTCGGTGCACCAACCTGCCCTCCAGTGCTCCCAAGTAAGTCACACCTACCTATTCTTCCCACACTTCCATTTGCTCGATTTCTGTGTCGTCGAATATTCGATCCAACGTAACGTAACAAAATATATTTTCCCGCTAAAATTACACAACGCTTATTGGTCCTTCGTAAAGCCGCTATCTCCAACTTCAACCAAGTATCATAGTTAAAAATACTAGAAAGTGTCTTCTCCGCTGTTTATAAATGTTCAAACGAAAGGTCCTCATATACTTAAATACTGTGTCCAGTATCTCAGTACCTGTAGTACCTAATGCCCGGTTTAATTTAAGAAAAAAAAATAAGAATTAAAACATTAGAAAAAGACCGACGAAAAATTCCAACACGGGGGTGTCCAAAATCATGTTCTGGAACAATATAGTATCCGTTTATGCGTCGATGTCCCTTACACCCTGTATGGAAACACATAGTAGTATTCATGTTTTACAAGTAGGTACATAATCCGATAAATTCAGTTCGTAGCGGGAGTCAGCGCCTCTCAGTTCGAGAGGTGTACTTATGATTCATTGCGAACTACAGCTTCCATGATTTATTGTTTGTCTTCTTTTAGTTATGTTCAAAAAGTTCACGATTTTCTAAAAATTGGGAATTGTTGAATGGAATTGTTTTAGAACAACTAGTTTTCGACTCTAAATTAATACAACATGTTTTTGGCAACGCTCTAAATTATTTAAAACTAGCATTTGCTTCACCCCCTCACCAACCCCGCCTATGTCGCTCAGGAACAAAGTATGGCTTTCAACTGGTAAAAGAACTGGTTCTTGAAATCGGTCTAGTAGTTTTTGAGTTTATTATTACAAACGTTCCCACACAAACACACAATTATACAAATCTGTCCTCCTTATAATATTAGGTAGTGTCCGACCGAAACTGATTTTTCAGCCGAAACCGAAACCGAAACCGAACCTTCGGCCTTGCTCTCAGTTTCGGCCGAAACCGAAACCGAAACTTTTTAAAACTTTTAACATTTCAATTTTTTTCTGATTTTTTTTTGTTTTTTTTTTTATATTTGAACAAAAAGTGTCAAATACACAGAGCGAATTTTTCAACTAGGCGTGGACGGCTATATTTTTAACTATGAAGAATATCGAAAAACGTTGAATAGAGTCTCGAGACCGATTTTGCCGAAAACTAAAATTGAATCATTGGATTTTAGAAAAATCAATAATCGTGGCCAAAAATCGAACCCGCTAATTTTGAAAAAAAAATCACAACCTGTATTATTACACCATTTTATAGTGATAATAGTAAGGATCAAATTCTGGGTAATAATGAAATACGGCAAACTTATGGATAGATTGATAGACAGACGATCTTAAAAATTGCCATTTTTCTATGTTATTTAACTTCTACTGAGTCCATAATCTATTCGAAATTATAAATAAATCATTGTTTCCAATGTTTCACTAGATTTGAAGTCTCAACAATCGCACTATATTAATTTAGCAATACGAAATAACTGAGATATGAGACTAAAAAAATTGCATTATTTCAAAAAGGAAACCGTTAACTTAATTATGTTTCGAATACCGCCTAATCCTAATTCTAATCGCCTTGACGATTGATAAGTTTTTAATCATTAACGTACGTAACAAATATTTTTTATTATGACATGAATATACAAGACTTAGGTACTCTTGGCAGTAAACTCAAAAACATAACCCCGTCTCACGAATAAATGGACGGTGGCAAACTAAGCCGGGGCCCCGCCAGCGAGCAAGTATGTGTTAGCTACGAATTTTACCGAACGACGCACGAAAATGCAGGAACACTTGAGTTTCGGCGGGGCCGAAAGTTTCGGCTATATTTTGGCCGAAACCGAAACTAAGGCCGAAACTAGATATTTTGGCCGAAACCGGCCGAAACCGAAACCGAAACCGAAATTTCGGTCGGTCACTAATATTAGGTAGTATAGAAACAGTACCCTTAGCACGAGTTTTCACTATTTGAGACGTAAATTAAACTGGAACTTTGACAATTTCAAATTGACAATTTTCAAGGAAAAAATTAGTTCCTTCTTCGCACACCAGAAGCGCTGTTTCATTTTTCATACAAGAAACGCTGTAAATACTGGAAAGTAAAAGAATGAAAATTCGTGATAAGTGCACAGAACACATAATTTTTCGGGGTTTTGGTTTTTTATGTAGATGGCCATAATCCACCACGCGGGGCCAGTGCGGGTTGATGGATGTCACACGTCTTCGAATTTGTTGGTTCTAGGTCATGCCGGTTTCCCCACGATGTTTTCCTTCACCGTTTTGGGAGCAGTGGTGATGAAATAAATAAAGAAATGCGCCAGGCTGGGTTCGAACCCAAGACCTTACAACTCGTAAGTCGGTGCCGATATCACTGGACTACCACTGCTCTCTCCAACACTGCAAAACAACTAATACGTGTCGCTTATTGTGTTACATTGTTTTTTTTGTGTCCCTAGCTCAGGTTGCTATTTCGCGGCTGCGTTTCTAATAAACAAAGTGTCAAGTACCTGCATTCAAGGGTCAACCATTCCTATGTATCGTTGGTTTCATTTCCAAACAATAAATCACTTTTCTAAATTCTTTTAAACCGTTTCACAATATTATTTTGACCAAAACATAGGTTGTTTACTAATGACATGACATTTATTACGTCAGACGTCAATTCTGACAGTTCGAGGCGCCCTCTGGCGCGCTCCGATTTAACAACCGTAAAAATAATCGATATTTTAATCTGATGATCACAAATCTTTAAATAATCTGAATAAACACATTCTGTAATAATTATCAGTTAAAGAAAATAAATAAGTAAAGAAAATTAATAATAAACTAAATATCCATAAACGGAAATGATTTAGTTTTTTCTATATGGACTTTATTCGAGAACCTTCGACCGAAACGGTACATTTTTAATCTGTGAACTTTTGCGTGGATTGTCTTTGGAACTGTCAACCTTAATGTTGTCACGTTGGGTTTTGTTTTTACCCATTTATTATTGTAGGAGTGGTTTCCCTGGTTGAAACTGTTTTGTTATCAATTGTTGGGAGAGATTATAATGGAGAACGGAATGGTATAGGATCTAGTGTTGTGTAATTTGTTGCCGACTGTGGCAAGTGTCGTTCCACAGTATTCAAGGTGAATTTCTGGTGTGAGGTGTTTGTGGTCGTTGCCGGGATATTGGTTTCTCCGCCGAATCCGGGAGTTCGACATGGGGTGGGCACCCGACCCTTAACCGATTTCCGGCCGGCGATTTGCGATGACTTTGCTGGAATGGCGTCGTCCACTTGCCCCCCAGCACTCGTGGTGTCCTCTCATGTCTGGAGGCGGTCCGCAGAAGGTAAGTTTATTTCTGGGTTGGAGTCTGCGCGCGCTCCCCTGGGTGTGCGTGTGAGGGAATAATGTCGTGTTAATCTGAACGATTATTTCAGGATTCCTAACTGCACCTTTTCGTCGCGGGCCTGCCCAGTTGAACGTCCAGCAGCCCCAGCCCACGCCGCTTTTCCCCGGCCATAACCGTGAGTAATAAACCAGCTATTTCCCAATTGTAGGCAGTAAGCAATTTCTCAGTGTGGACCTCGGGGTTAAAGTATTGTCCAGGAAAACGGCATAAATCCTTGGCGTAGTGGACGGACGCCACGCGTATTTCATTTTGAACAAAGGCCATGAGCCGGCCGAGGTTCTGTCTGATAGGTTACACAGCTCGATCATAATGAATAAGTTACACTTTTATTATTTGTTCTCCGTTTGACAATTGCAGTGAGGTGAGGCCCCTCGAGTAATTCGATCCGCCGCCGAGATCTTAGCCCGTCTCATTAGAAGCTGGCTAGAACTGGGACGTGGACCCCGTTCCTCGACATCGCTGGGAGCCTAGCCGAGGCTGCTGTACGGCTGGCAGACACCGCCTAGCGTGAGCGCAGGCGTGACGGTTTTTTTCTTTCTTTATATTTATTTTTGTTGTCACCGCACCTTGGAACACCGGTGGATTTTGGTACCCGGTGTTGTTGTCGGTACTACACCGAACGTTAGGTTGAGAATCTTGAGCTCTTTCTGCATTCCTCCGGAAGTGACAATAGATTTGAGGATATCTTCAGCTCCAGGATTCGGGACTCTCCAGGTCCCTGGCGCCCATTAATTAAATTACTATAATTGTTTTTAACTGGAAGGTTCCGGTAGTTACCTAGTTCTGCTTTAGTAAATATTCTTATAATTTAACCTTGTTAACGGAACAGTACTCGGGTGTATCTCCAACTCCCCACGACCTCAGCTCTTCTATATATCCATAAGTTACAACTGGCTAGCTTTACTTAATTGGAAAGGGTAAAGAATCTCACCACAGTATTTTTATATAAGTTTTATTCCCGGACTGTTGTCAAGGGTAAGGATTGATGTTATTCTATTAAGAATGTTAATGTAATTAATTTATTAAAATTCAATTTAGAGGTAATCAATTAATTAATAAAATAATTCTATTATACGGGTGATTGTTACTCGCAGTAATAAACCGGTTTATGTTATGTTGTGGTTTTATTTCAGTCCGACCCTCAAAGGTTAGGGACAAAATATTTTATGTAACAGTGGCGACCAACGTGTGTATTAGTTGGAGATAGAGGTTACGTCTGTCGCTGTAATTTAAAAACCGGAGTACTGTTTCTGGAACCTTCCATTTATTTTAATTTTAAGAAGGAAAAACCGTCGTGCGGAATCCTTTGTTTGTGTTTGTGTTGTTTTATGCAATATTACATACATTTACTTTAACAATTTTATTTTAAAAAACTTCTTGCTACATTGGGCAATCAGTTTCGTTTCACCTGCGCGCCAAGATATTGTAACGGGACTTTTGTTTTTTTTTTAACAAAATTTTATATTGTATTGCTCTGTAAGATCGATACTACTGTAACTGCGTTTACCTTATAACACCTTCGTTAATTGTGACGGCCAGTTTTAACTTCGGTTCAGTTTTTAATTGACAATATGGAACGACCCATTAAATTTAATTTACTGCGTAAAGATGAGCTCGTTTATGAAGTACTGATCCGGGACGCTAAACCCGCCTCAACTGTGGAGGAACTGCGGATTCAAATAAGAGATCTCGGTAAACTAGTTAGTTCCGATGAAATCTTGGAGACGGATAGGGATCCGGAAGCGGAACTAAAAATAATTAAGGCCAAATTGCCAGAAATTGGTGAAGTTCTGGAGAAGTACCCCTCCAATTTTAAAAAATTTAACCGCGCCAGGGCTTTGGGTTTCCACCTCTTCCATCGTTTGGGTAGGATAACTCCTCCAGCTGAACGTGAAGCCGATTTCGCAGCCGTTGACAGACAACTTAGCGGGCTTTTATCAAGGCTTGATTCTATTAACGCAAGCTTTCATCAATCCTTTTCTCCTGCTGAAGGGACACCGGAGGTATTGACTGATTTGCAGTCGAAGGATGTCATCATTTCCTGCAAAAAGGATACGGTTAAAACCCTTGGGGTTAAATTTAACGGGACGGGTTGCGTAAAAGCTTTTATTGAGCGTCTAGAGGAGCTCTGCGAGGCCCGTGGAATAGACGAGCTGTCCTTACATCAGTCTGCTCTGGACATTTTCTCGGACGGAGCTTTATTGTGGTACCGAGGCATTAAGGCGTTGGTTGGTAATTGGCCGGAACTGAAGAAGCAGCTACTTATTGATTTCGCTCCACCAGATTACGACATGCGTCTCATGTCGGAAATCACAAATAGAACGCAGGGGTCGACTGAACAATCTTGTATCTTTATTGCGGTTATGGAAAATTTGTTTAATAGGCTTTCTTATAGAGTTCCGGAACACGATCGTTTGGCGCGGATTAAATACAACATGAGACCAGAGTACACTTCGGGATTGTCGTTGTTCAACATCAATACGCTTGGCGAGTTAAAGGAGAAGTGCAGGCAACTGGAGTTGGGCTTCCACAGCAAGGCTCAGTTCCATGAGCCGCCCAAACCGACGTCTTCTTTCGTCGCAGCGGACTTAGCCTACCAAGCCCCGAAGGGTACAAGGGTTGAGGCCGTGCAAAAGGACTCGGGTTCATTGTTCTGTGTTCGTTGTAGGGTTAAAGGGCACTCGTTATCTGATTGTAAATCGAAAGAAGTTGTTTGTTACCGTTGTGGCGAGAAGGGTGTACGTGCACCATCGTGCCCTAAGTGCAATAAAAAGCGGAAGGAGGTTCAGTCCTGCCCAACCTGCATTTCAAAAAACTGAATGTCCGGAACTACAGCCAAAGTTTTGATAAGTCAGATTGGAACAATCATTTACAATTTTTAAAATTATTTTTTAATACATTAAGGGTGAATACAGTACATTATAAGACTTCGGATGATAGTCGTCCACACTTAACTGTCTCGATATACGATGAGCAGTATTACGGCTTACTCGACTCGGGTTCTTGCATTTCGGTGTTGGGTTCCGATGTTGGCCAACATTTTATAAGGGCCGGTGCAACTGTGCACGCCGATAAACAGTTGGGCAGCATAGTAACTGCCAATGATTCGCGAGCATCCGTGGAGGGTTATGTATTTTTACCAGTAACTCTCATGGGAGTAACTAGGGTTATTAAATTTTATATTATTCCGGATATTAGCACACCATTAATTTTTGGTGTTGATTTTTGGAAGGCCTTTAATTTGGCACCAAAAATTTTTAATACTTTACCTTTCCAATATATAAAACGTAAAAGAGGTCATACTTGCGTCTCGGAGGTTAGACATCTACAGCCGTTTGATGAATTAACACCGGATCAGAAGATTGAAGCGGAGTTATTAATTAAGGAGTTTGAAGGGGTTTCCTTTGAGGTGAAGGGATTGGGTCGCACCCACCTGCTGCGTCATAAGATTGACACGGGAGATGTTCCCCCTATTAAACAGCGTTATTACCCTTTGTCACCTGAACGCCTCAAGGAACTCAACCGTCAGCTGGATGAGATGTTGGAGATGGGGGTGGTGGAACCTAGCAATAGCGCTTGGAATAACCCGGTTCTGTTGGCTCCAAAACCAAATGGAGAATGGCGGTTTTGCCTGGACAGCCGAAAACTGAATGCGGTCAGTAAGCAAGATGCGTATCCACTACCCTACATCTCTCGCATCTTAGATCAGTTGCGTGACGCGCGTTATCTTTCGTCTATTGACTTAAAATCGGCTTTCTGGCAAATTGAACTGGACTCCGTTTCGTCCAAAGAAAAAACCGCGTTCACAGTCCCCGGTCGAGGTTTGTTCCAGTTTAAAGTTATGTGCTTTGGGTTGACAGGAGCCCCAGCCACCCAACAGCGATTAATGGACAGACTTTTCGGTCCGGAGTTCGATAATAAGGTCTTCGTGTATTTGGATGATATAATTATTTGCTCATCAACCTTCGAGGAGCACATTTCGCTTTTAAAACGGGTTTTAGATAAGTTGAGGCAGGCAAATTTGACAATTAATTTACCTAAGTGCTGTTTCTTTCGACGTGAACTTAAATATCTGGGTTACATAGTAGACGAGCGAGGCTTGCACACTGACCCGTCGAAAATTCAGTCAATTGTCGACTTTCCAACCCCTACCACTCGTAAGCAAGTGAAAATGTTTCTTGGAACGGCCTCCTACTATAGACGTTTTATTAAAAACTTTAGCTCCATAGCGGCCCCTTTAAATGCGCTAACTAGTACTAGTAAAAAAGCGCCGCCTTTCAAGTGGACGGCTGAGACCGAATCTGCGTTTCAACCTTGAAAGAGGCATTGGTGTCAGCTCCAGTATTAGCTTGCCCGGATTTCTCTCAACCTTTTGAGATTCATTGTGACGCATCCAGTTATGGGATAGCGGGCACTCTGACTCAGGTTGTTAATGGGGAGGAGCACCCGATCGCCTACTGCAGTCGTTCGCTTAATCCGGCGGAACGCAATTATTCTGCGACGGAGCGTGAGGCACTTGCGGTGGTCTTCGCCGTGGAACACTTTCGTCCTTACGTTGAAGGCGGGCCTGAGTTTAAAGTGATAACCGACCACTCTAGCTTGAAGTGGTTCTTTAATTTAACCAATCCCTCTGGGCGATTGGCCCGTTGGGGTTGTCGGTTATCACCTTACAATTTTACCATTGAGCACCGCAAGGGTAAGGACAATGTGGTCCCAGATGCCTTATCGCGTGGCGTTCCGGTGCTGGAAATTAAAGCGTCCGACACTGACACTTGGTTTAAGGGAGTGTGGGACAAATGCGTCAGTACGCCTAGGTCGTGTCCTAACTATATTATTAAGGGGGATAAACTCTACCGCTATTCAAAAAATAAATTCGGAGTAGCCAGTGACAATGATTGGAAGCAGGTAGTACCGGAGAGTAATCGAGAAGAATTGCTAAGGAGTCATCACAGTGGCGAATTGTCACCACACTTCGGAGTGTTTAAAACGTATAAAAGACTCGCTCTCCGTTACTACTGGCCGAACATGTACAAAGATGTGGTTAGCCACGTTGGTAAATGTGATAAGTGCGCCGCGTACAAACACTCACAACAGCCTCCTTCCGGTCTCTTAGGTGATGCGAAAGACTGTTCCAAACCATTTGAAACAATAAGCATTGACTTGGTAGGTCCGTTACCACGGTCAAGGGCGGGATACACGTACCTGTTAGTGGTCGTGTGCTGTTTCACGAAGTATTGTCTGCTGTTTCCTTTACGTAGAGCGGTTGGAAAGGTTATAGCACAGAAACTGGAGGACGGCGTTTTCCTGGTACACGGTATACCCCGCACGGTGATAGCAGACAACGGGTCGCAATTTACGGGCAATGAGATTCGCTCACTACTACAGAGGTACAAAATACCTCAAGTTCACTTCACACCTCGTTATTGCCCTAGCGTGAACACCGTGGAACGCTATAACCGTACCATAATGACCGCGGTATCAATACTCGTGGAGGATGATCATCGAGCATGGGACGTAAACATCTCTAAGATCCAGTTCGCTATGAACACCTCCACGAATGAAGTTACTCGTTTCACCCCGTTCTTCCTAGTTCATGGCAGGGAGGCAGTTAGTAGTGGTGATGTCTTCGGCAATGATACCGTGGGACAGCTCACTTTAGCTTGCGCCTCTCGCAGCTCATACGGAAACCAGCTGGGAACGTTAGGTGATATCTTCGATAAGGTAAAGGAAGCGCTCATCAAATCACATTCTCGTAGTGCTCGTTATTATAATAGTGGTAGGAGGCACGCGGAGTTTGAGGTAGGCGACACTGTGTGGAAGAGAACATATCCCCAGAGTGACGCCTCCAAATTCTTTATGGCCAAATTAGCACCGAAATACGAAAAATGTATAATTAGGAAAAAACTTTCACCCTTAGTGTATGAGTTAGAAGGCTGTAGTTCCGGCAAAAATCTAGGCACCTGGCATATAAAAGATTTTAAACCTCCAGGTGGCCATGATTAATTTTTTTTTATTTTTATTTTCAGGTATTACACTGTAAAATAAAATATAATTTCACACCATTCATGGTGATACTTACGAGCGGACGCAACTCGTTAAATAAGCCTTGGCGGGAGCGGATGGTAACTCCTTAAATAAGCCTAACACCAAAACTTAATTTATCTTTTGGTTCAGCTACATTAAAACAGTAGTTGGTCGCAGTGACCATTAAGGGCTGTATATGCCTTGAGGTTGCTGGTTTTTATTTGAGCGTTAGTGGATTTATATTCACGGCGCTAGTTTACAGTTGGTTAAAGGTATTTTCCACTGTTTTTAAGGTTTGTAGTGGTACACAGGTTCCTACTGTGTCCACGTTTGTTGACCATATTTGAAAGTGGTTGTTGCATGTTTAACAACCCAGTTGGGTATCCAAACCTCCGGACTGCTGATAAGGCAGCAAACTGATAGTCCTGAGATAGAAGGCCGTAATGGCGGGCGTGTAGGCTGCATTGATGGAATACGTTCTTGTTAGTATTTTTTTTTTGCCAGGCCAATGGCCGGTACTTTCCTTTTCAGTGAATTATTTGGATTCTAGCTCAGATGATTGTCGGCAGTTAACCAATTTGGGGTGTGAAGGGTGGTGTACGATTGAATAGGGTTGTCTGTCCTACATAAATATAGTGGGTCAGACTGGGACAGTGCGTAGAGACTTACTTACGTAATTTTTTTAAACTCTTTGGAGCTTGTCTTTTACATGTTTGTAAATGGATTAGACTCGCACCAGGAAAAAAAATTTAGTTAATATATTACAACAAATAATAATACTAATCGTACACCAGCATTCATATATTTAATTTTTACTTCTTTTCGTTCTCCATTATTCTTTTCAGGCTCGAACGGAGTGGATTTGGAAAGGAGCTTGGTACTTTGGAGTCTGCTTTAACGCTGGAGGGCCAGCGTCGAGATTTGCCCTAGTGGGTCAAATCTCTGGTGGTTGGGGAGGTACTGTTACATTGTTTTTTTTGTGTCCTAGCTCAGGTTGCTATTTCGCGGCTGCGTTTCTAATAAACAAAGTGTCAAGTACCTGCATTCAAGGGTCAACCATTCCTATGTATCGTTGGTTTCATTTCCAAACAATAAATCACTTTTCTAAATTCTTTTAAACCGTTTCACAATATTATTTTGACCAAAACATAGGTTGTTTACTAATGACATGACATTTATTACGTCAGACGTCAATTCTGACAGTTCGAGGCGCCCTCTGGCGCGCTCCGATTTAACAACCGTAAAAATAATCGATATTTTAATCTGATGATCACAAATCTTTAAATAATCTGAATAAACACATTCTGTAATAATTATCAGTTAAAGAAAATAAATAAGTAAAGAAAATTAATAATAAACTAAATATCCATAAACGGAAATGATTTAGTTTTTTCTATATGGACTTTATTCGAGAACCTTCGACCGAAACGGTACATTTTTAATCTGTGAACTTTTGCGTGGATTGTCTTTGGAACTGTCAACCTTAATGTTGTCACGTTGGGTTTTGTTTTTACCCATTTATTATTGTAGGAGTGGTTTCCCTGGTTGAAACTGTTTTGTTATCAATTGTTGGGAGAGATTATAATGGAGAACGGAATGGTATAGGATCTAGTGTTGTGTAATTTGTTGCCGACTGTGGCAAGTGTCGTTCCACAGTATTCAAGGTGAATTTCTGGTGTGAGGTGTTTGTGGTCGTTGCCGGGATATTGGTTTCTCCGCCGAATCCGGGAGTTCGACATGGGGTGGGCACCCGACCCTTAACCGATTTCCGGCCGGCGATTTGCGATGACTTTGCTGGAATGGCGTCGTCCACTTGCCCCCCAGCACTCGTGGTGTCCTCTCATGTCTGGAGGCGGTCCGCAGAAGGTAAGTTTATTTCTGGGTTGGAGTCTGCGCGCGCTCCCCTGGGTGTGCGTGTGAGGGAATAATGTCGTGTTAATCTGAACGATTATTTCAGGATTCCTAACTGCACCTTTTCGTCGCGGGCCTGCCCAGTTGAACGTCCAGCTGCCCCAGCCCACGCCGCTTTTCCCCGGCCATAACCGTGAGTAATAAACCAGCTATTTCCCAATTGTAGGCAGTAAGCAATTTCTCAGTGTGGACCTCGGGGTTAAAGTATTGTCCAGGAAAACGGCATAAATCCTTGGCGTAGTGGACGGACGCCACGCGTATTTCATTTTGAACAAAGGCCATGAGCCGGCCGAGGTTCTGTCTGATAGGTTACACAGCTCGATCATAATGAATAAGTTACACTTTTATTATTTGTTCTCCGTTTGACAATTGCAGTGAGGTGAGGCCCCTCGAGTAATTCGATCCGCCGCCGAGATCTTAGCCCGTCTCATTAGAAGCTGGCTAGAACTGGGACGTGGACCCCGTTCCTCGACATCGCTGGGAGCCTAGCCGAGGCTGCTGTACGGCTGGCAGACACCGCCTAGCGTGAGCGCAGGCGTGACGGTTTTTTCTTTCTTTATATTTATTTTTGTTGTCACCGCACCTTGGAACACCGGTGGATTTTGGTACCCGGTGTTGTTGTCGGTACTACACCGAACGTTAGGTTGAGAATCTTGAGCTCTTTCTGCATTCCTCCGGAAGTGACAATAGATTTGAGGATATCTTCAGCTCCAGGATTCGGGACTCTCCAGGTCCCTGGCGCCCATTAATTAAATTACTATAATTGTTTTTAACTGGAAGGTTCCGGTAGTTACCTTGTTCTGCTTTAGTAAATCTTCTTATAATTTAACCTTGTTAACGGAACAGTACTCGGGTGTATCTCCAACTCCCCACGACCTCAGCTCTTCTATATATCCATAAGTTACAACTGGCTAGCTTTACTTAATTGGAAAGGGTAAAGAATCTCACCACAGTATTTTTATATAAGTTTTATTCCCGGACTGTTGTCAAGGGTAAGGATTGATGTTATTCTATTAAGAATGTTAATGTAATTAATTTATTAAAATTCAATTTAGAGGTAATCAATTAATTAATAAAATAATTCTATTATACGGGTGATTGTTACTCGCAGTAATAAACCGGTTTATGTTATGTTGTGGTTTTATTTCAGTCCGACCCTCAAAGGTTAGGGACAAAATATTTTATGTAACAATTGTTTAGACGAAAAAACCTTTGAGTAAATTGAATTATTATCTTTGAAAAGTAAATATTGAACATGGTGAAAAGTTAATCCATCTAATCTACTTCCCTAATTATTTTAACCACCACTCAAGAAGTTGACAGAAACTCACTCCAACCCTACGTCGTTACGACACCCAAGGCGATCTTCCAAACAAGGCTCACTTGTACTATCTACGAGTATTAATTACTGCCATATGACGTCACTAATTTCCCTTCACAATACCACTTATGAAAGTTTAAAGGGAATTTTAACAATGAAGGCAACCTATGCGACTCTTCATTTAACCCGAAAATTCCACCATTTTTTGTTGTTACACATCCATTGCGCGTTTTAAGCAGACGTGATTCTCCAAGTCAAACTAAACCGTCAATGGAAGTTAGGTAGTAGAAAAACTTCGTGAATTGATCGTTGGTGGTTTCAGTGTCTCCTTTTCATAATACATGATATTATGACGTAATCCCACGACGTATAAACGTCACGTATTCGGATTATAAGGCAATTAGCGTTCACGAACATTCAGCGATGAACCGGTTATCTTATACCAGTTATTATCTGCAGTTTGAATAACGTATACATAAAGGTTTAGATTTACATAATTTAGTTATGATAGAACCGGGATTATGTATTGGAAGTATCTACCGACATAACAATAGTGGTTAGTGACCCTGACTGCTATGCCGGAGGTCGTGGGTTCGATTCTCACACACGACAAATGTTTGTGTAATGAGTACGATCATTTGTTCTGTGTCTGCGTGTAATTTATCTATAATATGTATGTATTTATAAATATATAAGAATGTTTATCAGTTCTCTAGTACCCATATCACAAGCTCTGCTTAGCTTGGGACTAGATGGCGTTGTGTGATAGTTGTGGAATATTAATATTGTTGTAAATATTGGAGATGGGCCGTTAATGATATTAGCCGACTAGCCGACTAGTCAGCAAAAATGGCCAACTTAAGTACATCAGTCACTAGCATTGACTGTGCGATCATACAAACTCATTTTTTTTTACTTGAACCGATTACTCATCACTTTTTGCCGACTAGTCGCCAACTATGAGCCTCAAATTCGGCTTTCCCAACAAGTAGGCAACTCGGTACATCTCTAAATAATTATGTAGGTCTCTAAACGCTTCAAGTGTAATACGTCGGTTAGGCAGTGTAATTGGAAGTTGGGTAATCTCTACTTAAGACGAGGGTCTTCATTCGGTAATACACCTAACTTATCTTGGTAAACCGTCTTGGATGGACTATGTATTTGTTGATTTAAAATTGGTTAGTTCTGTACACTCTTAGTAACTCAATTCTTTTATTTATTTATTTATGGAGTAGGGTCAATTGAAAATAAAGTAAATAAGAAGATTTTTTTGTTTAAAATTGTCCCAGACAAGGCATTTTCCCTGTGGCATGTGTGCGTTTCCAAACATTTAAACTCACATTTTTTATTAAAGACTAAATACAATACTACCTTCAACAGCGCAGCAGTCATTCACTCGACCACATAGTGCCAATTGTGTCAATGTGTGTATTTCATGTATATTTTCTCTCATTATAGAAAATATACATGAATTACACACATTTAATGATATAATGAAGCCTAATACCAACCAAAAACATAGACGAAAATTATTTAGATTAACTCTATGAAAACGAATAAAACCAAGTTTTCTGTGTTGGATCGGTGACAGGGAAATCATCTAAGATCTTGGACTTTTTTACTTTGAGAAATCAAAAATTCAAAATCAAATCATTTATTTCAAGAAAGCGAGTTATAGGCACTTTTGAATTGCCATAAGACAAAAAATAAAACAGTATAAAAATACTTATGGTGCTACAGTCTTAGTCACAACACATAATAACTGAAAAGTGCTATAAATGGCCCATACACAAGTGTAGATCTCTATGGAGAAGAACGGGCAAGAAACTCCAAGGACACACCTTTTCCGCGACCAATTCATATCAAAATAAAGTAATAATACTTACGTAAACATGGCCCTTAGTACATCATGGACGAGAGACTTCCCTTTCGGCATCAGATTCTTCTGTGCTTCACATATTGCCCTGATGATGCATGACCGACCATTCATATTGCGTCTGAAAATGAAGATAAATACATGATCATTAAAATATCCAAACTAATAAGATCCTTCATTAAATTGGAGCATCGGGGAATTCATTAAATTGAAATTCAGTGTAGGCATAGGCTTTGAGCAGTGGTGGCCCAGTGGTATCAGTCCCGACTTACGAGTTGTAGGTCGTGGGTTCGAACCCCGCCAGGCGCATTACTTTGTGTATTATATTTCATCACCACTGCTCTCAAAACGATGAAGGAAAAACATCGTTAGGAAACCGGCATGTCCTAGTACCAAAAATTCAAAGACATCATGTGACATCCATCAAACCGCATTGGGCCCGCGTGGTGGATTATGACCCACTACCTCTCACAGAGAGGAGGCCTGTGTCCCAGTAGTGGAAACATTATAGGCTGATGATGATTGATGATAGGCTTCTAGTAATTGACACTCCTGCAATAGACCGACAGACATCCAATAAGGCGTTCGGAGTATTCATTCCGAAAGATGCAGATTTGACTCCTGCTCGCAGTCGATTTTTTCTTTCTACAAAAGAGTTTTGCGATTCATGACATAACAGCTGATGTTATGCAAAAATTAGAATCTTCTAAACGATGACCCGCAAAATCATCAAATGAGTCCTCCAACCCCCTACTGTCAGACTTTTACTGACTCAAATCCACGGTGTCCTCCGGTAGCCCTTTGTGTGCCGGAGTCGCGGTATACGTATATCCCGCAACCCCGGCAGGACTGTGGCCCTCTATAGGGGGGCCCCGTCACTATGCTGACGCTCCTTGAGGCGCGCGTGGGAAACAACGCGCCGTCGACCCGGGCATGGTCCTTGGTCGGGCAGCGAGTTGCCCTTTACTCGCCGCCCGCATGCCCGCGCCTACGGTGGCCGGAGATCGTCCCGCGACATCCGTCGCCGTGGGCGTCTACCACTGCGTCTCGGGCGGAGGGAGGACGGTATCCTCTCCCTCAAGCGGCCCGCCTCCTCCTTCGCGAGCATGACTGCTTCGCAGAAGGAGCCCTTCGCTATTTCCTTTAAAAATGTTTTTTTGAATCTATAAAAGTTGACCCAATGATTTAGCTTTGGTATAAGCCGAATGGTTGCTAACACTACTGCTGTAGGTACTGGTACATAATTAAGGTAATTAGTTAGATTTCGAGGGCGAAGACAAAATTTTGTTTTCATGTCACGAATTTTTCAGTGACAGCCATGCGTGACGTCACGTAAGCTTGTTTCATATTTAAAAAACAAACCATTGATTCTGTAAACACAGTTACAGAGCCCGCTTGGTAGTCACACCACAGCTATACTTTTCGGAAAGAAAAATACACTCACTTTTCCAAAACATCCTGAATGGTTTCCCAGATCTCCTTCTTCTGCCGATGATGAAGCTTCCTCCTTTTATGGGCTGATACGAAGGTGTGATCGGGCAGCATATACACGATCTCGGCTTCCACCACCACGAACCAGCCTGATGGAGCATGCGTCATGAAGGTTTTGACTACTGATAAGGTTATCTGAAATTATTTAATAGTGTGGTCAGCCATTGCGGGAGTGTCCTGGATGAGGCTGGCGCAAGACCTCGGAGCTTGGCGCAAACAGAGAGAGGCCTATACTCAGTGGGTGAAGACGGGCTATGGATGATGATGATGATGTGGTTAGCCCATCTTTAAGAATAAGAGAGAAATAGTTGCTGACCCGGGGGCCAATGACAGATTTACCTGACCAGTTTCCTCTCAAGAGATAATTAGTAGAAAGCATGGGTGAATTTTATCATGAACATTCGTGATAGCGCGGTTACCTTGAGGGGATAACCAGTGATAGCCTTATTTTGACGTACCAAGCATCTATCGCGGTCCTTTAATAGGTTTGGTTGGGCACGATAATATCTATGACAGATATTATATTTCAATAACACGATTTAACAGTCACCTTATTAAAAGAGTAGGTAAATAAGAATTGTATTGAATTTGTCCTTTATTTTGTTCCTGTATTACAAAAATGTCCATGTCAAGTACTAATAACTATTTAAAATAATATGTACGTATCCATTTTCAGCACAATAGGTACTTGTATTTTATAAGCTTACTATGCAACGATAAAGCATTTCATTCGGCGTAATGGATTCTGAATCAAATGTTTCCATTTATGTTTATATTTATTACGATCAGGGGCAAAATCTAGATCTTTCTTTGGAGAAAATCTTCCAGATCAATCGAAAGAACAGGTCTGGTTTTAGTCAATATGATTCTGACACTCTCTTTTACTCCACACTGAGCGGATGAAGTCATTTCATGATTTCCCGCAAACAAAAAGACTTTTTGCAGCTAATATTATTTCAGCGTATATCCGAAATCACTTTTCTACAAAGTCAACAACATGAAAGGCAACGTTCAAAGAAAGTAAAGATTGTTTCAATCAAATCTCAAAGCAAAACAAATGCTACAATCTTTTCCTTGTAAATAAAAGTGTATCTATACAAATACTGTCTCATAAAATCAATATCCTGCCTACATCTGGAGTGAACGGCAGTCTTGAATGAATTTACCTGCTCGAAGCAACTTGTCAAAACAACGTTACGTGGCCCAAAAGCTAAGTTTTGGCGCCCAAATGAACTTTGTACGTAAGTACATGATGGTTGGTTAGTCCTAAAGATTTGTTCAGACTGTGAAATTGTGATAGTTGATGGGAAATTGTACATTTTTTTTTAACGTTGTAAAATCATCAAATGAGTCCTCCCACCCCGGGCAGGGCTACTGACTAAAATCCACGGTTTCTTTCAGTAGCCCTTTATGTTCCGGGGTCACGGTAAGCAAATAATCCCGCGAACCCGGGGGAAATTGTACATTAAATCTTTATTTTGGGGCACTAGAAATCTTTCAGAGGCCGATATTTGGGTTGGTTCCATCCACCTCGCTTCTCCTGGCTTGCCAAAGGTGGTAGGTGGGAAAAATTGTACCATCAACCCCGCTAGAGTCAGCGTAATCATGAAACAGATTAAAACTAGGTATTTCTTCAATATACCCCATTGACGGAACAAAGGCAACAGGGGTTGATCGAAACAAGTCCTTTATCCTGTCTTATCAACCCCCTTACATGCCGATGTCGAATCTAGCGGGATCGACGAATTTTTCCCATCTCCCCCTTTGACGGGGCAGAGAGAGCGGGTAAGGAAAAACCAACTCTGAAATTATTTGACCTACGATTTAAATTGTAAGTTGGAACTAGTTTGTTAAGTTGTATTGTAAAATGCTTCAATAATTTATAACACCTGTGTACAACAGCTTTGATTGCTGAATGATACTAAGTTTAACACCAAACATAATACGTCATCAGGCGCCTTGTTAGAGGATTGCTAATAACTTGACCACACAATGAAGTGATAATCGCAATGTAATATGGATTAACGATTTTATTTTTTGCAAGAAATTTTTGCTACAAATCTTACACGTCCTAACATCATGTCAAAATTAAAGCGCCACGTGCCATAATTATCGTGGCCTATTCTTTACACACGTTGTTTTGTCACTCATTATTACATTGTGTTCGGTTTGGGTATTTGGATCAAATTTACCAAATAGACACGTAAAGAAGTAATTGACTAAAATATCCAATTTTCTGAAAAATTGTGAACCACAGTTGACATTTTTCTATGTTATTGCAATCATCTTCTGTATAAACCCAAAATAATTCAAAATTAAAAGCCCTACTAGGATCAGGCACGAGACAAAATTTTACATAGAGCGACTGCGTACTTTAATATCTCCACATCTCAGTAACTTTTTTTTTTAGCGTGGATAAATCATCAACTGAGTCCTCCCACCCGGGCAGGGCGGGAGGGACTGTCAGACTTCTACTGACTAAAATCCACGGTGTCCTTCAATAGCCCTTTATTTTCCGGGGTCACGGTAAGGAAATAATCCCGCGACCCTGGCAGGCTTTGGCCCCGTCATTATGCTGACACATCGCACTATCGCCCCACATCTCAGTAACTGGGAAATACGATTACCAAGATGGTAAGACTGCCTCCCAGATTTTCGAGCTTCTGAGTAACAGTTCCGACTGTTAAATATCTTGAAATGGCAGCTGAGACTAAGGGCTGGACGTGCTTTCCAAGATGCGGAACAATCTTATCATTCATCCTTAGTTTAACCTAGGCATACGTTACTTTGGAAAGAGAATTGATTGATTTTGTGTGGTTGTTAATATTTAGCCATGAACTCTTCCCGTGCAATCAAAACATACACATTACACATACATAAATCTACATTATTCTCCCAAGACGTGAAGCAAACACTACAAAATGTAGCTATTTCAAAGTTATCACAATTATTGCTTTAACAAAATGGCTTCACATCCATACAAATCGCCTCCTACATGCAACATTGCAACTCTCTACCATATTGCCCTACGTGGCTTCGTGCATAAACACATTCAGTATTGCCTCGAATGCTCATACCATTTGTAAAATGGCTGAATGGTACATTACGCTTTGACTGATAAAGGAAAATGTGAAACAGGTGCCGGTGGATAAAATCAATGTCTTGAAATGGGAATTGTTAACATATTATGTGGACGTGTTTCAGTTTCTTTTAACTTAATAGCGACTTGTTAAATTAACGAGTTAATTTATGAAAATATCGTAACTTAAAGTTAAAAATGCGGAAGATAACTTAAACCTGAAAGTTGATAGCTATTCACGCCTAAACTACTGAACCGATGATCGGTTCAGTAGTTTAGCATATTATGCGTAGTCATAAAGAAAAAAAAAATGGTTTCCGAGAAAAATAACATTAACGTTCCCAGGATATGATAGATGGCTTCACGTTTCGCCGAATCAGTTGCCTAATTCTTAATTAACTCGAGCAAAGCTGTAGATCAAAGCTAGAAATTAATAACGCACAGTGTAATTGAAGACAACGAAAATAATTAAATTCTTCAGCGTTTTCAAAGGCTTCCTTATGTGCTTCGCAGATGCCTCAAAAAATCATCATTCAAGGAAATATTTTATGTTCTACAATAGAATTTCTACACGTTTTCAACAACACTACTTTTGGAATCCGATAAGCATGCAGATGTTCCACCAAGACATTCATATTATCTATACTAATATTATCAAGAGTTAAAATTTGTTTGTCTGTATGTATTAGGGGGTAATCTCCAGAAGTACTGAACCTATTTTAAAAATTGGTGGAAAGCTACATTATTCGTGAGTGCTATAGGCTCTAAATAATAAAGATATCATGTATAATTTACCAGGGAAATGGGGACGGGTTAGCTAGTACCTTATATACGACGTGTAACGTTAGTAGCGCAAAACCTCTCGTGGGGTAACTCAGCCCATGTTACTGATCAAAACCTGTTCTAAAACTTTTGGAAAAATATAGTTTCGGGGGAAAAAAAAAAATCATACAAAATGAGAAATTGATCGAGCCCATCAGTATGACAAAACCTTTTTTTTTACTTTTAGCACAAACATTATTCAGTAACATGTACTGAGTTAACCCACGAGAGGTTTTACGCTATTAACGTTACACGTTGTAGAAGAAAGAATCAATAAAGAATTAAGGGTAAAAGATAAAATAAATAAAAATGTACTCACCGAGGCAGCAGATCCTGTTGGAAAAGCAACATGGCGCCTTTTTCTCACAGACACCAACGAAGTTTTGACATTAGGACATTGTTCCTTCAATGTAGAATTCATAGAGAACTCACTAGAAACATTACTTACAAAAATAAACGCTATCAACAAATACGATTTTAAATTCATTATAAAAATTTGGTATCTCTAGTTAAAGCTTTAAAATTACTGTAAATATTTGCTTTATAAGCATTAATTTAGTTTATTTATCCATCTATTTCTGTTACGTCTATGAGTTTTTGTCGTGCGGCTAGGTTGTACCAGATACCGTCTAATAATAGTTGGTAATATGTTATATGAAGCATGACGTGTGCGTTTTTTTTTACGTTTTCACACATTGCACACACTGAGCGGATGGGATAAGCTACGGTGATGGCTTAGTATGGGTTTTGGGATCAGTTTGAAAAAGTACGTTGAGCGTTGATGAATAATATATTTATACAACGTGTAACGTTAATAGCGCAAAACCTAACTCAGTCCATGTTACTGATCAATTTTTTTTCTAAAACTTTTGGGAAAAAAAATAACAAAAAAAATCATACAAAATGAGAAATTGATCGAGCCCATCAGTATGAAAAATCTTTTTTTTTTTCCAAAAGTTTTAGAACATACATTGACCAGTAAAGGTAAATGGCCTGAGTTAACCCCACGAGAGGTTTTGCGCTATTAACGTTACACGTTGTATAATTATAATTTATTTTGTTGTGTCTCTGTAATACAGAGACACAACATAAACAAAAGACAAAACATAGTCATAATTGAAAGCCAAAGTACATACAGAGTCTGTATGTACTTTGGCTTTCAATTATGACTATTTAATAAATGAATATGCAATATTTTTAGTAGTTTTTTTTAAATATCGTATTTAGCAAGGCCTTTCACAGAGATTTACAAGGGTTTGTCACTGGAAAAAGCTACCAGTGAAATGATTTTTATTTAACGATAATAATATTTAGTTTATCTAATGTTATTTTAATATTTAATTCATTTATGGGTACTTCAAGGAAGTATATTTTCACTCAAGATAATTAAATCATGTAATCCTGCACAATTATTGAAAACCCAAAATTAAAAGCTCCAAGTTTCGTTTTTACTGTATGGATACTTTTCAAAGACAATTTTTTATAACACACAAGTTTAAATTCAAAGTAAAGTAGGTAAATTCCATTTTTGTA
This sequence comes from Agrotis segetum, assembly GCA_036375495.1. NCBI lineage: Eukaryota > Metazoa > Arthropoda > Insecta > Lepidoptera > Noctuidae > Agrotis > Agrotis segetum. The sequence goes on along the minus strand of JAQSVV010000175.1, from coordinate 3,673,144 downwards.
AAACTTTTTGCAATGTGAATAAATGTTACTGCCACGGAGTAGGTAATAGTCTACGATGCACTAAAAATACTCGCGGTAGTGTCTAGCTTTTCATTTGTATGGATGTGGATTCATGCAAATAACAAAATTGAGGTAAGTAAAAATATAAATAGAAAAGAAGAAAGGCAGAGGGAGGCCACTAGCCACGTGGCTGACAACCGTTACCAGGGATATGGTACGGGACCAGCTGAATCCACAGACAACCCAGAACAGAGCGACCTGGTGCCGAAATACGAGGAGGGCCGACCCCAAGTAAAGGGAAAAGGCAAAGAAGAAGAATAAAGGTAAGTAAAAATATATAAATCTGGGACTTTGCATATTTCTTCTAATAGTATTAGTTACTTACAGGGTATTTTGTTAAAAAAAATGAAAACGAAGTGAGACATTGGAATGGATGACAAATCATAAATTGATCTAGCATGCAGTGGGTGATATATGATATCATAACTTGTATTTGTTACTATGAGTTTAGTTACATATCTTTTAATTTAGAAGAGAACGATGTCAAATATAAACGTATGCCACGGCAGCCACATAATTTGTCCATAAATCCAACCAAAAACAAAATAGATACCTAATCATATTGGAAAATCTAAAAAAAAACAGTATTTTAAACATCGCTGCACATTAAAAAGCCTATCCTAAATACTAAGTCTTTTACCAAAGAGCCAAAAAACGGAATTGCATGCAAGCCTTATCTACACAAAGATTTCGTAAAATGTGATTCGTGCGCGCTTCCAGCGTGTTCAGTGACCCGGGATGTTGGATCAAAGAATTAGAGCCTCGCCTACCCTCATTAGCTCAGTCACGAGTCACACCTCCTTGGAATCTGACTGCTTTGCTACAGCAAATTCAACCCTAAACTTTCAAGGTTACGGCAGATTTGGTAATAGCACTTTTTTTCTGCTCAGTCATCGACCACAAAGTTCTGCGTGAATGGGAATAGTATTTAAAGTTGGAGTAATGGATGGCCTTTCATAATCATTCATATGATATTACGCTAGGCAGGTTTAATGTTACACTGTACGACATTGATTGCTTTATTCGTGACCATTTTATTTTCTAATAGGTTGCGATATTTTTTCATTAGCTGTAGTGATTATACTCTGTGACAGGCTTCTCAAAGATTGTATCATGCACTAAAATCATGGTAATGATAGGTGCTACGACGCCCCATTCACCCTCTGTAGGTATTTCTTAACCAAAAACAGTGAAAGTGGTGTACAGTTCGCCGGCCGATCGAGAACCAAGCCCGAATCGACTTCGTTGTGTTCCAACCCCACCCCGAGGACCCTTCAGCAAATTTTAGTGACGAGCTCTATAATACCAAACAGCCTATTTCAACAGATCAATCAGCTCTGCCACACAAACGCCCCATTTCACTTCCGCTCCACCCAAAGCGGTAAGACCCTTACAACTTAAAAATAAAGTGGTACACATCATCTCCTTAATTCTACATCAAATCTCCAGGAAAAATAAAAGACACAATTACTCACATAAAAATAAAACCAAAATCGTTCATTGAACTATATGTAGCTATTTTTATTCAAACCCAATACAACTTCCAGTAGCGAAATGGGGCAATCGTGGATTCTTTCGCAGACGTTTGGTTCCAATAACTCGTAATAAGTCTCATTAACTTCTTCCTTAAATCCGTTCTCGTGAACTGGGGCGCTTGAAACAAAACGAACAATTTCTATTACTGGCCAGACCAACTTTTAAACAAGGGTTTATGAAATTTTCGTCGATATACTTAACAGGGTCTCGAAAGTTATGATTGGTGGAGCGATCTTTGTTGTACTGGCTGGTAGCAATTGGATAAAAGTAGTCTGGGAATGGCTTGAATGGTGTCACATTTTGGAGGCATTTGACTTCTATGAAATAATGATGATGTTGATAATACATCATCGTCTGCCTAGCCTTTTCCCAACCATATTATGGTCGGCTTCCAGTCAAATGGGATGCAGCTGAATATTTGTATTTTACATGGAGCGACTGCCATCGGACTTGCACATCCCTATAACTGGGTAATATGGTAAGACTGGTTGTCAGACTTTAGAGCTTCTGACTATCAGTATAACGACTGTCAAAGATCAACAAATGACAGCCGGGACCAACAGCTTTACGTGCTTTCCGTGGCACGATGATTATAATGTAGTATGGTGAAAAGTGTGATGTGAGAACTTTAAGAGCAACTTACTTGGAGAGTGAGATTCTATGAGTAGTTTGTCAACGTTTATTCAAATTACTACAATTACGACCTCGATACAGTAATCCAAAGTGATATAAGGTGATCGGCATTTCTCTAATTTCGCCTAATGTAAACGTTGTCTAAATTACATGCCAAAGTGCCAATGCCCTACACACAATGTTATCTTTCTTTTCTTTTCTGAAAAACTTAGCATAGCATACTTAGGTTGAAACTTGATGTTCAGTGATTTAGGGCTTTAAAAAAAAAAAAGAAAATTATTGCAGTTCAACGAGATATCAGGGTAATTCCACACATAACTTCAAAGATGAAAAAGAAACTTACGAAAATATTGTCCTCAAAATGTCATGCACCAAAGACTTTCCTGGTGGAGCCAAGTGTGTTCTCGCCTCACATATGCTTCGATAAATACACGAGCGACCGTTCAAGTTGTAACTGAAAACAAAATGATTTACTGAACACTTGTTACGGGAAACTTAGTCTTATGGAACGGTTTTGTTATAAGTAAGTGTAAGTAATGGTTTGCTTCTTACATCGTTCTGAGGCAACGTATAAAATGAAGCTAGAATAAAAATAAACTCACGAGAAGAATGGCTATTTAAAATATAAGTAATCAATTTTTAATTTAACCGAAGAGAGTTTGGTCTGCTTGCATCAGAAACCGTCACAAACAGCGCATAGATCATTTTTAATTTCCCTCAAATCTTTTGAAGTTGACAGAGATAGAATAGTGCTATTTTTTAAAGCCCACTCTGTGATTTTCTTCCTGTATCGTGGGTGCGTTTACAAATATAGAAACTCACGTTTGTGAGTTTCTATATTTCTTAAGTAGTTGTTCTATAGGTCTGGGTTATTTTTGGTTGTTGTTGTTGTTGGTTGAACCTTGAACCTTGACCTTGCAGATCATATAAATATTAGTTTCGTGCGGGGATCGGACCCAACATAATGCGCAACAGTCGATCGCTTAACCACTGCGCCAACCGTGTCGTCAATATATTTTATCTTTTTTTCCGATTAAAGTATCTGAACTCATTTCATCACGCTCAAAAGTAGATCTTAACTAACACTATACTAACAAGTTTGATTATATTTACTTCTCAAGTGCCGACTCCACCCTCTCCCAAAACTCCCTCTTCTGTCGATGATGTAACTTCTTTCTGAACAAGTTGTTGGTCATCTCTGCATTCAGCAGAGGATAGAGCACGTCAATTTCAACAGCTACGTTCCAGCCTGATGGTGCGTGAACCATGATGGTTTTGAGAACCGACATTGTTAACTGAAATTGAGGACAGAATAATGAGTTACGAATTGAATACATAATTTTTGATGACTTCTTACTTTTTCATTTGGAACACATGTCTTTTCGTCGCGGAGGAATTACAATACCAGCTGCAATGATTCATACATACTCATTTCGCCTCGTCGGATCACACGCATGTCGTCAGAAACGCAACTCGTCAGATATTTGCATCTGACGAGTTGCGTGTCTGACAAAGTGCGTGTCAGACGAGTAACGATTCTGACAAGTTGCGGGGTCAATGCTTAGAGATGACGAATTGAGTAACTGACGAGTTGCGTTTCTGACGACATGCGTGTGATCCACTTCATCCACGTCCATAACCAGGGGGGCCCCGTCATTATGCTGAAGCTACTTGAGGCACGCGTGGAACACGACGCGCCGTCGACCCGGGCATGGTCCATTGCCGTGGGCGTCTACCACTGCGGATGCTTTTATGCCTAAAGGATATCTTACTTAGCTCACAATATTTGTTTGAATACAAAGGACAAAAACCAGCAATATAATATCATAAACAAAGTGTCATATTTTACGTCCAAGCACGACTATATCTTTTATTCATATTTATAAAGACCAGAATACAGGTACAGTTTCCATCATAGCATTAAAGTTTAAAATCGTAGCCATTATACAATATAACGAAGAATGAGGAAGTCGTTTTCCATAAAAACTTCAGAATCCGTGCATTTTATATGAGAAAGTTATTTCAAAGTTGGTCTTTAAGTTAATTCCGCTTAAATGAAGTTAACTTTTTAAAACCGCTACTGTTTGTGTTCTGTTTACTTTTATAATGGAAACTACAGATTTACTAAATGTACGTACAGACTGCATTTTTAACCAAAAAGATTAGGTAATACAAAATAATATCAGTTTGTGTGATAGTTAAGACGGTAGAAAAATTAAGCAGCAGTGTTGTATTGATTTTTCTAATTGATTTATTTTATTTGGTCGTTTTTTATATTTGCAAATTTTGTAGGAGAGTTTGAACAATATGTTCTGAGTCACCAAAGTCACACACATCTCTGATTTACATGTCTGTTTTCTAAGCATGTTTTTAATTTTGAGATCAGTACAGTAGTAATGAATAACACAAACTTAATTACCATTGTTCTGACTATTTTAAAAATCAATGGCGTACTTACAACCATATTCGTTCCTTCTGGAAACGTCAAATATCTCCTCTTCCTCAACACATTCAATGAAGTCTTAACATTGTCACAACGGTCCTTTCTTTCACCATTCACTTGAAAATAATGTTCATTCACTACAAAAACTACCAATAGAAAAAGTATGACATTCATATTTCTTTTAGAAACGAATTTAAAATTTAAACAATCTCAAGTCCGTTGACATAGATTCCACCAATCACAGGGCTTGCAAATTCAAGATGGCGACGCGCGGATTATACTAGATTCATTTTTATTTCACACATTATTCGTATTCGTGTATCCAACAGATGCTTGCATTAAGTCTGAAGTCAAAATAAATAATGGTACCTTTGACTAATCGGTAGGCACATGACTTTTGAGTTCAATGGCCGTATGATTTTAACCTGTTCGTTGTCTATTTGTTAGCACATTGTTCATGAATGTCGACTTAAGTTGACAGACAGACACGAGTGCTTTCAATATAAACATGTTTGAACAGGACAGAATAATTTTGTGTTTCTGTGCTACTCTATTTAATCTTAAAGATACCTACAGGCAAGGTTTTTTGTCATGTTATCAATATTAGACTAATTGATGTGAATTTAAACTAATAAGTCTTGTATCGACCATGGTAAATCATTTGATATTCACCGATCATAGCGTATTCGGAAAGAAATGCAAATGTCTTACAATCAGGGTTCTTTGAAGATTATCGTATTTTCCAATAACAGGGTGGGTTCTAATGATCAGAGTGACTGTCGCTCCATATAAAGTAGTTGATATTCAGCTGCATTAGGTAAGTAAGACTGGAAGTCAATCGCGACATCGTAGGCTAAACGCTGCCGGAGCCGCGGGCCTGCCGGGGTCGCGGGACTAATTATCAAAGAGCTATTGAAGGATCACTTGTGGTGGATTTTAGCCAGTAAGTCAACAAGTCTGACACTCCCTGTCGTCCCACCCTGGGAGGGCTCAATTTACTCAATTAAAGACAGTACAGCAAAAATTAACAAGTGTAAAGTCGAAATTCAGGAAGGTACCTGAAAATAAATCACTTGTACTTTTAAATCAAAAACCTATACCCTTATCACGAGTTTTCACTCTTTTACTTTACAGCGTCTTTTCAGCATTTACAGCGTTTCTTGTATGAAAAAATGGAACAGTGCCTCTGGTGTGCTAACTATTTTTTTCCTTGAAAATTGTTTATTCGAAATTTCCAGTTCCAGTTTACTTTACGTCTCAAATAGTGAAAACTCGTGTTTATCTGATAAATAATACCAAGACAGTAAAAGTAACATAAGTTAACTCAGGACCCCATCCATACTAAACGAATACACCAGCAATGCTGCCGTCAAGTTCAATGTTTCATCCAGTAATTAGAGTACGTATGTCGTCTGCACTTTTGAACGTCGCAGTCTGCCACAAACTTGCAGTTATGCAATGCAATTAGGAGTATTGATGCTTCTATTGAGCGTTGGAGACACTAAACTTGGGCTGTTTGAGAATCAAGACTTCGTCTCCTCTGTGAAGGGCATTGATGGCAATATAAACTGAGCTGATCCAGAATTAGGCCAGAACTTTGGCACCTTCAGAAATGTTTTATCTGTTTTTCAAATGAGCAATTGGCACTTCTGTGCCAATTGCTCTGCTCTGCAATACTATCGTTGCTCTACATAGGTGCTATAAAAATTGTTGCTGAAACGGGAATACCTTAATGTTTTTGGTCATCTCACTTCTGATATGTTTATTTGATAATTTTTAATAGTCCTGCAAACTGCAGGCTTTTAGAAAAAAATCGAAGTATGTACAATGTTCTTGCGACTGAGTACTGTATGTTTATTATATTCAGGCTGATTTCCTCATAAAACATTAAAATCTAATGTTTTAGTAGAAAAAGATCCTTTAATCAGAACAACTACTAAAATATTTAGTTTTAATTCCACGACAAAAATCTAAATATTTTTCATAACATTTAATGTCATGGATTTCCGCAAAGTAACGCCTGATTCCATACCTAATTTATCTTAATCCATGATGTTAAAATCCAATGACATTTTCCCATATTTGGAAAATGAACCCAGAACCTTAACCTTATATTTGTATTAGACCTTCTGCGAATTTTAATACGTTACCCAAGGCCTAGGCTTTGCTGTATTTTACAAAAGTAGTAAATAAAAGTATCTACAATTTCAATTCAAAACAATCACCAATAAAACCAAAGAATCATAAGAAAAACAAAGAACACTTCGATTAATTTTATTGCCAATAAAAATCCATTGAAGAAAGAGATTTTCTTTATCTGACTATCTGTCATAATAGATAGATAGATAGTAATAGTAATAATCAGGTAGGTATAACTACATAGTATAAAGCTACATATAAAGCACAAAAACAAGAAATTGGATTACTCGAGTTACAATAAAATGTAACAATAATCGGCTTGACCTTTGAGAGCCGATTTTTAATAACTGAAAAAGGATGGAGTTTACATTCAAACTAAAACTTGACAATACTAACAATTAAAATACATAACATACAGACAAAGTCGCAATCAACAGCTAGTAAGCAAAAAAAATGACTATGTCATGTAAGACTACACTCCTTCAGACAAGTCTCGACAATTCGGATACAGCTCCGCACAATTTCCATTGCCCCCCCGGGCGCCGTCGTATTGCTTATGAAGTTCGGACACCGTGCCTGGGACTTCTGGTAATCTGAAATTATGTTCCAAGTTTAGGTACACAAGGAAACGTCGTGTGTATTGTCTGGTACCCATTAGGAGAGAATTCTATGAATATAAAGTTTGTGTTGCATCAGGCGTTTTGGTGGCGTTACTTGAAGTTGTTCAAGACAAGACTTTAACGTCAGTGTGTTGTACCGGTCCTTTACTGCTGGCCTTTTAGAGAGACTAAGAGTCACTCAACGAGCAATGGTAAGAGCTATACTCGGAGTTTCTTTGCGGGATAAAATCCGGAACATGGATATTCGGCGAAGAACCAGAGTCTCATAGCTCATCAAATTTGCAAGTTTAAGTGGCAATGGGCGGGCCACATCGGTAGTGGAACTGACAACCGATGGGGAAAAAAGTTCTTGAGTGGCGACTACGGACCGAAAGACGCAGCGTAGGTAGACGTCCCACTAGGTGGACCGACGACATCGCGAGGGTCGCGGGCAACCGATGGATGCAAGTGGCGATTTGTCGTTCGGCGTGGCAGTCTAAGGGGGAGGCCTATGTTCAGCAGTGGACGTCTTCCGGCTGATGATGATGATGTGTTGTACCTAATCTATTCTTCTTTCATGTATTTAAATTGTGACTTTATTCACAAGAGGGTCTAGGAGAGACCAAACACAACACACAAAACGAACAAAATGCACAATACGATCGTTTAATTATTAGGAAGCTGAAGTGAAAGTACGCCAGCCATATTGCAGATGGTCAGACGGTTGATGGAGTAGAAGTAAGATTGGAGACTGCAATGATTTGTAAAAGGTAGCAGGCAGTAGATGGATCCAGACTATCAAACATCGGGATAGTTGCTGCTATATAAGTTAGGTCTATGTACAGCAGTGCATTACTTGGTTTAGAGTCACGTTAGATGTTAGCGAGATAGATAGCGCAATAAAATAGTTCCTAGATCATTATTAGAGTGGGGGGCTTTTGCACAACGGCTAAAAAAAGAAGAAAATGGTCTTTTGAAAGTAAGTGAAGCATTAATAAACAATACACTACTTGACACTGATGTCTCACAAGTTTTAGCTACTACTCTCGGTTCGGTCGATTAGTAAACTTTAAAATAAAGGTACGTGGGTACTTTTCTTCTGAAATGTACCCATAGGAATAGGATTCAACGGGAAGAAAAAATGGGATCTAAACGTGGGATTCAACGGGAATAAATCCTCTCGGTTCCTTCTCGACGTTTTACATCGAATCAACTTTCGTAAAGTCTAGACATCGTACATTTACTAATTACATTATCCTTACGTAAACACAGCTCGTAGAATTTCTCCCACAAACGACTTCTGTTTGGTTTGTCCTTTCGCTGTCGTACACAGCATTTTCAAGATGCACTCTCTGCCGTTCCAACCTAGCCTGTTCAAACATGGATAACACTTTGAAGTTTAATAGTACAAATAAATGACAATACTCCAATTTGAACTTAATGTTATTGGGTTTTTAAAATGTATCTAAGTAGATTGTGGACGAAGGTTATTGACGAAAGCCATAGACGCCTGCCACATCCTACGTGAAATAACAAGGGATGTCTTTACTACTCCAAAAAAAAAAAACAAAAACGTCAATGAACTCCATGACTGGTTATTTGAAGTGTGAAAATATTTTTTTATCAAAACAATACTACGTGCCAATTAGTTTTCAGTAATTTTTATTACCTTGCTACCTTGGTCTTTTCCAAAAATGCAAGACGCCACAATATAGCGACGCTATAGCCATATACACATATTATGTCCATACCGTTATTGCATTTATAATAAAAAAATTAATTTACTTACTTCATTTATTATAAAGTAGATAGATAGTTTCAAATATTTAAAAGTTCCTTGCAAAATAAATCCGATTTAATATTTATGAATGCCACTTACGTTTGCAAAAACTTTTCCATCTTTACATAAAGTTTCTGTCGCTCTTTTCTATGGCGCTCTAGTTTTGTTGTATCTAAGTCTTTGAAGGATATTTTACTTTTTGTGATTTATGCATTTCCTTCTTTTTATACTTTGTTTTGTTACTTGTTTTTGTTTCGGTAGCATCAACGCTTCTTTTGGCGAACGCTGGATTTATGAGGATTTTTCTGTAAAAAGTTTTTGATTAGAAGTGCTCGCTGAGGAATTTTGTTTAGGACTTTAAGCAAAAAAGCGGTCATGGTTAATTACATTTTGTTGGTGCTGTCAAACTGATAAGGACAAATTCCTTAAACTACTTTCATGCTTGTGCCTGAAAGCTGTGCCTGAAACCACGTCCGCTATTCGTCTGCATTCGTTTTTCAACCGTTTTTTTTACCTTAGGCTGCCTCACTGCTGGGTAAATCCCCCCCCTAATTACTAAAATATATTTCATGCTTTTATATCCTTTAAAAACTTCAAAATAATGCTGTTGAAAATCAATATTGTACACGGTACGACTTTGACGTCCACAATCCATTTAGTACTGGAAACTACGGTTTCTATTTTAACAAAATGTTAATTGCTATTTAAAATACCTTTTATAGTCAAACTTGTCGACAACTTTCCCATCTTCATCGACATAGTACAGCACATCGCTCCGTCTCTTTCCATCAAACACTTTGTATTGGTTCCTGAACATGTCGAAGTCACCAGGATCTGTAGGCAGTTCCCAAGCCATAGCAGCAGTGGAGCCAAACCAAACAATGTTGCCGATTTGAAGGTATCCATGATTTTGCGTGCAGAAAACTGAAATACGTAAATAACATTTTAATTTATTGGCTAGTGGAAGTTTGCTGAAAACAATTTGAGATCTCGGGGTCGATTTCCGGATCGGGCAAACTATTGGATTTTTCTTTTAGAGGGTTCTTTTTGAAGATATTGACTGATTGATTTGATTTATTTGAAAGAGGTTGGGGATGTAGGATGTAGGGGATGCCCTTGCCCAACAGTGGAACAGAACAGACTGATAAAAAAATACGGTTATTATAGGTACTAAAAGAGACTTACAAATCGTCTTATGAATCTACCTAAAAAACATACAAGTGTATTAATCACTTACCTATTTGAAAAGAGCTGCCATCAGGAAATATCAGAAACCTCTTTCTTCTGGATAATACTCTGACTACCGTTTCACCGTCCTCCATTTCAAATTGTGATGATACCGTTGTTACATTACCTTCCGATGTTGAGATATCAACAAACAAGACTATTGATATTACAAGGATGTAAATTGATATTATCTTCATGATTTGCTGGAAGTAAAACATGTTTTGTACTTTAAAAATTTGGGTTAAGAAGTAGTTACCGTGGCTCTGGAACGTAAAGGATGGGCCTTTAGAAAAGAAAAGGGAACTAGATAATTTAAGTTACAGGACTAAGACTGCGGTTCTACTGAGGTGGAGCAGAGCGCAGATATTGATGGCTTGAATGCATACATGGCTTGAAACATCTCTTCTCCACTCCTCCATGTGACTCGCCGCTCTGCTCCGCTCCGCCTCAGTGCAATCGCAGCCTTACAGTCTCTTCTGCCCAAAGAAAAAGACTGTAATAATATCTGCAGCAATTTTAGCACTGGCCATTGTTAAATATTTTACTATATTCTATTTTAGCTTCACTCCACGTTAATTTTGAATTACAAAATCAATTCGGTGACACGTAGCGCCATCTATGATGTCCGTTTCTGGAACCTGACAACGTAGGTACAATCGATAAAGTTGAATTATGACCCACCATAAGCTTATTTTCTCACAGACATACAATTAGGTCCAAATTCGCGTAAATATACACATCCATGGTAACGACTTTGATCTTTGTCAATCTGACGGATTCAAACGATTTAATGTCAAAATGGGTCATGGTTCAACTTTGTCGATTGTACATTAACATTTTCCGAATTACAGGTTCAGTGATTCCAGCACGAAAATATAACAAACAAACTTACTTTCACATTTAAAATATTCAGTTAAGATTAACAGTACTCAAATAAAACGTGTGGAACTAATTAGAAAATATCGTACAAACTAATTAACTTAACATAAGCACTTACTATATAAATAGCTCCCCAAAGAATGTTACCCCTTTCGAATTCCAAGAAAGGACTGCCATGCAACACAAAACAATGGCCTCACGTATTTAGAATATTTGCATAAAATTAAGTACAAGCTTTGTGTAAATAACGACAAATTGTTTTTGAGAAACATGCTAATGAAAACACAACGGACTAATCTGACCCTTATTTTAAATATCCCTTTGTCCGTTTGTTTGTATTTTTGGAATAACAGGGACGCCTTAGGAAGAACTACATTGATTGTGCTAATTTTTGAAGGTCGGGTGCGTAGTACGCAGTGAGGATTTAGAGAACGTAGCAGGTATGTAGGTATGAAGATGGCAAGTATTGGGTGAGTCTGACCATGGACCAGGCGGTCGACGACGCGTCGTGTTCCAAAAGCGCATCATGACGTTGTCAACAAAACGACGCGTGATGGGACCAAACGCCTGCTGGATTCACACCAAAAACTTTTTCATGTAAAAAGGTTTATGGCTCGCACTATGGAAACAATTAATATATTATTATATATCATTTGCAAACTCTAACTACAGAGCCTCTAAGACTTTGTCAATCTAATCCAGAAGCAAAAATGAGACTAGAAATGGAGAGAGTTCACCCATAAGTGACTGGGACTTCTGTGCGTCGATGAATACAGTGAAAAGTTGTTCGGCGCCAGATTCCTACAGGATGCCATTCGTAACCCCGGCAGCCCTGATGATCACCCAGTGGCGTAGCTAGACCAGAAGGTCCTGTATAAAAGATGTCTTGGGACACCAATAAAAAAAGTAAAAAAATACCTAAGATGTTAATACAAATTTTCATCTTTTCAAACAAAAAAATCTGACTAATATAAATATTTGGCGTTGGTATTCCTCACATACCAGCTTAACACAAAGAACAAAAGCTCTCATAAAAAATATCTAAACATCCATTCTTTATCAAAGAAACGAGCAGAAATTTATAAGCGGAAAATTAAAAATATATTAAAAATGTTCTAGCTACTACACAGAAAGGAATCTGACGAGGAAAAAATAAATTCTAAGTTAGAAAAGAACTCAAACAGCCTTTGCTTTTCTTAAAAGGTTAAAAAACCGTTTATCTCCGCTGAGTACAGTAGTTTCTTAGGCTAAGTTCTTGAGAACGTGGATACTGAACGACGAAACTAGAAAGGGTAATTAACTAGACTTAATATTCCTCGGATCAATGTTTCAGCATATTAAAAGGCCGTTATTTGTATCTTTTTTTTACGTGGTAATAATCTTCAAATGAGTCCTCCCACACGGCCACGACAGGACAAAAGACACTGTCAGTCTTGTGCTGACTAAAATCTACGGTGTCCTTCAATAGCTCTTTACGTTCCGGGGTCACGGTTATAAGACAGTCCCTCGACCCTGTTACTTATACGTATCAACTTAATCTATCGTGAAACTCTCAAAACATATTTTAACGTATTTTCATAGGCGTAGGCAAATATAGAAAGCCACTTGATGCGATCCTTAAATAGGTATTCCTTTTACCTCGTTCAGGCATACGCACGTCAGTTTGTTTTTTAAACGCACGGTTCACTTTTCATGGAAATCGTCGCCATCGTATTGAATCGCTCTTTACAATAAAAAGAGCGATTCCATAAATGCAGGAATCAGCGATAACAACGACGATATAATACTAGACTCGTAATAACAGGCGACCGATGTCTGCCAATACATTAGGCAAAAAAAGTCTTATATTCGTCTCATTTCGACCAATCCCGTGAGCCGTAGACATACGTTGAGACAGAACAGACCTTGAGTTAGCCAATCACAACGCAGTACCCCGTCCCCCTCGCTGACGTAGTACCTCAGCGAGTTGGCAGAATAATTTTTGTTCCTTAGATCGTGCATGCGGAGTCTAGTATTATATCGTCGTTGAGCGATAAACTGGTGTATTAAACAAGTGTGCAACATAACGCGCGCAAAGGACGCACATTCAAATATGGAAGTAGTGCCAACTTACAAACTATGAAAGTTGCTACTCGCTACAGGTATGCACCGGACCTTTGTAAAGAATCTCCATAATAATGTGTTCTGGTCTGGTCTAGGAATCCCAGAAAGCCTTCTTCGGTCTACTCTCGGCGTTGCGTTGCTACTCACATCCGCCTTTTTCTTTTGTAATTTGTCCATGCACTCAACACGATCAAACTATCCAAAGATTCCTCTTTTCCATTATCATACAACTTATTCATGAACTGAAACTTCTAAAATTGCCTGCTATTAAAATTCCCCCGCCATTTAACAACTTCATTCCATGATTTCTGGTGAAACTAAGATCGTAATAAGCAGATTTTGTTCAGATCGTCCGGTAATATTATATTACAAAAGCAATTAACAAAATACTGCAAAACTCCACTTCATTATTTAAAGCAATTAAACGAAAACGCAGCACTAACTACATTTTATTAATTAACCGTTAAAATATGAGAGCAATATCATGTCTCTGATTGCTAAAACAAATAAGAGTGCTGTAATAATGTTTATTCAAAATAAAACATATAACTATGATTATGGAATTATTATTTAATTATACATCAACATCATTATCATTTAATTTTACATCTACAGTTATGTTTTAAGTTTGTTTTGTCAGAAGTATGCAGGACCAAACGTTCACAATGCAAAAAAAATATTTAAGAATTTTAGCCACATGTTTTAAACCTTATGGTGTAATTTCTAGTTTAAATAAATAATAATAATAATATTCCACCACTATCAAACAACGCCATCTAGTCCCAAACTAAGCAGAGCTTGTGTTATGGGTACTAGACAACTGATAGGTAAACATACTTATATATTTCTAAATACATACATATTATAGATAAATTACACCCAGACACAGAACAAATGATCGTGCTCATCATGGATGGATACTTAGGATATCGAAAATTTATTGCTTGTGGCACTTGCTTCTCGAGATTTGTGAGACGGGTGCAGGTAAGATAAGAAATGTGAGCGTTTCAAACCAAAACTTACTTTTTTTTGAATTTTAAAACAAAAAAAAAATTAAACCGCTATACCATCCATTTTAAACCGCTAAAACATCTGTCATGAAATCCTAACATAGGTAAGCCATTCAAGCTTCAATATTTGATACAACTAATATTTGAAAATGTGATAATCAAAAGCAAGCAAATCCACAGGAGAACGTAGTATCGTCTAGTGCTTTGCAACTAGATCATAATTAGCGGTAGCCACTGCGGTCGGTCTAAACTGTTCGCCGGCTTCAAACAGAATATATAAACAGGTTAATGGTATGCACAGATTTTCTGCTAATAGACAAAAATAATTCATTAGAATATGTATATTAATTCACTCAAATTCATAAGGATTATGATGTAGTAACGTTATTATTAAAAAAATATCATTTGAAAAAGCCTTCCAAAAAGTCACGCTGATTAGAAATACTATAGAAAAAAAAAAACATAAATAGGAATATGCGTCTTTTTATGGCGTAATATCATCAAATGAGTCCTCCCGTCCTGAGCGGAAGGACCTATCAGCCTTGCTCTGCTTTTGTTCTGATAATACCCAGAAATCGCCGCGTAATCGCCGCGTAATCGCCGCCCGTCTCGTTTGGCGTCTCTCGCGAAGGGTAGGGAGTAAGAAGAAGGATTACCTCTATCCCATACGTTCTGTCTCCTTCATCGCGTTATGACTTATGACGGAGGTCATTGCTAACTATGACTTTACGATTATGGCCGGACAAGATCGCCGTTGCCTATCGTTTCCATGGAGACGTATAGCTGCTGCCTTCTAGAGCAGTCTAAATTTCCTAGAATATAAAAACACGAACACGAACACCATAGCTGCTCACTACTCCCGTGATGATTGAAGTTTTCTCCATCTCAAAGATAGGACACCTGCGTCTCAGGAGTAATAAAATAATATTAGTGTATTGCAAAGCAAATTGAATTACAGCTAACGTATTGGACCGCTCCAATCACACCTGTGGGAGAAGATGTTGTCTCCCCAAAATATGCAAACGTCTCTCAAAATGCATAAACAATTCCACTATTCTATATTTCATCTTCTATCGGAGCAGATGGACTATCATAGCATACACAATATTTTTGACTACCTATTTCAAGAAAAAGGAACCGAAGAATTAAAAAACCAGTTTCAATTTTCATAGAATTTCATTTCATGTTGATTTTCTTCTTCGTCTTTATTATTAACGTTTTGTTTACCACATGGCATTGCTTTTGAAGAATTAAAAAAGTGACGTTTTAAAGTTATAACAGCATTGATTCGTGTAGGTCTTCACATCCCGGATACCTCGTTAAACAGTCATCAGTTTCCACATGAGCTTTGTCATATTCTTTATGTTCATCTTGTTGAAAGTCTTCTCCTTTTGGCAAACTGCAATTTTGAATAAAATATTATTAAAGACCTGTCCTAAAAGTCCACCACAACTACAATTTTTGATGACTTATTGAATATCCCTGACCAACGTCCATTCAATGATACGAGAAAAGGAAGTTATAATTTTTAATCACAAAATCTCTGTTAGTCAGACATTTTTACTTCTAATCTATTTGTGTCTAAAGTAATCCATCTCAAATGGCCTACCATGAACTCTTAAAGCGTGAGTCTTTAGCATGAGGGAAAGAGATGGCGCTAGACGACTTGTATAGCTCTTTCTCTTTCCCACAGCCTATACTGGATTGCGTTAAGAGGTCGCGGTAAGGCCTCTGAAGCCCAAAGGCAAAATCCATCTAAAAATTCACTAAACTCTTAATCTTTGCCATCAGTACAACAGCCAACTTAAACACACGTTAAAATACATTGAATTCTTCCTCCAACAACAGAGCTAACGAGAGAAGAATTCCCCGCAATACCACTCACGAACACAACAATAGAACACAAGTGCGAAAATCGATACTTACGTGAACACAGCTCTGAGGAATTCTTGCAGGAATGTCCCTTGCCTGTGAGCGCGCTGCGCTGCCTCGCATAGTTTGTAAAGAACGCACTGACGCCCGTCTCGACCCATCCTGCACAGATTACGTTAAGCTGTTTAGAAAATGCTTTATTGTGGCGTACACTTTACACGCTAAGGATAAAACCGCCATGTTGGAAGTTTTGTTAAAGTTTTACAATGGTTTGGAATTGAGTTAAGAGATGAGAGGTTTTTGGTTATGAGAATATTGTTTGGAAATGATAAAGCTGCACTCCCTAATATTGAATAGACAGGCAAGGATTGTTGGAGCACATTTCTTATCATTTTTAAAGTAAAATACGTGAATTACTAATATATTTGTATCTTACAAATCTCCATACAGAATATGTTATACTGACACAACATTAAAGCTTTATAACTCCGACAGTTTCATTTGATCACAGTCTTATTAGTCACCAATGTTCCGTTAAATGTTCTGTCCAACGGTATAATCAACTGTTATTTATTAACTGTCATCATCATCATCAGCCGGAAGACGTCCACTGCTGAACATAGGCCTCCCCCTTAGACCGCCACGCCGAACGACAATTCGCCACTTATAACCATCGGTTGTCCGCGACCCTCACGACGTCGTCGGTCCACCTAGTGGGAGGCCGGCCTACGCTGTGTCTTCCGGTCCGTGGTCGCCACTCGAGAACTTTTTTTCCCCATCGGTTGTTAGTTCTACGAGCGATGTGGCCCTGTTCATTGTTCTCACACTCCTTTGTTGATAAGTTTTTAAAAAATTAACACTAAATACACATACATTGCTCTTGGAATATCATAAGTTGCACACATTACCCTATTCTTCAATATCTACACCACAAAAGTTGTACTTACACGGTTAAAAGCGCCTCAATCTTCTGATACAGTTCTGCTCTTTTGATTCTATGGAACCTCAAGCTGTCCTTGTCCAAATTTTGGCTATTCAAGTGATTTCTTTTTAAATGTTTCTCATGCATATTTTTCCTATCTAATTTTGGTTTCGTCCTTTTCTCTCCTGAAAACAAGTTATCTTCTATACTTCTTTTGCCAAAGGCTGGATTCACAATGAGTCTCCTGAAAGAAATACAAATACATTTTAAAATTAAATCGAAGTTTGCTTTGGTAATGTTTTAAGAATTGTAATGAATTATTATTATTTTCTTAAAGTGGCTCATGTTTCACAGTAATGTTTAAAATTACAGAGATATTTCCTTGTTTCACTCTTTGTTCGTCAGACCTTAGACGTAATTATGTTGTTGTCATCTAAGTATTATTTATCATTTAAAATTTCCAAGTCACCTTTTGATTAGAAAGACAAGTATTAAAAAGGTATACCAATGTTTAATATTAATAACACTTACCTTTTATAAGGAACTTTAGCTATCAGCCTCCCTTCTTCATCTAAGTAATTGATAGTCTTAACCACATCGCTTCTTCGCAGAGGCTTTTCAAACTCCTTTAATGCATAGAATATCTTCGGGTCTTCAGGTAAAAGCCAGGCCAGACCAGCAGTGGTACCCCACAGAAAAATATCACCGATAGGAATCAATGCAGGGGTTTGTATAAAAAACACTGAAAAAAGAACACGAAAATAATCAACAGTAGAACAGCAAGATCCGGAACAAACAAATATAAGTTCCGTGCGATAATCAAACCCACGATATGCAACGCAGAAAGTGATTACTCAGCCACTGCGCTTTCGGCGTCTATATTTTACTTATCTAGGATGTTCTAATTTTTAAGATCAACGACAGAATTCGTATTAACACAATACGTTTCAAAAATGGAATCAGACGTGGGGTTAGTTACAAACTGATAGATTGAACTGTCTATAGAATGCATTAGGATCGTTGGATCAGATTCGTCACGCAATGAATAATGTGGCATACGAGTGTTGTTGCTGAGAGAGGCCTAGGAAACCATGGGGCGTGGCGATTGAAACACGCAGACGAGATTGACAAGGGAAAATTGCTCACAGAAATATTGGGAGGAAACGTTACAATTTGATTACATTTTTTTTTAGAATGATTACATTCACGATAAGAAAACTACACAATGACATGTCGATGGTGCTGATAGAAATAATTTTCTATTTCCCTTCGTCAACCCATACCTTGATAACGACTGTACCAAATTGAATAATATTTTTCTTGTTAACTATAATAAATAACTTTAATACGGTTATAAACCTACCAAGTTGTAAAGAACTGCCTTCTGGAAATATTACAAATCTCTTTTGTCTTGATAATGCTCTTGATCTTTCATGTTCCTCGTCAAATTCATTAACTGTAAATGTTCTATTATCTAATTTAGTTTCACTAATTACTGTTTGTATGATTAAAAACGACACGATTAACAAAGTATTCATAATTAAAAGTTAATAACAAAAAATATTCACAAGCAAGTTGCACCTTGCAGATTTGATTTTGGACTGGCTACACGGACACAAAATCTAAGATTAATATTTGAAAGGTAGATCTTGTCGTAAAACAAAAGAAATATTCTAGCAACATTGTGTTAATTGAAATACTGTTAGCTTTAAGTGGCAATTGAAGATGTCAAAAATAATAAATGTTACGTTAAAACAAAAAGAGCAAATTAGGTCTCATTAGAGTGTCTGCGTTTTACCAGTCTAAACCATACCCTACCTAATATAAGAGAAGTCGTCCTGCTACCAGCATCAGCATCGTACAATTCGTTGGACCGAACGGGATCTTATTATAATTTGGTATTGTTGAAATTCATTTACGCTTTTGACTCCATCGATTACGATATTTTTATTAACCCTTAATTACTCGCGTGGGGTATATCTTACCCCACGGCGTATTTGAAGCGTCTTATCTCCGCCATTTTTAATGCTACCTCCGTGCCGTTCTTAGTAGCTGCCTAAATACCTTCCTCCGCCAAGAATCAGTCACGAGCGCCGCTCCATGTCGTGTGGTTGTGTCAGGAGATCGCGTCTGGGGTATATATTGCCCCACGCGAGTATTCGTGCAACTTTTTTTGGACGAGTGAGTATTTGTATTTTTATTTTTTAATGTGTAGTACATATACTAAATGGTTCGTTTTTTTTACTTATCTTTGTTTTCTGTTTTGTTTTAGGTTAGAACGCCTAAAATGACAAGTAAGCGACTTTCTGACTACCAGATTGTTGAGCGTATATTGCAATACAACGAAGAAAGCATCATAGATAGTCCCGATGAAGATGAGGTAGACGAGGACGTGATTCAGAGTGAACACAACTCAGAACCTCAAGAAAGTTGATAAAAAAATAAGATTTATGTATGCCGAATGCCACCAGCAAGTTTTTCACGACCATTCCACTATGATATAAGATAAATGTATTGATTAAAAGAGTTCCTAAATTTAATGTTTCATCTTCAAAACTTTATTACAATGTTGATAAAAGATAGTATTATAATTTAGAACAATGTTGTCTTTTTCTAATTTTTATAATAAAAATAAAAGTATGTCATTAAAAATATGTTTTATTGTACCTTTAAAATTGGGGTTAAATATACCCCACGCGAGCGTAAGTGTAACTATATGGACGCGAGTAATTAAGGGTTAAAATTCCTTCATTTTTATTAACATTCTACCATAAGCAAACTTGTATAGAACGTGGATTTAGCTTTGGGGTTAGTACAACTTTCAAAAACACTTCAGATCCTCATTTTCTCGAGATTTGAGATGGTGGACTACAGGGTGATATTCTTTGACCTTTTGTGTACAGTAAAAGTAAAAGGCAACTTAAAATTTTTAAGGTATTAGCAACCCCGGGAACAGACATCTAAGAGAGACATGCCATGACTTTGATGCAGTTGATGAGGCTCAGTGCAGGTCGATAGATGTGCGTCTACATAAATTGCGTGATAAATTTGAGGAATACCGATTTTTTGGTTGATTTTCAAGATGTAGAACATTACTTTTTTTTTGTTAATGTTGTATGAACCGGTCTAATCAATAAACGTTTTTCTTTCTTTCTAACTTCTAAGGAGTTTTTTTTTTCAATAAGGATAGGTAATGCCACGCGTGACGACGCAAAACATTTTAATGTTTTGCTCAGCTATTGCCAGTGACACGGATCTGAGTTGTTCAATTTTCAATAACACTTATGCGTGGATCAGACTAAATTTGAAAGACGGCCTGTGTTATATTCACGTTTAGGACATCAGCCAATTGTGATTTGTTGAAACTACTCAAAAACAGTCTCATGGGCTCAAATGTTATGATTCGACACCCTTACCGTATATCTTGAGTCATTATTTTACTACTACCTTGTGGAAACTCGAATTTTCATTTTGGGTTCAAGCGTTTTTGTCTCACCTATTTTTGGAATCAAATAATATTATGTAGTCATTTTTATCCGTAGTGCGAGGTAACAGGGCTTGTCCTAGTTGTAGGTAAATTTATTTTTGTGTCTATTGGTTTTGTCGTTTTGTATTGTTCTGTCTCCTTCTTGATGTGGAAGAAAGTGGAAATTTCTGGGGGCACGGCAGTGCCCCCGCCAAGACGAGCCAAGCGAAGCGCAAGGGCACTACCTACCTTTTCTCGAAGTGTTTCGTCGTTTTTTTGAACCCTCATAGAGTTGGTTTCCGATGTACCAGATAGTTCATATTCACAGAATATGATGCCATCAATAGTCTTATTAAGCATACAAAGTCTCAATAGAATAGCTATAATACTTTAGATTTTATTGATATCTAAAATACACGGATTTCGTCACTGACACACTGATGATCATCAAAATGTTTGGCTACTTTCTGAAGTGATAGAGAGCTGAAATTCGGTATGTAATCTAAGTTTAGTATACAACCAACAAAAAAATTCACAAACCTATAACTTTCGCCCCCCATCCCCTAAAAAGGGGGTTTGAAGTTAACATGAGAACTTAAAATGTTAGGATACTTCCTGAAGTGCTAGAAAGCCGAAATTTGGTATGAAGTATACAAAAACACATCCCCCATCTCCTAAAATTGAGGAGGGGTGGGAACTTGCCATGTATGCATGTTTGCTCGGGTGAAATCTTTGAACTCAATTTTTTAAATAGAATTATCTTCAACCGATTGAGCTGAAATTCTGTATACACGTTTGGTTTGGATTACAATGCACGATTAGGTATGTGACGTCATCCTAAATCCAATATGGCGGACCATCTATACTGGCGGATTAGTTATATTTAATGCACTTCTACAATATAGGTATCAAATGAAAGGGCTCGTTGAAAGCAACACGAAGATTAATGTGACGTCATTTTAAATTCAAGATGGCGGAATAGTTATTTTTAATGCACTTCTACATTATGGGTATCAAATGAAAGGGCTCTTTGAGAGCAACTTCAAAAATAATGTGGCGTCATTATAAATCCAATATGGCGGACCATCTAAGATGGCGGAATAGTTATTTTTAATGCCCTTCTACAATATGGGTATCAAATGAAAAGGCTCGTGGAAAGCAACTCAAAAAATAATGTGATGTCATTACAAATCGAATATGGCGGACCATCTAGGATGTCGGAATAGTTATTTTTAATGCACTTTATAGAAGTAGAAGAATATGGGTATCAAATGAAAAGGTTTGTTGAGATCAATTAGAAGAATAATGTGATGTCATTGTAAATCCAATATGGGGTAATAATTATTTTTAATGCACTTCTACAATGTGGATATCAAATGAAAGGGCTTGTTGAGAGCAACTCGATGAATAATGTGACATCATTCTAAATCCAAGATGGCGGAATAGTTATTTTTAATGCACTTCTGCAATATGGGTATCAACTATCAAATGAAAGTGCTCTTAGAGAGCAACTCGAAAAATAATTTGACATCATAAATCCAAGATGCTAGCAACTTACAAAAAGAACTGAAATCCCACCAAAAACATTTCATGTAAAGTGTTGCCAAAACGAGCTCATAAAGTTTGCCCTACAAAAAAGATATCAGATCTTATGTAGAACCAAGCTTCTGAATCTACACGGCCTAACTCTACCAACTCTAACTTCACAAATTCTACACATTAGCAAAAATGTATGGCTTGGCTGTTTCGTTACTTACTTCAGAAACTAAAATTAGCAATTAGCATCACCTCCACGACGGTAGCGAAACGGTGAAGCCGTACATTTTTGCTAATGTGTAGAATTTGTGAAGTTAGAGTTGGTAGAGTTAGGCCGTGTAGATTCAGAAGCTTGGTTCTACATAAGATCTGATATCTTTTTTGTAGGGCAAACTTTATGAGCTCGTTTTGGCAACACTTTACATGAAATGTTTTTGGTGGGATCATATTTTTCTTATTCCTCCAATATTCTTATCTGATTAATTTCGTTGCAGGATCCAAGACAATCAAATTCATTCTTTGGGGCTCGTTGAAGTTTATTGTCTCGGCGGTTTTCTGGTGCCTGAAGTCAGAATCAACAGTGACAACCAACTATTGATGCTGGGTTTCAGGAGTTTCAGTGATTTGGGAATTGTTTTTTCTGTCCCAAAAATATTTTTACCCTAAAATCGCCCTTTGAAAATGTCAATTATGGCGTCCGCGTTGGCTGTGTGGCACTCAATGGAGCCATTCTACTGGTACCAAATGTCATCTAGGTCCATACGATTCCATTTGAGGCGTAAGAAATTGGTTAATTATCGTTTTGAAGCGATTGCTTTTAGCCTGGTAAAACTGTCTAATGAGTCCTCCCAACCAGGACGAGAGGGACTGTCAGACTTGTACTGACTAAAATCCACGGTATCTTTCAGTAGCCCTTTACGTTCCGACGTCACGGCATTCGTTAGTCCTGCGACCCCGGCAGGCTTTTGCCCTCTAAGGGAGGTTTTGAGGCGCGCGTGGAACACAACGCGCCTCCTACTTCGCTAGCATGACTGCTTCGCAAAAGGAGGCTCTGCCCAAGCAAGGCAGTCTTGCACCGTATGCTCCACCATATCCCCCGGGCGATCTTCGCAGTATATTATGCCACTTGTGTAATTTTTATTGTCAATCTACATATTTAAGTCCGCTACAGTTCACGTAAAACTACAGTAAAACAAGAACTTTATTGTGTTTATATTCTTTATATCTTAAATTCATCATATTACTACCGATTCATCTAATTCAACACATCCGGGATACCGCGCCGAACAGTCCTCAGTCTCGACGTGTGCAGAGTCATACTCCTTATGCTCATCGTATATGAACTCTTCGCCTTTTGGTAACCTGGAATTGAGAGAAAGGTCTTTTAGAATTAAGAGGCCCTTAGAGTATAACCCAGGATCGGAATAGGAAGAGCTGGACAAAACCAACGATCAATGGTCCACTTTGGCCATGGATCGTGAAGACTCGTCGTGATCGTGAGATCGGGAAGTCATGGGGATGGGCCTTTGCCCAGCAGTGGGATGATGTGGCGGAGCGATTGACTGCACCGCTACATGGCGCTTCGATAATCGCACGTGGAAAACTTATTTGTATAACCTACATTCAATTGTTCCGTGTCGTGTATGGTGGTTGTCAATTTAAATATTTGTAAATGTACCCTGAATGTAGTACAAATAAGGACAAATTCTGGGTGTGGAGCAACATGACAAAAAATAAAGGAAAAAGTGAAAAATATAAGTTGGAAGCCGTATTCTTCCTGACTCAAAAGTTTGAACAACACCTATAGAACCTCATGTTCCTACAAAATTGTTGAACTTTTTAAAATATCACTAGAATGTGCCTAACAGACACGTTTATCCAACCACTCACAGTAAATAGTACAGACGCGAGCACATCAACCTGCACCAATCTGTTAAATTTCTTCAATAAAGTTTCCACCTTATCACAAAAGTAGAAGGTTAGTTCGATTGGTACTATTTGGGGTAGGTCGGCCTGCTGGCGTCTGTACATTTAGAAGGAACTTTTAGTCACTTTTGAGGATTGAAGACTGAATGTCTTGATGTGAAAGTGGTATATAAAATCAATACTCACGTGAATACAGCTCTTAAGAATTCCTGCATGAACGTCCCTTGCTTTGAAGACCTCTGTGCCGCTTCGCATAGTTTGTATAGAACACACTGCCGCCCATCTCGTCCCATCCTGTAAATAATGGCGTGAAATCAGATAATTTAAGCAGTGACCTGGCTTCACATTCATGAAGTTGCTAGTTCAAACTCAGGGTAGTATCAATTTGTCTTTTTCAATTGATATGTACTTTCTAAGTTCATCTTGGACATCGATAGCATGGGTGATGAAAAACATTGTGAGACCCTGTACGATTATTAATAAAAAAGTCCAAAGCCATGTCAGAGGTCTGTGGTGTTTCCAGACTGAGGTGGTATACTCTTATAATTATATACCTCACGCGAAAAAGAAAGAAAAGTGAATAATTAATTGGTTGCAAAACTCAACGTTACGTACTATAATATGTACATACCTAGATTAGACGCTTATTATGTTTTTTTTTTATATTCGACAGGCGCATTTAGAGAGGTGGACAAAGATCGTCACTCACTGGCTGGACGCCTGAAGGAAAGGACATCGCCGTCGAGGTCAACCACGACATACATGATGCGGCCATTATGATCATATTTTCAGGGCAGGTATGGCCAGAAATTGTCCAAATCAGACATACAACCATATATATATATATATATATATATATATATAGCACTGTAACAACAGCGAAAAATATTGGAGAATATAGTGAAGCCTTAGTAATAAGGTACCGTTGACTCCCATTTGTGAGGTAACCTTAAAATGGTAAACCCGTAAACCACTCAGCACTTGTACGATGAGTCTATTCCCAAGAGAATTTAAAGGTTGGATCACTTTCTTGTAGAAACTGATATCAAATAAGATGTCGCAAGAAGAAAAGGGCAGGTAATTCAAAACTTTGGACACACTTAAGGTGATAAGCGATTGCCTGCCGGGATCGCGAGATCGTCTTAAAAGGTCACCATAGTCCTGTAACGCAAAAGGCATGCGAGGAAAATTATGTTTTTAATTAGTAAGAGTCTGAAAGTCCTTTCCGCTCCTCGGAGTGCAGGAGGGCTCATTTGATGATTTTATATTCAAAAGGAAAAGTGATTGTCAGCGTCGTACGATTGCTTTATAAGGTCAAAAAAAGCCTGGAATGCAAAGAGTATGGGAAAGAACAAGGTGATTTTAGTAAGTTAGTTTAGATTAACAATCCCTTCCGCTCCACCCAGAGACTCATTTGAAAATTGCAATAATACTACGTATATTCTAAGAATTACATTGATTTAAAGTTGACATAGAGTGTAAGTTGAAGTGGCAATGGGCAGGCCACATCGCTAGAACTGACCACCGATGGAGAAGAAAAATTATCGAGTGGCAACAGCGGACCGAAAGACGCAGCGTATGCACTCTCCCGCTTATTGGACCGACGACATCGTGAGGGTCGCCTACGCGCGTGTAACCTATGGTAGCAAGTGGCGAATTGTCGTTCGGCGTGGCGGCCTAAAGGGGAGGCCTATATGTTCAGCATTGGACATCTTCCGGCTGATGATCGTAATTTATGATCCACAAATACTTACGCTGACAATAATTTCTCAATCTTCGCGTATAGATCCACTCTATTGCTTCGATGGAATTCTATACTGTTCTTATCTAAATTCTGTGCCTTCAAATAGTCGCTTTTCAAATGTTTCTCATGCATCTTCTTTCGATCTATCTTCAGTTTCAGCTTCTCTTTGAACGATAGTTTCTTTTCTTCTATACTTCTTTTTGCGAAAGCTGGATTTACTATTAGTCTCCTGAAAAAAAGGCAAAATTTATGTTTCATTTTGTGTTCTCTTCATTTTGAGTAATATTCAGTGCATTAATCGTCTTATTAGAATTCCTTCTATGATTAAACACATAGTACAATTTCCCTTCACTTCTGGCTTCATGTAATAATTGTAGCTGTTAGTCATAAAAAAATTAAATGTTCTATTATAATTTAATGTGAAACCATTGTTTTACTTGCACCTGAAAATGGTGTGCTTAAAATTGTATTAGGTCCCTTTCTTTTTAAACTGTTACTGCGTGTCTACTCTCTTAGTCCGTCAACAAAAGTACGGCGGGCACGGGCCGAAACTTTTGAGTGAACCCTATCCGTGGTACCACAAAAACTTTTTAATCTCTGTTGAACACCTGTCTAACAAAAATGTCAGATTTTGACGTCTAGAAAAGGTCCGTTTTGCAGTCACACTATTTTTTTAGACAAATGTTCAACAGATGTTTCAGTTTTTGTAGTAAGGCTCTATATGTTTTGAATTCATTTCTCCCGATATATTGTCAGAACTAATTTAGTTCTGACAATATATTTGGGAGGTGGGACTCCATTTCAATCATGTTGCCCCACGTCACGCCCAAAACGTCGGCCAAAGCTATGGGCTTCGTGCTTAGATAGTAGTACCCGATCCAACTTTAAAATCATAGTCGACTTTTTCTTAATCTCACACAAACTTTTGTTTGATATTTTAAGATTACTTAAATACCTTTTATATGGAACTTTAGCAATAATTCGTCCCCTATCATCCAGGTAGTTGATAGTCCTGACGTCATCGTTTCTCCGTAGTTTTGCACCTTCCTTGAAGATGTGGAAGATGGTGGGGTCCGTAGGAAGACTCCAGGCGAGACCTGCAGTGTTACCGAACAGGAAAATGTCTCCAATCGGAATTACAGCAGCAGTTTGGGTGCAGAATACTGGAATTATAGAAATGTAATGTTTTATTTATGTTGATTTATGATCTGGCCTACACTTCTGGCCTACTCTTAAACCTCTTTTACACGATCAGACACGACCACCCGACAGAGGTGACCTTGGTCCGGTGGGTGTGAAAATCTACCGTGTAGACGTTGGTCGGGCGACCAAATTGGGCGGAGTCAATCGACCTTTGGATGACCTCCGTCGGGAGCGCATCCGTCCCGACAGGCTGCGTCCGCGGTCGGACCCGACCGTCACCCGACAGCGTACCAGACGGTGGGGTACTGTTGACGCGACCAACGTCACCTCTGTCAGCGGTCGGGCCTGATCGTGTAGAAGGGGTTTTAACGCGATCCAGTTTAGGCTGTGGGAAAGAGATGGCGCTAGATGACTTGCATAGCTCTGTCTCTTTCCCACAGCCTAAACTGG
This sequence comes from Agrotis segetum, assembly GCA_036375495.1. Classification (NCBI taxonomy): domain Eukaryota; kingdom Metazoa; phylum Arthropoda; class Insecta; order Lepidoptera; family Noctuidae; genus Agrotis; species Agrotis segetum. Next base: position 3,645,676 of record JAQSVV010000175.1, on the reverse strand, counting down.
ATCGCGTCAAGAGCTCGTGGTAAGGGTTCTGATCAGAATGAAGGTGAGATGATGTCAAACAGAGAAAGAAATGTCGACAACTACACGGTTGCTGCAGAGGCTGAGCGATCGACTGCTGTGCAACGCGTCACGGGTTCGATCACCGCATTGAACAAATATTTGTGTATGATCTGCAAGTATTTGTTCCGGGTCTGGGTGATTGTGAGTTTCAATGTTTGTAAACGTACCCACGATACAGGAGAAATTCCTGGTATCAGCGTTTTAAAATAAAAAAAACCGGCCAAGTGCGTGTCGGGCCACGCATAGTGTAGGATTTCGTAGTTGCCCATCAAAATACTTATGCGAACTAACTAAACTCATTCGCTGAATTTAGTTTTAAAAAGAAGAATTTTCAAAATCGGTCCAGGAGTCTTTGAGATATCGGGGAAAATACATAAAAAAAAGGTTACGACGAATTTAGAACCTCCTCCTCCTTTTATTTGAAGTTATTTAAAAATAGTTGACGATAAAAACCTACCTATCCCCAAAAAACCTACCGTAAAAACATACCTATTAAAGCTGTAAAAATAAAGTTGACAAACTTACATTTACAGTTGATTTATTGTTTCTCCGTTATCTCGTTATCCAAGTACATTTTATAAGTTGGTCGACTATTACTCGTAAAGTTGTAAAGCCTACTTAGTCATGATAATTTTCTTTTAAACTTCGTTATATATGCTACTATTGTGAATTTTTTCAAACCCCCAAACATAACCGTTTAGCTGGTAGAGGGGGGGGGGATACTCGAGTCGAGCAAAATTTAGCACTTTAAAGCTTAATATTTCACGAACGAATTTTTTTATCCAAAAATTGTTAATGGAAACCATTAATATTTTTTAAAGACCTATTTAATGATACCCCACACTAAGGGGTACGCGAGAAAAAAAAAACATCCCCTCTTTACATGTACAGGAGGTACCCCAAAAAAAATATTTTACGAGATTTTATTTTACCACTTTTTCGGCACAACAAATCCGTATATTTACCCCAAATTACAGCTCTCTAGTACTGTGCGTCTCTGAGCTAAACTGCGGACAGACGGACGGGCGGACATGGCGAAACTATAAGGGTTCCTTGATGATTACGGAACCCTAAAAATGAACCCAGACAGGGGCAGATAAATCACGAATACGATAATACACTACGTCATAAATTCAAGGAGCCCAATATTAACGCAAAACTGACAGAAATAAACATTACTAAAATTTAAATTGTTTTAATTTCTCAGTCTTTTTAATTTTGAATTTCCAGACTTAACATTAGAGATTTAAATTAAATTCTAATGAAAATGGTTTGATATTATGATTCAGTATGTAAGGAGACTTCCATTCATAATTTAAAACTTTCTCTCATAAATAAAACAGTCTCGTTGCAATAAACTACAAGATCATAACTTTGAGGTTTGCATACTAATGTAAACAAACACTAACTAAACGTTTCTCCCTGAACAGATTAGATAGGAATTAGCTCTAGTTTATGTAGAACTTCAGACAATTTTCAACGTAATACCACTTTATTATGACTACACTTCAAAGAGAATCTTACACCAATATCAATTTACATTAAAAAGTGTAAACCAAATAACAGTTATCTTTTAATTACGATTAATTAACAGTCATATTTAGTTCAAGCAAATGAATGTCAAATAATGTCTCAACATGCATTTACTAACCTCAATGCACTTCTAACGTACCTAAACGAAGTATTCCAACTGTTGCATTTTAAAAGCGTTTAAAAGCTGAAAAATATTATCTCATTAAGGATCAAATGCTAAGCACACATAAGTATTCACCTACCAAGTTGCAGCGAGCTTCCATCTGGAAATATTACGAATCTCTTTCGTCTCGACAACGCTCTTGATCCTTCATTTTCCTCGTGAATTTCATTTACCGTATTATTTCCATTGTCCTTTACATTTTCACTAATTACTGTCTGTAAAACTAGGAGCGTTACGAAATATGAAAAGAAACTATTCATATTTGGAACAAAGCAGAGAACAGTTATTTTAAAATGTTTTCTTTTTTAAATAGGATGCAACCTGTTGGTAACGGATTTTATTTAGAACTGGCCACAAATGTCAAATTTAAATATTGTAAAATGTGAATTTCGAAACGCGATTCAGAGTTGCCCGTGTAGAATCATAAAATGTACTGTCCCGTTTTTGAACTATTGAAACCCTGATGTTACAAATGAAACTACCAATTAACACTGTGTAAATTGATTTACTGTTACCTTCGTGTGACAAATCAGAACGTTTAAAAACATAAAATGTTTGCTTAGAAACAAAGAAAAAATGTAGACCTGTCTTATTAGAGAGGCTGTGTTTTACAGTTGTAAATTCCAATTGAATGAGGGTAACATGGAAGATGTGTTGGAAAATAATAATAAATAAAACAAAGCTCCGATCTATAGTTTATTCTGTTACAAAATTATTGAAAACATTGTTGTTAAATACATTAAAATTAACTTATATTCCTTAACTAAAATCATTCCTAAATACCAAACAAAATAATAATTACGGTTCTCACTAAAATGAGGTAAGACATAAGGTCAAAATGCAAAACACATAAACTCACTCCTTTTTCTATTGGAGTTAACAGAAAGTACAAAAAAAATCCACTAAGATCCTTACAAATCTCTTTTGGTTCGAGACAATCATACTGGGCCCTGCCTGTTTGATAAACGTTACAATCCGGCAAACGTATGAAAATAAGTGACATATTTGTAAAATTACGTAATCAAGTATTGTTTAATAAAACTTAAATATATACTTATTTAAAAAATACAAACATTATACTTTTTTATGAAACAACATTTTTTTATATAAAGTATTTAAATGTGCAGAAAACGCCATAATAATTATGTCAAACAGGGTCATTGCATATTATCTAGGTATAAGTTTAAAAAAAATACATTGAAATGAGTATCCATTCTGTTTAAGGCGAGCCGATCGCCAATGATGTATATCGGCAAAAGGCTTGCCTAACACATAAATCTCCTTACTTTCTAATACACTTAGGAATTAAACCCTTTTCTTAATACTTTTAGTCCCTTTCTTAACATCTTGACAGTTATCTGGAGCGATCCAAAGTCGGAATGCTTGAGTTAGAACTGTTGGATTTCAAAAAATACCTTTTTTCTGAAGAAGTGGCTTTGTTTTTTATTTCATTGACTATGGCTACCGGCTTCCGAAAGTAAAGTTATTTTACAGGTTTTTTGTTGTTTGGTTTTGAAGTCGATTTCCTTTTTTTTCAAAAGCTTTTTATTTTTTATTTAGATATTCAACAAAAATCTTCATACAGTCGGCGTCTTTGAAAATCTACAATCCTAGTAAGCAACAAAAACGGATCTATGCGGGCAACTCCACGAGGTATCCATTATTGTTATAATTATGCTAAAACCTCCAGAATGTAACGAATACTTTTCTGGAAACCGCATCAAAATAGGCTCAGCCAAACTCTAGATAATTCTTAACTTTGGCTGAGCCTAATTTGAAATGGTTTTTAATCACTTTAACATTGATAGGTACCCGTTTTTAATAAAGTTTCGTGACACCGAAATTAATACGTAAAATAATACCACTTGATCTAAGACAAAATTCCCCCATATCGAGCCTTCAAATAGTTTTTCCTCTGCAACTGCTAGTAAGCAAATCTCGCCGCTTCTGGTTCAAGCGGGGTCTCATCACACTCTGGGTACAAGTCCTCACAGGACCCTGTCGCTGAGAGAGCTGCATCATATTCACCGTGTTTATCTTCTACACCCAATGAGTTTTGTGGTAAACTGGAAAAAATACAGTGAAATAATTAGTATTTACCCTTATCCCGAGTTTTCACTATTTCACTTAAGGCTGCGCTACAAGCGAAATCTTCAATTTTCGATTGGATTTTTAGAGTACTAAATCGTGTTTAATTCGGAACAAAAGTATATGTTGGGAAACTTCATTTACAGTGTTTCTTGTATGGAAAATGGAACAGCGCCTCTGGTGTGCGAAGAAGGCACAAATTTTTTCCTCGTTTGTCTATATTTTATCTATAGATATCTGTCGGTTCAGTAGTTTTTGAGATAGGGAAGGAATGAAAGAGATATACATATAGCGATGTTACCTATAACCGGTGCTACGGATTACAAAATACTAGTGCACATGCAAGAAAATGATGTATTAGACAAGAATTTTGGTTGAATATTTAAACTAAAAAAAGTAAAAAATAACTTTAAAAAAATGTGACCACCGTAAATAACAACCACGAAAAATTCACAAAACTTTTGTCGGTGTTTTTTTTATTATTAATTTTAGTGTTTTTTTGCCACCGACTTCCGAAAGAAAAGTTTTGTACGTTATATTACCCTTTTTTGTGGTTGTTTTTGAAGGCGGTTACAATTTTTTAATTGAAAAACATGTTTCTAAATAACGATGGCCTTGAAACAAGACAATATCAAATATCTCGCTTCTAAAATCCCCCGCCACTTGTGGCTTGTAACAAAATCTTTGTAATTATATTCTTAATTATTCAATTTCGAAAGTCCTAATTAATTATTCGAATATGATTATGAATATTCGAGCTAAATCTTGTCGTCTTTAATCATGAATAATTTTATTTTTACTTTTCTAGACGACCGTAATTATTAGTGACGGTCAACAATTACCGCAGTCTGCCTTATTGTAAATCTTTTGCATAAACGGTTGTCACTATAAAAATATTCTCCAGGGAATTTCGATGCGAGCGATTAGCTCACGTTTGGCCATACTATCTCGCCCGATAGTTATAAAAACGACACACACAAATACTTAAAAAGAAACAACTACCTATAATTTCAACCTTTAACACTCAGGGTCGTGTACCGCCATTGCGATACTACACATATTTCAGAGACTTACGTGAAAACGGCTCGCATAATTTCTTGGAAGAACTCGCCTTGAGGTTTGTCCCGGGCTTGGCCGACCAGGCATAATGTTTTCAGCACACAATTCTTGCCGTTGACACCGAGACTGGAAAAGGAAGCAGTTAAATGTAACATACAACATTATTTAAAATCAGCTGTGATTATGAAACCTTAATCTTATCTTAACTTTAGATATTATAATGGCGCAATTTCATTAATCGATTTCCGCAGCGTTCGAGTGCGAGAGATTTCTGGAACGCGTGCTCGCATTCGGGGAACCGTTTTCATTAGTCGATAGCCCGCATGCGGGGTGTAGGAGAACCTTCATGCTCGTCGCCAGTTATTAACAAGAGTGGCATACCCGCAAGCTGTATATCGATCGATGAGTTTCATTGATCGATAACACGGTCGGGATAAAGCAAGCGGGGAATCACTGCAGACGGTGTAACGAACACGTTTCAACTCGTAACTTTCATTGGCTATTATCTCGCCTCGAGGACTCCCGCATGCTGTAGGTATACCGAACGAGTTAACGACCAATGAAATTGTGCCATAAGAAACATAAATAAGTTAAAAACTCATTTAGGATTATTCTAATTTAGTCAAATAAAGCCCTCTTCCTTTCTCCTACTATTGCAGTACCCGACAGGGTCCACAATGTTCATAACTCTGTAAAACCTACCACCTAAGTACACTTGTGGAAGCAATAAATGTATTGAGTATTGAGTATCAAAAAGGAAAAATGTAAAAGAGTCCGAAACTTATTTTTACATAAAAAAATTAACCAGCACATAAAAGCGAAGCGTAAAGAACCAGGATCAAAATCAAAAATTGAAATCAAAAACGTTTCACACGACGAATAACCGCGCGACATAATACCGACCCGTGTAGCATCGTCTGTATTTTCTGGTACAACGAGGCGCGACTGCTCCTGTGATATTCGACGCTCCGCTGGTCCATGCGTCCGTTCAAATATTCCCGTTTGCTTTCCGAAGCATGCATCTGTTTCCTGTCTATTTTGAATTTCTCTAAAGTTCCTTTTTTGTCCGCTCCGTCCACACTGCGTTTTGCGAATGCTGGATTTACTATGGGTTTTCTGAAAGTTGTTCATGGATAGTTAATTCCGCATAGTTTGTTGTCTGTCTGTTAGGGTTTTTAATTTAGTTGTGAGTTTTAGGTTTCTATTTGTGTTTCTAGTTAAGGGGTTAATTAAAATGGTGTGTTACTGGATATTAGATCCACTGCTTTAAAATTAAAGGTTGGAAATGGCCTGAAGTAAATCGTCGATGATGATGATTTTTCAATGTTTTTTCTGATCGATTTCTTAATGTGATAAAAAATACGTTTCTTGACGTAAAGGCAACGGAAACTAAGACGTTAATTTGATGGAAAAAAAATCCTTGTTCCTACTGACAGGCACTTTTCCAAACAATCAACGTAGTACTTCAAATACATTGTAAATAAAATCCAGAAATCTTATGAGAAGGACTTTGGACATACAAAAATCTGAGACTGCTAAGTTCCTACTTTCACAAGTTGGCAAACGCGACATTAATTATTTGCCTAAGTTCGGTGTTAGGGCTGGTTAGACCGAAGTTAGCCCGTACGTTACAAGTCTGTTCGGAATTCATTTCAGAGACTGTGTTCAGACCATTTACCACCTGATTTCTTCGTTTAACTTTGTACGGTATGAGTGTTTTTCTGTGTAATTGACTTGTAAAATTCAAGTAAAATAATTTACCATATATGAGTAGAATAATTAATTTAATCGATGTATGAAGGAGTACACTACAAAGACGGATGAACATACAAAATGGTATCAAACAATAAACATATAAATACAGTTCTACATAAAAACTTTTTGTAAAAAAAATGTGACCGCCTTCAAAAACAACCACAAAAAAAGGTAAAATAACCTACAAAACTTTTCTTTCGGAAGTCGGTGACTTTTTTTATTAATTTCATTGTCTTTTTTGCCACCGACTTCCGAAAGAAAAGTTTTGTAGGTTATTTTACCTTTTGTTGTGGTTGTTTTTGAAGGCGGTCACATTTTTTTTACAAAAAGTTTTTATTTTACTCTTTTTACTTTAAATATTCAACCAACATTCTTGTCAAATACATAATTTTCTTACATGTGTACTAGAATTTCGTAATCCGTAGCACCGGTAATAACATCGTTAACATCTCTTTCATTCATTCCCTATCTCAAAAACTACTGAACCGATTTTGATGAAATTTACAATATTCCCTAAGTTGAACGATACCTAGTACAACAAAAAAAGAATTACTTAAATCGGACTTGTAGTTCCGGAGATATGCGAACACGAACATAATTTTCTTACTTGAGGAGTTGTACCTTCCATCATCAGCTCAGCTTCATGAGATCATGATTTCTATACGCAAGTACTTGAATTATTTCATAAGATTTGCGAAAAACTATGTGTCAGCTAATAAAATTTAAGGGTTGCCTTCGATTTCTCCAAGATCCAATCATCAGATCCTGAAATGGTGACAATGGGACCACACGGGAAGCACCAGCTTTCGATTGAAAAAAGAATCATGAAAATCGGTTCACCCAGTCGCAAGTTATGAGGTAACAAACATAAAAAAAAAAAAAAAAAAATACAGTCGAATTGATAACCTCCTCCTTTTTTTGAAGTCGGTTAAAAAGAATATAATTTAATAAAAAACAATGTTGCCCCACACTAGGAATTTCTCCTGTGTCGTGTGTGCGTACAAACATAGAAACACACATGCAGTAACAATCAAAGCTGAAACAATTATATGCTAATCAAATATTTGTTCCATGCGGGGATTGAACCCGCTAGTCCCGCTACATTCTGCGCATGAGACGATCAATCAGCCACTGCAGTTTTCAGCAATTTTTCATAATGTAAACGAAGAAATTCACTTTGTAAATAATTTGCTACAAAAAATACTTTTTTATAGATACGCGCGAGAGCAGTGGTGGCCCAGTGGTATCGGCCCCGACTTACGAGTTGTAGGTCAAATCCAGACAGGTGCATTAATTTGTATAATTTATTTCATCACCACTGCTCTCAAAACGGCGAAGGCAAACATCGTGAGGAAACCGGCATGTCCTAGAAACTAAAATTCAAAGACATGTGTCATCAACCAATCCGCACTGGGCCCTTGTGGTCGATTATGGACCACTCCCTCTCACAGAGAGGAGGCTTGCGTCCCAGCAGTTGGAACATTAATAGGCAGATGATGATGGATACAGATTTTTTATTTATTTCTTATAGTTTTTACCTGTGGTAAGGCTTCTTATCAATAACATTTCCATATTCATCAGTGTAGTATATAGTTTTAGTGTCAACCCTCCGATGTAGGGGATCAGCTTTGTGCATGAAAGGCGAGTAGGGGTCCTGAGGCAACTCCCATGCCAACGCAGCTGTTGAACCGTATAGGAAAATGTCTCCGATTCTGAAGATCATGGCATATGTGGTACAGAATACTGAAAAATAAATGGTAAGGTATTAATACTGGATATTAATAACCTGTTGATATTCAGGGTCAACGCAGCGATATAAAAAAGAAGATGACACGTATCGCTAACTGACATAACAAAGTTGAAAATAAAAAAAAAAAACTTCCAAAAAATACCGAGCGAATTGAGAACCTCCTCCTTTTTTTGAAGTCTTTAAAAATATTGTTCAAACTAAAATGCCTTCCATTCAGTGATGGTTGAGTTCTGACTCACATGTAGACAAAATTGAACATTGGACCATAATAAACACACTTTTTGCTAGTCTATCGGCCCAAAGATATTTTTATACGCTTTATGACTGCGTTTTTGAAAAGAGTAATTCGAAACTGGAGTAAGATTGGCGATGGCCGGTTGGTAAGGGCTTACGATATACTGAATCAGATAGTGACTGGTTTAAATCCTGTTCGCAATCGTTTTTTTTTTCATAATAACTGACAAATGCTTGCACTGACTGGACAGGTCCACTCAAATTTGTATGGCTCTTTCTTCAAAACACCATCTCGGACACAAACCTGCAGGGTCCTCGCATGACTTAACTAACCAATTTAATGTCTGGACTTCAAAAGAGACGATGACCTCTGAGTTTGTTTCGGATGTTTCTTCTCAGAGTAGTCAGGTACAAAGCACTGGGCTCATAAGCTATAAAAAAGTGTTTTGACTTGTAAAAGTGTTAGTGAAAACCTATTTGAAAAATAAATATCATTTAATTAGATTCTGCTGCTAATAAACCAGACAACGCTACTGCAATATCATACTTGCTACACACCATAATCTTTCAAGAAAATCAGCGAACATATTCATCAAACATAATCACCCTAGTTCAAGATTCCACAGTGCTCCAACGTCTCCTAATTTAGACCAGGATTTACTTTATAAATGATACGACTGGATCTACTTTAACAACGTTGTTCTTGTTTTGAGGAACATATTACGTCACAGGTCCATTTGTCAGCAGCTCAGTGGAATTGTCCACTCGTAATGGTGGACCAAGCAACATCCAATGAGCACTGTTTAGATGTTTGTGGCTCTTCAGATTTGAGCGAACGAGTGTGAATGAGAGAGAGTGAAAATCTGTGCTTAGTTCATGATCTAATTTTAAGTATTTTATGATTGCCAGCGTTTTATTGTTCAATGTAGAGGTAATTTTGTTTTTTATTGATTTCGAGAACATTTTAATAAGGAATCATGTTTTCGCCAAACATAAGACCTAACATTAATCCTCAACTTTACTTTATATTTATTTCAAAATTAATGCGGCAGTATTTTCGACGTATTACAGGATTCTGCTAAGCCATTTGAGGTAGTATGGGCTACTATACGCATTAAAAATGGCTGAACTGAGCACGGATTTGGTGAGATGTTTTGAAATTAATATTGTTAATTGTCTCTTTCTGGCTCTGTTACTTTATTTTGAGTCATAAATAAACGTAACTCAGTCATAAGAATTTATTTTGTATCGTGGGTTTACAAACATGCATTGAAAAGTTTTTATCAATGAGCGGATTGCTGTGGAAAATTGTACTTAGCCAAAATTTTTTAAGATTTATAATAGGTATTTTTAACCCAAACGAGCCGAAGTTTGTATTTACAGCTCTCTGTCTCTCATTGAGAGAAAGCCTGTGTGTCAGCATTGTAATGGATACATTTGGTGTTTACTGATTATGATATCCACTAAATGGACACTATTATTTTAAACACTGCTTAAAGTAAGATCACTAGTTAACTACAGAATTTATTTTAATTTCAGACTTACCCAACTGAAGAGAACTGCCTTCAGGAAATATGAGGAATCTTTTTCTTCTTGACAAGATTTCACTTTTTTTATATACTTTTACTTCATCTGTTGTGTCATTTGTATGTAATTGTCCTTGAACTCCTAACACTATTAATAGTAATACTGAATTTATTATTAAATTCATTTTGATTATCATTATCTTGTATGACTTTTCCTTCTTTTAATTAATCTGTTTCAATTGTTTTTTCTTCTGTATTTTCAACATTTGATTGTGTTTTTTTCTTGTAGCGTATTTATAACTTTTTTTTAAACTTCTTTTCTTTTTTCTATTTCTTCGTATGCAAAGCAAAGTATCGCATTTGGTTCTAAGTTGACAGTGTCAAGATTATCCGCGGCTAACGTACCGTTGATCACGACTAACAAATAATGGTTTACAGTTAACTTTTCTTCTACAGCGTGAATATTTTCATGCATGACTCGTCAAAAAATATTACCTGAGGCTTCGGCGAAATCTTATTGAGTAAAAATTAACGGTATTATTATAAATTGCTCAACTTTTATTTAGACTTATAAATTGCTCAACCTTTGGTACTCGAAGAAAAAAGCGAGAAATTAAAATCAGTTCATGCATGTAGTCGATATTTAAATCACGAATAATTTTATTTAAAATTGGCGCCATTACATGTTAATCATTTCGTTCATTGGAAGTTTTGAAAATTTTCAAACACCATGTATAAATGTTACTATGAATTACCAAAAAATGTAAGTCAGGTCACAGAAAAGCCATATATGAATAAAAAATCAAATAAAACCTACTTTCTCGAAATAGTTTAGTTCATTTTCTCTTGAAGTCATATCGCATGGCGTTTTACTAACTTTCGTATTCGATTGCCTAAGTTTTGAGCTATATTTTTAGTGCCACTATATTTATGATATAATTCAAAAGTGAGGTTTAATCAGGTCTATTACTTTAAAATAAATTGGGTAAGTACTAGTCAGTAGACATAAATTTTATATAACTTATTAGATTTATAAGAGTATACTTATTCTTTAAGAAACGTTCAAACACTTAACTATTATTATTGACCTGAATCAACGTTTAAAATAGGCATGTCATGAACTAGACTTTTTAAAAGATTTCTTTCTTTAGTTATAACGGATTAAAAATCACGATTTAAGAAAATTCGTAGTATTTTGTGTAACTGGGATTACCAGATTAAATTGTGTACCTGTCCGTTATGTCCACATACCGACATATACCTAATAGTTATCCTTATAAAATCAGCAATTTACTTCTTAAGAGGTTGTTGAATTTCTTTAGCTTCGCTCGCCTTCGCCAAACCCAAAACCGTCGCCAAAGAATCATCTACCTCTGTATCAAAATTAACCAAAATCTATTCAGCGTTTTTGGAGTGAAAATGTAACAAAAAAAAACTAACAAATTAATTCGTTATATGAAATAACAGTTAGGATTTAATAATTAAAGATCTTTTTACAGGAAAAGATAAAATGGCATTATTATAGACTTGCATAAATATTGGCGGCAAAATTACAAAGAAAAAGATGAACAAATTCATCCCTCTGCTGTTAATATGCTACCTAAGTATCGTAGCATTCATTCTAATCGATGTCGGCGAAGCTAATGACACAAAGGCGGTGCTTCACAGGAACCGGCGGTACCTTTCCTTTATGAACATGACGCGGTTCTATGTGAGTATTTCAATATTGTATTTTATTATTAATGGGAGAATTAATTCTGAAAGATAAAAGAATCATGATGTCCTAATTGGGTACTCCAAAAGTATATTGTAATGTAATTTTTTACGTGGTAAAAAAGTATCCTGTTGATACAATCCAATTGAGTCCTCGACAAATGTCAGACTCGTACTGACAAAATTCGCGGTGTCTTTCAAAGGCCCTTTACGTTCCAGGGTCACGGTATTTTGATAAGTCCCGCGACCATCAACGGGATACTTGAAGAAATTTGAAATCGCGGAAGTCTACGAATCAATCTTTATTTTCCAACGTTTTTATAAAAACGCAATTATAATAAAGTTTCACTAAATACGAAAACATGTTCATAACTTTAAACTAAACTTTAAACACCTTTAATAACATTCTTGTAAAATTTCAGTTAAAATTCAACTTCAAAGCGAACATAATTCCTTGGAATCAGCTGTTCGCTCAAGCTCTAGGTTTCCGTATGAACTGGGACGCACCAACGCCTAATTTTCGCACCTTCCATCGTATACACCGCAGGGATATTTATGACTACGTGGAAACGCTTCTGGATAGGTAATAATTAATACATAATAATAATATTCCACAACTTATCACACAACGCCATCTAGTCCCAAGCTAAGCAGAGCTTGTGTTATGGGTACTAGACAACTGATAAACATACTTATATATTTCTAAATACATACATATTATAGATAAATTACACCCAGACACAGAACAAATGATCATGCTCATCACATGAGACATTTGTCCTGGGCGGGAATCGAACCCACGACCTCCGGCATAGCAGTTAAGGTCACTAACCACTAGACCAACATATATTTTAGGCAGCTATTGCCGGCGACTATCATGTGGGCATCTGATGAAAGCAACTAGCGTATTGCTCTTCGGCATTATGATCTCAAAACGGCGAAGGAAAACATCGTGAGGAAATCGGCATGTCCTAGAACCAAAAATTCGAAGACATCTGACATCTACCAACCCGCACAGGGCCCGTGTGATGAATAATGGCCCACTCCCTCTCATAGAGAGGAGGCCTGTGTCCCAGCAGTGTGAACGTTATAGGCTGATGATGATGATTCTGGTCTCAGAGTGAGGCCTTTGTTCAGCAGTGGACGATGATGATAAATTATCACGAAATACCGGGACATTATTTTATAATTATGTTTAAGTTCAAGTGATTAAGTAACAAGACAACAAGCTAATCCATGTATCAAAAGTGACGCATTTATAATATTAATTAGATTATAAATTAGATGAGCTGCAATGCTGCGAACTGCCATTGAAACAGATGGCGATCAGTAGAACTAAACCAAGGCAATATTCCGTTTTGCTGACACCGACCAACCTTGGACATGGTGTGCAGAAATCAACCCTAAGAAAAATCTGCAGATACCCGCCAAGGCGAGCCAACGCAGCGCAAGGGCACTACCTCCCTTTTCTCGAAGTGTTTCGTCGTTTTTTTGAACCCTCATAGAGTTGGTTTTAAATTGTCTTAGAAAACTGGTCCCGTTGTCTTTACGTATACAAGTAATTCTAAGATATGTTTTTTGAAGTTTAAAATTCTCAGAACATTATTCATGCATTATGATCTGAATAACCCCAAAATATACAAAAAACAACTGTAATTTGTACTGTAATTTTTCACTCATAAATATTTGAATATACAGTTAAAATCCTTTCTATTTCAGGAACGGTTTGGACGGCTTCCATTGCGTACGACGCGCCATCTGTGAAATGCAAATGATCTCGGAACCCAACGTTATATACCACAGACTTTTAAAAATGGTTTTTAGGTAATAAACTTTTTCATATGCACGTTTTGTAAAGGGAATTATTTACATGCTAATGCAGAACCAAAAATTAACGTGTATTTTCCTTTCTGTATCTCGTGGCCAAATGCCTACGAGCGATACAAACTTGAACAGATTTGTGACTATAGAATGTATTTAGGAGTCAAATGAAGATTCTTTTCTATAGTTTATAAATTAATCGTCAATTGGCATCTAACTGGTAGGAAGCTGTCAGCAGCCTCAAGGAGCCGTTAGCAAGCAAAATGACGGTTCCCATGTGCCTACCGGGGTCGCGAGACTGACTCCACGACCTCATCCCACCAGCCCCCTTCTATCATCGCTCATCTAGATGCACGACAAACCAACCTCACCTTATTGTCTTATATAATGTGGAAAGCGAAGGAGTGAAAATCTCTGCCTGCGTCTGTGTTTAAGAACACATACAACCCTAACCTATTCAAAGTTAGAGTGAACAGGCTTCTTCTGGGTAAGCTCGCTCCATCGTCGACCTTGTCTTAGTCATTCCTGACCTGACTAAGGTCAAGAACAAACACACCTCAATAAAAAAAACCGTGACTCTGGAATATAAAGGGCTATTGAAGTATCGCCGTGGACTTTAGTCAGTACAAGTCTTGAAGTGCGGGCGGGAGGGCTTATTTGATGATTATACCGAGAAAAAAAAAACGGATCCCTTTTACTTAGAAACAAAAACCTGCCAAGTTTACGGGATTATCTTCGTGCAATTGAAAGGTCGGGTTTATTTTTAGTCACTTTATTTAGTTAGTACGTAATTACAAAAAAATATTAACAAATGAAATTATTATTATCATCTTTCATCAATCTTCTCACAACAGCTCAAACATCCACGACATACTCCCTACGTATGATGTTTAAAAGATCCAGTCATATACCCCTCCTGACAACATAGTTTTGCTTTTTATTTTCATCTATATTTAATTATATATTTATGTTTTAGGAGAATATCATCATCTACGGAACGATGGCACAACACAACCACAGAAGATTGTGACACTTCACGCTCTGCGTGTCCTTTATCGCTTCTGCAAGTGGCCCCTTACACGGATATTGCTTAACTTTAAACTGTATACCAGTGTATGTGTGTTTTTTTTTTGTAAATAAATTAACTATAAAATGATATTTTTCTGTTTTTTTTTGTGTTGGTAACTGTGGTCGCTGAGACCCTAGTTGTTGAAAAGCAACCTAAAGTAAATAAACAACAGATAACAAACATTTTCAAAGAACTTTTTTCTGCTGCAACTTTTTGCTGCTGTAGCGGCACAGACGCGAAGATATTTATACACAGCAAAGCGGCGCGGTAGCGGAGCGGTGGTGTCGCGGCGGCGGCGGCGCCGGCATCGTGTACAGAGCCGTAATTTATGTTAGCCTTTAACTGGTGACATGTAGTCTCAGAGGCTACGCGCATTTTGCAAATTCTTAAGATTGGCCCCTTCCCCACTTCTGCCGCTGCTCCGCGTATAAGTAGCTTCTAATTTAGAAGTAAAACGACCAAGGAAGGCGATAGATTTGTCGTCGGATTTATAATTTGCAAGTAATACGTATCAAAAGATCAAACGTAGCCTGTCAGGCTACATGTCCCTAGTTGCCATACAAAATATGTGTTAAAACCATTACAATTTTTTTTGAATGTCGTAATACAAAATGTCAGAAAAAGGTAGGAAAAACAGCGTCCAAGTACACGTGGATCATGTAGATGCGTAGTGTACACGTGTGTCAATTATTGTGATTCCGTATGATTGCAATAAACTCGCCTATTATGCAAAAATTGCTATAATTTTATGCCAAATTGAGTCATTGTCAGAATTTTTCGTTATAACTTTGGGAAATAAATATGGGTCAGAGCCCATTCGTACCCTAAAATTCGTACCCTAGCATAGAAGTTGTGGATTCGGCCCCTATATAGGTGCCCATTGGTCTCCTGGTAGGGTACCAATTAATATTTTAATAAAAAAATTATTTTTAATGTACCCATTCGTCCACTCTAATATAATACAATAATAATTTAATGATTCGGCACCTATTCAGGTGCCTATTGGTACCCTGAGATAAAATTAGCTATATTGTACAAAAGAAACGGTTAACAGAGTACACTTGTGAACAGTTTATTATCGGAATAAATTTAATAAATCATAACAGCTCAATGAAATAACCTCGTTCTTTTTGAAGTCGGTTAAAAAGAGTTATGATGAATGATAATCCGTCGTGATGATAATAATAATTATAACCTGTCGATAGGCTTTTTTTTTTTTTTTTTTTTTTAGCGTGGTAAAATCATCAAATGAGTCCTCCAACCCCGGGCAGGGCGGGAGGGACTGTCAGACTTCTACTGACTAAAATCCACGGTGTCCTTCATAGCCTGTTACGTTCCGGGGTTACGGTTAGGGAATAATCCCGCGACCCCGGCAGGCTTTGGCCCTCTGAGAGGGGGGCCCCGTCATTATGCTGACGCTCTTTGAGGCGCGCGTGGGACACAACGCGCCGTCGACCCGGGCATGGTCCTTGGTCGGGCAGCGAGTTGCCCTTTACTCGCTGCCCGCATGCCCGCGCCTACGGTGGCCGGAGATCATCTTGCGACGTCCGTCGCCGTGGGCGCCTACCACTGCGGCTGGGGCGGAGGGAGGACGCTGTCCTCTCTCGCTCGCGGCCTGCCTCCTCCTTTACGAGCATTACTGCCTCGCAGAAGGAGCTGACCGCTTCCCACTCCGTCTCGCCCCGCAGCATGGCCGCAACCAATGCCGGGCGCGAGAGGTCTCCGCCTATCGCAGCCGTGAGGACACGTCGGTGCTCCGCCCAAGCTGGGCAGTCTTGCACCGTATGCTCCACCGTGTCCTCCGGGCGATCTTCGCAGTGGTGGCACCCAGGCGTCTCCTCCTTTCGACCTGTCGATAGGCTTACGATGTAAAATTATCTCTCTACGAATGACTTGTTAAAAAAAACGGGTTACAAAATTAGATAAGGTGTTTTGTTTGTATGTTATGGCTGTTTCGGTGACATATTGGTTCTTGAAAGTGACTGCGAATATGAGACTGTTCAATGTGTCTTTGGTCGTTGTTTTGAAGACGGTTTCATTTTTTTTTTGGTTTTTTTTTTTATTTTTAGTTTCACTATTCAACCCAAATTTTATGGGGTCAAATGGCAGATATACTAAGTATATCAAACAAAAAAAGAATCATCGAAATCGGACCAGAAACCTCGGAGTAGACAAAGTTGAAAACTTTTTAGGTTTTTGTTTGATTTTTCAAAAAGTGCTAGTCTGATTTCGATAAAATTTTAATGGAATCATTACGGAAATATGGAAAAAAAGTATCCAAAAAAAAAGAATTTTTCAAATCGGTTGTGCGACGGAGTTATGCCCGAACAAAAAAAAATACAAACGTCGGAATTGAGAACCTCCTCTTTCTGGAAGACGGTTAAAAATAATGAACGTTCTAACATTAATTCTGTTTTGCTCCAAAAATTGCGTTAAAATTGGTAAGTACTCTCAAGATGTGCGCGAGCTGTGGAATTCTTAGCCAAAGTATCTGCGCGCAAGAAATTAGTTTAAGTTATTATGATTTTGCATGTATTTAGTTGGTACTCGTATATAAACAAAAAAATAAGAAGTGATTATTTACTGTTGATATGACTGTGTTCTATTTTTTATTGCATATTTTACATTTAATGTTGATTTATACATATTGGTATTGATATTTGGTTATTTGTTTGTCCACTGGATGCAAATTTATCTAAAATTCAATTACTACCGAAATTTTATTTAAATAGTTACACAGTTTTATTTTACTGCATAAAGATTATTATAGTTATCATATTATATTTTGGTAAATATTTACTAATGTACAAGAAACCAAAAGTTGATTAATTATTTTAAAGACTGACTTAATGCCTAGAGCCTAGAGACATTTATTAAACTTAATCTTATCTATCTATTCTATATCTATACATATACATATAATAAAACTGTAGAAAAGTAATTTTTGTACATTCAAAAAAATCTCAAAAAATATAGCCAGGGTTATAAAGGACAACCAATAGAACCCATTTCTAGCATTTTTAGAATTTTTGTCTGTATGTCTGTTTGTATGTTTATTTGTTCGGGCATTACGTAAAATGTATGAAAGTTATGTAGATAACTTTAATACACAACGACTGACCGTAACTTGAAGTAACATTTAGTTTTTGTTTCATTGAAATCGGATCAGTCTATCGAAAGATATTTGAATTCAAAGTGTACTAGAAGTAAAATTACGGTCAGTGTACACCGAGACGCGCAGTTCAGTAGCGCGATCTAGCTTGGAATAGAAAAGCTACATATTCAAATATGGTGTGGACTGGAGTGGAGTGGTTTGGAGTGGGATGTTGTGGGATAAATTGGGATGGAGTGGGATGGAGCGGGATGGAGTGGGACTGAGCGGGATGGAGTGGGACTGAGCGGGATGGAATGGTATGGAGTGGGATGTAGTGGGATAAAGTGGGATGGGTTGGGATGGAGTGGGATGTAGTGGGAAGGAGTGGGATGGAGCGGGATGGAGCGGGATGGAGTGGGATGGATTGGGATGGAGTGGGATGTAGTGGGATGAAGCGGGATAGAGCGGGATAGAGCGGGATGGAGCGGGATGGAGTGAGATGGAGCGGGATGGAGTGGGATCGAGTGGGATGGAGTGGGATGGAGAGGTATGGAGTGGGATGTAGTGGGATAAAGTGGGATGGAGTGGGATGTAGTGGGATAATGTGGAATGGAGGGGGATGAAGGGGGATGAAGTGGGATGGAGTGGTATGGAGTGGAATGTAGTGGGATAAAGTGGGATGGAGTGGGATGAAGTGGGATGAAGTGGGATGGAGTGGGATTGAGTGGGATGTAGTGGAATGGAGCGGGATGGAGCGGGATAGAGCGGGATGCAATGGGTGCTTTGAACGCTGCTAGGTGGGCTTTGAACGACAGAGAGCGTATATCACAAACAGGTCAAATATTCTTGAAAAATCTAAATCAATTGTAATAATAGTAGGGTTTATAAGAAAACGATTATGATTTATAAAAAACAAGGCGAAAATTAAGCGCTTCGCACTAAGAAAACATTGTTAAATTCCGACATCCAAGCGAACGAAGTCGCGGGCACAGCTAGTTTGAAATAAACATGATTTCTACCGAATTACTATATTTTTTATTTTACACTTTTCTGCGCGACTGTACCAGGACCACCAAGCTGCAGTATACACATGTACATGTACTTATATTAGAAGAATGAATAAAAATAAATATTCTTCAGGGTACGAGTTGGCCCCTCAAAACTTCCAGGGTACGAGTGGGCACAGGGTGCGAATCTTAGGGTACGAATGGGCTCTGACCCATAAATATTATGTTTTTTTGCTTCTTATTAAACTAAATTTTAAGTGTAAAGTTCAACATTTTTTGCATTACTCCTATAAGATCGACTAAAATTAAAAATAAGGACCTCATGACAATTAAGACTAAAATGTACCACAAAATGTTGTTACTTGTTTTTTTCTTTAATTATCTTGAATAAGTTGATAAAATGGCTTAATGTTTTTTTATTATTACCAAGGTTAAATTTTGAACTAAAATTAAAACATTTGAATTGATTTTTATTAACAAAAAACTAACTTTGAAAATAGTAGCCTGAGAGGCTACATGTCCCTGATAGTGTTATAAATATTTCATGTCACTGGTTAAAGGTTAGAATGACGAATTGTTTTGAGTCTTTTGTCATGATGACGATACAAGAGTGTATTTTATAATAAGGAGCGTGCACATTTACTCAGTTGAAGCATAATAAGGAAACTCCCAAACATGTTAAATGTATTTAAAAAGGATAAAAATCTCAAATAAAAACGAGTATTTCTCATGGGTTTAATCAATAGCGATTAAAGCGGGGCACCTATTTTATTCCAATTATTTTATCTATTTGAAAGGATTTATGTCCTTATCAATTAAAATACAAAACTATTATAAACTGTTCTTTAAAGTAGATACTAATGTTTTGTTTTAAATAATGATTCGAAAAACGACAATGGAACGTTATGTCAGTGGGGAGGTATCGTTACACAAACATTTACATTTTAATTTAAAACATCAAAACTTAAATCGATGCCTTTAAGTTTCTTGAAACTATGCCCCACTTTTAATCAAAGATCTAGCCATCTCTTTCACTCTATCTTCTGTCAATTTTTTCCGGCGAATCTCATAAACGCGTCTAGGTCCTCGAACTAAAACAGCTAATAAAAATTCAGTAGATGTCTTAAGTATGACTCGATCCTAACCTTTAAACAATTCGCGCTTTCTTTAACACATTCTAAAACACAACGACAACCCACATTCAATAAACTAGTTTACGTTGTCTAAACACAGTAATTGTTGATAAATAATATATCAAATATGACCCCCTTTTGGGCCTAGTACGGAGGCCTCATACGAATATTGTCGCTTTTATTATTTCTATGTTACTACTCAACTTTACTGTGTGCTGTGAAAAGCGAAAATTGTGATTCAAACGCAATAAAAAAATGCTATTAATATTAGTAAAGAGATTATGAGCTAAAATGTTTTTACTGTTGTAGAAGCCGGAATTAGTGAGCATACTAATACATTATAATTAATTTAAACCAATTAAACCGCACTACTCATTGACTTGAATATAAACATAAGTGTGAAAGTGAACACAATTTGCATGAAGTATCATACAGGGCAGTATTTTCGGTCCACTTTTTATTTTTAACTCTCAAGTTTAAAACAATATACATAAATGATAACGATGAAGTAAATTTTACTGTAACTGCCTGCTTAATTGAAGCGGGTATCAAACTTTTCATTCTAAAATTAGAATTCTGTTTTGTATTTATTATTAAGTACTTTTTTTGCAACAAAATGTACAAATACGTGCATGTGTGTGTGGTGTGTTATGTTTGTTTCATAGTGTTTATGCTTGTGGACTTTGGTAAGGCTAATGAGACTGTTAATCATCGGCACAGAAGGTATCTGAGCTTCAGGAATATGACACATTTCTTCGTAAGTATAATTTTTCATGTTACTTCATAACATTTCATTTAAATTCTTCTGCTGCATCGCTTTTTTTTATGCTTTCCATCATGAAGTCGAGTGGTTTACCCATGCAAAACCAATGGTTTCTTTAAGACCTTTAAGTTAATAACACTGACATGTGTATTTGATGTCTTTAATAAATGACAGTACCTAAATATCATCTTGATTTTACAAAATTAGAGGTTTCATGAGTACTTTTATCCCTATACTTACTCTAGATTATGAACTTAGTCACTTTCTTTTTAGTTTTCGTGAAGTGGACGGGACTATCAGATTACTACTTTCTAAAGTCTACCATGTTCCTTCAAATACCCTTTACGTTCCAGGGTCATGGGTACCTCTTTAGAGAGTCCCCAGACCAACTTGGGCATAAAAATGCTCGATATTTTACGACTAAACCTAATTTCTTCCGTTCAACTGATTTCAGCTGCGTTTCAACTGCAAAATCAACATGGTTCCCTGGAATCAAATCTTCGCTCAAGCTCTCGGGTTCCGCATGAATTGGGACTCTCCGCCAGACAATTTCCATCCTTATCGAAATCATTATATTCATAGAAGGACCATTTATAGTCATACGGAGACACTATTGGACAAGTAAGAGCCATTTTTGTATAACTACTTTTTTTTCTATTCGCGTAGAAGCTTTACATTTATGTTCTTGGTGCTGTTTAACCCTTCCAACGTAGTTACAGAAAATATTATTTTCTGTTGTCGTTCTAAATTCTTATTTATGGTCTAGCGCGTAGGGTAGCTTATCATCATTTACGTAACACACTTATTTTCGCAATTGCTTTCTTTGAGGGACTCCTCTTCGTAGACATAGATAGTATTTCATTTTTAAAGGTTCTTCAATTGGAGGGTAGATGTTTTGACGTGACAACGTCTTATTATTCGATGGAGCCGGCTGCACGCATGACGTCACGCGGCGTTACCTCGCTCTGAGGCGTTCCAATTTTCATTGTTTATAGCAACGTAAGTGCAGTATTTTCCTATGACGTTGTCACGTTCAACTATCGTCAGTAAACCGACTTTACAGACAACCGATTTTTTTTATTTGTATTGTAGATCATTGTAAAACCTCCTTTTCTCTTCTCCGAATTTTTAACTCTTGTCGTAAATGACTTTCCCAAATCCTCAAACCCTTACTCTCAATTTTGTATGGAGGTCAATATATCTTTTTCTGTTTGGATTACTCACCCAAAAGACTTCTAACTAATAGAAATAACATAAACCAACAGATAACTTTCGCTTAGAGTAGAGAATTTTTCCTTTAGTTAGATCTACTTGTATGCAGTTTTTATATTAGAATTGCTGACAAGTGGCAATGATTCATTCGCAGTGCTTATACAGTCACATAATAATAATTATTAATCATAATAATTAACTATTATCAATGGCAGTATAAGCTATGGTCTACTAGATCAGTGTACAGAAAGTATAGCTTTCAATGTTAATTCAGTCGTAACAGCTCTACATATCTTCGTAAATTACCTTATTTCTTTATTAATCCATCTACAAGAGGTTATTTTACAAAAAAAAAAGATAGATTACCAAAAACTATTCTGACTCGTAATTTTTCTTTTGAAAAAAACTGACGAAAATACAACGCTTCTGAAAATCACAAAACGACATGAGTTGGTATAATTTTACGCTTTATGACGACACTAGCGACTCCAGAATTTCAAAGCGTTTTATCTTTGGCAATTTTCACTGATTAAAAAAAATACGTGTTTATTATTTTTCAATACTCTATCTATCTACTACTCTATATATCTCTATACCTCAGTGCCTTAAGACGAAAGTCTTCAACCAATGTGTGTTACCAGTAATGAGTTACGGCACCGAAACGTGGTCTTTCACTATCGGCCTCATCTCAAAGCTCAAAGTCGCTCAACGAGCTATGGAGAGGGCTATGCTCGGTGTTTCTCTACGTGATCGAATCCGAAATGAGGAGATCGGTAGACGAACTAAAGTCATCGATATAGCCCACCGGATTAGCAAGCTGAAGTGGCAATGGACAGGCCATATTGCTCGCAGAGCAGATGGCCGATGGGGTCGAAAAGTGCTAGAGTGGAGACCACGGACTAGCAAGTGCAGCGTAGGATGTCCACCGGCAAGGTGGACAGATGACCTTATAAAGGTCGCCGGAAGACGCTGGATGCAGGTCGCCTCCAACCGGTATATGTGGAGATCAAAAGGCCCCTATGTTCAGCAGTGGACGTCCTATGGCTGAGATGATGATGACTCTGTCTGACGGACTGAACAGATATTTTATTTATTTATGTAACAAAATACCCTATTGTAAGCACTAATACTGAACCAAAACTTTGTATAGGTACAGTACTCCCAATTTAAACCCACCACATACATGTCAATAAAAATGCATAAATTCATGAAATATCATAAACATTCACCAAAAACAAATTGATTGCTCCAGGAACGGCCTGAATGGCTTCCACTGCGTCCGTCGAGCCATTTGCGAAATGGAAACGATACCTGAACCACGAAAAATATACCACAAACTTTTAAAAATGGTTTTCAGGTAATATAAAATGACATTTTTAATGAAATTATGTTCTTAAGTGACGCCCGTTGAAACGCTGAAATGAAATTACGAGCGAATTTTACGCTAAAATGGACATCGCGTTCGGAAATTAACGTGGGTCTGGCTGAAACAAAAGTTAAAGGTTCTGCTCGAACATTGTTTCTGGGAATTAGATTTTGAAATTATTGTTAGAAGGAATTGTAAGTTTTAAGAAATATATCAGGAATTCTTAACTATCATTAACATACACTGATTCTTATGAAACAGGATTTTAAAAAAAAACTAAAACATTAAACAAAACAAAATGTTTTAAAAGTAATACTCAAATATACGAATGCAGACGCCAGCTGGTCAATCCACCCGAATCTATAAAATTTTTCGAATATAGCATTATTGTGAAAAAGTTGAAAGTGTCTTAAAGATAGGCTGAGGTGGTCGCGAGACTTATCTCATTACCGCGACCCCGGAACATAAAGGGCTGTTGAAGGACACCGTGGACTTTAGTCGCCCTGCCCGGGGTGGGAGGACTCGTTTGATAATTTTACCACGCTAAAAAAGAATATAGGCTGAGGTAGACAGATTGAGGTAGGTAATTGATGTCTGTACTCAGTACTATAATTTTTTTAAATTATTAACGTTAACGATCTAGTAATTCTTATCTTAATTATAATCACTGCTCTTCTGTTTTCAGGCAACAGTCATCAGCCACGGACAAATGGCACAATAAAACAGCTGAAGACTGCGAAGTTTCCCGGTCGTCATGCCCATTTTCATTTCTAGATGTATCTCTTTACACAGATGTTTGAAATAAAGTCAGCTTAAATGGAGGCGCGTGGGTTGAATGTAGAATTCCACCAGTTAATGTAAGGACAGCAGCGCTATCTTTAAAACCGAGGCATTCCCTGTAGGTCTAGTGGTTAGTGACCCTGACTGCTATGCCGGGAGTCGCGGGTTCGATTCCCACCCAGGACAAATGTTTGTGTGATGAGCACGATCATTTGTTCTGTGTCTGGGTGTAATTTATCTATATAATATGTGTGTATTCAGAAATATATAAGTATGTTTATCAGTTGTCTAGTACCCATAACTAGAGATGTGCCGTTGCCGGGAATATTGCCCAAGGTGGGAATATAGGTGGAAATATTGCCGCGAGTGGAAATATTTGGGAATATTGCTTAATTTTAAGTCAAAGTGAGTGCGAAAACTATTTAACACACTTAAAATGAGCATTTACGGACCTAGACCTACATTATATACAAAAAAAAAACATTGCTTTGGGAAAAATTGCCAAAATTGCCGGCAATTTTTGGCAATATTCCCGGTATTTTACCGGCAATATTGCCCATTGTTGCCGCACACGTCAGTGAATATAAGAAATTACACATACATTTTAAGATAAGACGATGACGATCATTGTATATTTAATAAATATTGAACAAAAAGACATAAATTCGAATAATTTCTTTTATGTTAAGTTTAATCTAGTCAACGAATGCTCAAACCATAGAGGGTAATTCTAGGAACTCATTTTTTACTACGTAACTTTGTTTTTTGTTTGGACTAGTTAGAGGTGAACATATCAAAAGCCCTCCGGTCCAAGTCCAAGATGTAAGCGAAAAACCAAAAATGGAACCTTTAAACCCCCCTACCGCACAGCTCAAGGGCTAGTGGCGGCGACTTTTGATAATTATATTCACCTCCTAACTAGCTCAAACAAAATAACGTAGTCCAAAATCGTGTTTTAACAATTTCCCTCTAACTGTTCGTTGCGTGGGCTACTAGTTTTTCATGTAAAGTCACATAACAAAAACAACGAGTATAAGAACCTATACAATAATATGGAAATAAAAAAGTCTAAATCTATATCAAAACTACAAATAAAATCAACAAAAATAACAATATTTTAATACACTTGTTTCGGTAATTCTTACATAATTAGTAAATCACAGTTTAGAGAAACAACTTAGTAGTTTTATAAGGCGGACTTATGCCGCAACGCATTATCTACAGTTATACAAACTGTAGCTGCAGTAAATAATAAAATATACTGGTGTTATTTGACTGGCAACATTGGCAATATTGCCAAAGTTGCCGGCAATTTTGGTATTTTACCGGCAGTGGCAATATTGGGAATATTGCCGGCAGTGGGAATATTGCCATCAGGCACATCACTACCCATAACACAAGCTCTGCTAAGCTTGGGACTAGATGGCGTTGTGTGATAGTTGTGGAGTATTATTTATTTATTCGAACGCAAAGGACAACTCAAGATACATGATGGATTTTAGTCAGTCAGGTTCCTTTTTTATCGTGGTAAAGTCATCAAATAAGTCCTCCTACCCAGGATGGCGCCGGAGGGACTGTCAGACTTGTACTGACTAAGATCCACGGCGATCCTTCAATAGCCCTTTACGTTCCAGGTTCACAGTTACCTGTTGAGACAGTCCCGCGACCCCGGCAGGGTTTGGCCCGTAAGGGAGGTGGGCCCCGTCACACCGCAGTTTGTTAAGACTGCGCATATTATGTTGGTATCGATTAAGAGGCTTAGGGCCAATTGCATGACCAGTACAGTCACGAGCAATAACAAGAAAACACTTAACAAAATTCAAACGCAAGTTACTCGTGAAATACTGATTTCAACTTTGTAATAAGACCTAGTTTGTATTCCGAAATAGAAGTTTAATTAAAAGGCAAACGTTTAATCAATATGGTAGCAGAACATCGCTTTTATCAGCATCGAATACTGCTTAGTGTATACATACATACTATTGAAAATATTACAGTCACGAGGACTGTACATGTTCATTAAAAATTTATAGCATTTTAAGTAAAACTAGTGATGACGTGACTGGCTCTTAAATTATCAATATTATTCCTAGGAAAAAAAATGTAAGTAATAAAAATCTATAAGAAAACATTGTCTCTCTTTATAAGTATCATGCTAGCTTGGTAACTGGATAATAATTTAAGAACTTATTAATAAAACTGTAAACTTTATTATATCAAAAACTATTTTAAATAGCTACCTTGTACCTTATATTTACGACCCCTCAGAATGCAGCACACAGATTCAGCGTCCTAAAACGTAAATTACTTGCTTTATTTTTCCCTTGATGCTCGTGAATGAGGGGCCTTAACACATTAATAGGAACCTGTTACTGTTCTCCGCCCCCTGTTCAGCTTCTATCAGCTGTGGCGTGATGTTTTGTGGCCAGGCCTTCCTCAACCATCAAATTTTTTTTTCTATTCGAACCAAAGAGTTTGTCCACCAACTCTTTATAAGATATACGAGTATTTCGAGTATATAAAGGGTGCATAGTACATGTGAGTGTACGGTACATTTGAATTGGGCAGTATTTATAATATAATAATAATAATATTCCACAACTATCACACAACCAACGCCATCTAGTCCCAAGCTAAGCAGAGCTTGTGTTATGGGTACTAGACAACTGATAAACATACTTATATATTTCTAAATACATACCTACATATTATAAACACCCAGACACAGAACAAATGATCGTGCTCATCACACAAACATTTGTCCTGGATGGGAATCGAACCCACGACCTCCGGCATAGCAGTCAGGGTCACTAACCACTAGACCAAGAGGCCAGTCAAGTATTATTTTGTTAAAAAACCACCCTGATCTACGGTACTCACAAAAGCTTCAAATCAAAAACAAGTTTGTCTATCTTTTTCTGGCATAATGGAAATGAAGGAGGTAAATATTTAAACCATATTTAATTTTCAATCAAAATATATTCGAATAACGATGAATTTTGAGATTTTTATAATCTCTGAAAAAAGTTGTTCGGTATTTTACCTCGGCGTAGATTCCTTTTGGCTTTACTACACTATTTGAGATACATGGTTTTTTTTTTAATTCGTATTATTCGAATATCCATCTCTACTACCGGGAGGGCGACCAACAGTCCCAAGGTGTTGTCGGGTTTCTCGTTCACAAGTCCCTCGTAAACAATATAATAACCATCGACAGTGTGTCGAGCAGGGTGGTATACCTAATACTTAGAATATCCAAAAGATATTCGCTGAAGGTCATTCAGGTATACGCACCGACCTCGTCACACTCCGATGATGAAGTGGAGACTATGTATGAGGACGTAAGTAGGGCCATATATAGCTCCAAAACCCACTTCACTGTTGTTATGGGGGACTTTAACGCAAAGTTGGGCAAGAAAGGCGGTGATGACTTGAGAGTGGGGCAATTTGGATATGGGCAACGGAACCCTAGGGGACAGAGGCTGGCTGACTTTCTGGAGAAAGAGGAACTCTTTATGATGAACTCTTTCTTCCAGAAGCCGCCTCACAGGAAATGGACCTGGCTGAGTCCCGATGGTTTCACGAGAAACGAGATAGACTTCTTCATGACCGACAAGAAACGGATATTCAGTGATGTCTCTGTGATCAACAGGGTAAAAACCGGTAGCGATCACCGAATCGTAAGAGGCTCGCTGAATATCAATGTTAAACTTGAAAGGTCCAGCCTGATGAAGTCTACGCTCCGACCTACTCGGCCCCATATTCAAAACCCCGAAAGCTTTCAACTCGAGCTCTCTAATCGCTTTGCTTGCCTTGAGAACTTAGTGTCAGTGGACGAGATCAACGACGGGCTAGTGGAAACTGTCCGCACGGTAGGGTCTAAGTTTTTTAGACCCTGCCGTAAAGATAGACCTCAGAAATTGACCGAGCAAACCTTAAACCTCATGGCTGAACGACGTTTGCTACAGTTGCAGTCTTCCGATGACGCAAAGTCATATAGGCAGCTCAATAGACGTATATCTAAGTCCTTGCGACACGATCTGCGTCTCTTTAATACGAATCGTGTTAAAGAGACCATACAGCGAAACCAAGGCTCTAAAGTGTTCGCAAAGGACAAGTCTATTGGGCAAAGCCAGATGACAAAGCTGAAACGGGAGGATGGCAGCATAGCGTCGACCAAAGCAGAGGTTTTAGGCGAGATCGAGAGGTTCTATGGACAGTTATACACTTCGGTCGCAAAGCCCGTTGACAGCTTGGTAGGAGATCCAAGAGCCAAGCTGTCCCGACATTATACCGAAGATATCCCGGACATCAGTCTGTACGAGATTAGGATGGCCCTGAAGCAGCTTAAGAACAACAAGGCGCCGGGCGAGGACGGAATCACTTCAGAGCTTCTGAGAGCGGGTGGAACACCGGTACTTAAAGTCCTCCAGAAGCTCTTTAATGCCGTCCTCTTCGAGGGCAAAACGCCTGAAGCATGGAGTAGAGGTGAGGTGGTGCTGTTCTTCAAAAAAGGTGATAACAGCCTATTGAAGAACTACAGACCCATCACGCTTCTAAGCCATGTTTATAAGCTGTTTTCAAGGGTTATCACGAACCGTCTCGAACACAGACTTGATGACTTCCAGCCTCCCGGACAAGCCGGTTTCCGAAGAGGCTTTAGTACCATAGACCACATCCATACGCTGCGGCAAGTTATACAGAAGACCGAAGAGTATAACTTGCCATTATGCTTAGCGTTTGTGGACTATGAGAAAGCCTTCGATTCGGTGGAAACATGGGCGGTACTTGAGTCACTCCAGCGATGCCGTATTGACTATCGGTACATCGAGGTGTTGAAGTGCTTGTATAATAACGCCACCATGTCGGTCCGAGTACAGGAGCAGAGCACGAAGGCGATTCCATTGAGAAGAGGCGTGAGACAGGGCGACGTTATCTCCCCGAAACTGTTTACTGCCGCAATGGAAGACGCCTTCAAGCTCCTGGAATGGCAAGGACTTGGCATCAACATCAACGGCGAATACATCACTCACCTTCGGTTTGCCGACGACATCGTAGTCATGGCAAAGTCGATGGAGGAACTCAGCATGATGCTCGATGGCCTCGACCGAGTTTCACAACGGGTGGGCTTGAAAATGAACATGGACAAGACGAAAATTATGTCAAATGCCAATGTTGTGCCCACCCCAGTCTCTGTTGGAAACTCGGTACTCGAAGTTGTTGACTCATATATCTACTTAGGACAAGTAGTCCAGTTAGATAGGTCCAACTTCGAGAAAGAGGTCAACCGCCGAATCCAACTCGGTTGGGCAGCGTTCGGGAAACTACGCAATGTCTTTTCGTCCGACATACCTCAGTGCCTCAAGACGAAAGTTTTCAACCAATGTGTGTCACCAGTGATGAGTTACGGCACCGAAACGTGGTCTTTCACTATCGGCCTCATCTCAAAGCTCAAAGTCGCTCAACGAGCTATGGAGAGGGCTATGCTAGGTGTTTCTCTACGTGATCGAATCCGAAATGAGGAGATCCGTAGACGAACTAAAGTCACCGATATAGCCCACCGGATTAGCAAGCTGAAGTGGCAATGGGCAGGCCATATTGCTCGCAGAGCAGATGGCCGATGGGGTCGAAAAGTGCTAGAGTGGAGACCACGGACTAGCAAGCGCAGCGTAGGACGTCCACCAGCAAGGTGGACAGACGACCTTATAAAGGTCGCCGGAAGACGCTGGATGCAGGTCGCTTACAACCGGTATCTGTGGAGATCCAAAGGGGAGGCCTATGTTCAGCAGTGGACGTCCTATGGCTGAGATGATGATGATGATGATGATGAATATCCATCTAGTTATGTCACAAGACGATGAAAACGAGTGTGCAGCACGCCTAACATAGTATCGTTTACGAGGATACTGATGAAAACTTTTACTTAGACTTTTTTCTACTTTTACTTAAACTGCTGGTCAAACACCTTTCCCAAGGCTTTACAAGAGACCTTGTAAAGCCTTGAGACCTCTAACCAGAATCAGTTTATGCTAGTGATCTCAAACGTTTTTTTGATGTGTTTACTTTTAAGGGAGCAAAAATGTAAAGCTCATTAAATATTGCAACTTGTGCAAGCTTGACGCAACGTCAGTACCCTTAGCACGAGTTTTCACTCTTTTACTTTACAGCGTAAAAGTGGGAGGCCTATGTTCAGCAGTGGACGTCTTCGGGCTGATGATGATGATGATGATGACTTTACAGCGTCTTTCCAGTATTTACAGCGTATCTTGTATGGAAAAAAGGAACAGCGCCTCTGGTGTGAGAAGAAGGAACTAATTTATTCCTTGAAAATTGACAATTTGAAATTGTCAAATTTCCAGTTTACGTCTCAAATACTGAAAACTCGTGCTAAGTGTACAAATGATGTGCCACCAAAGACTTCATAGTAATCGGCCTTTATTAATTAATGTTTGTGTATTACGAACAAAATTTAAGGATTTAACCTTAAATTCTGTTCTTAATTAAGGAGAGCCTAAACCCATCTGCAACTGCTGTCTAAATTTATTGGAGAAATAAATATTAAGAATGGAAAATAAATCTGAACAATTAATAGTGCTCATTGCTCATAATATAAATGTATAACATATTATATGTATTTCTAAAACACAAAATTTCATTTTAGATAAATATTAAATTACATAATTATAATATAATATATCTACAATGAAATTTGTGTTTTTTAACTGAGATGACAATGAAAAAAATAATAAAAGCGTAAATTTTATAACATTAACAAATTGTTTATCTAAAGAATTTTAATATCTCCAATCTATCTTCATGACACTTAAAAATATAAATACAACTCAGTGCAAAAAACTGGGACCCAAGAATGAGAAACTCGCCCCACCTAATGATGTCATATAATAATGTGGCGCTAACAAGCTGTTCCCGGATGCCTGCTCGACGAGCACAGCCATTTTTAATTAAATTATTCACTCGGAATTCTAGTTTACTTTCACTGCAGGTTTTATGTAAAATATTCAAGTTGTTACGTTGTTGATGTAAATAAATTGAGCATAGCACAGTAGCCGTCCAGTTTTGATATTGTTCGCTCGAATGACAACAATAGACTTAATTACATACAGGGTGATTTTTTAGTCACCATCCAAATTTTAATATATTATTCTTTGGCGAAAATCATTGAATACGTGTTTTTTCTTTTTGTATCACTCAGTACAAAAATATAGAGATATCACGTCCCAATGTTATCAATAAAAAGTTGATGAATCTGGACACCGCGCTGTGATGTGTCGCTCAGGTGAAGTGGGGCGGGGTGGGGGGGTGAATGGGGTGTGCTCTGCCCGTTTCATGCGTCGGCAAGTGTATATTATTAACGTTTAGCTTAGTGACCACGTAGAGCGGATGAGAAAATGATTTAAAATGACAATTTGAAGTATCGATTTTTTTTCAAAAATGTGGTTAGTGATCGATACCTAATGCCTAGAAAAATTTTGGACGGTGCTAAAAAAGTCACCCTGTATATCTGCAGGGAATGGATACATCATCATCTGCCTATAAATGTTCCCACTGCTGGGATACAGGTCTTCTCTCAGTGACAGGGACTAGGCCATCATCCACCACGTGGGCCCAGTGCATGTTGGTAGATGTCACATGTATTCGAATTTTTGGTTCTAGGACATGCCGGTTTCCTCACGATGTTTTCCTTCACCCCGTTTTGAGAGCAGTGGTGATCAAATAATTTACACAAAGTTATACGCCTGGCTGGGTACGAACCACGACCTACATCTCGTAAATTGGGGCCAATACCACTGGGCCACCACTGCTATATCACTGGGCCATATGCATGGGTAAATAATGTGAACTGGAAAAAAAATATCTTAATTAAAATAGGCTTTTTCTGATATGAGGGCTTGAGGCGCTGCATGCTGAAATAAGGGCAAGAAACCTAGTTTGGTAGCAGATGCTAATCTAAATATTCAATGTTAATGTAATTCCATAGGAAACCTCCAATTCTGTTTTGATTTCCACGTAAAGCGCAAGCCTATAGCCACTAACCGAGAACTCCATACTTCGTGGCTGTTACTGAAGAATCCCTGATGGAAAACATATCCTCATCAACTTTAATTATGATCACTAAACCTATATTCAACACTTACCACGGAAATTTTATCTTTCATAATATATTCTGTCAAAGTTTAAAACTATTTTCAAACAGACAGGCGAAAGCGAATGCGATCCGAAGCGTTTTTATTTGTAACGTATGGAATTGTTTGAATCCAGTCACATAAAAAGCGAAAGCGATCCGATAGTCTATGTGACTGGCTTCAAACAATTCCATACATTACAAAACAAAAACGCCTCGCTTCGTGTTCGGCACGCCTGTCTGTTTGACAATAGCTTAAAAATGTTAAATTTTAAAGCCCATAAAATTTACTTTACGTATTTTAGGGGCCAGTACGTTGTTTAATCTTAGAATTGCAGTCCTTGACTAATTCGGTCATCATAAAAGATATTTTCCCAAGATTAGAAATCAGAAACTTTTGCTCTTGCCAAAACAAAATCATTACTAGATGCAAATAAACCTATAGCTATCTTCCTTATACCCCTACAATTGCCCTATTCTCGTCTCTATCAACGCCAAAGACTGGAGTAATGAAAGCTCAGTGCGTGGTTAGCACAAAATAAATCCGGTTAGGTACCACTGGACCTCTCAATAAATTCTCGAGGCATCTAAATCGGCTACTATTCAGCTGATTGCCCAATAGGGCCTGAGGGAGATAACTATTTTAGTCGAATAAAATGGTGGTATTTTTCATTTCCTGAGATAGATTGCATGATATCTTTAAGTAGGATAAAGAAATAAAACATTCGTTTTATTCAGGACGCCAAACAGCTGATGTTCTTCATGGAATACTTTTAAATAGGACAAAAGTATTAAAAGTCAGGAATCGTCAACAGTAATTTTTATATACATTTTTTCCATCTTGATATAATTATCTATTTTTTCATTCCACTCTGGCTGGGTGGACTTTCATACTCGTACTGACTAGGTTACTCCAACTCCACGGTTTTCTTTAAATTGCTCTTTACGTTCCAGGTTCTTCGTTTACCCATTTTAGACAGTCCTTTCCGCTCCACCCAGTACAGGAAAACCCATTTGATGATTTTAAAACCTTAAACAAGTTATAGCAAGACACTTTCCTGTTGTGTTTTTACATTTGAAAATATTCATGTCTTTATTTACGTTTTTATTCTATCTCAATAAGGGCTGATCTTTCAGTAGTCAGATAACTTTTATCTGAGGAATAAAAATGGCGGTTTGACAGCTTATCTATGGAAAATATGTCAAACCCTTATTTTAATTCCTGAGATTAAAGTTATTTGACTATTGAAAAATCAGCCCTAAAAGAAATAGTCAATCAAAAGAGTTGAAGACAAATTAAAATTAAAACACAGATAAAGTTTACTTTAATTACACTTCATGGTTAGTTAGTTGTGGTGATGTATAGTAAGCTTCAGAGCAATATCACCCCCTATGTTAGTGATATCACCATCAATTAGGGTGAGTTTTCTCCGAAGCTGAGTACAAAAAATCTCCCTTCATTCACTTCTTTTAAGGCTCAACGTGACGCGGGCATGCGGGCGGCGAGTAATGGGCAACTCGCTGAACTGACATGAATCTGAAAACTCCTGTAAAAAAAGGATATCAAAATCCACCAGCACGAAACTAGCATAAAACCAGCAGGATCTCGATTTCACCAAGATTGGTTCTCGAACCACAAAACTTTTACGATCAACAAACATTTCAGAAGCCAAATAAACATAGAAAACCACAAACAAATCAAAACGGTGCTAACATCCTAACACAAACAGTTTTAAACCAAATGCAATCGAGAACCAATAGTTGACATACCACTAAGTCAATGTAAATATTGTAAGGAAAAGATCGCCCGTACGTGACCGGCTTCACATATGAGATTTACTTAATTTGTCGCAAGCAGCGGTTCGGGCAAACAGCTGGGCTTTGCTCAAGACGCTTTATAACCTCCACTGCTCAGGATTACTGCTCTTCCAGACTTTTCTTTTGAGCCACATTTTTAGTCTGTTGGTCTAAATCTTGTAGATGTATCGCTGGTTTTAAGATTGCTATTTGTTTTGGGGTTTGGAAGATTCCAGATGAGTTAGGACTCATATCAAAACTCAAGCACGACTAGTTCTCATTTGAATTCTATAAGAAATGTTTTGTAGTTTAATATGTAGATAAGTAGAATTCTACGTATTGTTGATCAAAAAATGAAGAATAAAGAAACATATTATAAAGTTTTAAGTGGCAGTGGCATTACTGTGTCTTTTTCAATAGGAAGTTAAAATAACGGCTATGATAACAAAAATTAAGCACAAGGAAACTTTTAATTAAAACAAATATTTTCCAACTTCTGAAAACAATTACATATTGATGCTTAAAAAGACCTCCACCCAAAACTAAATGATACTTAGTTTTCTCATTCATCTTTCAATATACTGAACATTTCTAAGAGTCCCTGACCCTCAGGACATCCGGAGTAGATAGAGGCACAGTTGAACATCTGCCGACCAGCTATGGCAGCATCGTTGTATGCTCCCATCAGGTCTTCCCAATCTTCATCCTTTTCATCAAACGGTGTTCTTCCATAGTCGGGCCTGAAAAAAGCATTTTTTTTACAAAATGTGAGAAATACTTATGATTGATAATACTTCGGCTGAATCTTGTTATCTGGATTAGACTGTAGGATATACAGGGGCCTTACGCCAAGCTCTTAACGCGATCCAGTTCATGACCTGAACTGAACTGTTCTTCTAATTCGTACCCTGACAACAGCTTAACGTACAATCTAGTAGGTCATGCCATCTGACAGCGATTGTGCCAAACTGAATCGCATGTTTTGGTTTCATTCACTCAATTTTGTACTGGTTTAGTACATTGATGTCATAAAGCAGCTCAACTGAAACGCTCAAACTGTCACTGTTACTATTTCTCTCATATTAACTGAAACGTTTGTTGGATTCTTGACGAATATAAGGTTATTTGGAGCTGTTTTAGTGAATTTCTATCAAAACCAAAGTAAAGTGTACTTTAATCTTGCTGTGACAGTCTGAAATACATAACATAGGTGCCTTTTTTACCGCATGTGTTTTTCTCTAACAGATGTGTGATGATCTACTGTTGTTTGAGTTTTTGGAGGAAGATTCTGCCTCACACTACGCACAAAAACTTAAGAGGCTTCAGATACGCGGCCGTTGGACCCTTTCATTAGGCGCTACAGGCTATCCAAAGTATCCGTAGTGCTCAATTTGTGCTCAGAGTTGAGCCCGCTGATCAAGGAGCCTGTCAAGCCAACGGATTTAACCGTATAGAGAACAAGGTAGATAAATAACTTCTTGTCTCTTTCGTATAATTTATTCATAAACCTAATTAACCTATGTATGTCTTTGTTTGTTTGTGAGAAAAGATTTGAGAAACTGCATACCTAAGTCTATCCAATTTTTACAACTACATTAATGTGTACTATTAGGGTGTACAATCATTGTTGTAATTTGTTCAAGGTTTCGATTGTACTGGCATTCTATGCCACAGGATCTTATCAAAGACTAGTTGGAGACGTAGCTGGTCATTCAGTGGCACAACAAACGGTGTCATCAGTATTGCATGAAATAAACAATGGTTTAAATTCTCCTCAAATGAGAAATAAATACATTGTTTTCCCAAGCACATTGGAGGAGAGGAATACCATAGGAAGAGAGTAAGCAAAGCAATATTTTTTAGGTTTATATTGTTCAGCACGAAGAATAATAAAGTAAAACCTAAAGATGCTTCCACTTCCACCAGTTGACGCTACTACTTTCCGCAGTACACGGGTATCGTCCCTCTGCATTCAGGCCTGTGCCTGGAATCTTGTAGGCAGCGGGGTGGCGGTGGCGGCGGCGTGGTAACAGCAGGATCTTATGCGTAAAATCAAAATGGACCGGCCCTCGAAAACAGTGGCGCGGCCAGCAGCGGGGCGGGAGCGGGCAGCGAGCAGTGTACTTATGTCAAACGGTGACCGCCCGCTCGTTCTTTTGCCCACAAAAAATCGAGCGTTAGGGTGCTTCTACACGGCGCATGCAAGTGCCTCAACATGCTCAAGCTACATGCGCCGTGTACACGCACCCCGCGGGTAGCTTTATCAAGTAGCTTGCACATGTTACTCGCGCGGGTAAACCGCAAACCCCCACCATTACTTGCGCGAGTTGGCAGGTTGGTGCTTATACACGGCGCATGGCCGTGTATAAGCACCCCGCGGGTAGCTTGATCAAGTAGCTTGCGCATGTTACTCGCGGGGGTAACCCGCATCTTTACTTGCGCGGGTTACATGCGCCGTGTACAAGCACCCTTAGGAATAAATTTGAATGAAAAAGATGTTGCCGCCGTTAGTCAGACAATTCGTTCGCGAATAAAAACCAATATCTTGATGACACAATCACAACGCTAGGTACGCGGCTATTCGCTGGGTGCGAAGTACTAGGTGGGGGCAGTACTATTCGATTGCAGCGTTCATTGTGGCGAATAGGAGAAGTGCCGACAGCTTTGTCTCAGAGTACATTCAGCTCTGTCAACTTTACATAATTATTTTTTATAATCGCATTATGCCGCCCGCCGTCGTGCACGGTGCCAATAGTCACGGGCGATCTGCCCGCTAGTTTCGAGAACGGGCCTGCGATGCCTGCCCTGCTCCCGCGCCGCCACCGCCCGGCTGCCCACAAGATTCAAGGCAGAGGATTCTTGGGAATGATTCATGATGAAATATAAATAATTGTTAAATAAAAGTTTCCTTTTCAATTACATTATTTAATAAAATAAAATCAAATACATATTGTTGTTGTATACAAATTGTTACCCTAATTGTTGTTTGTAAATTGTTGTTGGCTACACCTAGGGCGACTTTCACCAAAAGTTAAACATGTTTAAAATTTTATTTAGTGTAAAAATTCCATACAATTTTGACATTAAATAAAATTTTAAACATGTTTAACTTTTGGTGAAAGTCGCCCCTAGTATAGGTGCTGTGTCAACAATTTGTTCTTAAACTAAAAAATATAATTTTACATTCGGGCTTAATTTTCAGTGCCAGAACTGACAGATGAAGAGGTTCACCAAGAAGCTCAAATGCAACATGACTATGTTGATGTTGTGCATAGCAGCCAAGAGCTAGACGTGTTCATCGGCTGTGGGCAATCCGGGAAGCCTGAAAAACAAAGTTATTATAATGTAATAAGCTATTGTTTCATTTTGTATATATTGTAGACGTTGAGGGTTGGGTTTTAAATAAAACCAGAGATTCATCAAAACAGTGATAATATTAATTAAAAAAATACCTATCAACTCTTTTTTTATTGCGGTTAAATCATCAAATGAGTGCTCCCCACCCAGGCCAGAGCGAGAGGGACTGTCACATCTGTACTGACAAAAATCCACGGTGTTCTTCAATAGCCCTTTACGTTCCAGGGTCACGGTAATTCGGTAAATCCCGTGACCCCGGCAGGCCTTCTAAAGGAGGCCCCGTAATTATGCTGACACTCTTTGAGGCGCGCGTGGAACAAAACGCGCCTATGGACCATGCCCGTGTCGGGTATGGTCCATGTTCGGACAGAGAGTCGCTCATTACTCACCGCCCGATCCTACGGTGGCCGAAGATCGTCTTGCGACATCTGTCGTCGTGGGCGTCTACCACTGCGTCTGGGCTGTGCGGTGGACGCTGTCCTATTTTAAAATAGAAACTTATTTTCTTACCTATTATTTAAAATGCCTTTTATTTCTCCGAGTTCGAGGAATACATTTTCTAAAATTGTGTTTTCGGTCTTCAATCCTAAGTCTTTCTCTAGACATGTTAACCATTGTCTGCCTTGCTGTGGCTGAAGACACGGGTACAACTCGGCGCTGAGTAGACGAGGCGTGTGGCGCCGCTGCTGTGGCTGATGGAGGGGCTGGGGTCTGCGCTAGCGGAGGGGGCGGGGTAGCTGCATGTGCGTGCGCTGGCGACTTTAGATTTAAGCTTGCACTTATAGTCATTCCAGTACTGAAAAGATGGCGCATGTTAGTACCTGAATGTATTTAACAATATTGTGAAGCAATTTCAGTAACATAAAACATAATATGAAATTCATTTACCTTACACCAACCCTTCCAATCTTTCTCTCCACCATCACCGTGAGAATTAAGCTGT
Organism: Agrotis segetum; assembly: GCA_036375495.1. Classification (NCBI taxonomy): domain Eukaryota; kingdom Metazoa; phylum Arthropoda; class Insecta; order Lepidoptera; family Noctuidae; genus Agrotis; species Agrotis segetum. The sequence continues at coordinate 3,607,310 of JAQSVV010000175.1, read as the reverse complement.
CTGCTTCTATTATCCACATCTTTTTTGCATGCTCTCCAGCTTGGGATGTTTTATTGAAGCCTGTTGCGAGAGCTTGATTGTCGTTTATAAACTCCCACAACGTCTCCAGCTGATTGAATGTTACTCTCCTTCTTCGACTAGAATGCAACAGAAAATAACTTAAATTTCTTATCACAAAGACAGCTTCTTGAAGAAAAGCACTTTCGAACTAAAATCTAGTTCGAAAGTGCTTTTCCTCAAGAAGCTGTCTTTCTAATAAATCATTAGGTTCTCGAAGGAATTATTTAGTTTCAGTAAATAAACAAAACAATGTTTAATACTTACGACATTTTTTGAATTATGGTATATAAAGTGTTATTTGAAATCAAAACCCACTTCACTTAAATTTTCCACTGAAATCACAACCACAATCACAACTCCACAGATTACATAAAGAATAACTAGACAAACTGACACTAGGGTATTAAACCCTTTTTCAAAAAGTGTCTCATTTGAATTAAACTGGATAATAAAGTACTAAAAAATTACAAAAAAAATCTTAAATCCGTTAGTGCCCTTAAAAATATACCTATATTTTATTATTTTGATTATCATATTTCACGCTTAAGTTGACGCAAATGCTTTGAAGCCATTTTGATAACGTCAGAATCAGTTTATGTGGTATTCGATTATCCAATATGCAATGACGGGGGTGCTAAGACAGGAAACCTTCACGTGCGCCCGGGGACTGGAGTTCCCTCTCGGATACGTCGGGGGGAAGACCAGTTTTTCGGGCCGGTGCACCCCGGGATGCGGGCAAAACTCTTCCTTAGGGTGCTCCCACATCTAACGACGCGGATTCGGATTTTTCCCTCGCCCTTTCTCTTTCTGTCGCTTAGAACTGCCATTTGCTAAACCGAGACAAAATGCGATCGCATGCGACGGAATCTTCAAGGCGGCCGCATGCTATCGCATTGTCTCGCTCTAGCAAATGGCATTTCTAAGCGACAGAAAGAGAAAGGGCGACGGAAAAACCCGAAACCCCGTCGTTAGATGTGGGAGCACCCTTAGGCACTGTGTGCCTACGGGGTCTTCGCCCGTATGCGAATAGCTGTCGTGTGGACGCTCCAACGCGTGTCCCTTTGATCAGCAGAGGGCACAGCGGGGGAGCGGGCTTGCGGACGGTGAGTGATGGGTAGCTCGCCGTCCGACGAGGGACCAAGCCCGGGTCGGTGGCGCGTCGTGTTTCGCGCCAAATGCCTGCTTGGGTCGCGGGTTTTTTCTTAACCCAGGATACCGTGGCCCCAGAACGTAAAGGGCATCCGAAGGAACACGAGTGGATTTTAGTCAGTAAGAGTCTGTCAGTACCTTCCGCCCCACCTACCATAGTCTTTCGAACTTACCGCCTTGTCTTCCGTCAACAATGACGCAACATCATCATGGAGGCTACCGTTTTTTTTCTGGAATGGCTTCGAGGTCTTTGTGTCAAAGCTACCGTTTCATTTAGTAAATGCGCAAATAAAAAAAATGAAAACTTTGAAATTTAATTCAAAATAAAATACCTTATTTTTTCCCGTTTTTTTCTACTCTAGCAAAATCCTAAATGTAAGGTTTTATTATTGCACGTAGTTTTTTTTTTTGTATTTAATAGCAAAAGGTAAATAAATAATTATGTACTGTGGCAACTAATTAAAAACGATTAAAAAGGAAGACATCTCAGTTTGAGTTCCTATACTGCATCGCTGAAAGTCGTACCCTGACGTCCAATACGCTCAGCGATATTTCGATTGTTATAAGTGAATGAAAGATCGCAATTTTGAGCTGAAACGTTGTTAGTGAGAAAGAGACAACGTTATTTTTAAATAGCGTTGTCTCTTTTTCACCAAAAACGTTTCAAAACGACTTTGACAAACTTTGTTTCTTTGGATAGACTAGGTAATGCCTAATGAATTCGGCATCATCGTTATTGAAGGGGTCCAACTGACCGCGAAACTGGAGCCTCTTACGTTCAAAAACTCAATAAAATAAATCATTAGACTATTACAGAAAACCAAATGTGGTTGAAAAAATTTATGTAGGATAGGTATTATAACTTTAAAAGAAAGATTAAAGGACACTCACGTCGGTTTTTGCAAAAAATCCTCTAAAAACTTGCTATTCATCAATAACGTTTCAGTTTATCTTAAGAAATAGTAACTTTTATTGGATTGCTTATTTTGACAACTTGAGCGTTTCAGTTGAGCTGCTTTATGACATCAAGGTACCAAAGCGGTACAAAATTGAATGAATGAAACCAAAACTTGCGACTCAGTTTGGCACAATTGCTGTCAGATGGCATGGCCAATTAGATATTAGCGTCGAAAGAGACAATGCTATTATTAAATAGCGTTGTCTCTTTTTCCCCGAAAACGTTTCAGCTTATTGGACGTCAGGGTACGAGTTTTAGCGATGCAGTTTATGAACTCAAACTGAAATGTCTTGCTTTTTAATCGTTTTTAATTAGTTCAGGGTAGGCCTGCAGCTCTTGGGAGGTGATACGTCGCTGTTGACTATAGTTTTTAGAGCGCGAAAATGAAAATGTAAAAGACAAGCTTCCGTCCTGTCCGTTCGGTACTTCTACTGAGGGACTTAACAGAAGCACCAAACTTCAGCAAAGGATCGACAACAGCATCTTTCAGCCCCCATAAACAGTTCTAGAGATGTTCCACTCCTACTCCTACTTCTTCTTCTACTCTTTACCCCTAATTCTTGTACGCACACGGGTAGTATTGTGTTTGTTTGTTTTACAAATACATGTCATTTTCTAACTTACGTTAGCAATATGTGTATTATCTCTCCCACTAGACCATTATCTTCTACCGGATACTGCGCAGCTTCACAAATTGCTCGATAAACGCACTCCTCACCATTTACTCCTTTCCTGAAAATGATTACAGTAACACTTTTATGAACAACGTCAGCAAAATCAACCGCACTATAAGCCCTTCAGTTTTAGTCGCGGCTGCAGTCTTCCCATAAGATTCTGCAGAGTTTTAACATTTCGAAAATATATTTACTAATTTTTTAGACCTATTTATCCAGTTATCAAGTTTAAAATTAAATAATTAATGCGATAATAAACGGTATTTCTTGTTAGTGTTAAACCGTCGTAGTAAGGCGGTGTCCTGCGTGAGCGACAAATGCGACGCGACGCGATGCGATTCAAACAAATTCAACTACTTTTGTAATATTATTTTATAATTTACTTCGTGTCGCGTCGCGTCTCGTCGCATTCGTCGCTCACGCAAGACACCACGTAACTCTCCAGGTTGTAAGCCATCTAAAAGCAAATGACTTTTTCTCCTATTTTTTTACAAACACTATCCTGGTAATATAGTTTAATATTAATAAAAATAATATTATGGAAGTGAAAGGAATGGGGGGAGTCCTTTGCTCAGGAGTGGGACAGAGTAGTCTTGAAAAAAAAAATAATGTGCTCCAAAATCAGATATTTTCTTGAATGTTTGAAAATTAAATTTATATCATCCTAGTTCTCATCCTGACAATAACGGATAGGAAAATACACTCACGAATTCAACATATCAGCTACAGAAGTATAGAAAGTAAGTCTTTCATCCCTCCTGGCTGCCCATTCAGCCTCCCTCTGTTCTCTAGAGACGGTCTTGATGAAGTAGTACTGCGACACCTGGGTGTTGTTTGATAATTGGGCGTACTGGTACTGGAAGTTGGCTGAGAAGGCTACGTTCACGTAGTCTTCAGAGTGGATAGGTGATGAGAAGCCTAAGACGAGCTGCGGAGGAAAAGGTGGAGATATAATGATTTATCAAATACTTGATGTCATGACGGTGTACTGCTTAAAATTTCTATGCCACTATATTATCTTTCTAATTAAGAGGATCGTCTACCGAGCGCTCGTCCATACTAAAAGAGAAAACGTTTTCCTGCCCCTAAATGTTATCCTATCTCAATGATTTTTAAGAATGCTTCTGACACAGTAAAAAACTAGGTTTATAGGTGTATTTTTTTTAATTTATAGTAAATTAAAAAAGGAATAAAAACATTAGTAAAATAAAAAAGCAAAGCCTACAAACCTAGAATATAATTATGCTGAAACGATTGACGCCAGAATCTAAGAGATTGGTCGTGATTTAGTATGTGAAAAACGTTTTCTCCCGAGAGACATTTTCATATAAAAAAATACTTACAGTCAGTCGCGGAGCGCTCGGTAGACGATTGTCTTAAGAAGATTACTAAGACTTGTTCTCCTTCGTCGATGACTTAGCTCAAAAGTTGGCATGTCCAATTCGGCCCCTGTTGGCCTCTGTCTCCAATTTTGTGGATAGAGGAGCGGCGGAGGATTTTATGCATAAAATACTGCCCTCAGAAACAGTGACGCAGCAATGGAGTAGGTCTGCGTTGCGTGAGGATACTGTAGTGCTCTGCCCATGAAGGGCATACCTCCACCGGATGCTCCATCGTGTCTTTTGGGCGATGGGCTTGCAGTGTTGATGCCCTATCCGATACAGGAACCTCCTGAAGTAACCATGTCCGTTAAGGACCTCCATCAGGTGAAACTTGAAGACACCATAGTGCCTCTTCAGCGACTTCTCAAAGAGAGATGTTAATGCCGAGATTGTGGCGTGGCCGAAGTAGCATGTCCGTATTTCGTCCATATATATCGGGTGAACTATGAATGGACTGAAGGTTTACCATAGATCGGTTCACATTTGTAGGTGTCGAGATAAGGTTTAATATGTTAATACTATCACTGGATTTGGCCCTCACGCATAAGACTTATAAAAACAATAATTGGAATGTTTAACAAACAATTTGTTTTTCGTGCAAACACGCCTGCTGGTAATCATAATTATTTAATGTCTTACCTTATAAGTTCCTCCCTGAGGGTATACAAGTGGGACACTGTTGATCTGTCGCTTCATCACCATCGCTTTGTGTTCTTTTTCATCATCGGCGGCTACGATTACTGCGATCGCCAGCAGTGCCGGAATGATCCAGCTGAAACTAGATTTTGAAAATAGTAGAACCCAAACTCGAAATTCAGAATACAATAGTAGACACTGAAAAGCGTTAAAAAGGTACATTCATCATCATCAGCATATAATGTTCCTACTGCTGGGACACACGCCTCTTCTCTGTGAGAGGGACTGGGCCATAATCCACCCCGCGGGGTGGATTATGGTCCAGTGCGGGTTGGTAGATGTCACATGTCTCCGAATTCATGGTTCTAGGACATGCCAGTTTCCTCACGATGTTTTCCTTCACCGTTTTGAGAGCAGTAGTGACGAAATAAATTACACAAAGTAATGCGCCGGGCTGTGTTCGAACCCACGACCTACATACAACTCGTAAGTCGGGACCGATACCACTGGGCACCACTGCTCTAATACCACTGGGCCACCTCTGCTCTCGACCAAAAAGATACATTAACTTTAATTAAAATTAACATTGCTGATTTCCAAAAACATATATTTTCAATACCTACATTAATTACGTTTGGGGCAAGTTTAAAAAATAAATTGCTTTACAAAATAACCTCTTCTATGAAAAAAATCTTAACATAAAGAACTTAGATGTCTTACCCCATTTTTCCGGATTAGCTTTTAAGCGTCAACCAACCAATGATGGGAGCAGGTAGGAGTTACATTTTCAACGTGTGTCTGCTTCGCGTACCAGCGCTTGTTGATGAAAAAAATGTCAATGCACCCGGTTCGTTTGTAGCCGGTATTATAAGGCTGTGTGCATACTGCGAAATAGATCCGGGAAATTCCGGATTCTGGTTATCAGAATTATCGATTCTTTTTAGAAGTGTAACATTTAAGTCTCTCTTTCCTACACTCTGTGTGAGTGATTTCGTGAAATGGAATGGAAATGTGTTACAGGTATATAGGGAAGCATCTCGGGTAGGTCTTTGGATGGGTGACCGAAGTAAAGCAACGCTAACCAATACATTTTCACAACAAACATGTTACCGGTATATTTCTTTGTAACAAGCACCCTGCAGCTTATTGCCTTATATCTGTATTCTGTTTGCGGACTTGTTGGGCGGATCTCAGATACGTAGTCGGTCCAGTACGGTCCAGTAGGTTTCGTGGAACCCGTTTAGACTGGTGGTCAAGCTCGCCTGCCGATCATGATGACGATGACATGGTATTTTTATTAATTCTTACTCAGACATAGATCTTTGACTGTACAATTGATGCCATAGCTGTGCAACTGTCTATAGAGTTTGATTCCCACACGGACAAAATCAAGACAATCAAATCATATTCCCACCCAGGACAAATGTTTGTGTGATGAGCATGATCATTTGTTCTGTGTCTGGGTGTAATTTATCTATAATATGTATGTATTTAGAAAATCTAACTATGTTTATCAGTTGTCTAGTACCCATAACACAAGCTCTGCTTAGTTTGGACTAGATGGCGTTGTTTGATGGTTGTGGAATATTATATTTATTTCTTCATTTCAAAAAACGTGTATGTTTGTAAACCCACCCACGATACAAGAGATATTTCATTTTTTAAAAATACACCTTGATGTACACAGCCTTAGTTATAAATCTGTAAGTCACATGACTCCGCCCACCGGTACTAATATGTATATCCAACAACAATCGGTCACAAGACAATACCTTAAAATTGACGTATTACGTGTCTTACTTGGTATGGCTTGAAATCCGGATTTACCTAGTTTTATATCTAAAAAACACTGCGAGGAATATTTTCTTGTGTTTCTTTTTTTGTTTTGTAATAAAATGCATGCTCTTCACTATGTCCGGGTTCATAAATTTTAAGCAGGCATTTTTTTACCAAACTTAAAGTTTTGTAGCTTAAAACTATCAAATCTCGAAATTGATTATTTTTGGGTTGACTGCTAAAAAAAAGTAAAAAAAATGCAAAGTAGGTGTTTTTTTTTTCATTTAGAATGGGATCTTAAAAAATTAACACGTGAAGAAAAAAGTAGTAGTAAGTTCTTCTCGAATTATCCATCAATTTTCTTCACAGATCGAAATCGTAAATTTTTGAACTTCATTGTGTTTAGTGCCCCACTCCACTTCGATCGTCGCAGACGCACAATGCTTACTTCAGCTAATATTTTGACGTTTACAGTAATAAACTCGCTATGTATTGTCATAAATGCTAAAGAACTCGGAACTAGTGAGATTGTGTATAGAGAGAAAAGACAGCTGCAATTACTATATCTTAACAATTCAGTTTTACAGGTATGTTAAATTTTGTTCATGCTTAAAATTCTTGCATGCAATTGACGCATTAATTAACTCTTGCTGATCCCGTTTACTGCTAGACTGTTGATATTAAGATTAGAAACACTTATATTTTGTTTAAATAAATAAGCTACTAAGGGCGACTTTTACCAAAAGTTAAACATGTTTAAAATTGTATTTAAGCACAAAAGTCAATAGAATTTTGTGCGTAAATAAAATTTTAAACATGTTTAATCGTTGGTGAAAGTCGCCCTAAATCGTGTTGTAAACTAATCATATTTAGGTACTTAGGTATTTCATGCGGGGGCCACACTAACGGGAACTACCGTTGCATATCGCATTTATGAACTTCCACTATCTTATTGGAAAATGTGGGTTTATTAAAAACCTAGGTTGATATCTCACAAAACTACAGTTCAAACAAAACGTTATTATAAATCGTGGTTTTGCGACGAACTATTAAATAAACCATGTTCTAAGGCCGGGACTCCAGCAAAAAGAACGAGAAGAGACATGTTTTAATAACCAATCATCCACACCGTTTAGCTTCTGTGGAAATCTGATTGATTATAATTATTGAAACACATCTCCTCTCGTCTCCGCTTTGGTGGAGTCCTAGCCTTACAGTAGTAGTTGTCTTAGGTGTGTCAAAGTTACTTTTCGCAGCTTTTTCGTTCTGTATTATAATTATTTATTTTAATAATAATAAAATTGGACAGGGCAATTTTTTTTTAAATTTTTCTATGTTCTGTTAATAACACATTTAAAAAATATATATGAAGATTCATTGACTGGCCTTGGATTCCGAGGTTTTACTATTTTCACGCCTTACGGCACTCCACTACTTCACCCATATTCATTATTCCAAACTAACTGACTGAATATAAGTAATCCGTTGTTTTCTCATTCATCTTTCAATATACTGAACATTTCCATGATCCCCTGACCCTCAGGGCATCCGGAGTAGATAGAGGCACAGTTGAACATCTGCCGACCAGCTATGGCGGCATCGTTGTATGCTCCCATCAGGTCTTCCCAATCTTCATCTTTTTCGTCAAAAGGCGTCCTTCCGTAATCAGGCCTGAAATGTACAAAATAATTAGTGAAATAGTTTCAAGATATTAGCAAAAAGTCGACAAAAAAATGGCCGTCTTTCAGAAGAGGTTTGTTTCCGACCCCAAATATTAACTTTACTGATAAGTGATAAATGATATTTATTTTCCAAATAGGTTTTCACAAACACTTTTACAAGTCAAAACACGTTTTTTATAGCTAGATGAAGCCGGTGTTTCGTACCTGACTACTCTGAGAAGAAACATCCGAAACAAACTCAGAGGTCATCGTCTAGACATTAAATTGGTTAGTTAAGTCATGCGAGGATCCTGAAGTAGGTTTGTGTCCGAGATGGTCTTTTGAAGAAGGAGCCATACAAATTTGAGTAGACCTATCCAGTCAGTGCAAGCATTTGTCAGTTATCGTGACAAAAAACAAGCTAAGGTAGCTTGTTCAATTTTATTATATTTTTTTCGTTAAGTTTGTGCTGACCGAAACCGGTAACTTTATAGAGTAAGATTTGTTTTCCTAAAAAGTTAACCCGGTAGCCTACCAAGACGTGTTTTGATGAGAGTAAGTGTCCAGTGTGGGAGAGAGACAGAGCTATACATAACAAGTCTTCTAGAACCACCTCGTTCCCACACTGGTATAACTCTCGCTAAAAGACGTCTTGGTAGGCTAGAACATATTCAAAACTCCCCAAATGCCTAGACGATAAAACCCCTTCTACACGATCCAACTCGACCGCCCGACAGAGGTTACCTTGGTCCAGTTGGTGTGAAAATCTACCGTGTAGACGTTGGTTGGCCGACCAGATATGGGCAGAGTCAAACGACCTTTGGATGACCTTGGTCGGGAGCTTGGAGACTTACGTTAACAATACATGTATTATCTCTCCCACTAGTCCATTATTATGTTCTACCGGATACTGCGCAGCTTCACAAATTGCTCGATAAACGCACTCCTCACCATTTACGCCTTTTCTGAAAAATATTTTACATTAACACGTAACACATTACAAAGTCACACCTTGATTGTATTTTACTCAAATCGTCTTGCTTTTAAGTTTGCTGGTTTTGAGTGTTAACTTCACAACAAACGTTCGCCCGCGCGGTTGGGCGCTGCTGGAAAAGCAAACTTATTGGAGATTTGACAGCTTTCACGTCCGCGCAATTAAACGGTGTAAGTTTAAGTATCACGAATTTTTTACATAAATTCTACTCAAGATCCACTCGTCCGCGTGGACTAGCGGTGCATAGCTGCACAATTCTAAATTCGAATAAATAATAGTTACACTCACGAATTCAACATGTCAGCGACAGAAGTATAGAAAGTAAGTCTTTCATCCCTCCTGGCTGCCCATTCCGCCTCCCTCTGTTCTCTAGACACGGTCTTGATGAAGTAGTATCGCGACACCTGGGTATTGTTTATTAACTGCACGTATTGATACTGGAAGTTGACTGCAAAGGCTAAGTTGATGTAGTCCTCAGCGTGGATGGGTGATGAGAAGCCAACGATGAGCTGGGGAGATGATCGTGAATCATAAGTTATCCGTCATACCACAAAAAGTTAACAGCCTTACTACAAGAACTTAAACATCTGTTAAACACTTGTCTAAAAAAAGTGTGACTGCATAACGGACCTTATTTCAACGTATTAATCTATCATTTTTTTAGACAAGTGTTCCATAGACGTTTAAAATGTTTTGTGATGCCACGGTAAAAATCTGTTAAACACTTGTCTAAAAAAATTGTATCTGCAAACTGGAGTGTCACAAGTGTTCAACAGATGTTTAACTGTATACGTTTTTCGAATGTTTAGATGATATGATAGATGATAAATGGAAAATTGCCAACCATTATTTTTAATTCATTTCAGTCAGTGAAACAGGCATAAGTTGACTTTTAAACACAATGATTATTGAAATGTATGTGAACAACACAATATACTACTCGTACTTTTAAATAATTTGATCAATTTCATACCTTATAAGTTCCTCCCTGAGGGTATACAAGTGGAACACTGTTGATCTGTCGCTTCATCACCATTGCCTTGTGTATTTCTTCATCATCCATGGCTACACTTGCTGCGATCATCACTAGAGCCGGAATAATCCAGCTGAAACTGGATTTTCTTCTGTTACTATAAAGACGTAGACAGAAAGTATTGACATAATTTTTGCTATAGATCCTTACTTCCTTAGGAAGATGGACAAAAAGAAACTTTAGTCTTAATGAATTCAGAATGTTTGTAAAAATCTTTTTCATTTAGATTAAACGTTTAATTTTGATTTTACTTACTTCAAATTATCTAAAATCTCAGGCGAAATGCCTGACATTTTAGATAATTTTTTTCTTCAAATTGTCTCTTCGTATTAACTATCGAAACGCTATAAAAGCTGAGCGTTAAAAAAAGAAAAAAAAAAGCGTTATATAACAAAAAATATCGCTTGAAAAGCTCTTCATAGTTTTAATTCGAAATAGATAATTATTATGGTTCAATTCGGAAAACTAACAATAATTTTCACCATGCACTCACATCACTTCAATAAAGGTGTTAAAATATCTTTACGACTCTAGTATCTTACCCCATTTTTCCGGATTAACTTTTAATCATCAATGAGGAAGCAGACAGCTGGTAGGGAGTTACATTTTCCACAAGAGACAACTTCACGTATAAGTGTCTTGTTGATGAAAAGGTGTCATTGCACTCAGTTTATCCGTAGCCGTAAGCCTTATAAGGCTGTGTGCATACTGCGAAGTGGATTATCCCGGATTGTGTTTTTTTTTAAATTTTGTATTAACCGCGTGCAAAACGACATATAGTAAATTATTATACGATTATTATAGTAAATTCCGAGTCGCAAAAGGACAAATTCTCAAAATGGCTAATTCTTGAAAAGCCTAACTTTCAAAATGGCAAATGATTAAAATGGATAATTTTGTGCAATTGAATGCATATTCTTATATGTGTATTATCCATGTGTAATTTACTTCTGACAGTCCCTCCCGCCCTGCCCGGGGTGGGAGAACTCATTTGATGATTTTACCACGATGTGTAATTTGCTTCCATGAAGTTAAGGCGGTACACAGGAAAAAATCCTAGTGTGAGGCAATGTTTAAAAAAAAGAAAATAGCGGTGGTAGGACGTTTGGTAGGAGCGTTTGGTTCAGTCCTTTACAATACTTAATGTATTCTGACGGTACGCTAGGGTTTCACTTACTAGGTTAGCTCCCTCGATCGGCATCAATTTTGCCTTTGAGCTAGAAAGCCAAGAGAAAACAGTTTAAAAAATAAAGTCATAAAATAAAAGTATATCTCTAACTCAACCACGATGCATATAAGCAGCCATGATGAACCTAGCCTTAGTTTTAAATCTGTTTAGTCACATGACTCCGCCCACCGGTACTAATATGTTTATCCAACAGCAAACGGTCACGAGACCACAACTTAAAATTGACGTATTACGTGTCCTACTTAGAATAGACTGCTATTCAGATTTACCTAGTTTCCCCCAAAAAAAAACTGGGTAAAATATTTTTTAGGGTTCCGTAGTCAACAAGGAACCCTTATAGTTTCGCCATGTCCGTCCGTCCGTCCGTCCGTCCGTCCGTCTGTCCGCAGTTTAGCTCAGAGACGCACAGTACTAGAGAGCTGTAATTTGGTGTAAATATACGGATTTGTTGTGCCGAAAAAGTGGTAAAATAAAATCTCGTAAAATATTTTTTTTTAGGGTACCTCCAGCACTTACACGTAAAGTGAGGATTTTTTTTTTCTCGCGTACCGCTTAGTGTGGGGTATCATTAAATAGGCCTTTAAAAAATAATGATAGTTTCCATTAACAATTTTTTGATAAAAAAATTCGTTTGTGAAATATTAAGCTTTAAAGTGCTAAATTTTGCTCGATTCGAGTGTCCCCCCCCTCTACATGCTAAACGGTTATGTTTGGGGGTGTGAAAAAATTCACAATAGTAGTACATATAACGAAGTTTAAAAGAAAATTATCATGACTAAGTAGGCTTTACAACTTTACGGGTAATAGTCGACCAACTTATAAAATGTACTTGATATCATATTTTCTTAAACAAAATGTATCGGAGACAACTGCAAATGTAAGTTTGTCAACTTTATTTTTACAGCTTTTGTAGGTATGTTTTTTGGGGATAGGTAGGTTTTTATCGTCAACTATTTTTAACTAAATTCAAAAAAAGGAGGAAGTTCTAAATTCGTTGTAATCTTTTTTCTTATGTATTTTACCCGATTTCTCAAAGACTCCTGGACCGATTTTGAAAATTCTTCTTTTTAAAATTAAATTCAGCGAATCAGTTTAGTTAGTTCGCATAAGTATTTTGATGGGCAACTACGGAACCCTACACTGTGCGTGGCCCGACACGCACTTGGCCGGTTTTTTTCTTTTGTAGATGGTCGCTTTTTTCGTATATCACCATGCACATAATGATGTTAATCTAAATATATTTAAGGTCTTTATTTATGACTTATCTCAAGAGAAGTTCGTGGCTAAATAATTAATGCCGTGCAGGCTGATCTTCCGCGTTAAGCCGCGCTTGCCATGGTTGGTCTGTGGATGGGTGAACGTTTGTTATAGCGAGTTTCCTCCGTACCTCAGAAATCACGTTAAGCCGTTGGTCCCGGCTGTCATTTGAAGATCTTTGACAGTCGTTAGTCTCAGTCAAAAGCTCGAAAGTCTGACAACCGTCTTACCATCTGCTATCGCAGTTACCCAGTTACTGGGTTGTGGAGGTCCGATAGGCAGTCACTCCATGTAAAATACTGATATTTAGCTGCATCTTGTTCGACTGGAAGCCGACCCTAATATAGTTGGGAAAAGGTTAGGCAGATGATATGGCTTATACCGATAGAAAAATAATGTTTAATCCATTTATTTCACAAATTAAACTATAATTTCAGCCCAGTGTTGTATAAAGAATAACATTGGTAAATGATAAATATACTTCCATTAATTTTACTGTTGAACTCATCGTATAATAATATTATAATTATTCTCTATAAGTAATCATAAATTATGAGAATCACTTTTAATAACATTCATTAAAAACTCAACAATATCAAACCTCACTTCTACATTCCTGTCTTATATTCCTTTTCGAAGACCGTCGCGTTCCGTAATTGTTAACGTTGAACTTCATTGTCTTTAGTGCCCCACTCCACAGTGATCGTCGCAGGCGCACAATGCTTACTTCAGCTTTTATTTTGACGTTTACAGTAATAAACTCGCTATGTTTTGTCATAAATGCTAAAGAACTCGGAACTAGTGAGATTGTGTATAGAGAGAAAAGACAGCTGCAATTATTGTATCTTAACAGTTCGGTTTTACAGGTACGTAAGGTATTTTTACTACTTTGAATATATATTGGGCATGATATATTAATAGTATAAACTATTTTTTTTTAATAGTAATCACCTTTCCTATCGCTTCAGTAGCATTGGTTTCGTAAACGAAAGTAGAACAGGATTGGTCAAATCAAAAAGCATTCAATCATAATTATGTACAATTTTATTTAATGCGCAGTGATCGTCTTCACCCCTTGCAGAGGACTGTTTTTGGATGGGTTAAAATACAAATATTTATTGGAACAGAAAACAATTTACAAAAAAGTATGTGTTCGTTAATAACCGCATTAGCAAGGAATACTGTGTCACGACGACAGCGTTCCAGACATTTGTATGTGTATATATACATGAAAAAACAAAAATTATAAAAACTTATAGAAGCTTAGAAGAAAATATAATATAAATATCTACTACAAAAGAAAAAACAAAAACATCTTTTTTAAATGTACTGAAAAGCGCATGCATGAAAATCAATCAGGTGAATCCTTATAATTCAACAGCATAATATAGTACCACAAAACACATGTTGGTACACCCAGTAGAATTATCGTCCATAGATTCCTCATTCATCTCTCAATATGCTGAACATTTCCATCAACTCCTGACCCTCAGGACATCCGGAGTAGATAGAGGCACAGTTGAACATCTGCCGACCAGCTATGGCGGCATCGTTGTATGCTCCCATCAGGTCTTCCCAGTCTTCATCTTTTTCATCAAACGGCGTCCTTCCATAGTCAGGTCTGAAATGTGCAAAATGAAGTTTCATAAGAATAGCAATACTGTGACTAAAGTCTTGAAATCTTTTGGGGGTGGGGGGGGGGCTGAAGTATCTTTCCCAGTTTAGGTGTAGTAAGAGAACCGCGATAATGGCTTTTAAATTGGATTTTAATTTATGTTTTTCCCATAATTTAATGTTAAAAATACTCGTAAAATTCGTACATATTATATTGCCGTTGATGATATGTCTAGGTTATAATAATAATGATATTTCGCAACTATCACACAACGCCATCTAAGCAGAGCTTATGTTATGGGTACTAGACAACTGATAAACATACTAATATTATTTCTAAATATACATACATATTATAGATTAATTACACCCACACACAGAACAAATGATCATGCTCATGACACAAACATTTGTCCGGAGTGGGAATCGAACACACGACCTCCGGTATAGCAGTCAGAGTCACTATCCACTAGTCCAACAGGCCAGTTTATTGGTAAAATAAAGAAAATTTAGGAAATTATTCAAAGATAACTAGATAAACTAAAGATAAACTAAAGATAAACTTATTGGAAATCTTAACTACCAGAAATGAGCCTTCACTTACGTTAGCAGTATGTGCAGTATCTCCCCAATCAGCCCTTCTTCTTCTACTGGATACTGGGCAGTTTCACAAATCGCTCGGTATACGCATTCTTCACCATTCATGCCCTTTCTGAAAATTATTACAGCAACACATTACATTTTGGATGACCAACATTGCTTCCAAGCCTGATTTTTAACAGAATAAGCAGTAAGAACATCAAATAAATTAACCACAAAATTAGTTTTCTAAAAAGTTATTAAGTTCGTTTACGCCTTGTGAACGAACGTCAAGAGGCGTAGACCAAGAGCGTAGTGCTGAGTAGCTTTTCTTTTTTAAAGAAAGAAAAATTCGCTTGTGAGCAGAACTTAAACCCACTACCATCCCATTCAGAACATCAGAAGCCCTATAAACCGGGCTACCGCCATTCTTAGCTGAAGCTTTGAATTTTCTGCTTGTTATTAACATTCTACGGTGACGTATTAAGAAGCCATCAAAAATCATCAAATGAGTACTCCCACCCACGGCAGGGCGGGAGGGACTGTGAGACTTGTACTGACTAAAATCCACGGTATCCTTCATTAGCCTTTTACGCTCCAGGGTCACGGTAACGAAATAAGTCCCGCGACCCCGGCAGGCTTTGGCCCTCTAGGGGGGGGGCCGTCATCTTGCTGACGCGTGGAACACAAGGCGCCGTAACTTTACAACGTAACAATCAAATCAGTGTTTCAAAGGTTTTATAATACATTGTAATAATGCACATAAAAATATTTAAATCAGCCATTTTATAATAATGATGCTACTCACGACTTCAACATATCAGCGATAGCAGTATAGAACACGAGCCTCTCATCCCTCCTGGCAAACTCTTCAGCTTCCCTCTGTTCCCGAGAAACGGTCTTGATGAAGTAATACTGTGACAGTTCGGAAACATTCGCTATCTGCGCATATTGCCACTGGAAATTCGCTGCGAAGGCCAGGCTTACGTAATCCTCAGATCGGATGGGCGTTGCTAGACCTAGGATGAACTGGGGAAAAGGAAGATAGAAGTTAGAAAGGTTTTCATGCATCATCTACAGCAGGGGTCGCCAAAAGGTGGACCGCGGTCCGCATCCGGATCGCAGACCCATTTTGTGTGGATCGCGAGAACACAGCAACTTGCTTTAAAGAGTACGATCGTATGATCGATTTCCAATAAAACTCAGTCTTAAAACACAATTATGCTACACGCTGTTGTCCATACACCCTGTTGTTAGATTTGCTTAACATTTTTTGATGACGATTTTTTGAACACGAACTCCGAGCGAAACTAATTGGTGACCCGGTGACCCCTGATCTTTAGAAATACGTGAGTCTCGCGTAGATTTGCAGGCACCAATCTGCGTACCTAATAGAAGCCCCATGTAATAGGGAGCGCGCGTGTTACGAGTACAATCCACTAGATACAAATCCAAAGTCTGTTACCCGGAAATTTCTGAAAACTAACATTTATGCCTGACCTCAGAATCAATGCTAGGACCTCATGATCACAGTCGCATCCATTTGTTCAGTCGATACATTTAAGACAACTGTACAAACTGCTGGGAATGGGGATCTATGTGCTTGTCTCTCCATATTCCTATGTCACAGCCTCACCCAGAGTATGCAACAAAGTCACCCTAACTGTCTGGCCTTCCTAAATATTCATTACTTTTGACAGAAATACTCATCAACACGTTTTAAAGTAATTCGTACCTTAAAAGTTCCCCCTTGAGGATATACAAGTGGAAGACTGTTGATCTGTCGCTTCATCACCATCGCTTTGTGTTCCTTTTCATCAAACGCGGCTACACGCACTGCGATCACCAACAGAGCCGGTATAATCCAGCTGAAACTGGTTATTTTCCTATTATTATCATGTCTTGCTAGAATATTGACCAAAATCTTTCAAATAAGATAAAAATTTTAGGAGACTCGTACCCCATTATTCCGGTTTTTTTTTATCGTGAACGGTATTCAGAAAGTGTACTTTCTAAGTTCCAGTTACATTTTCTAAGTGTGGCACCTTCGTATATCAGCGACTTGATGAAAAAGTGTCAATGCTCCTGGTTCGTCAGTAGCCAGTTTTATAAAACTGATTTCACACTGCGATGTAGATTAAGGTAATTCTGGATTATGGCGGTTGAAACTGGATCAGTAACCTTTTTTGTGATTAAGTAACTATTTTCGTTTTTCTTTGATCGGCTATATCTTTTGAAGTGAGTTGAGAGAAATTCACAAGAAAATAACATTTTTATGCTGTTTCTGTGGCCATGTGGTTTTGTTATAAATATGATTTTCGATCCCTAACAGTTTGACAACTAATAAGGTAGTCAGATGCACGGAATGTTCAAAAACAGTATTTCCAAAAGTAACAAGTTTTCCAAAAGTAGTGGTTACTCCAGATTCTAGAAAAAGGCGACACCAATTTGCATTATTGAGAAAAACTTAGGTAGGTATTGTTTTTTGTAATGATTTTCAATAGAACAACAAGTAAGAGTACACGAGTACTTTATTGTCCACTAAAAAAACAAAATTCTTGGTCGATATTGGACAATTATTCACACATTACTAGACTTCCTGATTAAATCATGAGGAACACACCTTTACCTTTAAATCTCGAAAACTGGCTCCGCCTACCTACACTAATATGTTTATCCAACAACAAACATTCAAGATACAATCACGGTAATAATATCTACAGTACTTGATCTTCATACAAACGGACGAAACGCGAGCTATACCTACGTGCCTCGATGTCGCGGCGCACTCGGGGCGCTGACAGTCACGGCCGTACCGTAGTGATGAACGGACGGTGTGTTGTTTTTTTAACAAAATCAGTTCATGGACATAATTTAATATGACGAGTAGGAAATATTGTGCTGTTTTTGGGTGTATGAATTCGTCAATAACGTGTCCATCATAAGTTTCTTTTTTTAAATACCTGGAAACTCTGAAAAGTACTGACTATAAAATAATTTTACATAAGTACTAGTAGCTGGTAGGTAGATACATAATGTGTGACTTTTAATGGATAAATATTTTCTATTATCTCACGAAAAAAAGGGTATTTGGATTAATAAATACAGTGAATAGAGTAAAGGAAAGTTACTGAGACGAGTGAAATAGGTAAGTTATAGGCAGTTCTGAATGAATCATGATACGGTAGGTACTTACGCTTGTGTTAAAATCCTTCCTATTCAATATACACACCTTTACCTTTAAATCTCGAAAGTATTTTATTTGTTTACTGATATAAGAAAAGTATATTTACAATCACAAAACTAAATAGATACAGAAAGTAGGCAATTGTATTTAAAATGCTGGAGACAGGCGTCGGATCGAACAGCCCTAGCGCATGTTTACGTACCGCGCGGCTGTAGGTATTTATTTCTATCATGCGGCCGAGTTCCACTACTGTAGATATTTATACTGTGATACAATTCTTTCAAATTGATTTATTACGTATGCTACTCGGATAGACTTGCTATTCGGATTGATTAAGTTTTCATAAGGCACATTTAAGCAAAGGATTTAAGCTCTCTCAAAACGAACACAGCTTTACGAGATGTATATTTTGGTTTTTCATCCACTTTTTAAATACCAGTGCTAAAGTATTGGAAATGAAATCTTCGGTGAAAATTCACTTAAAATAAATAATATGGAATTTAGTAGATCAATTAATTTGAAAATTAACTTTAAGTATGGCATCATTTCACAACCTAAATCTGCCTGAACAAAATGAAGCACACCATTATTTTTAAATATCGGTAAAAAACTAACATAACTCAGAACCTTCCTTTCTGAAGTCGGCTAAAAAGATTAACGTTATCTCTATCAGTTTCTATCGGTTATCCGAACCGATTACCATCACTTAGCACAGTGTGTCATCCAAATTCGGCAACTCATGCGCACTCAAGACGTTTTCGTTGAAAAAACATCATGTTTGCCAAAGATCTTTTCTTAGTGTCTATTGCATGCAACCTGCTTTTCACCATAACTGGGAAAGATATAGAATTATCTGATGGGTTATTAAACAGGAGTAAAAGGCAGTTATTGTGGCCAAATAGCACCCTTTTGCAGGTATGTTGTTTTGTTTAAAGTTTATCTAGTAAAAAAGTTTTATTCCGGATGTTTTGAGTATTACCGTTTGAGTTAAGAATCGTCTTTCGCCAAGTCAATTAGAACCTCCTTCTGCGAAGCAGTAATGCTCGTGAAGGGGGAGGCGGGCCGACAGTCGCTCTAAGTCTGACAGTCCCTCCCGCCCTGCCCGGGGTGGGAGGACTCATTTGATGTTTTATAAACGCCAAAAAAAAAAAAAAGATTAGTAGAAACTTTTTTTATGAAAAAATTCATTTAATATTCATGATATACCTAAACCCAATTGATGTGATATCAATTTTATTTTTTTCTATAAAGATACGTTCTAAAAATCTAATTAACGAGCCTATTAAATAAACCTTAAGATCGATGCCTTAACTTTTAATTTATGACCACCAATATCACAAGTTCTACCTTATTCTTATCTGTCACTCATAATTATACTTGTGAAACATAATTATAGATTGGTAGCTGTTGTATATAGCCTAGCCTCGCATACAAAAACGAACTACATTATACATACTCTATGGAACTCCTGGCTAAATAATTACAGCAGCACAGACCGATCTTCCTGGTTAAGCCGCGCTTGCCGAAGTTGGTCTGTGGATGGGTGACCATCTGTCATAACAAGATTCCTCCATGCCTCGAAAGCACAAAAAGCCGTTGATCCTGGGTGTCATTTGTAGATATTTGACAGTCGTTACTGTTAGTCAGAAGCTCTAAAGTCTGACAACCAGTCTTACCATGGGATATGGTATTGCCCAGTTACTGGGTTGTGGAGGTCCGACAGGCAGTCGCTCCATGTAAATTACTGATATCCAGCTAAATCTGGTTTGACTGGAAGCCAACCCCAATATAGTTGGGAAAAGGCTAGGCAGATGATGATGATGGTATACTATGGAACGGTTTCTTGCATGATCAGTCCTCCAAACAATATAACACCCTTGCTGAAACGCAGACCTTTTTCCTGGGAAAAGAAATGGATCGTAATCCACTACGCATATGACCTCATACACTTAACCCACTGGTGGGTTCCTACCGAGTTCCTCTCACATAAATCTTTGGTATTTTCTTTGGTTTTAAATCATCAAACGATTCCAGTCAGCGAGCCAGCGACCGTACTAAGGACTGTCAGACTTAACTGACTAGAAACCAACCTGTTCCTATTATTGCATTGCAGACCTTACAGCGGCCCTGAAATAGGCCTAACAGGCTCTTTTAATATCGTCTCGAGCCCCGTCAATTTAAAAATCTTTGCCCTAGCAGTGGGAATGTTATAATCTGCAAAATCAAATTACTGTTTTACTCAAATTATAATTAATGGTTTGTTTTCGTTTTTAATTTACGAGCTTATAAGCTCAATTCTTATTCTACCTTTACACAAGAAAACAAAGAAAATATCCGTTTCCTTAAATATAATTCGTCCTTCCCTTTCCCCCAATAATTCCAAAGTCATACCAAACACGTGTAAAAATCTTCGGAAACCATAATTCTGTCATATTTTCCTTCAGTTCATTATCGTAATGTAATATAATATTATTGCTTTCAGTACTATTATTTATTAGAAAATTGCTTTGCCAACATTTCCTGAAGATAAGTCTGTTGCTTGTGGGAATTGGCAGTAAATTATAAATGTTCGAGTATACTGTGTAATTGATTTTGACGCTTAATTTGTGGCTGCGTTAATGAAGTGTTGGTTCGAGGGTGCTAAATTAATCCTTGGGCCAATTGGGTTCAGGTGGAAAGAGATCAATAATACTCGTGTTTTAATTAGGGGAATCTTATTTGTTTTGGACAATTTGCGTAATATTACGACTAGTGACTGACTGTCGTGACTGGCATGCGGTCGGTGAGCAACGGGTGACTCGACGTCCGATTATAGACCATGCCCGGATCGGAGCGTCGTGTTCCACGCGCGCCTCAGAGAACTGTCAGCAATCTAATAGGACCTCCTTAGAGAGCCAAAGCCTGCCAGGGTCGCGGGACTGCCTCATCAGGTAACAGTGACCATGGAACGTAATAGGCTATGTAAGGATCACCGTGGATTCTGACACACCAGTACGAGTCTGACAGTGCCCCCCGTCCCGCCCTGAGTGGTAGGACTCATTTGATGACTTTACCACGATAAAAAGTAGGGCAAAGGTTTTTCTTGAAACGTTTCAGTGTTTTTCGATAAGATTCCGTATAGGTTATAGCATTTTTTTAGATTGAGGGAGAGATGGAAGAGGAACAGTAACGTACTTCGCGGTAATGAACATTCGCTGTAACGTACATCGCGGTAACGAACTTCGCAGTAATTAAATGACGTACACCCGAAGAAAGATATGTCAATAAGGTCGTCAAACGATATACATTATTCTTAAAAACCAACACTGCCATAAACAAAACATAATGTTAATAACATCACAATCAGAACAATATCGGCTGCTAGCTTTTAGTATAAGATACTGATGAGAGCTCTTTTATCGCAAAAGGGGCGACAAGGTAACGAAGTAAGGGAACCCTTTATAACGAAATATAGCAACAAAATCTAATCATGTGGTACCCGACTAAAAAATAAGCCAGTTCGTCGTGTGGCGACGAAGTGAAGAACTAATCGCATTTGTCGAATGGATGAATACTGTTGGCCTATTGGTATCGGTCCCGACTTACGAGTTGTTGGTCGTGGGTCGAACCCCGCCAGGCGCATTACTTCGTGTAATTAATTTCATCACCACTGCTTTTGCTTTTGCAAGGAAAACATCGTGAGGAAACCGGCATGTTCTAGAACCAAAAATTCGAAGATATGTGACATCTACCAACCAACCCGCACTGGGCCCGCGTGGTGGAGTATGGCCCCACTCCCTCTCACAGGGAGGTGGCCTGTGTCCCAGTAGTGGGAACGTTATATTAAGCTCATGATGATGATGATGTCGAATGGATGATCGACCTCACTTGTGAATCATCATCAGCCTATAATGTGAATAAAATAATATAAAGAATAAAATGCGGCAAATATTGAATTTAAACTGTGTGAAAGTCGATTGCCGATCGCCCTTTTTGTTCAGCGTTTTTTCTACTAACGATATATTTTGTCGGTTCAAACGAGTTAAAATTTAATTTTTTACTCATTTGAAACAACTTTCAAACTAAGTCGCTTTTGATTTTCATTTAATTCCTGATGTCTATTACAGTTCAACGCAGGCTTTGGCTTCCCAAGCGCAGCAAAAGGCATCAACGTGAACTACGCATTCCAAGCCAACTTTCAACTGCCCTGGAATCGAACACAAATACCTGTCGACATCTTTGGAGCCAACACCGGGTACGTTGGAACTGCGAGGAAGAAAAGAGAGTCAGGGATTCGAGATAATGAGAATGGTGATTACCACGACGATGCCAAGCTGTATCACTTCTATAAACATGTTGAGGCTGTGTTAGATGGGTGAGTTATTAAACATTTTTTATTGTTTACGCTTGGCTGCAAGCTGATCATAATCCACCAAGCGGGCCCAGTGCGGGTTGATACATGCCCGGGTCGACGGCGCCGTGTGTTCCACGCGCGCCTCAAAGAGTGTCAGCATGATGACGGTACTCTCCTCTATGGGAAGTCTGCCGAGGTCGCGGGACTTTACCGTGACCCCGGAACATAAAGGCCTATTGAAGGACACCGTGGATTTTAGTCAGTAGAAGTCTGACAGTAAGGGGTGGGAGGACTCATTTGATGATTTTACCACGCTAACGATAATCCTCTAGGAGTTACTCAGTAATACAGAATTCCTAAAAACCCCGCTCATATTCACACTTAAACAGTTTAAGTGCATGGACTATAAAAAAGATGCATCCCCTTTACGCTTCATGTTATCCTAGTACACCTGAGCGAAATATTCATGTTTTGGTAACTAACTACTGATTTAAGATCTATTTATTACTTACATAATAATTAGTATTTTTTTGTTAATCTAATCAATTAGATTTACACAAGCCTATCATCGAACATGCACCTGCTTTTGTGATAAAGTTGAAAATCTATTGAAAAACACAGATTGGGGTATGATTGGATGCGCTGGCGTCTATATCTACACTTAAGGGACTACATACAATAGTCGGTCATTCTTCCATACAAACGTAGTATGGCGATTACTCCAATACTTAGTATCTACGAGTAGTATGTATTTAGTTAGTCGAAGGTTGGAGTATGTGCACGTAAACGCCCTAGCTTCTAACTGCTCATTCATCTCATCGGTACGTGATTTTGAATGAAATAACATGCATTTTAATCCCACGAGTTTTTCCCGCCGCCTAGGGTACCCTTAATACCACGACCAAGGGATTTAAATAAACCTTTTAAAATTGCACTTCCAAAACACACTGCTAATTCAAAATAATAACGTAAAAGCATGAACTATTAAAAAGATGCATCTTCTTTACGTCCCATGTTATCCTAGTACACCTGAGTGAAATGTCTTCGTAGCTAACTACCGAGGTAATTGCTACTTAACATGTTCATTAGTCAGCTGTGGTGGAAGGGAGTTGTAAGTTTTGTGACAACATTAAAGCCGTGTGTCGTTTATTAGAGGATAATGGTAGTAGATAATGTTTAAGAGATCATTATCTGGTTGTGTGGTTTGTTTGAGGGTTAGTTGTGACTGTGATTCCAATTTGATCAAGGGCTTATGGATAATTTATGTAAAGACTTTTATTTAAGGACTTTCAGAACTGTAATTTTGTTTTCTTTTTCTTTTTTCGATTCTTCTAATTCTGTATCGTGATTAGCGTATAAAGTTCCCTCAGCAGGGGCACAAACGTCTTCATTGCGAGAGAGAGTGGGCCATAATTCACCACGCGGGCCCAGTGCGGGTTGGTAGATGTCACATGTCGTGAAGATGTTTTCTTTCGCCGTTTCGAAAGCAGTGGTGATAAAATAAATTTCACAAAGTTTCAAAAGACTCATAATTTCAGAATAGAAATAATTTAAAGTCGTAATAAAAAATAAAAAAATTGTTTTATAAAATCAATATTATGGTGTGCTACAAAAGTTAGTGACAGAAATGAATCGCTGCAAAACCGACTTCACGTAGTCTTGTCTGCCCTACCCCTAGAGTGTAATTTATAATCGCGTAGGCGCGGAGGGGCGAGGCGGCCCGTGGGACCGCCGGAGCACCGCAGCGCCGGAGCCGTGACAGAAGCCATGCCTGCTGTAAATTTTCTGCGATATGATGGTTATACTTTTGATTATTATGGATATAAAATATATGCCAAAAAATGATTCTGGTTGTGAACTTTCTACGATATGATGGTTATACTTATTGATTATTATGGAAATGAAATTTATGCCTAAAGATGATTCTGACTTACAAAATTATGGGTTTCGGTGTTATGGTAAATGAGTGTATGCCAAACGATTTTCTGCGAAAAGAGGTTTATGCTATCCGTTGCTATGCAAAATAAAATTATGACGTAAAAAGTTCTGCTATAAAGGGTGGACCCCTCGTAAGTCGCCGCAGATACCACTGAACCACCACTGCTCACAAGCCACAAGCTACTCACTGTTCTGTATAAGAGTCCAATAATAGAGTAATGACAGTACAATATCTTGGAAAGCACGTCATCCCATATCTGAGCAAGAAAATAATTAAATTGATATGAGAATAACTTCAATGCGTCGATTTCATCTTCATCCAGTCTTCTCTGAGATTTACGAGTACCAAACAAAAATATAGTCAATTTAGAAGAAATCCTATTCCTTAGCAGTATAATCGGCACTGTATCAGCCCAGAATGTAATATGGTGACCAGCTGTAACGCAATACACATTGCCACAGACAATATGTTGCACATTACAAGCACTCCCGCTAACCTCTGTGCTAAATTATGTTTGCATAAGGATCGGGTTAACCGCCGTAGTTCAATGTATTAAACCTACCTATTCGAACGGATAGAAAACGGAAGTTCGGTATTGGAGACTAATAAGATTTTTTTTTGCAAACATAGTGAAAATCAGACGAGATAGCGGTCAAACGCGAACCTATCTTTAAATTTAATAAAAAACTTTTTCAAAAAACTTTTCTTTCGAAAGTCGGTTACTTAATTTTTTATTTCATTGACTTTTTTGTCACCGACTAAAAGTTTTTTTTTAGGTTATTTTGAACTATTTTTGTGGGAGTTTTAAAGTCGGTTAGGTTAGTTAGTTAAAATGTGCCTGACAAAAGCCTCCTAAGATGTAGGTCGAAATTATTTATATCGAAAGGAAGACATAGACACAATATACAAATAACTGCAAAGGGCAACCAAACAGGCTGATGGAACTGGGTGGTCGATACGACTTAGACAGTGCCTTCCCCCCACAGGGCTGAAAAATGAGTCCATATGTAATATACCAGGAGGCACCTAATTCTTTTTCGCCTAGGTTACTGCACTTAACATACGAATTGTTATAGAGTAAATCCAATCACGCGTATACTGTGTACTTTATATAAAATATTTCTTCACCACTGCTCTCAAAACGGTGAAGGAAATCATCGTGAGAAAACCGGATTGTTCTGGAACGAAGAAGATGATGATGATAGGAACTTTACAGCTTGTTCCTCATTCACCAAAACGAAAACCAATCACGCCTAACAAGAATGCAACATGGCCGCCAAACGATAATCCAGTTACCACCCAATCACGGTTCTCACAAGTGATTCCAATACCGAAGTGAGTGTGAACGTTAATTCGTTTGTCGCACCGCTAATAGGGTATTTTACTGTATAAGAAAAAAAATCTTTTAATGTATAAATACGATAGTATAGGCAAGAAGAAGTCGGAAAATGTTAGTTTCAGTACATAAAATGATGAAATTAATTTTAAAATCCATTTCAAAGTTTTCACTTTTTTAATCTGTCCTTTTAATAAGCGAAACGGTAGCCGCCATGTTATTGCGTCATGTTGCAGTAAACAATGTTTTGTCAATGCTATTATTCTAATAACGTTATTTAGCATTGATGCTATTGTATTTTATTCTTCATTAGTTAATCATTACGGCTATCATGGAAGACGGATTCGTTAAAGGAGACAGCACAAACCTAGTTACCAAGAATAAATTCCCTAATGGTCGGAAAAGCCGAGTTACGGAATGTTAAAACAACGATGTAAGTACTGTTCTCTTCAAATAAATACAAAAAAACCTATCTAATTGTATTAAAGAGGTGCTTAAAAAGGTGATTGTTTGTTTTCAGGTCTAAAAGAGAATCTTATGGCGACGACGCCGTAGGTTATGTTCAAGTGAAACGCCAAAAAAATGTTCGTGTTGTGAAATGTACAATTTGCCCAGAGCACGAAGTGCCATCAAGAACATAATATATGCAGTTACAATAATAGTGGATGAACAAGAAGGATTGGTGACAAGTGTTAAATGCCATGATTGTCCAGCATCTGAAGGTGGTTGTAAACATGGAGTAACATTTTTTGATGTGGTTCCATCGTCACAGTGAAGAGCCCTCCTGCACGTCTGTGGAATGTTATTGAAAAAGGGCCAATCTTGCCAAAGTTGGGATATCAGTAAAAATATTGAGTACCTACAATGACTTGCAATGCAAGGACTCCAAAAACACCAGCTGCAGCAAATGGGGCCGAAAGTTGGAAGCCAATGTGAGAAAGTTTGTTGAAAAAATGTTAAGGATAAAAATCCATGAACCAAAATGTGGTTTACATTTTTGTTTATCTAAGGATTTTCCTATGGTAGCTGCGACACCAGATGGAATAAGTGGAAGAACCACTTGAAATTAAGTGTCCTACTAGCGAAGAAACCTCAAAAATTATATATAGGTAAAGACGGCACAGTAACAAAAAAATATTATTCACAAATACTATGCAGATGTGTTGTGCTCAGGCAGAAGAAAGTTTTTTTTGTGTTGCCAATAGTGATTTTGAGAAGAGTATCATGTTAGAAAGTATAGCATCATTCCGGAAAGAACATAATTATTTTACTTATTTTGTACAAAACTGTTAAATTACTTATAAGTAAATAAATTACTTATAATATTCTGATGTAGCCTTTTTATATTTTATTACTTTCTATCTAATTAAAGATAGTTATATCCCATTGTTGCTTGCCACATGTCAGGAAAGGAAATAAATTAAAAAAAAATCAAAACAATAGTTACAAAATCAGTATTGTGTTCAGTAATACCCAAGTGTTCTTTCACATTTGATTGGCTTTCTATGTGGTATAACAGTGAGAGACTGTATTTTCAATGGGGGTATTAACAATAAAGAAAAGAAACATTATTATTCTATTATGTATTTATTTAAACCATGTTGTAATCTAATCAAATCACATGCTGCTTATATGCATTAATTTAACATTCCAATCAAATTGGAATTTATAAAAGAACATAGGTAGTTTTAAAATGCCAAATTCTCCGAGTCTTCAAATAACTCTCTCCACATTGTATTCTAAGACTGGCAATTTGTTTTGTTTGTTTACTTCTGCCTTCGATAATTTCATTCAAGTACCATCCACTGCTATTGGTGAATCTGTAATAACAAAACAATGATAAGCATTAAACAAAAAAAAAGAAAACGGAATGTTGTGAGTTTAACAAAAAGAGGCCTCGGTGATTGGCAGATTTGTTATCATGATATAATTAATGTAAGATTACCTTCAATGCAAGATGATGATGCCTTGGGATTGTAATTATCTGTAGGATCTTCTTTCTCTTCTGTTTTTGACTTTTTCGCTTTTTATTTGCAATAAAACGAGATTCATCAGAAGGTGATTCCTGGCAATCGAATATCGAAGACGGCTTCAATCGGTTTCTTTTTTTGATCGCATGAATAGTTTTCTATATCATTTTCCAACTGAAACAAAGTATAAATAAATATAAGCAACTGAATAACCTCAATGTTTCAAAAATAAAATACTCTTCTGTTTTACAGTGACAACTTATTATAGATAAGTAATATGTAAGGGTAAGTTACTAGGTACTTACATCGAAGTGATATTCACAAAAATGCAAACGAGTTCGAGACAGTAACATTGGATCCCTTCTCGCAAGTTTTGTGCAACTTTCTCTCCAGTTTGCACTTGAATCTACAACTTGAAACTACAAAATAGTATTCTTGCATTATGGAACAGCACACCAATGATGAGGATATTATCACAGACTACTAAGAGATACTACGTATGATATTATCTCATTTTAAAATCAAAATTAAACTCTACTTGTAGCAAAACACTACTATAAATTGACACCAGCGTTGCCAGTATGATTTCCCAAAAAGGTACGGTTGGCTTTCTGAAAAGGTACGGTTTTTAACTTCAAGGTACGGTTGGGTCAGGATACTTCTGCAAGAACTAGATCAGTTTTTTTTCTTCTTCGAGTTGACTGTCTGTGATCATAAGTTCGAAAACAAGCGATATGAAATCGAATATTCACAGGGACATGGTGAAGTAAAATTATTACCGATTGCCAATATTGAACAAATTCATTTGTAAATCAATTTATAGAATGAACTCGAAGAAAAAAAAACTGATCTAGTACTTGCAGAAGAATTCCGACCCGTACGGTTGCGCTAGAATTTTGAAAAATGCTATAGTCAACTCATATTCTACAGAAATAAAGAGGTGTTTCTCAAAAAAAAACTTGAGAGGTGTCAAGGGACACCCGGATGGAACGAAGTTACTGTATACACTCAACAAAAATAATCGTCGCGACTCCACTCCACTTCACTCCGCTCCGCTCCACTACACTCCACTCTTTGAGCTCTAGCACCCTTTCGCAAAGCGCGATAAGGAACTTCGTTCCAAAAAAAAAAAATGATATTTAATGTTTAAGGAACTAAGAAAATTCCATTTATGTAATTTGTGCCCATATTTTAGTATCAAATGTGTCAGAAAGTTGAAAAAGTACGAGTCTCATTATTTTCTGTTAGATTTATTAGTTGTTTTTTACCTTTGTAGCAAAAATAAATCACAATTATAGAAAAGGTACGAAAAAGGTACGGTCTAGCCAAGGTACGGTTGTAGTACGATTGTTGTATGACGAATAGTACGGAAAACCGTACTTTTTGGTACGATCTGGCAACGCTGATTGACACTATTGACAGCCTGACAGCTGAACAGCTGTCACAGAGTACCAACTTTACACACGCACTCACAAAGTTTACTACGATACTGACGTCATCAAAATGGCGTGATGCGTTTGCCTCAACTTACGCGCGAAATTTGAAAATCATAATTTTAAATGTATTTTTATGGCACTTACGGGTTAAAGAAAAATTTTGTAATTTTTTTGGTAGTTTATTATGACCTAAATATTCGATTGAGACACTTTTTGAAAAAGGGTAAAATACCCTATTGCGCTAGTTAAGAATGGAACGATTTGTTACAGAATTTACACTTCTGCGTGTTACTGTACCCTAATCTGTACTAATAAGATCTGACGTCATCAAGTCACGAGTACTCGTATTAGGAGTTAAATCTTAGGCAAATTTTGCCTTCAAAAATGTATCTTAAGCATATAGCTGCTTTATCTTCGAGAGAGTAGGCTGCGGAGGCGATAGGCGGCAGCGGCCGTTTCAGGCCACGATGCGGAGTGAGGTCCCCCTCACTCCGCATCGTGGCCTGAAACGGCCATGGCTGGGGGGCATTCACCTCCTTCTGCGAAGCAGTAATGCTAGTGAAGGAGGAGGCGAAACAGTTCCTTCAGGAAGAGGACAGTGCGCGCTTCGAGCGGCGAGTATTGGCTAGCCGGCCGCCCGATTAAAGACTGTTCTTTTTTCTTATTGGTGACATAGTAGTAATATCTTTCATTTTCCATATAATGCTTTGAAATTCATCTTTATCTTTTAAAATTTTATTTTCGAAACAGACTTCCACTAATTTATAGGACAACGAAGTCATATTTAAAAGTTATATCTACATCAATACTTTATTTCTCACCTCGTTAATTCTCTCAGTTTATATGATAACTTATCACTCCTTGTTAGTATACTGTACTGTATTGCCGGAACTACTAAGTGTCTACCTACTTATGCATAATGACGTCAATCACGACTTTGAAATATCTGTTCAAATGTAAGGATGTCCTGAAATGATAGCCGTTGGTCCCGGCTGTCATTTGTAGATCTTTGACAGTCGTACTGTTAGTCAGAAGCTCTAAAGTCTGACAACCAGTCTTACCATGGGGTATCGTATCACCCAGTTAGTGGGTTGTGGAGGTCCGACAGGCAGTCGCTCCATGTAAAATACTGATATCCAGCTGAATATGGTTTGATGGGAAGCCGACCCCAATATGTTTGGGAAAAGGCTAGGCAGATGATGAACCTGTTTCTAACATAATTTTAATCACAACTTGAAGGCAGGTATAGAGTTGAACTTTCAAGTGGTGAATAAAATATAACAGGTAACTTACCGTCCGATCAAGGACCATGCCCGCGGCCCAAGCTGAAGGCGTGTCGTGTTTCACGCTAACCAGCAGAGCTGTCAGCAGAATTGCGGGCCTTCATTAAGGCTATCGCCAGTTGTGTTTGCAGGACTGTTTAACCAGCATTTTCAGAGTCTGACTGATCCTTCCGACTCCTCTGATAATTATATCACCCTCAACAATAAAATAATTATGTATATTTGATTGATCTTTAAG
Source organism: Agrotis segetum (assembly GCA_036375495.1). Classification (NCBI taxonomy): domain Eukaryota; kingdom Metazoa; phylum Arthropoda; class Insecta; order Lepidoptera; family Noctuidae; genus Agrotis; species Agrotis segetum. Next base: position 3,576,626 of record JAQSVV010000175.1, on the reverse strand, counting down.
TAAAATAAAATGAGTTTTGAAATTAAACTGGGCTATAACAAAATCATGTAAAATAACAAATCTAACTGTCAATGTTTAGGTGACAACCCTAGCCAGACTTGTGTTGCTCTGGATTACTACAACAAACATCTAATCAAGGTAACTGTATTATGGTTTAACCTGACTGCCGGTCAATCACCTTACGAGGAACCTCTACATGACAAGTGATTTTGTTCCACAGTCCTATAAGTGGAAAGACGAATAATTGTTGTGAACAAAAGTAGAATGTTGATGGTAGTAAAATTAAGGAAGATTGAAGAATAAAGCGAAATAATTTGATACATACTGAAATAAGAGCAGATAGAGAAAGGAGTAGAAAAATGGATAAGAGAAGAAGACAATATTACACAAACTCTATTTAATGAAAACTCAAACTTTTAGGATGAAAGAATGATATGGCTGTATCTGGTTTTAATGGATGCTGGCCAATGACACAACGACTCCGGTTTCGATCCGTGCTTCAAAGGGAAGATAGCTTTTTCAATTCTGTCAATAAAATTGTTTTACATGTGGGGTCGGAACCCAGCCCCTTCTGAATGGTGGCCATTTTGACTTATTGGCCGCTCATAGTTTTAAAGCAAAATGGTACCAGCAAAACGACTTTCTGACTACGATAACGATGGCGAAAATGCTGAAAAAATATTTAATAACTTTAACAAAAAACTTTTTTTTTTTTTGGATTATTATCATAGCTATATAAAACGCTTTAAAACTCAGTGCTACTAATCTAAGCTCCTTGGATGGAAGCACTCATACGCTAAAGAAATTCGAGTTATAATAAAAAAAAACTACGACCTTCTTCCTCCTGAATATTCAAAGTCCCTTCAAAGAGTAAAAACAAATTATTTGAAGGCGCTGCTCACGTCACAGTCGGTCTGTGTGTTTGTTTATTCATGGATAACCGATTGCTAGCACAAGATATCAAAATCATGATTTATTTCACTCCGACACTTGGTTGCTTTCGGAAGCAATTTTCACATAAATTGCTTTCGTCAATACCAATTTTGCGAATGTCAAAATTTGTTATTTATTACTGTTTACTGGTGCGGGGCTATTTTAATAAACATCGTCTATATTTTATTTTTGGTTGTGTGAATACTTTAATAGCTATGTCACATGTCTAACTTGAGACCGAATTGGAAGAAACACACCTTTTCTTTCCACGTCCTTATTAAAAACTTGCTTTGAGTATAATAGTAATAATATAATAATAATATTCCATAACTATCACACAACGCCATCTAGTCCCAAGCTAAGCAGAGCTTGTGTTATGGTTACTAGACAACTGATAAATATACTTATATATTTCTAAATACATACATATTATAGATAAATTACATCCAGACACAGAACCATATTTAATGATTATTGAAACGACAAAGATGAAAATAAATAGAAAATACTTGATTTACGCTTTTTATTTGGGCAGAGCTTTCCCTTACAATTATCGTTATAAACCGACACACCAAAATCACTGCTCCTCGCTTTTATATAGCTCGCCGGCTGGCGGCTATTTCACCCGCTCCGCTCAGAATTTGGCGGGGATGGCTCACGTGGTAGGGCAGTGACGTGGCGAGCTGGACAGCTGGCTGGCTGGCTGGCTTTGGCAGGCTTGCCTGGCATCGCTGGCGACATCTGGCATTACAATCGGCCATCCTGGAACAATTGCTCCCGCAATGGGAACAACAAAACAGTGATTACAAGTCAGCTCAGAGCAAATGGCATATCGATAACATGGACTATAATTTAGCTGTCTAGAAGATCTACGAGATCTTCGTTTTCCTACTGTTGATTCACACTACTGGCGCTATCGGGTATAAAAGCAATGCTACGATATGGTCGTAATAAATCAGCGCATATTGGGCCTGTGAACTTCTTGTATCCTCTAAGACATTTACCTATATATTACAGCTATTATATATTACCTAAATCCTTAGGCAATAACACATGGGCCAGAATATAGATCATCTAACTTAGAATCAACCACGGACTGGAATTAACCTTATTGCAGCAAGGAGTTTGAGCCTGGCAACAAAGTACGTACTTACTAACTGTACCTAATCGCTTTTTTTTGTAAATTGTACTATTTTACGCCTTTTATCGCAGTTACGTTTCATTTTCTTGCTAGCTGTTCTAATTCGATTATAATATAGCCCTATTGCGTCTAGATCGCACTGACTCATAAACCAACCAGGGATGGAAACATCACATTAAGATCTACCTACGCGAGCAAACATTAACTTGTATAAATTATAGCCTGCTAAATCATTAACAGTATTATTAATAATCCATATGACTTTGGTAAACTATTGTCCCAAATAAGAGAGGCCTCGCTAGGTTCCGTGGCTCTCAATGCATCGAGAATTGTGCAATTAGAGCGTTCTACCTGCCCATTACACCTAGGCCACGCAATAGCTGTTAACATGTATTTAACTACACACGTACAACAATAGACAAACCTGTAATTTATGTAGTAAATTGTAAAAAAAAGCAAAATTTGTGAACCTCACCAGGTAAAACATGTACGGACAAACTAAATTATAAGAACTTGCATGCTTAATTTGTGTGTAAACGCATGTTTTGAACAAATAAAATATCTTTATCTTCAACTGTTTTTCTGTTGCGAACTTCTTAAAGTATCTACTGGTAAAGGCCTTACCATGGACAGAAACTACGTGATCTGGGAAACTAAGTAAACTAGAAATGCGTTTAAACTCTAATAATCACAAAAACTGAATAAACCTTAGTTTAAACCTGGACTACCAAGTTCAGGCTTATCTGCGGAACCGCGGTTTAAATTTCTCCGTATACAAAACATAGATTAAACCTTGACCTGACCTAGTGCCGTTTTTTTTTTGAACCATTGTCTAAACAATTAAATCTACAATTTTTAAATACATTTTGGCTGAAATTAACATAAAAACAACAACACAATGAAAAAGTTACTATCAGAAACTTTCACACACATTTGACGGCTACTACTGTTAGACCATGGTTTATCACAAAACTACGACCTGTAATAACGTTTGTGGAAACCGTTTTACGAGATTCAATCCTGGGTTTTTAGTTAAACCCTTTTTTTTACGCGCTTTTATTTTGTAATAAGACGGTAATTGTCTTTACAGATTTGACAATACGTGTAGGCTCAGAAACAACGAATTTAGAGAAAGAATTTGTCAAAACTAACACTTATTGGCACCCCTTTTTAATTTTGCTCAAAAGGGCTCAAATTATCGATGTCTACCATTTTCATTGGTTTAATAGGTTTAGGGATTCGATGTAATTTGCCTTCTTTTCAACCGTATTCTCTTTTATCGTACGCACAATGTAAACACGACGTCACATATTTCCTATATGTAATGGCCATCGTTTTGATGCATTTGAAATATTTTCTACGCGCGAAATTTGGCACAACTGATCGGTTATCGTAAAGCGTTTTACGAGACAGCTCATAATTATTTACAGTATCACTATCTGTGCACCCACTTTACAATAGATCAATATACGTTGCACTCTTCGAAACCAACAGTTTACTTTTAAAAGGAACACATTAACGGCATCTATCGGATTCCTGCTCAAGGCGTTGATATGCTCTAAGCGCTTACCTGGTCTATAAAATAGTCAACGGCAATTTTAAAGTCTCGAATTGAAAGTCACCAGTAGGCAATGCGTGAAATAAGATCACGTTAGTCATTGTATCGCGAACTGCACTACAATCCGTAATTACACGGACATTTTACACAACACAGATTCTAAAACTTCGTAATAACGCTGTGAAAAACACTTTTTTTTTCGACTTGTAACGCAACTAAAATACAAGACAGAGCTCAAACTACCGCCTATCCGTATTAGTAAAAGAATACTTGCTATGGGTAACTTGCATGCATCCGTGTGAATTTCTATTGGCAAAACTAAGATTTTATACCATACCCACATCTCATTTTTTTTTTTTTTTTTTTTTTTATAGTTCCGTTAGTGGACGAGCCATTATTGCAAAATTATGGATGAACTTCCTAAAGTAGCTACATAGTCCAATGAACTGACGCACTTTGTGTATGTTACTCAGAACGGGAAATTGAGACACATCTGCAAACTTAAATTCACCCGGTTCAATGCCATGAACATAATAATTCATCACTAAATAACACAGCTAAATAAGAAATCCTGTTTTGTAAAAATTTACATTTACCCACATGTACATAATTAAATAAAAAATTCTGCGTTTGACCCCGACCATTTGACGACATTATTGGAGTTACTTTTATTTGATAATTTACTTTGAAATTACTAAACTATCTACGAACTTGTTAATTCAGCGCATAAAAACTGAGGGAGCGCTAAATGTATCTTTAGGATGGATGGATGCTGAGTTTATGGGTACCCTTGGACTACATTCAGACTGGTGAAGTAGGTACTTCTTACCAGATAATTTAGTTTGCTTATCGATATTATATTAAAATGGTTATCTATCGCGGACAATTAATGCATTTAAGGCTCTGTTATCGACACATAGGCAACTATCTCCGTTTTTTCTCATAACTAAACAATAAGAGAGGCATACATCAATTCGGGTTCTTTTTATAATACCTGCTGGCTCAATGGCTCATTAATTTTGACTCTAATAATCTCTTGTTTGTGATGTGCTTATCTATTCCTAAGGCCTACGTGTACTTAATGCGCATTTGGACTAAATCTGTATATTCCAACTTCCCAGCTCCCTAGTATAGCTAGCAAAGTAGTTTTATACCGAGATAATCTATACTAATATTATATCTATACTATATACCATATTACTATTTCCTATAGTAGGTACATTATAAAGCTGAAGAGTTTGTTTGTTTGAACGCACTAATCTCAGGACCTACTGGTCCGATTTGAAAAATTCTTTCAGTGTTAGATAGCTCATTTATCGAGGGAGGCTATAGGTTATATACGGTAACGGGATATTCCCACGGGAACGGGAATAAAACGGGATATGCGCGTGCAATGTCGCGGGCAACAGCTAGTAAACTAATAAATTGATTACAATCAGATTTGCTTATCAGGCTTACCCTAGTTTTGTCAAGGTCACCAATGGGATTTTATGATTATTTATCGACACACGAGGCACTCAAATATAAAACACATTTGGCTAATGGCATTTTGCAAACATTGGCATGGCATGACTGACCTGGTTGTTTAAGCATGATTCCTGGCAGCTCTCGGCGCGAAGTATGACGAATCCCTCCTGCCTGCGATGTCCTTGGATCCGCTATTGACGACTTTGAGGTAGCTTTCATTTCCACAGAGAAGCGTTGCTGGTAGCGAGAAGAATGCTTCTTGAAACTCGATCATTAACGGAATAAACGATGCAGCATGGTGTTCTTTCCGACGTGAGGGTAGACACTTCGTGATCCAGATCATTGTTGATGATTTTTCAACTTCTTGTGCAAGGAGACTTCAATATTTTCTTTGCGGGTGGTGTGCATCGCCTTTCTTCGTTTTTATTTTCAGAAGTCTGGCTTACCAAAGCAGAATCTTCGTCCTCCAGATAAGACGACCGTCGAGATTAATGTGTAGCAGAGCGTCGTTTTAACGTAGGTTTTTTTTATCACACTTCTGAGTTGAAACGACAAAGATGAAAATAAATAGAAAATACTTGATTTACGCTTTTTATTTGGGCAGAGCTTTCCCTTACAATTATCGTTATAAACCGACACACCAAAATCACTGCTCCTCGCTTTTATATAGCTCGCCGGCTGGCGGCTATTTCACCCGCTCCGCTCAGAATTTGGCGGGGATGGCTCACGTGGTAGGGCAGTGACGTGGCGAGCTGGACAGCTGGCTGGCTGGCTGGCTTTGGCAGGCTTGCCTGGCATCGCTGGCGACATCTGGCATTACATTATGCTCATCACACAAACATTTGTCCTGGGTGGGAATCGAACCCACGACCTCCGGCATAGCAGTCAGGGTCACTAACCACTAAACCAATAGGCCAGTCATTCATCAAGAGTTTCTTGAAGAAGAGTTTAAACCAGACGTTTACATATTATATTGAAACCTTGGTACAATAAGGATTGGATCGTGTTACGTGTGTTTAAGAGCCGTAGTGAACTGTGACCCAGTGGTAAGGGCTCTGGCTTTCGATTTGTAGACCGTGTATTTTGAGGATTGTGTCATCTACCAACACTGGACCCGTCTGGAATATCAGCCCACTCTCTCTCATAGAGAGAAGGCATTAGTCTCAGCAGTTGATAAATTAAATAATTTACTTATATTTGGTTAATATTTCCGCAATTAATTTTCACTTCGGACGCCATGCTCCATCTCTCAGGCTTTTTTCATAATAAAAAATAAATCTTACGAGTATCTCCTTTCCAGTCAATTCATTAAATTAACATAATTTTTCTCTCCGAGGTCGCGGGTCTGTTTTTTCAGATAACTGAGACTTTGGAACGTAAAGGGCTATTGTAGGACCACCGTGGATTTTAGGCAAGTCTAGCCTGACAGTAGGGGTGGGAGGACTCGTTTGATGATTTTACCACGAAATAAAAAAGGGTCTATGTCTAGATGTAGGTTTTTGTTTATATCGGACATATTTTCATGGTGTCAACCATAATTTCAGGTTCGGCCACAACGGCAAGGCATGCGTACTGCAGACCCTGTGCCAACTTGGAGCTGAGCCGCTACATTCTGATGATGAAGAGGATCTGTTGCACGAAATGGCGATGTTTGTGTTAAAGTAAGTGTCTATCTAAAATTCTACCCTTATTAATAATTAAAAATGCGAAAGTCAGTTTGTAAGTTACATTTTCAAGCCCAAACAACTGAACTGATCATCCTGAAATAATGTACCCATTAAAGTTTGAGAATTACCACGCTAACGTTTATATGCTAAAAGATGGCGCCACATGAACGATCCAAATTATTGTCAAATTCTAAATCGAAGAGCAAAAGCTATAAGGCAGTATTTAAAAAAAACTTTAATAAGCAATTCCAAATTCAAATATGCATTTGCATAAATCTGCTCTCTGGCAATATAGTACTGTTACGAGCAATAGTATGTAAACACTAAGCAGTATTCAAAAGCGATGTTCTGCTACCATATTGATTAAACTTCTGTTTTTTTTCATTAGACTTCTATTTTGTAAGCCATACTATAATTAATTAGGTCTTATTTCAAAGTGGAGACCAGTATTTTACGAGTAAATTGCATTTGAATTTTGTTAAGTGTTTACATGTTATTGCTCGTGACTGAAACACATATTATGAGACGAATAAGTTCCCATTCCCAAGTTCAATGGCCGCTCCAGAGCCATACAGAGTTACATCACGCAACGTTGACAAGTTCAAACTCAACTAGTTTGAACCATTAGCAGAGGAACTTGACAATTTGATGAGCACATACTCAATGTGGCACGGAGGCTCTTTGCACTACAACTTAGTTGCGATGGTCGTTGAGTGACGATCGTGGTATGTGTGTGTGAGTAGAATCAGGAAGACATAGACAAACACAGTCATGCAAAAAAGCGTCACAGCTCAACCTCAGCACGATTGGCGCAGTGGTTGAGCGTTTGGGTGCTGCACAGCGTATAGTAGGTTCGATCTCCGCACGGAACATATATTTTTTTGACCTATAAGTTTAAGTAGTTGTTCCAGGTTTGGGTATTTGCGTATGTGACTTTGTATTTTATGTTATTAAACGCGCCTACGACACAGAAGAAATTTCATAAAATTTCATTTAAATAAAAGTGTGGGGCAAAGATAACTCTCTTACTGCCTCTTTAGCTCTTTACTGCATCTTTTGGCTGTAACTTAAAAAAAAAAGTAAATATTTTTGTTTATTAAAAGAATAAAATAAATAAAATTGATAAAATAAATAAATAAATTAGTAAACTCAATATAGTCCAACGAGCTATTGAGAGGGCAATGCTTGGAGTCTCTCTGCGTGATCGAAACAGAAACGAGGAGATTTACGAGTTATTTCAAGAAGCCGCGTGATTGTCCAAAGTCAAGGAAAACACATGAGAAGAAACAGGGTTATTTTTAGTCAGTAGAGTCTGACCTACCGCTCAAGTAATGGTGTCTAATACATCTGATAACTTTTACACCCAAAAAAAAGAGGGTGTTAGAAACTTTCGCATAATTAAAACTAAATAGTCCTACAGTAAGCGAACCTATCCTTGTTCTAAATTGGTGCCGAGCGAAACCGAGGCGCGTGGCTAGTACTTCATATTTCCAACCATAATGAATTAATGTTTTAATTCTAACATACCTAGTCTGCCTACCTCCTCGTAATTATGCGTCGTTTATCTTCTGTGGCGTAAGTTACGTTAGCCGAATATATGCGTCCAATTTCAGCTCTAGGACCATAATGTTAGAGTGGGTATTATGCCAAGAAAAAATCAGATTTCACCCTCGCGTCTCACATGCCTCTGCTCTAGTACCAATAACAACCACGGGCGCTGTGAGGACGCGCTCTGCAAAACTTCTTTGAAAAAACAAAACAACTACAGTGCCACAGTCTAACATTATGACAGTAGGTACGACTCGGCTTCACAGGCGGGGTACACACGGACGCGGTAGGGCTGCCTGCTTACAGTATTTTAATTTAGTGGAAATTATTTCTACTTAATTTAACTGACTTCAAAAAGAAGTAGGTTATCAATTCGACGGTATGTTTTTTTGAAGTGAAAACTTCTTTAGCGGCGTTGTACACTTTTTCTGTAATGGGTAAAAAATTTAAAACTCGCGTCAAGGTCACGTGACCAAAACTCGCGTCAGGGTCACGTGACCCTGATCGAAAATGAGTAAGACGTCATTCAAATTAAAAATAAAACATAGTAACAAAAAAGTTTTCACTTCTACCGGCACTCCTGGAGTGCAACCTTTTTTTTTTTTGTGTGTTTGTTACGCGATTACTCCGCCAATATTGTGGACCGATTTTCAAAATTCTTTTTTTGTTCGAAAGGAGATACTTCTGAAGTGGTCCGATTGTCACCATGTCAGGATATGATGATTGAATACTGGAGAATGTAACGTTGCACCTTGCAAGTTACAAATTAAAAGAGTTTATTATAAAGAAACCTTAAAATTAAGAAATAAATTTACACTTAAAACTATATTATTTACATAAATCTTTAAAAAACTAACCTATTATAATCTAATTAACTAAACCTAAAACTTAAATAAATAATTATAACTAAATAATAGTATACGGAACCTACGAACGTATATTATCTTAAAGGTTTATCACTTTTATGCGCCCGCGCATCCTTGAAACGATCAATACCGAGCGGCGCCGAGGTATGGTGGTTCGGTTAGGCTCGGAAAGGATGACTAGTTGATTTAGAACACTGGAGGCGACGGCTGTGTCGCGCGCTCTGACCAAAATTAAATAATTTGTATTAAATACATCGCGGAATCCCTCTAGGGTAAGTTTCCTTGTATTTTTTGAGAAGGGCTAACTGTAAGGTGTTCCTAGAACTTCTTTAAACTAGTTTTCTTGCTGTATTTCTTCCTATCTTCCTATCTGGGACACTGTGACCTTTGGACCGACAAAACTTTGGTTCCGACAGCTTGCTTACGCTTCCATTTCCATCTGGACTTCCAGGATTCAAGTCTACCCTACAACCTTCTACCACGTTGCGTGGTTCCAGCGTCGAGAAGGACGACTGGAGAAGATCCTCTGCTGCAGGGTGATTTACGCCTACCCTACACTACGGCTACCTGCTACCAAACCTGGAGCTGGACTTGTGTTGCGGTCAAGCCTGTGACGGACCATCATCGTACTGGAGACGGTTCAGGCCAGTGTTCTACTCCACTATTCCTTCCTCTGCAATCGGGACCTGAGACGGCCACGGAATTTTAGGCAATAAATAATAAGTGAACTCAACTACAGTGCTCTTATTATTTACGAACCCTTCTTACCTACCTGCTGACAATCCCCCCTAAAGGGGCAAGTGTCACAGTGGCGCCCTTAACGTGTTTTTTCTAGTGGCCTAATCAAGTCTTGATTTTTTTTTCCCGAAATACAGCTGTTAGTTCGATCTACCTACATTGTTGCTGTGAACGTGAAGGTGACAAGCTACGGCAAAGCGAACTGGTACGTACCTTTGTTGTTGTAACTATTTTACTTCTTCATTACTATTTCTATGCCTATTAGTGTCTGGTTATTGTTAACTGTTACGTATTGTTCCTATTAATTGTGACAAAATTACAACAAGTTAATTTTTTTATCCAGTACCTACCTACACCAATTTGTGATTTTTTTTTTTTGAAGGAATTTTGTGTGTTTAATTAAAACCTATTAGGTATAAATATATTAAAAAGCAATTTTGTTATACGTAACAGTTCGCACAGCTAATTCTTCTTAGTTTTCTCCTTTCATTTCTTTCATTTTCATTTCTTTCACTTCCTCTTGTCACTAAACGTAGAAGGTAGCTAGTATTCTTGCAATTCTGTAAAGAACACCATATAATATATCACCTCATAATCTCTTCTATCATTGTATTCATTCATTAATTTCTTTCATCCTTCTGTTAAACATGGAAACTTACCCTATTAAATTTTTTGTGCTTAATAAAAATGAATTAACGTATGAAGTTCTCATTAGAGGCGAAGAACCTGCATCAACCGTACTCGAACTTCGTAAACAAATAAATAAACTAACACCTATTATACCTACCTCGGATATTTGTGAGTCTGGAATCGAGCCTGACGTCGATATATCTGGCGTTAGTGTTTCTATGGTCGAACTTTCGTCTCGTGTCAAAACTTTAGAGGAAAAGTTTGATACTAATCTTTTCGAACGCACTAAAGCTTTGTGTAATCACTTGTACCACCGCATAAAAAGAATAGATTGCTCCGATTCCAAACACGCCGAAAAGGTAAAATCGCTTTCAAAAAATTTAACGTCTTTAATGAATAGAATTAATGCAATGAATAAATCTGCTAGTCCTAGCTGTGAGCCTGTCGTGAGTGTTCAAACATCAGTGGATGCCGTACCTAACGTATCGATGTATTGTGACCGCACGCACATTGGTGAACTACAAAAAATCAAATTCAACGGTAAAACTTGTGTACACGCCTTCGTGCAGAGGGTAAACGAATATAGTACTGCGCGTAATATACCTTCTAATAGATTATTATTGTATGCTACGGAAATATTTACAGGCGACGCATTACACTGGTACCGTAGTATTAAAAATTCTATTACTACTTGGGATGAGTTGATAGTTTTGCTAATAGAAGATTTTAGTCAGTTCGATTACGACTACCGTTTATTGACTGAGATACGTAACAGAACACAGGGTGATACTGAAAATATAACCATTTATTTTGCAAAAATGTCAGAATTGTTTTCTAGATTAACTAAGAATATATCTGAAAATGAGAAACTAGACATCTTAATGCATAACATTAGACCTTGTTATTCTAGTGTATTGGCTTCAAATACGTCATCTATCAATACAGTAGAAAACTTACGAACACTATGTAGGAACTTTGAGAAAATACAGTGTCTGACTTCTCAATTCAAAGAACCACCAAGAGTGTCATCTGATACTTTGGCTCCGGACCTAGCATTTTCTAAATCTACAGAACAAAACTATAGTAAATCAAATCATTACAATCAATATAGGTATAACAGTAACAATAAACATAATTCGAATACTTCTAATAAACCTAAAGATAAGTCAGATGTAGCTGCTGTTACCACTTCTAATTCTAATACTAAATCTGTTTATTGTCCGCGCTGTCGTAATTCTGAACATTCCTTGAAACAGTGTAAAGCGGATAAGTTCCTAATTTGTTTTAAGTGTGGAACAAAAGATGTCAAATACCCTAATTGTCCTAAATGTCATTCTAAAACAAAAGGAAAAAACTAGCTAGTGAAGATTGTTGTAGTGAAAAGATTATAAAAGCTAATGTTAACACTATTGATTCTAATAAAACTAACTTTGATGAAAAGGACTGGAAAAATTGGCTTTTGACAGTCAAAACTTTCTTTTCTAGTTATTTCATTACAACAATCTTCGATAAAAAACCTAAGGATGATCTACGACCGTACGCGTCTATCCAAGTACATGACACAAATCTCTGTGGCTTACTAGATTCCGGTTCTACGGTAACTATTATAGGTAAAAATTTTCATTTACATCTTGTTGCATTGGGTCTCGAACTACATAAGTGCACTGCTAAAACTTTTACAGCTGCCGGTGGACAAGAATTAGCATCTATTGGATATATTAATTTACCCGTAACTTTTGAAAAACAATTCCACATTCTGAAAGCTTACGTCGTACCTTCTATAAAATCAAATTTAATACTAGGCATTGACTTTTGGACTAAGTTTAATTTATTTCCTAAATTTTATAATTCTATTTCAATACAAGATGTCACAAACAATGTCAATGAAGTAACTGCGATCTCCGAAACTACTAGTGTAGTACACTCCTATAATGAACTAACTGAAGATCAGCGCGTAACTGCTGATAACATTATAGATCAGTTTAAAAATATTTCCTCAGAAAAACGTGGCTTAGGTCGGACTACCTTAGTAACGCACCATATTGATACTGGTGATGCCTTACCTATTAGGCAAAGATACTACAGGGTTTCTCCTGAGAAACAACGTATTTTGTCTGAACAACTAGATGAAATGTTATCCTTGGGTGTTGTGGAAGAGTGTGAGAGTCCATGGTCTTCACCAGTTCTATTGACTCCTAAAAAGGACGGAAAACTCAGATTTTGTCTAGACAGCCGTAAGTTGAATTCGGTTACTAAAAAGGACGCCTACAAGTTACCTTATATATCTGAGATTTTGGATAATTTAAATAATGCTAAGTATCTAAGTAGCATCGACTTATCCAAAGCTTTCTGGCAAATTCCTATTGCAGAAGATGATAGAAACAAGACTGCTTTCTACATTCCTCATCGTGGTACTTTCAGATTTGTTACTATGCCCTTTGGGTTGACAAATTCACCTGCTACTCAACAGAGGCTCGTTGATACCTTATTCTATGGCCCTGAGTTTGAAAACTCTGTCTTCGTCTACATTGATGACATTGTTATAATAAGCTCTAACTTCGAAAATCATATTTCTCTTCTTCTAAAGGTCCACAAGAAACTAACTATGGCTAATCTAACCATAAACTTCGAAAAATCTGTTTTCTTCCGTAACGAACTTAAGTATCTAGGGTACGTCATTGACTCTAAAGGTCTTCATGTTGATTCTGATAAAATCAATGCTATTTTAAATTATCCTACACCTACAAACAAAAAAGACGTAAAACGATTTCTTGGAATTGCGTCCTGGTATCGTAAATTTGTACCTAAATTTAGCACTATTGCTGGCCCATTACACAAATTAACTTCCACTAGTAAAAAATCTAATCCCTTCCTTTGGTCTACAGAAGCTGAACAATCTTTTACAAAACTAAAAGAACTCCTTGTCTCTGCTCCGATTCTTTCATGCCCTAACTTTGACCTACCATTTGAAGTCCACACCGATGCTAGCGATTATGGTGTTGGAGGTCTATTGACTCAGACTATAGACAGTGTCGAGCATCCTATAGCCTACACAAGCAGAACCTTAACGGGGTCAGAGAGGAATTACAGCATCACCGAAAGGGAAGCTCTCGCTGTACTAGTAGCCTTAGAACACTGGAGATGCTATCTTGATAATGGCAAAAAGTTTATAGTATATACAGACCATTCAGCTCTCAAGTGGTTTCTTAACCTAAATAACCCTACTGGACGCCTAGCTCGTTGGGGTGTTCGTCTCTCAGCGTTCAATTTTGAAATCAAACACCGTCGTGGCGTGGATAATGTCATTCCTGATGCACTGTCTCGCGCATGCCAGGTATCTGCTATAGACACTAATCCTAGCACTGCAGTTTCTAATGATCAATGGTACTTAAATATATTTAACGGTTGTCAAAATTCACCAACATCTTTTCCTAATTATCTAGTAAAAAATAATCGCTTATTCCGTTACATGCAAACCAAACATCCGCTTAATAAAGAGTTTGAGTGGAAGGAGGTAATTCCTGCTGAGTCTAGAACAGAAATTATTTTAAAAAACCACTCCGAACCAACTGCTGGTCATTTTGGTATTTTTAAAACCTACAAGCGGGTAAGTCTCAGGTATTACTGGCCTGGAATGCATGCTGATGTCGTGAAAGTGATTACGTCGTGTGATATCTGTATTGCTCATAAGCATCAAACTCATTCTCCCCTAGGTGAAATGGGTAGACCTAAGAAATGTTCGAGACCTTTTCAAGTTATTAGCGTAGATCTGGTAGGACCACTACCGACTACCAGAAAACAAAACTCCTACATCCTAGTCGTGACTTGTTGTTTTAGTAAGTATTGCTTATTATTTCCAATCAAGCGCGCGACAGCTGAAATTGTTACCAAGATCCTAGAGGAACAAGTATTTCTAATACATGGCATACCTCGTACAGTGATACTCGATAATGGTAAACAATTCGTGAGTGCTACGCTAAAACAAATGTTGGATAAGTATAAGGTACCGAAATTACATTTTACTCCTAAGTATTCACCACATGTAAATACAGTCGAACGATATAATAAAACTATAATGACCGCTATCTCAACGTTTATCACTACTGATCAACGTGTTTGGGATCAATTGGTACCTAAAATACAATTCGCTGTCAATAGTTCTGTTAACGAGGTTACCGGTTTTACTCCATCATTTTTAGTTTACGGGCGTGAACTAATTGCTTGTGGATCACACTACATTGATACGGAAAATGATGAAGATCTTGTTTTTCAACCACGCGATTCCTACGCTGAGAACCTGGGCGTACTATCTAGTATATTTAATAAGGTTCAAGCACTATTGCTGCAAGCTCATAGTAGGAATTGTCAACATTATAACTTACGCAGAAGACCAGCTGAATTTAATATTGGTGACGTTGTTTGGAAAAGGACTTTTTATCAGAGTGATAAGGACAAATATTTTAATAAGAAATTAGCTGCAAAATTCATAAAATGTAAAGTTATTGGTAAAAAGTCTCCACTTGTTTATGAACTTGCTGATATGTCTGGAAAACCACTAGGTTCTTGGCATATCAAAGATATTAAATCAACTATATCTCAACTATAAAACCCAGACTTTCAAATAAAGACTAAACTCAGTATTTAGCTTCTCATAGTACCTAACCTAGCCTTAATTTATACAAAACCTACTACATAAACTATAGTGTATTAAATAATTATTGCTATTTTAATACATTTAAACTTACTAATTGAGTATAATTATCTAATAAATATAGTTATCACTCTGTTGCTATGGTCTCAAGTCTTATTAGTAGACTGGAAGACGTTATGAAAGGTGATTATTTGCGTGAGGTATGAAAGTTAGTTTGTCTGTATTAGTCAGTTTAGTTAATGTAGTAATGCTAGTCGGATTTTGCAATTAGTACGCAAAATCCTTCGCTTTTTGGCGGGGTACTGTAACGTTGCACCTTGCAAGTTACAAATTAAAAGAGTTTATTATAAAGAAACCTTAAAATTAAGAAATAAATTTACACTTAAAACTATATTATTTACATAAATCTTTAAAAAACTAACCTATTATAATCTAATTAACTAAACCTAAAACTTAAATAAATAATTATAACTAAATAATAGTATACGGAACCTACGAACGTATATTATCTTAAAGGTTTATCACTTTTATGCGCCCGCGCATCCTTGAAACGATCAATACCGAGCGGCGCCGAGGTATGGTGGTTCGGTTAGGCTCGGAAAGGACGATGACTAGTTGATTTAGAACACTGGAGGCGACGGCTGTGTCGCGCGCTCTGACCAAAATTAAATAATTTGTATTAAATACATCGCGGAATCCCTCTAGGGTAAGTTTCCTTGTATTTTTTGAGAAGGGCTAACTGTAAGGTGTTCCTAGAACTTCTTTAAACTAGTTTTCTTGCTGTATTTCTTCCTATCTTCCTATCTGGGACACTGTGACCTTTGGACCGACAAAACTTTGGTTCCGACAGCTTGCTTACGCTTCCATTTCCATCTGGACTTCCAGGATTCAAGTCTACCCTACAACCTTCTACCACGTTGCGTGGTTCCAGCGTCGAGAAGGACGACTGGAGAAGATCCTCTGCTGCAGGGTGATTTACGCCTACCCTACACTACGGCTACCTGCTACCAAACCTGGAGCTGGACTTGTGTTGCGGTCAAGCCTGTGACGGACCATCATCGTACTGGAGACGGTTCAGGCCAGTGTTCTACTCCACTATTCCTTCCTCTGCAATCGGGACCTGAGACGGCCACGGAATTTTAGGCAATAAATAATAAGTGAACTCAACTACAGTGCTCTTATTATTTACGAACCCTTCTTACCTACCTGCTGACAATCCCCCCTAAAGGGGCAAGTGTCACAAGAAATCGAGGGCAACCCTCAAATTTTGTAGGCCTACACATCGTTTTCCGCAAATTTTATGAAGTAATTTAGGTATTTGCGTATGGTGATCATCATCTCATATAGTTGAGCTGATGATGGAAGGTACAACTCCTCTAGTAAGGACTTGGCATCGACTGATTTAGTAAATTATGTTTGTGTTCGCATATCTCCGGAACTACAAGTCCGATTTAAGTAATCCTTTTTTAGTTTTACTTGGTATCGTTCAACTTAGGGAATACTCCAAGTTTCAACAAAATCGGTTCAGTAGTTTTCGAGATAGGGAATGAATGAAAGAGATGTTAACGATGTTATTACCGGTGTTACGGATTACAAAATTCTAGTGCACAAAAATGATATACATATTTTACAAGAATTGTAGTTGAATATTTAAACTAAAAAAATAAAAACTTTTTCAAAAAAAATGTAACCGTCTTCAAAAACAATCACAAAAACCTCCTTTTTTTTGAAGTCGGTAAAAAGGGTAAAATATCCTACAATACTTTTCTTTCGGAAGTCGGTGGCAAAAAAGACTATGAAATTAATAAAAAAAAGTCACCGACTTCCGAAAGAAAAGTTTTGTAGGTTATTTTACCCTTTTTTGTGGTTGTTTTTGTATTGTAAATATGTATTACATTATTTTCAATTTCAAGTTGCGAATGGTGTAGAAGTGTTCAATAAATATGTATATTAAACATTCCATTCAATGTATCACGTTCATGGAACATTGGGCTTAGATTGTTTATGATCGTTTAGAATTACATCAGAAAGACGTATACATAGCTGAACAAAAGCCTCCCCACTATACCGCGACGCTGAAAGACAACCGCCACTCGGATGCATTTGTTGCCCGCGACTCTCACGATGTTGTCGGGCAACCTAATGGAAACCCTGCTTTTAGTTGTATCGCTATTTTGAGAGAATTTGCTATTTTGAGAATTAGGCTTATACGAGAATCTACCAACATAAGAACTTGCCACCTTGCCACTATATTTGCGCGGCCTTGTTGCCAATTTATGGGTATTGAGCATTCTGGTCTTTGACTGCTGGCCTTTAAGAGAGACTAAAGCCTGATTTACATTACGAAACTAGTTGCATGAAAGTACTTTCATGACACTACTTTCACCAGTAATTTCACGTGTAAACGTTCAGTTTTACAATGCATGCATTGACACGTGACACTGAATTACTTTCGTGCTATGCGCATATTTTTTGTGAAACTAGTTTCATGCAACTACTTTCATCATGTAAATACGACGCGAAAGTAGTGTCGCGACAGGACCTGCGCTGAGAGGACGTGTGGTATTTGAAATTAAAATGATTTTTAACCATACGAAAGTAATTTGCATAGCTTTTAGGATCATCTGCTAATTCAGAGATTAACTGTGTTGCACCCGGATGCTTTTTTCAAGATTTTGCCTCGAGTAATTCCATAATGGGACTAGACAAGGGAACTAAAGACGTTGGTGGATTTATCAACGTCTTTTTTCCGAGACAAATTTTATATTTATTTTATATTTTATCATTTCTACAGCGACGCTTTGCATCATACATGAAATACAGCTTTGATCTTGACAGGGCCAGTATCTCCGCGATACTGGTAATTTCACGACACTAAAATTTAAACGAAAGTACTTTCACATGTGCTGAAACAAGTTTCACAAAACTAGTTTTATCATGTATGACACTACTTTTGTAATGTAAATCCGGCTTAAGAGTCACTCAACGAGCAATGGAAAGAGCTTTGCTTGGAGTTTCTTTGCGGAATAAAATCCGAAACATGTATATTCGGCGAAGAACCAGAGTCACCGACGTCCATTCGGCCACCATTCTATATTCAACCTTAATAATACATTGTACAAAACACAAAATGTACATCTCATAACATAAATTAAAATTCTTCTATTTTAAAAATGACGAGCGCATTCCTATTTCAAATTTTTAGAATTAAAAATTGGCGCGTATAGAAGAAAAAAATCAATCTAGAAAGAATATGGTTCATAATTTCGCCGCGCCAACCGGCAAGGTAGCTCGATTTGTTCAAGCTTTGACTTTCAAGGTGCTGATCATGGGTTCAATCCCCAGGTAAACATAGAATTTTTCTTTTTTCGTGTTTCAGTTGTTTTTTAGAGGTTTATTTAATTTTTTTCTAGGTTTTTTTTTTAGTTTTCTTTTATTTGCACCGGAACGCTGACGCCCTTACTGCTATGATGATGACCGTGGTTTCAAATTTCAGATTTGAATAGGTTTTTTTTTAATGTTTTCGTTTTCTTAATTACTTTATTTTTGTCGTATGTGCAAGTACATGACGAAGCTGTGTTAAAGTAGTAATGTTTGTAACGAAACCATAATCCTACTACTATTATAAAGGTGAAAGTTTGTATGTATGGATGTATGGATGTTTGTTACTCTTTCACGCAAAAACCACTGAACGGATTTGGCTAAAATTTGGTACACAGATAGTTTATAACCTGGATTAACACATAGGATAGTTTTTATCCCGATTTTATGTTCCCGTGGGATAATTTTCGAGTTGTAGCGGGTGAAACCGCTGGCAACAGCTAGTAATTTATAAAAGTGCAAAAATTTTGTCACCATGCTCGATAGATGGCGCTGTCGTCAAGTTAGATCGCGCTATCGTTTTGTTAGGTTGTATTGAAGGACACCGTGGATTTTAGTTAGTACGAGTCTGAAAGTCCCTCCCGCCCTGCCCAGGGTGGGAGGACTCATTTAATATGATGATTTTACCATTTAAAAAAAAAAGCTTATTCCATGCTAATTATTATTATCTAATAAAAATTCTTTTGAATTTGACAAGCCTGTTGGTCTAGTCGTTAGTGACCCTGACTGCTATGCCGGAGGACGTGGGTTCGATTCCCACCCAGGACAAATGTTTGTTTGATGAGCACGATCATTTGTTCTGTGTCTGGGTGTAATTTATCTATTATATTTATGTATTTAGAAATATATAAGTATGTTTATCAGTTGTTTAGTACCCATAACACAAGCTCTGCTTAGCTTGGGACGAGATGGCGTTGTGTGATAGTTGTGGAATATTATTATTATTAATTGTAATGATACAAACAAGGATATTTTTCTACCTCAGATACTTTAATAATACATTTTAAAATAATAGATACAAATTTTTCGTCGGTATAAAATCGCGAAGACTTGGGTATCGGCGATCATGATAAATGAGTAGCGAGCGACTAGAGTCGGCGACGCGACCTGTGTACGAGCTTCTATGGATTTGTATTACGATAGTCGCCTAGAAACCAAAATCGTAAGGTATCGAAAACTTGCGTCGCCTCGTGTACGAACCATCGTAGACGAGGCGACGCAAGTTTCCGATACTAGAGTTTCGCCACTACTCATGACCTGCGGAAAATTCGAGGTACTAAATTTTTATAATGCAATTTGATGTAACGACATAGACACTAGCGCCGCGTCAAAAGGTCATGATGGGTGGTCAAGAATATGAATTTGTAAAATGGCTGACACATGACTGTGACGATCAAAGTATATTTTTTAGGGTTCCGAAGGTTAAAAAAAAAAAACGGAATCTTTATAAGATCAGTCGTGTGACAGTCCGTCCTTCACAGTTAATTTCCTGGGAACCTAACATTAATCCAAATCCAAATACTATAACATTATTTAAAAAAATTATTCAATAAAATAGAATAAAAACCATCTCTCCCAACTTTTTAATAAAACTGCATACAAAATTATGATTTGATAGAGGATTGTAAATATTTTTCTATCGTTTTAAAATAATTACTTTCCAAAAATGATTCAAGATTATACTACGGAACCCTTTACTCTGTGAATAAAATTAAAAATGGTAAATAAATTGTTCCGCCATCTTGAAAGTCGCGGAAACTCAAGTCGCCGCGATGTCAGCAGATAGGTAGCGCGCGATTGGCGTCGCGCGTCGCGTGCATGTGTACGAACGTATATTCTATTTATTCTATTGCGAGAGTCGCCTGGATACTGAAGTCGTAAGGTATCGGAAACTTGAGTCTTATAGTGGACGAAGGGCCTAAGGGGGAGGCCTATGTTCAGCAGTGGACATCTTCCGGCTGATGATAAGCATTCTGCTCCTAAACCATAATAATATTATAACGTTAATATATTTGTGTCGTACTAGACTTAGCATGGCGATGTTTGAAATAAATGTGTTTGTATATATAAGTATGTAACATGAATAAATCTATACAAAAACAAATCATCATTTATTTTAAGCCGACCTCATTATACAGTAATAAAAAATACTCGACCAGCAGAACAATTGACATACTGCTTATTTAGCGCGCATGTGGCAAAAGAAATTTCAAAAAAATGGTCTTCGGCTATTTGAAATTATTTCAGTCTTAAAATATTTTAGCTCTCGTATTTTTGTTGTATTATGTGTTGTTTCTCTGATTATATCAACAAAAATATTATTATTTTAATAGCCGCCGGGCGCGGTGCAAACTGTCATAGTCCTCCCGTCTCAATAGAGCGGCGCCGACTGGCAGGTGAAACAAAATGATGCCTGAAGCTAAAACCCGCGCCGCGACAAAAGTCGTTTTGACGCGGCGCTAGTGTCTATGTCATTACATCAAATTGTATTAAAAAAATGTAGTACCACGAATTTTCCGCAGACCTTCACTCGTGACGCAGATTCTAGTGTGCCGCGAAATGGAAAATAGCATTCTACACGGTTTAAAAACGTCGTAAGCGCCGAATGCTAAGAACAATGATAACTTTTATTATAAACATTATTTCAAAAAAGTGCCAGACACTGCCCTCGGCTACGTAATTGTGTTCATATTGATCTAATTTATATTTCTGTAGGACCAACCAAAATAGAATGAAATCAAAAAAACGTGAAAATCAGAGGCAACTTTGTGATCATTTTCTATCGAGAAAAAATTGTCTTTTTATGTTTTCTGTTTGACTCTGCCCTCGCAAATATAATGAAGTTTCCCAACATATACTTTTATTCCGAATTAAACACGATTTAGTACTCTAAAAATCCAATCCAAAATTGAAGATTTCGCTTGTAGCGCAGCCTTAAAAGCATACCTTTACAAATAGGTATGTGGATAGCCTACTATATTTTAGACTCCTTAAAAATCTGTGATTCTGATAATTTTCTTCACAGTTATTCCGTTTTAAGTTCGCAGTTTGTTGGTATGGTTACCCTGAAAAACGTCCGCTTCTATAAACAAAAATCTCCCCAAGAATCCCTTGTGTTTATCTTTTTATTCTTGTCAAGTACCTCACCACAAACATCAACATTAATTTCCATAAAATATATTTAAATCAAAGAATCTACCCGTCTAGTGTCCATCTTCTAACAGGCTTAGGACCTTGGATCTCAGCAGTGGGAAAAATGCTGTACAAAAAAAAAACTTTTATATAAATCGTTAAAGCGCACACGTTTTTAATGTTATAATAAATTTTAATATAAATTTTATTTAAGCACATACATTTTTCCGTACACACATTTCTATTTGTTTATGTTATTTAACACTTTTACTGATTATGTTATTTGACACTTTTATTTATTTATTTTTTCTCTGCCTACCCTCGTCCGTGTGTCACTGCGTGGTGCCAACTGAAAACCAGCGCTGGGTGTCTTTCGCCCAGCATATGCTGAGTTGGTTACCCTTTTGGTGTGGACATGCTCAGCAAAATTCTCACTGTTTTTTGAATTTTTATTATTTATATGTCTGTGTGTGTCCATTATCGAATAAATGGTTTCTATTCTATTTCTACCTATGTCATTTTCTTTGATAGAGAATGTGCGGATAAGGTGTAAAGGAATCGACGCACAAACGTCCAGGAGATGATTCTAGACCCCCCCCGTGTTGGAATTTTTCGTCGGTCTTTTCCTAATTTTTTAATTTTTTGTTAGAGTTTTTTTTTTACTTTATCTTTATTCTTACTTAACCCAATAATATTTTAAAAAAAAAACAAGTAATAAATTCACTACTTCCACTAAAAGTACCATGTAAATAAAACTAGAAATAGTGTCTTCTCTGTTTATAAATGTTCAAACGAAAGGTCATCGTATACCTATACTGTGTCTAGTATAGCAGTACCTTTAGTGCCTAATGCCTGGCTCACTATAAGAAAAAAAAGTATTAAAAAATTAAGACAAAAAAATTCGAACAGCCCCGCTGTCCAAAATCATGTTCTGGACCCATATGGTATCCGTTTGTGAGTCGATGTGGGATTACACCCTGTATATTCGTAATAACTGCACAAAAAAATCTGATTCTAATAACTGCTTTCTTCTTTTTCCAGTCCCAAGAACGATGGTACCTCCAACCTGACAGAAAGAGACGAGGCATACCCCTACATCAAAGCATACTCAGACGGAGAGCAGCATCAGGATTGCTCCAAGTTGTACCAAGGATGTTCACTGTCCTTTATAGATGTGTTCACCAAACTACATGATCTAGCTTGATCAGGATATCACGCTACAAGCAACGAAGACTGGTTCTTTGAAAATGATGATCTGTAATGCGGCATGGTTATTTTGGCGCTTGAACGACATTGGTTGGGGAAGATTTCTGATCTTTTATGTCAGCCAAAATAACCATGTAGCACTCTAATAAGTGTTTTGTAATGACTGAATAGAGGAGGAGGGATTGTAATTAAAGACTTATTTTTAGTTAATAATTGTATATTTTTTGTAAGCGATTTTTTTCTGAATCAAGATGTTAGTGAACCAGAGATTTTTTTTGTAACCAATCCACAATCGTATTTCTCTATCTTAGTCTTAAATATGTCCAAACAATAAGCAAGATTCTGTTCAGAAGCAGCTGTCAAAAACAAGGAACAAGATTTGGATTGATATAGAATGTTAATCATCATCTGCCTAGCCTTTTCCTAACTATATTTATTGGGGTCGGCTTCCAGTCGAACCAGATGCAGCTGAATATCAGTATTTTACATGGAGCAACTGCCTATCGGACCTCCACAGCCCAGTAACTGGGTAATACGATACTCCATGGTAAGAATGGTTGTCATAGATGACCAATCAAAATCTACAAATGACAGCCGGGACCAACGGCTCTGTCGAGACGGAGGAAACTCGCTATGACAACACCCAAAACCAACCTCCACGAGGAAGATCGGGATTATGTACTGAGTTAGAATGATATAAAATGTTAAATTCGAACGTAAATCGCTCTAGTCTATATTATGATTCCCGGAAGAGATTTTGTGGAAAGATTTCTATTTTGAGTACTGTTTCCTGGTCTACGATACAATGGCTGAGTGATCCGAAGTGCTTCTGTTGAGATGTTGGTCTTTCATTTGATACCTGTGTCAAGCTTTTCATTATTAAAATCATGAAACGAGTCCTCCCAACCAGGGCAGGATGGGAGGGACTCTCAGACTTGCACTGACTAAAATCCACAGTGTCCTTCAATAGCCCTTTACGTTCCGCGCCACGGTTACCCGATATCCCGCGACCCACCTGTGTCAAACATAACGTTAGAAGTGGTTTTTGGCAACGAAACTTGTATTTGACTATCTTTTCATTATTATTCTAACCTCCGATTTAACACAACTTTTAATGTCACAGTGATATTTATAAATTTTAGTGCTATTGGGGTTAACATTCGTGCTGTTGGCAGAGGTTAAACTAATTTAAGAGTAGGTATAAATATTATCGAATCGATTGATTACATGTAAGGGCCCTCGCTCACGGACGACTTTTTGTAGCGATGCAAGACGCGATGCTGTCGCGCGTAGTATCTATACAGACGCGAAGCGGTCGCTAGCTGTGTGCCCTCGCCCACAGGACCAGATTCAGTTGCGATGCAAACGCAATTCGTTCTCGATCTGGACCTGTCTGTGAAGCACTGATATTCAGTTACCACCCTCCCCCCTCTGTTCTCTTTCCGATGTCCGATGCGTTTGTATCGATACAATCGCGATGCGAAGCGACGCGACTAACACGCGTTAGAAGAGCGACTGCATCGCTACAAAAAGTCGCCGTGAGCGAGGGGCCTAAGTTCTTCGTCGCTGCCTGCAACTGTCAAAATATCGGAAACTCTAAAATACTTGACAATTATTATCTCGAGCTAAAAATATTCCCTTTTTAATCGTTTCAATTTTATATTAACCAATCTATCTTAAAACAAAAACTGATCAATTGAGACCTGTTTTATCAATCGAGTTTGCCTGAATGGCCAAAGGCTATTTGAAATGCAACCTTTAATAATGCAACCTTAATCTAGATGCACAGGATAAAATGGTACCGCATTCATACTCATAAAAGAAGACCGCCATATACAGGGTGTAGGTATGTCATTTTCATGCTATTTTCGGAAACAGCACACGAACCAACCACAAAATAGAGTGCATTACCCGTTTTTCATCCCCCGCTATTCACAAAAGTCAACTTAGAGTGGGTTATTATAGGGTGCAAGTAGCTTTTTACTATTTTTGTACTCTATTGTTGTCTTATGTGGTGAAATGAAAGGGGATTAGGGGTTTCAGATATATGGGGTGTTATTTTTAGATTAAGGCACTGACATCCAGCGGCATAAATGAAAAATAACATTTAAAATATTTGATTGTATTTTTCTAGGTCGTTCCCATGATCCACAAGTTTGCATCTTTCATTATATGAGCCAAAATTGACGACGATTTTTAAATTTAGAGTACATCACTAATTCTAAGTATGATGTTTAGTAATTCTAACATCACGAGGACCCACTCCCGAATTTTGACGCGTTTTATCATTATAAAGGTTTTTAAAATGTCTATATCTTGGGAACCGAGCGTTTCTTGAACCTGGGACCTGATAAATCGATTCCTTGAGCCGAAAAACCCCTAATCTGTAACTTTCATGAAAATCCTTGGAGCCGTTTCCGAGATCCTGATTTTATATAATTAAATATACAAGAATTGCTCGTTTAAAGATATTAGATTATTCTTTGTTCATTGATTATATTGTGTTCATTGTTTTACGAAGCCCCAACAAACGGAATTATTGGTTATGCAATATTTTGTCTATTCTTTTATTCAGAAAAAAAAACTTATAAATACTCGCAGTACCAAATAAAACACTTTATTTTCTACTTTTTATTTAGAAAATAAGTTATAAAACACTTAATGGTATACCAACCGTCAAGCAACATTAGGTCGACCTTTGGAAGTACCTTATCAATCATTTGATATCCATATTATGGTAACACATTACCTCCCTAGACTTAAGTGCTAATACAAATACATACAATATCAAAATGTAAGGGATAAGTTTCATAAAAGTGGAACAGCGCAAATACATTAATATTTTTTTTAACTTTTCATTAATTAGAAAGCACTTTTCTATGGCCTGTACCCTTAGCACGAATTTCCACTCTTTTACTTTACAGCGTTTCTTGTATGAAAAAATGGAACAGCGCCTCTGGTGTGCGAAGATGGAACTAATTTTTTCGTTGAAAATTGTCAATTTGAAATTCTCAAAGTTCCAGTTTACTTTACGTCTCAAATACTGAAAATTCGTGCTAAGGGTACTGATATTTTCTAGCTTTTTTGTGAACAACAAATACTAAATTTTTAGCTTAACAAAACAATTTTTTGAAGTGAAAACTTCTTTAGCGGCGTTGTACACTTTTTCTGTAATGGGTAAAAAATTTAAAACTCGCGTCAGGGTCACGTGACCCTGATCGAAAATGAGTAAGACGTCATTCAAATTAAAAATAAAACATAGTAACAAAAAAGTTTTCACTTCTACCGGCACTCCTGGAGTGCAACCTTTTTTTTTTTTAAAATAACCCCCTACAGGCCTACACGTAAACTAATGATTGCGTTTATCAAACGCCTGAACAGATTTTCATTAAAAATACAGCTATTAAACAACAAAAACATATCATAATTGGTCTATTCGTTTAGGAGCTAAGATGACACAGACGACACCAAAGCCAGACATCTTCTGTTTGCATGGCTAAAAAATGGCTAGAACAGACTGTATTAGAAAGACTTAGGACATGGAGTTATGGTGTAGCTTCCAATTTCTTACTAGTCATTGGAAGCTGCACTACAACTCCACCAGCCATCAACCCTAGTTTTTTCTATACATTTTGAATCAGGCGTTACTTTGCGGAAATCCATGACATTAAATGTTATGAAAAATATCTAACTTTAATTCCGCGACAAAAATCCAGGCATTATAATTGTCCTTTGCTGCATGTGCATATGCATGATTGCATCCTGCAACAGGCTTATATTTTTGTCGCGGAAGTAAAGCTAGATATATTTTTCATAACATTTAATCTCAGTTTTTTCGTTAAAAATAAAGAGAGAAAAAGAATACACCTTCTCCTTCATAACTCCTTCTTAACAACCATTTACAAGAACCCAAACTTATGCAGCGTCTCCTCTCCTATATGAGTGAAGGTGCTGAGGACGGATCCTTCACACTCCGGGAACAGGTTCTCACAGCTGACTCCTACTTCTCTGCCAAGCCTCTCAGCTGCGTGGTATTCATTATCCGTGTGGTGAGACAACGTATCCTTTGTTGTTGATGGTCTGTGGAGAAAAAGAGATAGAATCCTCGTCATTATCTGACTAGTCTTTTCCTAAATACTAATGTTGTTGAAGGCTGCCCAACTGAAATGGGATGCCCGACACACTGTGGGCCAGAATAGCTCAGAACTGGTGGCCTGAGACCGTGAGACGAGGTCGTGGCAGGCCACGTAGGAGATGGCGGGACGAACTGGACAGGTTCCGTCCGAACTGGAAGGAGGACGCCCAGTATCGTGAAAGGTGGAAGGAGTGGAGGGAGGCCTTTGCCCAGGAGTGGGAGTAGGCTAATAAAAAAAAATAAAAAAAATATTGGCAACCGGATTCTGGTCTACCTAGGTGCATTAGAATAAAGCATTTATTAAGCGACAGGGAAAAGCTTAGAAAAATCTTTTTTTTTTTGTATTCTGTGATTGTTGGTTTAGAGTCTTTCATATAATAATAGGTGAATCTTGCAGACTGGTTTCGACTGCAGCGACCACTCGCAGCGGAGACAAAGTTTTTGAGAAATTATAGTAAACAAATAAGTATTGATTGATGTATGTACAAAAATTCAAAACATCAACATTGCTTTACATTTTAAAGTCGTTTATCTATAAAAATATCTCTTCATAAAAGGTGAAGGAACAAATCATGAGGAAACCGGCATGTCCTAGAACTAAAAAATCGAAGACATGTGACATCTACCAAACCAAACTGGGCACGCGTAGTTGATTATGGCCCACTCCCTCTCACAGAGAGGAGACCTGTGTCCCAGCAGTGGGAACATTATAGGCTGATAATGATGAGTTTAAGAAGAGAAATTTGCATAGATTAATGTATTGTCATAATGTTTATCCTAACATAATAATAATCAAAAAAGAAAGAAAAAATGTAAATTGAACGCGAAATGTTATGCCGGCGAACACAAAAATATCAATACAGAGGCAGAATAAATTTATGTGGCATTAAAAATGAAAACGTGGAGTTAACGCTACCTCATTTACACACCCTTCAAATAAAACCTCCTGAACACAACATACTATGCCAGATTAAACGATTTTCTTTATGCCAAGCATAAATCTAAACCCGTCAACTTCACCCGAATAATTGATACATCATTTATTTATATCCCACTAATATAACAGGCGTGAAAGTTTATAAGAATGGATGTAAGAATGTTTAAAGATAAGGTTATACTCGTACTTAGATAAAGATAATTTATTGGCAAAAACTTTTACAGATAGTGATGAGACTGACTTCAGAGCTAGGTTAGGATGCCTGTGTTTCAGGAGTCAGTGACTTCTTCCAGCACTTAGTGTTACAATTTTACAAGTTTCTCAACACAAAAGAACTGTTATTCTCAAATAAAATAAACAAAGAATGAGAATGGAAAAAAATATAAGAATGTTTGTTACTCTTATACGCAAAAACTACTGAACGAATCTGAATAAAATTTGAAACATATATAGTGTATAACCTAGGTTAAGACATAGGATAGGTTTTATCCCGATTTTATCTTCCTGTGGGAAAATTTTCAAGCTTTAGCGGGTGAAGCCGCTGGCAATAGCTAGTATTATAAACGTGAAAGTTTATGAGACGGATGTTTGTTTCCCTTTCACGTAAAAACTACGGAACAGATTAGGACTAAAAAAACCTGGATTAATACATAGGATAGTTTTTATCCCAATTTTATATTCCCGTGGGTTAATTTTTGAGTTGTAGCGGATAAAACCGCAGGCAACAGCTGCTAATTCATAAATAAGGCAGTACCAAAATCCTTTCATAATGTTAGTGACTTACGTGAATAGTATATGTCCAATTTCGCCGAGCAAGCCGTTTTCATGGGTGAATGGTACCTCCGCAGCCTCACAGATTGTTCGGAGCAAGCATGGCCGACCTGAATACCCGTACCTGAAGTTTCAATGCCTTATGAGCGTGAACACCGAAAGTCATTTCATACAAACTTTGAAGGCTTAATTTTTCGAAACTATTGAACCGAATTTTATGCGTACTCTTATGCAGGATACATTTGTTTAAAAATTATCAGAGAACATTTTTGAAATGTTTTATACAACATGTAACGTTAATAGCGCAAAACCTCTCGTGGGGTAACTCAGCCCATGTTACTGAACAATGTTTGTTCTAAAACTTCGGGAAAAAAAAAAGATTTTTCATACTGATGGGCTCGATCAATTTCTCATTTTGTATGAATTTTTTTTTTTATTCCAAAAGTTTAAACAAACATTGTTCAGTAACATGGGCTGAGTTACCCCACGAGAGGTTTTGCGCTATTAACATTACGCGTTGTATAAGAACTGGCCAAGTTTATGTACAAATTTATTTGCCTTAACCTGCAATGTTTTTTTAGACCTAACCAAGGATGTTCCACACTACGAAATACGCGAGAAACATAAGAATAATCTCGACATTACATGAACAGGAGATAAAATAAAAGTAATAGTTTAAAAGATTTTATTTTACCAATTTTGTCGGCGTAATTAATCTGTGTATTCCTGCCAAATTACAGTTTCTAACAGAAAGATTACTAAGTGTCTCGTCGTTAAGATGAAGATAGACAGACTGACGTACAATGCGAAATTGTAATAGTTCCCTGTTTATTATGGAACCTTAAAAAATAATTGGAAATTTGTTTCTATGGAATGTTCACAATCGGTCTAATTTAGCTGCAGCAAAATTTTTTCTGAATTCTTTTTAGTCTCTGCTTAAACGAACGAAGTTTCAATAACATCGGTTCTGTAATTTCAAAATATAAACACTTGATAGTTTGTATGAAATTTACTTTTGCATACATGCCCTTAATAAAATATTATACCAACCTAGAAATTCTTGTTAACTCTTTATAAAGGAGTTGAACTAAATGATGTTTTGATTTAAGTTTTATTTTCATGTTTAAAGGATTAATTTTTATTTCTTTCTCCTTTTATTTGTGCGAGCTAAGCGCTGTTCACTTCAGCGTTTTATTTTTGCTCGTTCTGTTTGAAACATAAACTTTATGCTTTCAATCTTTGTTATTCTTTTGATTTCTTTTTGGCTATGTTTTTTAACTAGAGCAATACTGCATTTGTATATTTCTGTAATTGAGTTTGAATTTAAAATGCTTATGAACTTTTGTTTTTTCTATCAAATGTAACCTGTAAACGAAAATTTAAAAGAGAACCACAGTAAAATATTACCTTTCAACCATACGTTCGATTATTTTATAAAAGTCCCATCTGTTCATCCTTTGAGGTTCTTCTTCCTCTTGCAAAGCATTCTGGTCAATCATTTCTTGTCTCTTAATTGCTTCATCTAAACTCAAATCATCCTTAACCGTCGTTGTATCCGTGACTAGGACACCGGCTTCAGAATAAACCAAAGACCTCCTTCGTCTGTCATCAAAAGTCAGATCAACTAATGTATCGTTGTCTCCCTCAGATTCATCAGTAACCACATCTTCAGTTTCGCTCCTTTGTCTCTCTACTTCTGAATCATCAGAGTCTACTTCATTTGGAACGTCTTGCGTTGGATTGTCTTCATCCATGTCCCTGGAGTTGACTGTACCGGCGAATCCATAGATACGGCTGGTATACTCAGTACTGTTAGTAGGTAAATCATATTGGAACTTTATCACAGTACCAACGGTAACTGATTGCTCTTTCAAGTCAACTGGAACACCGAGACCAATGATGAACTGAAAAGTTCGAGAAAGTTCCTCGTTAGAATCAATTTGTATCAATGTAGGTCAGGTCAGTGAATCGGTAAAGTTCGATAACCTTATTTTTGTGAAATTTATAAACTGGTTAGTGATAAAGGCTTATGGAGAGATTTGTCTAAAACTAAATTGAACTATCTTTCAGGTACACGAAATGCACGAATAACTCCAAAATATATTCAATTACGTATCTCAGTAAACAAATTTATAAAAACAATTCAAAAATAATTACATAAAAGCATTAATTTTGAATAGAAACAAGTGTAATTGTACCTTTAAAAGACATTTTCTGAAAAAAACGAAGTGAAATGCTAATAAAATCACGGGTAATGAAGGCGATAAATACACAAAATTACAATAAACGGAAACTCAATTGAACGTGAATAAAAAATAACATTACCATTCAAATAATACAAGCATTTTGGAGCTTCATTCAAATTTCCAACACAACATTAGACGTAACAAAGTACCTACGGAGTTGAACCCATACAAATGTTAGAAGACTACAGACAAAACATAGCCGTTTCAAACAGAAATAAATTAAAAACAAAAACTCTTATGGCACGCTTCAAAAGGCAGACAGAAGCTTAATTGCATTTAAATTCACGAACAAAAAAGACACTGCTTCGTTAAGCCCTATCCGTTGTGCAAAGAAAACATCATTTACTTAAGTTGAATCAGGTACGCTATGTAAATTTACATGAATTTGTTCTATTAAGACAGGGGGGACGTACCTGTGCCCTGGCCGGGCCTCCGTCGGGATACACGAGGTAGCGCCTCTGCCTGGCCGCGTCAGCGCCCAACAGAAATAGAAAATTGAACAGAATTAAAGGCACCAACATCGTACTATTTCGTTTTTACGTGGATTCGGAGCGCACCGGCAGCGTCGGCGTGTAAATACTGTATAAGATAAAATGTTAGAATGTTTACACAGAGCCTACGGCAGTGTCTGACTAATGAACCGTTATGTTTTCCCAGTGATTTGGCCTGTACCGAACGGCCCAGATGCTTGCTAACAGAGTCGAGCTGAAACTTACATCTCTGCTTAACAAAACATTACACATAACGACCCTATTCTATGAGTGTAGGCTGTATTTTGGTACTGAAATGAGGTCTATGTATATTTTGAAAATACTAGTAGGTACACGTTTACCTTAAAAATATATATATTTTAGGTACTGATTGAAAAAATATTGATTACACTTTCGTGGACTAAAATACAGCGTACAGTTAATACTCGTATCTAATAAATGTATTATAATAGATAATAAACATATAGTTTTTGTGTTTGCTGCTAATTATAAAGTTAGTACCGTGAGAAAAGTAATATACTTGACTAAAGTTAAACAGCTGAATACCCCTGAAAGTAAAATACAATAAAAATATTTACAAATCAATGTATGTTAAATATGTTGAAATTAAATTAATAATTATGATTAATCCAGACTACATGAACATGTGATGGGTAATGAAAGAAAATACGTGTATAGGGATAAACCCGCAACCGAACTTCAAAAGTAAGAAACTAGTTACAAAACTAATTTCTTCCCCAACAAAAAGTTCTAACCAAACTTTATGCTCAACTCAAATTGACTAGACTATATAAAGAAGGCTTCAACACCACAACAAGTATAACAGCATTTTCTACCAACATTAGAATTTTCTTTTCATTTTTATAAGTTGCCAGTATCGCGTGCATTTCTACGGCAAACATTTGCCCACGTTATGTGCAGAGTTCTACCGGGGTACTGGCATTTTCTACCGCATCAAAGTTAAGTCCTCTCTACACTACGCTGGCCAATTTATTGAAATGAAGGGTTAAAATAGGATTCTGCGGTCGTATACCACGCTGCAATATGTTGAACAGATATTTTTCCTCCTTTGTATCGCATCGCATTTTGTTATTAATGTGGAATCATGGTTTTCCGTTTTTGCGCTTTGCTCCTGTTTAATTGGTTTTGCATGATTAAATATTTTATGTTGGCTATTATGGTTTTTAAATTTGGATTAATGGTTGTTCGGTTAAAATTGTAGTTCGTTATAAGTGTAGTCTACCACCTACAGAAACATCTTCTAACAGTGTTTATTCAAGTTATTAAGAATAGCTTGACAGTCTGCTAATTTGTCCTACCAAGACGTATACCCACAAACTGGATTGTGGTTGCCAGGATAAACAGCCAGAAGGCCTCCCCCTTAGACCGACAAACAACGAATTTGCCGGTTGCACTCACTCTGTCTGCCCATTGCCTTTGATAAGAGCTAAATCAATGATTGGTTCTTCGATAAATAGTATCTTCTCGTAGCAAACTTTTCGCACATTCTATTTTTCAACGTGTTTGTTTATACTTTTCAATCAAATATAATTAACTAGTCATTGTTGAATTATTACAATTAATTTCTTAATCCAAGCTTTCGACTCAAAACCTCCCATATTTTCTTAATATATATATATAATATATGTCATAATTTCTACAAATCTCTTAATACGTATAATTGTACAAATTTCGGATTCGTTCCATCCAATTTCCCTACCAAATTATTAAACACCTCATCCAATTTGAGTTTCATGAGTTATGTGCGCGTTAATTAAATTACTTATGATTTTTCTCTTCCAACAAATTAGAGAAGTAGATTGTAAAACAATCTGTTTAATTAGGACATTTTTAGTAATCTAATTAGAGTTTATAAAGTGGTTCTCTAATTTCTGATTCCTTTTATGTTTCTGTTGGATCTTCTAAGTATTTGGTTGTTTAGTATCCTTGATATTTTATTTATTACTTTCGCTTCGTTGAATTAAAACTAATTATTGTATTTTTTATGGATGTTTGTAAAATAACGCCTGTTAACGTGATTTATCATTGTTAATAAATAAATGTTTAAACTAAACTAATGATAAACTAGCAAAAACTAATCTTGAACTAGACTAGAGACAAGAACAAACCCATTTTAAAAATAAAAATGCAGAGATTGTTCGAGCTATTTAATATTCCGACATTTAAAAAAGAAGTTCGTGTAAAAAAAAAATATATCCTATATACAGAGGTTTTATTCGTTTATGTGATTCTAAATGAAATAAAGGTTGGCAAAATCTTTCAAAGATGCCAATTTCGTAGAAAAAAATCACACAATCACACTCGCTTTTAGAGAATCGGTCATTTTGAAATTTAGGCGTTTAGGAGAATTTGGCGTTTTGAAAACCTGTCCTTTTCCGAATAGGTATATGTTTAAACAATTCACTCTCTACTTAATTGCATACAACGGCGGACAAAAAAAAACAACAATCAATTTACACAAATATCACCAAGATAATTATCACAACAATCGGGACCCTATTCAAGCAACGTGAAACAGTTAAACTGTGGATCCCAAACTCAGAGGAACACTCCGTCAACTATCAATCTAACTATGTTCCCGGTGAATTTCTGAACGATAACCTTCCTCGGCTTGTAATACAAGATTCTTCACTTAATTAATTTGAAGGATTACGTGTAGCTACAAGAAGAAATTATAAGTTTTATTTAAGTAAGACAGGCATCAATTGACTACTGTAAATCTTCGAATGAGAAGAATGGTAGAATAGTTTTTTTATTATGAATCATCATCATCATCACACGGAAGACGTCCACTGCTGAAAGGCCTTGCCCTTAGACCGCCACGCCGCCGAACGACAATTCGCCACTTGCATCCATCGGTTGCCCGCGACCCTCACTATGTCATCGGTCCACATAATGGGAGGTCTGGCCATATTATTATGAATGGGTACGTTCTATTGTGCACGATGTTTATTTGGGTTTTAACAACCTTTTCTTTTGTTTCTTTTTGGGAAATATCTTAAAATCAGGTCATGCATTTCTTTTACAATTTATTAAAATCAAGTCGATTCAAGTGCTCGTAAAATTCACAAAGAATATTATTGCCTCATCACGTGTAGTCGCGAGGCAGTAGAACAATATGGATATATTGGATTAGTTTTACTTAAATAAATAGATAGGCAGTCCATTTATGTAAAATACTGATCTTCAGCTGCATCGGGTTTAGCTGAAAGCCGGCCACAAATTGGGAAAATGAAAAAAAAAAGGAAAAAAAACTTTAAAAATAGTAACACATCAACTTTAATTTAAGTTAAGTGAATTAAGGTATGTAAAACTGGTTTGTTCCGCATTCAACCCTTAAGATTTTCTACCCTCTTCCGCGTTCGACCCTTTAACGTTTCCACATTTAACCCTTGAGGGTTGAACGTGGAACTCAGTACTACAAAAGGCTAATTTAAAAATATTTTCTAGCCCACTTGAATCAACTGCAATAATTTAACAAAAAACCTTATTTTCATTAAAATACTGTTCCGAAGTTATAACAGAATTAAACCCAAAAACAACCAACCTTCTAAAACCGGTCCAATTTCCTTCAATTCTTACCTCTTAAAGGTTTCATGTGACACCTATTCCGTGCCCATAGTTAAGCTTTTAACGTAACGTGTGTTCAGTGATTAAGGCGACGACGACATTTGACAAATTACTTGAGTCAATATAAAGTATCAAGTGGTCAGGCGTTTGTTAACCCTGGACTATGAGACGGTGTTTGTGTCACTTTAAGACTTCAAAATACGAGTATATTGTGTTTTGTTAAGAATGTTTTATGGAATAATGTGGATCGGTGGTTTCTTGATTGTGTAAGTGTTTTTTGTGATACGTCTGTGTGTGTTGTGTTACCCTAATTTTTGTTTCGAAGTGGATTAATATCCTTGTCTTCTTCTTTTTTGGTTATATCTGCATTTTGAAAGGTCAATTTATAGAGTGATTTGATCAAATCAGAACTATCTTCGACATGAAGGTAAAGAGTAGAAGTTTAGTCAAATTAGTCGCCTCAAATAAATACAAGTAGGTACGTAAAGAATCTAATAAGGTACTAGCGCCCGTCCTGGCTTCCCACGGGTGGACATGATGATTTTCGTCCTCTCAAAACCTGGCGCTGATGGTTACAAACACAACAAAAAAGAAGTAGCCGAATCGGTCCAGCAGTTTTCGAGTTATGAGCTTAGCAACACATTTTGCGGTCCATTTTTATATTATAGAGAGGATAGATTAATATCAGATCCAATATATAGGTATGTATCCTTATATGTATGACTGATCCTTAACAGATTAAAAGACACCCCGGATACATACGCGACGTAAACGTAACGTAAATTAGATTTCTAAATTATAGGAAAGAGAAATAAAGTACAAAAATAAATTGGAAATTATTGCAAAGACGTTGGTATTAACGTTATGTTTGCTTCTTGCATACACACTAAATGAAAGAGTTTCATAATTTCGATTAGATTTTAACCTATTTAACGCGTAGGTACTCTTTGATATTGGCAAAGTACCTAAATATGCAAATGCATACATACATTGTTTCAAAACCAAACGAAGTACAGATGATAATTTTACCAAAAACAAGAAATAAAAATACTTATCCTCTGGAACAAAAACAAGCAAATAAATAATGTTTACACGTGTTTTTTGCAGGAGCACAGCGTTATTAAGTGTAATTTGCGAACAAACAGTCACAAAGAAGAGGCAGAGACGATACTTATTGTTTACACCGGCCACACAGTGGGGCGTGAGTATTTATTATCAGAATTATTTCTTTAATACCAAAAAAAGAAACTGGTATTTCAGTGAACATTGATGTTATGAAATTGTCTGATATAACTGAAGATAAAATTCTATCAAGACTCTCACGTTCGGGCACGTCGTAATCGCGGCGGTAAGACCCCTCTTTGAGGAGTGGCTGGATAGGCGTCACGTCAACTCGCTGTCCGATCATGTACCACGCCCGGGTCGCCTATTTCCAAAGCCTATACTATTTCAGTCACGAGTCAGACTATAATCGATGAGCTTTTGTTTGTGTATATTTCTCAACAATGCCTAGGCGGGCTTTCACCCTGTTTCCACCCAAGCGGAGTTAAGACATGTTTCGAAAGCAGGTTATTTAGTGTCAAAGGGATTCTATTGAATTTGACACTAAATTGACACTAAATAAAATTTTAAACATGTTTAACTTTTGGTGAAAGTCGCCCCTAATCTATCTCAGTAAAAAACTTGACTCAAATAGATTAGCTTTTTGTTTTGACATTTTCAAAGAAAATGCACTGCTCAAAGAGCGTCAGCAAAAATCTCAAATCATCAAACTCTCAGAGGGCCAAAGCCTGCCGGGGTCGCGGGATTTATTTCCTCACCGTGACCCACGGAACGTAAAGGGCTATTGAAGGACACCGTGGATTGTTGGCGGGGTTCGGACCCAGTCAGTACAAGTCTGACAGTCCACTCCCGCCACTGCTCAAGTTTCATGATATATCAAAGAATTTCATGGGCTGGCCGATTAGAGATTAGAAGAGAAGATATCCTGTAGTAACATTCAATTCCTGCTCAAAATAAACAGAACATGTGTTCCTCCTCCACAGGTATTCGCCACAGTGTCCATACCGCTCCACCCTGAGACGTACGTGAGCGTGGCATGGTTCTACGAAGCCAACTATTTCACCGTGGACAATGCTACATACTTCGAACCATTACTGGGGGATATTGACACTGTTAGTAGCACTTTACACTTGAAATATGTTTTCACTTAGAAGCTGCCAATTCTTAGACGATTATGGAAAGAAATGTGCACTTGAAAGGAAATGGCTTCATTCATAAAAGTGCAAAGAAGCGATTTGTAAGGTGAATGACGCAGTGACTGGTTGCTATGATGCATGTCTCGGGTTCGGTCCATGTGTGGCACAAATATTTATACTCGTATGGCTAAGAAGTAATTGTTTCGGTCAGGGTATCTATTTTAAATATTTTATACGTATTAACGCCTGCTTCGTGAATCACAATGCTTTTTCATAAAAAAAAAGCCCGGAATAATTATCAAGAAAGACCGCAGACAAATAATACTCGTATATTTCCATAAAATGATTCAGTATATCAGTATTATGTAATGTTTTATTTTTTGTTAACGCGACCACGATACAGAATTAATTTCGAAGTGTTTGGCTTCCCATTTCTTCTTTTCTTCTCTGGTCTGCACAGCCCTCATACATCTGTTTCGATGGTTCTTCTCAACGAAAACACCACTAAATTATGGGAAGGTGTTGATCACGTCGATCCTTGAGACCTTAAAAACCATCTACAGCTAACCGATTCTTTATTTAGGATTGTACGTACCCTTTATTATCTTGTAAAATAGTTATAACTGTTGATTTTGTTCTAGGTATCAAGAGACAGGGAAGACCGAAGTATTAAAGTCCCGAAAGAAGTAATGACCCGGAAAAGCATCTACACTTTCATTGAATCCATGTTGGAAAAGTAAGTAATATTTAAGTCTTATTACTTACTATGACTATACTACTAGTACCTATACCTACTAAAAATCATAGCGAAACGGCTGAACCCTGGATTTAAATGCCAGTAACTTGCATAAAAGTATGCAAGTAGCTGGCATCCCATTGTATCATTCGCCTAGCAGAAGTCATATAGCATTATGGCATGTAAGCAACGACCTTACTTTTTGTGCAAGTTTCTGGCATATAATTAAAAAAAAAAACCACAGTAACGACAATGTAACAATCTCATAAAAATAATGCAAATACTCACATAATAACCATCACTAAATTTGCACTATCAGAAAAGTTGTCCTTTTCCGTCAAAACTGCTCCTAAAGCTGCATGTTGGCAACACAAAACAAATTCGAAGTACCAGGAGTCCATAAAACACAAAGAGAACTAAATGCCGCTGTAACTGGGACTTTGTTTCGTCGAACGGCTGTAGTTACTAACCGCCGAACGGTGGTACACCTACTAATTCTGTTGCTATCCTAGTAGTCTGCCCGGATACATTGTGCTTGCTTTTGAAGTATTAGTGGAGCTTACAATGTTTTGGAGTTCAAACTAAAAGTCATCCCTCAATCCTATTTGAGTTTTACTATGTAATCTGCTGGTTTTACCCAATTAGGTCATTCCCTCTAAAATGACGTTGACTTTTCGTTAAAGGTAATGAGCTATGATCTTGCCAGTTCTGTTTAGCGAAGGAGGAGGTGGGACGCGTGAGGGAGAGGACAGTGTATTCATCACGACCCAGTCACTGCGGGAGACGCCCAAGGGTAACAGACGTCGTGAGACGATTTCCGGCCACCGTAGGCGCGGGCATGGCGGCGAATGATCATAACGGCGACTCGCTGTCCGATCATTATTAGATTTGAGACTTTTTGCGATGGGTTATAAAGTTGATAATGTACTAGCGACTGCTGTACCCTTACAACGATTTTTCAATATTTGGGGCGTAAAGTAAACTGGAACTTTGACAATTTCAAATTGACAATTTTTCAGGAAAAAATTAGTTCCTGCTTCGCACACCAGAGGCGCTGTTCCATTTTTCCATACAAGAAACGCTGTAAATAATGTAAAGTAAAAGAGTGAAAATTCGGGTACAGAGCGTTAACCCAAATTTTTAATTATCTATTTAAACTTCACGATCACCGTACAGCCCTGACTTACGGTTGTGGGTCGTGGATTCGTACCTAACCCAAGGCATTACTTTGTATAATGTATTTCATCAACACTGCTTTCATAAATGATGAAGGAAAGCATCGCTAAGAACCCGATCGAATTCGATCCCCGCACAGATATCTGCATGATCTGCAGTAGTAGTAGTTGTTCCGGACCTATATCCCCTCAACTGTGCGGAAGATTCTTTGCTTGTAAACGCACCCAGGATTCAAGAGAAACTCCTTGTGGTATATATTCAGTTTCCACTTCTCTCATCAAGATACTGCTCCTGTTTCAGACACGGGTACCCAGGGCGTCCATGTTTGCACCGACTTATCTGCGAGAATGCTCATGCTCACTTCTTGCATAATGGACTGATGGGAGATCTGATCTACCTTGTTCTCACGTAAGTAGCTGGTAAGGGACTTTACTCATGGCGCGATGAAAAGTGAAAATCAACTTTGCTAAAGAAATAAAGATGCAATTCGATTGACTTGACGTTGTCATGGCCATCGTGTTTTGTTTTTCATCTACCTATAGCTAACAACGTGTTTTATGTCATAAGACATAGTGGTAAGGTTGCTTTTCACTTGTAGTTGGAATTTGTTCGAATCACACCATGAGTAAAGTCCCTTCAAGTGACGAATGCAATTTTTTGAGATGAATAAACATATTCTTCATCATCAGCCTATTAATGTTCCCACTGCTGGGACTCAGGCCTCCTCACTATGAGAGGGGGCGGGCCATAATCCACCACGCGGGCCCAGTGCGGATTGGTGGATGTCACATGTCTTCGAATTTTTGGTTCTAGGATATGCCGGTTTCCTCACGATGTTTTCCTTCACCGTTTTGAGAGCAGTGGTGATGAAATAAATTACACAAAGTAATGCGCCTGCCGGGATTCGAACCCACGACCTACAACTCGTAAGTCGGGGCCGATACCACTGGGCCACCACTGCTCTCTCACAAAACAACAAACATATTCTTATTATTTTGTTACTATTCATTAAACTGCTTTATTACTTAGAGAAGACAATAACTTACAATACTGTAATGTCTTAATTAGCAGTTGTTGAATCCGTTCTCAAACCTTGTTTGCCATCGTTTGGTTGATCGAAATATATTCCACGATATCACGGGCCTTTTTATAAAAATTGCTTCGTCTATAGCGGTCTGCCGCTTGCCAAATACGAGTAATTTAATCAACGACGATATAGTACTAGACTCCTAATAACAGGCGATCGATGTCTGCCAACACATTAGGCAAAAATTTCTTATATTCGTCTCATTTCGACCAATCCTGTGAGCCGTAAACATACGTTGAGACAGCACAGACCTTGAGTTAGCCAATCACAACGCAGTACCCCGTCCCCCTCGTTTACGTAGTACCTCAGCAAGTTGGCAGAATAGTTTTTGTTCTTTAGATCATGTATGCGGAGTCTAGTATTATATCGTCGTTGAATGTAATTGAACTTTTATCACAATCACATACATGTATCAAGCCTTAATTTAAGGGTTTCGTTTAAAAAATTAAAGATACATTTGCTTATAAATAATGAACTATCAAAAACTGTGTCTTCTGTTGTTTACAGACCATCAGCTTCAATGGCAGAAGATGAAATAGCAGATAGTTTTTACGAAGCTGAGTACTACGGTTTGGACAACAAGTGCAGAAGATACGCTAAGAAGTGTCCATCGAATCTTCTGGAAACTATTTCTTTATACGCTGACAATATGGTTTAAATTAAAACAAAGCTATTGAAGTGATTATCTTGTTATTTATATTCCTTCATAAGATAAAAGAGGTTATTGTTCTATAGCGACTGACATTATTAGTCAAAATCAATTCAAAAGAATAGGAAAAATGCTAGAGATTTTTTTTTGTTTAATTTTTATTTTTTTGGTATCTTATAAACGACATCATAATTAAATACAGTCAGAAATATCAAAGGATGTAAAAAAGTTAAATAATTTTTTTTAACAGATACGTTTGACGCAAAGTCGACTAAAATATTCAACTGGCTAAATTGAAAGAGACAAGTTGCTTGATCAGTAATATAGCAAACTATTAGTTATTAAAGGGTTTTTATATACATTAAAAATGTATGTGGGTATAAATTTTCACTTCACTTTGCACAACATAATTTCAGGTACAAAATAGATATTTTAAACAGGTTGACACAACGGGCGGTCTTAGAGAAAAGCGATCTTTTCAAGTACACCTTTAGCATTTTTTTGTTTTTTCTTAACCTTTTTTTTCCTAGTAAAAATCAGCATTGTAACTAAAAGTTTACTTAATCTACTGACCAAATAACTAGCCTAAAATAAAATTTAAATATTGGTAATCAACGTAAAGTTGATAACGTAAACACAAATCCTGGTTTAAACGCGTGTTTACCCATAGCAATAACCAGAATTCGCAACAAGCCAGGGACGATCATGTTCAATTACTGGCCGATAATTACGATGGAGTCGGGCCCAAATCTACGATACTGGCTGGTAAAACAGGCTCAAACCGAAATCATTCGTTAATTAATCGAGTGATTGGTTGAACGACTCCAATAATATGAGTGGTGTAATTGACTTTTCATATTGGTTGTTCAGATGCAATGAGTGGAGTGAGCATGACCAAAAATTGCAAAAAAATAAGTTAAAAATAACTAAAACCCGACTACGTCAAAAACGTGCACTGAAAAGTATAAACAAGAACAATATTAATTTGACCGATATTGTGTGAAACAACCGCAGGTGAGACACTTCTTACGACACCTCATTTGTCATGTAATGATAAGTAGTTTAGAAGATAATATGAAGGGCACAGACAAACATACATCCATTCTAAGATTTTCTTAGGAAAGGAAAAATTCGAACCTAATACTCTACAATAGATGTCGCTGAACGTCACCATGAGACGTTAGAAATGGAAGGAAGAATTCACCGCTGCAGGTAAGATCCTCGGTGGCTCGGTTGGAAATAAGCGTCGGATGTACTGAATCCGAAGGCCGTAGGTTCGAATCCTGCCCGCGTATCGAATTTTTCCTTTCCTAAGAAAATCTTTGAAATTCGCTACGCATGCGTTTATGTGTTTTATTTAAAAATATACATACATTCTGGTCAAAATCATAACCCTCTTTTTGGCTTTGCCGTAGTCGGGTAAAAAAGCAGACCTTTTCACAATACGAGCACAAGTACACAGGCATTAAAAATTTTGCGATGAACGGAATTTAAAAATACTGTTAACGTTTTAGGATTTCCAGACCTTTATTGCATTGTTTTTACGCCATTTTCACAGGTTGTACTAGGTTGCAGAGATCAGACACGCAGTCACTCCATATTGGATTTAACTCCATATTGTATCCGGTTTGACTAAAAGC
The DNA here is from genome assembly GCA_036375495.1 of Agrotis segetum. Taxonomy (NCBI): domain Eukaryota; kingdom Metazoa; phylum Arthropoda; class Insecta; order Lepidoptera; family Noctuidae; genus Agrotis; species Agrotis segetum. The sequence continues at coordinate 3,534,051 of JAQSVV010000175.1, read as the reverse complement.
CGACACCAACATAGATGGAAAAAGGCTATCCATATACAGACGGTGATTTAGTATTTCTGGTTGTTTTTTTTTTGTTGATCCGATAAAACTATACAACATTATTTTTAGTTATGCGAAACCTGAATATAGTTTGTTCAGAATCAGTAACTGATTCGATTACAATAATTTTTACACCATGTTATATTTTTTTTTCAATAAAAAAATTATATTTTATACAGGCTTATAACTTTGTGATTTTTTTTATGATACGGTTTTAAAATTTTGTACAGACGCCAGCAGGTCAACCTTCCTGAATCTGTCAGATTTTACCAATCAAACATTAACCTTGAGATAAGGTTGAAAACGCCGGGCGATATCTTTTAAAAAATTGTGACTCAGACCCCATGGCCCCAAAGTTTCAACCCCAAACGCTCAAACACATAGCTACTAGCTAAGCCAATGTATTTGCGCCGCTTGGAGTTTTCAGCACCTGCAGCAGCAGCGCCAGCACAACACGCTGAACTAGGAAGAGATTATTGAACTTTTGCATTTATAAAAACCACAAATAGGAAAGAAGGGAAGGGTAAGGGGTACTCCCTTGCCCAGCAGTGGGACTTTTCCTATAAGTTCAATCAATTTACTAAGCCTTTATAAATTACCCCTCCCAAGCTGTACTACAACACAGAATCCCGCCTTTCGTTAAGTTTGCCTTGAGAAAATTACAAACTAATAAATAAAAATAAACAAGGAAATGAAAACAAGGCTTGCTGAGCATTGCAACTGAATGCTCGCCGCTAGGCGGTACTTGTTCAAACAGAAGCGACCTACAAACAGTGGACCGACGAGGCGCGCGACTCAGCGCTCCTTGTTTATACGATACCTCGCTGAAATCAGATAGCCTATAGATAGGGAACTGAGTAAGCAATAAAATTGTAGTTGATTTTGTTAAGTTTGTGTTTTAGAGTCAATTTAGTAACATCGCGGTCTCAGAGACGAAGCGTCTCCGAGACCGCGATGTTACTAAATTGACAGATCAGATAGCCTATAGATAGGGAACTGAGTAAGCAATAAAATTGTAAAAGATTTTCTTTGGAAAGGAAAAATTCGATCCGCGGGCAGGATTCGAACCCACGAACAGGCAGGATTTGAACGTCACCATGAGACGTTAGATATGGAAGGACAAATTCGCCGCGGCACGTAAGATCCCCGGTGGCTCGGTTGGAAATGAGCGTCGGATGTACTGAATCCGAAGGTCGTGGGTTCGAATCCTGCCCGCGGATCGAATTTTTCCTTTCCAAAGAAAATCTTTGAAATTCGCTACGCATGCGTTAATGCGTTTAATATAAAAATATTAAGTATGGTTGACGTCATCTGTTACAACATTGATTTAACTGTAATGTTAACATGTTGGTTGTAGTAGTTTTAATACTCTACAATAGATGGCGCTGAACGTCACCATAAGACGTTAGATATGGAAGGACAAATTCGCCGCGGCAGGTAAGATCCCCGGTGGCTCGGTTGGAAATGAGCGTCGGATGTACTGAATCCGAAGGTCGTGGGTTCGAATCCTGCCCGCGGATCGAATTTTTCCTTTCCAAAGAAAATCTTTGAAATTCGCTACGCATGCGTTAATGCGTTTAATATAAAAATATTAATAAAATTGTAGTTGATTTTGTTAAGTTTGTGTTTAAGGGTCAGTTCAAACCGCGACGCGAAGCGACGCGACGATGCGCGCACTCTTTTAAGAGCCATTCAAAATACGACTTTATTTTCTACACCAAAAGATACACATTTCGTTCAGAGAATTTAAGAGGCGTCAAGCGGCGCCGGATGCGTCACGATGCGCCGCGCTGCGCAGCGCGGCGCCGCTCGAGGCCGCTCGTAACCGCTCGACTCTGCGGGAGGAAGGGGGTTGGGGCGGGAAGCACGTAGCGAATGTAGACACTCCGCTGCACCGCGCAGCGTTTGGATGCGCAGCGTGACGCATCGCAGCGCAGCGCATCGTCGCGTCGATTCGCGTCTCGGTCTGAGCTGACGCTTAGAGTCAATTTAGTAACATCGCGGTCTCAGAGACGCTTCTGTCTCCATAATTTATCTTTGAGGTTTCCTTAGGAACGTTATGACTGCTATTACATTACTTCTTTTTCATTTTGCTCTTGACAGGGTGTTTTAAAACACCAAAAGCGATAAAATTCTATGTTTATTATATTGCTTGAAAAACAGAACAGTATTTTATCGCAGTTCCTATTTTGATTCTGCTAAAGTAGCCCTAATAGAAGAAGAATCACATAGTAGCATTATAAAAGGAGTCTTTATGTCTCCTGCGGTCTTACCACGAGCTTTTAACGATCCAGTTTAGGCTGTGGGAAAGAGACAGAGCTATACAAGTCGTCTAGGACCATCTCTTTCCCACAGCCTAAACTGGATCGCGTAAAAGAAGAGTTCATGGTAGGCCGTCTGGTATTATTTGGAGCATCCTATCTTGTCTCTCCTCACAAAAATGTTGCAGTTTCTTGGGATTTAGCCAAAACCGATTGAAAGTTAACATCAAAATCCCACCACCTAGTCAAACGTTGAATCAGAACAGTCAAAACAATGCGTAATTATTATTCATAGAGAATCTCTACATAAAAATATATCATCATCAGCCTATATTTTTCCCACTGCTATTTTTGTCTCACAGAGAGGAGGTCTATATCCATAGACCTCCTCTCTGTGAGAGAGAGTGGGCCATAATCCACCACGCGGGCCCAGTGAGGGTTGGTAGAGGTCACAGGTTTCCTCACGATGTTTTCCTTCCCGTTTTAAGAGAAGTGGTGATGAAATAAATTATACAAAGTAATGCGACAGGCTGGATTCGAACCCACGACCTACAAGTCGGGGCTGATACCACTGGGCCACCGCTGCTCTCTGTTCTGCTCTCAAAATACATATAATAAAGAAAAATCTTATAAAAATATTGACGTCATGAGTGGTTTTGACATTTGAAGGAAAACTCACTTTATTATGTAGATTCTATTGAGTAGCTTTCATATTGGGAGCGAAGGAAGATATTGTTGAGAAAACTTGTGTGCAGGTACACAAAGAACTTCAAAATTTTCATATCCGTGGATGTGGTTTGCATCGCCTTTAGAAAGTCACTGTTGTGCATCCGAATTTGAATTGAATTTACTGCAACTTTCATCTGGAATCTAAAATCATCTATATAACATTATTTTTTGTTTATGCGAAACCCCATACACCTGTACAATATTTTTGTGTAAACAATTTAAGTACAAAATTAAAAAAAAAAAACAGTTTTTACTGTGTTTCATCGGTGCGCTGAAATTTCAGTTCCACCTTCGCTCTCACTTGCATCAATACTTTTAGGCTAGATTAAGACCAATACTAAATCTTTACAAGGTTTTCAGAGCTTTTCAGAGAAGGACCTTGGTAAGGTTTTCAGAGCTTTTGTAATTTGAGTAACCCATCTTCGATAAAATACATTTTTGAAGTGAAAACTTCTTTAGCGGCGTTGTACACTTTTTCTGTAATGGGTAAAAAATTTAAAACTCGCGTCAGGGTCACGTGACCAAAACTCGCGTCAGGGTCACGTGACCCTGATCGAAAATGAGTAAGACGTCATTCAAATTAAAAATAAAACATAGTAACAAAAAAGTTTTCACTTCTACCGGCACTCCTGGAGTGCAACCTTTTTTTCTTGGTCTTAAACTACCTCCGGGGTCGCGGGACTAAAGAAAATCGTGACCCCGGAACGCAAAGATCTATAGAAGGGCACCGTGGATTTTCAGTACAAGTCTGACAGTCCCTCCTGCCCTGCCCTGGGCGGGAAGACTCATGTGACGATTTTACCACGTCAAAAAAAAGGTCTTTTCCTTACTTAAACTGTACTCTACAAAGACCTCAACATTTTACCTTCCAATCAAAAATACTCTCTATCCTTATCAAACGTCAGACGTAATTTAAAATGCAGAATCCTTTAAGAAACGTCACCTACATGACTAATGCTCCTATTACACCTAAAGTCGTGTAAACAGCCCTCAATAATGTCTGCTGAGAGGCTTTTGTCACGTAAATTCCACGATTACATCTGTCAAGACGACGTGGAGCCAATTTGTGACTCACGGTTGAGATAAATTTTGGTCTCCGTTTGAATGTTTGTGACGTTGGGGTTATGAATAAAATGTACAATTATATAAAGGAACAGTACCCTTTTTTTAAGGTGGTAAAATCATCAAATGAGTCCTCCCACCCCGGGCAGGGCGGGAGGGACTGTCAGACTTTTACTGTCTAAAATCCACGGTGTCCTTCAGTAGCCCTTTATGTTCCGGGGTCACGGTAAGGAAATAATCCCGCGACCCCAGGAACAGTATCCTTAGCATGAATTTTCACTCTTTTACTTTACAGTATTTACAGCGATTCTTGTATGAAAAATGGAACAGCGCCTCTGGTGTGCGAAGAAGGAACTAATTTTTTCCGTGATAATTGTCAATTTGGAATTGTCAAAGTTCCAGTTTACTTAACATCTCAAATACTGAAAATTGTGTGCTAAGGGTACAATTCATAATTATAAGCAGACTATAATTTTCCCGCAGCTAGTGCCCAGGGCTCATCTGTTTGAGTTGAACATTTAAATAACTATTTGATATTCATTTGTCTCCTTTACTCAAAAGATAGACAAAATATTTATCTACTGGATATAATTATCAGGAGCTGATATAAGAATTATAATGTCAATTTACTATAAACTGTTCATACCAACATTGATGATATTTTGCCATTTTATTCAACAATGATACAGATTCAAAAACAAAACCCCTTTTATAATTGAAGCAAACGAGACAGAAAGTTTTATAAATATCAATTCCTTTTCAAACAAGTCTAAAAACCTCAAAATATTTTACAAAATATAGTTGCTATGACAACATGTTATTGGCTACGCATTCTGTGTCACTTTCTTAATGTTCTGGGTCAATTAGTACCTTTGTATGGTCACCTCCCTTCTGACCAGACTATTGTCACTTACGACTTAACGGGATCGGCAATACAGTAGCTTCAACTATTTATGGTGCACCAAAAATGAGTCCGTCTTAAGAGGTTATGAAAAAAATTATTTATATTCAACCAAACAATAAACAAAAATAAAACTGGAAAAGCTCGTGACGTCAAAACTCAATATAAATTGTACTTGTGTTGTGTTGTATTGTGTTGTAGTTGTGACGTATTGTCAATTTTAAAACCGCCATATTTCCATTTATTTAAAAAAACAATGGAAGTGTTACACTGTGTTTAAAATTAATGTAAAAATCTTATAATAAAAGTACAAATGTGTATTTTTTTTATAACAACTGACAGAGTAATTACGATTTTAAGTCAAATAGTCTAATAACAAGTTAGGCAGTTTTTTTATGAAATACAAAAATTTAAGACCGTTTAATTCGTATTCTATTTAGGGCTGATTTTTTAATAGTCAGATAACTTTTATCCGAGGAATTAAAATAGCGGTTTGACATATTTTCTATTATAGATAAGCTGTCAAACCGTCATTTTTATTCCTCAGATAAAATAATAGTTATCTGACTATTGAAAAATCAGCCCTAAGGGACATTATTATTTATAACAGTTTAATGTTCTTTATACAAACAATAGGAAAGAAAATTTTCCAGTTTACAAAAGGCTGCATTCTCGAAAGTATCGCACTCTAATTTAGCGAACAGACGATAATTTACTGAAATGTGTTACTGTTAGAGTCGCAGGCGCAAGTAAAAAATATTAGTACCAGTGTATACTGAGCAGTGTTTGTGTGTACATACTACATATATATTTTTAGTTATATACTATGTTTTTGAACAAAATGAAGTGCATCAAGATTTTGTTTACATTGTAAGAATTGAACTGCTTAGAAAATTTCATTTTCAATTTTTTCTTTTCACTTCTTTTTATCATATCTTAATTTAAATAACAGCCAATGCTCGGTAAAAATAACTATTAATTGTTTATTTGTATTATTTGCGTTTTCGCGATTTTTTTTATTTTTTTTATTTGGTGGTATAAAGGGTTATTTATTTTTCGAAACCTATTTGTACAAACTATAAATAAAAACTTACTAGCAATATGTACAGGAAAAATTAAAATAAAAATTAAAACTAAATTATTTTCGCGATTTTGTATGTTTTCACTGTTTTTTTTTCATCAATGTTAATATTGTGAGCAGGTATTCTAGTTATAAAAAAAACGTTACATAAGTTAAATTGACAGTACAACTAACTTAATTCTTTCAGGATTTCCATAATTGTCAGCAGTTCAGCGAAGTCAGAGCACAAAAGATCTCTCATATTTCCACCAACCAGTCTTTACGGGGTAAGATTTTTTAATCTTAATATATCCATATTGTTTCTTGTACAGACGCCAGCGCTTCAAGCTACCACAATCTGTCAGATTTCTGTAATAGAATTTCAACCTTATCACAAGAGTAGAAGGTTAATGTTTGACTGGTAAAATCTGGCAGATTCGGGTAGGTTGACCTGCTGGCGTCTGTACATATCAGCTGACAGATAACTTACTAAGTGCAGATATTAAAACAACCTAAGGAAACCAGTTTTTCATAGAGCCTAAAAGTTTTGAGACGACATCCAGATGGGTTATGGGACATCTCGCCCACACACAAAATACTAGGCAAGCAGAAGTTCAAAGTAGATAGTATAATTTTTGTACTTAAACAATAATTCTAAGCAGGAGGATTATTTAAGTACATACATACGACTTTGAATTTATGCTTGCCTAGTACTTTTGCTGATTATATTATTATTGAACAGGTATTTAATTGAAAATATACGATTTTGCCGAAATATCCCTTTACTATTTAATAGAGGACATCTGGCCCGTTCTACTAAATGGTCCAGGCGAATATGTATCCACATTTTAAAAAGGGGACATCCTGGCCTTGGGGCCAGTTTTTTAATGGGCGAGATGTCCTATAACCCATCCAAACACTCATCAGGCTTGTCATAAATAAGAAGCTTGCAATCCAGCAATAGATCAGATGGGCCAAAGATCAGCATCTCACCTCTCATGCCTGAGTTCCGTTTAGAGTCGGGCAAGTAGGGTCGCGGTAGGTACTACCCAGTAACCGTGGCCCCGCAACATAAAGGGCTATTAAAGGACACCGTGGATTTTAATCAGTACAAGTCTGACAGTCCCTCCCGTCCTGCCATGAGAGGACTCATTTTTGACGATTCCACCACGTAAAAAAACATTAGGGCAAGTATCAGTGTGTCTTTACCAATGTATGTATGTAATGTTCGAGTGCATCCAATATCAACGTGTGTCGCGGAGCGGGCCTCAATGTATCGGGGGCAAGTTTTGCGTCAGCGGTTTTGTCGTCGCCCGCGCCGTCGCCGTCGAATGCTGAGTCTGCAAAACGTGCAACATGCGCGCCCCGCAGCTCCGCTCCTGCCCCTGCGACTCCTCTGTGCTCCGGCGCTCGAGTTTCCCGACCTTCCAATCAGCTGCCCATGTCGACAAAGTCAGCAAAAAACATCGTCGCCGTGGGTAAGGTCGCTGCATCTACGAAGCCCATGCCTGAAAAGGCATCGAAGCGGGCTGATGATGATGGTTTCGTGACGGTGCTAAGGAGGAAGCGCCGTCAGCGAACTAACAAGAACCGCTGCGGCACGGCTCCTGTGGAGCCTAACACTATACGTGCTGCTAAGCCGAACACTCCGGTGTATATCTCACGCCTACACTACACCACTAAGGCTGAGGACATCGTGGAGTACGTGCGTCAAAAGATCAAGTACGCGCCGAGAGTTCAGCTGCTGGAATCGCGCCGCAACGTCAATTTCAAGGCGTTCGTGGTGCGTGTACCAACATGTTTGCTGCACCTCGTCATGGAGGAGAACTTTTGGCCGCAGGACGTGGTGTTCCGTCGCTTCCGCAGACAAGTGCCACTGGAGTGCGCTATGAAATAGTGCCAAGTGAAGTGTTTACTAACATAGGCTTAAGTTTCTTTATACTAACACAAACTGTACTATAACAATATATATGTTAGTCTATAAGGTATTTATCTATGGGCCCAAGTAGCCTGAAATAAAATGGATATTATTATTATAATGTAAATGCACTTTCAAAGTTTATCACTGTCCTTTAAGGAAAACATCATGAATAAACTTTTTTTTTATCGTGGTGAAATCATCAAATGAGTCCTCCGGCCCAGGGTGGGACAGGAGAGACTGTCAGACTTGTACTGACTAAAATCCACGGTGTCCTTCAATAGCCCTTTATGTACCAGGGTCACGGTTACCGAGTGAGACAGTCCCGCGACCTTGGCAAGCTCTGGCCCTCTTAGGGGGCCCCATCCGATGGCTGACAGCTCTTTGAGGCGCGCGTGGAACACAACGCGCCGTCGACCCGGGCATGGTCCATGATCGAAGACGAGCCACCTATTACTCGCCGCCCGCATGCCCATCATGAATAAACCTGGACCCTTGTTATATGCCTGTGGTCTTCCCACACAAAAAAGCCACAGAAAAAGTTATGGAATCATAAAAGATAGAATATGCTAAACAATTGACTACGGCAACATTCTCAATTCCAGACTTTCCTCGCCATAGCCGTGCCCATCGACATACCGAACAAGAACGTCTTCGTGTCCTATAACTTCGAGTCCAACTACAGCACCCTTACCAACATCACGGAGATTGATGAGGCGATATTCCCCAATCTGCCAGTAAGTGAAACTGACCCTGGTGCCCAGTGTGGGAAAGAGATGGCGCTATACGACGTGTATAGCTTTGTCGCTTTCCCACACTTAAATGACTCTCTCCATAAGACTTCATATAAGGCCACCTGTATATAAATGTAAAGCAATAAACTTAAACGATTAGTAGTATTTAACAGATTTTTAGGGTTCCGTAGTCAACAAGGAACCCTTATAGTTTCGCCATGTCCGTCCGTCCGTCCGTCCGTCCGTCCGTCCGTCCGTCCGTCCGTCCGTCTGTCCGCAGTTTAGCTCAGAGACGCACAGTACTAGAGAGCTGTAATTTGATGTAAATATACAGATTTGTTGTGCCGAAAAAGTGGTAAAATAAAATCTAGTAAAATATTTTTTTTTAGGGTACCTCCAGTACTTACACGTAAAGTGAGGATTTTTTTTTTCTCGCGTACCCCTTACTGTGGGGTATCATTAAATAGGCCTTTAAAAAATAATGGTAGTTTCCATTCACAATTTTTTGATAAAAAAATTCGTTTGTGAAATATTAAGCTTTAAAGTGCTAAATTTTGCTCGATTCGAGTGTCCCCCCCCTCTACCAGCTAAACGGTTATGTTTGGGGGTGTGAAAAATTCACAATAGTAGTATATATAACGAAGTTTAAAAGAAAATTATCATGACTAAGTAGGCTTTACAACTTTACGAGTAATCGTCGACCAACTTATAAAATGTACTTGATATCATATTTTCTTAAACAAAATGTATCGGAGACAACTGCAAATGTAAGTTTGTCAACTTTATTTTTACAGCTTTTATAGGTATGTTTTTTTGGGGATAGGTAGGTTTTTATCGTCAACTATTTTTAACTAAATTCAAAAAAAGGAGGAGGTTCTAAATTCGTCGTAATCTTTTTTTTAATGTATTTTCCCCGATTTCTCAAAGACTCCTGGACCGATTTTGAAAATTCTTCTTTTTATAATTAAATTCAGCGAATCAGTTTGCCTAAGTATTTTGATGGGCAACTACGGGACCCTACACTGTGCGTGGCCCGACACGCACTTGGCCGGTTTTTTTTTAAATTAATATGTTTGAGTCATCATCTGCCTAGCCTTTTCCCAACTATATTGGGGTTGCCTTCCAGTCAAACCAGATTTAGCTGGATATCAGTATTCATGGTGCGACTGCCTGTCGGACTTCCACAACCCAGTAACTGGGCGATACCATATCCCATGGTAAGACTGGTTGTCAGACTTTAGAGCTTCTGAATAACAGTAACGACTGTCAAAGATCTATAAATGACAGCCGGGACCAACGGCTTTACGTGCCTTCCGAGGCACGAAGGAAACTCGCTATGACAGATGGTCGAGTGACCATCTGTCATAGCGAGTTTCCTTCGTGCCTCATCCACAGACCAACCTCGGCTAGCACGGCTTATCCCGGAAGATCGGTCTGTGCGGCTGTAATCATTTAGCCATGATTAATATTATGTATGTCGACTTAATATGTTTGAGTATAAAGTTTAAAATATAATTAAATACACTTGTCTAAGGGATCTGACAAGCCTCGTAACTGGGTATTTCTACCAGTTTAAGCCAGTGTGGTAATATATCACTTAGTAGTACTAATATCACGTTCATCTTTTAATTTTCAGGTTGTAACCTCGAGACAAAGTCGTAGTATATCAAGAGAATTGACTTACACCGTGTTAGAAAATCGATTTCAAGAGTAAGTGTATTCCATGTTTTATTAATTTATTCTTTTAAGAAATTAAAGACCACGTACGAGTTTCCCAATTCTAGAGTTTAACCTTTACTACAAAGCCATACACCATCATAGAAGCATATTCTACCTGTCGGGGCCACGGGACGGTATGAGTAGGATACCGCGGCCGTGGAACGCAAAGGGTAACCGAAAGAACAGGGTGGATTTACTAGTTGATAAAAATAAGACAGTCCCTATCGCTCTACTCAGGGCGGAAGGACCTAAAAAGAAAGGAGCATATCCTAGTCCTTTTCCTTTCTTTAATAGGTTAAGGCGACGTGAGACATAAAACCGTCATTTTGTATTGTGTTTTATTCCTAAATGAAACGGATTTAAATTTTGAAAAAAATATGGTACATATTTCAGTCTTTGGTCTCCAGGTTTGGGCTCTTCGATACACGATTGCTTGCACTTTACTGCATCCAATTAAATCGCAAAAACAGGTCCAACTCATGGTGTGCATATCATTTCATTTCAGTTATACTAGGCTTTGAATAATAAAAATTATACCATCTTAAAGAGCATAAAAAATTAGATATAATGCGGCCGTATCATTGTGAAAGGATGAGAAACCATACCACTAAGTCCAAAATCAGGTAATTTCATCTTTTCATACACTCGACTCTTGGCATTTAGTCGGTCTTGGACCGCATCGGAGGTCGGACTTACGTCAATTTTTTTGCAAACCCACCTCCACGCTATCTTCTATTACTGACAGAAGCAAACATTCATTTTAAATAGAAATACCTGTACATATTTTAATTTTCAAAATACTTGTAATATAGTTCATATTTTATGGTTATAATTTTGTAAACAAATGGGCAGAAAAGTAAGAAGTTGTCATCTTTGGCTCTTCGAAGGCTGAATAAACAAAAAAGGTAAGGATGCATGGGAAATATTATAAGAACCTCCTTTGTGTATTTATTTCTCTTTACTAATAGTAGGAGAGCTACTGAACCATCCGACTTACCTGTTTTCCACAAAGTTAGAATTAAAAAACCGACCAAGTGCGTGTCGGGCCCCCACCCGCAGTGGTAGACGCCCACGGCGACGGACGTCGCTTGATGATCTCCGGCCACCGTAGGCGCGGGCATGCGGGCAGCGAGTAAAGGGCAACTCGCTGTCCGACCAAGGACCATGCCCGGGTCGACGGCGCGTTGTGTCCCACGCGCGCCTCAAAGAGCGTCAGCATAATGACGGGGTCTCATCTCAGAGGGCCAAAGCGGGATTATTCCCTTACCGTGACCCCGGAACATAACAGGCTATTGAACGACACCGTGGATTTTAGTCAGTAGAAATCTGACAGTCCCTCCCGCCCTGCCCGGGGTTGGAGGACTCATTTGATGATTTTACCACGCTAAAAAAAAAAAGTGCGTGTCGGGCCACGGTCGCACAGTGTAGGGTTCCGTAGTTGCCCATCAAAATACTTATACGAACTAAACTGATTCGCTGATTTTAAATTAATTTACGTATATTAACATTTATAGCCACCTTCCAGCTCCATCATCAAAACCTAGAATAATATCCAGCACCAAAGTCTATGTAAAGACGAATCAAATGTATGTTATATTGTAATGTATATTATTTGTATTGTTATATTATATTGTAATCTTTGATTTTCTGTTTTTTTTTTAATTTACGATAGGTAGAAATTCCTTTGTTATCTTTATTTGCTTGTTTGTTGTGTGTACGGGCTCACAAATAAACCTTTTTTCTTTCTTTCTTTCTTCTTTCAAATGAGCCCAAACTCGATGAGATTGCGTTATTGTATTACAAAGATGCCATGGCTACCTTCCAGCTCCATCATAAGAGCCTGGAAAACATTTAGTACAAAAGCCCATGTACAGACGAATCAAATGACACTAAGCTTCGTAGAATTGAGATGTTGTATAAGAAAGAACTCATGGTTACCTTCCAGCTCTATCACCAGACCATGAAAATCATCAATGTCTATGTAATAAAGACGACTCTAACGAGCCTAAACTCGTCGGGATTGAGTTGTTATCAAATCGCTTCAAGAATTTAAAATTTAAAGAGTACCCACGATTTCTCCAGGATTTCATCATCAGATCCTGACTTGATGATCTTGGGACCAACTGGAAGGTGTACTCTTTCAATCAAAAGAAGAATTTTCAAAATCGTTCTTGAGAAATCGGGGAAAATAATAATATAAGGCTTAATGTATTAATAAGTCTTTTATCAGGCGGAAATAAGGTGCGCGCCTTCAATAGTTGGGTCATGCCGGTTCTGATGTATTCCTTCGGCGTACTCAAATGGATTCAGACGGAACTTGACGCCCTGGATAGAAAGGTCCGCACACTGCTGACTGCAAATCGGATGCATCACCCACGGTCATCGGTGATGAGACTGTATATCCCGCGGAAATGTGGAGGCCGTGGCTTCCTTAATGCCAATACCTTACACAACCTCGAGGTATGCTATCTCAGGGAATACTTCCTTGAAGCCGACGTGGGGATACATCGAGATGTAGTCTCAGTGGACAAAGGCCTTACCCCACTCTCCTTGGCTAACGAGAACTGGCGCAAACCTGTGGTATTGGATGCAGGGAGGTATGGCAGAACAAGGAGCTACACGGGCGGTTTTACCGGGCCCTTCACGGGCCCGATGTAGACTTTTTAGCGTCTGTAGCCTGGCTACGTTTCGGTGACCTCTTCGGGGAAACCGAAGGTTTCGTCTGTGCGATTATGGATGAAGTTATCATGACGAATAACTACCGGAAATATATTGTCAAGGACGGTACGGTTGACATCTGTCGGGCATGCCACCGTCCCGGTGAGTCGATTAGACACATTATTTCCGGTTGCTCCCGTATTGCTAATGGCGAGTACTTACACAGACACAATCTAGTAGCTAGGATTATCCACCAGCAACTTGCCCTGCAGTACAACCTTGTGAATTCTGAAGTACCATACTACAGGTATGTGCCCGACCCAGTTCTTGAAAACGGTCATGCCAAATTGTATTGGGATCAATCTATCATCACTGACAGGACTATTGTAGCCAATAAGCCTGATATAGTGGTGGTAGATTGCCGAGAGTGCGCTGCAATGATTGTTGATATCACCGAGACGAGAATCTAGTGAAAGCTGAAAATGATAAAAAAATCAAGTATCTAGATTTAGCACACGAGATTGTCGACTTGTGGGACGTGGACTCAGCAGTCATTGTACCGATAGTCGTTACGGTCAATGGACTAATTGCGAAGAGCCTCGACCAACACCTTAAGAGGCCCTCATTGTGCAGCTGGCTCAAGGGCCTGATGCAGAAAGCAGTTCCTGGACACGGCGCGCATTGTGAGGAGGTTCCTCTCTCTAGAGCCCTAACCACCGGCACTTTAGACCCTGTTCCCGATGCTGGTGGGCCTACTATTTTTTATATTTTTACATGTTTTTAATATATATATTTTTTAATCATATTTAAAAATGTAAAACGTATGTAAAATCTTTACCTAAAATAAAATCGTAGAGCTGTCATTCGTGTTCATTGAATATTTTTTTCTTTTTGTATTTTTTTCGAGATTAGGGATCGATTCTGATGCCAGATCAACTTTTATTTTTTTTCGATTTTTTTTTGTGTTTTTTTTATTTGATCTGTCTTTTTTAAACTACTGTAAAGTTGTCGATCAAATTTTCCTAATAATATTCTTCTGTTAATAGGCTATGTATTATTACGCTATTTTTCCTGGGCGATAAGCAATTATGAATTTTGTTGTTTTTAGATGTTTGTTGATAGTTGGAAGCTAAACCACTGGATATTATTTATTCAATTTTTCCTCAAATATTCCTTAAACTGCTCTTCAATTAATAGGATATGTATAATTACGCTATTTCCCTTGAGGGATTAGCAATGTTATAATTATGTTGATTTTCGATCATTGTTGACATTTGTATAGGAACCGCTATTTGAAATTTACTGTCAGCGTACTAGCCAATCTGGTTGGTAACCTACTTGACTTTCGTGCAAGGGGTCTCTGGATCAAATCTTGAGGTTTTCTTTTACACTTTTTGTTCCTTTTTTTTGTTTTTATGTGTCCTGAGAGTTTCAAATAATTTAAAAAAAATGTGCATACTTTTATTTAAATATTATTCGCCATTTTAATTTATTGCTATTTTTTTTTTCAATAGTTCTCTAGGATATAAATCCACATTGATTTAAATTGTAGGTAGTTAGTTGGATATTTTTTAAAATTGTAATTGTTTCGAGGTGTAGGAATTTTAAAGATTAGAACACAATCAGTGTTTCTATTATTTTCTGTTTATTTATGTTTTGAATTGGTGCTCAAACCAGTGCACAGATCCTGTTTTAAACGATGACAAGTCGTACTCATCGAGTCAAATAATTAGTTATTTTTTAGGTATCACGCGCTATGCTAAGGGAGAAGAGCAATGCTATCGTACGTTCAATTTTCAGCGATACTGTAAATCGACCAAAAAATGATAGTGTAATGTTTAAGATAAACACGGATCTTTGAAATTAATGTCGCTCAAATAAAGACGTTTCCTATGCAAACTATGTACCTAGATAATTATAACATTATTGATCTAAACTAATAATAAAAATGCAAGTATGTTTGTTTTTTACCTTTTCACGCATTACTTTCTACTGAATCGATCGTCCCAAAATTTAGCATATACGTTGTCAGGAGTATAGACACGGATATAACGTATCTTTCATCCCGAAAAACAGAAGAGAGCTGTTGCCGAGAAAACAATTACGTTCATATTCCAGATGGCGCCACTCACACGATCCGTATTGTTTCTCAAATTCTAAATTAACGCATGCGAAGCCGCGGACACACACTAGTGATGAATAAATGAGAAGTATAATACATTAAAACAAATTACTCCGAATTGAGAACATCCTCCTTCTTTTGAAGTTAGTTTAAAATAGTTGACAATAAAAACCTACCTATCCCCAAAACATACCCACCTTTATACCTGTAAAAATAAAGTTGACAAACCTACATTTGCAGTTGAAGAACATGTTCTCCGATACATTTTGTTTAGGAAAAAATGTTATCCAAGTACGTTTTATAAGTTGGTCGACTATTACTCGTAGCCTACTTAGTCATGATAATTTTCTTTTATACTTCGTTATATATTTATTTGGAGCAGTGGTGGCCCAGTGGTATCGGCCCCGACTTACGAGTTGTAGGTCGTGGGTTCGAATCCCGGCAGGCGCATTACTTTGTGTAATTTATTTCATCACCACTGCTCTCAAAACGGTGAAGGAAAACATCGTGAGGAAACCGGCATGTCCTAGAACCAAAAATTCGAAGACATGTGACATCCACCAATCCGCACTGGGCCCGCATGGTGGATTATGGCCCACCCCCTCTCACAGAGAGGAGGCCTGAGTCCCAGCAGTGGGAACATTAATAGGCGGATGATGATGATGATGATATATATTTATACTACTATTGTGATTTTTCACACCCCCAAACATAACCGTTTAGCTGGTAGAGGGGGGGATCACTCGAGTCGAGCAAAAATGAGCACTTTAACGCTTAATATTTCACAAACGAATCTTTTTATCAAAAAATTGTTAATGGAAACTTGCAATGTTTTTAAAGGCCTATTTAATGATATCATACACAAAGCGGTACGCCAGAAAAAAAAAACTTCACCACTTTACGTGTACAGGAGGTACCCTAAAAAAATATTTTACTAGATTTTATTTTACCATTTTTTTGGCGCAACAAATCCGTATGTTTACACCAAATTACAGCTTTCTAGTACTGGGCGTTTCTGAGCTAAGCTGCGGTCAGACGGACGGACATGGCGAAACTATAAAGGCTAAAATTACAGTCATACTGTGAGAGCAAAAACCAAATGACTTGGTCTCCGTTTTGAGGAATGATAATACAACCACATAGATGCCTGCGACACCGGTACTTTCCAATAATCAAAAAATCTAGCTTTGTGGAGAACGGGTGGGATGTTTCAGTGGCTCCTAGACTATAACCTATAATATGCAAACCGCAATTAAGTGTAAAACAGTTGAATTTAAACCCAATATCAATATGTATAAAGAAGTCACGCTGGCAAAAGCTATAATGGTTTATTTTTCTCGCGGAATAGATTTACCAACCGCATCAAATATGTAAGACAGTTGAATTTAGACCCTATGTCAGAGTTCAGAAAGCCACCGTGAATGCACTAATTATAATGGTTTACTGCCTCCAAATGTCAAATAGGTAGTGGTCATAGTGTACTACGTGTCCACAGTATGATCATTTCCTACGAAAATATTAGTTATTACCTGTCGTGTCCCCTGATTCACCTTCACGCTTTAAAATTACGTAGATTTTTAATGTTTTAGAGCAATGCAGCTGCAGGCCAAGCGCAGTGCGCGTATATTGACTTATGATTCAGGGGATAACGAGTAAGTTATTCTCTCCACTTTTTTATTTAATTTATAAAAAAAAGTATTTAATGCTAATTATTACGAACTAATCAAAATCAATATTTGTATTATGGGTCATTGTAGGTCGTGGGTTCTTCAAACCCCGCCAGATGCATTACTTTGTGTAATTTTTTTCATCACCACTGCTGTCAAAACGGTGAAGGAAAACATCGTGAGGAAACCGGCATGTCCTAGAACCAAAAATTCGAAGACATGTGACATCCACCAATCCGCACAGGGCCCGCGTGGTGGATTATGGCCCAGTCCCCCTCACAGAGAGGAATCCTGTGTCCCAGCATTGGGAACGTTATAGGCTGATGATGATGATGAAAATAATACCGCAACAAAAAAAAATGATACATACAAACGTACCTTTACCAATCAATTCAATTTGATCTACTGCTTTCCTCTACTCTGTAACTACTACCTAGACTTCGCAACTTTTGGCGCGCGTGTCATCGCGCATCGTAATTCACTACGTATCCGCTAGTCCTTGCAGGCGTTGCGGTAAGCGTTGGATGCCTGCGGTGCTCAGGAAAACCTGGCCTTAAGGTTGCTATCTTGCTAGATAGATTGATAAAAAAGAAATATATAAATTATTTTAATTACATTTAACTTAAATGTAATTAAAATATTTGTTTTTTTGTCAATGGATAGTTGCACTAGTAGTAAAAGAATCGGAAAACATTAACCTCAACATTGGAGAATGTCCAAGCCACTGTCTACCAGTCAGCCATAGATAAATTTGACGAGTAACCTAAAAACTTTAATTGCAGATACGGCATGAAAGGACGAGAGTGTATGCTACGCAACATTTGTGAAGCAGCTGAAACTCCCCTACATCACAACGGTATTCTCGGACACATACTGCACATCATATTCACGTAAGTTACTACTTACTACGAGTACTACCTACCTTTTACCAAAGAATAGAAACATACTGGTAATCTGAGTTTTCGTGTTCATTGTTGGTCTAAGGGTCGCAAGCACGCCAACTCAGTAAGACATCCCGCCTTTGATTCAAAGGTCGGACACTGTAATTTTTTTTATTAGGAATTTTTCAGTAACAGCTACGGAGTCTACATTTGGAACCAAAAATGATGTTGTATCAAACATATTAGGCGAAATATGTATGGATTTATTGGTACACATCTCCCTAACGGTTCAAGAATTATAAGCGAGATGTAATGCATTATTGTGTCGAGCTTTTACGATTTTATCAAAC
Source organism: Agrotis segetum (assembly GCA_036375495.1). Classification (NCBI taxonomy): domain Eukaryota; kingdom Metazoa; phylum Arthropoda; class Insecta; order Lepidoptera; family Noctuidae; genus Agrotis; species Agrotis segetum. The sequence goes on along the minus strand of JAQSVV010000175.1, from coordinate 3,515,950 downwards.
TTTTCTTGTATCAAATCAGACTAATTCTGAAAAAACACTACGTTCACTAACATTGGGGAATCAAACACAAACACATAATTCCAAATTCTCATCCATTTCATATCATCCAGAAATCATAAACAAAATGGACGAAAGCAACTCCTGCGTAAATGAAAATATTAAAACAATTCTGTTCGCACAAATATACCACTGTCTCGCTCAGAAATTATGTGATTTGAATAAATCAAAAATCAAATTATGACGGATGAATTGATTCCAGAAAAAGCGACGTTCCTTTTCGTTTCTTTTAACGCAATAATGTGGAAGTAATGAGCATTAGAACGTGGTGTATACAGTGTACATCGTCAATTCATTCATGATGCTATGAAAGAGTTTAAACTACACTACCAGGGGTTTATAGAGGAGGAGGGGTTTATACTACACTACTATTCGTTAATGTTTTGATCCCTGATGTCCTAATGTCCGTTTGTGTAAATACTAAACTATCAAAATTGTACTGAGATGTATCTTACAATGCACAACGAATATTCAGCTGTCATATTTAGATAGCATCAATTCGTCATATTTTGATATTATCTTTATGTTGCTATGCTGACCTAATTCCCAGTTATTCGTCACATTTCGATTCATACTTACTTTATAAATATAATACACGTTACATTTCGGTTTATAAGTTGAAGTCTTCCATTCCTCATCGCGCTAAATAAGACCTGTGTCTCAGTAATATCAAAGTCAAAGATTCAATTTTTTTTACTCCAAAGCTGGTTCCATTACATGGGCTGCAGCTGAAAATCAGCGTCGGCGTGACAAACTTTGTGTTGCTATCTGGCATATGCTGAGTTGAGGCCCTTTGGCATTAAATTGTCAAGTTTTTTTTATTCCCTCTATTTGTATACTATTTATCTATAACTATATTTGTATTGTTTAGTTTTAAGTTTTGAGCCCATAAACAAAATTTTCTTTCTTTCTTTGAAACCCAATCTCTCCTCTCATTCCAGGCCCTCATCATCCAAAGAAGAAGGTTTGGAAGACGAGTACTACGAGGCCGAAGCGGATGGCCACCGTGGCGACTGTGACAAGTACCTGGATGATTGTCCCACCAGCCTGTTCGACTACATCACTAGACTTGTCCAGTTCCCCCACTCGCAATAATAAACGAATTTAAAAACAGTTGTTTTTTTTTTGTTTCTATTGGTTTTATATAGCTGGCCAACTCTGTTCTTCCTGCCCATATCCCATTCTACTTGGGGTCGGCTCAACACGTTTTCTTCTTCCATTCTGGACTATCAGACGTTGTGAATACTAAGTAAGTAGTAAAGATAACAAGAACTTAGTAATAAATACTGAGTAAGTAGTAGAGATAACAAGGATTTAGTATTTATTACTAGAAATGTTGTAGTCAAGTAGTGAGTCTTGCTGTCACGGTTGCAACCAGAAGTTCTCGTATACATTTCTCTGCATATGGATCCGCAGCCTACTTCTTGATGAAGATAATAACAGATCATTGAATCAAACGAGTAAAATTAAACATCTAGAATATTATCATAAGTATTTATTAGGCTCTAAACTTTAATAACAATGTACAATACAGTACACATTGAACTATATTATTTATTATAAGTATTAAACTTGTCAGTTTATAAAATTTAAAACTTATCATTCACAGCCGGTACATTAATTTAATTATTATATTTATTTAATTACTTAAATATTAGTAACTTATTTTTAAAATTCCTTATAGTTTACAAAAAAAGTTTATTTAGTTTAAAAAAAATGAAATAAAACTTCAGTACCTATTTCCTAAACAGAACTCAAATTATTTTTATATAATTATTTTAACCATTTTTATTATTCAAATATACACTAAATAATTTACCATATTAACAAATAATAACAATAACGTTCTCTAAAAACAACAAAATTAACACGTATTTCAACTTATTTAATGTAATACTTTGTTATATATTATTTCCTTCCCCACCAATTATATTAATTATCTAGTCATTGATTAATTCATGTTTAATTCTACCTAACTATATTTTTATATTTCAACATATTGCGAGATCTTACGTCAGCATGTTATAATAAAATTTTTTATATATCTACCTTAATTTTAATAGGTATCGAATATTTGATATTTGTTTAATCTATAACTTTACACACGCCCCAAATCAAAAGAATTAAACTCAGATTACTCATTTTTTTGAGTAATATGTGAATCAACTAATTTGTATTTCTATGATATAATTTTTACACAAAATTTTATAAGTGTCAAAAGATTTACGTGATTATGATTACCCAAAATAGTTTTTCTTGATCACTATATTACGTAGTTACTAGTTTATATAATTTTATAACTGTTAATAATTTTTGTTATATTCTCGTATTATTTACGACATCCACACTTTTAAAAACAAATCAAATTATTGCCAGCTAAGTAATAAAGCCATTTTCTTTATAAATGCATTTTTTTCTAGAAGTCAAATAAAAAATTGTGCTACATATTATACCACAAAAACATAAAATACACACACATTTTTATGTGCTTTTGCAATTGAGCTAATATCAAAATCTCATTAAGATGAGCAATATACCTACTTCAATTTTTATACATCTGCTAGATGGCTTGGAAAATCCAGCGTTTTTTTTTTATTATAAATCTTATTCTGTAAACAAATAAGTTCGTTATTTGCTTACCAATTGGTACACGTAAATAAAAAGTACTGTTTTACTTATATTGAAAAGCAACGATATAACCTAAAACCCTGTTGAGTGATCAACCACTTGCTTGTGCAACGTTTAACTTCAATTATAAATTAACATTGTTTATCATTATATAATTAAATGAAATTTATATATCAAACTATCCGGATGAAAACCGCATTAAAATCTCTCCAGTAAAATTATTTTTTTTGGATGGCAAACTTGGTTTGAGAATTGCCCTTTAAAAAAAATTCGAACGTTTTGAAATCAATTTTGATTTGTCTATTCTCTCTGTCTGTGATATTATCAGCGTAATTCAATCAGATCTTTAGTAACAATAAATTAAATAAATTAAATAAAAAAACTTAACTAATAATGCCAATAGTCTCAATATCCTTAGGATAGAAGAAGTTATTCTTCTTCATAGGAATGGAAGAGATCTGCTGGTCTACCGGTACCCTTGTATCGTAGAGCGAGGGTGACTGGAAGATGATGCCGAATGTCCCCACGAAGCAGGCGATGGTGAACAGCCAGAGGAAGAAGCGATCCAGGACCATGGACATGAACTTCCAGTCTTCGACAACCTGAGAACAAAGATAAATGTCATCATTAAGTAAATCACCACATATTATATCTGTCAGCGTAAAATTTTAACAACCGTATGTTTATAATCTATCTCGTCAGTTTATAAATTTACGGTACGTTAGGTTAGGTTAGTTAAAAATTTCCTAGTAAATTTATAATCTTGCGGATCTTGATATCTTCTGGTCACATAGATCTATAATTGCAACAGGTTTCATTTAAACAAAATATCGTATAGTAACGTTTTGACATAAAATAGTCCGTGCGGAGTTTCTTGCCCATTCTTCTTCATGTAAGCTTTGGAATGGGCAAAGACAGTCTTTTTTTTATTAACCTACATTGTCCCACTGCTGGGCAAAGGTCTCCATAACCTTCCACTCTTCCCTTTGATTATTAAAAAATGCTTGCTTTACATGGCGCATTATAGCATTCGTCTGGTAATTTGAACAAGAATCGGACACGCCAGCATCAGAGATTACATTCCTTCAATTCCGTTAACTTGAAACTTTTTAAAGAAATCTTATTCTAATGAAGTAAAATATTGGAACTAATAACAGTTGGTAAACTAAATTAATCAGGTCCTCAAAGACGGACACCAGTTATTTAAATTAAAATCAGATTTCTACCGTAATATGAATTAAATAAACTCAAATCAAAAAGTTTTTCCAATTAAATTTCGACCCTATTAATCAAAATCCCGAATGTCAACTAAAATGGCAGTCGATTTAAATTCTTCAAGTTTGGAAGTAATCTTTGATTCCCTATTCCTCTATAATTTAAAAGTTTCCCCAAAGAGAGTGAAGAGCAATTATTCTAAAGAGGCAATTTGATGTGAACAAACGTTGTTCTCAAAAGAGCACGTTTAATTGAACCCCTTTGTAAACCTTGTCCAAACGAAGACAGAGATCAGAAACTGTAAATTACAATGAATTGTAAATTATAAGACAATTTTTTAAAGTGGTAAAATCATCAAATGAAATCATCAAATGAGCCCTCCAGGGTTCAGGGCATCAGGACTGGCAGGCCCGCCTTGCCCTGGGTGGGAGGACTCATTTGATGATTTTACCAAGATAAAAAAAATGTTCTAAACGATATCAACTTTTAACTATTCGAAACTAAACGCGTCTAGCACAACATCACACTGAACAAAGAAGTCCCTATCTAACAAACTGTGCGCATATTAATCATTGCAACTAGAACAATTCATCCTGCTCCATTTATCTCACGAATTCGTTACGTCTCTCGCTGTTGTTTGCAACAAAAAGTGGCCATCAACTGCCATTATTAGGAAAGTCGCCTCATTGGAGCACACCTTAGCCAAACGGCAAGCAACAATCGCTAACGTTTAGCAGTTGCTAATACATTGTCGTGGGGTATAAAGTTGAAAATGTATTAGCGACTGCTGAACGTTAACGATTGTCGCTTGCCGTTTGGCTACAGGCTCTTATCGTCTAAATAGAGTTTCCAGGCCTTTTTTTCATTATTTTACTCCGTAACTGGCCTCTTGGGTGTTGAATAAGGGGAAGCGTATCAAGGGACAATTTCCCTTCTGAGATTAACCGTGCCTAAGCGATTATGTATACAATACGACACGTTTGTACTGTTGTAGATAAACACTTTGTACTCAAAGAAGTACGACAAGCTGATTATGAAGATAATATCTCAATTTGTGCCGCTGTCCGCTGGCCTTTATTTTGTTCTAGAAAATTCGTCGTGACATTTTACGTAACTATTTGCCTTTGTGGCATGCAATTTTATTACAGAGTTTTTGTAGGCGTTTCTATCAGTGATTTCATAAATATTTAAATCATTTGTTTTTTTTTTTACAATCCAACCCAGAGCTGTTAAATAGAGTTATGGATTAAAAAAACTTGACAGTGTTAAAAGAAATGTTCGATTTAATCATGTATTTTCTTGTTATCATCAAATACTAGACAATTAGAAATCTACAGAAAAAGAACATCAGATAACTAAACAGTCGTTAGGTAGCTTCTGCTAATTGCTAAAAGAGATAGAGAACTAAAACGGTAATAATAATAATTATCTTATCTAGCCTGACAAACCAAAATCTTTTTATATTATGAGACCAATGAAATATTACTGACATGCAATTAATTAAGCGGTTACTGAAAATCGTTTTACAATGTAATCGTTAACATTTATTACCAGTTATTATACTGGGAAGGTGTAATATTCAATTCTATGAAACGTAAATTGAAGTAATTTTATTACATTCATGATAATTATGATATGATTAATACAAAGTGCGGGCTCTGAGCGCAGCAACTGAATCAAGAAAATCCGTAACGAAAAACCTAAGGAAAATAACATAACACTCGTCAAACGTCGCGCGTCGTTTCAGTTCGGGAGACTTCAACAATTATAAAAACGTCCGTCATAAAGACAATTTAATTTTTTCTTACTGTTTCTAAACGGCCAGCTACAAAAGGAGATTTTCACAATGAAACGTACTTTTAAAATTCTCTTACAACAAAACAGAGTGGCGCAGTGGAAGCTTGCTGGGCCCATAATATGTTGAAAATTTTGACCCGGTTTGGAAGTAAGAATTAAGAATCCTGTATATAAACGACCCACCTAGAAATAATCTTCATTATAATTTATTTTCTTTATTACCATAGTGCACCACAAACATTTTAAATAAATGCAATTTTCGTTGAATATTCGCGGTCGCCGAATATTTAGATAATTTATTCTTTAAAAAAAAATGCTATGCCTTACCGCGGCAATCTCCGAGTGCCGCACGTATTCATTTATTTTTATTTTCGTGTCACGTATGAATTGAGGCACTCCTCCTTTTTTGAAGACGATTCAAAACTAGTTTTGTTCACCCTATAATAGAACAACAGTGCGAAAACAAGCGCATTAACTATAGCCACAATAAAGAACACAAATTCACAACTTAAAACGTATTTTAAAATACCTAGTACATCCCAGACCATTAAAGTAGGTACATAGTCTAGATACAAGTACATAGAACTGGCCCAGAGCGGCTGTCCGGAAACCTATTTATTTTAACCCGACTTTTTCACTGAAATTTTTCATACATTCCCCTCGTACATAGTGGTTAGATGGTGCAAGTAGTGGGGGTGGTAGCGTGGATGGATTATGCAGTTTTATTAAAGCGTTAAAACTAGGATGGGAAGATAGAGTTTTTCTTGTGATAGTTATGTAGGTTTTTTTGTAATAATAGCTAGGTTATACCAACGCAATCCCACGGGAATATAATACCGGGATAATCCGATAATCATAGGGAAAACATCGTGTAGATACCGGTTTATTTTGGAACCGAATTTTTACAATGAATATAACAACTGGTACAGTGCTTGCGTGATGGTGCGCAACCTCAACAAAGAGAAGGCCCGATTTCAAAAAAGATAATGTTATGGGCGGATTATGATGCACACAGCATTCTCTTAAAATGCTCTTCAATATCTTTCCTATTTTTACGAACAGCATTACTTGCAAAAGCATTCTCAATTCAATAAACCTATATAAATGTTACCAATAATCTTTATCCACACAGATCTAAACACGGTGCACTAACACACTAAAACTGCACGAACAAAACGACCTGGCACACTAAAGCACAGTGTTCTAGCAGGAAACCATGACCTCGTCATGTCCCCAGAGATCCGTGCACTCTCAGCAATTTGGTACACGGTTGTTGGTTCATTTGACGTTCTTTGACCCCTAATACGGAATTTCGTATCAAAATGGATGAACTGTAAGTTTTTGATGGCAAACGTAAAAGCTTTTATACTGCTCAGAGGGTTGCTTTATGCTCCAAAACCGCAATACGACTTTATGGCGAAGTAATTATAATTTCCGTGGATAATTTTCGTTTTCTATTCTAATGTTTTTCATAAAATTATATAGCTTTTGTATTACTCAAAGGATTTGGGAAGATGTAATTACTGTAGAAACACAAATCCATTCTTTCCTTTTACTAAACTGTTACAACATAGAAAAAAAACAAAATGGATTCAAACCGTTTTTACGTAGGTAATATACTTAATATTACGTGAAAATACGGTTTCAAACTGCTGTCCCACCAAAGATTCAGTTTCGGTTTCGGCTTGGGCCAGAAAATCCAGCCATAGTTTCCTGTTTAGCTAAATACTCGGCCCGACCGAAATTCAGTATCTTGGAGCAAACTCGGCTAGCTTTCGGGAAATTCACGGTACATACATAATTCCCAGCTGAGTTCATTCAGCTGATTTTTAAAGCTTCAGTTGCTCCGTCTGTCTAATTCATGCCATTTTTTTCAAACTTATGCATGTTGTTACCACTCCTAGAACAAAATCTTCTGAAACTTCACGTTTCTAAGTTGTAAACTTTAAAAGTTTTTTTACCTATTAAGAAAGAGCGTAACACTAACAAAAGCATTCCTTACCAAAGGTAATTCCAGACATCAAGCAATTTTTCAAAGAACGCTTATTAGCCTTCATTCCAATGGAAAATAATTCAATCTGAAGTAGATTGCGTCTTGGGTTCAATCAGCCGGCATTCAGCACTGCTGCTTACATCAGAAAGCTGGCATTGCTGGTCCAACTAAATGGATTCCAAAGAATTACAGTCAATTTATTTAAAAAAATATATAATGAACGTCATAAAAACTGATTAGATTTTTTTGTACATTTCAGAGGTTATAAAAGCTGTTTCTGATTGAAAAATGTAGTCAATGCAACAGTATCACGACAAATCAACGTTTGAATTTCAAATACTGTTGACTTTAGTTACATGTATAATGCTATAATTAATCAGTATTCTTTAACTATCAGGCGCTTAAACTAATTCAAATAAGACTGAAAAGAAGATAGAAGATATCTCAAAGAGCGCCTCAGCTCACTCAAACCTCGCATGTCTAATAAAAAAGAACAAACTCCTCTCCTAAAATTTAAAATTCAGCACACAAGCTGACATTTTTCCCTGTATTACATAGCTTGCTTGCTTATCTGTGTTGGTTGGGGCTCACGTGACTACATAAACTGCAGTGTATATGATACTAAGCGGAATCCCGCGAAGAGGATCGGAGGATTTCAGGATACGATCCATGTTTACATCGGTACACAGACTCTCCAGGGATGGGTAAGCTTTAAAGCAAATATGCAACCGCACTTGCAACTGCATGCAGTCTTACCAGGAAATATAAATGTATTGGAAATATTTAGATGGGGATTTGTGTTAAAGTAGCATATTAGGGAATTGCGATGTTCAAATTGCGAAAGTGTTTTTTTTTCTATTTTCCTCTTCACCACTTTATATCTTTTTTGGACGTATAATGCCATAAAACTGCAACAGAGACTTCCAAATGCGCAAACAATTGTTTCGGAAGCCAATAGAAAAACAGACGCATTTAAAACCGATACAGTATACCCTCGTAAGCCCCAAAGTAACGCTCGAAAGCTTTTTAAAATATCCATTTCACAACATTTTTTCACACAAAAAACGTGAAACGGACAAACCGAACAACAAATAAACAAGGCAGTATCCCAAACATTCGGCATTTCAACGCTCAGGCCGAAAAAACACCGCAAAAACACTTCAATATTACATATTTCATCCTATTTCGCATTCAGACCCTGTCGGTTCCGTGAAGATAAGACCAACTGCCATTAATATAGGGTACAGATGGCAAACAAAGTGAATAGACGAATAGACTATTTTCACTGAAGGCTGAACGCCGAATAATGATGGCGATCGACGCCGAAAGCCGAAAAGAGTTATTCGGTCAATAGTAGGGATGCGTGAAAATGATTGTTGAGTTGTCAAAAGTGAAATGTAAGGGTGCATCGGATACGGAACCTTCCGGATTATAAGGAATGGGTGTGGGTTATCTGTTTGGTGTTTACGGGTCTAACAAAAGGAAGATCAATTCTGAACGGAAAGTGTTCGATCTCTATTTTTTCCTAAAGAGAGCTCACACGGAAATTCCCCGTATTGATAAAGATTGAAAAGTAATACTTAAGACGTACCATTACTTCAAGAGAATGATACTAAAACTGAAAGATGAATAAAATATATTAAGTTATATTATTCCCAAAAAGAGAGAGGAGGCCTGTGTCCCAGCAGTGGGAACATTAATAGGCTGATGATGATGATGATTCCCAAAATCTTCAAATGTACAATACCGCGACAAAGACAATGATATTCAGCTCAGCCCCCCCATATAGTTATACATTTTATAATACGACATCAAGATATAAAATTCTCACAGTTGCACGAAAAACTAAACAGGTTTCGTGTTCTTGATAAACGCAGAATAATTTTATTATGATATAAAATCAATTCAAACGCCATGCATTACAATTGAACAAACAGGCAATTGTTTGCACAATAAAATATAGCCAGTCCATTAAACTTCGATTAAAAGAGTACAAATAACTTAAGTAATTAAAATTCAGTTAATAAATATTAAAAAAAAACTATAAAAAACAAATATCTATTTACAGAAAAAAAAACCTAATATTAATTCACGAACAAAATGGATCGCCGGGGTAATCCGGTGAGATGCTTTTTAAAATTTATTCGGCCTCCGGGTGCTATTTATATCGTCGTTTCAAAAATGAAGTGCGGTTATCTCAGAGACGTAAAAACGTGTTCGGAATAACAATTCGGTTTTCGGCAATAGCGGTGTTGGCACTCGGCCTAGGCAAGCTCTCGGGCTTGCCGCCTCACTAATTTACTTATATGCGACGTGACGCAAGTTGTGTTGCTAATTTTATTGTTTTACATTCAAGTGTTTACGTTTATTTACGTTGACGTAGATAAGACAGTTTACGTTGTACCTTTGGAAGGGCAAATACGACAATTTCTTCGTATTTTGAAGAAAATAAATAACTCGGTCTTGGAATTTAGGATTTGTTCTAGTTAATTTGTATTGAACAAGTTGAGATTGTTTGTCATTACGACGTAGATTATGTAAAATACTCTCTCATGTAACTAACTAGTTATTGTATTGAAATGTGAAAACCTTAAAAAAGAATCATCATTTTTATATTGCATGAAACCTTAAACTACAGTTTTAACCAAATGACAGAAAAATTAAATGTTCATGAGTTATGGATTTCTGACAAAATTAAAACAATCAACGTTATTTATCTAAGACTAGCTGTATCTCGTGGTGTCACCCCCACTGCCATGGGCCACCGTGGCTACCCATGGTGTGGCTGGTCGGGGTTCTTGCCCCACCCTTACTCCGACTTGTTAGGTGTCTTTTAACCAAAATTCAATAATGTAGGTACTTACCTAATACAATACCTACTAAATATCCGTAAGAAACCTCACACTCGACAATCGTCAGACGACACAACAAAATCTAGAATTTTGCCCCACCCTGAGCACGTATCTATAATAATAATAATTTTGATCGAACCTGTGCATATGCCTGGCTACGCCCATGCCCACTGCTCCGCCCCTTTTGATGGTAGCATTATGTTATATAGCCTATTAGCCTTCCTCGGTGTATGAACTATCCAACACAAAATATTTTTCCAATTCGATCCAGCAGTTCCTGAGATTAACGCGTTCAAAGAAACAAACTCGTCAGCTTATAAGTACGGATAGATGACTTTGTCCGTTTACTGGGATCTTCCTTAAAAATACCTCTATTGTCCTTTTTTTTTTCGTTTTACTTTTAATATAAGGTTTGACATCTCTGAAGACTAAAATTACTTGCAACTGCGGAAAACTTAAAAATCATCGTCTTTTTTTGGTTATCCGGACAGAAAAACATCACCAAACCGTTGAAACTAATCTTTAAATTCACCTATTTAAAGTTTATTTTTGTTATAAAGAAATCATCTTGTACTGACAGAAACAGTGAATTTATTCACCCACATAACAAAAAGCTAAAGTAAAATTCATTGTACAAAACGAACTTAAAACATCTAGAAAATACACTTGCGAGCAAAGAAAACCAGCCACCACTTTTCCCACTAAATCGTTTGAAATTCATCTCGGCACATTCACAGTATCTACTTCTTTGAGGAGACGAAGTCAGTATAGCTCCCTAGGGACGAAAAGGATCGATAGCAATTTAAATGTGCTGATTTCTTCCATCGTAACCAGTAATGAGAGATCGTAATTAGATTTAGTCCCTATTCGGTGCTCGTCTCGATGATAATACGACGCCATTACTAAAACGCTGCGTTTTGAATTTGCTAATTGTGTTTTACTTTAGCTTTGTGTTATTTGGGGAGAATAATTCACTGTTTCTGTCTTTAAAACAAATCTAATCTTTAAATGGGTGAATTTAAAGATTAGTTTCGCCTGGCTCTTCCGGATAACCTATAAAAAATGACTTCTAGCGTATTTAAGAGTAAAATCGTTGGTTACTTCTAAAAAACGATTTTAAAGTTTTCAGCTATCATTATCAGCCTATAATGTTCCCACAGCTGGTACACAGGCCTCCTCTTTGAGAGGGAGTGGGCCATAGTCTAGCACGCGTGCGGAAGTGAAGTTTTCAGCAGTTGCAAATAGTTTTAGTCTACAGAGACGTCAAACCAAAGACATTAAACTGTATACGAGCAATAGAGGAGACATACCGCAGAAAGTTGTGATCCAAAACTTTTTACCACTAGGTAAAAAGTCGCTCAGTCTAGTAGTCGCGTTGCTATGCAACGATAGATAGTGCTACTGACGCACGGCATCAACAATTTTGTATGACAATTTTCCCATTGCCCGCTCTAATAAAAGTAAAACTAAGAAAATGATAACTTTAAAAATGTGCAAATAAATATTAATAAAAATAACATATTCAAGTCAAGGTTTTGATCTCAGTATTTCAAAGTACTTAAAAGCCACAATTTGTATATTTTTTTCTTCGGCTGCTTATTATCGACACTTTAAAATGAGCACTTAACGATCTACTCAGACATCCCGACGGACCGATTCCAGAGACAAGTAGGCACCTCAAGTATAGAAACTTGATATTTTCACACAAAATAATAATTTCTTAATGTATCTACACTTTTAGTAAGAAAATATGTTTATTTAAATTTCTTAAAACATCAGGTTCTTAAATTCGTATCAAAAATTTTCTTATAAGAAATGCGATACGAAATCTTTATGGGAAGCTAAATACAGAAACGGAACAAGACATGGGGGGGTATTACAAAGTCTTAAAATCTGGCTTGTTCCAGTGAGTGAACGAGATGGCGCTAGACGACTTGTATAGCTCTGTCACTTTCCCACAGTGGAATTCGTGGTGTTCGAATCCACGACCTTCAACTCGTAAGTCGGGTCCGATACCACTGGGCCACCACTGCTCTCTAGTGTAAGTATATGATGATTAGAGATTATTAGAGTTTTAGAATATTTTCCTTGTACGAGTCATTACGACCACGGAAGACAACTTTCCCTTCATCACGGTCTCGCGGGAAAGATCCGAGGTACCGGCGACCAAATGCCATTATCTTTATTAATCTGGTTGGTTTATCAAAGGTGGAATTCTACTTCAAGTGCTTTTTTGTACTTAAGTTCGTTATTTTCGGTTCGGACACTGCTGCATGACCGCTATAAAGATTTATGGTTGAATAATTTAGAAATAGGCGGTTTTGGATAAGTGTTTTTACAGTTGGTCATTCCACTACCTTAAATAATGACATATTATTATCAAAAAAAAATCTCCTTCTACAATACAGCAGTTTCATAATCTTTATAAAAATATGTCTCCCTACAAGAAACCTCTTCCCAGATGTACCTAATACATATCCTCATAAACACAGGTAGAAGTAACGACGTCACACATGCCCATCATCGTCTTTGGATAAGAAACTGACCATTATCTTACACTTTTTGTCCGCATTAGAGGAAAATTAACGCCACAGGGAATAACAGAAAAAGTTCACACGGTAAGTTCTTGAGTAGGTCCGTATAAAGGATAATGGATTAATGGAGGTTAATCTATTTGATACATCCGGAGCAGGTCGTGGCAAAATAATTACAACCGCACAGGCCAATCTTCCGGTTTAACCACGTTTGCCGAGGTTGGTCTGTGGATGGGTGACCATCTGTCATAGCGACTTTCCTCCGTGGCTTGCAAAGTACGTAAAGCCCGTCATTTGTCAGTCAGTGTCAGTCTGTCAACCAGTCCATGACAATTGACTCAATAACTGGTTAATAACCCAGTTATTGAGTTGTGGAGGGACTGATATTCAGCTGCATCTGGTTACGCTGGAAGCTCATGGCTACATATTAACAGCTACACAGGTGGATCTTTTGACGGGGTGGGTGACCATTTTACCGGTTTTTCTCCATAAGATCTTCGCTGATGTATGTATGTGTAATGTGTAGTGTATGTGTATGTAGGTATGTTTGTTACTCTTTCACGCAAAAACCTCTGAACGGATTTGGCTAAAATTCGGTATACAGATAGTTTATAACCTGGATTAAAACATAGGATAGTTTTAATCCCGATTTTATGTTCCCGTGGGATAATTTTCGAGTTGTTGCGGGTGAAGCCGCTGGCAACAGCTAGTATAATAATGAATACGAGAAGTAGATGATATGGGGCGTTTAATCAAGCAAGTGACTTCATGATCTTTAATATCATACCGTAAAAATACAACTAGCCATTTCACAGCCTAGCTATAATTAAACTCCATTCAGTAGGTCAACGCCAGCGTCCCCACAAACCCATCATGCGGCTTACAGGGGAAATGAGAGGGACTTATGTCACATGACACTTGACGTGACATTCAAGCTGGCATGGCGGCGGCGGGCGCATTCCGAATTTAAATGCAGTCGACTGTTTGACGTTTAATATCGTTTTAATTTGTTATTTCTGGACGTAGCATCTGCACAGAGTATAAAATATAAATATTTAGATTTTCCAAAGTTTTTTCAATTTATTAATGTTGTGGGCGTTTTATGTTTTTCCGCCATTTTTACTTGTACATACTACTTTTATCTTTATTTATATAAATGAGATAAAGTTTTTTACGGAGAAAGTTTCTGTTTATTTTTTTATTGTAGGTTAGATTTAACTAAAGATTTAAAAAGATAAAAATAAAGCTTTCATCAATTTTGGAAATAATTCAGAAGTCCAAGCAGAACTAAACTTTAAAGTGCTATTTCATTCACAAGACGTACCTATATAATTTTTTTAACAAAAAGCGCTGAATCCGTGGTCTCAAACAGAATTCCAAAAGACATTGCCCAAATCAGGCCCACAGTGAACAGTAAACTAGAGAAAAAACACTACATGCATTAATTTAGCCATAAAAAAATAGGCATTTGTGTGTCTTCAAAGAACCGCCACTAAAATCTACAATAATTCGTTAAAAAAAGTAAATCAATTGAAAAAAACGGAAGTTTTCTTGATTTCAACGCTGGTAAAATATTGCCAGCATCTTATCACATTTCAAGTATTTTCATTAATTAATCGATTAGAGTCGATTATACAAAAATACAATAACCTCACCGGCATACCCATTTGGCTTTTCTTGTATTGTAATAAAAACGAACTAAAATAAAACATGGATAAACAAACTAAAGTGTGCTTGTAAAAAAAGAATTTGAATAATAATCAAAAATCGGTCATTTAGAAAGGAATCGATAAATAGGTTCATAGTTTTTATTTTTTTGTGATAGTGACAACACTAATTTTAATTCTGACACTTACACTGACTGACACTGTCATGTTGCGCTCAATGTGAATGTATTTTGATTTTTTTTCAATTTCTTTTACTGCGACCTGGCTTTGTATGGACTTGTTTCGGATTTTGGATACCGATTTATAACGTTTTCTACAGTGACTGAAGAACATTGTGTGAATTGTGGTTTTAACCTAACCGAATTTCAAAATCATAGGTACGATGAAACCTGAAAAAAATCTTACTTATAGCAGTTGGTTGTACCACGGCAGGTAAATATACTAATCATAAAATGATTTAGGTATTGCCTACGCCATCATCCAATTATTAACGGATAATAATATTATTTCAGGTATCAAAAGACAATCATGTTTGCCACGACCGCTGGTTGGTAGTAGCTTAAGCCTTGTTCTGCAACAACACTTGGAAGGATATATACGTCAAGGCAGCTGCACTAATTGTGGACGTTCTGTTAGACGGATAAGAAGTCACTTATTAAGAACAGATACAGATAGATAGAGAAGTCTCATTAGAAATGTAATTATTAAATGGATTGATTGATTGATTGTTTTTTATACCCTACTGCTTATAATATATAATTAGACAAAAGTATATTAGAAACTCTCCCCTACTATCATTATCAATAAACCAGTATTAAAAAAAGAAAACTTCTTGTATTTCTCAGTCCCACTTTTGCAAAATTAACCCCAAAACATTTGCTAATTTTAACATTTCTAAAATAGTGGCCTCACTTTAAATGTACTTTTCAGATATCCTATATTATTAAGATTCTAAAACACTGCATTTTTAGACTAATATTTGATGTCTGTTCTGGGCCTGGGGCACTATGGACCGTGGGCATTTCCCTTTACCTACTACATTTTGTTACACGTGCCTACCGTGATAAAGGTTGCGAAACGAGGAACGATTATATCCCACTTATTTCCTCATTTTGTTATGTATAATTAAATTGATATTTTTTCTCTGAACGACTGAGCTTCGGTAAAACAAAATAATTATGTCAAAAAGCACTTTTACACAAACATTTGAAATAACAATAGCACTAAAGGCAACGGATAAATACCTGCCTATAAAAAAAAAACGTTTTCAAAACGTAGAAGGCAGTCCGTGACTTTGTTTTTTCATTCATTTTTGCCACCGACTCCTGAAAGAAACTTATTTTACAGTTTTTGAGGTGGGTTTTGAAGGCAGTTAGTTTCTGCAAAGCGAAGCGTTTAACTAGAAAGACAATACTAAAAAGCAAAACAAAATTCCATTTATATAATATGTAAATCGCCAAACCCATTTCGGAAATACTCAAAATCAATTTTGACTTATTTATTCATATTACACATACGTACATGCTTATTTATGTACAGGAATTATTGCTCGTTCAAAGTTGCAAAGAAGCTCTGTTTTTTTGAAACGTACATACCTCTTACCAATTCGAGCAAATTGGGTTCTAACTGTGAAAACATCAAATACTATAGGGTAAAATTAGGTAATACGCCCTAGTGGGCGGGCGTAGGGCGTATTACCTATTTTTCCCCTAATAAATCAGAACTATCATCAAAATACCAGGGAAACAGCATATCTCCTGAACCAATTCCATTAATTCATTTAACATCATTCCATCACAAACCAAAACAAGTTTCCGTAATTCGTTTATTTCACTACTTCCTTACTTCGTCACCGTTACCTCCAGGACGCAGGTAATAAAACATTCATTCGTTCATCACTCTCGGTCCCTCAGGACCATTCGTTCACATTCACTCGAAGGGATCCACAATATTAGCTCAGTAAATGTGTTATAGTGGCAGGAAATTAATTGCTATTATTAAGTGATCTATTTGTTTGTGGAGCCATTTGGCAAATTGTGGAGCTTACGGGATTATATGAACGGTTTTGTAAAGGTTTTGAACTGTCATAACTTTGGAATTTAAACGTGTGCGAATTGTTCTGGTGTTATGTTTGTTGTAAAACGATTATCAAGTTTAATTATTACTAAAACCTCCATCACTGTTGTTTAGAAATTTCAGAAAAAAAGATAATGCTACTTAGAAATAACAGAAAAAGCATTTGCAGTAGGTCTGTAATAGGTCTACTGACTGTCTTTCTGCTAGATGCGAATGACATCCAGAAAATGGTGAAACGACCAGACAAGCCTGCTGATAATCGGGAGTAACATCTGTTCCTATGTGTCTCGCCTAACTGCTGCTTACTACCTTTTTAGTAAACCTATTCATTGTTTACATTTTCTGTTCAGTGTGCATTTTTGTTATGTTTTGTCTTTAATTCTGTTCTGTGTGAGGTCAGATCTCTTCCTGTCTCAGTATTTTTTGCCATTATTCTGCTGGGGCCCTGGTGCCAATTCACTCCTTATATCTTATTTATATTTATATTATTTATACATTATAACTACAATACTAACTATTATATGTACACTTTTATCAACAACATTAAACATTATCTACCTTACAATTTTTTTCACACTATTATTCATGTCACTCGCAATATGTGCTTCACAGTAGCTATTTACATTACATTAACTATTTACATTATTTATACAATATGAACATTCTATACATTTACATTTTTAAAACAAATGAACAAGACTAAACATCTTAAAGTTGGTTTTTTTAACGCTGGGTCGCTGGGATCACGCCATGACGAGTTTCTTGTTGCCATGGAAAGTATCGGGGTGGACATCATGGCCATAAATGAGACTTGGCTGAGGCATGGAGAGGAGGGCCGTGCTCCGTCGGTCCCGGGCTACCGCCTGCGGCACGTGCCGCGCCCGGCCTGCGTGCGCGGCGGACGCGGGGGCGGCGTGGGCTTCTACCTGCGCCGCGGAGTGCGCGCGCGCTCTCTTCCGCACCCGCCGGGGTCGCAGGTCGAGCAGATGTGGCTGAGGCTTAGCATCAACTCACATTCGGTCATTGTTGGCACTGCGTACAGACCGCCGTGGCTTGATGTCAATGTCTTCCTGGATGCGATCACGGATTCTCTTTCCTCTTTTGCCAATGCGGACAAGGTTCTCCTGGTGGGTGATTTTAACATAAATGTTTTAAATCCCTCTGATAATAAAACTAAGCTGCTAAATAACTTCTTACATTGTTGCAAGCTCAAACAAATTATATCTAAGCCCACTCATTTTACAGACCACAGCGAAACTTTAATTGATGTGGCTTGTACTGACGCCCGTGTGTGTGGACACTCAGTCTCACACATACCTGAACTAGGTCAGCACGCAATTATCAGTATAGAACTGAACTTTAAGATAGAGAAGCCTGTCCCGCAATGGATAACATATAGGCCGCTCAAAGATGTCCTCCCTGAACTTTTTAATGATGACTTAAATAAAATCGAGATTCTTTCTTTCTTTCTTTCTATCAACAGCCTCACCCGAAACAAGATTAAACAAGACCACAACATCGTTACCTTAAGCCAGACATACATAATTATACAACATCAATTTAAGGGATGTTCAACAAACGAACGACGAAATTTTAATGCCTCATCCAAAACCTATTGAATATTTAAATTGGAATTAACGCGAGACGTTTTGTCGATTGAGACTTAATACGTTTACGGAACCAGCAAGGCGAGGCAAGGAACCAATGAAATCGATCATCTGGAAGGAAGTATAAAAATTGGACGATTTTTTGACTGATTGTCGCGTCGGCGTGTGTCGTTGAGCGTGGCGACCTGCTTGCTTGTATGTCTTCCTGGTATTTGAATTAAAAGGAATGAACGAGGTTAGATAATGCGAAAAACAATTGTCAGTGAATACTCGTCTTTCTTTCTGTACTTTTGGAAAATTAATAATAATATTCCACAACTATCACACAACGCCATCTAGTCCCAAGCTAAGCAGAGCTTGTGTTATGGGTACTAGACAACTGATAAACATACTTATATATTTCTAAATACATACATATTATAGATAAATCACACCCAGACACAGACAAATGATGGTGCTCATCACACAAACATTTGTCCTGGGTGGGAATCGACCCACGACCTCCGGCATAGCAGTCAGATTCGCTAACCACTAGACCAACAGGCCAGTCTGATGTATGATAAATTATGTTGTTGTCATAACCGGTAAAAACGTGGATGAGATTGTCCTACGACAACTATGTGAAGATTGTCACTATAGAGAAAGACCTTCCCAGTCAAGTAGGCAGCAGGCAGGTCTCAAAACCCTCATAATGACGATGATCATGCACAGAGTAAACCCAATAGTTCAAATAGTCGACTATGTATCTAAATAAAAGTAAAAAAAAAAGCCTGAACAATTCGAATAAAGCAAGTAAACAAGAGAGCATCTAATGTAATCTACAAACTTTAATCAAAGCACAAGTGTATCGAGTGAGAGAACCAATTTTACCAGTAAACCTAGACACTAAAAATACTTGCACAAGATGAGAATCCGTTGCAAGCGGCACGCTACCTAATAACTAGCCAACACGTACGATTTATCAGCCATTCGCAAAGACTACAATTCAGTGCAAACACACGGTACCATTTCTCAATTCTTTTATTACACCCTCGTATTTTTCTGTAAGGTTTACGATTTTCGGTGCACGATAGTGTACAGTGCACGCGAGCTTGCAATGAACTTATGAGTAATTCGTTTTTATAACACAACCGATGCACGGAAGTGTACGGGCGAGCTTGATGTAAACCACAGTCTAATAATCCTACAGTCGTCCGACGAAGACGTCTAGACAGGGCAATCGTGCGGGGTGTGAGAGGTGAGACGCGGGTAAGCCGAGCCCAACTTGGGAACAAAACGATGTTCCTATGTTGGGCTCTATCATTCAGGGCTATCGCGTGTGACGTGCGTATTTATTTTTATTTGTTCATTTAAAATGGCCGACCCGCGCACGCCTATTTTTTTAAATAGGTTATTGCACAGGGCATCTGTTTGGAAATTCTACTAATATTATATTAAATATGACTGTGTTATACAATTTGTATGTCCCATGACAAGATGGTGGACTTTTTTTATTAATTACCAAGGGTGAATTTCGAGATGGCGCACGTATTTTAATTTACCAAGTACGGGTGTCAATTTTGAGTTTATTAGGGGTCCTTGTTACAAAAAAGCCATCCTTTTTGAAATCCAAAATGGCGGAGGTCATTTTCTTATAATTTGATATGTGTGTCAATTTCGAGGTTATTTGGGGTGCTTGTTACGAAAAAGCCATTCTTTTTGTAATCCAAGATGGCCGATGTCATTTTTTCCTTAGAATTTGATATGGGTGTCAATTTCGAGGTTAATTGGGGTGCTTGTAACGAAAAAGCCATCCTTTTTGAAATCCAAGATGGCGGAGGTCATTTTCTTATAATTTGATATGGGTGTCAATTTCGAGGTTAATTGGGGTGCTTGTAACGAAAAACCATTCTTTTGAAATCCAAGATGGCGGACGCCGTTTTTTTTCTTAGAATTTGATATGGGTGTCAATTTCGAGGTTAATTGGGGTGCTTGTAACGAAAAAGCCATCCTTTTTGAAATCCAAGATGGCGGAGGTCATTTTCTTATAATTTGATATGGGTGTCAATTTCGAGGTTAATTGGGGTGCTTGTAACGAAAAAGCCATTCTTTTTGAAATCCAAGATGGCGGACGCCGTTTTTTTTCTTAGAATTTGATATGGGTGTCAATTTCGAGGTAAATTGGGGTGCTTGTTACGAAAAAGCTATTCTTTTTGAAACCTAAAATGGCGGACGTCATTTTTTCTTTAGAATTTGATATGGGTGTCAATTTCGAGGTTAATTGGGGTGCTTGTAACGAAAAAGTCATTCTTTTTGAAATCGAAGATGGCGGGCGTCAATTTAAATGTATTACGCCAATTCCGTGATAAATTGGGGTGCTGGTTACGAAATGCCATCTAAATAACTTAAATCTGTCTCGAGCTGGTCCTATAGTAAAAGTTGTTCATTTTGGAAGTCTGTAGCAATTTTTTTTTTCACATGTATGTAAGTACCCTTTCGGTTAGAATATACTTATTATTTATTAATTTGTGTTGTATTTATGATATTTATTTATTTGGAAGTTAAAATTTAAAAAAAATCGCAGTCCACGTCGTCAGTGTCACATAGTAACTATTTATCAAATGTATAATACGTCTTATCTGCATTTTTTATTTTCATTCAACTTCTTAATAATACATGCAGTAAAGAGGGGGTTAAAACTTGTTTTCATTATTATATAAGTGTTTAATATTGTTTTCATTATAATTCTGCCATCCATGTTGATCTGCAATAAATAAATAATTTCATAAATATTCTTTACTTGTGACAACCCTGGCCGATGCATAACTGTCTAGACGATGTCGGCATTTTACCCGAGATCAAAGGCGTCGTCCTACTGTATGATTTCTATACTGTGTGTAAACTGTGTGGTAATAGATATTTTCTTTGAGAATTTTGCGATGTTGAAACAGTGAAAATTTGCTCGGAAAAGGTTATATGTGTGCATTTCTGTGAACGCCACTGTTTTTCATAGTAGATTTAGTACATACTTTTATGCTTTTATGTATGTAGGCAGAAACTGTTTTGTTTTTATGAATTTTAAAACAATACGGAATAGCCATGTATTTATAGAACCTGCTTTTAATTGTGTTCTAGTCGTCAGAGCAATCGAAATAGGGTTCTTATACATTGACTGCCGTACCACAAAAATACAAACAACTGTTGAAGAATTGTCTAAAAAAAGTGGAACTAAAACGACCCTTGGTATCAACGTGAAATCTCGTTTTGACGTTGATAGTTTATTTAGACAAGTTTTCAACAAATGTTTAACTTTTTTATCATAAGATGGTGACACTTTTGTTTATTCCTTTATTGTAAAGAGTACAGGCACATCATATTGACAGATCTAAATTGTCTTTTCTAGAAAAAGAGGCATTATCAGAGTAATAGTCATCACCATTGTTTTAAGTTCATTATTTCATTTCATTAGTTCATTAAAATCAATATGTAATTCTATCCTACGCTATCTACACTTTCTATCGTAAACAACAGATAAAACTCCACTTCGAAATCAAAATAAACACACAAAGAACCTCAGAGCTGATGAACAAAATTGTTTGACGTAATTATAACAAGAGTAACACCGGTAACTGTCAGTTTTGTGACCTCGACACCGACGCCATTACTCTTCCGTTCCCCAAACCATTACGACTCTGACAGTACATAAATATTTAAATATCCTCCTGAATATACAAGCAAAATGTTTTTTTTTGTCCCGTTGTTATTACTATCCGATGATAATTAAGACTTCCTCGTTTTTTTTTTTTTTATGAATTCAAGTAGCTGAGTATTTTGTTTTGGTATTTTTTCGTCCTCAGAAAAGTTTGTGGTTCTCATAAGATCTTTGAGTAAAACGGAAGTTTTTAAAAGTTTTCTTTTCATGGCTGTTCAAAGAGAATCCTTTGATGAAAGCCTTTGAGTTCAGTTAGTATTTTTTTCTGTCGAAAGTTGATTTTTTTACACTACAGTACTTTTGAGAAGTTTCAGAACGTCTAACCACTGTAGGTATACCAATTTTTCTATACTTTCTGACTTTTTTTAACCTAATACTATACCAATCAATGAAACCAAAGCGGATTTAATGTGACTCAAATTTGAACACCACTTCGGATACAATTACTACATGGTAATTATCATCACAAGAAATTAAAAAATAAATTTAATTTCACGCCATTGTGAAGCGAAAAACCGTCAATATACCGACTGATTATAATGAGTACTTTCTCGGTCTTTGTTATCGCGCTCTTGTACCCCATGGGCTACTCAAATAATCGCTTTAAATAAAGTAACTCATTTGTATAACTTTGTCTAATTAATCCGATTACTGTGCATGCGGTGTTAGCCTGTAATTGATCGTTACACTCTTAATGTATAAGTATCAGTTAAAATGAAATGTAATGTGTAAACAATCGTTGGCTAACCTATAAATAAATATATAAATAGACTCTATTTACTAGGATGGTTTAGATCTAATAAAGACCTACCGCTTTAATGAGTCCCGTGTACCCCGTGGACAAAGACTCTAGTTAATAGGACGGCTTTAGTTCTACTATGGACCAACCGCTTTAATGAGTCCTTTCTCTTTCTTTGTCGAAGTACACACGCGCCCTTGTACCATAATGACTCTATTTGCTAGAAGGTATATTTAGTTACACTATACACCGACCGCTTTAATGAGTTCTTTCTCGTTCTATGCCACCGTACGGCCGCGCTCTAGTACTCCATGGGCGAGAACTCCAGTTACTACTACTAGGATTTTTTTAGTTCCACTACACACTTTGATGAGTCCTTGACGGTCGGTCTTTAAAATAATCCTTGTTATCAAAAAATTAAAAAATCATTTAATGAAATTCATGTATTCTATAAGGTTAACCGTATAGTTCGGTAGCGCCCCCGAAAGGGGCGCGACAAGCAAACCTACGCTGGCTCAATAGTGGGTCCAAAAGGGGCAGACGTTGTAGTCATACGACATCCTCATTATAAATTAAAAAAATATAATATTCTCTGCGTAAAATCCTATGAGTGCGCATTAATTAAGAATGTTAAATAAAAATCTGATTTATTCACGAAATTAAAACTTCTACATTTAGCGCCTATTTTCCTAATTTACCGTAACAAAATCCAAAAGTGTAAATACGATCTTCGCCATTTTGATGGCAGTGCTGGGTGGGGCTAAAAATCATAAAAAACGTGGTTTTCGGACATCCAACGGATCATTATAGGAGGAATGAATAACTCGTCATTTAGTATTGTAACGAATTCATACGTATTTCAACATAAATTAGCAGTGGTAATGAAAAATTTGATATCTGAACTCGAACTTTCGCGCCACTTTTGTTTGTTTACATTTTTATTTTGCACTTGGATCACACACGCGAGCTTTTACTCCTTAGTAATAAAGATAAATATCATGCCAAATATTATAAATAACGTAAAAAAGACCAGATCTTGGCGTAATTCTCTAATACAGAGCCAATAACACGTATTTTTCATTACCACTACTCAATTTGTATTCGTAATCGACAACCATGTTATTTTTTTTTAATCGTAATGATGTGTGAAAGCGAGTATTCTAATCGATTCCATAATTGATTTTTTTGTCAACTCGAGTGAAAAAAATAAGGAAATTAGGAAATCGATTAACAAAAATTAAAATACATTTGTTTTATGCTTAGAATACAATTATTATCTAATAAAATATAGTTTAAAGCTTTTATAATAATATTACGTACATTGTCATTCCCAAAAAACAATAATAGACAAAGGAACAATGTCAGATAATAAATGTTTGAATGCGCGGGAATTATTTAATTCAAAAATTTTGAATTAGGAATGCACTCGCTGTGGTACTCGATAATCAAAATATTATGTAATAACTTTTAATTTATTAGCTAATTTTTATTGTACATTTTATTTTGTACAATCATATAATTTTTAATGTTGAATGAATATAGAATGCCTTGGATTTTGATAGGCTTATTATAAATGAGTTTGTTTCCTACCAAATATTTTTTTTTATCGTGGTAAAATCATCAAATGAGTCCTTCCATCCCGGGCAGGGCGGGAGGGACTGTCAGACTTTTACTGACTAAAATCCACGGCGTCCTTCAATAGCCCTTTATGTTCCGGGGTCATGAAATAACTCCCGCGACCCCGGTAGGCTTTGGCCCTCTAAGTTCTCATTATGCTGACGCTCTTTGAGGCGCACGTGGAACACGACGTGCTGTCGACCCGGGCATGGTCCATGGTCGGACAGCAAGTTGCCCTTTACTCGCTGTCCGCATGCCCGTGCCTACGGTGGCCGGAGATCGTCTGCCGACTTCCGACACTGCGGGCGCCTACCACTATGGTTGGGGCGGAGGGAGGACGCTGTCCTCTCCCTCTCGCGGCTCCAAACAAAAGATAGCCAAATTAATTATTTTATTGTACAAATTTGTTTCGTGAGATTGGTTTGGTCACGTAAGTATTACACGTCAGAAATCGAGCTTTTGAAATAAAAAAAGGAAATTCTAGGTCAGTATTAATTTTTTTTACACTATTCGATGTCGCTGAGGATCAAATTAAGTGAAGTAATGATAACTTGGTAAAATATGAACTAATATACAAACAATAATTTAGTCATTGTACAGCAGAATAAAATCAAAATACCCGCAAACTCACTTAAAGTTCGAATTTCAAAAAAATCGTCAATGTATTTACACCACGAAGTGATAATAAAAATTTGAAATAAGAACACTATGTTGTGAACATGTAGCGAAACATTATTTTAATGGAAAAAAATCCTTATACCTCAAGTTTGTCGCATGTTTCTACTTCACAGAATATTGATAGTTTGATTGCTGAATTTATATTTCAAAAATTAATTTTTTATGATGTTATTTAATTTTTATCAAATCGGCCTCGAGACTTCCTTAAGGATTTTTCGCTATTCCTCATAGTTTAAAATTTAGCCAAACACGCCCCGTTGGAAATTCTAATTGTTTGTTACTGCAAGGAATCATTTAGAAGTACATACTCCCATCTCTCAGCATTAGATCCGAACCCGGTGTTTGTCTTTTCACGTTTTTTAGATCCGTTTTAAAAAGATAAATTGAAATTAATTAACGAAAACACAAAATGGGTATAAGTAAAGCCATATGATCGTATTTAAGTTTAGAAGACATATTAGGTATGTTTGGCCTCCAATGAAACACCGATAAATAAATTATTGCGTAAACGAAATAATACTTGAAAATTTGAAATATTATTAAATGATTCAGATTTAGATTCATAGACTTATTGCATGGACCTTGCTTTCTATAGTCAAAAAGCAGATAAATCAGTCCATGCTCTATGTCTTGTTTTACTTTTTTTTTCATGTTCGATTATGATGCGAGTATCGATTAGGCTGAATGAAGGTTTTTAATCGTTTTGTGAATATTGGGTTTACGGTCAGCACTAAAAAGAGTCATGTTGCAACATAGTTTTTGCAAATTTTTATCCAGACTTTGACCGTTATTATTTATGAAATGATGTATGAACACTGGCAAATCTAGTAATGTATATAGTAAGTTATTTTATTTATTTCACTGTTTAACCATTATTATCATGTGATAAGCTTCTTATGTACATATTTTTCAGCAATCTAAATTACCTAGTTTTTGGAACGATGTAGCATTTTGTATGTTACACACATTTTACAACAGAATGAGGCAGTTTTATTGACCTCAACATGTTCTTAGAGATATAGTTCACAAACTTATCGCATGAAAAGCTGTAGTAACATATTTTTGATAAAAAATTGGATGCTGAAAGTTGACAAAAAATATTGTGTAATAGCTCAAATTTCGAATCACCTGGTCGACTCAGCTGATGTGTCATGTGTCAAAATATTGTCGTGCAGAGTGGATAATTACCTGAAATAAAAACAATAGATTTTGCATTTGAAAAGTCACTGACCTCATTGTCCTTGTCAGCGTCCTTGATGTGCTGCGCTATGAAGCGGACACTCTTCAGTGCAGCCGCGACTTCCGGGGACAGGTGACGAGGCAGCATGTTCTCTGATTCAGTCACTGTAGGGAAGAAGGAGAAAACAGTGTTCAAATGGAGCTGATGTGAAAAATCCTCGCAGAGAACGTAGATACAGCACTCAAAAGTGTTTATTTTTAATATTGCAAAATATTTTTGCGAGTATTTTTGTTTCGCTGTCCTTCTTGCTTTCTACTTGTTAAAAAGATCTGTCGGTCAAAAGATGAATCACGCTACACCGTGATTCGTCCGCGCACCGGACGTGCCCCGTCCGAGCCGCAAGCATGAATCACTTCATACTAAAAGTACACCACAATGTTCAACCGTGTCCCGTCCGGTGCCCGGACACGGCACAGTGTAGCGTGAATCATCCATAAATCCGTACGTTTAGGGCTAGCTATTGACCTAGAAAAACGGACCAAAAAAATCCACAGATACATAAACTAGGTGTTTGATGAATATGATGGAGTAGCAACTCACCTGAAGGCCTTTGATGAGCTCCTCCAGCGGATAGCATGTCATCTTCTGGAGCTGGTGATTTGCGATAATCACCATTATCTTTATCACCGAACGCGTCCGTCAAGCTGTCCCTGCTAAAGATGTACCACGAGTTACCTACACATCTTATCACCAAAGGAAAAAAAAAACCGAAACACTATTTTTTTCAGATTAATTCGATTTCACCAAAACTTTTGTAAAGTCTGATCGTTGCAAAGTTCATCACAAACTTTCGAATAAAACCAAGGAGAGGTCAATTTACGAGGAAAACGGAAACGGAAGGAAACATCGAAAAATGAGTTTCGGACGCCAAAGAAACAGTGCAACGTAAAAAGAAAACGTTTCGAAATTATACGCCATGGTAAGTAAAAAAAGCACCGTTTTGTAAGTATTTTTCTAAGGGCTTAAATTACTTAGTTACCCTCACTGCTTTACGTACTAGTTGTGTGGTTTGCTTATACTGCTTTTTCCCTTAGAAAAGAGATACATTTTGGTTACGATTTATCTCTTTCCAATTCAAATTTGGATCAGAGAATGTAATTTCATTTTTGTATAAGACAGCTTCATACTGTATATTTTTTCTTACATTAAATACCTACATAACATAACATCATGCTTTTAATTTTGGAAGGCATAGGCAGAGATGTACCTAATAGTACACCCACGTTCCGCAAGTTATGTTTTAGTCCTATGCAATTGGGGGCGAGTCTATTGCCATTAACTGGGCACAAACTCTCGCTCGAAGACTAAAAGAATACCTCGATCGAAAACCCAAATAAAGCTTAAAGCAAAGCTTATGCCTCGGAATTGAATCCAGAACTACAAAAGTATTCATTAAAAACACACCTAAATTGGATATAAAAAACTGTGTGATATTCTGACTTCCTATTAAATACACATACTTAACTTTTTTAAATATGGAAGATATGGGGGTGACATATCGGGTTCCAAAGCAAAATGTGGAAACCAAAGGCGTCATGTGCTCGAAGCACAGATTGAAAAAGTAGACATCTTTATGAAAATTATTTTAGGCACCAGTTACCAGGAGACAGAACAGGCTAATTTATTAAAAGAATATATACTCGTAGGTATATACGATAGGATCCTTAACGAGAGATTGCATTTTACATAAATACGGAAAAGAAATCCTCAAGAATATGATCTAAGCTGAACAATTCAATCGAAAAAACAATAGTAGTAATTATACATGTATATAGCATATATAATGTAAGTATGTGTAGAATGACATATTGACAATTGAATAGGCCATCGATATTCATATAAGTTAAATCGGTGTGTGTACTAAAACTGTACAATATGCACTTGGTTTTGTTTTATTGAATCTTAACACTTAACATTACTAGGTTGTGGAAACAAAAGTAGATAAAGACAGTAGATATTTAATAAAAGTAAAAAGTCCATATGCACCACAGTAGCTCTGCGATTCATTTATTTGGCAGGCACACATTTCGGCATAGCGTGGCCATATTAATGCAGCGTACGATACCGATTACTGTACATAAAGCAAAGCACATGTGAAGCTTAAATATGGTCGTAAGACTGTCTCAAAAGAGCACTGGGGCTCTGGAATGCAATGAGCAGTCGAAAAAACAGGATGTTAACCGTATTTGGGATATCAACCACCCCACAAGAGCTAGTACGTGAGTTGTTATATGGGCGTGACTGGTAATTAGTATACGATACTTAAACACGTGATTGTGCTTATGATAAGTAACAATTTTTACTATGGGAACAAATCTGAAAACTCGAAAAAAAACAGCTGTTCAGTTATACATTAATGTTTGCTTTAATGAGTACTGATCAGCTGATATTGTTTTTACGATTTCGGCTTTGCTCCCATGATAAAATTGTTTGTTATCATGAGCACAATCACGTGTTTAAGTATCTTACACTAATTACCAGTCACCTTATATAACGACGCCATAAGTAGGATATTTGAAATTAGTTTTATTGGAGAAAGCACACACAGTACACACGTGGAAAGGTTTTGTGTAAATTCCCATGGAGTTGGAAGCAAGCTGGCAGTTCCACGTTCACACGCATGCATGGATGCACAATCACTGTGAGGTAGTGGTTACCTTGAAGTACAAGTACTACTTAGTAGTCTATGCAGCCGTTCGTCGGAAGGGCTTGAAAGTTTACAAAATATTAGTGTAAAATTGAGAAAAATACTCCATCTCTCTCTATCAAAAGTGATCTGGTATTGCCGCAGATTCTTTCCCTTTCGAATCAAATCGGATCATTGTTCTAGATCTAGCTGTTTTGTATGTGAGTTTAAATGCATGTATATCACACCATAACAAAAGAAGAAATTCTAGTGTGAATAACATGTTGATGAAATTTTAATTATAGCCCAAAAACTTTAAAACAATTGAGTGGCCAAACTGAAAGTTAATATTGAAAGTCGGTGGCAAAAAACTCAAGAAACAAAGGTCACCGACTTCCAAAAATAACTTTTCGTTCAAAACATAATTTGGGTACACTTTCTTGTGTTTTTTTAGAAGTCAGTTTGATTTTTACAAAAATATTTTAAATTTACATAAAATTCCTAAACAATAAAGAAAAAATATCGTATTCTAATGTTTAAAATAACAGTGGAGCCTCTCCGAAACAAAAAATACCTAAATAAATATTTGGCATAGAAACTTACCTCATTTCCAATTCATTGGTGTATCCGTTAGAGACGAAGGTATCATCATATTCTGGCAGTGAGTACTTGGTCCTCCTCATCATGAGGAGCTTCGGCATCAGCTGAAGGAACAGCTTCTTCATCCAGGGTGACATGGTGTGTGTTGATGGTGACCTAGTGTAGAATTTGAGGATATGAAGTCGGGGCTACGGTGAAGTGGAGGAATCTATAATAGACTATTGTTCTTTCTAATGGTAAGCGTCCACAGGTCCGCATCGTACGTATCGGACGCATCGCATCAAACGGATTTTTGCGTCGGCGGATTGCCGACGCGAGTATCAGCAATCGGATTGCCGATGCCACCTTCATCGCTTCCACTGATCGGCATTCCGTATGACGTCATCGGTACGCATCGCATTAATGCATTGCCGATGAGCCGCCCGTACGATGCGGATCAGTGGACGCAGTTGTATGAGTTTTCATACAAGGCAAACTAAAATCGTTACGTACGGTACGTCCGATACGTGCGATGCTGACCTGTGGACGCACACCTTAAGGAGGTGGTTCTAATATCCTTTAGGACTACTTGGTTTAATATTAAAGGTGAGTAAAACCGGTTCGGACAGATCGTGAAGTGGCTGAAAACCTTGACAGATTTTTATCCAATTAATTCGAAGTTTTCCAAAGTTTCGTTTAAAAAGTCCGTTAGTCGTAACTATTTCCTATTATTGGATACCTCAGTAAATTACTTATAGCCTGATATACATTAATCCAGTAGCTGGATCAGGTGTCAGTGGATTCACGCGCTAGATCGGCACTGGATTAAGGTGAACATGTTTCAATCAAGTACAGCGTCGAATACAGCACTGTATCGGAAAAGAGCACATCCCTATTTTTGAAACTAGTGAGTGACACTGGGTCCAGCTACCGTATTAATGTAAGTCAGCCTTCAGTCACACCGTGGTTCGGAGCTGAATCCACAATTTGTCACGCCGGTTTGACAGCACAAATGGGTTTATATTCATTTAATTTAATTTTAAAATTATTGGGAGCTTTCAAAGTGATATTAGGTTCATGACAGTAAAAAAACCTAATGTGTTAGCTTGTAACAATATATTATTTGAAGCTTTCGTGGGGTTTAATTGAGAATTTTAATTGGATTCCAGTCATGGTCCATTTACTTTATAATAATCTACACTATTAAATTGTTATCTTGTTGATAATAATAATGTAGGTAAATAAGAGCATGGATAAACAAATACTCGTATATTATTATTAGGTTCTTTACCTAAGGGGCCGCTAGATTGAAAATGGAAACATACTAAAAATAACACAGAATATTACCTCAATTTTACTCTTAGCACGTACTTAAACAAGATAACATACGATATTACCACAGCATCATTATATAGCATTTAACAATCCATCGCTTTCAGCGCTGCAAGATCCAAGTCAAATTGCCTCGTTAATTACCGTATGAAATACCGCTTTATTTCATACAGCGCCACAAATTATTCAAAGCTCTAATAGCTTATCGTGCTATCTTGCAAGCCATATATCACACACACAATGTTCTATTACTGTAATGACAAAATAACAATGAAAACGGAAGATTTATTCGAAGCGCTGGAATAGGGATGTGCTGTTCAAATAATTCAAATAAATGTTGTCACGAGACTTTTTTTTTATTTGCGTTGTAATTCAACATTTTGAAAAATATGTACTTTACAAAAATAATGTTGAGAAAAATAAGGATGACGTTCTGGCGGCATTTTCCGTCTGACTTGGTGACAATAATACTATAACAGACGTATGGCACCGCTTATAAAAAAGTAAGCACGCACGTGTGCATATTATGCATGTGGGAGGGAGGGTGGCTTCTTTGCTACATGTGCATATGCATGATTGCATAGGGTGGGATTGCATCCTGCAATAAGCCTGGATTTTTGTTGCGGATTTAAAACTAAATATTTTTCATAACATTTAATGTCATGGATTTCCGCAAAGTAACGCCTGATTCCATACTTTAAGACTTTTCCTGTTTTGGTTAAAGTAAACTGGAATTTTGACGTTAATTAGAAGCAAAAAAAAGTTCAACGTTCCTACACTAGCGGCGCTGTTTCATTTTTCCATACAACATAAACGCAGTAAATACTTCAAGTATGCTGTAAATCTACTAGTCGCTTTCCTAGATCTCTGTAAGCCGAGGCAATGGATGCGGCACGGACTAGTCCATGCCGCATCCATGGTCTCGGCTTTAGTCTTGTTTTGCACAATATAAGAATCGCGTTCGGCCAGTCCATACGTCGTACGTCAAATTTCGTATCACATCCTGGGATTTGTGATGTCGCTAGCATGTCTCTTCCAGCATGCATGTCTTCGCCAGCATGTCTCTTGGACTCGCTTATGATCTTTCCGCACACTAAACGGTCAGCTTATCATAGTTTTGCATAGCTTGATTGTAGCCTATAGCTATGTGACTCTATTAACATAGATTGAACGCAACGCGAAATTAAAGATAAAAATCAATTTGTTTTACAGTTTAAATAACTACATAACAAATTGATTTTTATCTTTAATTATAAACACACTGTGGAGACGTGTATTTTTTAATTGAACATTTTTATAAATGCACCGATAAATTCTTACTGTTTTTCTTCAGTTGGTTGAAAGAAGTTAGTCATTGAAGTAAGTGTTTAAAATCAGTTTAAATTGTTTAGCATAAAGTTGAAGAGAATCATAAGGAATTGAAATGAAAGCTGTAATTTTCTGCATGACATTGTTCCTAACACTAGTCGAAATCTATTGTTATTGTCCATGTCCATTTGTGTATAGACCCGTGTGTGGTTCAGATGGTGTAACTTACGGCAACGAGAGATGCATGTCATGCGTGAATAAATATTTGACAATTTCCCACTATGGGCCGTGTTCTTCTAAAAAAAAACAAGCAGGATATCTGATTCCTGAATAAGAAAATAATACTTCCGTGCAGTATTAAACTTGCATAACTACTCTGATGTTTTTAATTTCCCTTTGATTCTTAACAGAAAATAGTAAAAAGTATTAATCTGACTCGTAATAATCATCATCAACCTAAATTTTTATTTATTATTTAAAATCTTCCTTAAGACTCTATCATTACAGGTTCGTTACGTACCTAATGCAATAGTGAGGCTTTTAACTACCTATTCTTAAATTTATTACAGTTAAAGTACTAGAAAATAAACAATATAAAAAACATAACAACAGGAACTTTACCATAAGTTTAAAACTAATAGGACATACCAAACACAAGTTACAATTTAACAACAACACAAAAATAAAAATAAAACAATCTACTACTCATAATTATAACATAAAATAAACAACAAAGTCTTTGCGAATTCACTCAAATGACAGGTGTATATGTCAATTTTGATGTGAAGTTCATTTATGACACGAATTGCACGGGTAAGAGGTGTCTTAGCTAGCAGGTTGGTCCTAGCTGTTGGCACGACCAGCAGTGGCGGCCGCCGCCGCCTCCACACGTAACGGTCCGGTACACACAAATTTAACCGCTGTAGTACTCCTGGGTTATGCTCAATACCACGCAATAGTTTAACTAGGTACGCTACAAGTGTGAATTCCCGTCTTACCTTCACTTGGTTATACCCGACTTATGTTCCCACTGCTGGGACACAGACCTCTCTGTGAGTGAGTGGGCCATAATGCACCACGCGGGCCCAGTGTGGATTGGTAGAGGTCACATGTCTTCGATTTTTTGGTTCTAGGACATTCCGGTTCCCTCACGATATTTCCCTTCGCCTTCACGGTTTTGAGAGCAGTGGTGATGAAATAAATCATCAGCTTACTAAAAAAACCGACTTTTTTAACCCGTTTGTAAGTGTATAAACGGGTTAAAAAAGTAAGTTGTTTGTCTTCCTAAAACTCTCATTTTCTGTTGTTTGTTTTGTTAAATATTATTTTGTTAAATAGACCATTTATCGAGAAAGGCTTTATAACATCACGAGAGTTTACTTTTGTGTATTTTATTTAAAAGTATGTTTGTATTAGTCAGTTTTTGAATTATTTTTAATTCCTTTTATTCTGAACGACAGCTTCTCACGAGCGCGATCCTACATACAATTTAAAATAATGTTTGAATAAAAAATAGACGACTTCTAAAACAAACACAATAAATGCAAAATTACTTTTCTTGCTAAAATTGGTGACTGCTTTTATTTTATTTCATTGACTTTTTTGCCACCGACTTAAAAAAGAATGTCTCTCTTTATTGTGACTCTTTTTATTGGCCGAATCTATCTAATATCTTTAAACGAGCAATTCTTGTATATTTATATATAATCAGGAACTCGGAAACGGCTCCAAGGATTTTCATGAAAGTTACAGATTAGGGGTTTTTCGGCTCAAGAAATCGAATTATCAAGGTCCCAATTTCGAGAAACGCTCGGTTCCCAAGATATACATACATTTTAAAAACCGAGCGGTCAACCAGATGTTATAATATAAATCGTAATTATAAAAACATTAGGAATTCGCTCTTTGTAAAATTAGACACTTGAATTACTTTCGACTGTTTTTGTTCATATACATAAAGGGCGCTTTTCCATTAGCCGGCCCGGCACCGGCACCGGCGATGGCGCCGGCGCGGGTTCCGTGCCTGTGCCGGGGAAGCAAAAATGTATTAAAATGTACGACACGGCACGGTGTTCATACATTTTCGCTTCCCAGCACCGCCACTACGCTGTCGCCGTCGCCGATGCCGGTGCCGTACCGGCTAATGGAAAAACGCCCATTGCAGTGAGGTCTGTGGGTGTAAAATCACCAATTTAACAACGTTGATAAAGTAGCCATTACATCCCCTGATCAGTTAGTCCACGCTACAAGTCTCGGTTTAACTTACCACGCGGTCGCTCGTTATGTAGTTTTGAAAGTCGCCTTGACTGTCGAATACCATAATTACGATCTTCCTATTGAGATTCGGAAAAATGTTTTTATTTATGACTTGCTGACCCGACACACTTCATCCCACCTCAGAATCAATGAATAAAAAGGCTGTTTTATCATATTTACTCACCTTTTATACCTTCCGTGGACTTCCTAAAATAATTCAAAATTAAAGGGCTATGTGCCTTTTGTACCAGTTCCTTATCCGCCATTTTGTTTTTTTTTTCAAAACGGCGAGCACTAATGAAACATTGATAAATCGATAGATCACATCAATACAAACACAAATGTAAGCGGCAAAACCCGTAAACCGTCACGTTTCCGAGTTATGAGCTGTCAAAAATGTACCTACCTACAATTAGCGACACATTTTTATTCTTTTTTTTTTTAATATTTTGATTTATTGATCAAAAATTAATAGATTTAAAAAAATCTAAAAACCCACGTTTTTAAATTTCCTGAAAATAAGAAAATAACGAAAATAACCTACGGGGCTGAAAGAGGGGCCACTCAAAACGTGGGGGCGTATATTATTTGAGGGATTATATGGGATATATTTACACGACGTATATAGATCTTGGGTGTAACTTGCAAAGATACGCCCCCACGTTTTGAGTGGCTCCTCTTTCTAAAGTGTTGATCACACTAAAAATAATTCTGACATTTCTGTACCAATGCGGCCATGCCTGCATTTTATGAAAAAAATTATGCCTTAATTCAATCATGACATACTAATTATTCATTTTAATAATTTACTAACAATTTATTTTGACATTGTGTTTGTACCTATTGGCTATTGTGTGTCTGTGTTAAGTATGCCTGTACATATTTGTAGTGTTAAACTGTTTTTCATGCCATATTTAAGGCAGAAACTATAAATATCAGTTAATTAGTTACTTAACATCTCAATTTTTTTTTTAATTTCAAAATTATATCCGATTTCAGAAAAAATAACACTTACTGGGCGTATTTAAATTAATTTTCGTATACATTTTATCAGCCTTTTTTATGAGTTTGAGATACATAGGTACTCCTGACATCTATAGGTGTATAGTGTATATGTCATGGGCCAAGTGATTAATGCGGGAAGTATTCATAATGCCCAGCCATATCGGGCCAAATGATTAATGGCACCCCGACTCGGTTTTTTTTTAACCACCCAGAAGTAGAAGCCCCGCGAAGCAGGGCTCCGTCGAACTTTCGAAGAACTAGTTTATTATTCACATTAATCATTCATACTGCGGGCAGTAATCATAATGCCCGATTATGAATACTGCCCGCATCATATACATAAAACTGAAATAATTGATTTTCTGTTATATGGCAATAATCCTGCTGCTGTTTACAAACAAATTCACAATACAGTCCGTATCGCACTATTGGCACAGTGACTGTGCGATTGACTGCTGTAGTACCTATGTGTAACGGATTCGAAACCTACACGTAACTACAGCAACAACAGACCAGAACAACTGTTCCGGGTCTGGATATTTGTCTATTTGAGTTATTTTTTTATAAACATACCCTGAATACAAGAGTATAAAAGATGACGCGTGGAGTATTCTTGTTCAAATCCAAAAGCTGTGAACATTTCGTGTTTCGTAATGCCATTTAGCGTTTACTCTCAATATAACAACATCTTAAATTCTATGGGTAGGGTAGGGAAACTTTAGGATCTACCCTTTATCATACAACTAGCATTATGTGCGTATCTGTGTCTACTTTTACAAGCCCTATACGCTGCTAGACAATAAGCTAAGATATAAGGTTTGGTGAACAACTTGTACATATATGTATAAGCTTGCACATTTTAGTTGGAGTGATATACTGGCCAAATAGTCGTGCCCTTAGGTACTCCAAAAACTTTAAGGCATATAATACCTACGTTGTAAAAAGCTTCAAAATTATTTAGCAACTATCAAAGCTAAGGGTTTAAGATTTTTTAGCATGTTTTTTACTTATTGGGTTTTATGCACTGCCACTAGATTTTTATGATCTTTTTAACTTGTTATTTAAATAAGATTAAAATACCAAATAACTACTACTAAGCGACAGTATAGCCAGAGATACTCAAAGAAGTGGAAACAGTGAGAAGGAAAGCTAACTAACTTTCTTTACTCACCTAAAATGAACGTTGAGAACGCAAACAGTCATCCAAACACTCAGAGACACCAGAATCATGGTGAACAGCAAATACTTCCCTAATAAAGGTATAGCGAGCGACGTGGGCGGGATTATTTCAGCCAGCAACAGGAAGAATACAGTCAGCGACACCAAAATCGAGATGCTTAACGATATCTACGAGAAAAGAAAAAAAGAATATTTACCTGAAATGCACGTTAAGTATGCAAACAGTCACCCAAACGCTGAGCGAGACGAGTATCATCGTGAATAGTAGATATTTCCCAAGCAAGGGAATTGCCAGGGATGTTGGCGGAATTATCTCAGCCAGACCAAGGAAGAACACAGTGAGGGACACCAGGATGGAGATGCAGAGCGATATCTAAGGAAGAGAAGTCTCTTTTGAGTTATTTCGTTCAATTCTTTTGGTTTTTTGCACACTAAATGTGGAATTAGCTTGTGATGATAAGGTTCCTTGACACCCCACTGTGGTTGATGATGGTGTTGATTCTGACGATGCTCCTTCCAGCTCAACGCTTATACAGACGAGTGACCCGATTTTTATAAATAATATTGAAACCAACATAATTATCCACGAAACTGTTGGGTCTAAAGTTGTAGTTAAAATAGTGTTTTGTGCTGAATTCAAACGTCTGTATAAGTCCACAAAATCCAAAATTGCTGTCCAATTCTCTGTCGGCAAATTAATTTGTATAGTTCACTCCAGCGTTATGCTCATCCACAGTGCTTACCATTTCACTTGTCTCCCGATGGGGGTTTCAACGAACCTTGTTCACAAATTAATTCCATCTGTTCATAAATCAGTGCACGAAAATCCATACAATAACTATCACATTACATTTGAATAATTATAAATTGTCTTTCCACTAGAATTTACTTTAAAAAAGTAAGGTACAAATCATGGAATATGTTGTACAATCAATGAGCAAGACAATTCGGGATCATGCAATGATTATGATTATTTTGAGGATAATTAAAAAGATTCATTCGGATCGAGGAATAATTTCGAAAAATTTCACAGTAAGGGAATGGTTAAAATTCGTAAATATGAGAATTAAGCTCTTACTTCAGTTTCCAATGAGAAACATATTAAGAGACTACAATCACACACAAAATATATAATTTCAGTAAATGGGATCCAGTAACATGGGATTAGTAAGTGGGTAATGGGGTTAGCTCAAGGAAATAGACAAATAGATTACTGATAGGCATTTCAAAGGCTTAAAAATATTAGGGGCAACTGAATAAGAAATCCAAAAATACAAATAGAAGAAATTTGAAAATATAAATATTGGGACCAGCGAAGAAGGTTCAAAAATTTCGGGGTGTGGAAAGACAATAGCAAACACAAACAATATCCAGATGATACTAACACACTCACACACTAGCTAGTGATTCAAAAAAGACCATTACCAATGGATGAGGGGCATGAAGGATGGTTTGCGGACTGAAGGCTATATGAGCATGCCCTGAAACATCCCATTCACATTGACATAGAAAGCTATCGTAACGACATTCTATTGCAATCTAATGGGTTCTTTTTTTCCAATGTTAACTTTTATATATCATCAAGTTACTGTAATACCCCCAATAATATCTAATCTGTCTAGGTACAATTTCACAAGTGTTTAAATATTTTGCCTTTGTTTTGTCAAACTTGAAAATGTATTTTCCAAAATCTCCGTTTCCATCATCATTTTACCAACTTTTCTCATAATATACTGAAGCCGTAGACTTAGATGCTTTTTTTTAATCATATTATTGGCCATTTTGTTCACATGTTTCAGCAGTAGAAAAATACTTGTGTAATAGCCAATAAAGATCAAATAACAGTAGATAATGAAGAAAATAATGGATAATTATAAAAAAAACAGATTTTTGAACTGGTTAAAGAAGTAGAAAAATATCTGTTAATAACAATAGCTAAGAACGTCACTCTACCAGCAACAAACCAAAATAAACGAAGTAGATAAGTTTAATACGAAAATAGTATTTAAATAAATAAATCAAAACAATACTGAAATAGATGCATACCATTTTAGTAGTTATAGAATTAAAAGAAGTAAAGAAGAGGGTAAAACACTATGCACCCCAATTGTAAATAAAATGTCGTTACGTCTACCACACACAATTAAAAGAGTATCAAACAAGCTGTACCTTTTCTCCAGAATCTGATGGCAAATAGAAGACCAGTACAGTTAGGAACGTAAGTCCGACACACGGTATGATCAGGTTCACTGTGTAAAACAATGTCTTTCGGCGCATTGTGAGCTTGAATGTTATGTCTGAAAAAGGGACGAAGATTAAAATACTACCTTATATCCTAATTTGTTTGCGCGGATCAATTTACGAGTAGTATGTCTTCTTTGCCATATTTATCTGTCGCCATGTTTGTCAGTCACTAAGCAGTCATAATGTCTTAGAATGTTTTTTGATTGATAATGTGAAATAACACTGCCTAATATAAATTTTGTTTTGATTCTAACACAGCATCATTATTTTTCTTGCTGCAGTAAATTCGAGTAGTCATTATAAGAATTTAACTTTATAATTGTCCTACTGATTTAAAAATAGTTAAACCAGCACTGCAGTGCTCTAAAATGTCTTTATAGTACAATTTATTACAAGAATCACTAAAGACTAAAACATTACCTGAAAACGGTTCTGGACAGCAAGGATAATACTCTTCATTCCTCGTGGCTGGTACTTCCAGTATGTCCCATTCCACCGAAAGATAGAACTCGCTCAAATCTATGCCAACGTGTACCAAGCTGCTGCCTGGTGATTGATCCATATGTTTCAAATCCACCTGGAATTGAATCATATTTTTGTATGAGGAACTTTATAAATCATCCAAAGAATCAAATAAGGAGATCACATTAACAATAGCTATAGCAATAGGTTGAGCAGGTTAGTCTTATTAAAACTCTTCCAGTTTTACTTCAATTACGTCGTACGTCGTAGAACGTCTATATTGGTGTATGTTTTTTTGCATTTCACCGTACCAGCTCACACTTGCTTTCTTGATGACCTACCCACTGACCTAATCACGTCTTATATTTTACTTCGTGGCAGAACATTTGTTTCCATACTCAATGAAATACAATGTGAGCAAAAAGTCAAGTGAACAACAGAGAACATTCTTACTCCATACATTTTTTGCCATAGTAACTATTGGTTCAAATGACCAGTACTACGCATCGGTACTTCTACGAAGTCTCACAAGGCTCAGTTGAAAACCAGCGTCAGGCTCCCTGTGGCCTGGCTTTATGCTGAACTGAGCCTATTTGGCACAGCCGTGGTACACGGTACCTTTCATGGTATTCTCGTAATTTTTAATTGTAATTGTGTGCAAATGGCTTGCCAAATAAACTTATTTTCTTTCTTTCTTCTTTCTTTCTGCTACCTTTTTTCTCTAGCCGACAATTTCAGAAAAAGCAAACGATACAAATTGATGTTCTTGGTCTATTTACCTGAGCTCCATTATAAGTCCAAGATCCGAACTTCATGAAGCAAGTCTGCTCATCAAAGGGGAAGTACTCCACGTTGATCTCGCATGAGGACTTATAGATTGCTGGTGGCTTCCAGTTCACCTCGCCGGTGTACTTCAGGGTAGCTTTCGTCATCAGGGTCACCTTGAAATCAAAGGTAATAATGATAGCATTAATATTTGACTTTAAAAGCAAAAGGATTTCTTATTATTTTTAAATGCTTTAACGCATGTGAAAGAAAAATTCAGCAACGAGTGGGATTTGAAACCGCGTCTTCTGAACCTGCGTCATTCCCTCGTTTGAACGTTTTTCGGTAACGTGAATAGATTTGTGAAGATTCAGCTTCTGTGTGTGAGTTGAGATAGCCCAATTGGTAAGGCGTCTGGAGTACTTGTCCAGAAGAAGCGAGTTCAAATCTGAATTCTTTTCCTCAAAAATCAAAAGGATTTGAGAGCAGTGGTCATGAAATAAGTTACATAAAGTAACCTGGCCAAAAACTTTAAATTGCAAGTCCGGGCCGTTACAACTAAGCCTCCACTGCTACCAAACGGTCCACTCCGCAATTTGGCTTTTCGTATTTCCATAGCTTTTCCTAGATTTCCTTAAAACTGTACTCACTTCATAATTCCCGTCCCAGTTGTTATAAAGCACGATGTCAGGCAGCCAGATGTGCTCAGATGGGACGTACAGCATCTCAACACCGCCGTAGTCGTCCGGATTCCATTGCAGCTTGTAATCGAACCATTTCTGAAACATATCGTTATTATCTTCAGTATTAGGAGTATTCGGATTAGGAGAATAAGTGGAAATAATTTCACGCCTGTATTTCTAAGGCAGGTTAGTCAAGGGGCACTTCTGCCACTCAATGGGGCAAGAGGACAGGACGGCGGAGGAGGAGCCGCGGCGACCTGTAGCCATCCTAAGAGGTGCCAGCCGGCGAAAGGTCGGGGTGACTATCGTCGTCGCATAGCACGGCCCTCATGAATGATGGCGATGTCTCAGGCCTGGACATCGCTAAAAGAGTTGGTGCCTGAAAGCGGGCTGCGTTGAAGTCGTGAAAGTCATGCGTAGCAGTCCTCACGGCTCATACATGGCGGCTAACATAGCCCTGTTTTTTGTGGGTGTAAGCCCCACATAAACCCGTCTCCCCGGAAGGCTGGGTTATATGGGATACTTTTTTCCGACCCAGAAATTGAACGGAATGTCTTACGTTCCGCAAAAATAACTGCTACTCTACACCAACGAGGCTATCAGTACAACTAAATGTAAATGGGTTTGGAAAAACTTCCAAGAACGTTTCAATGACACAAGTATACTAGGTACCTTAATACATCCCGCAAAAATTTTAAACCTTTTCTCTTTCTTACTCTGCCTGTTAAGAAGAGACAGCAATACTTCCACACAAACTTAAGACGATGTACAAGATTCAAACTTCATTAAAATTTCAAACAGCTCGTAAATATTAGACTCACCTGTTCTACCCAAAGGTTGGTTGTCATGACCTGATTCTTAAGGTTGACTTCCATGAGTTGGGACAATTTTAGTCCCAGTCTGACTGTTAGTATGTCACTCACATTAGTCACAGGTCGTATAAGACGGTTATAGTTACTCAAAAGATCATCATATAACCGTTTGACATCTGGATTTGCTTCTAGCAGCTTTACTCCTGTAAAAATACGGCAGAATAATAAGCGTTCGATTCTAAATTTAAATCAGCTGTCAGAATTTGACAGCTGTTGTGATTGATTGACCTAAATATCAAACGGCGAATCGAAAATATTGATATTCACTTGAGATTTGAATTGTTAATGCAATCGCGAAATACGTTTGCTAAAGCGGATAAGCTATTTTTGAACATTAAATAATAGCTTCTTGAACACATGACCAATTGAAAATATTATTGTATTTAAACAAA
Organism: Agrotis segetum; assembly: GCA_036375495.1. NCBI lineage: Eukaryota > Metazoa > Arthropoda > Insecta > Lepidoptera > Noctuidae > Agrotis > Agrotis segetum. Next base: position 3,473,856 of record JAQSVV010000175.1, on the reverse strand, counting down.
TCGATTTAATTTATTAGAAAGGGATGGTTCTTCTGCCATTTTTATCAATACAGTCGTATTTTATAAATAGTCATCTATCAAAAACACAAGAAAGGAATTTAGTAACAAAGACTAAAATCATTTCTTGAAGGCAGAATGTCACATACTACTTCTGTAGTTAAAACAGTTTTATATTAATATCGGTCGAAAAATCAAAAATTTACTTACCAAAACAGTTTCTAGCATAACTTAACAATATAAAGACGAACCCCAGCTTCATTTTTAGTGTATTTTTCTAATGTTTTTCGTATATTTTCAAAGGAACATGTTTACAATTCGCGAGATGCTGCTCGATGGCTGAGATGAGGGTGGCAGCGCGCATGCGTAATCAATAGTGCACTTACGACTTTATCGTTTTGAGAGCTATGAATTCGCAAAGTTGTGTTTTGTTTTCGAGAACATAGATGGCGATACTGTGACGCTAATGTTGCGAATTTTAAAAGAGAGCTTTGATTTAATATAGATTTTTACACAATGATGATGTAAAACGGTTTAAGGTTTCCATAGTAAAGTTTATTTCTTTTTTCTTGTAATATATACATTCAACGGCTATACCAAATCATAAGTGACTAAAATGAAGGAAAGGCCAAATCATTACTTTATTTTATACTAGTGTTTGCCCGCGGCTTCGCATGCGTTATTTTAGAATTTGAGAAACAATATGGATCGTGTGGCGCCATCTATTCTATTCTATACATATAATAAAATATAAATAAAATACATATAATAAAACTGTAGAAAAATATTTTTTGTACATTAAAAAAAAACTCAAAAAATATAGCCAGCGTGTTAAAGGACAACCAATAGAACCCATTTCTAGCATTTTTAGAATTTTTGTCTGTTTGTCTGTATGTCTGTTTGTATGTTTATTTGTTCGGGCATCACGTAAAATGTACGAAAGCTATGTAGATAACTTTAATACACAATGACTGACCGTAACTTGAAGTAACATTTAGTTTTTGTTTCATTGAAATCGGATCAGTCTATCAAAAGATATTTGAATTTAAAGTGTTCCAGAAGTAAAATTACGGTCAGTTCACACCGAGACGCGCAGTTCAGTAGCGCGATCTAGCTTGGAATAGTAAAACTACAAACCTATTCAAATATGGTGTGGACTGGAGTGGAGTGGCTTGGACTGGAGTGGAGTAGAGTAGAGTGGAATGGAATAGAATGGGATGGAATGAAAGAAAGAAAGAAAAGGTTTTTATTAGACTCGCAAATAGAATGGGATGGAATGTTATGGAAGAGGATGGAGTAGGATGAAGCGGGATGGAGTGAGATGGAGTAGGATGAAGCGGGATGGAGTGAGATGGAGTAGGATGAAGCGGGATGGAGTGAGATGGAGTAGGATGAAGCGGGATGGAATGAGATGGAGTAGGATGGAGTGGGATGGAGTGGGATGGAGTGGGATGGAGTGGGATGGAGTGGGATGGAGTGGGTTGGAGTGGGATGGAGTGGGATGGTTGGGATGGAGTGGGATGGATTGGGATGGAGTGGGATGGAGTGGGATGGAGTGGGATGGTGTGGGATGCAGTGGTATGGTGTGGGCTGGAGTGGGATGGTGTGAGATGGAGTAAGATGGAGTGGGATGTAGTGGGATGGTGTGGGATGGAGTGGGATGAAGTGGGATGGAATGAGATGGAGTGGGGTGGAGTGGGATGGAGTGGGATGGAGTGGGATGGAGTGGGATTGAGTGGAATGGAGTGGGATGGAGAGGGATGGAGTGGGATGGAGTGGGATGGAGTGGGATGAAATGGGATGGAGTGGGTTGGAGTGGGATAGAGTGGGATGGAGTAGGATGAAGTCGGATGGAGTGGGATGGAATGAGATGGAATGGGTGCTCTAATCCAGTAGCAATTGAATAGTACTACTGCCTTTGAACGACAGAGGGCGTTTATTACAAACACGTCAAATATTCTTGAAAAATCTAAATAAATTCTAAACATAGGGTTTATATGAAAACGATGTGATTTATAAAAAACGTGGCGAGAATTAAGCGCTTCGCACTAAAAAATACATATTGTTAAATTCCGACATCCACGCGAACGAAGTTGCGGGCACAGCTAGTCTGGAATATGAACGTAATTGTTTTCTCGACAACAGCTCTCTTCTGTTATTCGGGATGTAAGATACCTTATATCCGTGTCTATACTCCTGACAACGTATATGCTAAATTTTGGGACGTGCGATTCAGTAGGTAGTAATGCGTGAAAAGGTAAAAAACAAACATACTTGCATTTTTATTATTAGTTTGGATCAATAATGTTATATCTAGGTACATAGTTTGCATAGGAAACGTCCTTATTTGAGCGACATTAATTTCAAAGAACCGTGTTTATTTTAAACATTAGACTATCATTTTTGGGTTGATTTACAGTATCGCTGCAAATTGAACGTACGATAGCATTGCTCTTCTCCCTTTAGCATTCCGCATGATACCTAAAAAATAACTAAATATCTGACTCGATGAGTACCTACAACTTGTCGTCGTTTAAAACAGAATCTATGCACTGGTTTGATCACCAATTCAAAACATAAATAGACACAATTTTTTCTAATCTTTAAATTCCACACCTCGAAACAATTACAATTAAAAAAAATATCCAACTTACTTCCTACAATTTAAATCACTGTAGATTTAAATATCCTAGAGAACTATTGAAAAAAAATAGTAATAATTTAAAATCGCGAATAATATTGAAATAAAAATATGCACATTTTTTTTTTCATTATTTGAAACTCTCAGGACAAATATAAGAAATCTCAAAAAGTGAAAAAAAGAAACTGCGAGATTCGATCCAGAGACCCCTTACACGAAAGTCAAGCAGGATACCAACCAGACTGGCTAGTACGCTGACAGTGATTTTCAAATAGCGGTTCTTATACAAATGTCAACAATGACTGAAAATCAACATATTATAAAATTGCTAATCCCCTAAAGGGAATAGCGTAATTATACATATCCTATTAATAGAAGAGCAGTTTAAGGAATATTTGGGGAAAAAATGACTAAATAATATCCAGCGGTTTAGCTTCCAACTAAAAACAAACAGATAAAAACAACAAAATTCAAAATTGCTTATCTCCCAGGAAAAATAGCGTAATAATACATAGCCTGTTAAAAGAAGCATATTATTAGGAATATTTGAGGAAAATTTGATCGACAACTTTACAGTAGTTTAAGAGATAGATCAAATCAAAAAAACATAAAAAATTTCGAAAGAAAAAAAAAGTTGATTTGGCATCAGAATCGATCCCTTATCTCGAAAAAAATACAAAAAGAAAAAAATATTCAATGTACAGGAATGACAGCTCTACGATTTTATTATATGTAAAGATAAAGATAAAGATTTATAGCTTGCAACCCACTTGTTTCGAAAGAGTACAATGTCGGGACTACAAAACTTCTACCCCGAAGTATTTAATGCATTGAATTTTTATGCAACACATCCATGAACATTTCAGACGTCATGTACACGAGCAATAACATGTATACACTTTACAAAATTCAAACGCAAATTTCTCGTGAAATACTGGTTTCTACTTTGAAATATAAAGACCTATTACGTAACAGTATGGCTTCCAAAATAGAAGCCTAATGAAAAGGCAAAAGTTTGATCAATATGCTAGCAGAAAATCGCTTTTGAATACTGCTTAGTGTATACATAACTATTGCTCGTGACTGTACTGACCAATATAGTTTGTGGTACTGACTAAGTTATGGTGAACACCTCATCAAAATCCTCTGAGGTTACCGTTATGTCACAAGCGAAAAATAAAAAAAGGAGCTTGATAAAATAATACAAAAAAGTATTCAAAAATAAATATATTGCATTAAAATTAATCACAACTGATAAAACTAAAGCTAACATTGTTCGTAAAACAACAAAAATAATGTATCTTAAATTACCTATCTTATTTATTACAATAACTATGTATTTACCAATTTCCATTTCCTTTCTTTCGGATAATATTCGTAATTTTATACAGAATTAATGAAAACAAACTTTTTTTATTTGCACTAAAAATAAAAACGCGTGAAAAACCCATTGCAGTATTGCACGGATTTCAAATAAATTCAACATTTCTCGTAGCTTTTCTACGTAGTTTACTGTTGCGCTGTAGCGCAATTTTATGTCGCAGCGTAGCTTTGCGCCGCAGCGTAACTTTGTGCTGTAGCCTTTTTCGTAGCACGGCGTAGCCTTTTTCGTAGCACGGCGTAGCATTCAGGCTTTCGTAGCGTCTCTAGGTAGATCAGATTTGATCGGAATAATTTGGCAGTGCAGGTCATCGTAAATACTAATTACTTTTAACAACAGTAGACCGTTTCCTAAGCTATCTTTCGTTTTGCCTCTTGATATTGAAATTTCTTCGGTAGGGAAATGACTCGTTGGTATCTTCATGATCTGTGAAAATAAAAACATAAAATTATTTTACTAATGTGTCTAAAATAAATATCGAATCTGTTTTCCCCAAATGGCTAAACTGGACCCAATAACACTTAAACTGACCAAGATATCAAACGAAGGAACCCAATGTACCGCTATCGAGCGGTTTTGGTTATGAATTTCTGAACGATAATTAAAAACTTTTTAATCGTCGAAAAAAAAAGGAGGAGGTTCTCAATTCTACACGTAGATATATTAGTCTAAACTTAGAATATGGACATTGACAAGGTCTGGTTCTTGTAGGAATAATGAAATGAACATCTTTTGGGAAATACCTATTCAAAAAGAGGGGAAAAATAACTTTCATAGATATTTCTGACTATTATGGTGTTACTCACCTCTGACTTGATACTTCGGTAGGGGCCACAAACTGAATGGATAGAAGTAAGCGTTAGGCAACCTTCGCACCACGATCGTTTCTTCTTGCACCATTTTAGATCCTGAAAAAAAACCTTCAGGTATGACTATGCAAACTAAATGAAACTCAAACTGGTAAATGTATCTAGATAGTTATTTCGCAGTAGAGACCTGCCCTAGCTTCGCAGGCGTGCAATTTGAAAATGAAACATAACTGCCGCTCAAAAATAATGTAGTTTTCTATAGTTAAAGTCATTTCAGAATCTGCTCAGTAGTTCCACACATTACTTCTTACAAACTAAGATAAACTTTCCTCTTTAAAATCTTCAAAGAGATTAGGGTAATATCGACATATGTACGGATTAATGACACAATGTGCAACACTTAAAAGAAACAGTTCGTAATCAATGTAATCTAGTTAAAATAAACATTATCTTACTTCCTATAAACTGAGCCTAATTCATCGCGCTCATATTTCCAGTTTTTTTTAAGTCCCAACAAAAATCTAAAAAAAATGAATATTTTCTTTAAAAAAATCTGGGTATCGAAACTAACCCGTCCTAAAACGCGTGCAAAGGCTAATTTTTAGTAGTAGTAGTAGTTTTAGTTGTAGTTTTATGATATAGTGGAAGATGGCCACCCAATAGTTATCAGAGTTAATAATTAAGCCGCCCCTGAGACCCTCTGACTTGACTTTGATCTTATAATTATTATGTAAGTCCAGGTTTTCTCACGACGTTCTCCAACAAATCAAACTTATAAAGTACATTATGAATTGAAAAAAGACACAGTAGTACTTGTCTGGGTTTGAACTCGCTATCTCAAGCATGAGAAGCGAGGTACTAACCCTCTGGACTATTATGTTATTATAATACTGATTGATGCATTCTATACCCGGTACGGATCATCACAGTCCCTACCGGGTATTAAATCCAAGCTTGTTATCACTCAACACGGAAGCGGTAGGGCAGCAATAACAAATCCCGGTGAGAAACTAGGAAGACAACGCATTCAATGTCACACGCATAACAATATTATTGAAATATTGAGTTGGAATCTTCCTGCATAATAAATTGTCTCACATTTTTGTAATCTTACTTGTTGTGACTACTCTCACTGGGTTAGATCCATATTGCTGAACCATCTTTCAGCATAGGAACCCTAAAACATTTTAAGTTGACCCGAGCCCACTTCGCTGGATTGACGTCCAGCAAAGTGGTCACAGCTTTATGTGTGTTCTATGGTACTCGTAAGTTACAAAAAATGTATCAATAATAACTACCTACCTTGCTTAAGCTAATCATTTTACTCATTTATCATACCAATCCACTGGACCGGACAATAAATTAACAGTGAATACTTCATTTCCATTTTTTTAAGATCCCGTATCCCAAATAGTACGCTGCACAGTTTGGTGGGTTTACATGCAAATTTGTTCGAGTATGTTTGGTCCTCAATAAACATTATTTTAATTTCAATTTCAAAATAAAAAATGGAACGTCTGTCTCTCCGTCAGTCAAGACCCTTTTTCTAAGGAACTCTTGAAGAGAGTTTGCCAATAAGTGTACGAGTCCGACTTGCATTTGACTGTTTTTTTTAACAACATCAAAATAGGGTCCACCTTTTTCTGTTGTTCTTTTAAATACTGTTGGCCAATTTAAATGAAAGACCCTGGAGCATTTTTCGGACAAATGAGTATTTTACGAATCCCTAAAATTCATTCAATTTCTTTATGAGAATTAAATGTCTTCAACCAAAAAATTCATCATCTTTCAAGACCCTTTTTAAAGAGCTGAACATTCCCCAAAGATAACATGAGTTCATAATCCAATGTTGACAATTGGTCTACATGTACCGGCTACTTCCCGGTCGTATGTGTTAGGAACCACCATTTATCAATTAAGGCGATGTGCATAAAAATGGACAGTTGTACGCCACAGATTTATGGGTATTGGACATAATTGGTGTTGCATAACTTCTAACAACATCGTTTAGCTCACTTGCCTTAGTAAAGGTAGTAGCAAACAAAACTAAGGACAAAAGGCCTCATCATTATCTTCCTGCCAATAACCTATTCTACTTCGGTCGTCGCCCAACACGTTTTCTTCTTCCTTTCTCTCATACCAGTTACCAACAGCATAATTTACTCCTTTTTCATCAATCTTCACACAAAATCCATCCATCTTTTCTTTGGCTTTCCTCTTCCTACATTAGCAGCCATACCTTTCTTCTTCTTCCTTTCCTTTGTTCTTCTATTTTCTTGACAAAAACAGTCATAGAACAGAAATAAAACTCGTATGAGATAGAAGCTAAAAGCCCTTTTAAAATAACAAGACTATCCCTGACCAACGCTAAGAGAAAACGGTTGGCCCTTACACTCTCATAAAATTGTCAATCAAAAGTGTAACGGTATCGCGAGTTCAAGCAGGAGCTTGCAACCCATTTAGGCCTGTATGCATCATTTCAAATCTTTGAACACAATTGTGATTTGATGCTAATCGAATTTATAATATGGCTATTTTTCTTAAAATAATAACTTAATAACATAGTATTTCATAGTTTTAAACTAAAACACAAACCAAATAATAAAAATATATGTGGTAATAGCTAAATACAGCCACTAAGACCTACTAAATATTAGAAAGTTTCAGCGACCAATTTTCTGTATGAAGTTCTAAAAACGAGTAGGTTCATTGACCAAATATTGTGTTGCAAACTGAAAAAGTTTTAGCATCAATGGACACATAACACATCAAATAGTAGATAGAAGAAACGATAAAATTCCATTTACAAACAACAGTTTGGCTGACTCTTCCCCTAAAGTCTGGAATTGCAATTAACATTTTCCAATCTTAGCACTTTCGAATTGTGAAGATGTATCTAACGTAGGTGTGTCCTACACAATAGAAACAAGTTGCACTGTAATCAACAGATGTGATGACGCCAGAGTGTTTTGAAATGCAGATGGACACAAACGTGACTAAGACGTATCTGGAGGCGTTGAAATAACGGAGTTGTTATACCTAAATGATGGAGCTACATCTGTCTAGTCCAGAAACGAGCTTCTTAAACACCATTTCTTTGTTCTATCCTATAAGACTAATGATATCTTGTCTAATGATGCCTTTGGCTACGTACTACTGATTGATCACTGGTTTACAACTCCAACGAAGCCAGAATAGCATTCAAATAATTCAAGAGATCTAAATCTATTTGTCTAGTATGATGAATTGCATCGGGCAATCCATGCATACAACAAAGATGACGGTTGAATCGAAGCAGATGGCTCCAAACGTGACCGTTCACGAGACGTAGTAGGAACTTTTATGACTGTAGGTGTGAAGTTATTAATGGGTTATAAAAATATGTACTGATGCAACTGTGGACTTGTAAACAACTGGCTTGATTCACATTCTTTAAGAATGATATGGAAAGCTGTGCGTTCACGATTATTGTGCGTCGTGTTTACATTAGGCATCTCCGAAACTCGAACCTCGTAGTCAAGCATTGTGTCAATATAGGTATCGAATGTGTTGTAAAAACTATATGTTTTTGTAAGTCTAAGGTACATCCTAATTCCAACTTGTTATTGATTTAATTCCTACAGAGACATTTTTTGCAAAACCAAGGCTACTCAGGTCAAAGGAATCTGACCACAATAGGTCCCTAATAACCAACATTTAGGCCATGCGATGACATCAGTTGGAAGACAAACCTGATGTAACCTCATATTTTTAGCCAAAACAACTCCGACTTTAGCCTCATATTTCAACCAAAAATAGTTCGCGAAATTTTATGGCCAAGTGTTGGTTACCTACGCACAATTTGCGATGGACATTAAGGAAATGGAACATCGTAAGTGGGCTTCGAGAGGACGAAATTCGCGCAGTGTGTCATGACAGTGACCTGTATACAAACACGTTTATAATGGCATTCGTTGAGGCCATCTTCGTGACTGCTGTAGCTTCTGGAGAGTTCATAATGGTTGGAGTTCCTAACAAGACCATAACGAGGCCTTGTTATAGATATCTAGGAATAGGGCTGATTAGTTTGGTTTTCATTTGGACCACTAAAGTCAAGGTTTGTGTGTCTTCAGGCCACCATTTAGCAGTTTTCATTTAAGAATAACCTTCCTGTAGCTTTTGCTGTTTACGACTATTTTCATACGTTAGATAAATTTCAATTCTGTCTTATCATCAACAGCCTATTTATGTTCCTTGTGCTGGGACACAGGCTCCTCTCTGTGAGAGCCCGTGTTCCATAACCCACCACGCGGGCCCAGTGCGGGTTGGTGGATGTCACATGTCTTCGAATTTTTGGTTTTAGGACACCCCGAGTTTCCTCACGTTTTTCTTCACCGTTTTTGAGAGCAGTGGTGATGAAATAAATTACACAAAATAATGCGCTTGGCTGTGTTCGAACTTACGACCTGCAACTCGGTAAGTCGGAGCCGATACCACTGGGCCCTCACTGCTTCTTTCTAACCTAAACCAACTAACTAAATTTGTCTCAATGTATATCCAAATTCTTAAGACCACAAGGATGTCTCAGACCCTGCTGAAGATGCATGCCCTCATATCTATCTTCCCTACCTATCCTATACAACCTGCCCTCCTAAACATTGGAGCAAAGAGTGAAGTCGAAACATTAGGAAGACCACGTACATCCGAAGAAAGAATCTTAATTCAGACAATGATACTACTGACTACTAAGAAACAATTGTAAATAGGTCAAAATCACATCACACTTGTAGCGATTTACAAACGTTTACCAACGTCCGGTGTGTCGGTAAGTGCACTACTAATATGGGTCAACCGATCAAAGACGCCGCACTCCGAGAAGATCGTTGACATGCTCCTGAGTTCACTTAGATACAGTTTTGGTGTCAATGATCTAAATAGATTGGAGATGCGGGTCTTAAAATACTTGGAGTGCCTTGTGATTTATAAGACGTTTGATTGATCGTTTTATGCGTGTGGGCACGCGGATTGCGTGCTAAGAGTCATAAAGATTGATGTGTTCTGGCTGCAGAAATTGTGCAGGTTTATTAAGCTCAACGCACACGTTCTAACAAAAGATGAGGTAAGTACTAGTTATACTTTTATATCAACTAAAATCTTATGGATAAGCTACCAGATAGTCTCAGAATTCGAAGTATTTTAAAGAGACCAAGAATCCTGTGATGAGTCTTTTCATATACTTCTTTCGTTATTACTGTAGTCGTACGAACGGTTGATCCAAATCCGAACGAACATAGATAAACATGACGGGTTTCCAGAGACATTGTCTCAAGATTCTTATATTTTATTTAGAGCATTTAATTTATATAATTGAAAAAGTGCCTCTAGTGTACCTACTATTTTTTCCATCAAATAAACTTCAAAGTTTCAGTTTTCGTCACAAAACGTAAAAAGTCATACTAGGGCTTCTGAAGCTCAGTAATATTTCATTGAATTAGATTACCATCTGTTTTTGTTTACATCATGACACTTGGAATTGCTAAATTGAGGGTATTTGGTAAATTAATGTCAAGATTATTTCTGAAACAATGTCGAGTGAAGAACATGAGGGGATTGATCTGAGATATAACGGCTCCTTCTATGACCTTATTCGATATCCCCATTAATTTCATGATTTGGTTTAAGATATGCCACAAATACAAGCTGTTTCGATTGCTGGCACTGGCCTGTATGGTGGCTAACATGGTTATTATGGCCGTAATTGTAGGTATTCCCAAATACCGATTTCGATAGGGATCTAAGAAGAAATAGAGCTTGTAAAAACAATCATTCGACTAAAATACTATTCGGGTAAGACGCGCAATTTACGTTTTATAATTATACCGAGTCACGACTCTCTTTGAGTCGTCCTCAAGCATTTCCAGATTAAGCATACATTAGCAAATTAAGCGTTTGCTCAGAGGGCTTCACGTCTCGGGGGGCTCCATCAACCGCAACGAAAACATTTGCTGTGGCTTTTAGGGTTAAATAAATCTCTGACACTTCTAAAGAAACCAAACCTATCCAAAGAAATGTGCTTTTACTTTCTTTGAAACGAGTTAGTTTAAGTTAGATCTTTAACGCTACCTACTAAATTCGTCCGGGCGAATATACCCATGCACATTATAAAAAGGGGACATCTGGCCTGTGGGCCAGTTTTTTTGTGGGCGAGATGTCCCATAACCCCTTTTTTCAGTACAGCAACAGGGCACAGAGGCCTTGTATGAATTCTGTGCTTTGGCCGAAGTGGATTTGAAGTACCTATGTGCGACGTAAATTACATGGAAAATGATAAAGCGCCTCTAGTGTAGGTATGAAACTAATTTTATCCAACAAACGTCAAACTCCCCGTTTTCTTTACGTCTCAAAAATGTGAAAACCTGCGCTTAAGCCTCTTGCTCCTCACTGATTTTAGAAAATGCTGGACTTTATTTACCAGGAGTTCGAAAATAAGGAGATGATGAATCATTACTTCGATATACGTTCTCATCACTTTTTTCGCTAAAACTTAAAAAAAAATTAGGGTGGTGTTTAACTCTTTCTAGACACGCGGGAGAGTGGCCAGCCAAAGCATATATATTTACGTAAAGATCATAAAAATCTACATTTCACAAATAGAAAGGGAAGCCTTATAAAAGGGACTGATATGCCAAAGGTATTTATTTAAATTGCCTACTTCTGCAATATAAGACAACATTTTACATTGTTTATATTACGTCTACTGATGAACAATGTTACAATTGTTTCCATACCCAGACACATATTTATGTATTTTATAAACAGTTCTTATTGAATTTTTTTATTTAACCCTTGCTCCCCCCCCCCCCCATAGGGAGGCATCAGCATACAAGTGGAATTGTATGCTGATGCCTCCCTATGGGGGGGGAGCAAGCTGGCCACGTGGTCCGTGCTAATCACCCCCTCCCATTCCTGCTTCATTTCAAGTCAGTTGCAACATAAGTCTTTTGATCCGGTAAATTAACAAAAACAAACTTTTATTGCCACGGCCCGATAAAATAATTGATCTGGGGCTGACGGTTCATGCGTCCAAGTCAGAACCATAGGCATAACGAGACATACTTAGATATATTTTTATCTTACTTTTTATAAAAAAAAATGAAAGTTGGAATCACTGTTGGAATGCGTTGCAATATGCAAAACAGGGATATCAAGACCAAAGTTTTAATGAATGACATTTTTACTTTCTTTTTCATAAATCTTCATGAGCAATGACCATACGAAGCCGAGGCAAGTCGCTAGTCTTTAATATAAAAATCAATTGAATCGCTAAAACCCGAAAACGGCTGGACCGATTTGGCTAATTTTTGGAAATCCAGGGAAGATTTAAAAGGTGATTTTGAGGCGGTGTGGAGTTTACCCGGTCAGCTAGTATAAAATACCTATATGTGAAACCCGTAATGTATTAATGTAATTATGTACCTTTATTATCGGACCTGGCAGGCAGCGCCGGCGCAGCGTGGATCGCGGCGTTCACGGCAAGTGCGCACACGTAGAACAAGGCAGTGCGCGCGTACGACATGCGTGCTGCTTGGGTAACGACTGAAGGACTGATGGCTACGCTCAACGTTCAAGTTTAATTGTGCCCACAATTGGAGCCGCGCTGTAGGGTGTAACGTTGTGGATTACCAACGTTCATTTCAAAACTATAAATAGTTCATTATTATAAATTTGTAGGTATCTAGTAAATATTCTTGAATTACGTCGAGACAAAAAGTAATTTATAAGTGGGTAGTTCTAAACTGGTAGTAACATTTGACAGTTCTGTAGTGACAGAACTGTGGAATGTTCTAGCTGCGGATAAGTGAGTGGCAATGCTTATGCTGTCTCACTCTCACGCATGCAAAGTCCAATTCCCCTTCTCTTTGAGCGAGGCATTTTGTAGCAATCAGCTGGTACAGAAAACATTACCGCGAACGCTGGACGTAGTAGTAGACGTAGTTCCTCACTATATTAGGACTATCTAATTTTACTCGTCCCAGACTTAGACAGTTTTTTTAGTCAAATAATAAATATTTAAATTCAATGTGCCTACTGCTAAATTCTGTGAAGTGTAATAACCCCGTGAAGGGTAAGCTTGCCAAACCAAATCTTTATAACTGCTAGCTATTGTGTTTCTATTTTTTTGTATTGAGCAGTTACCTACAGACTTATTATTTTGTGTTCTAATTTTCTTTGTTAGGTTTTTATTCCGTTAAGCCTCGAATGTTCCATACGCTCGTAGGCCCATGAACAATGTTTTGTGTTAATGCTTCACGCTAATTTAATATTGTGTACCTGCCATGTAAACTCCGTTCTGATGTTGACCAAACTCACAAACGCCTCAAGCGCTTTACGTCCTAGGCTTTCGCTTACGCTGCGAGGTCATCATCAGAGAGGATTTGCAGTGGACCTTTTATTTACTGCTGGACGTTGATTCCAGGGAACAAGATTGGGGTTTAAAATACCCATCCTCAACGTTCGTTGAGTTCGACAGTGACTCACGCTACCGAACGTTCGAGGCCTGCGTACACACAGCACCTAGCCGCACACAGACAATATAAGACAACATTTTACATTGTTTATATTACGTCTACTGATGAACAATGTTACAATTGTTTCCATACCCAGACACATATTTATGTATTTTATAAACAGTTCTTATTGAATTTTTTTATTTAACCCTTGCTCCCCCCCCCCCATAGGGAGGCATCAGCATACAAGTGGAATTGTATGCTGATGCCTCCCTATGGGGGGGGGGAGCAAGCTGGCCACGTGGTCCGTGCTAATCACCCCCTCCCATTCCTGCTTCATTTCAAGTCAGTTGCAACAAAAATCTTTTGGTCCGGTAAATTAACAAAAATAAACTTTTATTGCCACGGCCCGATAAAATAATTGATCTGGGCTGACGGTTCATGCGTCCAAGTCAGAACCATATGGCATAACGAGACATATATTTTTTATCTTACTTTTTATAAAATCTTGCCGTACTTTTTATAAATAAAAATGAAAGGTGGAATGCGTTGCAATATGCAAAACAGGGATGTCAAGACCAAAGTTTTTATGAATGACATTTTTACTTTCTTTTTCACAAATCTTCATGAACAATGACCATACGAAGCCGGGGCAAGTTGCTAGTCTTTAATATAAAAATCAATTGAATCGCTAAAACCCGAAAACGGCTGGACCGATTTGGCTAATTTTTGGAAATCCAGGGAAGATTTAAAAGGTGATTTTGAGGCGGTGTGGAGTTTACCCGGTCAGCTAGTATAAAATACCTATATGTGAAACCCGTAATGTATTAATGTAATTATGTACCTTTATTATCGGACCTGGCAGGCAGCGCCGGCGCAGCGTGGATCGCGGCGTTCACGGCAAGTGCGCACACGTAGAACAAGGCAGTGCGCGCGTACGACATGCGTGCTGCTTGGGTAACGACTGAAGGACTGATGGCTACGCTCAACGTTCAAGTTTAATTGTGCCCACAATTGGAGCCGCGCTGTAGGGTGTAACGTTGTGGATTACCAACGTTCATTTCAAAACTATAAATAGTTCATTATTATAAATTTGTAGGTATCTAGTAAATATTCTTGAATTACGTCGAGACAAAAAGTAATTTATAAGTGGGTAGTTCTAAACTGGTAGTAACATTTGACAGTTCTGTAGTGACAGAACTGTGGAATGTTCTAGCTGCGGATAAGTGAGTGGCAATGCTTATGCTGTCTCACTCTCACGCATGCAAAGTCCAATTCCCCTTCTCTTTGAGCGAGGCATTTTGTAGCAATCAGCTGGTACAGAAAACATTACCGCGAACGCTGGACGTAGTAGTAGACGTAGTTCCTCACTATATTAGGACTATCTAATTTTACTCGTCCCAGACTTAGACAGTTTTTTTAGTCAAATAATAAATATTTAAATTCAATGTGCCTACTGCTAAATTCTGTGAAGTGTAATAACCCCGTGAAGGGTAAGCTTGCCAAACCAAATCTTTATAACTGCTAGCTATTGTGTTTCTATTTTTTTGTATTGAGCAGTTACCTACGTAAGTTTATGTCGCTTCATAAGTCTGAACTCGAGTACTTAGTGATTATTAGCGGCGAATCATCTTTAGTCACGGTACGAGACTTACATAAACGGATAGGTAATAAATATGGACCATTCTTTCCATTATGACAGTCTAGTTGTCTTTTATCATTATAACGTTAATTAAATTTTGACATTCTAGTTAGTCTTTAATAAATTATAACTTTAACTTTATTATTTTGACGTTCGTTAAATATACCCGTAAATTTTAAATCTTAATTTTTTTTTTATAATTTTTTGAATACCTGTACTATACCGAACCTATCTAACCTACCAATTTTTTCTCTTTGTTATAACTTTTGGTCTACCCTATAGTTATTTATGTATAATGATGGCCTACCCCATTCATTATATTTTATTTTTTTATACCTATCGGCCCTACACCGAAGGTATTTATTATATTGATCGTGGCACTAACCCATCGATCACTTTGGTTTTGTAATTCATGGTTGTGTTTTTTTTTTTACATGGTTGTGCTTTCTTTCTTTAGAGCGGTAGCAACTCTTTAAATAAGCCCTTGCGGGAGCGGTCGATTACTCCTTAAATAAACCATAAATCATAAAGCACAACTTTGTCTATAGAGCGGTAGCAACTCTTTAAATAAGCCCTTGCATCATAAAAACACAACTGTGCCTATAGAGCGGTTGCAACTCTTTAAATAAGCCCTTGCGGGAGCGGTCGATTACTCCTTAAATAAACCATAAATCAAGAAACAAAACCAAAGGACATAGCTTGTTCACTTAATACTGATGGTCTACACCATTTGTGTTGTTTTCTTTAGAGCGGTCGCAACTCTTTAAATAAGCCTTTGCAGGAGCAGGTAACTCCATAAATAAGCCTTAAACCAAAAACATAATTTTATCATCTTTTAGATTCAATTACTTACATTAAAATTTAAAACTGGTAGGTGGATTAGTATTGGTCGGTAGATGGTTAAAAGGAAAAGAAATAATTTAACAATAATATTTTATTGAACTCGATACATAGGATTGCATTATTCTCTCGCTTAGTACACTTTAATCTTTGAAGAAAACAATTGTAAGGCATCAGGTTAATGACAACAGGATTCCTATATATTTTATATTGTGCGACAGCTCTCTCGTATCACTGAATACAATAGCTGCCGCTGGTTATGATTGTGAGAAGTACGAATGATGATTTTTTGATAGGTAAAACAATAGTTAGATCTAATTCTTTGTGCGGATTTTGTCATTATAGAAGACAAAATCCTTGACTGCGCGAGGGGGTATTGTAACGTTGTGGATTACCAACGTTCATTTCAAAACTATAAATAGTTCATTATTATAAATTTGTAGGTATCTAGTAAATATTCTTGAATTACGTCGAGACAAAAAGTAATTTATAAGTGGGTAGTTCTAAACTGGTAGTAACATTTGACAGTTCTGTAGTGACAGAACTGTGGAATGTTCTAGCTGCGGATAAGTGAGTGGCAATGCTTATGCTGTCTCACTCTCACGCATGCAAAGTCCAATTCCCCTTCTCTTTGAGCGAGGCATTTTGTAGCAATCAGCTGGTACAGAAAACATTACCGCGAACGCTGGACGTAGTAGTAGACGTAGTTCCTCACTATATTAGGACTATCTAATTTTACTCGTCCCAGACTTAGACAGTTTTTTTAGTCAAATAATAAATATTTAAATTCAATGTGCCTACTGCTAAATTCTGTGAAGTGTAATAACCCCGTGAAGGGTAAGCTTGCCAAACCAAATCTTTATAACTGCTAGCTATTGTGTTTCTATTTTTTTGTATTGAGCAGTTACCTACAGACTTATTATTTTGTGTTCTAATTTTCTTTGTTAGGTTTTTATTCCGTTAAGCCTCGAATGTTCCATACGCTCGTAGGCCTATGAACAATGTTTTGTGTTAATGCTTCACGCTAATTTAATATTGTGTACCTGCCATGTAAACTCCGTTCTGATGTTGACCAAACTCACAAACGCCTCAAGCGCTTTACGTCCTAGGCTTTCGCTTACGCTGCGAGGTCATCATCAGAGAGGATTTGCAGTGGACCTTTTATTTACTGCTGGACGTTGATTCCAGGGAACAAGATTGGGGTTTAAAATACCCATCCTCAACGTTCGTTGAGTTCGACAGTGACTCACGCTACCGAACGTTCGAGGCCTGCGTACACACAGCACCTAGCCGCACACAGCTGACCAGCCGGCGCATCCACCATCCTGTCCCTGGGGTCTCTCTCACCTCGGGACAACTCCTCGCCCATCGCGTCTCTGCACCACGCGATAAGCCAGGACAGTACTTAGTGCGCCTACTTCCACGGAACGATTAAATACCAAGTGACGGCTGTGAACCACGACCTAAATAAATTTTATTGTAAACGTTGGTGGGTTCTTTTATTCAACCCACCCGCTAACCGTTACAAGGGCTGCGAGCAAGAAATACTCAAAACCGAAGTCCTTAATAACTTATGTAAGTAAATCAACGTGGGTAATGTAAGTATCAATATTCGGTTCCAGAGATGCGGGACTATTAAAAGGGCACCGAGATATCCCTTTGCTTCACCACGGTAATCTTTATTTATATAGGCCTAACTTCTACTGCAACGCGAATGCATTTACAAACATTTAGAAAATATTTTTGCGAGCAAGAATAGCTCAACCACTGCCGTCAATTCTTTTACCGTCATCAACATCATCTTCATCAGCCTTTATTCATCCACTGCTGGACATACGTCTCTCCCAATGTGCGCCACTGAGGCCTGTCTTGAGCTTTTCTCAACCAGTCTCTACCGGCCGCCTTTCGCAGGTCGTCTCCACCTGGCCGGCGGGCTTCCAACACTACGTTCGCCAAGTCGTGGTCTCCAAGGACAAGTCATTCCAGCGGTTATCTGTCCTGCGAGAGATGTGGTCAGCCCACTGCCACTTCAGCTTACTATTCTTTCTGCTATGTTGGCAACTTTAGTTCTCTGACGGATTACTTCGTTCCGGATTTTATCCATCAAAGTTACTCCGAGCATAGCTCGTTCCATAGCTCGCTGAGCGACTTGAAATTGGTGGACTAGCCTCACTGTGATTGTCCATGATTCCGCACCGTAGGTCATTACCGGTAGAAGACTAGTCTTTAGGCACTGTGATATGGACGACGAGAGACCCGACGGAGTTTACCGAATGCTGCCCAACCCAACCGAACCCTTCTGTTGGCTTCCCTCTCAGTTGTTTCTACCCAACCGAACTGTCTGTCTAGGTAGAAGTATTCTTGAACAACTTCAAGAGTTACACCATTTACTACGACTGGTCCCGGGGGGTTCGCGGTGACGTTATAGGTACATGATTTCTGTTTTTTCCATGTTCATCCTGAGACCAATAGAAGCATCAGTTAGGTCGTTCAACATCCGTTCTAGCTCCTGCAGCGATTCCATCGTAAGGACTGTCATCGGCGAATCGTAAATGCGAAATGTACTCGACGTTTATATTTATGCCCTTTCCTTTCCAGTTCAGCGTCATAAACATATCCTCCAAGGCATTGGTGAACAGTTCCGCGCAGTCTTGTGGAATGGGTGAATGTTGCACCATCCGATCATGGGTCGACAACGCGTCATGTTCCATGCGCGACTCATAAAGCTGTCTGTAATCTGACGGCCCCCCCAGGGTCAAAGCCTGTTGGGGTCGCGGGACTGTCTCAGCAGGTAAACGTGACCCTGGAACGTAAAAGACTATTGACGGATAACTGTAGATTTTATTCAGTAGAGATACAAGTCTGAGAGTGGGTTTGAGGAACCATTAACAACGATAAAAACAGGTATAACCGTGCGGTGCGATCTTTTGTTTGGAATTGGCGCCTTCGGTGCCCTGCCATGGTATTACGTCTTAAAAACAGGCTTGTTCCAGCGAGTGAACGAGATGGCGCTAGACGACTTGTATAGCTCTGTCACTTTCACTCGCCAAAACAAGCCGTTGTAATACCCCCCATCGGAGAACTACATTGGGAAACTTGTGTGCGGCAGGTCTAAATGACGAACTTGAGTTAACTTTGGGCCCATAGAAGATGTAAGACACATTCCTAACAATCCTATTCTACACAGGCCTGTAAAAAGGTTCTATGAACCTTTTCGAAGTCTATTGTTGAATTATCTACATCTTCCTTGTCTAACCAATCATTTTAGACAAGATCAATCAAACTCAAAAATCAAATTATCAAGTACGTCTTATAATGTGAATAAAAGTATGAAACTGCAAAAACCTCACGAATCAGTTAAGAAAACTTGGTTTCCTCATGCTGCCATAAAAAGAGTCGTGGAAGAAAACCGATGTCTTCGAGAAGAGCTGCTGGAAGCCACTGACAAGCAGCATCAGGAAATGTCCAGGGCTATAGACCTCAAGGAAAAAAATACGTATCTGAAAAACAAGATACACGACGTGAAGCAAGAAGCTTGTAAACTGAGGGAGTACAATAGTCAGTTACAAAAATAAAAAGCAATGAATTCTCAGACCATCAACTTGAGAGTGAATTCACTCCAAACTGAAAATGACACACTGAAACAACTCATTTTTCAAGCAAGGAAGATGAGACTAGAGGCGTCCAACCACGCCGAGAAATTAGCAGAGGCCAACTATTATTTAGAAAACTTTCTTGCCGAAGCGTGTGATGAAGTGTCTAATTTGAGGCTTATAAATAAGCATTTATCCTTGAAAAAACAATGAATTGATCCTGTGTAGTTACAATAATTATTGTTACATTTTCTTGTACCCATTTTTCACTACATGTTTATAAATAAAAATTTAAACTGAACTATAGTTTCTGCCTAGTCCCATGGGAAGGCGTGAGTTTATGTATGTAAACTTGATTCACTTTTTATTAAAGTCCCACATCAAATTGCATTTATCAGAGTTGGCAAGAGCTTGGAGCGAGGCAGTTGCATGGCGTGTCCGGTTGGATTTCGAAATGCAATTTGAAATCTATTGATGTCATGTAGGGGTAATTTACAAAAAAAAGTGAAGAGAGTTCGATGTGAAAAGAGAGACGCAGTTGCTGAAGCACGAGGTCCTGGCGGGCGCGTGTCTTTCGAACGCAGCCGAGTTCGAAGTGACGCCACAATACTGCAAATGTGTATCTTATTGTCTAGTAAACCAAGGTAGATTTTGAGTTTCCATTAGACCGCCACGCGGCGCCGCGCTGTGTCACGCTGCATTGCGAGAGATATCTTTTCGTGTAGGAAATAGTTAGATTTTGAGTAGCTATAAAGTAATAAAAAAGAACAGAATAGATTGTAAAATCATTTATTAACCCTTAAACATCTATTCTCTCATCATCTTCTCCTTCTGGCGAGCCAACTTCTTCTTTGACAGCTTCTTCTTCGCGGGTGCGTCGTCAGCGGGGGCTGCGCGTGCGACGGCGTCTTCCCTCTCGCTCAGACAGACCTCGATGTGGCAGGGAGACGACATGTAGGGGTTAATACGACCGTGAGCGCGGTATGTACGCCTGCGCAGGCAGGGAGCGCGGTTAACCTGCAAATAGATAACAACGGGTTAAAGATTTGACACAATCGATAAATCATTAGGGCTGCTTTTAGGCTGAAATAGTGTCAGTAATTGAGAAAAGAAAATTCCATAGAAAAAACTTTCTTTATGTTAACAACTTTTTGATGTATGCCTTCCGAAAACAGTGATTACAAGAATATAGTAGCACTGACAAGCTGAAGGCAATGTGTTACTCAATGATAACCTATGAATATTGCCTGACTAGCAGTAGGCATTGCAGCTGTAGACCTCATTCAGTACTATAAGACAATAAAATGCTCACAGCCTTACTACAAAAACTTAAATATGTGTTGAACACTTGTCTAAAAAAAGTTTGACTGCAAAACAGACCTTATTTCAAAGTCATAATCTGATTTTTTTTTAGAAAGGTGTTCAAAAGACGTTTAAAAATGTTTTAATTTAGGTGAGGACAAGTTAGAAGAAAAACTTTACATAAGCCACTCCGTCAACCTACCTCAATCTGTCAAATTTCTTTAAAAGATTTTCAACCTTATCACAATAGTGGAAGGTTAATTATTAGATTGTTAAATTTTGACAAATTCAGGTAGGTTGACCTGCAGCTGGCGTCTGTACATCGACATAGCACAATCAAGATGGCAATAGCTAAGCAATTGACAGCAGCTCAGCATTTCGTGGGTTCAATATACAACGAGAACATTATGTTTTTAACAAGTAGTTATTCTGGGTTTAATTGTTTGTGTATGTGAAGTTGAAATATTTAAAAATGCATGAACAGGATACATAAGTACAGAATAATCACATTCTTATCACTTGAGCTCACTCACTTCGAGCAGTCATCTGTAATGTAACATAACAGATTCAAACATTTGATCAGTGACGGAAGAGAATCGTGCACACCTTGTATCAAATCTATACTAAAAGTACGCGAATGCTCGTTAGTAAGGGAGGTAGTGTTGTAATGTAATGCTTAAAGTCGCATAATATGTTACATTACACGCGAATGCTGCCGGCGAGGGAACGCCTTTAGGTTGCATTGATAGGCGGCATTGGGCAGCAGAATAAGATCTTTTTGGTAATTATTGCATGTCATGTGATAAAATCATCCCCAGGATTCTTCTGCTGACTCTTATTTTACTTTGGCAATACAGAAGTTCCTCTATACACCAAATCTAATACATTTAAAAAAAAAAGAAGCAAGTTAAAACTTACCAAAACAAATACAAAAAAACATTAATAACATTTCTTTTGGAAGCTAGTGGCAATATTACATTTGATCACTATCTTGCCTGTTAGTTACCAGGAATATTATTATTTTCTGCAGAATGTATCAATTTATATTAAAAAAAAAACCAGTATAAAGTGCTTGTTCTAAACGAAATAATCTGGATGTTCATGAAATTGTACTATTATTTTACTGAATTCAACATGGGGACATGACAAAATGGCACTAAGGGTGTATCCTCTCAAAAGCCTTATTCTAAAATCAAAACATTATCCTAACTTATCTTGTAAATGAAAAAAAAAAGTAGCTCCATAATTTATTTAGTTGAATTGCAGATAGATTGTACACCAGAAGGATGCTCTAGACTAAAGCACACCATTGATAGAGGAAGACCAAAGGCAATAAAACATCATTCTTCAACCTATAAGTGCTCAAATACTGGGAACCTAGTAAGGGTGCTCCCATATCTATCAGTCTAGCAAATGGCAGTTCTAAGTGACAGAAAGAGAAAGGGCTACGGAAAAAGCCGATTTTGCGTCGATAGATGTGGGAGCACCCTAAAATACTAATTATTATATAAATTAAAATGAAATATTCACCTGAATGTGATCAATGACAAGCCTGTCAACATCTAAGCCTTTGTAGTCAGCGTTAGACTCAGCATTCCTCAGTAGCTGGAGTAAGAACTCAGCGGACTTCTTGGGCCAACGTCCCTGTGTGGTGCCAAACTGCTTGGCTTGTGCACAACGGCCAACGCCACCATTGAAACGGCGGAACGGAATGCATTCCTTCTTCTCTGTAACATTCTTCAGGTAACGTACAGCACGACGCAGGGGCAGTTTCCTGATCGCCATAGCTGTCTCATATGTGTTCTGAAAGGTACGGAAAGGATAAAGGTTAGTTTTAAAAAATTTAATATCATTTGGTCAGTAGGACTTTGTATGCTGTCAATTCAATTTCTATCATCTAGATTCAATAATTTAGATTAATTTGATTTCTGTCAATGACTATTCCACTATTCAATGATTCAGTTGTTTTAGTCTTAACTTTAATGTTTTCAAGTTTTCATGTAGGTAACTTCTTAGTCATTGTATTTCTTATGTTTAGTTCGTGAAGCAGCTGATTTTGAGGTAATACAGTTAGGATGCCGCCGTTAAACGAAAATAACAATCATTATCATCAGATTTCAAGGCGATAACACATAAAACACAATCTGTATCTAAACGTCAAACTAACCTAAATCACTATTTCGTACCTATGTGTTTTTCTTCACCAAACACTCATGTTGACGCCGTAAATTCGTGAGTTTAGAATGAATGTTACAAGCTCCAAGTGTTTTTCTTTGAAGTTGAGAAGTGTTAGTCCATGTGGAATCGATAACTTGTATACAAATATTAGTTTTGTATTTTACCTTGAAGTGAACACGGAGGTTGGAGCCACGCGCTTTGCATGACTTCGCTGGGTTATCAGGCTCCTTCGAGTAACGCCCCATGTTTAGTTTCTGAAACACAGAGCGGCTTATGTCTCAAACGCTGTCGAACACAGGTTATCATTTTAGAACATTCCGGCTTTTCACATATTTTATAAAATAAACACATGAGCAACTAGGATACACTGTTCTCTGACACATCAGAACTGGATTTAATTCAAAAGTGTGTAGTTTTCGAGATTAAATTAGATTTTAACAAACACGAAACCAACCTCTCAGGAGAAAATTTAACAGGAAAAGGAATAGACAAGAAGTTTTGACAACAGGTTTTGACATTGACAAGTATGTTCTAATGTTGCCAGCATAATGAAATAGAGATTTGAAAAAATTGTCTATGTCAAAAAGTAAATAAAACGTATGAATCACAATCAATCTGGAATTCTGAACCATATTTCTATGTAGTTTGTGATCTGAACTATCCAAAACACAATAGGTAGTCAACTTATACACCTGAGTAATAAATTAACTCATCGCTCTTGCTAGCCCGTTTCATGAATTGCCAGAAGAAAAAGATGGTAGAAAACAATAAGGTTTGACTGAACAATAATAGCTGCATAAAATTTGCCGTAACCTCTAGCGAGGTATTTTATTTCCAAGTAACTGTTGTTATTCTATTGTTGACCTAAATTGTAAAAAAAAATAAGATACAATGTGTGATACAATGTATCAACAACTCCAACAACTCTGATTGCCATTTTGCATAATGGGAAAATATCATGGACCTAAAAAAAAAGGCGGACGGAACTTCATTAAGAAACAATTGAAGCACCCATAGTAAGTCAGTGCGCTTGTCCACACAAGCCAGCACACACACATTCACACCATAGTAAGTCAGCCGTCGGCCATTACGCTTCGAACGACACTCGCGGTTTCATACGGTGTTATTTTGTCTAATAAAAATCAAAGTATGCCGTCATGTGTTGCAAAAAGTTGTCTAAACCATAGTAGTTCAATTAAAAAAGCCAGGGGATCACTTTTCATAGTTAAACATGTCATTTTGAAGCTTATTTCTCGATTTTACGTCAATAAATTTTATAAACATCTCGAAATCAATCAGTGTTGCAACTATTTCAAGGTTCAAATTATTTTAAAATGGGGAGATTTATATTTTGTTACTATTTATCGTTATTGTATTCTTCTGTATTTTTACAAGTTTCCCCACGGCAAATGATGCATGGAAAAATGATTGTATAAAAATAATAAGGGAGTGTAGACATGGAATAGGAATGTAGACGTGTAGGAATGAAACATAAAATAGCTTTAATTAAATATTTATAGGCGAAAAATACTAAAACATTCGTTTTCACCATTTAAGTAAATTAGAAGGGATTTCTAGATGTGTCAATAGCAAAAGACAAGTCTACAAAAATTTGAATAACCAAAAGGGATTGTAAAACTTTATTAATATTAAACGAGTTGTAAATATTTTATATCCAATGTGCTTAAATTATTTTACCTTTATTTTAAAAATAGGTATCTGTCACAAAAAAATTGTAATTAAACTTAAGTTCAAGGGAGATCTTAATTAAATATTGTTTAAAAATGGGTAATTTTTTCCTTCATCTGGCATCCCTATACAAACACACATATAAACACAGCCGCCATTGTGGTGCTTCAATCGTTTTTTAGTGAAGTTCCGTCCGCCTTTTTTTTTAGGTCCATGGAAAATATTGCCAAACTTGGAAATTAAATCTTTTGCAAAAGCCAAATTCTTTTGAAATAAATCAACAAATAAATGTAATTGCTGTTAAGAATTGTTTACAATTTTTGGCTTTTTCGCTCTTCAAAAAGGATTTACTCATACTGGCAATTTAAATTAGTGTAAGCACCATCTATGTCACTTTTACGTACTAAACTCACGCATGTTTACATGGAGGTGCTACAAGATGGCGCTGATATCTTCGTGGGAAAATGGGACTCATTCATAGGTCATGTTTGTGTCCCCATGAACTGAAAGTATCTTTCAAAGAGTCATATTATAGATAGAGAGCCCTTTTTAACCGACTTCAAAAAAAGGAGGAGGTTCTCAATTCGTCGGAATCTTTTTTTTTTGTGTATGTTCCCCGAGTAAAATAAAAAGTTATTAAAAAATATTTAACCGCCTTCAAAAACAACCACAAAAAAGTGTAAAATAATCTACAAAATAACTTTCCTTTCGGAAGTCGGTGGCTAAAAAGACAATGAAAAGAAAATAAAAACAAAGGCACCGACTTCCGAAAGGAAAATTGTTTTCAGATTATTTTACAATTTTTTGTGGTCGATTTGAAGGTGGTTACATTTTTTTTTCAGATTATTAATTTCACATTCACATCTCTTTTGTGTTAAAATGGGCAAGAAAAGTCTGTGATAATTTTTTGCAGGTATGATTTATTATTTGTGCTGCTAACATTACTACTACTTAGATACAGTTTGATACAGTAATTACAATAAAATATTATTAACTGTGATATGTACTTAATCAAAAGTAATTTTAATGACAAAACTTTAGCAACCCTGATTTCGAGCTAAATTTCTATTGTTTAGCATTTAAAAACGGAATTAAAACGAAATTGAAATAAATTAAACATTTTAATAGTAAGTTCGTACTACAATTACCTATCATAATTTAAAAAGTAGCTATTTACAATAAACTTGTTTAGCGTAAAGAGTGCGATCTAATTTTTTTACATTATTAATTAACATTATTTATCTGCATAAAGTCGTGACTAGATTACATTTTTATGACTAGGGTCTATAAATCAATGAATTAAATTCATTACAATTGCTTTTAATGTTTAACTACTAATTATTATTTCTAATTATAACTATTCTAAATTATACATGACTAGATTATGTTTATTACTTATTATGGTTTGTCTGACTAGATGATTTTGACACTACTTTTAAAAGGCAAAAGATGAGAGGACGATAGTGAATGTGTGCTCAGAATAAAACGGCGTATGTGCCCAAACATATTGACGTCTTTTTATGAATTAAAATTTTTATTAATTGAAAAAATGTCTTTACAGAATTAAGATACTAGTATTTTATACAATTTAAAACAACATCCTTTCAAAAACTCATAGTAGTTATTCCATAAAGTCCAAAAAATAAATTAGATAGACCGAACTTTGCATTTTTTTTGTATCGAGAAAATTTAATTGAATCGTGTTTTCAACTTTGTGAGAATTTAGATCATATAGTCAATAACTATATTCCAAGTTGTAAGATCTGTAGTCCAGATATGTCCGAAGAAAAGTAAAAAATAAAAACCGTATTTTTACTGACCTATCCCCTTAATACTCATAAAATGGGCCGACCGTTCCTATTTATAGTTACATTTCATTTACACTTCCTTTACCCTTAGCACGAATTTTCACTCTTTTACTTTACAGCGTTTTTGTATGAAAAAATGGAACAGCGCCTCTGGTGTGCGAAGACAGAACTAATTTTTTCCTTGAAAATTGACAATTTGAAATTGTCAAAGTTCCAGTTTACTTTACGTCTCAAATACTGAAAATTGTATTACGTATGCACTGCGTCAAAAGGTCATGAGTGGTGGCATGTAAGTACTCTAGTAATTATTATTGACTAGCGCTGGTAGATCTATTGAATTTGCATATTTTACAACTGTTGTTCAAAGAGCTTACAATACTGTGTAAATTATTATTTAACATAAATATCAATAAAGACGGCAGTAGATTAACCTGCCGTGGGTTAAGAATAAGCACCTTTTGCAATAGTTATGTAGGCGAATAGTTTTTTTCGCGAATATACACGGCTGTATGGACCAAAATTGTTTTATTATTTTCTCGGGCCCACATATGCACTTGATGCGCAGAACAATATGGATATATGGGGTCCTAAGTACCTTTGATGCGGCGCGATGAGACGTACTTAGTCGTACCGCGTAGCAGCTATAAAAAACTTCATTCATTATTTGTTTCTATCACACGACTTGTGGAAAATCTCCGAAATCTAACTTAGATGCAGCTTTTCTATGTGAGAGCTGATGAAGCGAATGTTTTGATAATTTTTTTATATAAAATTATACTTATTATTACCGCAATTCATATTTTGATAAAGTTACAACAAGTCACTGGCCTGCAAATTGCAAAAAACGTAAAAATATTTGAATTTCGCGGGCTACATCGACGCAATCACCATAATGTACATTATAATAAACTAATTAACACTACAGATATGTA
This sequence comes from Agrotis segetum, assembly GCA_036375495.1. Classification (NCBI taxonomy): domain Eukaryota; kingdom Metazoa; phylum Arthropoda; class Insecta; order Lepidoptera; family Noctuidae; genus Agrotis; species Agrotis segetum. Next base: position 3,446,558 of record JAQSVV010000175.1, on the reverse strand, counting down.
TTTCGTGAAGAAAGTATGTGCTAATGCGGCGCTGGTGCGGGAGGCGGCAGTAGAGGTAAAGGCGCGACACAGGCTACGCAGTCTCTATCTGGAAAAAAATAAATAAAAGATAAGTATAACCATTCTCAAACGACAGAACCTAGCTAAAGATGTCGTGAATTCATCGGTCTGTCACAAGCAATGGTATTTTTAAATCTTCTTAGCAGTAAGTATTTGCGATCTGTAACCTTATCACGAGTTTTCACTATTTAACTTTACAGCGTCTTTCCAGTATTTACTTGTACGGAAAAATGGAACAGCGCCTCTGGTGTGCGAAGAATAAACTATTTTTTTCCATGAAACGTGTCTATTTGAAAATGTCAAAGTTCCAGTTTACTTTACATCAGAATAACTAAAAACTCATGATAAGGCCTCGGGCTGTCATCACTGCGAGGATCGCTAGTAGGACACGGAGGAGCATACGGTACAGGACTGCCCCGCTTGGGTCGAGCACCGCCGCGCCGTGAACTCACAGAGGCGAAATGCGGCGACCTCTCGCATGGCATTGCTCGAGGTCATGCTGCGGGGCGAGACCGGCTACCCCGTAGGCGCGGGGCGCTATGCGTTTGGCGAGTAAGTAATAGGTGACTCGAAGTCCGATCATGGACTATGCCCGGTTGACGGTGCAAAGAGCTCATAAGAGCTGTCAGCAATCTGACGGGGCCGCCTTAATAAGTAGTTAGTTATATTTAGTTGAAGGCATGCAAGGGCTAGACACACTGAAATGGCCCATAGCCGTACTACTGTTTTCACAATGGAACGGAAGTTTTTATTAGCATAGTAAAACCATCCAATGAGTCCTCCCACTCATGGGCGACTGTCAAACTTGTACTGACTAAAATTCACGGTGATTCTTCAGTAGCCCTTTCAGTTTTAGGGTTACCTAATGAAATAAGCCAGCGACCCCAACATTCTAGAATACTAGAATTTAGATAAAAGGTTAAAAACAAAACTCCTGGCTAAGGGTTTCCCTTTATCTTCTTCTACAACCTGCTTGGTTTTAATGACCAAATTATTGCCCATTCCCACCCTTAGTCCACGAAAACCGATTCAAACACAATAAACGCATAAAATAATACAAGTAAAAAACAACAAAGGTACAACGATCCAAATCCTGCACCAACATTTGAAAAAAAAAACCCACATTTGCAAAAAATGAATTTTCCGAGGTTCTAGTACAAATGCGCGACGATAACATTACGTAAAACGATTCTGCCTTGAAAATAAATCTGTTAAATAGCGTAACATATTGCGGGACTGTAAATTTTTTATTTTATAAAGATACACCCTTATCGAAAGACAGTTTTGGTATTTACTAAGCTATCGACAGAAGTATCTGAAGAAGAATACCAAAACTTTGTATATCTGCCTCGAGGAAGAGACTGTCGTAGCGTACAGTCTAGAAAGTATCTTTTATAAAATAGTACTATGGAGTTGAGGGAGTTGTTTAGAGCTGGAGTTGCGTACAGCACAATACCCGTAATATAAATATGAATAATCTCAACAGCTAGTAACATAGTCTGCCAGACTAAAACATACACTATGATGAATCAAGATAGAGATAGCTTTACACCCTAGAATTATTAGGAGTAATTAATTTTTTCGTGGGCTCTTTGAATCATCATCATCATCAGCCGGAAGTCGTCCACTGCTGAACATAGGCCTATGTTCAGCCCTTTGAATAAATGAACGTAAATACCGAATAAATGCCTTTCGCCTGGGCTTTTCTCAGTTAAGTTTCTACTTATTTTTTGTAAGACAAAGATTACTTTTTATGGCCAGTGATCTGATTATGCGTAAACTCACATCACATATATGTCAAGTTTATTCTAGTAAATGATTTGTCCTCGACTTATCTCTACTCAAAACCAAACTACCTTAATAAAAAATATGTGCAAACTATAATTTAATTTTCAATTAATTGATCGTTCGAACTTCACATTAACTACGCTCGTTCGTGCTAGGCCAACAGTTCTGCGACTTATTAAATGAGAGAGAATATCGATCGTCATCTCCGCGTGCCGGTAACATAATCCCGATATAATTGCGGCTCCCGGTACTGCCAATTAGAGCTTTTCCCAGAGGCGTCTCTAGCCCTTGTGACGCCCGTGTGCAACTAGTACCGGGCGCCCTCTAGTCTAGCAGGAGAATATCCGTTCGTTATATTATTTTCAAACGGAAATTAATTCGGATGCAAATGGTGCAATTTTAAATGATGTCGGCAAGAAAAAAGTTTTTTAGGAAGGAAGAGGTTAAGCGGCAATTACATTGTCCTAGTTGTGATATTTCTCGAATCTAAATAGAAAAAAGGGGTAAAATTATTGACTTAAAACATTATGATATTTTATCAAAATAGGAAGTCAGAAGCTTGTAGATACACCGCGGCGTCTTAGTTCTTCTTTTAGTATATGCACTTGCATTGACGAAAAATGTTCCACATTTGTTTTGTATATAAACTCAATTTTTATAATAATAAATCTTGTTTGTTTTTTGTACAAGGTAGACAGTAATCTGACGTGGGGACCAACTATCGCAGCGCCATCTACGATTAGCTTTGAGTTGCCATCCCCATTCATTTCGATTCGACGAAATGCATGTGTGTTCTACAATAGAACGAGCGACTAACGGAGTGCTATTCTATATTGTTGCTAATAAAGAACAATTTCTGGGAAGTAGTTGTTTAAGGAAACTTAAGGAAATAGATCTTTATGCTTTGCTTCCGCGCATTACACGAGCGCAGGGTCTTTGGGAGCGACGCCCGGCATCGACGCATCTTTGGTGGTGTCGCATTAGAGGGCACTCGGCGCCCCCTTAAACCCGGCGCCCGCGTGCACCGCACACCCTGCACTATAGGTAAAGACGCCTCTGGCTTTTCCACCAGTAAATATGAACGCACCATTTAATAATTATATTTGATAGAACGTTGAATGGAAATGTAGAGAAATTGTGCATGTTGTTTACTTTGGGGGAGTTTTCTAGGTCATTAGATAATTTTGACCTAGCCTAGTTTTGTAAATATACGTTGCTTATTATCTTTGAGAAAAACATACTGAGTGTTCACGTCACGTCAATCAAAGAAATATGATCTACAAGTAGTTTTTTTTTTTTAACAAAACGTTGGCCCCACACTAACAAGGAATTTCTTCTGTATCGTGGGTGCGTTCACAAAATTCAACTACTTGTAGATCCTACAAATGTTTGCTCCGTGCGGGAATTAAACCCGCGATACGCGGCACACCAGTCAAATTGCTCAGCCACTGCGCCAAAATTGCCGTCTAAGTTGTTCCGAGTCCGGGTGTTTGTTAAAGTTATGTTTGTAAATGTGAAGGACGCAATTTTATTAAGAACTAGTGTTTGCCCGCGGCTTCGCTTGCGTTATTTTAGAATTTGAGAAACAATACGGATCGTGTGGCGCCATCTGGAATATGAACGTAATTGTTTTCTCGGAAACAGCTTCTGTTATTCGGGATGTAAGATACCTTATATCTGTGTCTATACTCCTGACAACGTATATGCTAAATTATGGGACGATCGATTCAGTAGGTAGTAATGCGTGAAAAGGTAAAAAACAAACTTATTTGCATTTTTATTATTAGTTTAGATCAATAATGTTATATCTAGGTACATAGTTTGCATAGGAAACGTCCTTATTTGAGCGACATTAATTTCAAAGAACCGTGTTTATTTAAACATTAGACTATCATTTTTGGGTCTATTTACAGTATCGCTGCAAATTGAACGTACAGACGCCAGCACATCAAGCTACCACAATCCGTCAGATTTCTTTAATAAAATTTCAACCTTATCACAAGAGTAGAAGGTTAAGGTTTGAATGGTAAAATCTGACAGATTCGGGTAGGTTGACCTGCTGGCGTCTGTACGATAGCATTGCTCTTCTCCCTTTAGCATACCGCGTGATACCTAAAAAATAACTAATTATCTGACTCGATGAGTACAACTTGTCGTCGTTTAAAACAGAATCTATGCACGGGTTTGAACACCAATTCAAAACATAAATAAACACAATTTTTTCTAATCTTTAAAATTCCACACCTGGAAACAACTACAATTAAAAAAAATATCCAACTTACTACCTACAATTTAAATCGGTGTAGATTTATATCCTAGAGAAGTATTGAAAAAAAAATAGTAATTATTTTAAATCGCGAATAATATTGAAACAAAAGTATGCACATTTTTTTTTAATTATTTAAAACTCTCAGGATAAATAAAAAAAAACTCAAAAAGAGAAAAAAAAAACTGGGAGATTTGACCCAGAGACCCCTTGCACGAAAGTCAAGCAGGTTACCGACCGGACTGGCTAGTACGTTGACAGTGATTTTCAAATAGCGTTTCTTGTACAAATGTCAACAATGACTGAAAATCAACATATTATAAAATTGCTAATCCCCCAAGGGGAATAGCGTAATTATACATATCCTATTAATAGAACAGCAGTTTAAGGAATATTTGAGGAAAAATTGACTAAATAATATCCAGTGGTTTAGCTTCCAACTAAAAACAAACATCTAAAAACAACAAAATTCAGAATTGCTTTATCTCCCAGGAAAAATAGCGTAATAATACATAGCATATAGACAGAAGCATATTATTAGGAATATTTGAGGAAAATTTGATCGACAACTTTTCAGTAGTTTCGGAGATAGATCAAATCAAAAAAACATAAAAAATTTCGAAAAAAAAAAAAAGTTGATCTGGCATCAGAATCGATCCCTTATCTCGAAAAAAATACAAAAAGAAAAAAATATTCAATGTACAGGAATGACATCTCTACGATTTTATTATATGTAAAGAAAAGTACGTAAATTAAAGATAAAGGAAAAAATGGCGGATAACTTACACTTACCACGATCATGCATATAATGCAGTGAGGGTCGCAGGTCGGGCAGCCTCCACGGCTCGACCCTGGACTCATCATCCCTCTCCACCTTGGGCACCAGGCCACTCCAGCAGTTCTCATCAGGCCGAGGAGTAGGGACGCTGCTTATTGGCCAGGTGCATGGCTGTGACGAAAAAAAACTAACTTTATTATAATTAGATTACGGTTGTCGTTCGAAAAGGCGTTGAATTATTATGGTTTGTTGATATAGCGGCAACAGGAATACCTACATCGTCTGTGAAAATGTTGACTGTCTAACTGTCACAGTTTATGAGTTAAAGCCTGGTGACAGTCGGACAGACAGGCAGACGGACAGTCGGGTCTTTGTAATAGGGTCCCGCTTTAGTTTACCCTTTGAGTGGAAACGTATTTTACTCCTCCACGATTCTTTTTTTGTTAATTTCCTTACAAGATTCAAGACAGGTAAATTCATTATACGGAACACGTCGTGCTTCATAGTCTCAGCGCTTTTCTGGTGGTTGCCCCTTTTGTTTCCGGCTTTCACGAGTTGCAGAGGTTTGGAATAGTGTGGTGGGTTTGTCCCAAGACACAGACAAAAATGGTAGGTACTCATTTGAGTGCTGGGAACCTAAAACGCCACGCGACCCTATGAAACATGATGCGTGTTGACTCAAATCAAATGTGCAGACATGGCGTCGCGTCGGATGTTCATAGTGTGATTCTGGTCCATAGAAAACTTTAGAAAACAATACAATTGATTCGACTCAACTTGCATCACGTTTCATAGGGTAGCGTCGCGTTTTAATAATGTGTGGGCGACTTAAAACTCCTAATCTAAAATCACGCATGCACTGCGTTCATGGAAGAGTATAATAAAGTATGCTTCAGTGACAATAATCGGCGTATTGCACACGGTTCGTGACGAAAACGCGCGTTTTCGATTACAGTCACGAGAGCCTCTCTATCTGATGTGGCACGGCACTTGATACCCCTTCGTTACTATCACTTAACTAATAACTACCGTTATGCAGCGATTTCTATTGTTTTCAAAGTTTAATTTGTATTTTTTTTATCATATCCCAGTAATTCCATTGTTTATAGTTTCCATTAATGAAACTACTGGGATTTTTTTTCTCCCAGTTGTTCCGTGGAACTGCAATGGTGTTCTGTTCATGCAATATAAAATTAGTCTCCCTTTAGATCCAGTGCCGTTGAATAGTGTTACATAATAGAATTAAACAAACGACTGGTATACTGACTGGGGTGGGCGTTTTTTTGGGGTGTAAATTCATCAATTGAGTAAATGGCTTGTCTAACTTAAAATCATCGTCCCAATACCGCGGTAGCCTACTAAGACTTCCTCCTTATTAAGGCCATTTGGTACAATTTAAAGGACGTACGGTGTCAAAGAACGCCACTAACCATTTTATTTTTACTCAAGGAAAATGTAAAATACTAGGTGCGTCATAATAAACATTACCTTGGATGAAATCAATCATTCAAATAATCTAGTTAATTAATGATCATCTTGTTCCTGAAATGTCTTAATTTTTACTATGGCAACTTCTTGCTACATCTTTCTCACATAATGTACCATCTCAAAACAAATGATGGAACAAGGGTTTTGTAATAATTTTGGAGATCTTATAAGAGTATCTATGAAGTTTTTTGCCCGTTCTTTTCCGTGGAGATTTTTTTTACTTTTAGTAAGTTTTAGTGTGTCTTGTGACTGGGACTGTAGCACAATAATTTTGTTGTGTTTACTTATATTTTCTTGTCTTTGACAATTCAAAAATGCCTGTAAGTGGCCAACTTGAAATAAAGGCTTTCGATTTTCATTTTGGTTAGCCTCTAAAATTCTTTTTAAAAAATGCGAATAGGCGAATATAACCTTTCCTTTTAAAGGTACCTTCCTCAAAAATTCAATAAACCGTTGCAGATATTACCCACAACAGTTGACAGTATTGACACTGGCAACATTGAGTACCGCTGTCCAGTTCGCGAACAGATAGTGACGTTACGAACAAAGCTCACAGTAATTATTGTTGTTTGATTTAAAAGCCAATGCGCTGGCGACAAAATATACACCACGGAACATTTTAGAAGTGACGCATGTGAAAAGACTTTTCGAACTGTATAAAGCAAACACTGCTTTATAATTTCTGTAAGTGCATCAATTCTTTCTGTAACATTGTAATGCTGGCATGAAAATGAGAATGATTTTGCTTATGAGTGGATTTTAATGATTTCAAATAGTGATACTGTTCTGGTCTGTGTCTAATGATCTTTCGAGAAAGAATCCACTGCAACCTACAATATACCGCTTGCGGAAACAGTTACGCTACTTCAGTAAGAAAATTCCCGGAACTGTAACTGTTAGTTCGGTCAAAGATTTTAGTATACAATGAAATAATACAAGGTATCAATGATATAATAAATTGGGTAGACCATCTCTAAAAAAATAGTTTGATTTATTCGGGCCTCTACGGCCCAGTCTCTGGAAACAAGACTACGTTGCTACGCTGTAGCACATTGCTACGAGCGCCTACGAAAGTTTAAAATCACACACAATTTTCTCCTTCCTTCTCTATAGTGTGACAACTCTATGACTGTCCTACTAAACTATTCATCGGCGGTTCCATATAATTATTACCGTTACGTGGCGTCGAGTCACGTTATTACGTTAAATAATATATCGTAGTTCTATTAACATACTTCCATGTGTTGCGTGCCAATGAGTGCTTGAATTAAAGCTTCTATTTGTTAGTTACGATTTCAAAAGGTATTCGTTCTAGATAGGGGTAATTATTGGTTTAGATTTGTTGGTTTTTTATGGGTAAATTAGGTTTTATGACTTAAGTGTCGTTATATGAAATCGGGTTATCAGTATTTTGTTTTATTTTTGTAAGTTTTATTATAAGTTGTTGATTGATTGTCACAAAAAATACTGTTGTTATTTTATGACAGAACTGAAATAAGCTAACTTCAAATTATTTCGTTTCGAGAGTCGTCGTGAAAGGGTAAAAAGAAAATCAGGGTATTTTATTTTAATTTTCTATATAATCTAAAATGTTTTGTGTTTTTATTTTTCGACCAGTAATAATATGCACTAAACCGAATACAAATAAAAAAATACAAACAAAAAAAAAACAATTTACGAAAAAATAATGACATCAGGTCCCACAAAAGACTAGGCACATACATTTTCGCAGTCCACGAGCGAACAACAAAATTAATGTTCCGCACACGGCGCAACCAATAAAAACGGGCGGGCCAAAATGCCAAATCCCAAATGAGGTAAATAAAAAAAATATCGAAATGTCACTACGACATTTAAATAACGGCTCAACTTGATTCAGAGGCCTTGTCATGAGTTTTTAACCGACTTCAAAAAAAAAAGTAGGTTCTCAGTTCGACCTGTATGTATGTATGTATGTATGTATGTATGTATGTTTGTCCACGATTATCTCGCGTTTGGCTGAACGGATTTTGATGCGGTGTGCAGGAAAGTGTTCATTACATTCTGGAGAAGGTTTTAGTATATAACACTAATAAATATCCCGTGACGTTTCCCGCGTGGACCCGTTTTTGCTAACTGCGATCATAGATTTTCAGAGATGATTGCACGTTTGTCCACGATTATCTCGCGTTTGGCTGAACGGATTTTGATGCGGTTTTCAGAAAAGTGTTCATTACATTCTGGAGAAGGTTTTAGTATGTAACACTAATAGATATCCCGTGACGTTGCCCACGTGGATCCGTTTTTGCATACTTGGTTTGTAGATTTTCAGAGACGATTGCATGTTTGTCTGCAATTATCCCGCGTTTGGCTGAACCGATTTTGATGCGGTTTTCAGAAAAGTGTTTTTTACATTCTGGAAAATGTTTTAGTATATAACAGTAATGGATTCCTTACTAGGATTATAGATTTTCAAAGACGCCGATTGTGTGAAGATTTTTGTTAAATATCTGAACTAAAAAGGGTAAAATAAAAAACTTTTTTAAAAAAAGGGAACCGACTTCAAAACCAAACACAAAAAAACTGTAAAATAACTTTTCTTTCGGAAGTCGGTGGCCAAAGTAAATTAAGTACTTTAAAAACAAAGCCACCGACTTCCGAAAGAAAAGTTATTTTACAGTTTTTTTGTGTTTGGCTTTGAAGTCGGTTCCCTTTTTTTAAAAAAGTTTTTCATTTATTCTGACGTAAAGTAAACTCGAACTTTGACATTTTCAAATTGACTTTCAAGGAAAAAAATTGTTCGTTCTTCGCACACCAGAGGCGCTGTTCTATTTTTCCATACAAGAAACGCTGTAAATAATGGAAAGACACTGTAAAATAAAATAGTGAAAACTCGTGATAAGGGTACTGTACCCTTAGCACGAATTTTCAGTATTTGAGACGTAAAGTAAACTGGAACTTTGACAATTTCAAGTTGACATTTTCCAAGGGAAAAATTAGTTCCGTCTTCGCGCACCAGAGGCGCTGTTCCATTTTTTCATACAAGAAACGCTGTAAATACTGTAAAGTAAAAGAGTAAATATTCGTGCTAAGGGTACTGGTTAGATTTTGTTGTAATATAGTGAAATAGTCATGAATTAATTTATTCTACGTTAATTACTTTTAAAAATTTAAAAATAATTACTTTTCTATTTAAAAGTCAATATTTTTTAAGGTAAAGAATGTGATTTAGTTTTTTAAACGCTAAATTCAGACGGAATGTTCAATTCAAATAGAACATTTTGAAAAAATCATCAAATGAGTACTGAACCTGTCAGACTTATACTGATTAAATTCTACGATGTCCCTCAATAGCCCTTTACGTTCCGCGATCACGCGGTTACCGTCTACGTTACATAAGACGGTCCCGCGACCCTGGCAGAACGAAATATAAAAAGCTTTTATTTTAAATGAAACACTTTTTAGTGTCTGAAAACTGAAAAGTGAAATTAATATGTTAAATGACAAGAGAACTGTCAGAGACATAGAAAACTGCCCTAAATAAAATTATATGTGTCAAAAATCCAAACAGTTTTTGTTGAATCAAAATTAAGGATCAACGCCGCTTTTGTTCCAAACGATTTTCGAGTGCCATGAAAATAGAAGTAGAATTACTATCTAACAATAACAACTACCCAACTTTTAATATTATTCTGATAAAGATCTTTTTGTCCCTAATGTATAGACACAAATAATTTGATTGTAACCGCCCTACGTTACAATATCATTGAATTATTGATGGCCGGAACTTTTGTTTAATATAAGAAATGTATTGTTGTTTAAACAGAGTAATTTGTTCTAAGTGTCACTTGTTTACCGAAAAGAAATGTAATATTGGAACGTGTAATGACACACTTTTGTGTGTGGGTAGTTGGAGAAAAGATACTTATCAACGTCACTTCCTTGTTGATTTTTCCTTTCTTCATTAGAAACGGTAGCTATTTAAGATTTTTACCTTACAACACTTTCAAAGAATCGTCTTCATAAATGTCGATTACGTATTTCGCTCATCATATCTTTTTCCAGAAAAATATTTAAAGCGGCTTCGATGCAGACAATAGGTAAATCAACCTTGTAGTTTTATATTGCTATGCAAATATTACACAATACTCGCTCGCAACCAGTCGTTCCTATTATGCAAAGCTGAAGCTTTTGAAATATTTATTCAGTTCAGGAGCAGGTCACAAAATAGAACAGAAAAAAGTGGCGCCATCTGGTGTGCGCTGGGAAACTAGCATCCAAGCTCTCCACTGTATTCTAGTTGTATAGGCAGTATAGAATAAAGGTCACAGCCTAGTTTTTAAAGCAGCACATAAAATAAACAGCTCTTTCTATTTCAATGGAATGGAAATGTACACACACGACAGACAAAGTTAATTTTTGATTAGGTTCCAACCAACATTGGATCGAAGTTCAAACACAATTAATACAAAACGACGTCATTGTTGTGACGTCAGCGTGTGAAGCGTGTAATTAACTGGGATACGTCAGTGTCTCTCGGGACACGGGACCGGGACGCGGGACGCAGACCATCCCGGGGGGCGACACTGTTGCATTGCGTACAATCAATTGTTAGTCTAATTCAATTACGAAGCGCTGCCTGCAGCTATAATATACGCATACACTGCATCCAATATGGAATTATGAATAATGAGTTAAGCTATGATCTTTCTTCTTCCAATAATAAATTCAGTTCCCACTTTAATAACTGTGCAAACTGAATTGGTCCTTCGATTCAAGTCTGGCCAAAAATTGTATGTGTTTATATCAAAATGCAAAAGCCTGAAGTGTCTTTCATATTCAAATAGAGGAAAAGTCATCAAGGGCAGTAAAAAGCTATCTACATTCCGAGAGTGTCATCAAAACAATATTCCAACATTTTCAAATCAAAACCTAATCCGGACCAATGAAAAGCAGAAAATTCACTCTCAACAAATCCCACGTATACGTTGTAACGCATCACGAAGCCCAAACATAATCTCTACGTGCCTAAAACAAAGTGGAGCCGCACAGCCAGTGATTTATACGAACATCAAGTACTACAATTGAATCGTTGTGCGCAATCCGCCCGAAGTATCTATTAGAAACGTGATCCGGTTACCGAACTCGCACTAACGGTACAAAAGTATTTATGTGTTGGTACGAAACTGAGATTTTTTTTCTTTTTCTTTAATGTTCGCCCCGAGGATTACGTCCATTCGTCTTTTTGAAGAGATTTGTACGCTTTTGGGTTGGTTACTGGATGTTTTGGTGGTTACCAGTTTGTGTTGGTATAGTGGTTCTCTTTCTTTGTCATCGTTCTGTATACTGTTGGAATTGAATGTTAAGTTTCACCCGGGATTCCTTTACACTTACCTACCTAAAAGATTTTTCCTGTAAACTGCACTAGTTAGCGAAATCAACTTATCTTATCTGTAGAGAATACATCACCAAGCCAAAGCTGTGTTAACCCAAACATGAACCCGAGTTTGTGCGGTGTTGTTAACACAATTTAAAACAAAACATTATAGCTGTTTAGAATTTAAACAATTGTTTCAAAAGCCAAAGTTCTAGGTAAATAGATTTAATTAAACCATCTCTCCAATGTTTATTGGACATTTATAATTAATTAAACGGAGGGATGTTCCTTTTCGATCCCATAACTTGTCGACGAGTACTTCAAGTATCGGAGTCTATGATAAAGTGTCGAGTGGCCGTTTGTGAACGCGCCCTAATTTGAACAGCGCGCGTGGCAGGGTTGCCTCTAATGTTACATGATTTTAATCACATTTTTCGTTGATCTTCTAATAAACTCTTCTTATAACAGTAGCCTGTAATTATTTTACCAAGAATAGACAACTATTTCATACGATTTGAATTCTGTTTTGCCCGAGAATAGCTATTTTTTTTAAGCCCATGCTATACCACTGCTGGGCAAAGGCCTCCCCCAAGTTTTTCCAATTGTTCTTGTCCAAATCCACTTCTAACCAGCCCTGACAGTAAGAATCCAAAGCACCTCGCTACCTCTTTCTGGATCGGCATGGACGTAGAATAGATTTTTATTTGTCTACGTTTTAACTAACTACACTGTCTTGCTTCAATCGATAGATATCGTTTCTATCTACGTTCTGACATTTTGTCTACTATTCCGTCGACAGAGCCCGTTTCTACGATATAATGCTACACGTGCAGATCAAAAAACAATTCGCTTATCCCTGCACTATCATCATTTAAAATTCAATCCATAATACCGTTACACCTGTCCATACACTACTTAAGCCAACATCCATCCAATATGAACAAAGAGCCCTTATGTCCGGACAATGGATCGATCCAATAAGCGGTGCCCGGGGCGTGAACACTAAGCCGATTTCCATCTAGACCAGTATACCGGTCCTGGGATCCGATTTGGCGATTACATTTTAATCCCAGTTCTGATTCGGCAATCTATATTAATTGTTTTGGTCTAACTATAGTTTAGGTATAGTATTATGACTGTTATACTAGCTTGAAGCGATTTGCCTATTAATATTATGAAGTAGACGTATTTATATTGCATTTTGATTTAGCTTTGAAATGCATTAGGGGTTGATTTAGATAGTTTACAGCATCGATGCATTTCAAATCCATCTACACTATTTTTCCGTATTTTTATTACTTACTCCTGATGAACTCGTCAGCCAGTAATAACAATAAGTATTGAAAAAAAGTCATATTTTTTTATTGCAAAGATAAAACACACAAAAACAAACACGGAAGTGAGACTGAGGCAAACTCATGATGTCAGAACGCGAACGTTCTAATAAATAAATATATCACGTGAAGTATTGTGCATTTTAAAAGCGTCATTATCTTCTTTAATTATAGTTTACTAGCCCGTCCCGGTTTCGCACAGGTGGATTATGATATACATAGCCTTTAATTAATTGTTACTAAGGGTGAATGTACGTTAATAAACGAAAAAAAAAAAATCGGCACAGTAGTTGAGAGTTACAAACAGTACGTGCTAAGGGCACGACATTTTAGTATTTGAGACGTAAACTGGAACTTTGACAATTTCAAATTGACAATTTTCAAGGAAAAAATTAGTTCTTTCTTCGCACAGCAGAGGCGCATTTCCATTTTTCCATACAAGAGCCGCTGTAAAAACTGGAAAGACGCTGTAAAGTAAAAGAATAAAACTCGTGCTAAGGATACAGATCAGATTTATAATAATAGTGTAGATGTGACACAAGAAAAATATAGAACAAAAATATTTATTTGATAAATAATCGAGTTGATAGACAAATTAGTTCTTATAGTGGACTAGCCTATTTTCTGTGCAGAATTATATTTGCAATTAACTTTGTTTGTTACTAGTTACTTGAACACTTGATTTCCAACAAAAATGTTTAAAACGATAAAGTTGAAAAAAAAAAGTGTAAGGTACTGACATTTTTATTCATACTTAAAATGATATATTATGTTCTAGTGACTGTTATCTATTAAAAAGGTGTCAAATCTATCAAAACATCGTGAAGTTGATGAAATTAAAAGTTTTAACAGATAAAGAAAAACCTACTATTAAATTGAAAAATATAGTTTTCTAGTTATCTAAACACTTGATCTACAAACAAGTTAAACTTGTCTAGGTCTATCTATTAAAAAGGTCAGCCAACAGAAAATGTTTGAAAATTAAAAGCTGTTTGTTCAAACAATTTATATAAAACGTCAAATAACATTTACGGCTGTATAATTAAATTTATTTTATTTACACAAAGTAGATCCATTTGGTTAGTAACAATATGCGTAACAATGTACTTTACTATAAAAAAGAATGTTCTCAACGACATCTTTAAGCAGGTGGCCTAAGTAGGGGAACAGTGTATAAGATGCGAGGTATACACTCTTTACTTACACTCACACTTACACATACACTCTTTAGGCAAACTTAACACAACACTAACGTAGCGCAAGAGCCCCGTCAGAACATCAATTTGCATAAAATGGCGTCCTGTTGGCGCTTCCGCTACGTTAGTATATATTGTGTTAAGTTTGCCGTAAGAGTGTGATTTCCCATTATACCCTGCGTCCACGTCTTATACACAGTTCCCTTAATTCAGCTGAGGGAAAGCCATAGTATAATGTACTCTGTGGGGAAAGCGACATAGCTATACAAGTCGTCTAGCGCCATCTTGGTCTCACAGCTAAAGTAATCACGCTTTAAGACGGCAAGGTTTGCCACCTAACAATTTTATTCAATATAAAAAAACTGCCTTAAAACTTGATAAGAAAATTTTCCCTTGTGGCAACCCTAACATGTCCTTTGAAGGGATTAATCGTAGGGTTCTCGAAAAGCGTTAATTACTAACGATTACGTCAATCATTAGAGGCACCAGACTTATGTTTACAAGCTAATGCCCATTCAACACTGGTAAATAACTTATTTACGCTCAAGATTTACTAGAAATTGTGTTTTTGATGTTGTTTGGGGCGTTTAATCAATATTCTAACGTGATTCAAGGTTCTGTTAATTAGTGGTTAGATACGATACGTAATAAAATTAATTTACATTTTGTATTTATTTATGAGGTCGCAATTGGTGCTAAGAAGTCTCGATTCATGTTGCTTGTAAATCTAGATAATAAACATTGTTAAAATTACTATAATTATTCATGTATCATTTATCAAAGACGAAGTAGCTGAATTGACAATTATCCCACGGAACATACCTAGTACTGGGATGAAAGGTATACTATGTGTATATCCCAACGTGTAGATTATCTGTGTACCTTTTCCAAAATTCCGTTCAGAAGTTTTTGTGTGAAGGAGTAGGTAGCAAACATTATTTCATTAATTAACATTATCACAAACTTTCGCATTTATAATATTACTTAGATACGGAGAATGAAAAGCTCGTCTTGCAAACATGTAAAGCAAGTACAGTCACTAATTACAGTCCATGAAAGCACGAAAGCTTACTCAATGCTCAATATAAAAAGAGAAAACCCCAAAAACTCGTACCACGCGGACACTAAAACGTAAATCCGCAATTAATTGGGTCCACGAAGCCGATCGCTACTAAATTAAACATTTTCTCTTATTTAAAACCGAAATGAAGTTCATTTGAATTCGTCCCGCCAGTAATTACACAGTTTACGACGTGCAAAAGCCTCGAATGGGCAGCCATTTTGTTAAAATGGCGGCAAGTGCTCTCCTCTGGGAGGTTGACGGACACCGCTTGGAATTAAATGACTAATCTTTGAAGGCGAATAAAATTAATCAATGCATTAATTACACAAGTTTTCTTTTGTTTTAAGGTTTATTTATTTGTTGACTGGGGGTAAATTGGTTACAAATAAAACCCTCTATTTTAGAAAGACGATGAACACTACACTACTTTCTTTTGTGACTTTGAAATGTTTCTTGATCAAAGCCAAATAGTGTTTTCCACACTATCAAATTGTTACAAAACAATCAGATCGGAAAATATCAGAACCTATTCCGTCGCTCTCAATTTTCTCAACAAAACCTTTATAATATTATACGTTTCCATCTCACTCTTCATTACATCACAAATCCGCCCTCTACAAACCCCAGCAGAGCACCTTGAAGTCTAAATAGGTGAACAAAAAAACTAATCACAACGATTACCGAGTTACAGACGAGGTGATTGGAAAAATTTTCCTCTTCCAACTTTTTAAATTGGATCTAACTCTCCGTTCGCTCGAGCTCAGAAAAATCCAACTCGAGTGGATAATACGATTCACTCAATACTATTAAATTGCATCTTTGAGAAACGTTTACGTAAGTTATAAAAGGATTGGAGTTATTTTTACTGACTTATTCACGAGTATTGAATAGTCTTTTCGAAGTACTTAGTTGCATTTATGTAGTTATTATTCTCGGAAACGAATTTTATTAAGGCATGTATTGTTAATCTAAAATACGAGAATATCGAGCAGATAGTATTAGAACGTTTTGGACTATCATTTACTATAATTGTACATTAATTTGTCGTTTACCTACGCGATTATTGCGATTTCATTAAAAAAATAATTACACTGATACAAAATCTCTGTAAGGACCATTAAATAAAGATAAATGAATATAAGTTCCATAATATTATAGAATTTATATTCATGTATCTTTTGGAATCATTAATTAGTGAAGTCAATCAAAGTCTATCTGCACAGGTTTACCTATAGTAAACCTAACTTTGATATCAAACCCGGCCGCTCCTAATCTAGGTTTAAAAAAAAAGGTTGCACTCCAGGAGTGCCGGTAGAAGTGAAAACTTTTTTGTTACTATGTTTTATTTTTAATTTGAATGACGTCTTACTCATTTTCGATCAGGGTCACGTGACCCTGACGCGAGTTTTGGTCACGTGACCCTGACGCGAGTTTTAAATTTTTTACCCATTACAGAAAAAGTGTACAACGCCGCTAAAGAAGTTTTCACTTCAAAAAAACCACGAACTTTTCTAACCTAAATTGTCCGAGTCGTGGTGCCATTAATCACTTGGCCCGGTATGGCCGGGCATTATTCATACTGCCCGGGCATTATGAATCCCATAACATAGAAACCATTAATATTTGGCAAGTAAAATAATACCTGAAAAGTTTATTATTTAGTCACTCACCACATCTCTAGGCTGGTCCTCCTCTGTTGTTTCTATGTCGACGCTCTCATCACTATCCCTGTCACTCTTTGGTGAGCGCGCCGGTGATGACGGCGGTGGTGACCGCAGCGGTGATCTCGTGTGTGATGACCGCCGCGGTGATGATGACATTGGTGACCTAGAAAATGTTTTCAGATGAGAAATAGTTTTCAGACGGGTTTTGAGTTTAGGTCCGGGGAAACCCAAGCTGTTTGGCGATTTAATATTTCTTTTTCGTTTCGTTTTTCCTTTAACTTTTCATCTCTTATTAAAAGATGTGTGGTAGCTATTATGTATTGTATTGTCAATGGACACATCAGACATTAAAATGCCAAAATAAAAATACAAATAGTTTAGTAGGTAATTAATATTCCTAGTTAAAGGTTTGATTTTAAGTTTAACTAATTCCAAAAAACTTCTTTTGCCGAAATCACAATTAATTCTGATATCATGTTATGAAGATACAAGTGGGATATAAAAACAAAATTGAGGAATATTCAGCTGTATTACATGAGAATCACTCTTTTTTCATAAACCTTACCTGGTGGGGGACCTCGGTGGAGACATGACAGGGGACAGTTGTGGAGACTCCAGCCTGTGACCCCTCACCGGACGGAACGCTCGGGGCTCCTCTATTGAGTTCACGCTACTCAATGCTGTTAATGCACCTGGATAACATGGTTCAGATGAAAAGTGTTTATTTATTTGTAGCGCCAATCTTAACTATTATAATCATACTCGTAGCCCGGATATTGATTTTATGTAGTTGTGTCACGAACTGTCATAGAAATAATAACATAGATAAGCCCTTTTCCCGGGATTTCATTTCAGTATTTACGGGATTTTTAACCGATTTGTCAAAAATTTGAAATGAAAAAGGCTTACTCGTATATATGTCTTCAATCTACGTTCCTAACAATTTTAAAATTCCTGAAAACACTCTTTAAATTCCCGGAATCCCGGAGGTATGTCATATTTATATTAACATAAACGTTTGAGGTCATTGACTCCAAAGCAATCTACCTACTCCAGTTAGTACTTTAATCTACTGAGAGTGCAAGGCAAGATTACAAACTTTAATTAGTTTTCTGAATAAGTTTTATAACAGTGTACAGTTTAAAAACTCACAAAATTAACAATACCTTACCATACCCCGAAGAGCTTTGACAATATTTTAACGAAGCATAAAATGTAATAATTAAGTGCATCTATTCCTGCTTTGAAGGTGTAAGAAGGCTACCTCAGTCACCATTTACCACCACTGTGCCAAAATTATCTCGATTGCAAGACAAAGTGTAGCATTTCCTCTTAAAAACTTACCTGGGGTCCATAAAGTAGGCTTCAGCCAAGGTATGGCGTAAGGCAAGGGTAGTCGAGCCCCCCACACATAGTCGGCCAGCCGTGGGACCGGCGCATGCGCACTGGGAGGACTGGCTGCGGGTCTCTTTGCCTCCGTACTACCCTCCGACTCAGGCCTGCGAAGAGGCACTCTTCTGAAGCACAATTTAAAGCTGAACTATTTCAATAGATTTTGATATAATTTTCTAGAATTTATACGTTGATGCGACTGGCACTATGCAAGACTGATTTCGTATCTCAATCCAAATTCTGATCTATTTAATTGACAGCTGTTTGTGATTGGACGTCTATAAGATTCGGATTGGCTTTGGTCTATAATTGGTTATAGATAAAAAATAAAGATCGAGATAAAGAATGCGACCGAGATACATTTCCAACGTAAGTTTGGTGGCTCATAACCAACCAACCAACAAAACAATGTAAAGTAAAAAAAAAAGATTATTATGAAGCAGATAATATGATAAAGAAAAATTCTGCCAAAATAAAGACAATGACCAAACCCTATTAAATAAACTGTTCGTTTAATAAATGATAGCGTAACTTAATTCACCATGAACTCTAAAAAACACTCAATACAATACCGAACAACCAAAATCATATCTATCTCTCTCTCACCTAGCAGCAGACAGCATTCTCTTTCTCGTCCCTCCGTTAAACATAGCCTTCACGTCTTCCCACGCATGGACCACTTCTTCAGGAGGAGTTCCGCTGAGCTTCATGTGTCGTCTCCAGGAGTTAAAGTTGGCTGCATCAGGCTGGATGTACTTGTCACCAGGACCCACGCGATGGGAGTGGAATATGAACTTGTTTGGGGAGAAGAACAACCCACAATAGGCACATTTGATGCATTTCGCTCGTGAAGAGTTGTACCTGTGCCAATTTTATTCGTTGGTGAAGACAAAAAGTGAGGATACGTACTTCAAAACAAACTAGAAAATACTCAAACGAACTAGCTCGAGTTGGGCAGGCAAGACAACTATCTAAATCTATATAAATATTTCAATATCTACTTAATTATACAAATTAAAACTCGTGTATGTTGTGACCGTATTCAGTAGTTTGGTCCAGAACGGAGTTGAAAACTAAGATTTACCCCGGATAGATTTTCTTCTCATTCTGTTTAATATAACAAAAAACCTATTTTCGACGAATAATTTAGTAACACGACATTGAAAATGACTTTTGAGGAGTCCAAACCAGGACCGCGTCTATATATCCCAATAATCGAATGTTTATCTGACCAAGATAATCAGGGTTTTTTTCAATACACTGCTATATAAACTCTTTTAGCCATTTCCATTATCCCTATATCATTACAGAATCTCACCACTTTTATGTAGAATCTCACACACAGTGTAACTACCTAAGTTTACAAATAAAAGTTTATTATTCTTATTACCTGGCAGGTAGAAATGCTCCACGGCATCCCCAAGCACACTCATGATGTACTGCAAACGCGAAGTCATCAGGTAATCTTGGAGGAGCATTGTCTCCCAGGAACGACTTGCAAAGACGCTCTGCTTCTCGTCTTGTTATCATACCTGGGTGATAACAAAGGATCCATGCAATATTATGTGAAAATGATAACATTACAAAATGATAACAAAACAAAATGTAGTGATTTTTAGTCTAGACAACAACTTGAAAACAAGCTAAGTTTAATTCGCTGAAAAATAAATACCTGAAGAGATAGAATAACATCTAGAATAATAAAGATCCGAATTTTCCTGTTCGAAGTTCATGAAAATTAAACTAATGTACATAGAATTTACAAAGGGCAATGTATTATCAAAAGTGTTACTTAAACATAGCGTGGGCAAATTTTGAACTAGAAATAGAAAAGAATAAAAAAGATTTCTACTTTGAGTGCCAATGTGGTCCCGGCTGTCATTTGTAGACCTTTGACAATCGTTACTGTTAGTCAGAAGCTGTAAAGTCTGATAACCGGGGGGTATCATATTGCCCAGTTACTGGGTTGTGGAGGTCCGACAGGCAGTCGCTCCATGTAAAATACTGATATCCAGCTGCATCTGGTTCGATTGGAAGCCGACCCCAATATAGTTGGGAAAGAGCTAGGGAGATGATGACTTACCCAAAATCTATTGACCACCTTTATCAGTCATCACACTAACTACTAAGAAAGCATACAGAGTATTATTACCACATCTTCTTGAAGATACAGGCATGGCGCCAGCTCTCCTCAGTATCTCCAGCTGCACCGGGGTACACTGTACACATGTGATCCCCAGGGCCACCCGTCGGTTGTGGATCTCATTGTAAGAGAACTGCTTCAGCAAGGTATTCGAGATCTGGGCGAGGCAGAGGCGCTCGTTGCCCTCTATCACGAGGGAGACTATTGGTACCCCATAGAGGAGGACGGTACCGACCTGCGGGAGGAGGGTTTTAGAATCACGGTTGGGAAAAAAGTTGAATGTACTAAAAGTTATGATTATGACTAGAATATTCGAGATACTTCTATGTCTGAGTCTCCAATAGGAAAATATTAAGCTTAGTTGCCCACGTTTACAAGAATTCTGAAAAAAATAAAAAAGTCTGAGTTTTATTTCATTGTATTTTTAAGGATTTAACAGCTCTTACATGCATAGTAGTCTTTCTCTTTACAATTCTGGAAACAAATTAATGTCTTATAGAGAAAATTCTCAACTTTTTTCTCTTGTTGTTAACCATAAAATTATTTAAAATTGCATCAGACACACTCTTTATAAATTTCTCCTATCCCCCCTAAAATTATATAAAAAAAACAATAGTCCACACAACACTTCGCGACTTTGGGCTTCAGCAGATCACGAAAAAGCCAGCAGAACGGACTGAAATAACTTTATTTACTTGAGAATGTGATGAAGAAGAAATGGAGAGAGGCTTTGATCCAGCATTTGGACGAAACGAACTAACTAAACAAGTGGGGAAACATATTTTTCGTACTCCTCCAATATTCTTGTCTGATTAATTTCGTTGCAGGATCCAAGTCAGGTAAATTCATTCTCCGGGACACGTCGAGCTTTATTGTCTCGGCGCTTTTCTGGTGGTTGCCACTGTTGATTCTGGCTTTCAGGAGTCGCAGTGGTTTGGGAATAGTGAGGTGGGTTTGTCCCAAAAAAAACAACTAACTAAACAAAGTAATGAACCTTACCTGATTAGGTTTGCCACTTAATTGCAAAGCCTTGTGCTCTGATCTGGGTTTGAGAGTCTCTCGAGGTGACATTGCTAAGTTTGTAGCTTCCATACTGTAACAAACAAAATAATAGCAGTACTGGATTTATATGAGCAAAAATTAAGAGGTATTCCCATTTAGCAACTTTTCCCAGAGCACCTTTTTTATTCCCGTTTGAGCAATTTAGCCTTCTTTTATTTCATTAATCCATCTCAATAAATTGACAGACGTTCTGGCTTTTGATTTCTAATAAAAACTTTAACAAATTAGGTACGATCTACATTTTTTAATAGTTTTATGATAAACGCTTAAACAAATCGACACTTGCAAAAATAAATACCTTTCGATATTAAATCAAACCAATATTAGTCGTAATATTCTCCACACATTTTTGCGTCATTTAACGCCATAATAAACCAAAAATCATTACGAAATACCATTCTGTCCCATTAATACGACAAATAAGCAATAAAATGACTTCATTTACTTTTGCCGCACAATAAAACTGCACAGTGGGATATCTATACATATAATAAAACTGTAGAAAAGTAATTTTTGTACATTCAAAAAAAACTCAAAAAATATAGCCAGGGTTATAAAGGACAACCAATAGAACCCATTTCTAGCATTTTTAGAATTTTTGTCTGTTTGTCTGTTTGTCTGTATGTCTGTTTGTCTGTTTGTATGTTTATTTGTTCGGGCATCACGTAAAATGTACGAAAGTTATGTAGATAACTTTAATACACAACGACTGACCGTAACTTGAAGTAACATTTAGTTTTTGTTTCATTGAAATCGGATCAGTCTATCAAAAGATATTTGAATTCAAAGTGTACCAGAAGTAAAATTACGGTCAGTTTACACCGAACGCGCAGTTCAGTAGCGCGATCTAGCTTGGAATAGGAAAACTACATATTCAAATATAAAGGTGTGGACTATCACCACTTAAAACTGTCTTTAAATCAGGAGTGGAGTGGTTTGGAGTGGGATGTTGTGGGATAAATTGGGATGGAGTGGGATAAAGTGGGATGGAGCGGGATGGAGTGGGACTGACAGTGGGATGGAGTGGTATGGAGTGGGATGTAGTGGGGTAAAGTGGGATGGAGTGGTATGAAGTGGGATGGAGTGGGATGTAGTGGGATGGAGCGGGATGGCGAGGGATGGAGTGGGATGGATTGGAATAGAGTGGGATGTAGTGGGATGTAGCGGGATGGAGCGGGATGGAGCGGGATGGAGCGGGATGGAGCGGGATGGAGCGGGATGGAGTGGGATGGTCTGGGGTCGAGTGGGATGGAGTGGAATGGAATGGTATGGAGTGGTATGGAGTGGGATGTAGTGGGATAAAGTGGGATGGAGTGGGATGGAGTGGTATGGAGTGGGATGTAGTGGGATAAAGTGGGATGGAGTGGGATGGAGTGGGATGGAGTGGGATGTAGTGGGATAAAGTGGGATGGAGTGGGATGGAGTGGGATGGAGTGGTATGGAGTGGGATAAAGTGGGATGGAGTGGGATGGAGTGGGATGGAGTAGGATGTAGTGGGATTTAAAAAATGGGATGGAGTTTTATTAAGATGGGATTCGTTTGTGGGATAAAGTGGGATGGAGTGGGGTAAATTGGGATGGAGTGGTATGGAGTGAGATGTAGTGGGATGGAGTGGGATGGATCGGGATGGAGCGGGATGGAGGGGGATGCAATGGGTGCTTTGAACGCTGCTAGGTGGGCTTTGAACAACAGAGGGCGTTTATCACAAACAGCTCAAATATTCTTGAAAAATCGAAATAAATTCTAATAATAATAGGGTTTATATGAAAACGATTATCATTTTATAAAAAACAAGGCGAAAATTAAGCGCTTCGCACTAAGAAAACATTTTTAAATTCCGACATCCACGCGGGCGAAGTCGCGGGCACAGCTAGTGTTGGAATAAATTTGGGACAAAAGTGATCGTTTTGTATACAAATAGGCAGTTTGCGTGTGAATTTACTGTATCGAATATCAATTGGGCATATTGAGGGGAGCGATAATGTATGGAGTACCGCCCCTTGGAGGGACCCTCATTTTACATTTTTTTCGGAAATCGTGTTTAGCTTTTATAAATTGTGCAAAGAATTACTTAGAAACTGGAGCAGTGACTTTTTTATAATAAAATAATATATTATAATTTGATTGGGTTTTATTTTCTTCTTGTAAAAACCACGTTTCCTTCTACTATTTTTCACAAAGATCTAGGTAATTCTACTTGATACAGAGACTGTTTCAATAAAATCATAAAATTTGTACATGACTGTTTCACTGAAAAATAAACTATAATGAAGCGCCATGTAAAGGTAAAAAAAAAAACAAATCAGACCTACATTCACCCTAAAAACATTAAAAAACACTGTAACGAAACATGTCACCAGTTTAAAGTGATATATCACCACTTAAAACTGTCCTTAAATCAGGAATCAAAATAGGGTTGGCAAGGGCAGAACGCGGTGACATACCGGCGCGATCATTATAGGGTGTGATTAGTCAATTTGTGTCACCCCTGCACAGTGTGCCCAGTAGCTCCTCGGCCCACTGTGCCCGCCAAAATAATTGATTAAGTTAAACGACGTTACGTTAATGTAATGATCACATATGTTCATTTTTTTAAGGGTGATTCGATTGTTTCTGTGGTGATTTTGTGAATAGATTAGTGGTATGGATGTGACGAAATGTATTTTTTTTACAACACTTTGCCATTGTTTATGAATAACTAAAGACAAGCTCATTTTCTACTAAAATGTTTCTTATACAACATTATTTTTAGTATATGCGAAACCAGAATATAGTTTGTTCAGAATCAGTAACTGATTCGATTCCAACAGTTTTTACACCATGTTATATTTTTTTTCAAAAATAGTTTAATTTTTTATTACTAGTTAAAATATACAAAACAATCACCATACGGTTAGGTACCTATTGCAAAACTATTATCACGAGTGTTTAACATAGGAGACGCGGTGTAGGCTGTTGTACCGTGAAATGATCATGTTTTTGAACGGAAAAGCAGATATTTTACAAGCTTATAACTTTGTGATTTTTCATGATACGGTTTCAAAATTTTGTACATAGATTCTTTTCTCAAAAATATTGGACAGGTGTATCGGGTTTCGCATAAACAAAAAATATTGTTGTATATAGAATTAAAAAATTACATATTTAAACATTTTTAAAACTGAAGTAAACTTACAGTAACAATACAACCTTACTTTAATTTAAAAAGTCCTATTTTTTAAATATATCTTGTCCAACGAAAATATTTTAAACAATTTAATTGTAAATTCTAATCCTAATTGGCACATCTTCCTTCACTGCATGCAGATTACATCATATTAATCATTTTTTTACATTTCACGGTTCAGCTGACAACAATTCCTGTTGATTCGCGGACAATACATTTTATAAAATACACTTGTAATTATACATCCCTTATGGGGGCCATATGGTGTTGATATCGGTGATACATGGGGTCATCCCCCACGGGATGAGACGAGGATGAGCACATGTGTACACTTGTAACGGAACTAATCGTTTTTGGAAGAAATCTGTTCTTTTTTCTATGGTTGTCGGCATTAGTATAATGCCTTCACGGCTATTATAATTATTCTCTGAATTAATAATTATCTGTTTGTGTAATAACATTTCTCGGGAATGTTTTCATTGTGAAACTTTTTATTTTTATTTCTGAGAATTTACTTTTTCTTGAGACTCCTTCAGAAAATTGTATAACCATCTTGCTTAATTTTACTTTTATTCAGAAAACATAATTTTTACCACAGTCACGGTCCGTGACTCACGCAATAAAATACAAGTAGAATTTTCAATGAAGCGTAAAACTTAAAAACACCTTGTGTAAAAATAACTCTATTCTTAAAACCTCACTCATACCGATAAATAAAATAAAAAAGTATCATCATACGATACAAAATATATATTTTATTAACCCACAACAAATAGTGACACTCAAACAGCGATCATCGGGTGTCCAAATAAACGTTGACGCACAAATCGCAGCCGAAGAACTGGAAGGTCAATAAAATGCATTAAACAAAGTTGTCTTATATCTCTTAATTTAATCTAAGTTTTGTACTTAATTTGGATTGAAAAAGTTGGTCAATAACTTGCTTTCTAAATTGATCAACATATTACTAAAGTTGTCCTTTAAATCCTAATGTGTTCTTAAATTAAAGATGAAAGAATACTCAGATGATGACCAATCTTGTACATTAACTAGAAACCGGCAGTAAAATACGAAAAGGACTCTTTTCATAGATGTTTGATTTCTTTTTGGTATCCAAACGTAAATGGCAGAACAGATATTTTTTCAGGTAAATGTCAATAAAACAAAATCTTACTGTCAAAATCGCTGTAGTTTTTGTATCATATTTCCCTAACATCGAGTTTTTTACTGTATTGCATTTAACTGACTTTTTTTTATACTACACAGTAACACGCAAACGCTTGTCACCCTACCAAAATCCTTACAACGAATGGTCCAAACTTGTTCCTTTGAGAATCCGAATCCGTTTTGTGTAGCGCAATACTATTTAATCTTTATAAGAACAGCCGTCGGCCGTCGGTCCCGTCGGTCATTGTTGCAGATAGACACGGTTCGATGTTCGTTACCTAGTCAGTAGGTACTTCAGTAGGTAGAGGGGTGCGCTATTTTTATGATACGTGACGAAACGGACACTTTTATAAAAGTCAAAATGATACGACATGGTTCGTTGATGTTTTGAAATGTTTTGAGTTTATTTTTCATGAATGTATTTGATTTTTTCCCCCCATTTTGTGTAATTAAGACGCCGATAGAAATCAGTAATAGTATATTATGCGATAGCTACTCCAGGATATGGTATCAACTGTTCCTATTGCAGTTTGACTGCTCGAGCAGTGCCCTGTGTGTCACAGCTTGGAGCAGTCGAAAACGACTGCTTCGAGCATTCAATGTATGGTTGGCTTAAAACTAACGTTATCTCTAATCTAATGTAATGTAATCTCTCCGTAATCGTAATCTTTAACATATTCAGTAATTATTTACATCTTACCCATCCACCAATATAATCAAGAGATACCTAAACCATTCACCCAGTAACTCTGTACATCCCTCCTCACAATAGAGGCACATAGTTTAAACAAACCGCTTCAAATTCAAAAGGTTTCGTACAAAATTAATTCGACGGCGTTATTTACTTTGCTACTTTGTTCGCTTAATTGAGTCAACGGCCAAAGACATGGAGTTAATTCGTCGATTCATATTTAATCAGCCCTTTGAGTCGGAGAGCTAGGGAGCTTTTGTCAGTGTTAACTGATAGATAAATATTTTAATGTTTGCTTAGATTTTAGAGATGTTTTTTGGTAAGGTTATAAAGTCATGATTTTGTTATATTACTAAATAAAATTAAAGTTACCTACTTTTTTTTTTTTTTTTTTTAATTTGCGCCACATTAAGAGTTGCTCCTGTATCGTAGGTGCGTTTACAAACATAGAAATTAACTCGCAAAAAACCAGACTCGGAACAATGGCTAGCAGATCATACAGTGTGTTCCTTGCGGGTAATCGAACCCGCGACACGCAGCGCAGTAGTCGATCAACTAATGTTGATACTATACAAACTAAGTGATCATTGTCACTTCTCGTGTAAGTATTTGAACGTGATTTTTGTATCTACGCTTCCGCAAACGCAATTTAGCAAAAAAAGTTAAAATTATAAATGATCACAAGCATTGTATTTTTGTCATAAGGCATTTTGCCGTCATTAGTAAAAGTCACTTTCCTTTTAATCCATCTGACACAGAGATTTTAATTAATTGCAGAATAGTTTTAATCCTGTTTCCAAAAACTAAAATTTAAAAATAAAGCACACTTTTTTACTGAGCTACTGGCCCACCATAGAGTTCTAAACTTGCGCGTTTGTTTCATCGCTCGAGCGCTCGCTACGCTCGGAGCACAATGAGCTGTGTTGACACACGGGTCGTAGCGCTCCGCTCGCTCCTCCGCGTACATTTTTCGCACAATTGAATTCGTAACTAATCCCGAATCCATTGTTAATTTGGTAAATTAATTTGTTGAAAATTAAACAGTTGTTAGATTTAAATGTTTGATATTGCTTTTTCTTGAGTTTAGATAGGTTGAAAATTGACTCTTCGGTATGAAATTAGTAAGAAATATAACTAAATATTATATAACTATAAATTATCTACATTGTTCTGTCAACTGATTTTTAGGGTTCCGTAGTCAACAAGGAACCCTTATAGTTTTGCCATGTCCGTCCGTCCGTCCGTCCGTCCGTCTGTCCGCAGTTTAGCTCAGAAACGCACAGTACAAGAGAGCTGTAATTTAGTGTAAATATACGAATTTGTTGTGCCGAAAACGTGGTAAAATAAAATTTCGGAAAATATTTTTTTTTAGGGTACCTCCTGTACTTACACGTAAAGTGAGGATTTTTTTTTTCTCACGTACCCCTTAGTGTGGGGTATCATTAAATAGGTCTTTAAAAATATTGGGAGTTTCCATCAACAATTTTTTGATAAAAAAATTAGTTTGTGAAATATTAAGCTTTAAAGTGCTAAATTTTGCTCGACTCGAGTGTCCCCCCCCTCTACCAGCTAAACGGTTATGTTTAGGGGTGTGAAAAAATTCACAACAGTAGTATATATAACGAATTTTAAAAGAAAATTATCATGACTAAGTAGGCTTTACAACTTTACGAGTAATAGTCGACCAACTTATAAAATGTACTTGGAAAACATTTTTCTTAAACAAAATGTATCGGAGAACATGCTCTTCAACTGCAAATGTAAGTTTGTCAACTTTATTTTTACAGCTTTATTAGGTATGTTTTTACGGTATGTTTTTTGGGGATTGGTAGGTTTTTTACCGTCAACTATTTTAAACTAACTTCAAAAAAGGAAGAGGTTCTAAATTCGTCGTAATCTTTTCATTTATGTATTTTCCCCGATTTCTCAAAGACTCGTGGACCGATTTTTTTAAATTAAATTCAGTTTAGTTAGTTCGCATAAGTATTTTGATGGGCAACTACGGAACCCTACACTGTGCGTGGCCCGACACGAACTTGGCCGGTTTTTGGATGTAAAATCATCATGACTCGTGCCGCCCCAGTTGGAACGGAAGTAACTGTCGGAAGTGTCGAAGTTGATACCTTGTTTAGCCAGCCCCGCGACCCAACTGAGAATACTTGGAGAGTATCACAGGGAAACGAGCCAACCAGCAGAATTTGAAACTTTACAAGGGGTCCGTTCCTAAAATAATTCCGAATTTTTTTTTGTTTATTTTTTATCATAAAAAGAAAATAATTTAATAATTAAAAAAAATAACTAAGATTCTGCTTAAAAAATAAACATTTAAAAGACAGGTAATATAAATAACGTAAGATTGTTCTATAAAAATAGAAATAAAAATAAAATCTGAATAATTTCTCATTCTAAAATCAACTTATCGTAAGGTAACGAGAAAGTTTAAACAAGCATCCCTTCTTATTTCTGAACGAGAGGCATCAACATGTAAATTGTCTCCGAATTTATTTATATAAGTAATTGAATCGTCCGCGCCGGCGAGATGACATCTGTAGACTTGATTTGATGAAAATTACCTACTTGGTACACTTGGTACAAGATGCCCACTTTTTATTAACTTCGTCCCCCTCTATTAAGTTTATTACGCAAATATGCGGAGACTTATGCATAAATAATGTGGATTTTTCTTTTCCTTGTTTAATAATTACGTGTTTCGCTGTTTTTGTTACTTTTTATTTATTTTTATTAAATTGATGAAACTAACGGTCTTTTATAAAATCCCATCACTTCTTTGTTTCAAAATGATGACTTACAACTTTAAAATAATAAAACATACCTACTTACATGGTACCAAAAACGCGGTAATCCCAAAATTTGCGAACGCAAGACGATAATGATGGAAAACAGTGGTTTTTATTATAAGGACACAAACGTTTTTGTTATCCGCACCAAAAGAAAACTGCCCTTACCTATTTTAACAGCCCTACAGTTTTATTTCCAATTGCAAAAACCAATCAAATGTATGAACCTATTGAGTTTACAAACCAATAATCCAGTTTACAAGCCAACAAACGAATCTACAATGAAACAGCTTTATAAACACAATTTACGAAACACTCCTCGAGGAAAACTCATAAAAGAAAGTTAGATGAAGACGGCGCCATTTTAAAAGTTAAATGTCAAGATGACAACTGATTTTTATTTGGCGCGAATACCTACGAAGTAAATTGGAATTGGAAAAATGTCGAAAACATGGTCTCTAATCCTAATTCTAGTTATTAAATTAAATTTTATATTGTTTAAATATGACGGAAGCAAATTCGGAAGACTGAATTAGTACGTATCAGAAAATACTTCATATCCAGTGGGTCTTAGGCGCAGGCCACATAGAAAAGACGTAAGACGCAGACGGGGCGGAGACACATGACTCTTCGGCGACTCTTTTACACAAAATGTATTGAAGCATCGCGACATAGAGTAGAACACACAGTAGAGATGGGGCGCGGACGCGACTCTCATACATTTTCGCCCGTCCTCGTCTTACGTCTTTTTTATGCGTCCCGCACCTTACTTAACCTTGTCATAGTATTTTTAAACTAAAACGTAACTTTATCAGTTTGTAACTTTATCATCAACCATGACAAAAACCAGAGGCCAATGAAAGACCTCATGACTTTTCAAGTTTTTTTGCAAACTGTCAGTTTGAAGTCAATTTGAAGGAAAAAGAATCCTCATTCGTTCACTAGAGGTGGTTTTTCATTTTTCAATAATACTTTAATAACGCTGTAAATAAAATACAGCGTGATAAGGCCAGTACCCTTAGCACGACGTTTTCACTCTTTTACTTGACAGCGTCTTTGTAGTATTTACAGCGTTTCTTTTATAAAAAAATGGAACAGCGCCTCTGGTGTGCGAAAAAGGAACTACCTAATTTTTTCCTTGAATTTTCAAAATGTCAAAGTTCTAGTTTACTTTACGTCAGAATAACTGAAAACTCATAAAAAGGCCTCCAGGACAAAGAAATTAACAGAAACAAACTAATCCCTCAGTGCAACCACAACACAAATTCCTCAAATGATTATCTAAGAAACATAATCCGTGTGACGTCAAGCCAAAGCGGTATCAACTTAATGTAGAAATAATGAATTCGTCGCGAATCGTCCGTCCCCTGTTTGTCTTTCAATTATAGACTCCCCGGGGTCCTCCGCCGCCCCTGTTTAAACAATGTAACACTCCCATGTATATTTAAGGAGGGACAAAAATTAAATCTTCCGCTTATCTGTGTTGTTCTAAATGTAATCTACGGAAGCAATGGCTTTTTACCGAAATGTGGCATTTGGCTTCAATGATTTGTTTTGATTTTGGATTGAAGGGACTTTTATTTAGGGTGGTAAAATCATCAAATGAGGCCTCCCGCCTTGCCCAGGGACTGCCAGCCTTATACTGACCAAAATCCACGGTGTTCTTCAATAGCCCTTTAGTTTCGGGGTCACGGTAATGAAATAAGTCCCGCGACCCCGGCAGGCTTTGGCCCTCTGAGAGGAGGCCCCGTCATGATGGAGAGACTTAGCTAGATAATGCACTGTTCATCAGGGCCAATTGGAATCTCTGACGGAGCTCCATAGAGGGCCAAATACCTGCCAGGGTAGCGAGACTGTCTAAAACGGTGACCCTGGAACACAAAGAGCTGTTGAAGGAACTCACGGTGTTCATGATTTTAGTCATTACGAGTCTGACATTCAGTTCCTCTCGACCCGGGGTGGACACTCATTTGATGATCTTACCACCATACGAAACGGCTGTTTGAATCTTTATAGCAGCCTCTGCACGTGATCATAATCCGAGGTGATCAATCTGAGGATCGGTGAACTATCTAAGCAAGACATCCCGAATTATGGCAAACAAAGAACAGGGTGGACTTTTAGTCGGTAAAAGTCTGACACGACTGACGCTCCACTGAGTGCGACAGCATTCATGTGATCACCCCAAAAAAAAACTTTAATAAATCTTTCATAGATGTAACGGAGTCTCAATAAGTCAAGTATACCTAAGAATTTATAGGTAATCCTTTTGTGTTACGATAACAAAATGTAAAATTTACAGCCATATTTACTAACTTTTACAGAAACTTTTCTGTTTGTAATAGATTATAAAAACCGCTCAAGTGCGAGTTGCACCCGCGCACTAAGGGTATCTGTAAAAACGGCAAATAAATCACGTTTGTTGTATGCGAGACACCTTCATTTTTTTCTTTTGATGTTATAGCTATAACAGAAATACATCATCTATGACAATATTAACTGCCTAACTATCACGGTCATTGAGATGCAGCCTGGTAGCAGACAGGCATACAGAGAATCCTAAAAATATGCACCTAATACAATTTCAGTCATTGCGAAGCACAAAACCACGGCCTTTCGGAGTGAGAAAACTTGTAACAGATAAAAGATCTAACTACACAGTACAGCACAGCCT
This sequence comes from Agrotis segetum, assembly GCA_036375495.1. Lineage (NCBI taxonomy): Eukaryota > Metazoa > Arthropoda > Insecta > Lepidoptera > Noctuidae > Agrotis > Agrotis segetum. The sequence continues at coordinate 3,414,472 of JAQSVV010000175.1, read as the reverse complement.
ACATTAATAATACAATTCACTTCTTTCTTTTATATTAGCAGGCTTTGTGTATTGCTACTTTACGCAAAACCTGCTAATATAATTGCTGATAATACAATGTATAATGAGAAAATATTTAAAATTTCACTGTTAAAAACTGTGTCTAAACAATAAATCAAAGTAACACATAAAACCAAACTTGAAACGAAAATGAAAAGTTCTATAGAAGCAAATTAAAAGTAGCGTATGTACAAGTTCCGTAGCAGTCGCGCTACGAATGCTACGCGCTACGAGATTTCGTAGCTGGTTACAAAAGTACTGTTTAATTGGGGTTTTTCGTAAAACTTTCAGTCTGATGTATTATTATTAATTGAAAATCATTTTTTCATATTTATATAGCAACTCAGTACTGGTCTTGGATTTTTTTTATCCAATATAATAACAATGAAAAATTATTAAAACAACAAAAATATTTCAAAAAAATATTTTACCTGAATTCGGCAGCTGTCACAAATCACAACATTACCGGAGCGCGAACCACACCGCGCACCTCAGCGGTACTCACAAGACTGTCCTCCCTCAGCCCCAACCAATCGCACCACGCCCCAGCCTGCCCCCGCCCACCACGCCACCAACCAATCAGCCCCCGCCCAAAACGTTATTTACCTAAAACGCCCGCCCGCCCAGCCTGCCTCAACTTATCGATTGGACGGCCCCAGCACTTATTTAAGGCGGGCGACGACAGAATTAATTTTGTGATTGAAATTACAAGTATAAACGTATAATTCGTTCGCGCCCGGCGCCCGCTCGTTCGATTAAAATAGAGATTATTACGATTGTTGGTTTCTGATGTGTTTCATTGATTTTGCTGGGATTTTTTATTGTTTTGATTTTTTTTTAAGTTTTTACTTTTTATTTCTGATTAACTTTTTAAATTAAGAACTCAATTATTTCGAGTTCAAGTTACAGTATTCTATTGTTTTGTCTGTGTCTTAATTACGATAGCTTGATTTCAAGAAGTTTTTTATGGGTTTAAAAGCGATCTGCTTTTATTTATATTTTTGGAATCTATTTTATCAAAATTTAATCACAGTTACAGCACCTTTGAACATAATATAAAAGTAGGTTAACAATTTAACAAATACTACCGTACTATGTCGAGTGAGGGTACGTTCCTCGTATTATACAAGAAAGTCGTGGGAGTATAATCTCCCTCCTCACTTATACTTACCTCTATACATTCACTGTTATATACCTGAATACCTGTAAGTAGTACAATTGGAGGTCGTAGTACTATAAGTGGAATTATACAGGTATTTAATACCGGTATTCTTGTTAATGAATTTGTGAAGATTAGAGGTATACCTGTAACGTTAAATACTGATATTATTTGCAAGTGTTTGGTGTACTTTGAAAAGAGTTAAAACATTTTACAGTTATTTTATTTTATAGTTTTTTTCCGGCCTGAAGTAGCGTTGCTTAACCGTGTGATTATTAAGATTTTAATTACAAATAACCTCCTGTTTTTTTAAGTGGGTTAAAAAATGGCAAAACATTAAGCTTGTAACCGTGAAGGGTTGGCAGAGGTGTGCTCGTATTAGTAAACCCGCATTTCGCCAGCCCATGTAAGTAGTAGGAGGCGAGCGTATTGCCATCAACACAAATCTAGACCACGTGGCTGTAACTGAGAAATTCCTAATTGAAAAACCTAGCAACATTTTCCCAATACAGGAATCAAACCCGGGATCCTATTCTCAGCAGTCGCATTTGCGACTACTACACCAAAAAGGCAGCCAAAAAAATACTCATCATCATCATCAGCCTATAATGTTCCCACTGTTGGGACATAGGCCTCCTCTCTGTGAGAGGGAGTGGGCCATAATCCACCACGCGGGCCCAGTGCGGGTTGGCAGATGTCACATGTCTTCGAATATTTGGTTCTAGGACATGCCGGTTTCCTCACGGTGATTTCCTTCACCGTTTCGAGAGCAGTGGTGATTAAATAAATTACACAAAGTAGTTGTAGATCGTGGGTTCGTAGCCTGGTGGGGTTCGAACCCACGACATATACACTAAAAATACACAACAAACCATAATTGCGCAGATCCAACCTTTGCAAAAAATCTCACATATTTTTATGAGGCAATAGTGAGAATGCCATCAAGATAGCGCCCCCTGCCGTCTGTAGCGTGAACGATTAAGTACTGAGATACAAACATGGTGTGATAATGAGTAAGCCCGTCTGCCAGAGATTTAACCCTCAATTATAGAATTAAGCCGCGATGAAGGGTTGCGCGCCCCTGTTGCGATGGCTATTGATGGCGTAGTGATGGGTTTTGTGTTGCCGTTTAGTCGATGAAAATTTTTATCGATAGGCTACTGTATTTTTATTAATGTGTGCATTGATTTTCTTAGTTACCTATCTATAATTTAGTGCAAGTAAATTCGATCTTAACCTGGTTTTTGCTTTTCCAATTTATTATTTCACTAGCTGCTGCCCGCGGCTTCACTCGCTACAACTCGAAAATGATCCCACAGGAACATAAAATCGGGATTAAAACTATCCTATGTGTTAATCCAGGTTATAAACTATCTGTGTACCAAATTTTAGCTTAATCCGTTCAGTGGTTTTTGCGTGAAAGAGTAACAAACATCCATACATCCATACTTACAAACTTTCGCCTTTATAATAGTAGTAGGATATAACAAACCTACATCTACATTATGTAGAGAATCAAATGTAAGAACATTTCAAATTTGTACGAAACAATATGTACTTTCCTTTTCTGAGTAAACAATCAATGATTGTTCACTTGTGATAAAACTGATAGGAATAGGCCAGAGTTTTAAAAGTCATCGACAATATTCTATCGACATGCAATCCCTTCACTATCATCGATGTTCAATACCGATATAATGAAGTGTCGTCACGGCGCGACTGTTTGCCATTGTCGAGTGTGTACCAGCCCTTACGTAGCATTGTGCACCCCGCTTTATTGTCAGATGTTTTCATTGATAAACGTTCAAATGTACACCAATTAATGAGTGCTAGTATAAACTGGTGTTTTTATGACTTTGGTTTGAGTTGTTCTGTGTGTGATATTACTTTTTTGGATTTTTTGATTTTTTTGTAGTAGTAAAATGATCAAAATGAGTCCTCCTACCCAGGGCAAGGCGGATGGGCTAAAATCCACGGTGTTCCTTCAGTATCTTTTGGTTTCTTGTGTGTGATAATCCATTTTTTGGATTTTCTGGATCTAGCTTTCCAGCCAATTTATACTTTATTGGTGTTTGGTTAAAAGTTGATGTTATTTTAAAACATCACGCCTGTAGGAGGTACCCGCTGAATTAGACAGAGGACAGGAGTTAACTATGTTATGCATAGTTACTTGTTTACTAACAACTCCTAGGAAAGTCATATCATACCAATAACACAAAGAACATCGCCGTAAGGCTGCTTTTCCACCAGAGATGCACTACGCTACGTTGCTGCGGATGCGTTTGATTTTCACCAATCATATTATGTTTACATAGCACAGCACTGGTGGAAAGGGATTCAACTAAGATGTGTTTTATATGGAAGAATGCGTAAAATTGCTGCGTGATATGGGTCGTCTTCTCTACTTTCGATACTTGCATAGCTTGAGTTGCGCATCTTCGTAACGCAACTACCATCTTCGTAGCGCAGCTACGCATCTTCGTAGCGCAACTACCATCTTCGTAGCGCAGCTTCGCAATTTCGTAGCACATCTTTCTCTCACAACTACATAGCGTAGCATTAGTGGAAACGGTTTCACAGTTTCTTAGCTCAGCTTTTACAGCACAGCTAAATAGCACATCTCTAATGGAAAGGCACCCTAATACATATATCGCATCGCAGTGTGCATTTTTATTTTGTGCTAAAATATTATTCATACTCCTACCGTGTTTGGAGTGGTCAGAATTTTACGAACTAAAAATCCGCTCTGTTCCTTCCGTTGCCGTTTGTGCTCCAGTTTCACGGTCACATCTAGGGACAATGCTGCGACCCCTTGATAGATACACCTACATTTACATGTTCTTATGATATGCATCATCAGCTTATAATGTTCCCACTGCTGAGACAGGTCTTCTCTCTATGAGAGAGAGCTTATGATATAAGTTTTCAAAAACACACAATATACTCACTTATTGTGTTTATGATTATTACATAAGATTTTGGGGTCCTAGAGGATTATAATTAAACGTAGTTAAAATCGCAGGTAAGGCATCACATTGAATCACCAACCGCATTTTTATTTGGATAAATATTTACAATGAAAGGATTATAAGCACGTGCCTACAAGGATAAGCACTAAAACTATCATCATAAAACAAATCACACTTTAAGCTAAAATGCACCCTAATTTTCAATCTCAAGGTTAGAATTACTAAAACCGATAAAAAACTTGCGCCATTTTTAATTCCTCATGATAATTAGAATTCTTTTTTCAAATGATCAGCGTAAGCTTGCCTTGTCCGTCGACGTACAATGCGCCCCAACCTTGTAATGTCGGCATCAATTAATGGTGGATTTTTCCGTGTATTTAGATTTTAAAGATTGCTTTTGATATTATTCGTGTGAGCTTCCTCTAATTGGGTACTTAACTTTTGAGTCTTTTTGGCAATTCATGTTTGCGGTAAATAAATAACGTAGGAAATATTGAATATTCGTGTCATTCATAAGTCATCTTGTTTATATTAAGGTGGTTGTAAAGGAAATGGGTGGCTTTCTATATTCTATGGACCATGGACGAATTTTCTTATTCGGTAAGAACAATACTGCTATTTTTTTTTGTAGCCTGCCTCTATGTACGATTTTTTTTACATTGTGTATTGTATTCAATATGTATAATTATTCGAAAATCATTAAAATATAAGAAACCCATGTAGCGATACTAAATAAGTTCTCTTAGCAGAAGCGTAGGTGACGCGTAGGCTTCGTAGCACTACCGTTTCCATCTCGTAGCAGAAGATTAAAACCATCTGTGAAAATTACAGTTAGCAAATTAGATGGCACTTCATAAAAATACATCACCTTATCGTCAATTAACTCATTGGTAATGAATCAACTCTATATATTTATTTACCAGAGGTAAATGGCACTAGCATCAATTAAAACAAAATACGCAGCGGCACATCAAAGTGCGGCTTCTATGTAAAGCCAATAGATTAACTAATGAAGGGCCTAACCCACCGACCGCCGCCCGCCGCCCCGGCCGCGTCGGGTTACAGGCAAACAACGACCACAAAGTGATTAAGCTGTTTTTATATTAAATAACTTGATAAACAATATTACTTAGAGTTATCGATATGGTAGACTATGTGAATGTGTTCGCAAACTAGCACAGAGTTGGGTTTTTAAATATAAAGTCCTTTCTAATTCATAACTATGTAATCACGAGTTTACTTTGGAGGTAAAGCCGCGATTGGTAAAATGGGTTGACCAATTATTACGTATCAAATTAGCGTGCTGGAATTTTTTTTTAGGTAGTCATTAGAGGATAGGATGCGACTTTTGTCTCCTGTAAACCTCTGTTTTTGACGTCCGTTTGTACGTAAAACTTGGCGATGAACTTGGTGGCCATGAAAGCGAGGCGGGGTTCTGACGTGGCTGCCGCGAAGGCCTTGTCGTGCGCTGAGGGATTTATTCATGTATGCAATAGGCTTCTCCATTCCAACAAAATCTTGAGTGAGCATGGCACCAATGTCAAAAGAATTTGCATCATCCCGTCACATAAGCCCTCTCTGTCATGCTATAAGTTAACGTGTCGCTAAACCCGCACGGTGAAAGTATTTTACAAGCGATTGCACGGAATAAGTTAATTCAACAGAAGAGGTGGAATATAGATACCTCTCTGTTACAAGGCTATGCAAATGACGATTATGGTGACAAGTAATTACTTAGAACTTCAATTGACAAATAATTTCAGAAGGCTTGAAGATACTGATACTGGCATTTATAGCCTGCATCATCCCATACAACGGCCTTTCTTTTTAGTACTTACCTAATCTTGCTCTTCCTTCGACCACATCATCATGAGGTGAGACAAAGGTCAAACCAAAATCTTATCTACCCAAAACCTACGTAGCATCCCACCTGCAAGCTTGAAAGAATTATGCATGCAAAAATGTACAATCGACAAAGTTGAATCATGGGTATGATTCAACTTTTGATAAAAAATCGTTTGAATCCGTCAAATTGACAAAGATCAACGTCGTTGCCATGGATATGTATGTTTAAGCGAATGTGGACCTAATTGTATTTGAATGTCTGTCAGAAAATAAAGCGTATGGTGGGTCATAATTCAACTTTGTCGATTGTAGGTACCTATAAACATTAAATAGCTGACAATAATGTTTTACATCTCAGAGGTCCTTACCATCAATTAAACAACCGATACGAGGTACGCGTTACATTGGTACCTAAAAAACATAGAAACCATGTAATCTTTTTCATTTCAGACATATTTAAAAACGATAACAATGCTGCTCTTAATTGAATTGTGTAAAATTTTCGCGATGGAAGGCGCGGGGGTGGGTGGGTTGTCCGGGGTGGTGGGGGAGGCGGGGCTCGTTTTAACTTTCCGGACCGCTGCTCTCAGGGTAACTACTACTTGTGCACATTCGGAATAATAATTTTAGAATGAAGTTTAAAAAATATAACCATTTAATTAATCAGTGTTTTATATTATATCCCTCGATAACACCATTCCTTTTTTGCCGAAACCGCTATACTGATTTTGATAAGTTTTGGCATAGAGATAGATAAGACTCTGGATATAGTTTTTGTTTATTGTTAAAGAAGAGGGGGGGGAGAGCGATTGAAGCCGCCGCGTAAAATGCTAGTACCTACGATATGAACATAAATACAAGTTATTTTTTTAACAGACGGCCACAGCCTGCCGGGGTCGCGGGACTTTTCTCATTTTCCGTGACCCCGGAACATAAAGGGCTATTGAAGGACACCGTGGATTTTAGTCAGTACAAGTCTGACAGTCTCTTCCGCCCTGCCCGGGGTGGGATTCATTTGATGATTTTACCACGTAAAAAAAAGGCTCTACCACATGCTTGTGCTTATAGTGAGGCTTTTCGTGTAAAATTTCATTATGAAATTCATGACAACAGGTACTGCTATCAAACGAATTTTAGTTGCCAAGCAGTGTGAGCGATTGCTTGATAGAACTTTGAAGAATAATTAAGTATCTAATAGGCATTAGCGACAATTTAGTTTAGTCTCAGCAATATTGATTTAGTTGAAATTGCCAGTAATAATTTTATTTTACCCGCTCCAAATATTCTAATTTATTCCTTAGTGATCTAATTACTAAGACAGATTCCAATGCGAACTATAAAGAACTCCACATTAGTCCACATTGCCTCACTAGTGGGGTGGCTTGAATAATTTCAAAATTTGGCACTCTGTGTCGGCTGCTCCAGTTGAAAAATCAAATACTTAACACTTTTCACGAACTGGGAGTCGAACCTAGCAGTTAAACCTACGACCATTAGACCATAAACTGAGAATCACTCGATTAATAAAACGTTTTCACGTTGCCAGTTCCAGTAGTAGTGGCTAGTATTCAATTAACTGAAGCCTCGCCGTAGAGCGCCTTCACACTTTTAGTTATGTCTGCCAGAGTTAGCGGGAACAGGGGACTGCCTTATTTCTTATTTAAACTAAGTAATTATGTAAGCACATTTATAAAGCCAAATGAAATTCTGACGTATTTCAATTGGTTAATGACGCAAGTTCCTAATGTAAATAGGTTTTACTAAACTTAGTACTCCAAGCTTTTCATTTATTAACATGGATGATTAATCAGATTTTTATGAATATTTCTTTTGTTTGGATTAAAGTAAAATTGCTGTGTAACAGAAATACTTAGATGAAGTTTTTTTTAAATGTTTATAACAACATAAGGTGAAACACGAAACACTCACGGCATCCTTACTAAACATATTCTATCTTAATCAATATCTTCTTCATTGTACTCGTATCTACGGGGATATTCTATAGAATGTTAGTAAAAAAGCCGACATAACAATCTCTGCAACACTTACTTATGCCCGACCGACGTAAGGGCGCGTCCACTGTACCGACAAATAGCATTGGTTATACTAAACCGATTACAATGAGAGAGCCGATACCCGCGGTCTACCATCCGTGAACACTTGTAAATATATCAGATTGTTTACTACAGGCTCGGAAATATAATACATTACATAATGTTTCTTCGACTTACAGCTTCAAGAGTCGAAATATAGAGCAAAAAAAAACCTTCTAATTCTTACAACTCTGTATCACGATATTAGACAAAAAATTTACAAGTGAATGCCATAGCAAGGGCTTTTCCAGTAGTGAAAAAACTCATAGTAAACTAGGTACTAGAATAAAGGTAGTTAAGAATATTCAGTTTGTTTTTTACAACCATAACCCTCCAAAGCTCGGGCATAAATTTAAAATCAGCACATGAAATACGTTAATACGTGTGTAACAGCTGACAATGCTATGTCGATTTAATAGCATTTGCAGAGATTTGGCAAAATTTTCATGTTGGCTTTTAATATAATTGTGTTCAGTTTATCTGTTGGCAGATTATACGCAAGGATTACGGGTTGGAGAGGGGCGCGGGGGCGGGGGTGGACCGCTCAAATTGAATTGTAATATGCTGCCGTTATTAATAACAGAGAATGGAGACATATTAGGGTTGTCAGTTGATGGTTTCAGACATTTTGGTTCATCATATAAGAGAGTCATAGTTAGTGTATGGATTTTGCTTTAGCTTTCTGCTTAGTGGACATAAATATGTAGAAACAAAATAACGGTTCACTTGAGAAACTTGAGTTGTGCTGAAAAAAAGAGTAAGTGCAAATTGAACGTGGAAATTTAATCACACAATGAAATAATTCAATAACAATATCTCTACGGTCTTTATCTACTATCTACCTCGAAAAAACTCTAACATCAAATAAAAATATCATCGTTAACGAACTATTCTTTAACCCCAAAACAAACATACCTGAGTATCAACCCTATCAGACACAATCGGCCGTATCTACCCAAGCGCGCCTTTTTTCCCGCAAATTTTAAGCGTCTCCCTGCGAATTCCGCGAATCAGCCGTATTTGTACAATAACTGCCCACCCGGGATCGTTTCGGGCACAATAGCCTCTTTGTTTAACGACGTCTTTCTATTGCGACATGGCGCGTGCCTAGTTTTTTCAATGGGTCCGTTTGTCCCACGTGCCTGAATGTTACGTATGTTGTATACGATCGCAGTTTAGGGTTGAATTGTCATCTATTGTATATAATTGTTTGTTATGGTTTTGGATTAAATTGTAAATTGTTGTGTAATCTGGTTACTTTAGGTTTGTTACAATTTGTAACTGTCATGCTGATCTATCAATCCAGCTTGCATAATTCTTTGTCGCGATTAGCTCACTAGGTAGAATAGAACAGAAAAATATTTATTTGAGATATGACACGCACACACAGAAATAATAAAAAAAAAAGTTAAAAATACACGGAATTTTGCTGAGCATGTCCACACCAAAAGAGTTACCAACTCAGCATTTGCTGGGTGAAAGACACCCAGCGCTGGTTTTCAGTTGGCACCACGCAGTGACACACGGACGAGGGTAGGTAAAGAAAATAAATAAATGAGTAATAATATAGTAAAAGAAAATAAAGAATAAGAAGTGTGTGCAGGGATACGTGTAGTTTAATAAATATAGGTAATTGAATAATATTACTTAAATTGAAAAGTACTATAAATAAACTATAAATAGGTAAACCAACCCGCAATTTCCATATTATGTATGTGACAATTATTATAGATGTAGTTGTACTTACATAATTTAGTAATTTACGTGCAAATACCATCGGTAACGGTAATTAAAATAGTTTGTACGGCTGATACAGAAAAATAATGTCTGGATATTTAAATACACGACATACAATGTTAGTTAATAGGCAAATAAATAATTTGAAACTAATCCTGTTAATGATCTACCAAGAAGGCACTTATTGTCTAGCAGAAGAGGAACTAAAGCCAAATAGGCAAATATCCTTGTCGTCAATGTACAGACGCCAGCAGGTCAACCTACCCGAATCTGTCAGATTTTACCTATCAAACATAAACCTTCTGCTCTTGTAATAAGGTCGAAATTATATTAAAGAAATCTGACATATTGTGGTAGCTTGATGTGCTGGCGTCTGTACCTAGCCCTTAATTTTGGTCCTTATTGTTTTGTTGCCCCGTACTAGGAATTTCTCCGGTATGTTTACAGTTACGGGTTTAAAACATTTAAACTTACATACAGACATCCAGACCGGAAACAACTTGTAAATGGATCATACAAATATTTTGTTCCGTGCGAGAATCGAACCCGCGACACGGCAGCGTATCAGCGGCGGCAATTACCTTCTGTGCCAACCGTGCCTATTTTTATAAAACCAATGGTTACCCCAACATAATAGCGATTCGCTTTTCTCATCTACTATTGTTCTACAGCCTCAACCTCTCAAAACACATTACAAACCATTCTGAATTTCTACCATTTTTCTTTTCGCCACCAATATAACATCATAATATTTGCAACAAACCCTCGAGTTTCTCACTCGCCTATAACTATTTTGTAAGTATAACGAAACACGTTCATTTGTCACAATTACCGTTGACGCGGAATAACTAGCGATGTGGCGAGTTTGCGGGGGCGAGAGGGGCGAATGAGGCGAGTGGGGCGAGTGGCGAATGCCGATAAACCTTCTCTTGTTAGCTGCGCAGCTTGTGCCGCTCATACATTTTTATGAGCCTTTTATTTTTATCCACCCATGTCTTGAATTGTCTCCTTCGTCTTGTGTGTCGTTGTTATGTTGTTCAATTAATCATGGAAAACTTTGCCATTACCTACGAAGTTTTGATCGCAACTTCACCCTTGCCAAGAAATAGACCTACATAATGGCACATAATTATTATTATAACCTATTTGTGTATTGCAAGATGACCAATATCTTTTTCAAAATTTGACCTAAAATAATTGAATAAAAAAACTAAATTGTCAAGATCCAAAAAAAACTCAAATGCTGATTCGGCATTCCCAAAAGTGTGTCTCTCTATGTAGTTTGTGATACTCTCTACTTAATCTGTCTTCCCAAATCAGAATCTTGACATCAAAGGCACAGTTGAGTACAAAAGCTAGATAAGAGATGGCGCTATTTGAAACAATAGACTTGCTAATGGCATGTTCTTTGTATTATTTACATAATTATTTGATGGAATTTATTGAGTTTTATTATTATCCTAGGAGGATGACTGATGATTATAAAACTTTTTCCTAACTTTTTTTTCTTTATAAATCTTTTGATTTTGTCCAAACTCGAACGTATAACAATAGGATAAAGCAAAAGTAACATTACATTACCCATAAAACTATTTTTGTATAGTACGTGTTTATGAAATACGAAACACGAGTTGTTTCATATTTCATAAACTCACCAAACAATCCTTATCCAAATCGACATCATTGACTCATTGTGCTTGTGGTTTTCATGCAAAATATGTCTATGACATGGTTAAACGAGGTCACAGTCCACGACACGCCAAGTGACAGGTCTGCGCTGCAGCTGCCAGCAGGGAAAGTCCAGTCATAGACTACACTTTAGGCGATTAACCATAAACAAACTAATTTACAACAAATCAGTTAATTCCGAATTGTTGTTTTTAATCTAAAGAAGACCGTTTTCTAAGTACTTATGTGTACTTTTTTGTTAGTTGACTGATCAGCAATTTAGCAAAATAACGCCGATTTATCGATACCAAATTGCATTCGATTTTAAGTCGATTCGTCGTGCGAGCAGAGTTTCGAATCACTTAGCTTTATCACTTTGGTGTTCCAATCGCTCTATAGAAATTCAGTAAATTAAGAACCTTGTTCCAAAAGTGTCCTTTCTTTGTCTTCAGCACAATAATTCCAATTTAAAAAGTAAGTTTTTTTGTTACACTATAGCATGCACTTAAATATTATTGTTTATTATTTATTTTTAGTTTCCGACGTTAGCATTATTACTTACGTAGCCTTACTGACTTGTTATTAATTATGTAGTGTAATTTTCAAATACCAAAAGTTAAATTGGTTTATTTATAGAGCTTATAGGTATTGCTAAGTAGATACTTGAAATCATAGTATGTATGCAGGATAGGTACTTATCTATCTATCGTGGAATTGAAATCTACTTTTAAATCAGCTGTCTTTGTTCTTTGTTTACTTCTATAAATATTTATTTACAAAACAAATCTATGGTAAGTACTCTATAATTAGGTTAATTATTTAAGTGTTTATAATTCTTCTTTCATGCATGACAATAGGATGTGTAGACCTTACAGGATGTTTTCGTTTAGATAACAATAATTATTGTCTACTATATTTATTTTCTAAATTAATATATTTACCCAATGTTGCGGATTATCTAGGTATATTAATAATATGACCTTTGTAGTATCGTTAAGAACCTATTATATCTGCTCTTACTTAATCGGAATCGAAAAAGCCTTTACCTACATATTTTTAGCGTGGTAAAATCATCAAATGAGTCCTCCCGTCCAGGGCAGAGCCGGAGTGATTGCCAGACTCGTACTGACTAAAATCCACGGTGTCCTTCAAAAGCCTTACGTTCCGGGGTTACGGTAATTCGTTAGTCCCGCGACCCCGGCAGGCTTTAGCCTTCTATAGATGTTCCTATAGGTAATAGTTATAAGAATATGAGTTATAGAAAATACGGCAATTCGTGTTCCCAAAGCAAGACTAATTCGTCGATATTATCAGCTTTTTTTTTAAACTGCAAGACCCGGAACAGCTGCTGTGCGTGAGTCATACAAATTTCTTTTCCGTGTGGGAATCAAACCCGCGGCCCACAGCGTAACAGTCGACTGCTCAGCTACCTTCTTAGCACATTATAATACATAGCATAAAAATTTTTAGGTGGTAAAATCATAAATAAGTCCTCTCGCCCTATAGCGGAAGGGACTGTCAGGCTCATTCTGACTAAAATCCACTTTAATTGCCGTTTCCAAGGTCATCTCATTAGGAGTTAATTATTTATTAACTATTAATTGTATTTTTTTTAGTAAATGACGATGACCGCCATTAATGATAAGTAGTAATTTGACAAAGTACTGCTTGGCCAGAACGGATTGAAACGGAACTAATCTTTTTGTTTGTTGACAACGTTTAAAATCTTTGTTATTTGATGTAAACAAAGAACGCAGGTTTTTTAGATTTATTGTTGTGCCATAAAACTAACGTAATAAGTGAAAAATAATAAAATAAAATCATTCAAAGTGCTGGTAGCGAGAGCACAGTGGCGACTTCCGGTGTTCTACTGTTTTTTGCCAAGCTGTATTCGATTGTATAAAGAAATATACCTATATATAAAAAAATTGCTATATTGTCTGCACTGTTGTCCGTGATTTAACAATTCTCGCTGCACGGCACCTATTGGTCGAAGCGTTATGTTTTATAGCCTACTTATAGCTTCCCGATAAAATATGGACTATTCAACACAAAAATAATGTTTCAATTCGAACCAGTAGTTCCTCAGATAACCGTGTTCAACCAAACAAACTCTTCAGTTTTATAATGTTAAATGTTAGTACCTAGGCTATAGATAATAAACAATCAAGTGCATCGAGTAGGTACCTACCTAAGATTTATAATGACTATAACAATTAAAAACTTCGGTACTTGATTAGATACTATTATCAGACTTTGTTGATAATAATGTAAATAAAACAAAGACTAGTTTCCTTATAAAACGAACTTAGATAAGGCCACGTGCATACGGCGATTATTTTCCCGTAACTGTCTACAATGTGACAGGGCCTCCATAGAGGGCCAAATGTTCGGGTCTGTTTAATCATATAACCGTGACTGGGACTAAAACGGCTATTGAAGGATCACTGTGGATTTTAGTCAGTACGAGTCTGACAGTCCTTCCTCCCGCCCACGGTGGGAGGGGAGGACTCATTTGTTGAAGATAACAAAAAAGACATCCATTTCTATTTTTAAAGCAAATGCTAGTTTCGACTAACTTAAACGCTACCTATCTTTGGGGAAAATAACTAAGTAAATACGACGTTTAAATAATAATAATTTAAGACCGATCAGAACAAATGGAACAGTTTTGTGGTTTATTTGTTTGCTAAAACTGGGTGCTTACTTTACTGACAGACATGCCACATTGTCATGACTTCGTATGATAAGCTGGGTCAATTGTGGCTATGGTATAGGCGACGATTCGTGCCGCGACATGGAGACCGAGGCAGGAGACCGCGACACGTCTTGTCATTGCCTAATGTTAAGGACGCGGTCTCCTGTCTCGGTTTCCTGTCGCGGTATCGCGCGCGAACCGGTGGCACTTTAGGTAGTCGCCCTAAGTCTACACTACAATAATTTTACCTTTTTTCTTTTGTCTCTCAGCAGCCAAGTCATGGAAAATTTCGTATTCTCGTCGGAGACCAAGAATGCCGCAGGGCCGCTGACGACCTTCAATGGTCCTAATTTCTACAACGTATACAAGGATGCAGAATTCCTCAGAATTGATGTTAACGTAGAGCAAGTGTTGACGAAGGGGTACGAGCTGAGGAAGAAGCTCAGCACCGTGGAGCCTGGCAAGACCATCATGATTGAAGGAATGAATCTTGAACGAAAGTAAGTTTTATAGATTTTTTTAACATTGCAACATTCCTACTAAAAATAAATATTTCATGCGTTTTTTCTTTTGGGCATGTGTCGCCTGATAGGATTAATTATGTTACCGGCCAAACCCGATTTCAGGACAAACTAGTTTGGCCTAGGCTAAACTAGTTCTTCCTGCACAGGAGCGAGTCGACGGCAGTGTTGGGCATTAATCAATTAATTTGTCAATTGTCTTGTTGATTGACTAAAAAAGTAATTGCAATTAAATTAATTACAATTAAATTAATTACAATTAAATTAATTACAATTAAATTAATTACAATTAAATTAATTACAATTAAATTAATTACAATTAAATTAATTACAATTAAATTAATTACAATTAAATTTAATTGCAATTAAACTTTAATTGCACCTTTCAATTAAATTAATTTGATTAACGTATATCAATTGTAACTCGCAATTAAAATAATTGCAATAACTTTTTTAGTTTTTTTTTTAAACTAACAATTAACTTTATGTATCAAAACGAAATTGGTCTAACCTGTCTTTTATTTGTTGCCAACATGTGTATTACTACAGGAATAGGTGGGGGTGGGGGGGTACTATCATGACTGATTATGACAGTCCGAGAGTCTGACGGAGTCTGACAGTTTATCTGTCTGACAGTCAGACCGAGTTTGACAGTTTATCAGCCGGACAGTGTAGATCAGTCTGTCAATCTGATAGAGTCTGACAGTTTATCAGTCTCACATTGCACATGGGTATATTAAATATTTATATAGACTGGCTGTATATTATGCAGCAGCATTTTTTAATTGTTAGTTTTTAATTAAAATTCCCAAAACAATTGAAAATTAATTAATTGTTAATTGTAGTAAACCACTACTAACAATTAATTAATTGTTAATTGTGAAAAATACAACTAACAATTGATTAATTGTTAATTGTTACTGCTACAGTTAACAATTAAATAATTGTTAATTGTATTTTTCACAATTAAAATTGATTAATTGTTAGTTTTTAATTGTTAATTCAATTAAAACTTGCCCAACACTGGTCGACGGAACCGCACTTCGCGGGGCACCTACTTATGGGGGATTTAGAAAAAAATAACCACGAAGAGGATGGCAGTTTCTTTCAGACCCCGCCATCCCCTTCTAACCTAAATTGTCAGAGTCGGGTACCAGCAAGTCCCGATCGCAAGAACTATTTTAGCCCAGGCCAAACTTGTTTGTTCTAAAATGGTTAATAGTTTGGCCGGTAACAATGATAAAATGTTTCCTGTTGTAATGCCTAAACAAAAAAAAATATATAAAAAATTCCCATACAATTCTAGTCCTTTTATTATTCCAGCACTCCTTTGCTGATAAAGAAGACCGGTAAGAACACAAGAGTGGAAGATTATGAGTTCACTTACAACCGCTTGGTCGGCCTCGTCGCTAGCTACGTTTTCGAGAATCGCATGAAATTCCCGAATATAAACTGTAGTGAGGCCAAGGTATTAGGCCTGGAATGGGATCAAAACAACTATGACAAATGTAAGCTCTACCTATCAGCCGTCAGTGGCACAGAGCATTTCATTGATCAGTTCTCATGCTGGCCTCTTTTGTGTGGTATGCGCAAGTACCAGCTGAAGAAGCTACCCATGGAACTGGTATTGAAGATAGGCAAGATAAAAAATTCCGAAGGAGAAACTATGGCTAAGGTTCTGAAGACAAACCTGGTGAAAGCCAAACGTATCTGGTTGATGTTCCCGGGGACTTCACTGAGGGATCTGCAGACTCTAATCGAAGACACACCGGAATTCAAGAAGCTGTACCATGGTTGACATTTTTTTTTTCTTCTTGGATCAAAGCTTACGGGCAGATTCTCTCATTTTTAATCATAATCTGCCAACCATTTTATATTTTATTATCAATGTTGTACATTTATATACTTGTATGACAAACATTGTAATCTTTTGTTTCTTAATAAAGGGAACCACAACTAAACCTTTGTTTTTGTTATCTTGGAGTAATAACAGGAATGACCCTTGGAATAAGCCCTTTAGTTGTTATCTGTGAGTTACATAGTTGATAGCTAAATTACCTATTAGCACATAAAATTGGTGCTTACATATATTTATTTGTAAGTAATGAAGTAAATTGCTTAATTTATAACATTAGCATTACCATTACTTGTATTAACTCAGTCACCATTATTTTGCTACTAGTGATTGAGATTTTATTCATATTCATATTCATTTATTTGCATTCTACAAGGTAACAAGATGTTAACAAAAGCTTAGAGCTAAGAGCCATTGTAGACCCTGTCAGGGCACAGCAAAACAATGGAAATTTAAAAAATTTACTGGAAAGTCAGCATATATAATTATGTATTTTTATACAACACCAGACTTTGTTTGGTTTTATATCCTATGCCACTCAGGACCTTAGCAGCTATCTACTGGCGAATCAATTTTTAAAACCTGTTCACATTTCTAAAAATTACGCCTACTTAAAAAACAAATAAACGTATCTAGCGTCTATAAAATTAGAGTGAAGAAAAACAAATCTAAAAACAAAACAAGTACATATTTTAAAGCATTTTATTAATTTCAAAAATAACTAGCATATAATCACGCAATATTACTAAATTTATAATATACTATGAGGAAATACACACAAAGTAGCGAACGATGCCGTTGTTACGAACATAGACAACATCTTTATCATAATTCAGTACTAATAGTTTACTTTGTCGTTACCCATTCTGCTAATATACAATACCAATTTATACGTATCTCCATTAATTTCTAATATGCCTACTTATTTCTAATTTGTTTTTACATTGATATATGCGTCAAGCGATGATCACTGACATAATATTTCATGGAGTAAGTGTGTATGTGTGTATAAAATAATCCAGAATGTACTAAAGTAATAGAGGACTAGAGATGAAAGTGGAAACACGAGTACTACCGACTCTAGTCCAGGCCCTGCCTGTACGGCGTCTTGATACGATCAAAGTCAAACATTAAAAGCGAATATCACTTGGAGATTTCAACGATTATACACAGATGAAGTCGTATTACAAGTTTCTAAAGAATATTAAAATTAATTATGGCTGTATTGTTTCAAGAAAGTCTTATAATTCAGTACAAAACTAAAAAGTAAGTACACGCAGTGCCATTTCATTGGATCTACTAAGAACTTCATCTATTTATAATCATCGTGAAGTAGTTACATACTCTACCGATAAGATGGTAAAGTATATTAATGATATATCAATATGCACGCGGGTTATCACGCAAACAGCTATCAAAATTACATTATGATTTTTTTGAGCTCTAAAACCATTCAATAGATAAAATTATAATATTTGTGACATTAAAAAATTATATATTGTATAAACAGTGGCCATATTCTATAACATTTAATTAACTCTCATGTACGCAGACGTATCGCGAAACAGTAATTTACACAGAATACATAAATATTATATGTTAAAACATCAATTTTACTTATTCCAATGTACATAATTACATCTATCTCAAATCACGTACGGCACAGCACTGAAATTTAATTTCTATACATATACCTTTCATACTACCAATTACGAGGACGTTATTTCATTTTATTTTGACACATATAAAAATAATACGTCCTTAAAATGTATGATCAACAGACAAAACAATGCTATGAAATAATAACAGTTCAATTATAGATTTGAAATATAAACTATGAGAAGGAATTTTATAGAAAATAACTAAGTATAAAACATAAATTCACAGAATTATGAAGTTTATACTACTAAATATATGATAGAATACATAATAACATATTATATAAATTTCGCTTTGAGCTGAGCTACCGATTTTAAAATACTGTGACAAATTAGACATCAGAGTAACACCAAGTTTATCCTAAAACTGATATTTCAATGATTCCGCTACAGTTTATGCTACACTGCTAAAGTTAGTCGCTTGTGTGACTACCTATATCAATCTAACTTCTCAATTTTAGTATAAACCCGAAATCATACCTTTGCCTTATTAGTCTATTTCGTATGGCAGTTAAGTAAAGGTATTCAATCCGGTGGTATTACAACGAATTAAAAGAATAATAATGTAGCCTCAAAAGATCCTAAAATATACACTGATCATTCCAATCTAAAATTCTAAAATAATGTTTCAAACAAAACTACAAGTCTCAAAATGTACAGTGCCAGGATGACACGTGTCAGTGACGCATTATGTCGTCAAAGAAAACATACGCACGGGGAACGGTTTTGAACCAATCAGAAGTCGACGATCGTGCCCTTATGGGTTTGTTATAGTTTGAACGGTAAGCGTATCCGCTCCGGTCGGTACCGCTTCGCGTTAGGTAGGATCACGTCGGGCGGCGGGTCGCTCAGTGCGTGATGACGGTGGAGTACAGACACAGCGGCAGCACGTGCCGGTACGGCAGGCGGTAGTTCTTCACGGTGCGCGCCGCCAGGCACTTGAGCGACGTGTAGCGGAGCGGGTTCACGATGGCGCTGAGGCTCTGCTGCGAGGACTTGAGGATCTCCTCGGGCGTTTCGCCCTCGTAGTTCACTGTGTCGATGTGAGCCCCGTGAGAGAGTAACTCGCGCACCACTTCAGCGGGACATGGGTTCAGCTGGAAACAACGAAGATTACGTTATTATTGAAGATATAAATACTTTTTTAAGAAATATTTTGATAACATTCTCTCCAGAGCCCATGGGTTTTCAGTTATTCTGATGTAAAGTAAACTGGAACTTTGACATTTTCAGATTGACAAATTTCAAAGAAAAATTAGTGCCTTCTTCACACACCAGAGGTGCTGTTCCATTTTACCATTCAAGAAACGCTGTAAATACTGGAAAGACGCTGTAAAGTAAAATAGTGAAAACTCATGATAAGGGTACTGAAACTAGAAATAAAGGAAACTGCATTACTTTTTTGTGAAATTCTTTCTCTTTTATTTCCTGGCAACAAAAGATGCCCCGCATCCCCAAAACGGAAAAGGAAGAACCACCGCAGCATGAGCTGCACCAGCTGCGCGGCGCACGGCGCGGGCTCCCCCGGGGCAGGCAAGTGCTAGCACGTACCTTGCACACTAGATGCAGCGGCGTGTTCCCGTCGGCGTCCCGTGCGTCGGGCGCGGCCCCCAGCCGCAGCATGAGCTGCACCAGCTGCGCGGCGCACGGCGCGGGCTCCCCCGGGGCAGGCAAGTGCTAGCACGTACCTTGCACACTAGATGCAGCGGCGTGTTCCCGTCGGCGTCCCGTGCGTCGGGCGCGGCCCCCAGCCGCAGCATGAGCTGCACCAGCTGCGCGGCGCACGGCGCGGGCTCCCCCGGGGCAGGCAAGTGCTAGCACGTACCTTGCACACTAGATGCAGCGGCGTGTTCCCGTCGGCGTCCCGTGCGTCGGGCGCGGCCCCCAGCCGCAGCATGAGCTGCACCAGCTGCGCGGCGCACGGCGCGGGCTCCCCCGGGGCAGGCAAGTGCTAGCACGTACCTTGCACACTAGATGCAGCGGCGTGTTCCCGTCGGCGTCCCGTGCGTCGGGCGCGGCCCCCAGCCGCAGCATGAGCTGCACCAGCTGCGCGGCGCACGGCGCGGGCTCCCCCGGGGCAGGCAAGTGCTAGCACGTACCTTGCACACTAGATGCAGCGGCGTGTTCCCGTCGGCGTCCCGTGCGTCGGGCGCGGCCCCCAGCCGCAGCATGAGCTGCACCAGCTGCGCGGCGCACGGCGCGGGCTCCCCCGGGGCAGGCAAGTGCTAGCACGTACCTTGCACACTAGATGCAGCGGCGTGTTCCCGTCGGCGTCCCGTGCGTCGGGCGCGGCCCCCAGCCGCAGCATGAGCTGCACCAGCTGCGCGGCGCACGGCGCGGGCTCCCCCGGGGCAGGCAAGTGCTAGCACGTACCTTGCACACTAGATGCAGCGGCGTGTTCCCGTCGGCGTCCCGTGCGTCGGGCGCGGCCCCCAGCCGCAGCATGAGCTGCACCAGCTGCGCGGCGCACGGCGCGGGCTCCCCCGGGGCAGGCAAGTGCTAGCACGTACCTTGCACACTAGATGCAGCGGCGTGTTCCCGTCGGCGTCCCGTGCGTCGGGCGCGGCCCCCAGCCGCAGCATGAGCTGCACCAGCTGCGCGGCGCACGGCGCGGGCTCCCCCGGGGCAGGCAAGTGCTAGCACGTACCTTGCACACTAGATGCAGCGGCGTGTTCCCGTCGGCGTCCCGTGCGTCGGGCGCGGCCCCCAGCCGCAGCATGAGCTGCACCAGCTGCGCGGCGCACGGCGCGGGCTCCCCCGGGGCAGGCAAGTGCTAGCACGTACCTTGCACACTAGATGCAGCGGCGTGTTCCCGTCGGCGTCCCGTGCGTCGGGCGCGGCCCCCAGCCGCAGCATGAGCTGCACCAGCTGCGCGGCGCACGGCGCGGGCTCCCCCGGGGCAGGCAAGTGCTAGCACGTACCTTGCACACTAGATGCAGCGGCGTGTTCCCGTCGGCGTCCCGTGCGTCGGGCGCGGCCCCCAGCCGCAGCATGAGCTGCACCAGCTGCGCGGCGCACGGCGCGGGCTCCCCCGGGGCAGGCAAGTGCTAGCACGTACCTTGCACACTAGATGCAGCGGCGTGTTCCCGTCGGCGTCCCGTGCGTCGGGCGCGGCCCCCAGCCGCAGCATGAGCTGCACCAGCTGCGCGGCGCACGGCGCGGGCTCCCCCGGCGCCGGCAGCCAGGCGCGCGCGCCGCGTGTGCGGGAGCCCTCGGCCGAGCACGCCACGTGCAGCGCGGAGCGACCCTGACGGACCTGCACCATAATAAAAGACGGGTTTAAAACAAGGGCTATAAATATCACGAGCAAACGAAGGATTTTAATGACCAAATAACGACCGTAGAAAGTAAGTAATTCATGATTGAATCACGAACAAGTGATTCAAGTATTTGAATCCTAAACGACGCAAGTGATTCATGGCCTTCGATATAAGTCTGTCTTATCCAAGAGTAGCATACGATACTATACCATGTACACGAGAAATAGAAAGATTTAAGCGATAATATATATTTAAATCCGTAGGTCCCAGTCCACAGACACTGAAACTGAGACTAGCGTTGGGACTGACACGGTTCTGGGGCTGAGATTGGGACTGCGACTGGAATTGAGACTGAGACTGGCACTGGGATTGGAACTGAAACTGAGACTAGCATTGGAACTGACACGATTCTGGGGCTGGGATAGGGACTGCGACTGGAATTGAGACTGAGACTGGCACTGGGATTGGAACTGAAACTGAGACTAGCATTGGGACTGACACGATTCTGGGGCTGGGATTGGGACTGCGACTGGAATTGAGACTGAGACTGGCACTGGGTTTGGAACTGAAACTGAGACTAGCATTGGGACTGACACGGTTCTAGGGCTGGGATAGGAACTGCGACTGGAATAGAGACTGGAGCTGGACTGGGATTGAGTCTGGGACTGAAACTAGAACAGCGCCTAGGATAGGGACTGGGAGGAACTGCAATTGGAATTGGGCCTGAGACAGTGACTGGGATTGGGACTGGAACCGGGTTTGAGACTGACACTGGATCAGGTCTGACACTAGAACTGCGACTGAATCTGGGACTGTGACTAGGCTGGGATTGGGACTGACACGGAACGCGGATTGGGACTGGACCTGGCATTGGGACTGACACGGAACGCGGATTGGGACTGGACCTGACATTGGGACTGACACTGTGACTGCGACTGGGTCTGTGATTGAGACTGAAACGAGACTAGGGCTGGGACTAATACTGGGTCTGGTATTGTGACTGGAACTGACACTGGGAATAATGTTTTGACTGAGACTAGGACTGTAAATGGTACTGAAACTGAGACGTTTCTCCTGGATGCATTTACAGACATTCGTAGATATAGTCGATTTAGCATATCTTTTACTCACCGTAATATCTAACTTAACAAGTGAGTACACAGCCTTGTGTATCTTCCGTGACACCTCCTCGGTACACTCCGGTTCCTCGAGTAGCCGCGCCATCAGCGCCGCCAGGTGTAAGGAGATCACCAGCACCCTCTGCAGTGTGCTTAAGGTCTGTTCCCGGTCGATGCTGAGTTTTGAGTCCAGAAGCTCCATGCCTCGGTGTATCTCTGATAATGCCTTCCTGAATACAGGCTCAATGTCCTCAAAGGTCACTGGGGGAACTATGCGACCTGTGGAGAAGGAATTGATGGTTAAAATCATGTTTCGGCAGCATGGCGCGCTGCATGTGAGTGTGTGAGTGTGACGTACCTCTGAGCGGAGGGCGCGCGCGCTCGGCCAGCATGTAGGAGAAGAGCTCGGCGAAGCTGTAGAGCGAGCTCTGTGTGAGCGGCGACAGCGGCGGCAGCACGGCGCGCTGCATGTGAGTGTGTGAGTGTGACGTACCTCTGAGCGGAGGGCGCGCGCGCTCGGCCAGCATGTAGGAGAAGAGCTCGGCGAAGCTGTAGAGCGAGCTCTGTGTGAGCGGCGACAGCGGCGGCAGCACGGCGCGCTGCATGTGAGTGTGTGAGTGTGACGTACCTCTGAGCGGAGGGCGCGCGCGCTCGGCCAGCATGTAGGAGAAGAGCTCGGCGAAGCTGTAGAGCGAGCTCTGTGTGAGCGGCGACAGCGGCGGCAGCACGGCGCGCTGCATGTGAGTGTGTGAGTGTGACGTACCTCTGAGCGGAGGGCGCGCGCGCTCGGCCAGCATGTAGGAGAAGAGCTCGGCGAAGCTGTAGAGCGAGCTCTGTGTGAGCGGCGACAGCGGCGGCAGCACGGCGCGCTGCATGTCGAGCGCGTGGTGCCACAGCGTGCGGCAGCGAGCGAAGCGGCCGGCGTCGGCGTACACAGCGCCGCGGTAGCGCACGTAGTACGACGTGTCGGGGTGTGCAGGACCTGACCACACACGGGAGAGAGGTAAGACGATGCTTTGGAATCATCCGATCGATGTATAGACATCCGAGCTTGTTTTACCGGATGCTCCTTGGTGCTTTTAATGTCGAAAATGGGGTCAAATCTAAATCGAAGCTGATATGGATCCTGAATTTTCGGGCTTAAAGTTCAATTAACTATTTCAATTTAACCCCACCATCACTAAAATTGCATGTTTATTGAATGAATCACTTCATGTTAAACTTTGGTCACGAACTCACCAAGAATCCTCTCTCTGATGACCAGGGCCTGCATCCGCATGCCGTCAGGGTCAGCCAGAATCTCTTCCAGCTGCTGCGCATTGCTCGGCTCCACCGCGTAGTCATACGCCTCTATGCGCGGGATGTCTTTCGGCTTGGGAATGGGCTCGCTCCCGTCCGCAGGGAATCTGGATAAAGATAGCAAATGGGTTTTTTAAGGATTTTGTTACACAAAGATAAATGGCCAGACGCGAACAAGACGGCTGTTAGAGCCATTTGCTGCATACCGCATAAATTCAACGGTCTTAATCCTCAGAATCAAGGGAAAGCAAATTTGTTACAACTGTTCAGGCATTCCGCTTCCTGACTTATCAGTATAAGAAGTAAAAGTGGTGCATGGGTAAAAACAAAAGTCAATAAAGTAGGAGTTACGCTAAGCTCGCTGCATAAGTTGGTTGTTTTGGTCACTTTGTACTTTTTCAAACATTTATTCTATTGGCGCATCTTAGGGCTCATGCAAATATGCATTTTTAACCTGCATGAATTTAGAAAAAAATGACATTATTTGCTAGTAATAATAGTGAAAGGTTTTTTGGGAGACTTGCCCAGTGGTTGGACAGTAAATTTCAAGCAACACAGGTCCAGAAGGGCTTTCTTCTTTGGTAAATAATCTTACCTATCATCCATAGCTCGTTTCCAGAGTGCGAGTGCGCCGACCATGTCGCGTCTCTTGTCCACGTAGGTCGCACCGAGCAGTTCCAATGCGTCGATACGTTGCTGTCGCGTCACTAGTCCGTACTCCGCGTTTATTAGGTGCTCGACTATGTGCGTGTGGCCCGTCACTGATGCTGCTAGGAGGGGCGTCATACCTGCAATAATTATACCATAGACATAGAAAATGGACTGATCATAGACTTATAAAATTGACGGAGCTTTTTCTCTACATCTGGTAAAATATTCATTAACAGAAAAGTGTGAAAGACAAAGTTACTGTGTCACCAGTAGTTGTTTTTGAACATTACTGGCCACGTCATGGCTTTTTCTGTTTCAAGATATTGGTCAACTTGATGTTGGGCTTGGTCTCTGTTTGAGCTGAAAATTGGTAGCTGTTGTGCTTGGAAGACATCTTTATCCAGTTTTGGACGCCTTATGAGTTTCTTTATCGTTCTTCACGACAGTGTTAAATATTTTGAACCGGTATTTCAATTGAACAAGTTACCCGTTAAAACTGGTATGATTTTATTTCAATACAACCGGTCAATTGAAGTGTGAGAAGGGTCTGTACAAGACTTTCCACAGTTTGTACTATATTTACTGGGCTTTCTGGTGGATTGATTTTCTTTGTATCACTTACAATATCAACAAAAGTTCTTACCGTAAGAATCAACGTCCATAGTAGCTCCATGTCCCAGCAGCATCTTGAGTATATTTAGGGACCCACTCTCGGCACAATCGTGCAACGCCGTGTTGCCTTTCACGCTCTTTCTATTCACGTCAGCGTTTAGTGACAAAAGGTACTTGGCGATTCTAATGTGGCCCTTGTAGCAAGCGATCATCAGACACGTGTGGCCGTGACGGTTTGCTATTTCTATGTCTGGAAATAGAAAAACAGGCTTTTACAATTAATCCAAAGGATGTAGGAGTTTTATAGTTATTTCATCCGATAAAATCCAAGAGTTTAGGTACGATATTTTAAAATTTGTGTGTGTGTTTTAATTTACTTGTAAAATCTCAGTTAAGACGGTGCAATCACATTGCTACCCATGCCATGAGTTGTCATTGCGATACTCGATCATCGATATCGACCGCGATTGGCCCGGTCCAACGTTGCACTCACAACCAATGAGAGTGCCAAACGCGGTCGATGCCAATGATCGAGTATCGTAATGACAACTCATGGTATGGGTATGATCAGCTATGGATACCAGTTACTCTTGGGTACTGTAAAAAATAAATCAATCATGTCACAACTTACCGGCGCCATTTTCGACTAGGAACTTAACAATATCAGAGTGGCCATCAAAGCAGGCTGCCCTGAGGGGGGTGCTGTGCGTCCGCGTGGTGGAGTTGACATTAGCGCCAGCGCGGACCAGCAGCTTCACCAGCGGCAAGTGACCAGCAGCCGCGGCGCACCATAGCGGGGGCGCGCCCTCTATCGTCTCGCCGTCGAATGTCACTGTAAATATGAATATTAAAGGTTATGTTTCTGTTTTGTTCGGATAGCCTTAAGCCGTATACTTGTTTCTGAGGTCTAAATCTGAAACTGACCGATAGACATCAACCTACCCCAATCGCAAAATTTTCCCCATGGAACATGGAGCTTCTCCTTTTGGGATAAAATAGACAATTTATTAAATACCTAAATCTAACAATATGCTGACTGTGATGTGCTGCGTAACTTTGCTTAAGTCTATTTCAGAATAGACTTCTAAAAAATACGCAATTTGTGCGATCAACTCTATTAACTCTATGTACCTAGTTAAAAATTAGGTAGGTAATCAAAAACATTGATTAACCGATTATATTGCATAACCTAACTGCAACCCGCGTGGCGGATAACAGTAATATTATAGTGTTTATGAACCTAACTGTATGACCCCAGTAAATGGCGAATAAGAGATTTATTTAAAGACAATGGGCAGTACCGTCTTCCTGTTTGTTATTGATGACACATACTTAAAATATGATGTGTGTCTGTCTTAGGGTTGCCAACCTTTTTTTGTCTGAATATAGTATTTTTTTGAAAAAGCTTTTAAAAAATACAGTACGCTTGAAAAAAATATAGTATTTTAGTAGGGAAGAATAAAAAGTAGACTAAAGTTACATTTCCATTTATTTATTTTTTATTTATAAACTATATTACTTCTTTTTTTTCCAATTTTTAAAGACGTGTTCGAAAATAACAGGAAGTTTTTTCTTAACTAATTTTAGTAATTAAATTGAAACGCAAAATACAAACATTAAGCTATTGTACTGAAATATAGTATTTTCGCGTACTATATATTTCTTCAACAGTATATAGTACGCAGACCCTAAATATAGTACAATACTATATTTTATAGTACGGTTGGCAACCCTAGTCTGTCTGTTGATTTGATAATGATGTGACGAAAGATATCGTGAAGACATACGACCAAAGGCGTGAATGATGTGGAGTGTGCAGTATTTAGAACTAGATCGTAATATTATATCATTTTGTAACATTGGTTTGGTTTTTAAACTAGAAACCTAATTTGAAACTGTTGGTAAGAAATAATTTTGCGTTTATACATCACAAATTTTATTATGGTATTGTGATTCCAAGTCAAAAATGGGACTTAAATTAAAAGAAGAATTAAAAAAGTTTTTATTTAACTTCATCCTGTACTAACAGAAAACATAACTGACTTACTTATTCTAAAAAATCTAAAAGTATACATAAAGTCTAATTCAATAGAAAGTAAAATACTGCCAAAAACTTGGTGGTAAGATTAATCAAAGTTCCAAACTTTTTCTTTAATTCTTAAAGAATCTGAAGGCCTTATGAAAGCCTAAAAGAAAATGGTGTTTGTGTTTGAAAAGTTTTATGAATCGCCTACAATGACTCCAAGAATATTGTGGGAATCTGTTCTTATACTACTTCATTCATACCCATGTTCTCTATAAGACTTATAGAGAACGTGGGTATGAATGGAGTACTTTTTAATTAAGTATGTTTAGATGTTCTTGAAAAGTACTAAATTAGATGCGTTCCTAAGATGTATAGCAAAATTGATTTGCTTCCATTAAAAAGATGAAACATGCAGCATATGCGATATATAACATCTTTGTAAAAAAAAAACACTATATTTCTGGCAAATAAATGATAAATAACTACATAATTAGAGCTGAAATGATAATAAGTTGATATTAGACGTTACACAAATGTAACATTTTTCTTGAATTAATATTTTATTCTGAAAGTGAAATCATACTTAACCTTCTATTGGTGACGTGACGTCAATTTGACACCTATTAACTAAAACCACTGAATATGTGTCTAACGACTGTTTCCCCTCACCCGCAGTTCTCAGTAGCTGCAGTTAGCTCAGTTTGGCGTCCGATTTCACACAAATTGGTCGTTGCAAACGCACAGATGATGAGATATAGGATACACGACGTCAATTTGACGTCACGTCACCAATAGTGTCCGTAATTTATACTATTATCAAGTTGTAGTTTTTCATTAAAAATAATCCAAATAACGAAGATTACGAGTATTAACACTGAGATTTTAAAACAAAGTAGCAGTAATGAGTTGGAACAGAATCACTGAGTGGAATCTGATCGTAACACGAAAAGTGAGCAGAAAGTCCAGAATCTGACACGGACTCCGAGGATGAGTTTTTTAGTAATTTGAAAAGTGATAGGCTTTTGTTGCTCAATAAGTGCCGCAAAAAGTAAAAAAAGAACATCACATATATACAAGTAGTGCAAGAATCCTGTCTTTATTGCCTTGAAAAACACCCACTCCTCACCAAAATTAATCTTTATTTTTTTCCACTGTAGTAGTATGTTAAAACATTTTTTTTTCGTTACTTATTAAAAGTATCAATAAGAACTGAACGTTGTATTTCATTTTGATTTATTTATTTAATTTTATTTTAATTGATTTCAATATCTACGAAAATGCAAGCTGAATATTAATACTAAGTTTGTGTGAATCATATACTTAAAATCTTCTATTGTAATAATATACAAAAAGTGTTAAATTTATGAAAGTAAGATATCTACTTGTAAATAAAGCCATTTGTGTCATCCCCATGCACTTAGTTGTCCTGAAATTCGGCTTTCCAGAAGTACGTCAAAATGACGGTACGTCACCAATACTGTTACTCAATCTGACGTCACCAGTAGAAGGTTAATGCTAGTTCACACTTACATAAAATACCGTGTGCTCAGTGCCACATCATAATTTATGAAAGCGTCAACTTTATGCTTAATTATAACATAATTTGTTTATTTAAATTAATGTTTTTGTCGTTTCTCTGTAAGACAAAGGCTTTTGAAGCCTGCAAAGGTCAGATACATATGAATGACGGGAGTTTGAGAAATGTTGTAGGCTTGTCAAACGTCATAATTCATATGTTTTAATTTTTTTTATATTACTCTAGCAATAACGGTAATTTAAATATATCTCCAAGTAGACATAGTGCAAAACTTGAACCCTTTACATACACAATAGGTACAGCAATGTTAATGACCTTCACAGAATAATACAAAGCCATACAAGTATTCAAGAGCAAGTTTATTGCCCACGTTGCTACACAAAAACCACAAAAGATATATTTGCCACGACACTTTCAGCTGAACAATTTGTAGAATGGCTTCTGGCCAAACTATTGACGCAATTGGAAAGCCGTTTCGGCGACGCGTGACAATTCAGGCATAAAGCAAATAAACAATTGTATTTACACGACAAACGAGTGATTAATTAGGGTCCTGATTGACCGACACGTTCTGCCGACGCGACTGGGAATGTCGGTGTAACTCTTCGTCGACGGTAGTGACCGCCTGACCTGATGCCAACGCCGGCCGACACAATGGAGTAGCGTTATTGAGAAACAATGTAAGCACAACATGTCAAAGTCAAACGTAAATTCTAGATTAACCACTCAATTATTCAGCTATACTATTTTTATTTAAATAATAGTGCAACTTTGATCCTTTATTAATTACCTAATCATGCAAACATAAGTTCATCACGCGAGCATTGAGGCTACACTGTGGTCTAAATACTCTGCATTATTGTAATTTCATAACTTTGTTACACTTATTGCTATTTTATAATGTTGTTAACTTATAATTTTCAATTACCAATTATAAAAAAAGTAATCAAAAACAGAGTTATGTTCGACGCAGTGACCACAGAATTTTCAAGTATTTAGGGGCACATTAACAGTGCATTGTTGAAAGAGACAAAATTAATATCGTTGAATAAGAATTAATTACCTGACTCTTTATTGTAAAAGGACAAAAACTTTAATGTTCATTTATGACGTTTATCTTTTAGTTAGATATTTTTATACCAGGCAGCGTATGTTTTTAGTTACAACCATAAATAAGCATTATAATCAGCATTATTATAGCGTCTCCACTAAGATTGATTTTTAATATCTTTCCTCCAAATTAATACATTTTGTAAATTGCCCATTCAATTCTCAAACAGGAAAGAAATGCCCTAGATATCTAATACCGCTGCTTAATTTGTTAAGTTTTTAATGTCTGACATCATAGGAATTTCCCCAAGAACAAGAACTGATTTTCCCAAAAAAAGGAAAAAAACTCCAATCAACGAACGTCTTCTTTCTAATTAGGTATGGGTCCTCCACCACGGACCTGTCTTTAAATTACGATCCTACAACCATTTTCATTGACAAATGTAGCAAATAGACTAAAAGTAAAATGAGAGCGCTTACCTGAACCAGGTTGTTCGATGTCCGCTTTGCACCTCTCGATGAGGTATTCGGCTACGTCGTAATGTCCATTTCTGCAGGCGATGACCAGTGGAGTCGCGCCGCCGACCTTCGCACCCACCAACATGTTCAGCTCGTCCGCAGAGCGCCAACTGTGTAGGTACGCCTGGAAATAAACAAAGAAGAAAGTTAGAAACTTGTGCTTTATATTTTGTCCATTTTAAATGATTGGTAGGTAGCAAGTGGCAACCATGCCAAGTCGATGCTACTACCGCTGTGTCATAAGTTACCCCTTAAATTCACAATGGCCAAAAGAAATGTTAAAATATTCAGGGTATGGCATTCTGGCACGATTTAATAAGCAGACAAATCTGAAATCAAAACAACACTCGCTTAGAAACATAGAGATGCAGGCAAAAAGAAGCCTTTCTAAGTCTAGCAATGAATGAAAAATAAGTTACAGAATGATTGAAGGAAATTTCCTAAAAAAACTTTTTTTTATTAGCGTAACAAAGTTAACTGCTGAACTTGATCGTGAGCCAATAATTGATCCTAAAAAAGTAAATAAAGAAGCCATGAATTCATCCTAAGAACAAACGATACATACCTACATAAAATTGTAGAGAGAATAGCAATATTTGTCGCAACTTCCAAACTATTTTCTAAGAAGCAATATGTTTCTGTGTTCGTATCAGTCTCGATATCTGACACTATGAGCATGCTAACAATGGATAATAATCAAGGAAAGTGTTCTTTAGAAAAATATTTACCGATATTATGTTATTCCTTCTACGAACCACAATGTTATAATGGTTTATAATAGTTCATTAACAACAGAATACTTTTTATGTACAAATCGTTAAACACAAACCAAACAGACAAAGCAAATACAACGAAGATAATGTATGAATTTAAATGACATTTGCCAAAGTGATTATGAGGGAACCGGAATTACCTTATGATATTCTAATAAAACTAGGAAACTTTTCAAGCACCGAAGGTTGTGTTTTATATTTATATTCAGATTTAGATTTACGCATTCTGATAAATTATACTCAAAAAATGCGTAAGTAAATCTAAATCTGATTGTTCACATTGTTAAATAAAACCTGTTTCACCGAATAATGAGTTAAATTTTGTAGCCACATCTGCAAATAAATCATGTTTTGAAGATATTCCGATTTCGGGCACGTAACCGCTCATACTGTATCGTTTGCTACATGCACAACGTCTTGCGCATCTCAATTTCATCATGCTCCATGTTGAAAAACAAATCTTAAACGGCAATTGACAATCGTGTCATCTGCAGATATTTGGTATCAAGATTCGCAAAAGTGAAATCCCCAGATATAACAACAACGAAGTTTGGCAAGCGCGCCCGCGTCGATGCGTGGCGCAACGTTGCCCGGCGCTTGCAAAACATACACCGGTAAATACACCTGTACAACGATATATTTTTAGAAGTGTTTAAGATTAAATTTAGCAATCGAAGCTTATGTAATACTTTTATCTTAGTAATGATTTCAAATCAGAAAATTGCGCAAATTACAAACACGTCGCTTCGCGGTCGACTGCACAATTCAGATTTTTGTGACGCATCACTAAATTTGACGCATTCTTTCTATATTTTAGTAATTGCTAGCTAAAAAAATTCATTACACATCTGAGATACACGACTTACATCTTCGAAAATCCAATTTTCATCTTTAGATCTTATTTCGCGTACACCCAAGAATCCCTAAAGGATTTCAAGCTGAAATTTATTGCGTATCTAAATCTAACCTTGACCGGGTCGACCTCTGTGAAGTAAGAAGCCAAGAAAATGAAGGTTTTCGCTTAATACAGAGGACAGGCCAATGCTTCATCGAATGTTACCGAAGGGCTCAACGACCAATAGATTCACCTTTAGTATAAGCGAAGGGTAAAACATAAAGTTCATTGACGCAAACCTTATCATTTATATTATGGTTTTGATAATCCCAAAAATCATTTAGGATGACCGGATGACTTCATCATTATAATTTGGTAAACAAGTTCAGGTCAAACCTTATTTTAGGTCGTGTTTGTAAAACGGTTCTGTTCAAAATATTTTTATCTTTCTTTCTAGATTCATCTAAAATAACGTCAAGTGTCTACTTACATTATGGTCGTAAAATGATCGCATAAATCGTATATTACGAAGAGCAATTGAAGTTATGAGCCACTTGTGGATACAGTACGTCGTGTAGTGTACGAAGGACAAACATACACTATTAGAACGTCACGAGAGTATCAACACAGATGTTCACCTTGTGGCACAAGTAGCGTGCGGACTGTGGACCAAATCGAAATGGGTCAACGATGGTCTTAGTGGTAAGCGGGCGGTGTGGAATCCACTTTACAGCTGTGTACAGTGTGCAGCAGTATATGAATCAAGTCAGGCAGCGAAATGAAGATCTTTATTGGAATGTACTGTCAAGGCAGTATATTCCAATGGTACGCATAAGGGCATGGTTCGACTAAGAATTATTTTTGATAACTTTAAGATCAGGCTTCTCTATGTTCGTATATTTTATGATTTTGGCAATACAAATGAAATAAATGCTAAACTAAAATTACACAGGAAATTGAAATATTTACAAACTCCACTAAGATAAAGCGCGTTCAAAGGTAGATTTCGTCACAAAATAAAGTGAGAATCTTGCGAAAGAATTCTTATAAATTACACATGATAATTAAAATATTCTATGACTTACAAGAGGTGTTTACAATGGTTCACAACAGCGATTAGTACAACAATCGACTATTTGAAGTACTTAGCGATATAACAAATTCTACAGATGTTGATCTGAGCACTGACCAGGCACAATACTGATTCATCAATAAGACATCGGAGCTAATTAAATAGTGCAAAGACAATGAACAAATGAAAATAAAGTAACAAGATATTTCACAATTTGGTATTGTACTAGCGGCCGTGACTGTTGCGCGAACAGATCAACAATGACTAACGCTGAAGATGGACACCTCATGAATGTTGAAACTTTTAATTTCACATTTTATTTCATTGTAATATAATAATGTATTTTTAAATATGTTAATGCAAGTCACCACATCAAAATTCAGATTGCGTTAAGTAAAACTAAAGGGGACAATATAAAGTCAATGTCCTTCGGTGACAACTTCGAAAAAAATATGACAATTGTAAGGACTTTTGCACACGCACAAATTCATATTACAAAGCCGCACAACAACCAGAGCCTCTCACCACTCTAGGCCGTGCAGATATTCTTCTATTGGACCGTCAAAATGTAGACCGTGTATTTCACGGTCTACATTTTGCTGTCATTATTATCGACCACGTGGATGTAACCAGTAAAATGCGATAAGGGCAGGAACATGATGATGGGTGATACTATAGCCAATTAGCCACCTCGCAACCACAACGGCGGAACCAGTAGCGACACAGCGATCTTGCGATCAAAACCGTTGGTTACAAACCAAAGCGCCACTAAAAAAAGCTGCAACGACAATATACGCACGCAGCTCAAGCTCGTCCACATTTTGTAGCTAATGAACGCTAATTGAAATTTAAGAACTTGATTTGCAAAAAAAATACATTAATGTAGAAAGCCATCATAAAAAGAACAATAAGTGAAAGAAAGTAAAAGTTAAATCATGAAGTAGAATTAAAATATTTACGCAGTTGTTAGCTGATTGTAACTTAAGACATTTACGCAACCCGGTCTTGGAGTTTTAATTAAGCCTGCTTGTCGACAAATGACTTCTTAAGTTCTTAAACCTTAAATAAAATCGATAAATTATTTGAGCTAATTGGTGTTACTAAGAAGATTGTAAATGCTTATGCAGAAATTGCTCTTAAACCTGCTTTCACAAATAGGGTTACGTGCAGAATAGATATTATTAAAATTCGATACACTGACGGGCCCACGGACGTGACTCGACCGCCGTAGTCAGGTCTTGCTGTTGTTGCCTAGTTCTATTTACCTCGTTAGATATGAAAGTTCAACGTGGGCCTCGTTTTGATTTTACTGAATCGTTTCTCTAGGCTTTAAACACACTGTTGCAGTAATATCTACAGACAAGATTGCTTGGCTAGCTTAGTTGGTAATGATAACTGCATTGGTACCAAGGCCATTCATATAAACACTTCTGGTATACTGCGAAGGTTACCTTCTTCAACCTCCTGAGTAGCCGCCTCTGCCTCCGCAGCAGTGTTTTGCCGCAGTGCCGCAGCGTCTCGATCCAACGACACCTCGACGGCATCAAATCCCACACACCAGTAGTCATTTTGTATCAACACATCACAGGTCTCTTAAGTTTAATATCACGAATAATCACGATACACTTTGCTCACAACGTTCACATTGTTAGTGGAACAATTTGAAGTCATCACTGTAAATATTTGTAAGATGCTAACAGTTTAAGATTGATTGTATTTTATTCTTAAATTTTCAAATTTTATTTCAAAGGTTACAAGCTGTCTGAGTTTTCAAAATGTCGTATTTCCTTAATTTGAATCACAAAGTGTTTTATTAATATTATGATTTTGTGGCCTAATTTAAAATGATGTCGTGCCGACGCGACGTCTCAACAACTTGTCCATAAATGGCACCGTCTACTGCTCACGGATAAATATACACCGTGACTTTTTAGTCGTCTTACAAAAGCAGCCCAGTTCATGTACCCAATGACTAGAACACGTTTATAATAAAAAAATAGGTATCTAAGAGATTTGAAAATTTTTAAAATAAAATTTTAATTCGTTATTATGACGCAAGGTGTAGTTAGAAACACCCTTGTCTCATAGAAAATGGAGATAGAATGATCTGCCCGACTATTGCGCTGGGTAGGTATACTTTACAGCTAGATACGTAAACATTTAACAGGGTGTTTCATATTTCTAATGCACCTATTTATTAAAAATAAAAATTATTATTAACGATTAAAAAAAAAAATAACTTGCCTAGAGGTATTTTAGGTCGGATACATTAAGTGGACCCTTTTTGTAAGACGACTAAAAAGTCACGGTGTATAGGTAAGGTAAGCAACCGCAGAAAGGCGTGATATTCTTAGTAAACCCAGCATTTCTGTCACAGATTATGCAGGGTTTCTCCTTATGGAAAGATACATGATAATAATCGACCCTGAAAGGTTTCTGGTAGGTACGTTTATTATTAGTTGCAAGTAGATTAAATTTTTAGAGGATTTTATACACAAGCAATGATTAGTCCAACATATCAAAGTTCAATTTGTTAAAGGAAAAGCTAAAAAGCTTTTACGACATAAAAACATACCATAAAAATTACTGCTTATACAAAGACAAAATTAGAAGATGTTATTTGAACATTAATAAAAAATTATTAACACCACGTGTAGATCTCATGGCGAATTCTTAACGAGCAATTATAGTATAACGAGCAATTATAGTTTAATATGATGCTGACGCTACAACAGACGTCAATATTGCAATAAAATCTTTCTTCCGGAAAAATAGGAAAATAGAAGTTACGTTCACATCAATGCCGTTTCATTTTGACTTTTTTATAAGTTAGATTTGATGTCTTTTCATGATCACGGCCACGACAAGTTTCAACTCTGTGAGATACGAGATAACGTTTTTGTAAAATATTTTGAAACATAATTGTATACGTATACGATAGCACAAACTAGTCTAGTTATATGTTTCTCTTTAATTAATTACGACATGATTTTCAAGATTGTTAAATAAATGGGACACGGTTAACACAAAAATTGGTTTTGGTTTTTACAATAACTAAGTATTATAAGTAGTTATTAAACTACTTATAATTTGGTAACATAACGCTAGTTAGGAAAATACAATTGTCATCATAACATTAGATTAATTAATATCTGGTTTTTTTACCAATTTAACAAAAACCAGGTAGGCTGGTATTTACCTATTCTAATTTTGTGAGTCACCTTGTTAATCCAATTTGCAATTTAATTTAATTTCTTATTTTGATTAGTTACCATTTTTAGAAAATTTTAAATGATTTTCGTCATGGCCATTCTAAGAATGTTCTCGGAACGTATTTTTAATCAGTCAATAAAGAAACTGATCATCAAATAAAATAAGAGAAACATTCAATATAGTTACAATGGCAATAAAATGCGTTTGATTGTTCAATTGAATGAGATCGGTGGAATATAACTCACGTTTTAACAATAACATTCACACGTGCCTGTTACATACATTTATGTTGCGTAATTTCTATAGAAATCAAAGGAGGCTGGTAAATGTTACGCATCAGGTTCGCACGTACGATTGCGGAAAGAATTTCTGAATGTGTGAACAGAATAATCTTTCTTTGGTTACCTCAACATGCTGTCTACAAAATCATTAAAACGATGTTTGAGGGAACTAAAATTTTTCAAATTAGGCAACACTAGGTCATGTCTGCCGCAGAAGCGACGATATGGAGTAGGAAGGTTCTCGAATGGATACCACGTCACGTGTAGGTAAGCGTAGAGTGGGACGGCCCCCGGCAAGATGGCCCGATGACCTGAAGAAGGTGGCTGGCAGTGGCTGGATGGAAAAAGCAGGACATTGTGCGCTGTAGCGCTCCGTGGGAGAGGCCTATGTCCAGCAGTGGACTGCAGCAGGCTGAATTGTTGATGATGATGAGGCAGCACTAAATCGAGGTAGGTACATCCGATGTCATCGACTTGTTTTGCGACACGTTATCACCGTAGACTTGAAAAGGAATAAAAATGCAATAGATAACGATTCGATGACGACATCCGCAGCGGCCTCTCAATTTCTCAGGTCATTTACACCTTTGTTCAAGGGAAGGATGAAATTTAATGGAAGTCATTTTATTTTTTTAAATGCCTCTTAACTTAAATGAGGAAATGCGTCTTCCATGTCCATGTATGGCTTCTGTTCAACAGTTTATTTTTACTTCCGAATTAAGGACTGCCGCTTTAATTATGTTTACAATTGTATGAAACCCATTTAGTATATTATATAAGTTGAACTTCTCCTGAATATCTTAATGAATTTTCCGGGATTTGCAATATGGAGGTTAAATATTATTCTACACATAAAATCACTTGTTGACCAGGATTTACTTTTTTGACGTGGTTTAATCATGCAATGAATCCATTTTAACCATTTGTTCCAGGGTTAACATTTCTTTATTTTTTTTACAGTTAATTTTTTTGTAAATAAATACGTTACGAAAATTGTGAATTACATTTAACTTTTAATTTAATATAGCTCTAGCTTGCATACTTTTTTACAGTTTTTTTTTTTTTTTTTATTACCTCTGGGCTCTTATTATTATAATTTAAGTACCTACATTAATAAATAATTTGTGTTCGTCACTTTGGGCAAAGACATTAGGTCATTGACTTTTCATCAATTAATATTATGTGCCTGCAACTAAAACTAAAAATCGAAATACACACTTGCCTATTGACTTTATGATAGTTCATAATTTGTTAACCACATATTTTGTACATAACATGTAATTTTGTAACAGCTGATTCTGATCGCAAAAACTTCTATTAATTTTGAGAAATTACTAGAATAGTTTGAGTTCCAATTAGTAACATAAACAGGGCACTGATTGGAATATTAATTAACCATTAAACGTGTTTGTTACGAGGCTAATGAGAAAACTAAAGGATTACGCAGAGCTAATTACTCGCGTAATCAAACATTTCTCAAAATTTTAACGAAATATGCGCCTTGTTCCTTTTGCTTTATGGATACTATTTGGTTGATTGAGCTGGTATTTAGAAAATGTGTCAGTCGCAAAAATGTTACTATGTAGTATGTGACCATGAGTATAGTTTGAAAATGAATCACGAGCCCGTGTCAATAGACCACAACCTACTTTTTATCTAGACTACAGTTTAGCCAACATGTTGAATAACAATGAAGTAGGTACTTACTTAACCAACGGTTGATTTTCATTTAAGTACCACTAACGTTAACGCGTTATGCTTAATTACTTACTTTATTTTTAATATTTACGCAGTTAGGTTACATTACAGCAACAGCAACTCACATAGCATGCATATTATCTTTCGTATTTTTGCAATGTATTTTTTCATTTGAATTACAATTCTTAGTCCAGCAATATTGCTAAGAATAATAAATAATCATCTATCGGTTAAATGTTCATTCGCAGAGGCCATTGGCAACTGTAATTGCTTAGTATTACAGTTTAAATTCTAAACCACACGAACGGCTTCACCTTCAGGCTATACTAGGAAACGACTCAAGACAAACTCAACCTTATGTTACTTAAAACAGAGGTCACGTTAATACAAACATTGGACGCGAGAGGACCGGTAAAGTAAACATTTAGCACCAAACAAAAATAGCTCATAATGATCGTTACACAAGGAATTGTTTACGCCGAATCACGTTTAATACTAATCTACATAGTGATGTTAAGCCGCGGTAATGTTGTCATGTGCTTTGTATATTATGTAAACAAAGTAAGTAAACAGCGGATGTTTGTAGGGATCCCAGAAGAAGATGGCGGCCTCCACACTCATATGAAACACGTGAACGCAAATGACTGTTTATAAGAATAATTTAATAACAGAGTACTCAAACCAAGCCTGAAGCCATTCAAAAATCGATCTTATTCCTTGTATCGTTGGTAGATTTTATCTAACCCGGTTTCCTACATGAATTAGTGAGACTTGTTCTGAAGTGTGCAAAATCAATAAAATTGCATCACGAATGAATGTCACACACATGTGTCGCAATTTGTGTCATAGTTTCAACTAGTCGAGAGAAATGACTGGGGAAAAAAATCTTTACCAACATCTTGAGAGACTGTGTTTTGAACTTTAGTACATATTTGGCAACGCGATCATCGCAATAAGTTGCAGAAACAAATAAATAATATAAGTATGTTAATTATTCTATCAGGTTTTGCATATCTGCATAAGCGCATAAGGAAAATGTTAATTAACTCTTGCTATACATTCAACTTCATGTTCTCTACAAACTTGTTTCAGATTTTCAGGTCTTAAATTACAAAGTTTTATTTGAAACGATGACAAAAACACCCTCGACGAATAAATCGGAAAAACACTTCATTGTAAAACTATTATATTATTATGTACAATTGTACACACATAGGTAATATAATTATGCATTATATAATATTATGTACATAGTAAAACTAATATATACACCCTATACCACCTACCCTGGTAATTAGTGTACGATACTTAAACACGTGATTGTGCTCATGATAACAAACAACTTTTATTATGGAAGCAAAGCTGAAATCGTGAAATAAATATCAGCTGTTGTACATTCAACAAACATAAATGTTAGTTCTTTTAATGTCTTATTTGGGGTAGTATTGGGTTGTAAACAAATAAATGCTCTCGCTCTGTGTAGAGCGGAAGGGACTGTCAGACTCGTACTGACTAAAAATCCATCCTGTTTCTTCAAGTCCCATTTACCTCCCACGGTCACGGATACCTTTAGAGACGATCTTGAGACACCAGCTTCTTCTATTGTACTTAATTTCAAACCTACTCACTAGCACAACGAACTTTGAACCAAGGAGCGTACACGCGTAGATTCTGTTATGGTAAACAAACAAAGTAAACAAGCGAAGTAAGGTGCAGGTTACACCATGAACTACTAAAATGGTACCTTAATCACCACGGCCGCGGGTCCCGTTAGCTATTTACTGCCTTAGAACCGCAATAACGCCTCATGCTTTCTAATTTACTTCACCGTTACCGCAACCTTACTTAACTTTTGCGATATAACTTTGTTTATTACGACACTTCCATATTTATTGTTCTTAATCATGAACAATGCAAGATCCTGTTATTAAAACGAATAGCCTTGCGTAATGCGCAAATACTAAACCGTCTGCTCTTTGCGAAAATATTCAACTTCAACGGTCGATGTGTTAATTTTTTGCAGTCAAGTTATAATGCAATCGTTTGCTGTGTTCATTTGATATGGCGCAACAAGAGATTGGATTACTAAAACAAACTCTGCAAAATTGACCGATTTTACTGACACTAAAGAAAAACTGATAGTAAATCATACCATCATCGGTTTGTCTACTGCTTCTCAAAGAAAATACCATTTAGAAAACGCAGACACTTGTAACCGGTAAACGGTTTGTTTGTAATAAGAAAAAAAATCTAAACAATCAATCTTCATACATAAAATCATTCGCACACACAGACAACAGTTCCAAATAGACGGGTTACACAACCGTATTAAACTTTAGTTTGATCAGCGATCACTGGTTTACACTCGGAACGAGGTTCGCGGTGCGAGTGGACGCAGAGTCGACCGCCCGTTGTCATGTCGTATGCAATACTGCAGCAGCCAGCTAGTGGAGGGGCAACTTCTTTCACCGAACGCTTACACAATAAAACGGTTACGTAACCAACTTTTGCCTTTCCAATGCTGCAACGGTGCGTGTAGCAATTGCTTTTTTCGGATGATTGGAGCCTTAATTCGATATGCAAATCAGAGGCGTTGCTCATTAATAGAATATATTAAACTAGGTAACCGGTTTAGCAGAATACGGTAATCAGTTCAAGTTTGGAAATGTTAAAACGTCACAGCATTGTTGCTTAATGTATATTTTATATTTTAGTACCAGATAACATTGATCACTATTCAGCAGTGAAGTGACGCATGTGATCAGGAACAATAAATTACGATAAAATAAAATTGACTCTGCCAATTCAATTTTCCAATTAATTTGTTGACGTCAAAGCGGTCCCATTATAAACGACATTAATAATTGTTATTGATTGTTTCGTACACATATCAAAGTACATACTGCTTGCATAAACATAAATGATAAAAACAGGAGCAGGAGCAACGGGACTCGAGAGGAAGTAGCTATAATAAACCATGAATTGGTTAAACGGTCATCGGCAACTCGAGTAGAGTTGATACTCGGTCACTGACACATAAACGCAGGTTTCCGTTCATTGCTTTGCTTCAAGCAGAGTCAATTAAACCTGCTGCACTGGTCCTTTTCTAATGAAAAGAAAGAAACTGAACTCAAGCCGCGTAGGCGAGTAACACTAGTGATATTTCCGGATTCCCCCATCTATTTCTGCCAGAGTTTCTGGGCCAGAGGGACTTTCCACCAAAATACTCGATGTTGTTTTGGTTCGAAAAGAAAAATTTTGTTTTGCGCGAGTAGATTTATGTGTGTGACGTTGCATCTATGTGACTGCCAAAGTATCTCAGCGATCCCTAGTTCCGATAATCCAGATTGCGCACTTGTAAGGTTCCTCGCTGTCGTCACTAATATAAATGCGATGGTTTATTTGGCAATGTTGGCTGGATCAGCAACCTCGTTTGCTAAGGACTGTTGTGGATACTGCTTTTACAGTTTTCATCACTTGTTTCAACTGCTCACACAGCATGATGGCACGATTTCAAGAAAGGTTTGCTATTTGCTAGTTTCTTTATTGTGCTACAATCTCTCTAATTTACACCTTCCTACATTTTAGCTTATTAGAAACACCGTGTTACATAAAAGTCATCCAGGATTTGAACCAGCCTAGATCTACATATAATATGCAATATGTATTATCTTTGCCTTCAACGTTTCGTGTCTTTCGTAGTTACACTATTACTGTATGCTAGACAATCATCTATTTCAGAATTTCGAACGCGCTTTTCTAAAATGATGATTTTAATTCTAATTTTTGAACGAAAACATCAAATAAAATTGAATAGTTTTTTATCGTGTCCCCCTTTCACTTTTGAGACTAAAACGTGTAGATAATGAGTACTGAAGAAGTTTTGCACTCGACCTCGATTTTATTTGAAAGATGTGCCAACTAGTCGGCTGGTGATTATTATGAAATTATAGCCTTTACGATTTATTATCTAATCAGTAAAATTGTCGTGTCACGGTGTTTGTTGTTACACTCCTCCGAAAGAGCTCGACCGATTTTAATACATTTGGGAAATGGGCAAAGGTCAGCTAATAAAATTATGAATGGGTATCTGCCTTTGGAACTCCACAGGGGAGAATCACAGGCCTGGCCGACTAGTCTAGGCATGTTTGCAGTGAAGTCGGTTAATAGTCTGCCCAGCTCTAATTTAATAAAAAAGAAACTGCTATGTTAATTGCGTTATTTTCTTGACAAAAGACGTTTAATTTTAATAGTATAAAATGAAAGGAGCATCAAAATGATGAAAACTTAATACTGCAAAGATATATGCAATTATAATCACGCAACCATTTTATTACGTTTATCTTATACAATAATATATGTATTTAATTTAACGTTTTAGTTGGTAATTAAGTTTCAAGATTGTATTGTCCCCCAACAAAAAAAAAAATACGTTTTCACTTGAAAACAATACTGTTACAAAATTAGTTACGTTCATTTATCATTGAAATGCTGGCCCAAATAAAATATTTCATTTAAAATGCTGTCTCGAGCTGACTTCGACCTCACTTTTGTTTAACTGGATTTCACATGTTATATGACGCCTGAGGGAGGACAACGCCGTCGAGGTCGACCGCGGCGGAGGTGGTGTGACGATCTGATCATGTTCGCAGGGCAGACATGGCCAGAAATGGCCCAAAATAGAGAGGTTTGGAAGAAGAAAGGGGAGGCCTTTGCCCAGCAGTGGGACACCGAATAGGCTATTAAAAAAAAAAAATATACTATAGTTCTGTGATAATTTCTAGAAACCTAGGTCAACTCTAGCGCATTATTACCGAACACCTCAATAAAAAGATACACAGATCCTGACTGGATTATCGACACCCAAAAGATACAAAATGATTACTTCACATGTCGACATTAAACTCGTAATGGTGTGTTAACATTTAATTCTGCCAGTCTGCCTTATGTAATGCAATGAGATGTTTATGTTCACCATGTGACTTCTTACGGAAGACTGGAACCTTGACAGATGGCGTCAGGAGTGATGATGCGGTTGTTAGCCACCAGTTTCCTATAGCTGAGCCACGGTTTTTCCCGTTGGTTAACGCAATCATAATCTTTAAATTGACGGCACAATTAA
Source organism: Agrotis segetum (assembly GCA_036375495.1). Taxonomy (NCBI): domain Eukaryota; kingdom Metazoa; phylum Arthropoda; class Insecta; order Lepidoptera; family Noctuidae; genus Agrotis; species Agrotis segetum. Next base: position 3,371,164 of record JAQSVV010000175.1, on the reverse strand, counting down.
AGCAGTGGCTAAACTATTGGACTGCTGCGCTGCGTGTCGTGGTTTGATTCCCGCACAGAGCAAATACGAGTATTTGTGCGATCTTCAAATGGTTGTTCCGGGTCTGGGTGTTATGTGAGTTTCTATGTTTGTAAACGCAACCACGATACAGGAAGAAATCCCTAGTGCGGGGCATCTTTTTTTTATTAAAAAAAGTGATTATGACTAAGCAGTTTTTAAGTTCGAAAGCAGGGATTCCCAAACAGTACATTGTTCCACTGCAGTGGAGCGCGCCCCACTCAGGCTTGGCAAGTTGCGCGATGAGAGATCCTTATTTAAAAAGTATAGAAGAAAAAGAATAACCAGTAAGTACTTGTGCAATTTTACAGCATAAACTTAAGCTTTGTCTGGCTAGTTCAGTATGTTCAAACTTGAGCAACAAGCAAGCAACGAACAGAAAAATGTCCTAGTGTGGAAGCAATGTTTTTTTTGTCATATTTTACAAAGTGGGCGAGATATAATAGCAGAAACTTGGGTAAGGCAGATAAGTTGAGAACCACTGATCTAAGGAGAGATTTAGTCTGCTTATGACGGTAATAAGGCTGATAGACGCAATTTCTATAATAAATGACGCCAAGATGACGCCCTTTTGTTATAAGAGCCTTGTACTTTCATTAAAATGGATTAACTATCACTAGATAATACTTCCGGACAAACACTTCAGTCCAACAGCACCTCAAAAGCTGTGTTTATATGTCATTTGACGGAAATCTTATTAAGTTTGTATAATAATTGCCCTTGGATTTATAAGTCACGGACAAGGCTGTATTCCTTAGTTCCAAGTATAAAGTTGTCGACATAGTTTCCAGGCTATTATAAATAAACAATATTACAGATCAAGAAGAAAGGCAATTCAGTTCTACTCACAAGCAGAAAACATGAGATCAAAGAAACATTATGTGTATGTTTTCGGCAGACGAAACAGTCAAAGGAAAGTTAATTTAACATAAACCCAACACAATGCCTGTTCGTTATAATTATAGCTTTAACATCTTTCAAAAATCCATTGTTCAATAAAAAATATAAGAAATCCTACTAATATTATAAAGGCGAAAGTTTGTAAGTATGGATGTATGGATGTATGGATGTTTGTTACTCTTTCACGCAAAAACCACTGAACGGATTTGGCTAAAATTTGGTACACAGATAGTTTATAACCTGGATTAACACATAGGATAGTTTTTATCCCGATTTTATGTTCCCGTGGGATAATTTTCGAGTTGTAGCGGGTGAAACCGCTGGCAACAGCTAGTAAAAAATAAATTAAAACAAAACAAATGACTATTCAAGTAATTACTCAACATTTTTTAATTTTTTTGGTTTATTTTTTTTATCTTTATTAATTGTAAAAACCATAGATAGATAAAATGCGTTTGTCAAACCAAAAGACTAAAAAACTGAGAACGAACAATTGCTTTCAAATGCTATTTATTTTGTTGATGCGTTTTCGTCTTGACCATAATTTAGAAAGTAGCATTTTTATTGAAAACTAGTGTTTGCCCGCGGCTTCGCTTGCGTTATTTTAGAATTTGAGAAACAATACGGATCGTGTGGCGCCATCTGGAATATGAACGTAATTGTTTTCTCGGCAACAGCTCTCTTCTGTTATTCGGGATGTAAGATACCTTATATCCGTGTCTATACTCCTGACAACGTATTATGCTAAATTTTGGGACGATCGATTCAGTAGGTAGTAATGCGTGAAAAGGTAAAAAACAAACATACTTGCATTTTTATTATTAGTTTAGATCAATAATGTTATATCTAGGTACCTACATAGTTTGCATAGGAAACGTCCTTATTTGAGCGACATTAATTTCAAAGAACCGTGTTTATTTTAAACATTAGACTATCATTTTTGGGTTGATTTACAGTATCGCTGCAAATTGAACGTACGATAGCATTGCTCTTCTCCCTTGCTTTCCGCGTGATACCTAAAAAATAACTAATTATCTGACTCGATGAGTACAACTTGTCGTCGTTTAAAACAGAATCTATGCACTGGTTTGAATACCAATTCAAAACATAAATAAACACAATTTTTTCTAATCTTTAAAATTCCACACCTCGAAACAATTACAATTTAAAAAAATAATCCAACTTACTACCTACAATTTAAATCAGTGTATATTTATATCCTAGAAAACTATTGAAAAAAAATTGTAATAATTTAAAATCGCGAATAATATATGCCTGTGTCGATACTCTTGCGCCATCCCATCTTCCAAGTTCATCGTGCTCTGCTGGCTCTGCTGCTGCGGTTGCTGAGAACCTCAAGCGGCGTAAATATAGCAACCTTAGTGGTAACTATATATTTGTGCCGTTTGGGGTTGAAACTTTAGGGCCATGGGGTCCGAGTGCTCACAGCCTCTACGGAGATATCGCAAAAAGACTTGTTGACGCTTCCCGTGACCCAAGAGCTGGCTTTTACTTTGGCCAGAGGCTAAGTATTGCTATTCAAAGAGGCAACGCCGCCAGTCTCTTGGGCACATTACCAGCTGACAGCGTTGAGGATGAATTTTTCGATGCTCTGTAATAGTTTAGTTTAGTTTTACTTTAATTTAGTATTTTATATTTATATAGTTTAGCTTATTAATTGTTTATTTAATAAATATTCAAAGTCAAGAATAATATTGAAATAAAAGTATACACATTTTTTTTAATTATTTGAAACTCTCAGGACAAATATAAGAAAACTCAAAAAGTGAAAAAAAGAAACAGCGAGATTTGATCCAGAGACCCCTTGCACGAAAGTCAAGCAGGATACCAACCAGACTGGCTAGTACGCTGACAGTGTTTTCAAATAGCGGTTCTTATACAAATGTCAACAATGACTGAAAATCAACATATTATAAAATTGCTAATCCCCCAAAGGGAATAGCGTAATTATACATATCCTATTAATAGAAGAGCAGTTTAAGGAATATTTGGGGAAAAATTGACTAAATAATATCCAGTGGTTTAGCTTCCAACTAAAAACAAACAGATAAAAACAAAAAAAAATAAAATTGCTTATCTCCCAGGAAAAATAGCGTAATGATACATAGCCTATCAACAGAAGCATATTATTAGGAATATTTGAGGAAAATTTGATCGACAACTTTACAGTAGTTTAAGAGATAGATCAAATCAAAAAAACATAAAAAATTTCGAAAGAAAAAAAAAGTTGATTTGGCATCAGAATCGATCCCTTATCTCGAAAAAAATACAAAAAGAAAAAAATATTCAATGTACAGGAATGACAGCTCTACGATTTTATTATATGTAAAGATAAAGATAAAGAAGACAGTAATTATAGAATTTTTGATTGTATCAAGCCAGCGACACGAAGAAGTGAAACAACGTGAACGATACGACAGCATACCTAATTATTTTTCTAGTCTAAAACATGTATTAGGAATTAGGAGATATCTTTTTATGTTCTGCATAAGATGTAATGCATCAGTTTGAGCCAAAAATCTACTTATACTAGGCCACATTCAGGCATCAATTGCTAACTGCTGAGATCTGCTTCCAGTGTCACTGCACAAGTTTTCAGTAGGATAATTCCACAGGCGGCGAACCGCGTGAGGGAGAGGACAGCGTCCTCCCTCCGCCCCAACCGCAGTGGTAGACGCCCGCGGCGTCGGACGTCGGCAGACGATCTCCGGACCTGTAGGCGCGGGCATGCGGACAGCGAGTAAAGGGCAACTCGCTGTCCGAATATGGACAATGCCCGGGTCGGCGGGACTTTTTTCATTACCGTGATATAGATACCCCGGAACAAAAAGGGCTATTGAAAAGGACACCGTGGATTTTAGTCAGTACCTACAAGTCTGACAGTCCGTCCCTCCCGCCCTGCCCGGGGTGGGACGACTCATCAACTCTCTCGTCTCTCGACTCATTAAAATCGTCAAAACACGCTAAAAAAAAGGATAATTCCACAGCCACTACGGACAAATCAGAATAAATAAAAACATCATATTCTCGAGCCTTGTGGAAAGTCTTGTCATCCCATGTGAATATTATGTAGTTGCCGGTAAGCAAACACCGTAACAATCTGTTTTCCGCGGTAGTTTTTTCTGTTGCCATGTGGTCTTATTTATCAGCTGTGCGGTCTTACATGCTGTTACACTTATTAGCGTCAATTAGCACGATCGTGCTAACACTGCTTCATGACTTATAAATGCTTCCTCTTACAGATTATCTGCCGTCGAGGTGAATCTGATATGAAAATGACTCTTCATTCTCTCGAATAACTTGTAGTGGCGTTTTGTTTACTTTACATTCAGAATATTTAAATTTCTGAATAATTGAGTATTTTTTTTTCTATAGCCTCAAAAGTCTTCCAAAGATAACTTATTTTCTTTGACATTTTAAGAAGAACTCTTTTTCATACTGGGATCTCCATAAACAAAGTTAATACAATTTTATGAATGTGTTCCTGAATTCAAAAGGCACACAAAACACGATTAAAATGCATTGTAGATCCTCATACATGTCCTTAAAAAAACACAGTCATCATAAACCTTATACAGGTAGCGTTAACAGCTTATGTAAAGCTAAAGGCTAAAATTGTGTAAATAATTACGAAATAAGTATCAGATTCAAAAGAGAGTTTACTCTCGATGTTATATCATTCCCTTTAGGTCAGTCTTTTAAATGTAATTGGTAAAGTTGATGATATTCTCGTAAAGCAGGTTCATTATCACTAAGTATTCGTAAAATGTTGTGACAAAGGGCAATGAGAAGAACCGCCATGTTTTTTCTCCGCAAGGCATAATTAATTATTCAACTTATTTCGCTTTTCATCTTTTAAGATGTTTGTTGTTTGAAACGTGAGGTTGAAATGTTTTCCTAATCCTTAGTAACATTAAGTATGGTATTCTCATTTTCTGTACCCTTAGCACGAATTTTCACTCTTAACTTTACAGCGTCTTTCCAGTATTTACAGCGTTTCTTGTATGAAAAAATGTCACAGCGTCTCTGGTGTGCTAAGAAGGAAAAATTTATTCCTTTAAAATTTACAATTTGGAACTGTCAAAGTTCCAGTTAACTTTACGTCTCAAATACTGAAAATCGTGCTAAGGGTACTGTTCTGTTATTTAACTTCAGTGCTAACATAAGGCGTGTCCCAAAAAACTAGATTTACGAAAACACCGAAACAAATAAGAACAAGCCTACATTTTGCAGTAACAATATCAGCCCAATTTCAACGTTACGTATAAACAATGAAGAAACATGGTAATGATTGTTAAAGTGCCTGTTTACTGCGAGCATTACATCAATTTGCAGTCCTACTTTCACGTACGAATTGGACCCACGCTTCAAACGTGGGTAGACTAAAATAAAACTAGACTAGAATTAGGCAGTCTTCAATTTAGTACTCTGACTTCTTCTGAAAAAATTGATACATTGCGAAAAAATGGTTAGGTAGATTTGTTTTAAAATTAGAACATCATCAATTTTTCATTTCCCGCTCGAGCGTAATTTTGCTCAATCAAAATACTAAGGTAAGGACGAGGTGTGGCTTAAAATAAAGTTATTTACAAGTGTGATCTGTCGGAGAAGATGTTACTTGTTATTACAAAACGCAATATTGTAAACGCAGTATTGTTGAATAATTAAAAAAAAAACAATGGAATTAATAACTTATTGTTGTCGCTGTAATCACAGCGCCTGATACTTCTAAGTTACTAGCTAAGAAACGCCTCCGCGTTAATAGCTATGCATAAACGAACAGGCGCTTAAAACTTAGAAACTTCGCCTAGCAACCGCATGCTTCTATAGCTGCGAAAATTAGTATTTTTGTAAAAAAAGAAAACAGGTTGTGTTCTCTTATAAAAGCACAATTTACTAAAACCCTTTCCCCAAAAATGGGCATTGACGTCAATATGGAAATGATATTATTCCGTAGGAGGGAAAATTGATTGAATATTAATAGTACCTAACCCACATTCGACGCAAATTACAATATATAATTACAATATATAGAATTGGTTTTTATTACAGGAATTCATGCCTCTCTCGAACCAGGCACAACGTTCCTGTCGTAAAAGACAGGCCTATAAAAAGAACATAAAGTTCCATAAAGCAGGTCTAGTAACACAGATGTGTAATTAAGGTTGTGTTAATGCACTATACGGTGGCAAACAGAACATAATTTAAGCCAATGTTGGAAAAGCTTGTTCCACTAACAAGGTTCAGACGATGTGGGAATGTATGTAATTGGGTAAAGTGGATGAAATTGCGTATCGGCGTCGGCGAAGATATATTATGGGTGTGGGTAAAAACAGTTGGTGTTGTGGAAAGATATCTATTTGTGTTTATCACGTGAAAGGTTGTTCGAGAAAAATCTTAGACTTTTTTACCCGACGCAAAGGAGGGTCATAGTATATTACTTTATTTGCTTTCATATTCTATCGGTTCTTGTGAACTCGACGGTCTTTTAATGGCAAAATAAAGAGTCAGTTCAATTGAAATACAAGTCTTATTATGGTTGATGTCAATTTTCAGGAACCTATAAACCAGTAATGGTATCTTCACAAGTTCACAACGCCATATTTCTCAATCTTTCCTAATTTATCCAGTGATAAATTCTCAGGAGAAAAACGAAAATGGCAATTTTGGTTTTAAGGGGTGGTTGAAATATTAGAACAAAACATTTTGGCACAGATACTAAAACATACCAAATCTGTAAAAGAAAGGGAAAAATGTGTTAAAATAATCTTGTTAGTGAACTACATAAAAGCTTTGTTTACCGACCAAGATATCGAGCATAATTCTGTTTACATTTGTGAATATCAAAGGCACTCATTTGATGGAAACCTTTAATGGAAGCTGACAATAAATTGTGTGGGCGTTGTCTTGATATCTCATACATTATGTATTTGTTATATCGTCATATTTTACGAAATGGAATGTTATGTATACGAGTAATAGAGTGCGATGGAACAAAACAAATATTGTCTTGAGGATAAGATTGTGGAATACGCCTGTGATATCATTTGTAAATAAAGTAACCAATTTCTTATTGACTTACATTTCTCTGAAGACGAAAATATTTGTTTTTTTTTCGCCTACTTTTCATTACAAGGGTTTTACGATTTCATGTTTGAAAACGATGTTTCGAACAAAACTTTGGCTCAAATGAGCAAAACATAAATAAATCTTCGTTGGTTGCGAAGGTCCGATGGCGATTATATCATTAAAAATCGATTACATCTAGTTCGTGACCATGTTTTGGCTTGCAAAACGAAAATAGAGTACACAGCAGTGCGTAACACGTCTTGATTAATATGCACAAAAAGAATGCCTTATTAAAAATAGTTGGCGATATCACAATGTGATTACAACGAGCGGAGTACAGTGGTACCAGTCACGTAGCGGGAACGAGGCATAAGCTTTAGCGTTTTTGGCTATTTTGATAAAATAATTTCGTACATAAAAAATAATGGAGTGTTTTACGCATAACATCCGCCACCATTTTTTTATAGCTGTTTTTTGGACCGAACTAACTCTTGACACATTAATTGCAATCACTATACCTATTAATTAGTATTTTAACCGTTTTTACATTTTTTAATTTTCTTTTAGAGTACATAGCAACTTAAACGAAGGCCTGATTAAAGGAAAATGAGACACAGAAAACAGGATACTAAAATCTCTACTGTAATAAAGTCAATTACTAGTAAACGGTCTTCCGGCAGCTTAAATCGCTTAAGTGGGTTCTTACAACTTAAACGAATAGTTAAATAGATGATTATCTTCCAGTCTTAGAATGAGGAAATAACTCGTATAACATGAATACACTTCATCATCTAACGTTATAAAACCACATACTAACGCAACTTCGTAACAGATAAGATAACTGTAATCTGGACCGCTCGTCTCTTCTCGCTTAAATACGGTCCTATTCGGATGGCACAAATAATCGTAATTCGTTTAAGCAACCGAAATTGCGGCAACGTGCAATGTACCGATCGAGCGGTGAAATAATCGTGTCGTGTTTTCAAACTGCATCAATCAGACCACGATGCAAAACACAAGCAATTAAGCTAATTAATCCGATGACGGTATTATAATTATAATGTTTTATTGTCAAATTCCATTGTACAATCAATTCCATGCAAACTTCATCGTCAGCAGACAAAGTTAGTAGTCAAACTAGTTTAATTTTCCGGATTTATAAATTATTTTGCTGTCTGAATTAGATGCATGCAATCTAGAATTTAAAATCGTGTTTATCATTCTTAACTCCCAAGCAATTAGTGCCAAAGCGTACTACGTTTGGCAAGGGCATAGATGCATTGGTCGTTTACATATTTAATGAATTTATGTGTATTTTGCGGGCCGATACTACAAAATATTCGTTATAATAAAATATTACGCAGCCAATTATTCTAATGCATATTATAGTAAGAAAAGTAAGTTTGTTAGGTTATATTTTCACGCCCAATGCCCAAACCACTGAACCGATCATCCTGAAATTGCATAATATGATATTTATGTACCTTAATAGGAAGGTGTAGACAAAGACGGAAATAGGGTACCTTTCATTCCGAAAGAAATTGCTGAGTCCCGAGAGATCAGATTAAAATTGATTGACAAATTCTAAATTAAATCAAGCGAAGCTGCGGGCAAAAGTTATTAGGTAAGTATTTAAATAAAACACTGAAGAAGTGTATTTTAAGTGACAGTAGCATTTAATCCAGAAATCCGTTTAGTAGTTTCATTATTAGTTAAACGACTAAGCAGCGGATGTAGCGCATCACGCATGCACGACGAAACCGACATGTGCTACAGAACATTATTTATTTGATAAGAAATTCCGCTCGAGTGGATTCGTGGAAAACATGGAAAATTAACATTAACACGGTTAAAAAGACTCTTTTTCTTCTATTTTTAACCGACGAAAAAAAAGGACGAGGTTCTTTATCGACATGTATATTTTTTTTTTAAGAAACAAAGTCCCTTTAGAAAATTCTAAGTCGATAATGTCCACGACGACATCGACATGATGTTTGACATGACATGATTGCTAGCTATAGTAGGAAACGAACGCAACATTAATGAAGAAACGCTACATAGTCTAATTTAATTATGCACGGCGCGAAAAACATTTAATTTCACAGCTGACATGAAATAAAGTGCACTCGACTAAAGAATGTTTTACATACATGAATAGTAATCGCTAGCCAAACGACTGCATGTTTATGATTTACAAATTTGTTTTGCTCCAAGTGTAAATCGGCAATAAAAATGCAAATTGCTCTACATACGTCAACAACTGAGACTCAATCAATAGATCGTGGATGAGGTTATCTCTGATATTTTACATAAACCGAGACTTACTTTAAATACATACATTAAGTATGCATGACGGATTCATGTTGTGCCGCTACCTGTCCTATATCGACCAAGAGACGTCAATCTATCTTCTCAAATATAAACTTTGCTCTATTTTCATAATAAGAGCAATTTGGTCGTGGAGTAAATATTTCTCGGAGACATTTGAATATTTTCAAGTGCTATTTATTTAAAGTAGGACGACAATCATTTCAGTTTTTTAGAGAGGTAAGTAATTCAATTATTTCCTGGAATTGTATTATGTTGTAAGAGAAAATTCGAGAAGCTTTTTACAATTCTCTATACAGACACAACTCAGCCTACAGAGTTGTTTGTGGAATCGATACTAATTGCATAAGTGAAATATCAATTCTGACTAGCACTAAAATATTCAAATCGACATCCTTTCACAACATGAATCGATTGTAAAAACGATGAGTCATCTAGTCATCCGCTGAACACGGAGTAAACGGGAGATTAAAATAAATAAATCGTGTAATAATAACCTGTATGAGTTCGATTTATAAACAGCCTTTTAATTGGGTAATTGGTCCATGCACAGGTTTACGCAGATGGACATTCCCCTTACCCAGTGGCCCGGTTATCAACTTCCGCGCGCTACTTTCTATCTGTGTTGCTGAACCTACTACTTTTTTTTGTAATCCTACCTAAAATGGAAATACGATGTAATCAATACTGGTCCATATTCAATTTCTTACAACAAAATGTTTGTCAACAAGCGAGTGTTTCATTTTTTTTTGTCTACTGTGAGTAATGCTCCAGGCAATTTTACAGATTGTGGTTCAACAATCTGATGGCGATGGCGTCCGTCCAAAACGAAAATGTCGAAATAATATGTATTACCAAAACATCGTTGTCTAACTGTTCCGTAACATATGTGTTTTGTATTGTCATCAGAGCCGTCAATGGAAAGTGGCACTCGATATAATATGTATGCGGACCGTCTGCTGTGGTAGACAAACATATACATGGTATGTTTTGTGATATTTTGGCAGCATTAGCACTTTACGCAAAGTCGAGCAACAAGCAATTTAAAACAATCAAAATGAATTCAAACCTGATGAACAATCTAATTTGGCAGATCTTCACTGGACCGTAGTTGAAAATCATACAAAGATTGCATCACAGATCTTTCAAAACGATCACTGAAGAGGAGGCAAAATTAGTCATACTTCATTTCGTAAAACTGCACTTTCAATCACAGGCAACTAGGTTTAAAATGCAAAACATAATTTATTTCTTGTCTAATATTATAGATTCAACTGAAAGTGTCAGATCGAATTACAGCACAGCAAACAACGACATTAGGTACACAGACCGTGGACCAACCAAATTGTGCAATTAATCAGTGTTACGAATACAAGCTACAGTTACTCACAGATCGACAAAAAAGTCAAGCGCTATAATGAGGCCTATGATTAGTTATTTATTACTGGACCACAAATAGTCAGCCAAAGCAAATCATCTCTATTTTTTTTTCTTTTTCGTACTGGTTTCAATTTTAAACGTAGGCAGTGACATCCTTTTTGTTGTTGGATATTGGCCTGAAAACAAGGATAAACGTGGGTATATCAACAAGATAATTAATAATGGATGAACAAACACCGGTTTGAAACGATGGCTCTGATAATCCAGATTTTATAGAGGCAGATTTCTTAGAATAGGTTGAAAACAACGAAGAACAATATGCCAAAGACACTAGCTTTTCGCGTTTCATCAAGTCTTGCCTAAGAAATGAGCATTGTCATTTGCTTAATCTTAATTACTTTCTAGTTGTTAACCTTATCTAAACTACAGGAGACTAGTATTAACCCAGAAATGTTGTTGGCGCATGTTGACAGGGCCAGATTTGAGATCTAGCCAGTGAGAGTTCCTGCTTAGGAATATAACAGTAGTGGTTGCGTAAACGCTTTCGCCACGATTTCACCTCGACTGTAGTTTGTCACAACGGTAAGGGCTGTGGTGCATTACGTGATTTGTAGCAGTTATATTATAGGAATACTGATTTTGGTACTTATTACTGGTGCGTTATCTCATCGTTCAAGGAAGTCACGTTATACAATGGACAAGGATTTGAAACGAGACTTATTTGATTGCTTGACTTATGCTACTAAACCACGAGAAAATAGTCATCACCATCTACCACATCAAGAGTCAGTTATCTTTATCAATTTCATCATAATATAATGTAATGCAAATGTAGGACAAGACCCTATAGCAAATCTTACATCATATTGCAAGCAACTTTTCAAAAACTTACAATTGGAGAACTTGCACTGACATTACTAAACATAATTTGCAGAAAGAGAATATAGCTATAAATCAGCGAGAAAGTATAAATACCCACTCCCAGTCATAAGGCAATCAACTGAAGACGAAGAAAGTTAACAACATATTTCCGGAATCGTTATATGACAGTAAACAAACATACACAACGTAATGTATTGAGCAGCCCTTAATTAACAACGCATTATTAAAAGTTCCTCTTGTTATAAAGAACCGTAACAAGATAACAACTAATGAACACCTGATATCGGTTCAAGTATTGAACAAAGCCCTGTTTTTTATCAATCAATCGTGCCTACAGTTCATATTTGCAAAAAATCTGTATCTAATCATGATTCGGCAGTATTACAAGTCGATGGCCACGTGTCACCGACCGGTAACACAATGGGGATGGCAACTCAAAGCTAATCGTAGATGGCGCTGCGATAGTTGGTCCCCACGTCTACCTTGTACAAAAAAACAAACAAGATTATTTGTTATAAAAATTGAGTATAAATACAAAACAAATATGGAAAATTATTCGTCCATGCAAGTACTATATAATAAAAGAAGAATTAAGACGCCGCGGCGCATCTACAAGAGGAAAAAAGTGATTTAATTGAGTGGTTATACATTTGATTTTACCGTAATAAATCCACAATTACTTGTAGTTGAGGTTTCAATTTTTGAGTTTAGGTATGTTTTACCTGTCCTCTCCTTTATCAAGAATATAATGCTGGTTTTGACTTTCTATTTTGATAAAATATCATAATGTTTTAAGTCAGTAATTTTAACCTTTTTTTCTATTTAGATTCGAGAAATATCACAATATATTTAATTTCTTAACACCACAACTATTACAAAACTCGTTCCAGGTGATAATTCTTCGATTTTCGAGCGATGCAATACTGGTACTTAACCTCCAAAAGAAAAGTAGATATTATTTTGAAAAGTGTATTCCATCATTTTTACAGCTTATTACACAACATCTAGTCATTTTACATCAATAAATGGTTTTTTTTCTGAAAATTCCTTTGATTTTACAGGTCTTTGGGGACCAAACTGTCATTTTCACATTGACACTTGCCTTCCCCATTCTTTGTCACGCCCCATTGAAAGTTAGAATAAATATCTCAAAAAACGTTTAAGATGAAAGAACCAGGCAGCTAACTGAATTTGGGTAAAAACAAAGACGAATCACGAAGAAAGTTGTAATCCAAAACTTTTTACCAAAAAGTAAAAAGTCGCTCAGTCTAGTAGTCGTTTCTATGCAACGCTAGATAGTGCTACTGACGCACGGCATCAACAATTTTGTATGAAAATTTTCCCAATGCCCGCTCTATAGGTTCTTTTAAATCTCTTTGGGTAAAAAGTAATCTGAAAGTTCTTCCAGATTGCTTTAGAGAAGTAACTCCAAAATAAAATTGAGTTCATGAAATAAGGAGATCCCAATAGTAAGCTAGTTGTTTGATATTCTAATGAGTTCGTAAAGCCTTTGGTCCCATCTATCTGTTCAGCAGATCTTTGACGTTGACAGTCGTTTCTATTAATCGGAGCTTCAAAAGTCTGGCAACCAGTCTTAAGTCCTATTGGGCTATTACCCAGTTATGGGTTGTGGGGGTCAGATAGTCGCTCCATAATTATAAAATTTGGATATTCAGCTGCATGCGGCAAACTAAAAGCCGGTCCCAAAATAGTTGGAGAGCTTGGCAGATGATAAAATAGTCAGTCGAGGTGATTTTAATGTATTTGATTTGGCGCTTATTAAAAATGCTTTTATTATGATTAAGCTTTTAATGTATCCGATAATGGCGATAATCCGGTTAAACGCATGCAAATGATTTCACATATTTAGATTTGTATATTTTGCTTTGTGTTGCGACAGAATTAAACACGAATCAGATGCCATTTCTCGTTTCATTTTAAAAACTGCTTAAAATTCTGCATATTCTATGAAATGTGACAGTTTATGTTTGTCAGTATGAATAATTTGAATATTTATGTTACATTCAACTTTAAAAAAACGCCATAAAGTTTAGAAATTGCCTCGGTATTATTTATTAAAAATATTTTTTCTAGGACAGCTTACTTTCTTTGCATTAGTGGAGTCATGAACTCATGACCGACATCAATAAACCTGTTATGAATTAGACAGACAACGCCCAAATTGATGATACTACGAATGATGATTCATTCATCTGTATAAATAAAATTGGAGTGTCTGTTTGTAATATTGAAATAACCGTTTTTACTATATGCATACGAACACGGTACATACACCAAAACAATTTTTTTTTACAATTTCTGTCTTTCTGTTTTTTTTGTAATGGCTAATCTCTGAAATGGCTGGGCCGATTTCACGGGACTTCTATTGGCGGATAGCTGATGTAATAAGGAGCAACTGGGCTATTTTTATTTTAGACACATTCCTTTGTTTAAAAAATTTGCGGAGTTCCGACATCCACGCGAACGAAGTCGCGGGCACAGCTAGTGTATTATAAATGTTTGGTAAGCTGGCCGGTTTATGTAAAGCAATATGTAGACTATACTTCTACCACGATACAGGAGAAATTCCTAGTGTGATATTCCACATTATGTGTTCGTTTCATGTCGATGCTCTGCAGTTTCTGTACGAAAATGCTGGCTTACCAAATGTGCACTTTTCGTTCTAAAAATATGAATACTGAAAGCTACACTATCCGTTGTTATTGTTCTAGATGTGGCTTAGAGAAAGAGGTCACGTTATACTGGCACAGCACAGGCCACTCGGAAGAACTCAGCCTATTGTAATACGATTTCACTCTAAGTTATTCACAGTGAAAGTGCTAAATGTTTTCCGAACAATACCGTTGTAATTAGCCGTCTACTTTGAATAACTGAGCTCATTTAAGGATAAATATAGTTAGATGAAAGTGAAACCCTGCGAGCTATATGAAAACACTAGCTGTAAGTTGCTGTTGCTGTTGTTATCCCACGGGAACATAAAATCGGGATAAAAACTATTCTATGTGTTAATCCGGGTTATAACATAATTATCTGTGCACCAAATTTTAGCCAAATCCGTTCAGTGGTTTTTGCGTGAAAGGGGAATAAACATCCATCCATCAAAAAATCTTTCACAAATATTAGAGTGATACCAAAAAAAAAAAAATACTCTTGCAAAAGATCAGTCTGGAAAGATCCAATGGCAATAAACTAGTTTTTTTTTACCTGTTTTTCTCCCAAACTTCTAGCAAAACAATAGAATTCAAAGTTTTTGCTTTAGCATTAATTAAAACTTTAAAACAAGTTTTGGGATCACGTTTAACGATCTGTGTTTTTTGTTATATTATTAAACGATAAGATCACAAAAGGGAAAATCAAGGCTTTGTAACTAAACTAGGTTAATTTTACAAGAATTCTAGAAAACGTAATTAAATTGTCTAATTATATTACTACTAGCTGTTGCCAGCGGCTTCACCCGCTACAACTCGAAAATTATCCTACGGGAACATAAAATCGGGATAAAAACTACTTATATATTTTAGCCAAATCCGTTCAGTGGTTTTTGCGTGAAAGATTAACAAACATACCTACACCCTCACAAACTTTCGCATTTATAATATTAGCACATATTAGTAAGATTAGGCTATCTCTAGAAGTTGGAACAAAACCTAGTAACTTGCTTCAGAATTGGTAGCTACTCTTCATAGTTGTCTAAGCAAATGCTTACAATGTACATAATTAAACAGAGACCCTTTATTAAGTTTACATTTCATTGAAGAGTGAAACTCGTCTAGAATTTTCTTTGCGTACTTACTTTTCTTGTCTACATTCAAGTAATGTACAATGGATTTATAGTTATGAAGTCGGAGCACACGTTGCAATTTTCCTTACATTATTTACTGAAATAGCTATTGGAAACGTTTTATTGTGTGAGCTAAAGGATGTGTAAGACTGGCATCATAAGTTTAGCACGCGTTTCTAGAAAAAGATATTATTTATTCTGTTTATTTATCAAAAATTGTCACGTACCATAGAAAATAATATTGTAGACTGTATTATACGACCTTCCAATATCCTTAGGTTTGTCCCCTATAGGGTTCAGATTGAACTGAGTCACTATCTGTGACAAAGGCGTATTATCACTTGAGGGACAGATAAAAACAGTATCGATATCTACGCATGTTAAATTGTAGATATATCGGGTTAATTTTACGACTGTGATTCAAAATAATATTTGAATAATTAATAGATAAAATGAGTCACAGTTTTACGTTTCAGTGTATCTTCAATTAGTAGAAAGAATTTCAGTGACGTAGGTCTGTTTTTCCACAACAGAAGATTTGAATATATTTATTTTTATTTGTCGTTTAACCGTATTATCAAGTCCATATCATTGAAGTGCCATATTCATATATTAGCCTTCTATGGTATACTGCAGATGACTATTGACAATTTTGTACCCAAATATGTAAGAAAAAAATCGAAGTTTCCTTCTTGGTTTTCGGAATCACTTATTAGAACCCTGTCCGAAAAAGAGAAATTTAGGCAAAAATATCGAAAATACAATAATCCCCGAGATAAACTCACCTTTGAGTTACTTCGAAGTCGTTGTCATACTTTATTAAACCATTGTTATAATAAATACAAATTCAAAATTGAGAACGACATCCCCAAAAACCCTAAAGCTTTCTGGCGTTTCATTAAAGATAAACGTCGTGGTGAATCCTGCATACCTGCTGACATGTTTATGAATGATAAGGTTGCTAGCAGTGGTCCAGAAATTGCTAACCTCTTTGCTGATCAATTTGTCTCTGTTTTCAATAAAAATCCAGCCACTACTTATAACACTACCATTGGATCTTCTGGTATTAACTCTACCTTATGCACAATCAAGTTAACAGAAATACAAATTTCTAACAAGCTCAAACTTATAGATGCTTCCAAGAGTGCTGGACCTGATTGTATACCACCCTTGTTTATAAAACGCTGCTACCATGAACTCACACTACCGCTGCAAATTATTTTTAATTCTTCTCTTACTGAAGGAATATTTCCTGATATATGGAAAAACGCAAGAATTATCCCGGTTTTTAAGCTAAAGGTAATCCTGCTTTTGTTCAAAACTACCGCCCTATTTCAATATTATCTTGTTTTTCTAAGATATTCGATTCTCTCGTCTGTCCAGTAATTACTCGAAATTAGCAGAATTATTTCGAAACAATGTCAACATGATTTTGTCACTGGACGCAGTGTAGAAACAAACCTTGTGGAATTTGTATCTGATGTAACTCTAGTCTTGACAAAAGACTAGAAGTGGATACCGTTTACACAGACTTCAGCAGTGCATTTGACAAAGTTGACCATTCTCTTTTACTATCCAAGTTAGAGTATAATGGCATACATGGCTCACTTCTAATGGTTTAAATCTTATTTATTTCATAGATCACAAACTCTTGTTGTTAACGGCTACGAATCCTATCCATATTATACCGACTCAGGAGTTCCTCAGGGTTCTCACCTTGCACCGATTTGTTTTATTATTCATTAATGATATAACTACTCAAATCCTTCATTGTAAATATCTTATGTTTGCTGACGATCTCAAAATTTATAAAATAATAACAATCGAAGATACGGCTCTAATTCAGGAGGATTTGGATAGAATAGAACACTGGTGCAACTTGAACCACATGAATCTTAATGTAAATAAATGTAACCATATCCGATTTACGAGAAAAAAACAACCCTATTTGTCTCATATAATATAAACGGAGCGGTATTGGAAACTGTAAATGAGGTTCGCGATCTTGGCATTACAATGGACAGTAATGTCAACTTCATAAGCCATATTAACAACATCGTTACGAAATCGGCACGGCTATTAGGATTCCATTAAGAGAAGCACTAAAGGTTTTAGGCTGGTAAGAACTAAAATTGTTTTATATAACGCCTTAGTCCGGAGCCACCTTGAATTTGCAACGTAGTATGGAACCCGCACTATGCAGTACACTCACAAAGAATAAAAAACATCCAGAGGGCCTTCACAAAACACCTAGCATATACCTTCGGTGGAGTATCTCCCCGTTCCATACGAGCAACGTATTCAATGCTACAAAATGATGACTTTACGCGACCGTCGACTAATACAAGATCTCATGTTCCTTTTCAAATTAGTTAGATAACAAATTAGATTGTATAAATTTAATTGAACAAATTGGAATAAAAGTCCCCAATAGAATGACCCAGATATCCCGTGACTCATTTATTCCATACTAAGACTTTCAACACAAATATTGGAGAATACTCACCTCTCAATAGGCTCAGCAAAGAGATGAACTCTTTTGTAAAATCAAATCCAGACGTTGACATTTACCATAATTCTATGAATATTTTTAAAACCCATATTATTAATCATAAACTTCCAAAGGATTAATTATTATTGAATAAGTGTGTTTATGCCTTGTTACTCATATGTATAATATCTTGCAACCCCTTCTTAATTATGTTATAAACGTTAACTTTCGTTAACTTAATCTTGATCCCATGTTTATTTTACTCTATATTTTAAATGTATAGTTTATTTTCGTTTATTTTCACTTATTGTTTAGTAATTAAATTTAGATTTTAGCTTAAGTTACCACCTATACATATAACTATGTGAATGTTGGTTCACCTATTATTGGCAACTGTATAAGCCTTGTAGTCATAAACGTTTACACTATTTATAAATTTATATACAGAAGCTGTTGGTGTACCTTTGTTAATAAATAAATAAATAAATAAATATTCGCTTACAGTTTTGCGCGAATTGGGCCTTTTCCGCCGACACACGTGGGAGCCGACATTGACCTCTATATTTTATCTTTTCAATCGTGTGCCTCAGTGTACACCGCATTGTTTTGAGTTATTTTGTAATTAGTTCGTGTTCACACGTTAATGTGGGATCGCGTATAACGGTGACCAAGAAAAATTCATTAAGAGGCACGGCACATGGCCATTTTATCTTGTAATCTGGAAAAGATTATACTTTTTAAATCTCCATCATAATCTTATAATAAGGATAACTACGTTCTTTATAAATGCTACAATCGTGTTTAAGTAGTAACAGGATCATCATATTCCTCATCATCTGCCTCGCCTTTTTCAAAATATGTTGTGATCGGCTTTCAGTCTAACCTCATGCATCTGAATATCATTATTTTACATGGAGATGTCTATCTGATCTCTACAACCCAGGAACTGGGTACTCGTAAAACGAAACGTAAGTATATATATATTGGCCATTGACAAGCAAAAGCAATTTAAAATTCATTTCATTCAATTCGTAAGTTAATGAAATCGCAGAAAATGCGAAACAATGGCTACACCTAAATTGACTAATCAACCCACTTTAAAATCTTTACGAATAATTCAAAGACAGTTTGTCTACACCAGCTCAGTGATAAAACGGACTTGGCAGTGTTTAAAGGTCGCTATATGTATACCGGTAAATAAGACGGTACTAGTAATAGTATGGTAAGTAGATTGTACGTTACTGGTTCAATATTTGCACAGTCATATAACACTACTACAAGACACTCGATATGTGCTACCGTGCCGTAAGACAACGGTCAATACATAAGTGTTTATGTACCTACACAATCTGATCAACAATAGTAGTGTAGCTACGTTCGTATTTCTGTCACTAAAGTAAAGTTTTGAACAAAAAGAAAAATATGAAAGCTTTTATTTGCTTCATTTTAGAGAGACAAATTTACACGTTATGCTAAAGTTGTATAAAACAAGTCATTTAACTAACATTTTAAAACACCCTGGAGCATTCCATTGAAAGTTAAAACTAGAAAAGTTCAGTCATAAATTACTTAGTTTATAACTGCAATTTAAAATAAAATCCTAATAGACACAATCATGTTTATAAGGTGATTTTCATAATAATTGGTGACGATAGTTTCAGTAATCTTATGAAACAAGGCGTTAAATAATAAATATTGCAACTTTATACACAGGCAACATTGAAACGGATATTAGATAATACAAAATAAATTTATACGAAGGAAATGGTTGTGGCAATCGCATGATCGTAACGACTTCCATGCTCACTCGTGCAAATGTCATCAAAGTCCTTTGACTCGTGCATTCATGCTAGCTCACGAACATATGAATTATGAATTGCATGTTTCCGAGGATAGGAATCGATACCTTTGAAGTTTCACGTAACTGATACTTGCTATTGACAGTCGGAGAATTTGAAACAACAATCTAATATCAAGCGCCACCTATTCATTAGATACTATACCACTTTATACGTCGTGTTTACGATAAAACTGGTAGGTACTTTACCTCAGATCAAGATTATTAATTTACTGTTCCTCGTTAACCGCCAATTATGCATATGACGTAATACTAAACAAATATTGCCAATGCTCTTTATCTTCTTAAGTAAGCCAATAAAAAATCGATTACGTCGATCTTTCAATGCATAGAATTTTCAAATCGATTAAGCGATTCACAATGGCCTGGCAAATGCCTTGAAAATATCAAATAGTTCTATGAACGAGGACAATGAGAGCGCAAATAGACTATTTTAAAGCATATCTTAGTGGACAAAGGTAGGAAGCCTAATACAGTCAAGTTATTTGCAAACAGTCATTCACTAAAGTCCAATGATTGTAATACATTAGTCAATGCTATAGTCTAATTCTATAGCTGTTAGAAATAAAACAAAAGGACAGAAAACGTGACGAGTAACAATAAAACAACTTTCGAGAAAATAACTTTGAAGGAACTTGGCAACATAATCGAAAAACATTATATATTAATTAACTGCTAATTTCAAAAGCGAGCTGGTTTATTTTGACAAATTAAATTTAACATTTCGACCATAAAATATTATTTCATGTAACGTAATCCTAATCATGGAACACTCCATAAGCTTATAAACAGGTATAAAAATACTATAAGTGAAAACCGACACAGACTGTAGAAGGAGAGACATGCCCATATTGCCCATGGCACGGTTAAAATAGAATATTATTTATCCTATGCCCATAGTAACCATAAGCGTCAAATCATTGTTTAAAGCTACTTCTGGTTTTGAACTCATAAATATTTATATTTGAATACTCAGAAATCCTAAGATTTTATCTAGCAGACAAATCAGCAAGTGTGTCGGTGGCAAAAAAAGCACGTAAACCACGGAACTTATGAGCAAATATGTCGTGACTAACATAATTGAAAATATGATAACATTAGTGACTTAAAAAATATTCAGCACGAATAACTGCTTATAGTATTAAGATTTTACGCATCTACAATTGCCACTATTTCATTGTAACCATGATCTATCGCAAGACGTTTTTCGTTAGTAAATATTATGTTGCTATGTTCTTAAAACCCTAAGCATTTGTTTCTAACAGCAGCTGATAAATACTCATGAAATCAATTGTATTTATTCGTTGAGAACTGACATGACACCATTCCTCCAGTTCAAAATATCTTAGTCAAGTCTTAAATTCTTGTCAAGCAACGGGCAAAAGTAATTTCTACATTATTTACTCTCAAGCTTTTCACGTTAAAAGTATGTTAAATATTTGCGGAATAAACTGTGTACATACAGCATGCATTATTCAGAAGAAAATGTGTTTTCATGGAACATAAAGTACCTACAAAATTAAAGATATTTTCGTCTGATTTTTTAATACCTAAAGCCACTTAGATTTCTAAACAAAACGTCCTCGGAAAATTATGGATCTAAAGATGATTAAGTGGTATTTATTTGTGAATAATGTTCGCCAAAGTCATAAGTCGATGGAAGCTTCAATGTCAAAGGTAAAATCATTCGAAATTATTGTTTTGGATTGAGAGGAATTAGGTTAAATCTACAAGCTAATTGATAAGGATCCTTTTCCTTATTTTCAGTCCATTCATTTCATCATCCCACAACACAGTTTAAAAAAAAGGAAAATTTTATGGAAAAATACTTTGGATTATACGTATTTTTCCATAGAATTTTCCTTCCTTGAAATAAAATAAACGCAATTTTAAATTCCTTATTACCATTTCGGGAATTTTATAGAACACTGATTGTGTAAGCGGTCAAAATAAAGTCATGACGAATGCTTGCATTATATTATCTTGGTTGTTTACACAGATATCCAGCGGAATGCAGGCGCCACTTGTAACCTAGTCCATGATCAATGATTGGTCACGCGTTTGTTTTAATTACGCTGGACATACACATAATACGAACAAAAGCAACAATTAATGTCATTGTGGAAAACATGAACAAGGAAAACTTTACAAGATGCGTTTACCTATTTATACATTTTCATTGTTTCGTCTTAATTTACTTTGTAAACATATTAAACCACATCAATGACATGTTTGTTGCATACAACGGTAAAGAAGTAGTAATACTGTACTTTAAAGTGAATGCTTTAAAGTTGATTTTTAACTGAACGTTTCAATTTACGTGAATGCACTCATCCTTGTAAAAACGACACCGGTAGAATTTTTATTTGCAGTTCCCACGACGACGCATACTTCGGTTGTTGTGGTTGGTTCCTATGCGCTCTCAATAACAATATACATACAAGTATCAACGTCAATCAATATGTATCAAGAACAAAGCTAATTTGTAATTCTTCCATCCTTTGTTGGGCAGGCAATACATTCTTCAAATACCAATATTTCAAGTGAACAAGCAAGATGTTATAGGTATTTCAAGTTAAATTCCATAAACAATTATACATGTTACAGAATTCATTACAATAATTGGGCTAAGATAGCCGACAAAGTAAGGTGCTGCCGCTTTGTTTCGGATTTCTACTGTTGTCCGGTAGTCAAAACCAATTTTAAACGATGGAGGAGGTTCTCAATTCGGTCGGTATTTTTTTTCTATTTATGTACACCGATTACTTCGGTGTTTCTGGTCCCATTTCGCCGATTCTTTTTTTGTTCAATGCAGTCTATGTACCTGTCATTTGTTCCCATAAAATTTCATTTTGGTTCAGTAGTTTTTATTTTATGAGCATTTTTTTAAATTACAGTTATCACTGTCATACAGTCTAGGCCATCAGGTGTTCTAAGTGTGAGTTGTTCACACTGTCCAGTGCTATTTATTATGTTCGTCTCGGACTAGTCGTTATGTTAATTGGTGCCCGTTTAACTCTCCTATATAGAAAAAACCGGCCAAGTGCGTGTCGGGCCACGCACAGTGTAGGGTTCCGTAGTTGCCCATCAAAATACTTATGCGAACTAACTAAACTGATTCGCTGAATTTAATTCTAAAAAGAAGAATTTTCAAAATCGGTCCAGGAGTCTTTGAGAAATCGGGGAAAATACATAAGAAAATAGATTACGACGAATTTAGAACCTCCTCCTTTTTTGAATTTAGTTAAAAATAGTTGACGATAAAAACCTACCTATCCCCAAAAAACATACCTATAAAAGCTGTAAAAATAAAGTTTGCAGTTGTCTCCGATACATTTTGTTTAAGAAAATATGATATTCAAGTACATTTTATAAGTTGGTCGACTATTACTCGTAAAGTTGTAAAGCCTACTTAATCATGATAATTTTCTTTTAAACTTCGTTACATACACTACTATTGTGAATTTTTTCACACCCCCAAACATAACCGTTTAGCTGGTAGAGGGGGGGGACACTCGAATCGAGCAAAATTTAGCACTTTAAAGCTTAATATTTCACAAACGAATTTTTTTATCAAAAAATTGTTAATGGAAACTATCATTATTTTTTAAAGACCTATTTAATGATACCCCACACTAAGGGGTACGCGAGAAAAAAAAAATCCTCACTTTACGTGTAAGTACTAGAGGTACCCTGGTACCCTACCTACACCTGGCGAGGCGCGGTGACGGCAGGTGGAGTAAAGCTGTGACAGAGTGGCGTCCAAGAAACGGAAAGAGAAGGGTTGGTCGTCCGGCGGCGAGATGGGCAGACGACATTGTTGCCATTGCGGGAGTGTCCTGGATGAGGCTAGCACAAGACCGTGGAGCTTGGCACAAGCAGAGAGAGGCCTATACCCAGCAGTGGGTGAGGACGGGCTGCGGATGATGATGACTAGAGGTACCCTAAAAAAAAATATTTTACAAGATTTTATTTTACTACTTTTTCGGCACAACAAATCCGTATATTTACACCAAATTACAGCTCTCTAGTACTGTGCGTCTCTGAGCTAAACTGCGGACAGACGGACGGACGGACGGACGGACGGACGGACGGACATGGCGAAACTATAAGGGTTCCTTGTTGACTACGGAACCCTAAAAAGTAGGGTTAACGCCTACTGGCTCGACCCGTTTCTTAATTGCAGCACTCTTTGAGTGCGTCGCAAAGGAAATGTAGGCAAACTGCTTACGTCCTTTTCCGTCGTGAGTGAAGCAGGTTTTATGTACAGGTTTCATCTGCTGTATACAAGGCTCTTCAAAACTCATTAATATGTATAGAATCTTTGGGCAGCATCTCGGGTGTTCTCATTAATTGCTTGTATTTCTACTTTTTTTTGCAGTTCCAAGTTATTTTTTCAAAATAAAGCTTGTTGACCGTGAAATAAGCCAACATCCTAGTTTCCAGTTCAGTAGGTCATCCCAGGCGCGGATCTGTGTCGTTGGCCTTCATGAAATAGGTCACGATGCAACCCCCTCTCGCGCCTGCACCCGGAACTCGGTGCAACGCGAACACAGGGTGATTAATACTGACCTGGTTGCAGGACCTCCATTTATTAAAGTAAATTTCCAAATGCCCATATTATCTTTATCGACTACTTGACTAAGTTTATATTTTTTATTTAGCTTTTGGTAGGAAGATCCTTCTTATCGTGTCTACGATGTAGTCTCTTACCTTTGTATACCAAACTGTAACAATAACCATTGTAAAAGCACATATTTTAAAAGAGTAACCATGGACGCCCACGGAGTTTTGCCTGTTCTTCTCCATGGAAACGACCAACCCGAACCGTGCCAATTTAAAAAAAAACGACTTATATAAGTTCCCATTGAGGCCATTTTGATTAAGTTTATAAACCCGATGGTATAGGAACCGAAAATCGTCATATTCCTTTTTCCATTTCATTTGGGGCTGGTGCAACACATTTTCTTCTACCATTCACGCCAGTCAGACGCCACGTGTTTGGCAGTGGTATAGCCTTGTATAACATCAGTTTTTGATTCCATGATCTCAATGTTTGGCTTACTCAGGACACTAATTAAACCACCAATGTTTCGGTTACATCAACAAATAAAATCTGCGTCAATATTTTTTGTTGTGCCTAACTGCCCAAACTAGTTTTACGAGTGTAAAGTGTCACATTATGAATTATGGCTGTCCATTGGATATTCAATAAATACTTGTAATAAGTAGTGTCTATAGTTTTATAGCCACTAATTGCCATTGTGTTAAATTAAAAAGAGATATTTCAATAGAGCTCATACAACACTGAACGTTAATTTGTATTACAACAAGCTAAGGTTACAAGTTTATAATCTATCTGCAGACATTTTAAGCAATACTTATACAATAGCTAATATTTTCGACATTTCGAAGTAAATACTCTGTTGCCGAATCTTTTTTACTGGAGGACAAAGCCTGCTTCTTATTTAAAATTGCTACTATTCTGAAAGAGATTCATTCTTGTGCTCACTGTAAATTATACATAGTTCATCAATATTTTAGTTGAAGCTTGAGGAGGGTTTCTGATATTCAGTTATAAACATTTTAATCTAATATCTTTAAACGAGCAATTCTTGTATATTTATATATTATAATCAGGATCTCGGAAACGGCTCCAAGGATTCTCATGAAAGTTACAGATTAGGGGTTTTTCGGCTCAAGGAATCGATTTATCAGGGTCCCAGGGTCGAGAAAAGCTCGGTTCCCAAGATATAGACATTTTAAAAACCGAGCGAAGCTCGGTCATCCAGATATTTTTTCATAATAAGAGTAAGGACTAGGTAATCTCTTCTGCTGGTGATTACACTAGTTTACAAAAAAAAAAGTTTTTCTTTTACCCAAAGATAATTTATATTGGATATGTTTTCTACCCATCCCATTACTACAAAAAATAATGTGTCATATTTTTATCACGTCAAATTTTTGAAATACCCACATTTAAACTTTTTAAGTTAACTTGTTCGCGGTGTCGCAGTTTAGTTTGTTTTAATTGCGTTTATGTATTATTTGAGCATTTTTATTTGTTTTAAAATGTCACCAAGATAGTGCAAATTAAACCCAAATAACTTTTGCTATGTTTGTGGCCAATATATTTTTCCAAAAATTAAGAGACCTCTCACTGAAGCCGTAACACGAGCATATTTCCATTGCTTGCAAATCTCGGTAAGAAACCTTGATAAAAATGGGTTCTTAGTGTAGTGTGGGAAAATTGCAGGAGTATTTTATTAAACGGAGCTGCATAAAAAAAAACCATTTGCGAATCTGCATAGGGTGAAGTACCCAATTATCAGCACTTTAAGAGTTGGTCCTAATTTAAGCTTATTTATTATTGTGAAAAATAGTTCGTTACCCGTTAAGGCAAATTCTGCAGTTCTAATATTTAATAAGGAAGACGATATTAAAAGAAAAACATGGTTGAACTCTGTCAAAACTTTTTTAGACAAGTAAGAATAAAAAATGGGTCTCTCACCATTTACTAGCACCATTACCCCCAATTAACAGCACAGAGCGAGCTAATTATCAGCACCTATAACTGTTGGGAATTGCATTAAAAACAATATTTCCATTCTTAAAATCTGATTTTTATTTTTATATAGTTAGTAGGTAGGTATCGGCCTGTAATATAAAATAATCACCTATAATCTTAGAAGAGAATTAGAAGATGTGATGGCAAGAGTATGATTATTACTTTTATAAAATTGTCAAAATTTAAAAAATTAAGAAACATGCACATAAGGAAGTGTACAAGTAAATAAAAAAAAAGGATAGGCTCTTGCCATCATGATCTGTAGTTCTAGTAAAGAGTTAGTCTTCTTTCTTTTATTCATTATTATTTTTTCCAACGGGTATATTTGATTGTTATCTCTTTGACTGTTATGCGAGGCTCTGGGTGGTAAATTAAGATTTTTTTTTTTGGTGGATACTCTACTCTGCTCTTCGGCTTTTCTTTTCATATTAATCGGGTTTTCATTTTCAGGTGAGAATGGTATATTCGTGTTATGAATCACAATTTCGTGTTTAAATGTTTGGTGGTGATTAATAAAGGTCTCTCGTGATTTATTTTCTTTTGTCTCCTGGATATTTGTAGCTTCTGTCTCTTGTTTTAAGTATCTATTACCTCTTTTGCTTTCTAGTTTACCTTGTTTCTGGTGGTTTCTACTGTAGTTTTATTTACTTTAGTCTCCTTTATAAAATTAGCTTCAGCCTCTTATTTTTTGGTTTTGACCGACCCTTTTTCTTTCTTGTTAATCTTGTTTCTGGTGGTTTCTTTTGTTTTGATTTTTTTTTCATCTTTTTTAAGTATCTGTTCTTTTTGCAAGTCTCTTGTTCTTCTTCTTGAAGTTTTTTAAATTTTAATTTGTCGAGATGATGAAATTCTAGGAAAACCAATTTATCAGCATGCTTCTGATCCAGTTATCAGCACCGTGCTAAGATTTGGATTTTGATAGTTTATACTACTTATACAAAACAAAATGAATTCTATGCATAAAATAAACACAGTTTACATTTAAAAGTATGAAATTAGTTAGTTAGGTACATTTTTCCATTTATCAGCACCAGTGCTGATAATTTGGAATTTACAAAATTTTCGACCCCTTTATCAGCACCACGTATTTTACCAACTTATCACCATAAACTCAAATTCTACTCTTCAGATTATCCTCATAAACTATCTATAATATCAGAGAAACCGTTAGTTTCAATATAAAATATGTAAAACTTCTGATATATCATAAAATGTAAACACGTGAACTTAACGGCGATCACAAGAAACAGGCAAAAAGAGAAGAAACTGCTAGACACAATTGTTTGTTTACACAATTTCCGCCATTGTGTAGTCTTAGAGTATTTTTTTGCCCATAGCAGGATTCCAAAAACATACATTTATTTACTTATTAGTGTGGTAACCCATATTAGTAAGTGTAAACCTTAGAATTTTACAATTTATTCGGAGTGCTGATAATTTGGTGCAGTGCTAGCGTTTGGGTTGTTACCCCTACTAATGATATGGAGAGAACCCGCAAGTCATACTACTGACTGTTACTTCTGCTTCACTGAAACTACCGTTTTTAACAACAAAAACTGAAAGCACATAGGGACAATATCCTGATATTACATCACTTACAAACCACAAATAAGTAAGATATCAAGGAATAAAAATGTTGATGGTTACTTAACCAATGTTGAAAAAGATGCTCAGTATTCCTTTGAAGGGGTAGTGAAAAAATTCCTGGGAATCAATACATTTAAGAATTATGCAGAAATTATTTCTAAATTATTGAGGAATTACCAAAAAAAAAAACAGTTTTTACATTCTTATCTGGATTTTGTCCCTGAGAACCTGGGAAGCGTGAGTGATGAGCATGGTGAACGTTTCACCGAGATTTAAAGGTTTTTGAGGAAAGATACAAAGGATTTTGGGATAAAATTGCTAGTTATCGGGTTCTGCTGGTCCTTAATTAGAGATATTGATACTAATCAGTATGAAAGAAAGGAGTAAAATGAGCATTTTTTAATTGTTTTGAGCTAACTGTATTATAATGATAGATAATAAAAATAATGAATATTTCCAAAATTTGACGTCCTAATTTTTTTTCAACTTCCGTTTTTACGTAAGGGTTTATAACTCTACCGATACATATCAGTTTCATCTTTGGGTAAAAAACCTTGTAAACTAGTGTTATTAAGCTAAGCATTGAGAATAAAGGTAACGAGCCAGGTGAAGTGCAATATCTATATTTTAAGTTAAAGGTACTTACTAAGAAGTTACAAAGACATGGTGTTATCGAAAACTGTTCCCATAACTAAAAATAAAACCATTTAAAAAACTACCGCATTGTATGAATTTTATTCACATGAAAATTTAAAAATAACGCTGTCATCACATTGGCATTAATTAATTCCAAACAAGACTTTAATTGAAGTGTATTTACCGTATAAACTCTATATAATTATAAGTAAACGATTCTGTTTATTATGAAATAGCTTTAATATTCCACGGCACGAGCACACTTATGAACAACTTGCTAGGTAATCGAATTAAATAAAGCGATTAAATGTTTTATTTATTGTATTCCGTTGACGTAAATAGAATTAACCACTAACCACACCCAGGAATGAAAAATAAACTAGTTTTCTTTCTTGCTTCTTCGGCCATAAACAATAGTGCTTAAGAGGGTACCAGTCATCTACGCTACGGGAGGTAGCCTTTTAACGACTTGTTGTGTTATCTTTGGGGGATACTTGAAGATGGTCATGGGCCGGGTTTTTACTGTACAAAAAACAAAAATATAAATTATTTTAATTTCATTAAAGTTAAATGTAATTAACATTTTTGTTTTTTGTCAATGGATGGTTGCACTCATAGATATTGCACTAGTAGAAAAAGTAGCGTCATTATCCTCAACATCCGTTGAGGAAAATGACGCTACTTTTTCTGACGCTACTTTTCTTGAAGATTGACCCTACTGTTGTTAGTCCACAGAATACTTAATAGTGTAAGCCGAGAAGTCATTTAATCATGCAACTGCCTAGCTTGTCAATTTTATTCGCTTCCTCTGGTACCCATGCACTTTTTACCGACCAAAATGACAGTCGACTCGTGACCGAAGACGAAGACGAATCGTATAGCGGAACCGTTTCAAATGTACAGATTACAAAAAAGTGCATCAAAAAAGCTCCAAAAGATCATCAGGAAAGTGGTCCGTTAGCCAGTCGTGTCCAATTTATTTTAATTATGATTTCGCGTGGCTATGAGCTCTCTGCGGCCATTAACCAATGTTTTACCACGTGTATCGCCGGCATCATTCACGTGTTTCGGAATTATTTTCTACGAATGCGTTAGAGGCAATGATTGTATAGTTGGTGCCCGTTAACATGGCAATAGCGGACATTGACCCCTACCTAATAAGTCCTCGTATAATGACATAAGCTCAGAATTAGCATTTTTATAAAATATCGAATAAATTAGTAAGTATATTGTAAAGATATAAGTATCTTTTAATTCATAAGATATCAAAATGGTAAAAAAAAATCACCTATATCTAAGATTTTTATATTATTTTTATATTTAAAACTCACAAGTAAACACTATAATTTCATAGAAAAATGCTAATTCTGATCTTATGTCATTATACGACGAGTTATTAAGTAAAGGTCAATGACCGCTATTGCCATCTTAACTGGCACCAACTATAGCCAATTACTCAAAGATTCTATCGTACGAGTGTCTGTAATTTGTAATGTTGGAACAACAAACATATCATTAGTCATTACTATCAATGTTTTGGTGTCAGCTTCTCGGTAAAAAAGGGACTCTGAGCAGACCAAGATTAACGTAGTGAAGGTACTGATAATCAAGAATGCACTTTGACACGTGGAAAGCAGAAAGAATCAAAACTTTAATGATGCAGTGAAGTATCGTATCACAGGGAAGAATGGAAGAAGAAAACGTGTTAAACTCAAGTGGAAAAAGGGCAGAAAGATTGGAAAGAGATAGATGCAAGTATCGATGTGATCAGGGGGTATTACAAAGTCTTAAAACCAGGCTTATTCCGGCGAGTGAAAGTGACAGAGCTATACAAGTCGTCTAGAGCCATCTCGTTCACTCACTGGAACAAGCCTGGTTTTAAGACGTTGTAATACCCCCCCTGATGTGCATTTTCTATTGCCGAAAACTGTTATACTTTTAGCACGTAATAATATGCACAGTCGTCTGTTCTAGTTTTGATAAAATATTGCCTGGTCAAAGTAATTTGACCAATTTTCTGAACTGCCTTAAAGTTATTCAGGCGAAGATACAGCTGGCAAGCGATGGCGCGTGTAATGGATACCTTTTTGTATAGAGACAGTGACCGAGCTGACCGGAATGACACAACGAAATAAAGCAATTGGGACCGTTTAATGAGAATCGGGTATACCGCCATAAGTTTCGTAAAAAACCTTTTAGTAAGTAAGTAGGTGCTTCATATGACTGTTCTTCTGAAAACTATTGAACAGATCTCAACATGAGTGTTCTTTTGAAGAAAAAGTTCTGAATTATATTCCGTAGAATTCGCAAAACTAAACTAGAACAGATTATGGGTTTCTGTAAACATTATAAAGAGCTACGCAATACGCGGTAATAGGAAACATTTTATATTCAAACAAATAGTTGCGTACGCGTAGTTTGTTATTGGAACAAAAAAGGTACGTTTTTTAATTATTTACAAAATGTTATTAATCAATCTCTTGTCTAGATCAATATCGATACGTTAGCACCAAAAACTAGTTTAGAAATCGCAACATCTAGGCTTACGGTCACGATCTTACAAATGAGAAATTCTCTATTTCTATTAAATTCAAAAAAATATACATATAATCTGAATAAACTTGTAAATAGTGGGTTAAGCATTGTCAACTTTCACGTAGTTATAAAAAATACTGTAGTTTCCTACCCACCCACGTGTAAGCCGCTTTCTAGGCGCCACGAGCATACTGCACGGGCGCTTAGGAGATATTCGTATGCTTTCATCAATTGAGACCTAGCGAAAAGAGCCAAGTCTTTAGCTTATTTGTATATTCATGATAGACACAGCATGATATTTCCCAATAAGATTCCAAGGTTCTTTGAGTCATTTCAGAGTT
Source organism: Agrotis segetum (assembly GCA_036375495.1). Classification (NCBI taxonomy): domain Eukaryota; kingdom Metazoa; phylum Arthropoda; class Insecta; order Lepidoptera; family Noctuidae; genus Agrotis; species Agrotis segetum. The sequence continues at coordinate 3,339,709 of JAQSVV010000175.1, read as the reverse complement.
GACGTCAAAACGTCGTGCGAAAGATATCGAAGACACGCCTATTTGGCGATGTTCAGCAATTACTATGCAGTCAGTCATTTTCAAATGAGCTTACAGCACGATGTACTTCGGATGCATGTAATTCTGGTGAAATGTCCCGGCTATAAATCAAGAAAAATCCAAGGCAGGTGTGTATCCGAACTTCCAAAAGCTCTTCCTAATTAACAACTCCATAATGAAGAGTGTTAACTGAACGGAGGTACCAACCAATTAAGAAGCAGACGCGGCCCCCGGTTGATGGCCACTCCGACCCCCTGTGGATAAGTTCACAAAACGTGTTTTCACTATACCTGGTTTGCGGAAGATCGTTAACTGCGACCTTTACCATTGTGATTCATAACGAACATTAATCCGCATTGCTTTTGTTCAGGATCCATTCATTATTGAACAGAACTTTCGCATTTTCCAATTTTATTTTCTGCAAGGTACAAATAACTTTTAATTAACACTCGTTATTAATTAGACTGCCTTGTTTTTAAGAGATTATAAGCTCCAAAACAGTCCAAACACTGTAAAGAAAATAATAATAAACAAAAACGAAAGATTATGTCAAAAAGTTTATAAATTTCGTTATAATAATGTTAGGGGTCCAAAAGGTCACTTTAACAGAATCAGAACATTCTTTTGAATAGCTCAAATATTAGAATAGATATAAGAATATTATATTAGTTCATATAATTCTGCTAAAGTGGCTTTTTAGGTCTTCTGGTGGCTTACTGAGTGAGTGAGTCATTTGTATACTGACTTAATTCAAGGATGTCTCCAAAAGGTTAATAATACGTGAACTACGAAATTATATAATCAACATAAATATTTATGAACATTGTACAATAGGTCGTAAATACATGATTAGTTGAGACAGTCACATAGCTAAAAACATTATTGATACTACACAAAGGTTTTTGTCGATGGTGAAATGAAAATGTATCTAATTATTAAAGTAATTTTCCTTCCTAAAGAGTTCTTGCTAGATTCATCATCATTATCAGCCTATTAATGTTCCCACTGTTGGGACACAGGCCTCCTCTCTGTGAGAGGGAGTGGACCATAATCCACCACGCGGACCCAGTGCGGATTGGTAGATGTCACATGTCTTCGAATTTTTGGTTCTAGGACATGCCGGTTTCTTCACCATGTTTTCCTCCACCGTTTTGAGAGCAGTGTTGATGAAATAAATTACACAAAGTAATGCGCCTGCCTGGATTCGAACCCACGACCTACAAATCGTAAGCCGGGGCCGATACCACTGGGCCACCACTGCCCTCATAGCATTGCTGCTTGCTAGAGTAGTAAAAATTTATTCGAAGATAGAAAAATATCGACCGAACTGAGAACCTCCTCCGGTTAAAAAAGAAGACATACTAGGAAGTATTTAGGTATTAATACTTAATTAATTTAGGTAACTACATGCAAATATTTTGTCAGTTATTTTTTTCCTCTTGTCTCAACTGGTATTAAACCAGTTGACGTCAAAATATAACTAATAACAACCAGAAAAACAAAATTCAATCGAGAATATTCTGTAACGCATTGATCTACGATATTATCTCATTGATCGCTAACACGATAGTATAATTTATAGTACAAGTAGATATAAATTAATAATGCCAATGTCAATTACTTGAAACGACTTCAAGAATTTAATACGGCTACTACACAGTGTAATTAGAGTACTATTTTTGTATTTGCTAATAGGCGCCGCTTGTGAGGCAACCGCAAGAACTATCGAAAAAACTTATGAGTGGACTAGAATAAATAGATCTGAAAGTAAATTGAACGCACTTTATCTTGATTGCACTTTGCAATCTCTTAGTAATATTCCATGTTGACGAAAGAACTTGCAACTTCAACTTGTCTCGTTGGCAAAGTTTTAAGTTAATTAACGAAGTTTAGTACTCCTAACAAGGTTCTGAAACATTCTGGAAACATTTCTCATTAGCAATGGGTCTAGAAGCCAAACAATGGGTCTATACATCTCCACATGTTATTAGTTACTCAGAAATCTGTTAGCAACACAAATCTGAAGATATCCGGTGCATTTACATCGGTTAATTTCCATTACGTTTCCATCTTTTCATTATGCGCAGAAGCAACTGATGTTTATCTTATTAGTTATATTTTCCTTAATTATTTAGATTCCTGATCTTAGCTTCATTAGTTTCGGTAACTTATCTGTGTATAGATAAGTTGGTGTTTATATTTTCCTCATTTCTATTTGCGACTGCGAGATAACTGCTATTGTTTTTAAACCCGGATTCAATAGAACTAGAGCCCCAATGACGGTTCTTGATGAATTGAACCCGTCGATTGAACGGTTAATCGTTCAGAAGATTAGAACTTCATTGATTTCAATTTTGCTGTTTAGTAGCCCAAGGTCGACGAAGCACGCTCAAACATAACACTTGACATCAAACTAAATGAACTTCAGCTCAAGATTCGTGTGAAGAAGGTCGAGATATTCTGATTTTGGTCGAGAAACCGCTAAAAGAGCGGACGCTTAACTCATTATGAAGTCATTTTTCAGAGTTATTATAAAATAAATACATAGTTGCATAATTCGTTTATATCTTTTCATGTTAACGACTGTTCACCTTTCAGTGCTTTACTAATTACATGGATGACTTTGTTTATCTTTTTTTGTTACCAACTTTGTACTGTCCAACTCTGTTAAAGACCTTCGAAAAGGACGATGTGTCTAAAACATACAGAATTAAAAGAACTTCAAGGGAATTGGAACTTTATAAATTTTAATCTATATATATAAAAGAACAGGGGTTTTTCTTTTGACACGACTACAGCCGAAACCGCTTAACGCAGAAACTTGAATTTTGGACAGCATTTGCAGTCTACCATGTAGATTGGCAATAAGACGGGATTTTGCGAAAATCCTCCTCTAAGGGGGTGAAAAGGGGTGAAAACTTTTGTATGAAAAATCTTATTCCTTGGGTTTATAAACTTGAAACTTACCACGAATAAGAACATTAGTAAATAAATAAGATTAGAAATAATATTTTTTTTAAACTACCCTCCATTGGTATTCTAGGGGTTGTTAAAGTTTGTATGGGAAAATCATAACGCGTGAGCTGATGAATTTGAAAATCGGTATTTATATACTACATAAGAATTAATTAAACACGTGTTTTTGGATTTTTCGAAAATCACCCCCCAAGCTGGTGAAAAGGGGTATTCAAGTTTTAAGGGGAGGATATTAAACCACTGAACGTAGAAACCTGAATTTTGGATGGTAGTTACAATTTATAATGTAGATGAGCATTATGAAAGGATTTTGCGAAAATCTCCCTCTAAGGGGGTGAAAAGGGGTGAAAACCTTTGTATGTAAAATCTTATTTCTTGGGTTTATAAACTTGAAACTTGGTACGAATATCAGTATAAGTAAATAAAAAAGATGGGCATTATTACTTTTTTTAAAACTACCCTTCATTTTTAGGTTTTCCGAAAATCACTCCCTAAATTGGTGAAAAGGGATGATAAAGTTTTAGGGGAAGGATTTTATTGCTTGCTTCGCTAAACTCAAAACTTGACATGTTAATTATCTCTCAATCGAATAAAGGATACGTATTTAATATTTAAAAAAAAATAACCCCTAGCGTATTTTTGTTTTTTTTTTTTTTTTTGTATTGAATAGACCCTGAAACTACTAGAGATTTTCCAAAAGTATCCTATAAGGAGGGTGAGCTCGAATTAAATTTACTGAGTTCGAAATTAGAAACACTCGCAGACGAAGTCGCGGGCAAAGTGCTAGTTATTATATTAAGGTAAATGACATTCGTTTGTACTTATTTGTAGTTAACAGCAACCTTTGGAGTATCACTTTACATGCAACATAGTATCAGTATAAAATATAAGATTTAATTATCTTCACGAGTCCCAGACTTTATCTCTATTGCCCTGTCACCGACCTTACCGATTTCTCTTTAATCGAATTAAACTTTCTTTTCAATGCTGCAGCAAAGACGATTAGTAATATTAGATTAGAAACTCTATTCATTTTCTTATTTTCACAGTTATTCTGAGCTTGTACTATTGGTACGGTTAGCCAATACAATATCTGAGCAGCACTAAAAGAAAAATGGCGAATGCTGAGTAGCACAGGCTGAGACAGCTGTCAAAATGCTTCGCTATCGTCTGAACTCAACTTGGTTTCAGCCGATAATTTAGTCAGCTTAGCTGATTGTTCAGCATAGTTGATTGTTCAGCATTTTCTGTCCAGATTTTGTATCGGCTAACCGTACCCTATTTCTGTCGTTGGAAGCGTTAGGTTCGCAGCTCACCTAATCATATCGTTCTAGACCACTTTCACCTATCGAGAACCGCGGAAGCGTTGGAGCCGCGTCAAATTGATTCACTCAGTATTCGTTCAAGTTTCATTTCACGTCTCGATGATTCTATTTAAACGTTGGTCAATTTACCGATAAACTTTTCAAGAAAACCGTTAGTTTGGCACTAAACGGTGGTTCAAAGAAACTAGAGACCTTTTTGTGAGAGGTTTGTGAAAAGAATCTACGTCGGAAGTATAACGATGGAAGGTGGACTAAAATCCATAGAATTGAAGTGATAAAAACGGGACCAGTTATAAATCATCGGAATTTGTAGAAGTTTATAAAAATAACTGTGTTTTGGTGACACAGTTTTGGTAACCTTTATCTTGATTGCTGCTATATTTAGAGCACTCAACTGGCAAAACGCACGGCGTCCTACTTGCAAGTCTGCTCTTCTGGTAACGGCAGACGATCGTGACGGTACCTCCATACTTATCATAAAAGTAAACGACTACACATTCTCGAGCACTGTGTGTCTGTGTCAGATCAAAGCAATATATCACACAGCAGAGCAAATCTGAATGACTGAAGTTTTTCAATAACGAGTTCCAAAGAGCATCTTAATAAGATAGCCATCATGTAGGCCTAATGGCTTCCGCGAAATAATATTACTTAATTAGTTAAAACATGTACATTTAAAAAGGTTTTTTTCGAGCTCGGACGTGTAAATTAGCGTCAAATTATCATCAAACATTATTGACTAGAAATAAGTTAAAAACATAGATCGTCTAAATACGTAATAAAGTTTGGTGTCAAAAACATGTGACAGGCCGTAATTACTGTTGACAGACTGCAAGTAGACAAAGACCGAAGAAACGGTGGAAAGTTTCTGACACATAAAATTGGCTAGAAAAGGGTGGTTGCGGGACCCATGAATTACCGTGACCTCGGAAAGTTAAGGGCTTTTGGAGGACACCGTGGATTTTAGTCAGTACGGTACGAGTCTGTCAGTCCCTACCATTCTGCCCTGAGTGGGAGGACTCGTTTATGAATTTGCCACGCAAAAGAAATTAAGTCTTTCAAGTACGTATCTCAATGTTCACTCTTTTCTACAGATTTCATTGAGATACGGTATTCTAGAAGTTTGTTAAATTACGGTAACTCGTTTGGGCTAATTTTTATCGCTACATTTGACCACTAATTTCGGTTCTAAAACAAATAAGTACGAAGTTAATGATGCTTTGGAACTTTGGAACCATTTAATGATTATGGAAAAAATAACTACTATTAGTTAGTATTCATGAACACAACAATGCAAGAACAAAAGGAAACAAAGAGACATATCAACTGGCTATCATCGTGACCAAAATGTGGAAGTAAAGAGAAACAAGTTGTTTTCATTAGAAAATAACTAACTAACTAGTTTGTATTAATAATTTTTTAAACGCTAAAACGCATGCTACGCACATCGTAGAGATGAATTTTGAGGAAAGGAACATTCAGTTGCCAGTGGGGTTTGAAGCCGCTACGATGTTTTCTGTAAAATTGATTGCCCCAATGTAGAGCAAAACCTGCTCTTTCCCACACAATGTTGTCTCATGATAGTTTTAACATATAGATAATAATGATTTGATCATGATTAATCAAAGGTAGTATATGCATGCAAAGGTAGTGTATGCATGATCAGACCGAGGTTTGTGAGGGGAATGGGATCCACCACGCGGGCCCTCTGCGAGTTGGTAACTTGGTAGACGACCCTATGTCCTTGATTACGATTTAAGATTGAAGAAAGAAGATTATAACTATGTATTTTAGAAGTGTAGGCTAGGCAGTGTTGGGTAATGAACTCGACGGTAGAAAGACAATCAACAACAAAGACTGACAGAACAATGGTCTAGTCTAGTAACATGATCCGTACCATAGACACAGACAGTAACTATTAGGACACATGAGCATTAATCAAGGTTGTCAAGGCCCAATCGATAAATAAACTCTTCCGCGATGATGTTCTTGGTCTCCCTCACGCATCGCACATTTTAACACGTGCGAGTGAAAGAACAATAGCGTGAGAGAACTTTAGAAAACTAGATATATTAGTACTCCTTTAAAGGAAAATGTAATTACGTGGCCTACCATTTATGTCGGACAGTTATTTGTGTTTGTAACGTGCGGCATTCGACTAGGAAACGAGTTTGTACGTCATATGGTTTGTTGTGACTAGTGAGGCAACAGTTTCACTTGTACCATTCCGACTTCTTTAATCTACTAATCACTAGTTTACGTCATATAAAAATCTTGAGGTTGTAGGAGGAAAATTTAATATTCAGTTTTATTCCTCTGAGATTAAGAAAAAACAATTTTAAAAAACTTTCGGCCGGTTTAGTCGGCGGCTTTATTTTTTCTTTGAGAACCTCCTCCTCTTTGAAGAACTATTATAGACAATCTACGACATACTCGTTTATTATAAGGTGTAGTTCGATTTCGAAGCTCTTTTGTACGTTGATTTTATTTATCTCATTCTAAGTATACAACCAAACGATATCGTTCGGCATACATCGAGTTCATGTCCATATCGTCGAGTGGAGCTTCCCAAATCGGTCATGGCACGCGCTCGCAGGTGCTTCCGCGGCCCACACATAGCTCGGTGACCTCCGTGACCGAGCCGGTTTATTTCTCACTGAGCAATGCACTATGCTCCTCATACTTCATTGTTCGATTTTTCATTTTTTGTTTGACTTGATACTACGAAAACATCTCTGCAGTTGGTGATGAGATGGCTCAGATGGATTCTTTGTTTTACTTTCCTACATCACTATATTTTAGCTTAGCAATATAAATAAAGGAAAAGAATAATAATTACTGCTAGATTATTTTAATAAGTAGGTCCAGAGTCCAGATCCAAATCTAATTCCGTAAATCCGTACTATTTCTGAACGTGATACAAAACAAGTTGAAGTTACGGTGCATAGGTGATGGTTTAGTAACCCGGTCATTACCTAAGCTTGCATGTACTAGTGTGTCATGTAAGTAGGTATAACGTAATTAGGATCATTGACCCTCGATGGTTACATATACTAGAAGTTATAGTGCTACAGTAATTTATATCCGTTTGATACTTTACTATGTAAACTAGTTGTTACCCGAGGATTGTCCCGCTACTTGACTTGATGTTGAATAGCCTGATGTATTTATCTAACATGAAGAATATCGGACAGCTTTCACAGATTAGCGTGTTCAAATAAACTCTCCAGCCAAAGTCTCCAGCATATAGGTAGGTATGTATTATAAAATATTCATATAATAATACATATTTTAGTAATAATAACCTACATTTTATCAAATGTCCTATATTTTCTACCAAAATATTATGATAGGGGTCACGACTGGGTTGTTGTTTAGGTTTAAATTAATTTATCAAACATGACAAACACAAATACGATTTGGAATAATCAGTATCGAACACTAAAACAAAGTTCACAAGTTTGATAAATATACAGATTTTATATTTTGAAGAATAAATTATAATATCTTCGCTACATAATACTATACCTGATGAAATTTAAACGAACTTGGCAGGTCTAAACTTACCTGCAACAAAAGGAATACACAAATTAAACTTCAACGTAAAAAACGAGTTTTTAAAAATTGCAGTTTCATGGAAATAACATTTTGAATAAAACTTCAAATTCTGGTTTCAATAAGATGGCGAAACAGATACCGTATGCTTAAAAAACAGATTCCACTCCATTCGATTATTTTGAAATTCGACACTGGTTTGCGGTTATTTCTAGCAATTAACAATTTTAATGACATTGTTTCATCTTAATCAAAAGCCAGATAGTGGCTAAATTAAATCAAAATTGGCCCAGAAACAGGCTAGATCGAAATAGTGTTCCACCGATCCTCAGGCTTTGTCACCAACCAATATTTTTCAAGGTCAGCAGAGTAGTTCTATTGACCAGATGACACTAAATATCATACGAGTAGATTAATACATTAAATATTCAACATTTTGGCACAGAAAAAACATCTTGCGGTTGCGAAACCGGTCTTAGCATCCTGTTGATTAGTTGCTAACGTTTACCAACAAGGTGATCAGCAAAGCCCGGAGTACTTAGTTAGATTGATTTTATGTACTTGTATACCAATAGAAATCATAACATGGATAAGCCTTTTTCTCAGGATTTCATTTCAGTACTTACGGGATTGTATTGAAATGAGTGCTGGCGAATGCTATGTCTTCATCCTAAATTTTCCTAAGAAAATAAAAATTCCTGAAAAAAATCTTTCAAATTCCGGAATCCCGAAGCCATGTCCATATTTGTATCAGTTTGCGTTGCAATTTAATGCGCTTCAGGTTAATGACGCCAAAACTACGGCTTTGGTGATCAGGCAATAGATAGAAGGTATAATTTCTATTTATACAAAACGAGGCTCACGTATAGTTAATCTCGTTCAGGAGATAACCCAATTCGCCAAGTTTCGTTCAATTTGAGATGAAGGTCGACCTTTCCAGCCACCTTATTCATGAAATTCACGGTAAATGTATATTTGAGTTGGAGTTTAGAGGTCGCTAGAGACGGGATCGATAGTAGATACAGTTTTAGATGAAAATCTATATATATAAAAGAACAGGGGTTTTTCTTTTGACACGACTACAGCCGAAACCGCTTAACGCAGAAACTTGAATTTTGGACAACATTTGCAGTCTACCATGTAGATTGGCAATAAGACGGGATTTTGCGAAAATCCTCCTCTAAGGGGGTAAAAAGGGGTGAAAACTTTTGTATGAAAAATCTTATTCCTTGGGTTTATAAACTTGAAACTTAACACGAATAAGAACATTATTAAATAAATAAGATTAGCACCACTATTTTTTTTAAACTACCCTCCATTAGTATTCTAGGGGTTGTTAAAGTTTGTATGGGAAAATCATAACGCGTGAGGTGATGAATTTGAAAATCAGTATTTATATACTAGATAAGAATTAATCAAACACGTGTTTTTGGATTTTTCGAAAATCACCCCCCAAGTTGGTGAAAAGGGGTATTCAAGTTTTAAGGGGAGGATATTAAACCACTAAACGTAGAAACCTGAATTTTGGATGATAGTAGCAATTTATAATGTAAGTAAGCATTAAGAAAGGATTTTGCGAAAATCTACCTCTAAGGGGGTGAAAAGGGGTGAAAAGCTTTGTATGCAAAATCTTATTCTTATTAAATCTTAACCCCAAAGGTTATAAACTTGAAACTTGGTACGAATGTGAGTATAAGTAAATAAAAAAGATGGACACTATTCTTTTTTCAAAACTACCCTCCATTTTTGGCTTTTCGAAAATCACCCCCTAAATTTTGAAAAGGGTTGATTAAGTTTTAAGGGAAGGATAAGGAGGGTGAGCGGGAATTAAATTCACTGAGTTCGAAGTTAGAAACACGCGCAGACGAAGTCGCGGGCAAAGTGCTAGTTGGACATATTGGGATGCTAGTATCGAGGGTTCAAATAAGGCCAATATTATATTAGGGAACCCGTTCCAATGTTGAAGAAGCAGATGGAAGCCGAAATCGATTCGTGGAGACGTGCATAAAAAAAAATTAGGTTCATATTTAGAACAAAATATAGTTCAGTTTGGCTGATAGCCTACAAGTACATGATAATGCGCCTCTTGGAGTGCTAGCCCATTTTCAGAGACGCACATTACGGTCTGGTGGTGATGAATAGTCCCTCACTGTTAGCACAAAGCGCTCATCACTCACATCTCAGATACAGAAACAATTCTAATCACCACTTTCAAGAATTATTTTTTATGTTCGCTCTTATCTTACTTGAATTTTCATTATTCAGTAGTAAATTGATCTCATTAACTGTTTCCCTCTAGCAAGGTCAATTAGTAAAATTATAAAAATAAATATGTTTCGTGTTTGTTTAGTAGAACGTCAGAAAAAAATATCTGTGTCTGAAGGAATCTTCATCTAAAATTCTTTTTGAAAAATGTATTTGCGCCGTAACTCGGCACGTCACGCAATATTTCATGTGGCAGCACATAGGCGCTCTTGTACATTTTTTATCGATCGATACGAGTCCTTGGCATTGAAAACACGTTTGACCTTTTCCATTGTGTCGAAAGACTCTTCTTGTGAGAAAAATCTTCGTAAGATGGGAGATAAAAAATTTATAGATTAAGCGCCAGTGCGTTTTAGGATAAAATGGCCTTTACATAGTAAAAAACAACTATGTTAATGTACCTATGTAAACACTATGGACTTGTTAACAATGTATTTGTATACATTATAATTATATTATCTAATTTAAAATCTTTCATAGAACCATATCAAAGTCGAAACACAGGGCAATGTATTTAATAGTGCAAGTAGCATTTAAAGGTCGGAACCACTCGGAACTGTTAACATTTCCATAAAATACTCCATCGAACCATAACATGCTCTTCGTGGTTAACCATAAGGGCTACATTCGTGTCAAGTTAATTTTAAAGATGGCATTTACGTCCGAAATTATGGTCTATCAGGATCCTGTATCTTCAAACACGTTTGTGTTTACCGTCTCTTTCACTCCTCATTATAAGAAGCGAGACAGGGGCATAATATTTACAACGTTTGTTATCTGTTCAATTACATTTATGGATATGTCGACGATTTGAATTTTAAAGTAATCAGTTACTTATTCATAGAATTCTTAATCACAAAATAAGGTTAAATTAATAAGAGTTTATTTTCTATCGAGTTTTAAATTAAAGTAGGTTGAATGCCTCCTACGCATACAATCCTACAATAGTACCTATTATTATAAATGTGAAAGTTTGTTTGGATGTATGATGTTTGTTACTCTTTCACGCAAAAACTACTGAATGGATTTGGATGAATGGTACACAGATAGTTTATAACCTGGACTAATACATAGGATAGTTTTGATCCCTATTTGATGTTCCCGTGGGATAATTTTCGATTCGTAGAGGGTGAAACCTTTGCAGCAGCTAGTCATAATAGATGGTAGACATCAACGTCGGCAAGTCTTATAGCATAGCAAAGTATTTTTTAGATCATCATCATCACCGTTCAACAAATATTATGTCTGAAGATGTTATTTGTTTGTTGTCATTCAGTTCTCCTTCATACAAGTTGAATTATTCTCTTTTTTAAATATTTTCCAGGTTTCTGGTCCCCTGGTCTTTTTTGCTACGTTTTCCAGTCCTTCAATTTCAGTAAGCCATCTGTCCTTGTACCAACCTTGCGCAAATGTTTCGAACAGATACCATCTGGACGTGAAGCGGGCATTTTTTTCTGAGTAGCCATTATCCCTTGCCGTAATTATTAAATAGAAAAGAACTTTGAAAAGGAAATGAACAGAAACTCATGGCTTATAATTTGTTATTTGTAGAAATAAAGAGATACATAATTTAATTTTATCGACTCTCTTAGAAATGCTACTGACGTGGTTATATCTCGAAAGCTGCTATTGGCCAACCAGCCAGAGGGTTATCAGTATTTGCCATTATATCAATATAACATGCATTGACGCGATAAAGCGAATGGAAAGTTGTGTAAATAGTTGATGACGAAGTGTTGATTACCTGTAATGTAATGTAGTTTTTCATAATATTCTAAAAGGAAACCCTGAACCCATTACTTACACCGTTGAAAAAAAAAATCCAATGACAGAAAACTTCGACATTTTCTTTTTGTTGGTGCTAAAATTATGTTTAAGAACAAGTAAGTCTTGAATATTCCAGTGATGATTCCGATGATTCATTCCAACATCTTACCCAAATTACTGTTTCGCAGAGTTTGACGTAAACAAAGCTTTGCGATGTAATTATGAATTACGAATGTAGAGGAAAAAAAGGAAATACGAAAGAAAATAATTGGCGGAGTCTGTACGGTTGTCATAATAATTATACAATACTCTTACAAAATATAACATTGCTATACATTTTCGACACGGTTAGCGCAATAAGTAAGACGCAATCGATCAAGTTTGCTACACCAAAAATATGAGCACACTTACTAGTTTTTTGTCGTTTTATCTTCTCCTAATATTGAATAACCTAGTACCATTGCGTAATCTGCTGTAATAGGTATTTCCCATTTTGGAGAACTTATCAACTTTGTTTTTGTCATAATTTCAATGATACGATATTTAGATTTTATTATTCATAAAAATTTTTGTAACGATAAAGCCTTGTCAAAATTTTCTAGAACTCATAAATTAGGTATACAGGAAACGTGTTAATAGACAACTCATTTATTATACTCATAGCAGCTGGACCACTAGAGCGAGTTTTCTTTTTCTTTTTGCTTGGTAATACTGTGAAATGCGTCCTCCTACCCAGGGCAGGGTAGGAGCTGTCAAACTTGTACTAACTAAAATCCACGGTGTACTTCAATAGTCCTTTACGTACCGGGGTCACGGTAGCTCGTTACTTCCGCGAGCCCCCTAGAGCGAGTTACGATTTCGTCGGAGTGTAAGACAAACGTAACCAAAACGAATTAATAGTACTTCCAAATAGTCTGCTACGATCTCTAACCTTCACTGAAATTGCACAAAATATATCTAATCTATTATCAACATTCATATCTGGCACTGGTAATCCTTATCAATATACCAACGACCTTCTAAAAAATATTCCTGCATAAACACATAAATAAATAAAGTATGCTCATCGTTAAAAATACTAGCCTCTCATAATTGAGATCCTGCTTGAAGAGGCAACAGAAACTATAATTATTCCTACATTAAAACAGACAACCGGCTATTACTAAGTCAACGATCTCTATATTTACAGTTTGTAAACAGGAAAGAACCAACTACACCGCATCATTTGACTCGTCACATCACAATAGTATACTTTTCATAGACGAATTTTCCGACCTTATTTGCTACGAAGAATGTAGGACGCTAGTTCTAACATCGCTTTAAAATTACATCTCTTGTATTCCACAAAGCCCAAACACCCAGAACGACGTTTCACGTTTTTGTAACTAAAGTAAACGGAAACTTTGACTTTACATTGATTGAAAAAAAATAGTTCCTTGTTCGTACGCTCCAGGCGCTTTTCATTTTCCATACAATAAACGCCGTGAATACTTCAAGTACGCTGTAAATAAATTACGGTAATCTTGTGCTGAGGCCTCTGTTAGTTGAATCCATTAACTATAGCAATAAGTCCTTTTCGCGAATTATATTACAGTTGAAATTACACGTCAGACAAATATTATACCGTCTTTCGGCGATAAGCGCGTTGCCATTCCAGCTACCGGCGCGTTTAAAAAACGTGGTGTGCAAAGGCTCTCGCTGCGTTGTTTATCTCGTCTCGTGTAGGGCTAGGCAAGCACTTGAGGCCACGTGTGTACGTACTGGATTACTGGCTATAAATCCCAGTAAAGTGGTATGCACAAGCCCATCGACCTATTTTCCTCATTTCACTCACACCTCCGCACATTAAACGTAATACTTTTAATTCTATTCACAATTATAAATTCTTCAGATAGTTCATTATGTGTAAATTAAATAGACATAAACACATACATAAATTATCGTCACTTACATCCGTATTATTGTCAATAATTGAATCGCTTTGTTAGTTGTGACGGTTTGACAAAAAATTCAGTAAAATTACAAAACGAGGTTTTATTTCAAGCATTTTCTAATTACTCAACAACCTGTTAGTTTTACGAACATTCCCCTGGGAAAAAAATTTTCGCGTAGTTCACGTTGTAACCAAAAGAGTTTGCGAGTGTTTGAGAAATCGGTAAGTATTTATTTACTAACCTGACGAAAATTGTAGATTTAAAAATGTTGGCTTTTCTATATCGCAAGCAACGGTTAATTCTTAATACTTGGTGATTAACTTTCAAAAGGTTATAAAAGTTGTTAAAGCATATCTCTAGAGAGAGCCTATGCACACGCAAGATTTTTTTTAAACGCGCCGGCGCCGCGCGTTTAATTGTAAAACTCGCAATACAACGGATATTTTCACAAGTTTGACGCAGCCTCAAACATGTAAATGAAAAAAAACTTGATGAAGTTTATCGCGCCGTCGATTCGCGTTTCAAAACGCGTTCTACACCTTGATCGCGTTTAATCTTCATTTTGGATGCAAGTGGTTGAACACAAGGCTCGCTTAGGTATGTTTCCCAATCTTTGAAAATCTCGTTATTTTGCAATAGTTTTAGCTAAACAGGATCACAACTTGAGGCCACGTGTGTACGCCTACTGGGGAAACCACGTTAAAAAAAACGCGCTAAGTACACTACCTCATTAAATGCATATGCACAAGCCCTTTTATCGACTTTTTGAATCATTTATCTCTGACACGGTGGCTCGTAAGAAAAAAAGTATTACACATTTTTATAGATAATTTTATGATCACAATTTTTGTCTGAGGTACTTGTATGATAAAACTTACATTTTGCTGAAAATCGCGAAAAACTCATAAACCTTTGACCTTGAATATTTTTTTTTCCTTACAGGGGAATGATGGGGAACTAATTAGAATTGTTTTAATTATGTTTTGAACAACTTCACAGAAATTCAGCTTGCTGGGACTTTATGTAACCTCGAATGTCTAAATTGACCGGACTATTGTCGCACAGGAGGATTAGTAAAAACAGAAAGTTTAATGATAACGTGTAATCAACAAAAGGGTCTTAATACTTAATAGTTTGTGTCCGATAACAGTCAGTAGCTGATTTAGTAACTCTTTCACTTACACCAATTCAAAAAGAGAAAAAACCGATAATTCAATTTCGTGTATTGACGATACGTAATAACGTAGCCATATCATTCGAGTTCATGAGACCTCTGACTTTACTGATAAACATAACAATTTAGAAGATAACTTGACAGCATCTACTACCAAGCTAACGAGAATGAGGGATGGCAACTGGGGAACTAATGGCGATAGTATAGCTTGTTCCAAGCATTGTCATTGGTTCAAATCTTAAAGGTACCTCAAAACTAGTATTAGTACTACTACGTCATTGGTCGGATTAGGAATTAGCTTTCCCCATTATCCAATAACATCATTCGTAACTTCTTACGGTCAATTTAGATTTCCAAACTAAACGAATGTTACCTAACCCTAATTGCAGTGAAATATACAATTGGCATTTCAGTCCACTGAGATTTATGTAGACAAGAATACAAATGGGTTTATTTTCTCCATCCATTAAATTTCTCTGTTAGGAATGTCAGGATTGTACAAAGCTTTGGTTGAAAAAATTAATATAAAAGAACACCATGGGTGTAAAAACAAAAATTGTGTTAATTTTCATCTTACTTCGGCAACTGTTATTAAACCAGGCGCTATGGTTACACTGACCATGATTTCCAAACTTTTATGATAAACAACACAAATCATTAGAAGAATTTAAATGAAATTGTACTCATGTTTTTTGAATACAAATGTAAGTAAGTAAATACATCATAATTACTAACGGAATTCAGCCCAGAGCTAAATTGCAACACGGAGCAGCAGTACCGCTCAACATAAAAGTAACGGTATGATTTTGTAACGGAAATTTAATAGAGCCACATACAAAATGATCTCGTTATTCTTGATTCTTTGTTGCCATAACAATTGAATGTACATATTGCGTTAAGATCATGTAGATTAGACAACCTGACCTAAAATTAGCCACTCCTAAGCGCATCAAAACATCATTTGAAATTCTGAGCACGATGTGAATTTAAAATTCCAACTACCCAAATACTAACACGAGCGGAAAGGTGTAAACAAAATAATCCAAAGAAACTTTATTGCGATGTTTTGAGGAAGAGGATGAGAACTTTGTGAAGGCGGCGTACTTTTTTTTAACATTGTTAGTCACGTTCTTGTTCAAAGAAATAGGCAGATAGAGCGCTCAGAACACGCGAGTGGTTCCACCAAAGTAAATAGTAAGCTGCAAGCATTATGCTTCTGAGCCCTCGTAGAGCGACAGCCATAGTTTTTCAAATTAATACTAATTTTTTGAAAGTGCTATCTGCCCGGGTTTCTTCTTAACTTCTTCGCTAAAACACTAGCGTCAGCGCAGCGTTTTTATCGTCTGACTCTTTCTGCATGTCTATATTTTCGAATAATTACTGAGAATAATATGGGTTCGTCGTTAGGAGAAAATTCTCTTTACATTCTAAAGAAAGTGATGGATACAATGCAGTGAACACCAATGATAATGAAGCGTGCGTTTCTGTCGTATTTTCTCGAATGTGAGCACATTCAAGTGGCTCAAAGATGCGCGTCAACACATATTAAAAACGTTCACAATACGAATTTTATTTACATAAATAAATACTCCGAATCGGTATTTAACCTAATAAACCAATTGAAGCCGGAATTGTTTGGAACAATCCACGTCTTTATGCATTGGTTTGGGAGTGGGCCAAATAACATGCACAAAAAATCATTCTCAATGTTTGAGATCAACAAAGGCCTATTAGGAAACACATTGAGGGGCAACAAAAACGTTGTCCTTCCTCATTCCATCTTCCGTGGTGAAGAGGAGGTCGGGTGCGAGTGACCGAGTGAGTCACATCGGCACAAAGAGCCGGCAATGACCGGCGACAAAACGAAATAGAGGAAAGCTGTGAATACGCGTGTGGTCTAATTTTATGCCTAATACATTTATATTTCACATGAATAAAATAAAACAACGTCGTATATCCCGGAACCGAGTAGTCTGAATCATTGTTGCTGGATTTTGTCATTGTCTACATTTCCTGAAATAAACCAAATTTACAGTGGCGCAGAAGTAATGATGCCTTGCCAGAAAATGTTCTTATTTTTTGCAAATGTTCGCTTTCTAAGAACATTGAAAGTGATAGATGTAAATTCAGAGCAAAGCTGAAGGGACAAAGCACTTTAGTATCCGAGAACACATTGTACGAGTATATTAAAGACGCTAGCCGTTTTTATTTTTTTACATGGATCTTAGAGCTAAGTCAACGAAAAATTTTCCAAATATGTATAGCCAGAAGTTCTGAGTAAAGTGTACCATTCGCGTACCTATATGGAAAGCTATTCAGCAAGAAAATTTCAAACTTTCACAATTAATTTAACTTTTTATAACCTCAGAATAGAACTTGAAGAAATAAAAGAATCCTTTGTATTGTTGAGAACTAGAGCCAAACTCATCAAGATTAATTGGTCTCCATAACTTGGCTTCATTAATCGCTTGGCCGTTTCAATTGGACCATAACTGCGGTTTAATTTTACCGCGTCGCTTTGTGAGTAAACCAAGACGGTTTGCAAGTTGCATTCGCGCATGCGGGATGAGTAAGCAAAGCTCTAAATCCGTTCGCGATACTTATTTTAAATCTCGTAAAGGGAACACGTGGTGGGATAGAGTTCGTATCGAACCACCAGAATACATTGGAGTAACGTTTTGTTCTGAAGTTTATATGAGTATAATGCAATCCCTAAGTAAATATTGAGAAACATTGAACTCCTACTTAGGTCGATGCTTCTTCAGAATACTCGTGTAATAAATATTAAGCACAAGGATATCAAACACAATTAACCTTCAAATTACATCTTTGATGAAAATTTTGCCAGAAAATTGAGTTAGATGATTTCTAAACGAGGCAAGATTAACTTTTGTGCCTTAACAAAATTGCTTTTTGTTAATGAGGTCGTCTGAGTTTGACTTATTCAAACCTGCTCTCGATATAATGGAGTCAGATCATTTCTCGGAATTATGATCTACACGATTTTTATGTGTTAAATATATCAACACATTTATATCCGTAGCGGGGTGAAACGAATATTAATAGAACATCCATCAGTCATCGTCGTATTCTGCCACGCTGATTGAGGTTTGGCACTCGCCGAATCCAAAATCCGCGAGTAGCTCATGTCCTACACGATACACGACAGCTGATGCTATAACCTTGCCACGTTTTCTTGATATAAATCAGAGCACAAAAACACACGAGCAACGAAAGTTTACATACACGTTTTATAGAGCTCCAACTGAGCTCCTTCGTGCAATCCGCTAAAAAAAGTAACATCGCTTCAAGCTACTCAATCATCCGAAAATAGAAACTTGGGAGCAAACAAATCTGTGATTTCTCTTGCGCCATTCACTTTTGGAATATTCTAACACTGAATTTTCTTGGTTCGATCATGAATTCTGAGTACGTACGCCCACAGTGGTGCCTGTGTGTAAACACAAGTCGAATAGGGTCAACGCTCTGCCACCTACTTTCCCTACAGAGAATTATTATTGTCCATCAGACAGTGGAATCAGCGCACATAGTTATGTAGATAAGCATATCGTGCGGCTGGTTCAAGGTAATTACGAAGTCGCAGATGACGATGTCGTGGTCACATTTTAATAAAACGTTTCATTGACATTTCACAATGATTCTAGTCATGGTAAACAGGCGAACAGAGTCAAAGACGCATTTTTTTATGAACAAAGGTACACGTATTAAGCAATTCTCCTAATCGAGCATTGTTGAGAATGTTTAATAACCTCGTCTTAATTGACAATTTCATCATCATCATCATTGACAACCTTGTTCCACCTTCTGCGTATAGGCCTTCTCCTATTTGTGCTATATTTTGCATGACCTGCGCGAGCCTTTACCAGGTTTTATCCGGCTATTAGTTTGCAATGGTAAACTAGAGACTATTACGATACGACAACAGTAGACTCTTCTTGTAAAAGAAGCAAATATAAATATTTGAATATGTAACTATATAGGTATGCACACAGAAATATTATCTATATATTGTATAAAAGAACAGGGGTTTTTCTTTTGACACGACTACAGCCGAAACCGCTAAACGCAGAAACTTGAATTTTGGACAGCATTTGCAGTCTACCATGTAGATTGGCAATAAGACGGGATTTTGCGAAAATCCTCCTCTAAGGGGGTGAAAAGGGGTGAAAAAGTTTGTATGGAAAATCTTATTCCTTGGGTTTATAAACTTGAAACTTACCACGAATGAGAACACACGTAAATAAATAAGATTAGCACCATTATTTTTTTAAAACTACCCTCCATTGGTAATCTAGGGGTTGTTAAAGTTTGTATGGAAAAATCATAACGCGTGAGCTGAAGTTTTTGAAAATCAGTATTTATATACTAGATAAGAATTAATCAAACACGTGTTTTTTCTTTTCGAAAATCACCCCCAAGTTGGTGAAAAGGGGTATTCAAGTTTTAAGGGGAGGATATTAAACCACTAGACGTAGAAACCTGAATTTTGGATGATAGTGGCAGTTTATAATGTAAGTAAGCATAAAGAAAGGATTTTGCGAAAATCTACCTCTAAGGGGGTGAAAAGGGGTGTAAGGGGGTGAAAACCTCGATCTGTAGACAAAATCTTATTTCTTGGGTTTATAAACTTGAAATTTGGTACGAATATGAGTATAAGTAAATAAAAAAGATGGGCATTATTACTTTTTTTAAAACTACCCTCCATTTTTAGGTTTTCAGAAAATCACTCCCTAAATTGGTGAAAAGGGATGATAAAGTTTTAAGGGAAGGATTTTATTGCTTGCTTCGATAAACTCAAAACTTGACATATTAATTATCTCTCAATCAAATAAAGGATACGTATAATATTTATTATATTTCATAAATCAACCCATATCGGGGTGAAAATCGGAAAATCAGTTTGTCTAATATGATTGATTGTTTGTTTGTATTGAGTTTTTAGATTTTCTTATAAGGAGGGTGAGCGGGAATTCAATTCACTGAGTTCGAAATTAGAAACACGCGCAGACGAAGTCGCGGGCAAAGTGCTAGTTAATATATCTATGGGTATGCACTAACCTAACACGAAGAAGACATGCTCATATCGTGTTATTTACTCTATAACATACCACAAACTAGTAACCAGTGAAAAAATTAAAAGTATAAAAACAGTAATTTAGCACAATGTTATGAAATACAGTAATATTTCCAGGCAGACTGGTGCAGTGACGCAGTGTGCACTTGCAGAGTGGAAAGTCTCCTTTACTTTCGTTGCACAAAGGAAGTGGTTTCACTTCCTCAGCGTCGTTTAGATAATGTAGGAAGTTGTGAGTGACACCAACTCATTACGGAATAACAAATGATTCCACGACCGAAATAACAATAAATAGATTGCCAGCATTTCTCCGAGAGACCATTAATTTTGAGGTTTGTTTGAATACTATTCTTCTGAGTTACATAGTGTGGTCGGAGACACGACTGAAACCTCGTAAAGATAGAAGCTATATCCCTTAGTCATTCTTTCATCACTCATAATCATAATGTAAAATAGATTCCGCATTTATGAGAAAGGATAGTGTGTCAGTAATTTTGGGAACTGGTTAGTTGCATCAGACAAATTACGGTATTTGAATGAAACAGTCCGTCACTTAGGTAAATCTTTAAATATTTGGTTCGTAGTTTTTCTTTCGTTACGTAAACCAAAATTGACGAAGGCACGACACTATTAAAATTTTCAAAAGGTCACAGTTTTTACTTGCTTCTGACGATCCGACCCCGACTTTTGAATTTTGATGCGTTACCTATACTTTGTAAATATGCACATACTTATTATTGGTATAACGAAAGAAAAAAATACGTGTCTATTCTTTTTCAAAACACCGCACCCTGTACACCTTTGCACACCTGTATAAATTAGAACCGCGCGGCAACGGCGCCTTTGTAACGATATAGACGCACCGATGCCGTGCCGATTCAAATGACTACAAACTGCTCTGTTTGATAAAATCGCGCCGTCAACGAGTGTTTCAGAAACGCGCGTCGACGACAGCGCGTTTAAAAAACGTGGTGTGCATAAGCCCTTAGATGTAATTACCAACTCCAGGTTTGAAGATTCAGAAGTCTGTAAAGTTTTGTATAATTAATGAGTGCATAGAATGTTGCACAAATTAATTATACACATGTACGCATGACTTTATTAAAGTTAGACAGTGCCCCATAATGGAAAAATATTTCTGTTGATGATATCTACAATAACATTGTAAAATGGGAAGATTTGTATTTTTGGTGTGTGTGTGTGTGTGAAGGGAGGTTATACATATTTTGAGACAGGCAACTCAACAGAGTCTTTAGTCTCTCAAAACATTACCTACTCATGCAGTAATGTAAAATGATGGCAACTTGTTCACCACTAAAATGGACAAGACATAGTGACACATCATCCACACAGTGTGGTGAGTGAGCGCCCTTATATGCATTATGATTCACTGTAACATTCATGGGGAAAATTTGAAAGATATTATCCATATTGACACTGCATCTCAAAAATGTTGTTTGTATGTTAATAAAGTTCTGAGAATCTTCAAAATTCTTTATATTTTCAAACAAAAAGCAACGTCTTATTAATTTTTACATAAACAACATAAATTACCTAATAAAAATGGATGAGGTAGGTAGTGTGATATGAAGCCAACTAACAGCTCTGACATTTGATAATTGTGCCAATGACATTATACAAAAACATTTTTACAGGTTTTAAATTAGTTTTTATATATTGTTGACTGACAAAAATTTACATTAAGGTAAATATATAATAAAATTGGAAATTAAGTTCATGTTTGCTATATTTTCAAATCTTAGAGAATTTGGGAATTGTGGCACATTGACTATGTATAATGTAAAGTAATTGATGAACATGAACATAATTATTTTGTTTGGATTACCACCTGCATTAAGAATTGTAAAACCATTCATTTTGTAAAGACTTAATGAAGAATGGAATGCATAATTCAAGACCCCTACCTGCGATGGCTTTGTAACAGCTTCTGATGTACTCAATCAGATGGTTGCAGGTTCAAATCCTGGCCAAACAAACTACTAGTTAAATAGTTTTCTCATTTTCTCTGATTACTACAGAAAATATTTTGCTTTCACACCATTTGTAAGAGTAGAGAAAGCACATGTAATATTCAGTTGTGACTTAATTTTCTCTACTTGATACATAAGTAAGTTGGTATTAAAGTCAATGAATGCACATCATTATAGGTTAGGCGGAGTAGGTACCTACTTTGAGTAGTAGTAAATGGTCTGATAATAATTTTTCAATTTGAACAAGCACTTAGTTCTTGAGTATAGCATGTGCAACCAAACAAAGAAATTCTTCAGCTTTATAATATAAATATACACTAGAAATCAAATAGAATATTCCACTCTACAAACCCAATCCAATTCATTTAATTATTCTGACAAAGTGGTGTTTTAAGACCCCAATATTTTTTTTTATTGTAGCAACCTACCACATTTTAGGAATATCACAAAGCTTAAAAGTAATCAATACAAAAATCTTCCTTTATTTATACTTTTAATTGCAATCAGTTTCACTATAGGCATTAGATGTAGGAGCTTGTGTACAATTGACAAAGTTGAATCATGACCCATTTTGACAATAAATAATTTGAATCCATCAAATTGACAAAGATCTAAGTCTTTACCAGGGATGTGTATGTTTACACGAATGTGTACCTAATTGTATTTAAAAGTCTGTAAGAAAATAAAAACAAAAAGCTAGAAAATTGTCAGAACTCAATGGAAAGGAGCATGTTAGGTAAAAGACTGTCCGACAGAATAAGAATTACAACAATTAAGAAACACACAAAAACAAAAGATGTCATAAAAACAATAAGAAAGCTAAAATGGAGATGGTCAGGCCACACAATCAGAGGAAGTGAAAAATGGTAAAAATTAATCATGAACTGGTTCAAAAATCACAAGAAGAGGAAACGAGGCAGACCATTTCGACGATGGGTTGATGACATCAAAGCCATAGCAAGTGGAACATGGACAAGAGTGGCTAAGGACAGAGAGCAATGGCGACAGTTGGAGGAGGCCTTTGTCAATTATTGACATACAGACTAGGAACTTGATGAAGAATTAAAAACAAACAGTGAATTACTCATTGTGAAATACTACTGAAACATGTTTGTATACAACCATAAAATGTAATAATATTGTGTCTGAATAAAGGCTATTTATATTATATAAGAAAATAAGGTTACGGTGGGTCATGATTCAACTTTATCGATCATACATTAGAGCTATACAAAATACTTAGTTACTTTTTTATTGTTCTATATTCATCAAATGGGTCCTGTCACCAGTCTCGTACTGACTAAGATCCACGGTGTCCTTCAATAGACCTTGGGTCACAGTAATTTGATAAATCTTGCGAAACCGGCAGGCTTTGGCCCTCTAGAGGGAGGCTCGTCTCATACAAAATACTTAAATTAATTTTTGACTAGGTTAAGAGCCTAGTCAAAAAATTAATTTGTCATCTAGATTGGTTATTCCATGGGAGATAAAGGAATGTGTTTTCTTATGGCAGTAATAAAATGCTTGGAGTGTCAAGAATAAAAGAATATTAATTATAGTCAAGTTGAAAACAAATCATAACAAAATGGCAATAAGGGAAAAACTAATGTGTACATATGGAACAACAACACTTTAATGGTAAAGTATTTAATAATCACAGTAAAATGTTCAATAGTTACAATAATTGATTATGTTTAGTTTAAAAAAATTGGATGCTCATTTATACAACATATATTTTAACTTTTCACATTACTTAGGGCTAGCAAAAACAGGCCTTTGTTTACAAAAATAAATTGAATGTATTCAAATAATATTATTGCGATAACACCTGCATGCTTGATAAATGCATGGCTGCATCAGTGAGCAGAGTTTACCTGAGTGTTAGGTTATATTTTTTTTACTTTTTACCTGGGGCTTAAGGGCATTTTGTCCCACATAATAATGTTGGATAATAAAAGCAAGGTTTTAGTTTACCTAACTATTGTCAACGTCAGAACAAATTTGACCAAAATAGTGACTTGGAAACTTCGTTTTACGTTACGACAACACTATTACGTAGATTTTTTTTATTTCAATGTGTAACGATGCGTCGTTTACTTTTAGGTAAAATATTGAGTTAGTGAAACAAATGCAAATGTTACGATTGTCCTGCTGATCCACATGTGTAATCACGCTGCATCGAATTAGATAATAATATAGTTCTATACGTGGAATTGTTGTAACTGTTATTTCTACAGTTATGATCAGAGAATTAGAAGTCCATCTACTTTATTATACCTACAAAGATTTCCTTATATATTTGAATATCATAAGAACGGATGAATGCCCCTAAAACATAATTATAAAACACTTACTTTCAGTCTCGTAAGATTTCCATCTCGTGCAGCGTTGAAAACGACTGTTTTGAAATCCATGATGGTTCTCTTTGCTTCGTAAAAAAAAACACAAAAACAGAAATCACTTCAGGAACAGCACTTTCTTCTGAATATAATCATTGAAAATACACTGTATCACGATTAGACAAAGCAACCAGTCAGTTTTTTTCAAAACACTTCGACACTGCAAACCCAGTCGCTCAACAAACAGCTGCAGCGCGACGACGATCTGCCAATTCTGCCACAAATTAACGTCAAATCGTCTACATTTATTGATGTAAAATGACTAGGTGCGTTTAAATCCTTCGGTTCGGTGGGTATTGTCGCCGGAAAAAAAAATTGTATTAACTAGCGAGGGTATATAATAAACGCTGAAGCGGAGGTCATAGTTGAGTTTCTATGATCAAACTGTTAGTTGTCAAAATAATATCAATTAAGACAGCTCAGTTTATTGAAATGGTTCAAATAACCTCAAATAAAGAATAATATCCTCGTTTGTAAGTATGGATGCGTAATCGACTCTTTCACGCAAAACAACAAAACTTTAAAATTTGTCAAGATAGTTTATAACTGACAGCATAGGATAAATTTTATGTTCGTGGGATAATTTTCGAAGGTCGCAAAAGTATTTATATTCAATTTAGTAAAATTACTTATACCAGCAGAAGACATTATATTCCGTAAACGGGGTAGAAATCAACTACAAGTAATTGTGGATTTATTACGGTAAAATCAAATGCTTCATTTTTTCTTCTCGCGGTGTCTTAATTTTTCATATAACGGGACGAATATTTTTCCATATTTGTTTTGTATTTATACTCATTTTTATAACAAATAATCTTGTTTGTTTATTTTAAATTAGACGTGGGGAAACTGCAGCGCCATCTACGATTAGCTTTGAGTTGCCATCCCCATTCTGCCACAAATTAACGTCAAATCGTCTACAATTTCTGCCATTATAACCACAGACAAAAAATATTCCGCACTGTGCTTTGTAAATCGCGATTCAGCTTGGACTAAGCGTCTTTTTGTTCAATCATCATTTTACAGCTTGACATAAAAATGTAGAAAACCGGAAGTCGCCACTGTCTTCGCGCTACCATCACTTTGAATGATTTTATTTTATTTTATTCCACTTAAGGTGATTGCGTCGATATAGCCCGCGATCACTTTGAATGATTTTATTTTATTCCACTTAATACGTTAGTTTTATGGCATAATGGCACAATAATAAATCTAACAAACCAGCGGTCTTTGTTTACAACAAATATCAAAGATTTTAAAACGTTGTCAGAAACAAAACGATTAGTTCCGTTTCAGTCCGTTCTGGCCAAGCTGTAATAAAGGTATCAGCTTAGTAGATTAATATAAAAACTTAACACGCATCAATCAGTACCGAGAATCTGAAGTCACATAGAAAATAATCTTGAGGATAGGAACAACTGGTACGACGCCTATAACTGCTACTTCTTCATCGTTCAATTTACTTTTTTGATTACTTATAAATACGCCCCAAAAAGCGCTGAGTTTAACAAAAAGGTAAGTTGAACTTAACTGTCACCGCCCAGCATTTAAAACCAAAACAATCATGCAGTTAAAAAAAAAACGCCGCGTTTCAAAAGCGCTTACATCTTGGCCAGAACGGATTGAAACGGAACTAATCTTTTTGTTTCTGACAACATTTTAAAATCTTTGATATTTAACGACTTGGTTGCCATACACCAAAAATAGAATAGAATAGAATCTTTGATATTTGATGTAAACAAAGACCGCAGGTTTGATATATTTATTATTGTGCGATAAAACTAACATATTAATACTTGATGTAAACAAAGACCGCAGGTTTGATATATTTATTATTGTGCGATAAACCTAACATAATAAGTAAAAAAAAAAAATTATTCAAAGTGCTGGCAGCGAGAAGACAGTGGCGACTTCCGGTTTTCTACAGTTTTTTGCCAAGCTGTACGTGTGAACATGCGAATCTGTGATGGGAATGCATTTGTTCTATTCGCACACTTGACCAAATAATGAAAGGATTAGAAGAAAATTAAAATAACCTCATCATCAAAAAGGTTCACCACACGTCAGCCTTATTTTATTTAGTGTTTATATTTGGCGGTGGCCTCATGGCCTGTAAGTTCAATTTAGGTTTTAGTTCCAATTCAGCTCTTTTTACCCGACTGCGCGATGGAAAGGAGGGTAATTAACGCACGACTTTAAAAAACGCTTGTGCGATAGGGCTCTAAAAGAAAAAAAAAAGGTTGCACTCCAGGAGTGCCGGTAGAAGTGAAAACTTTTTTGTTACTATGTTTTATTTTTAATTTGAATGACGTCTTACTCATTTTCGATCAGGGTCACGTGACCCTGACGCGAGTTTTGGTCACGTGACCCTGACGCGAGTTTTAAATTTTTTACCCATTACAGAAAAAGTGTACAACGCCGCTAAAGAAGTTTTCACTTCAAAAAACAATGGACTGAAAGAACGTAAATGATTAGAAAGCAAGCTAGGTCAATTCTAAAGGTCTATGTTCTCGATGGATGCGATCTGCCGAATGTTGTACCAACCTTACGAAAACAACTGGTATTCTGGATCAGTCGATCTCTCGGCTAGTACTAAAAAAATGGGGAGCTGATCAAAAGCAGTTCTATGACTGACTTCGGAACTACAAAAACCAGCAATGTACTGCGTACAAATATGACGATATCTACCGATTTCGAGAATGCCATTCTTGTGATGAATGATGATGGATGACATGACAGCCGAACAAAAATTACGGCGTGGATTTATGGTTAAAAATTGGCGAAAATCTGTTGACTGTTGCTCGAAATACTTGTTAAGTTATAAATAACCGCGTTGTTTGCATGGTGATTGATAATTGTATATAAAAGTTGTAAATGTCAATATAATGACCGATAATTCAAAAGTTTCGAGGCAAAGTTTGTGCATATCATTGTCGTTAGCGCGTAAGTCGGGCTCTCCAGTATTTGGTGTGTTATAGCAGCGGTGGACAGTGATACAGGAGATGGTGCCGATGGTGTTAGCAAACGGATCAAAAGAGAACTATATTTGATTGTATATACCGGAGATATTGTAGTAGATTTTTGTTAAGATGTATCCAAGTACTACGCGGCACCCGGCGGCCGCGGTAAGGGTTTGTGTTAATTTTCTATCTTTCACCGGCTCTCAGATTCATACAATTCTGTTATGACAGAAGTTTTACTCCAATAGTTGCTTGTAGAAGTAGATTCTGCTTGGATCATATTATTGTTTGTCACTGTTTGTTCAGGGACCTCAGCCGCCAGCAGGACCTATCAAATTTACAATAGCAGACACATTAGAGCGTATAAAAGAGGAATTTAACTTTCTACAAGCTCAATACCATACGTAAGTACATATTGACTTCTTATTTACATTGCTAATCTATTCCAAATTGATCAGTTTTATCCATAACTAACATCTTATCTTGAGATTAATTTTATTTACAATAATTGTTTGTTTACAGTTTGAAATTGGAATGTGAGAAACTGGCCAGTGAGAAGACGGAAATGCAGAGGCATTATGTTATGGTAATCAAACTTTTATATAACCAAAGAAAACGATACATTATTGAAGAACACAATCATATCACTGTTAAGTCATAAACAAATATGGATCAGAGAGAAACTAAAGATAATTATTATCCAAATATTGAATGTTTGGGCTAGATAATAATGTAGGCTAAGCTTAGTTGTTGGCAAACAGTAACTATTTAACATGTTGTGAAATTAAGTCAATATAGAAACTTTTTCACTGATAAGCAGTATTAATTTATTGTTATAACCAGAGTTATTTGCATTGTCATGTAATTTTTTTCTTTTTTGTGATTCAAACATTATATTGCATTTGGGCAAACTATTATAACTGAACTCTATTTATCATATTGAAGGACAGTTTAAATTTACAATGACAACTTCTTTATTTATGATAACTTGATCCTAAAAAAATTCAATCTTTCGGTTGACATAAATTATTTGCCATGTACAAAAACACAGTAGGTATTTAGAATACAATACAATACAGTTGATTTAATCATTATTTTATAAGGAAAATTAACCATACTAATAGAATTAAAGGTATTTTATACTAATAAAGCTGATAAGTAGCTATTTTTATACAAAATATACCTAAATAGTTATGAACTCTAGTTTTGGTAACCAACACAAAATTATAGGCTCTGCTTTTCATTGTTATGAGATAAAAATATCTGATCAGTCATTTTTTTTTTTACAGTATTATGAAATGTCTTATGGTCTCAATGTGGAGATGCATAAACAGGTAAATATCTAATTCATAAGGCGTCATTTAATTCCTTTTTTATGCATTTTATATTCTAATACTTGTATTGTATTGTTTGCATTTACAGACAGAAATTGCAAAGAGACTAAGTGCTATTATAGGGCAGGTGCTCCCATTCTTAGCACAGGAGCATCAGCAACAAGTGGCATCTGCTGTGGAAAGAGCTAAACAAGTGACCATGTCTGAACTGAATGCCATCATCGGGGTAAGCTATCTTACTTGCCACAGTAGACAATATGCCAATAACTACTCGTATTTAAATGCTATTAATATTAAAAATATTTATTCATCTTCAAAGGCTTGTATAGTGTTATGAATAATATCATTAATTTAGCCCATTAATTATTTTGCTTATTTATTTTATTTAGATTTTTATTAAATAGGATTAATTGTTATCCACACCTAAAAATATATTATGTATCAATCTAAATATAATTATATCTATGGATATTTTTTACTTTTAAGTTTCATCGTAATTATTTGATAAACAAGCTTTATTTGCCTTCTCGTCAAAGGGAAAAAAACTACTTACATTTTTTGGCAATACTTTGATGCAGGTGATAATAAGAGATAAACACTGCATCTGTTGCTGAATAATTAATTTTTTACCACATAATTATGTCCTCGTATAAACCAAACTAGACACGGTAATTGCTCTTCAACATGAACATTTATAAATTAGGATATGAAGCAAAAAAGTTCTCTACATTCCAATTTCATTAAGGTTTAGTTTTGCGGTGTATAAGCAGAATATTTAAATGTTTTCAGTGCTAGTTTCTCAGTAACCCTTATATCTGGTTTTTATTTCATTCACAGTTACTGTTATTCTAAGGAATCTCAAGGCATTACATAGCTACGGCCATACATTGAATAGCTATAGTATAGAACGAGCTTTATATAGTATAATTTAGACAATGACTTATAAAAATTGTATCTAGCAAGGGTAAATGCCTTTTTGTTTCAAAATAACTTCGCAGATTTATCACTTGTTGTCATGTGGAATATAATAACTTAAAATAAATGTAAATAAATAGGCGCAAATTATGTAGATACCGCTCAAAATTCCACTTACTCAAGAATTTGCTGGGCAAACCTCATAAAAAAATCTTTATTTTGCTAATTGAAATTCAGAGTTAGAGCCAAAGAGTTTTGTTTTAGGCACAAAATAAATGTCTGGGAAGGCAATATTGACAGCATAATTATTGGCTAAATCCTTAATTTCCATTAGCCAATAATCCATATATTTAATCAATATTCTATACAGTAACAAAGAAGCATAGTGTCACACAAGACAGTAACATTAGTGAGCATAGACAATTAACAACAGCATTATATTATTAATGTTGTCCGCAGCAACAACAACAGCAGGGTCTGCAACAACTGCTTGTAAGTCAAGATATACAGTGCTTGGTACATTGATATAAATGTTGTGATTAACATTTTGCATTATTTTATGTTGCCACTTTGATTTCTTTTCAAATTACCATCACAAAATTTTCTCATGTAAGCTTTTGCATTCTCATTTCACTATAATGTAGTATTCATTATAATGTAGTATTCATTATAATGTAGTATTCATTATACTGTAGATACACACACATCCAATGCAAGGCACCAGAAAATTTACCTACTCCAAAATATATTCAACCATAACACAAAAGCATAAAGTTCATGTTCAAATAGAAAATATTTACAGATTGGAGTAGGTTGATGGTTCTGACGTCTGGACTTCTGATCATGTTTTGAGGAACTTGTGGATATTATAATTTTTTAATATTAGTCACTTCATCTGAGAATAGAAAATGATCAGCTTTTCAAGGTGAAAATATATTCTAAAAGGGTCAAAGATACACAAGACCTTACTGAGTCTAAGATAGTTATTTTATTTTACTATGATTTTTGCCCTTTTATCACTAATAATCCGGGGACAACCGTCCGGGTATCCCCGGATTTGTCATTTAGAGGGCATCGGGGAGTGTTCGGGAGGGGGGGGGCTTTACTTGTAGTCCGGCTTC
This sequence comes from Agrotis segetum, assembly GCA_036375495.1. Lineage (NCBI taxonomy): Eukaryota > Metazoa > Arthropoda > Insecta > Lepidoptera > Noctuidae > Agrotis > Agrotis segetum. Next base: position 3,308,859 of record JAQSVV010000175.1, on the reverse strand, counting down.
AAAAATTTAAAGTCTTGGGCCGCCCGCGGCACACAACACACGCACACTTCACCGTCCCCCACCCCTCCCGACGCAGTTGCCACGGTGCGCACTTCGGCTCATGTCCGGGTTCTGGACTCTAAAATCCGGGGTTTTCACTCGTCTTGTCCTGGTGTCCAAATTTTAGAGTTGGCAACGCTACTAATAATGACTATAGTACTTATGTATTGCATGGTTGATTTACATGGTCTTCAAAATTGGGAATATCATCCTATTTCATATAGGTATCTTTATAATTCAACATGCAAAGTAATGGCTAAGATCAAAACTATAACCAACAATCGTGGCGTATGCCCATGATTGTTGAAATAGCCCATCATATTCATCTTTGTGGTCATACGCCGTGATTACTGTAATGCCATCAAATACAAAAATTAATCGCAATAAAGCAGTACCTATCAAGAGAATGCACAAGCTAACATAAACACAAGCGGATGTTTAACATAAGTTATGTCACAGTAATTGGAAAAACTAATTGGACTTCAGTGTTTTATGATCACACCTCCTAACTTCACGTTTTCATTGTATGCAAGCAAGCACAACGAGTAGATGTTGCATCTAACATGCAATAATTAGTGCTTATGATGTGTTCGCCATATTTATTATTATACATTTGTTTTTTTTTTAATTTCTCATTTTGAGACTCGGCCGATCTACGCTAGTTAATCAGTGTGTTCAATTGTTTTGCTATCAAGATGATTGAATCAATCTGCGTTCAACATACTGATAACATAGAAAGCAAGAAAAAAAAAACTCGTTTTTAGGGTTCCGTAGTCAACAAGGAACCCTTATAGTTTCGCCATGTCCGTCCGTCCGTCCGTCCGTCCGTCCGTCCGTCCGTCCGTCCGTCCGTCTGTCCGCAGTTTAGCTCAGAGACGCACAGTAATAGAGAGCTGTAATTTGGTGTAAATATACGGATTTGTTGTGCCAAAGAAGTGGTAAAATAAAATCTCGTAAAATATTTTTTTTTAGGGTACCTCCAGTACTTACACGTAAAGTGAGGATTTTTTTTTTCTCGCGTACCCATTAGTGTGGGGTATCATTAAATAGGTCTTTAAAAAATAATGATAGTTTCCATTAACAATTTTTTGATAAATTAATTCGTTTGTGAAATATTAAGCTTTAAAGTGCTAAATTTTGCTCGACTCGAGTGTCCCCCCCCTCTACCAGCTAAACGGTTATGTTTGGGGGTGTGAAAAAATTCACAATAGTAGTATATATAACGAAGTTTTTTATCATGACTAAGTAGGCTTTACAACTTTACGAGTAATAGTCGACCAACTTATAAAATGTACTTGGAATCATATTTTCTAAACAAAATGTATCGGAGACAACTGCAAATGTAAGTTTGTCAACTTTATTTTTACAGCTTTTATAGGTATGTTTTTTGGGGATAGGTAGGTTTTTATCGTCAACTATTTTTAACAAAATTCAAAAAAAGGAGGAGGTTCTAAATTCGTCGTAATCTTTATTCTTATGTATTTTCCCTGATTTCTCAAAGACTCCTGGACCGATTTTGAAAATTCGAATGCGAATCAGTTTGGTTCGCATGAGTATTTTGATGGGCAACCACGGAACCCTACACTGTGCGTGGCCCGACACGCACTTGGCCGGTTTTTAAACTAATAATGCAATATTATGTCTATTTATAATTCTCAATCCTAAAGTTTGAATATAAAATTATACCCTTATAAGACTTTGTAAATGCAAATTAGCGTATTTTAAGTGTAATTATTGTGTTCATAAATTAATCAATTAGCTAGCATTAATTATTTTATTATATGTAGTTTTTACTGAGTTTTTAATTAATTTCATGCGCACGCTTGTATCATTAATTGGAAATATACTTCCTGTTACTAAATAAGTTTTAATAGTGTGTTGTTATAGATTCTTGCTTCATCTTAGTGTTAACACATCTATTTTATAACTCTCTTTTTTTCACAGTAATTTGTGTTCATAGTTATTAAAGTAGTATTTGCAATTTAGAAAATGTATCTTTGGAAACATGTATCACAATATAGGGAATAATAACTCGGTCGACTTATTTTCTGGAGGGATGACTAAATCAAACGTTATGTAAAACTGGATTTTGAGTTTAACTCAGACAAAATAAGTCTTAAGGCTCTCTTATTTTGCAAAATCGACGTCCGATGAGCGGGGAAAGTTTGACGATTTCCCCGCCACCAGCGCCACTGTCGCGAAATTATTGAAAACCTAAGTTTTATGTATTTCATTTCTAAAACTTCAATATTTCATACAGTGTTCCCTTCACGCAAAATACATTTATTACTCTAGTAGAAATATTTTATCACAAGGATGTCAATGCATTTACGAATATAAAATGATATAAATACCTATTGATGCAAACAAATATTTTATAAATATATTCGTCCATTCACAGACCTAAATATATTTTATAACATTTTGACACAGATTTTGATGTCCCCAGATAACAAAAAAAAAAAGATACTATTTTTTAGAAAATTTATTAGCATTGGCATACTGTGCCAAAATGACAATACCCAATTATCTATAATGCCCCAACCACACGAGCGGAGCGTTTTATTAACATGCGTTCACATTTTCACAAAGCGGGACGCCCTTCACCATCTGGTGGTGTGTACCAGTACACATTTTACGAATAAAACATTTACTGATTTGAATATTAAAAACATATTTTATCTCTTTTATCATCAATCATCATCATCATGATCATACGATGTTTTGTGTATAATTATGAACAATTTTTTCACTGATGCATGGAAAAACATTATCAAAATTAGAACTTCGATAAATAAATGTTTATTAAAAGAAACTACAAAGAATATGGAATTTATATTATTCTAATTCTATTATGCATTTAAATTACAACACCAAATTATTCATAAAATGTGTTTAAAATTTATATTTTAAACACATTTTATTTTATTTTGTTGTTTATACAACAAACTGCAGGTTTTTTGTCCGATCGCCATAAAAAGACTTCGCTAACGTTTCTGGCGGGAAATCAGAACAAGATAGAGAACTTTTGTTACTGCTGCACTTCCTCCAGCTGGCTAAATGAAGTAAATGATGAGTGTCATCCTCTATTCGTTCTATTAGAGCAACCAAAATTATAAATTTCCCGCGAACGTGCCTTTCCCATTTTTTGTAGGATAAAATATCCACACTTCATGTAAAAATAAAATTGCTATTATTTAGAAAAACTATTACTAAATACAATATTAAAAAGAGTAATTTCTATGAAACTAATGCAGTGGCGGTTTAGGCGATGCTAATTCTTAGCAAAACAGATTGTGGACGGCCACAAAACTTGAATCACGATCACTATTTTGTTTAATTTACTAATTATTCTTTAGATTCTAGACAAGTACGTCAACTTCTTGTAAAAAACCAAAAAAAGTTTTATATTGTACATTTGCTTAGATAACATGATTTTAACCACGTCGCTAAAAAAATTAGAGATTAACAACTTGTACTGAACACAATAATGAGCAATTGTTTCACCGTTTTTCATCGCGATTCGCAGTTTTTGGCCAATCACACAAGTATTTTTTTTTGGGCATGGGAAATAGGTTTGTCTTGACCCTAGTTGTATCTGTTCAAACGTGGTAACGATTATAAAATGCGGCGTTTTAAACTCCATTTGATTTTAAATGCGGGCGGTGACAGTAAGTTCAATTTGTACCTTTTTGACTAAAACTCTGCGTTTTTTTACGTCCAAAAAACAGCCTAGTGAGTATGGAGCTTTATGCGATATTTAAGTTGTGGGTCTCCTTATTTGTAGGTGACGGCATGTAATTTGGCCCTCAAAATATTGACATACCGTAATTTTCGCTTACGTTCTTTTAGGCCGCGTCGAAATTGTTATAAATCTTTCGACGAAATGAAATAAATAATAAAACAGTGAAGTCATCTTATCCTATTATTGCCATTCGATACCATTAGTGGTTGTTTTCAGTTACATAATTATTGTTGACTGAAATTCAGTACTCATCCAATAGTTCACGTGAAAGGTTATATAGATCCCGCGTCCTTCGATGCGAGAATGCCTATTGCAGAACGATGAACAAGAACCCACTACGATATCACGATAGCATTGATATAGGTACCACTGTGAGTCGTTTATTATATTGCGTCAGAACACGTAATGTATGCTCTGCCCTAAAATTCTCATTCTCTCAAATCCCTTATTTGCTCCTTACCGAATGTCTGTGCGTCAGAAATTTCCTTGCAGTTAACATTCAGTAAGTTCGGTTTCTTTTCAATATTTATTAATGACATAATATGTTATTGAAAATAGAAAGTTTATAGGTGTTTTTACAGCCATGTCCGTTGATTCAGGTCCCATTAAACACAGCGTATATATGCCTAAACATATTTGGAATATCAATAAGCCTACGCTATCTTTTTCTCAATTTCCAATTTTTGTATTACGAAAATCTGACAGCCCGATCAGAAAAAAGTGTCATAGGTCACGAATGAGCTACGCTGGCTGACTGATTCCAACAGCGAAGTGATGACACTACTTTTGAAAGGCAAAAGATGAGAGGACGATAGTGAATTTGTCTTGTGAAGGAAAACTATTTTGCCCAAACACATTGGCTCTTTTATAAATGAAAATTGTTATTAAATGAAAAAGTACCGGATAAAGTTCTGACAAACATCATTACTGTTTATTGATATATTCACAGGACCAAAAGTTTGTCTACTTCAAGTACCATTCAAAAAACGTTAAAAAAGTGACCATGTTAGCGATTTTTTTTGATGAGTCAAGTTATAAATATCGCGATTTTCAATTCTGAAAAAGTGAACATAGACAGTTTGCCATTGAACTATAACATACATTTCGATTTTGTCGAAAAACGAATATTTGATTGTTTGCCGTTGAATCAAATATAGGTTGATTCCGAATTACGTGGCCTTAATATGGGCATGCTTATAGAGTGGAAAGTCAAGTCCAAATCATTAATTTTAGGTTTGGAAAGAAGATGTACAATCTTCATTGCATACTAAGGATCTGCATGATACCGATAGCTTTTGGGGACTATTTTAATTGATAATTTGCACTTGGGACTTCACTTGTTTGAATAATTTAGTAACAATCTGGGAAACACATCATGAAGTTGGATAATTATTATTTCTTCACATTCATGATATCAGAAACCATTTTCTACTGACTTTCATATATCTACACTGGTTTCTGAAACCATGAGTGGTCTTATTGGTTCCCTTATCAGAGAATCTGTTCTCAAATCACAGTTCTTTCACTGATATTTTACTTGTAACGGTCATAGTGTAAAGAGAATAAAGATTAAAATATACAACTAATTTAGTCAGAGGTAGAAACCTGTGAAGGGACTGTAGTTGCAATGATTTTGGCTGATTTGGGTGGCACGAAAACCCATCAAATCATTACAAGAATTAAGAACAGATTAAACATCATCCCTAATCGGTATATACACAGAGCATCAACCCACCTTACTAATAGCTTACAGAATACCTTTACTTCTTACAATATACATGTTTTTTGTAGCAGCAAATACATGCGAGTGCGGGCCTGTCGCACGGCGTGGGGGGCGCGGGCGCGCTGCTGGGCGCGGGAGGCCTGCTGTTCGCGCCCGGGGCAGGGCCCCCGCCCCCTCCGCACTTGCCGCCGCCTGCGCATAAGGTGAGCAGACTTCTTGAATATTTCACTTAATACCACCATTTACATTGTCACAGATAAGACAAGTGATGGGAATAAGCCAGGCACAGTTTTTGTAATATGTCTCTATGATAATTGGAATTGGGTGTAACATTATTCAATAATCTGGTGAATAGGGAGGATCCTCCTTCCAGATCGTCTATGGTTCGAATATAGCATTGATTTCTTAGTCTGGCAATAAGGAAATCATAAGGAAAGAATTAAGATAAAGGTGACTCAAAGAATTTTATTCAACAGGTGGAACTCCCTCCTCCCGCCGATATAAAGCCGCCGCTCCTTCCTGGCGGCCCGGCGCCTCCACAATTATTACCTGGCAACCTCCTCCCAGAGACGACGACAGACTCGGCCCTAGGGTACTACCACAGGTAGGTCGAAAGTAACAGTATCTTTCTCGTCATATATTGTACAAACAATTTGACACGGTATAAGGTGAGCTGTTCAGGTCACCACGACGTGAAACATGAAGTTCTAAGTGTGAGCGACATGATAGAATACCACTCTTGATTAGATTGAAGCAGAAATAAGAAAGCAACATGGTTATTCTATTTTCAATTTTAGTGAATCCACAAGAATAATAGACTCTCAAAATAGTGAAAGAACCAAAAATTCTAAGACATATGACATCTACCAACACTGGGCCCCTGTGGTGTCCCAACATGATGAAGAATAGTGTTGAAAATTAATAAATAAATCTCTCAATTCTTTCTTGTACATTCAGCAAAGGCGATCAGTATCCCCTCACGAGCGCGAGCAGAAGTACCGGCCGCGTTCGCCAGTGGAGCCCGAAGCCCTGGACGTGAAGCGACGGAAGGAGGAGAAGGTACTCGGCCATGTGAGTCTATGTAGTGTATGTGTCGGCTTCCAAACATCCATGTTGCTTTTTGTGTTCTTTTTCTCTCCTTGTGTTCGATTTAGGCGGTTGTTGCTGGGTTATTAAGATTATTATTTCAAGTAGCTCAACTGTAAAGTAGAATTACATGAGAATCTAAGGTAATATTTATATAGGGTACCCATTTTATTGTTGAAGAAGATGGCAACATTTTGTGCCCTATAAGATACGAAATAACGCACTGAATGCAGTCATATCATCATATCAATTCTTACAAACTCATAAATTTGTCAGAAAACAGTGTATCAATACTACGAATAAAATACACTCGTGATTCAGGAATGATTTGTCCATACAAAAATAACTTAAAATCAAGGTTAATCAACATCATTATCCCCAAAACAAGTACGTTGTCACAACTCAGCAAAAACCGTCTTTTCCAACTGCTTGTTTATACAGCTTGTTCATTCAATAAATAGCTGGTAACGATGGCTGTAACACTTGTCAATTAATATCATTGCTGGTTGTTTAACAAATAATGTCATCAATGCCTTTATTAATTGTTTGATTACATTTCTAGGACAGCGACGCTGAAAAAAGTGACCAAGATCTTGTAGTAGATGTGGCCAACGAGGTAAGATGGTAACGATTGTGTATTCTGTAGAGTACAGAGGGTTTCAAGGATGTGAATTGTATAATTTTGAGATGTTTTTCCTGTTTTTGTTTCCAGTGCATTGTGTTTAATTGATAGTTATTTTAGCACTGCACGTTTTGAGATTATGACTTGTATTGAATGCTGTGTATAACCATGAGGCGTTACTACTTGTTGGAAATATATTTTCAACAGGGCTGCCATAGACTAATATTGGTGTTTGTCAAATGAACCAAGCAATGCTAAAATTGCATGTTTTGTTTTACATGCACTTAAAAGCATGTAAACTTTAGAGACAAATTTCATATAAAAAATACTTACATTCAGTCGCGAGTTGCAACGCTCTCTATCGCACGATCGGGTTTTTTTCAAAGCGTGAGAGGGACAGTACGAGTTTTTCTAAATACCTATTTTTTGAAATGGCAGCAGCTATTCTATCGTCTTAAGTCCGCCCAAGTTGCATGAAAGTTGATATAAAAAAAATATATAATTTTACAATTAAAACATTATTTATTGAAAAGCGTCAATTTTATCATTATAGGAGGAGAGAGGGTCACCCATTGTGCGTACGGACGGTGGTGAGCGAACAGAGAATGGACCTCGACCACCTTCGAGATCTGGCTCCTCGTCCAGTCGCTCTACGCCCAAGAGTTCCAAAGACGTGAGTTGGTTACTTTCGGATCTTTTCACAATTTAGAAGATTTTTGGTGATTGTTATTTCCAGAATGATGTGTATTATTAGTTGGTATTATAATGAAGTGCAGATAAAGTTAAGCTTCTTCTGGTAAAGCTCACTCCATCGTAGAGTTTGTCTGTGTCACCTCAAATAATAATAATTATTATTTTGAAAAGCGGTCTCATAATTGCATTAATTTTGGTAAATGGCGAGTAATATCATAGTTTCAATAGTTGTATGATCTTGTTAGATCTTATTTTAGTTACGAATGTTTCTTATTTCCGAAGAAAGATGATGATACCCACTGCACAAATTTAAAAAATGATGTCCTTGCTACGATATAATGATGCAATTCGATTGACTTGACGTCGTCGTGGCGAGCGTGTTTTGTTTTTCATTTATTCGTAGACGACCGCACGTTTTATGTCATATGTCGTAGTGGTAAGGATGATTTTCACTTGTAGTTGGAATCGGTTGAATTGCGTCGATCGCGTCGCGTCCTGGGGGAAGCTTCCTTATTCTCCCTTAAAATGTGCAAGTTGTATTGTCCCAGGAGAAGCCGGGCACCCCGGGCGGCAAGCACGCGCGCGCGCCGACCCCGACGGGCGGCGGGGCGGGCGGCGGGGCGGGCGGGGCGGGGCGCGCGGGGTACTTCCCGTCGTACGCGGCCTACCGCGCCGCTGCGCCCGCGCCGCCGCACGCGCTGCACTACGACCAGCATCACAGAACCAACGGCATCGCGCCCGCCAAGCCGTACGTATTTTTTTTTTCTTTATACTTTAATGTTTTTCTTTTATGAATATTCAAACTTTTAGTAGTTGTGTGGGTAAAAAATATTTAAATTTTGACTTTAATATTGGTTCGTATACAGTTCTACCATCAATAATTATACACAGGCCGATCTTTCGGGTTAAGTCGCGCTTGCCGAGGTTGGTCTGTGGATGGGTGACCATCTGTCATAGCGCATTTCCTCCGTGCCTCGGAAAGTACGTAAAGCCGTTGGTCCCGGCTGTTATTTGTAGATCTTTGACAATTGTTACTGTTAGTCTAAAGTTCCTCTGACAGTCAGTCTTACAAAGGAGTACAGGGGCCGGCACGTAAGTTGGCAAGAGTCATTAGATGCGTACAAGTCAATTTGTAGATCTCTTTGGTGGTCATGCGGGTCGCGGGGTATGAGGTAGTGCCGATCCGAGCACGCTATTGGTGCGTCACTCGTCTTTGCCTCTCGCACCCAGTATACGCGCTCTCGCTTACACTTGCGTGCCGCTAAATGCGATGCGCAAACTTACCTCCACTACACCATAATCTTCCCGGCGGACGCGCTGCTGGCGGCCGGCGTACCGTGCCGGGGTACTGTAAGGTGGTGTAATACTGGCGCAGGCCCCATGACTATAACCTACACCGGCGGAGGTTTGTGGAAGGTCCCATAGGGCAGTCCGTTCCATGTAAAACCGTATGTCAGCTTGGATTCGTTTGAGTAAGCAAGCCGACTTTTTTTTTATATTTGTTAAAAATCAAATAAGACAGATGATGTCATGATGAAATTAATTGTTGTAAGTGGAAGCTGAACAAACAAGGGATAAGCCTGTGTCAATAATATAAATGTGATGAAGAGGGTATTGGATTTGATACTTTTGAGATATGAAGGCCAACTTTATAAATCTTTAAATATGATTAATAGTTTAAAACCTCAACTTAACCCTGAAAATACTCAGTTCGACTGTTGTACGGCCGGTCAAAGCTAATTATTGTAGCGTGGCGCCATCCATACATTAGGTCCTAATCCGACCAATGGGGTTGTGTTCGCTATTTTGAACGCCAACACCGCGTACCTATAAGATTTGAACCAATGACGATGCTGGGAAGTATCTATGCTAGTGCCTTTCGTTTCCTAGTTGCCATCCTCATTGTTTGTGTTGCGTTTTTAATAATATTAACATAAAAATTAACTTAAATTTCCAGCAAAGAGACTATTGTGACATGGTTCAGTGAAGCTCCTCTCCCCCAGTCGGCCGCACGCACGTGGCGGGCGACCGCGCGTACTCGTACCACTCGTGGGCCTGGCGTCGCTGCACGCCGCGTGGGCGCCGAGCGGACGTCGCTGCTGGCGCCCGGCGTGCTACGCACTCGCTATCAGTCCCGGTCCAAGGCGCTGCCGCACTAGGATTTGGTGTGCGTCGGTATTAAATTACCCAAACGAATCTATTGCGCTTAGGCGGGGGGCGCAAGACACGCCTACACCGGCGGGAAGGGCTGCGTCAAGCTGTGGGACATCAGCAACCCCGGCTCGCCCGCTGCGCTCGAGCCACTCTCGCAACTTGATTGTTTGGTGAGTAGATATCTTTTTTTTTAACTTGTTAAAATCATCAAATAAGTCCTGTAAACTGCCAGCTAATAAAGGGCAGAAAATGTACTCTAAGAAATGTGTATTAAATCCAATATTGTTTAACAGGTGTGCTTCAGTTGTTGTTCAGACGGAAACATAGCCGTATGGGATCTCCAGAATCAAACATTAGTTAGACAATTCCAAGGTAAAACTACTTTTTGAACTGGTTTTTTTTCTTCTGCATTATGTTATTAGGGTCGCTCCGTCATCATCGCTTTGTTATGTCCAGGTCATACGGACGGTGCATCGTGCATAGACATCAGCGGCGACGGCACGCGCCTGTGGACGGGCGGCCTGGACAACACGGTGCGCTCCTGGGACCTGCGGGAGGGACGACAGCTACACCAGCACGACTTCTCCAGCCAGATCTTCTCGCTAGGATACTGTCCTACTGGTCAGTTTTAGTATAGCTTGTCATATCTCATCACCTGCTTAGCCTTTTCCCAAATAATTATTGGGATATCGGAATCCAGTCTAACTTGGATGCAGCTAAATATTGGTTAAAAAGACGACATCAAGCACAATGCTTGACCACGTGTGTTAACCTGAAAATTAAACTATGACGTAGCCGTTAGCTTACCTCTTGATCTTGGTGTTATAGCCAAGGTTTTACTTGGTAAGTAAAATAAATGTGGGAAAAAATTGCGACGCTAGATGTCAACTTTAGTCAAAAAGCCGGAAAACTGCTCAGAATGTTACTTTCAATTCACTTTTCTTACAGTGCGAGCCTCCTCCTCATCCGAGTTTAAGTTTTCGTATTCATCGCATAAAATTTGTTCTAAGTTGACCCATTATTATAGCTTCGCGTCGTGCAACTTCGGCTCGCTTCGGACGACTTCCGTTTGTTGTCGGTTTTTGCGACCGAGTCAAAGGGCAAAATGAGCTCTTCACGAAGTTGCACAAGTGTGTAGTCACATACTTCGGGACTTCGATCAACTTCGACGAGTACTTTGTCAAGGCTACTTCTCGAGTAGTGTAGAGCAGGCTTTAAACTTTAACTAATACAAACTTTATTCTCTCCGCAGGCTCATGGCTAGCAGTAGGCATGGAGAACTCCCACGTGGAGGTGCTGCACGCCGGCAAGCCGGACCGCTACCAGCTGCTGCTGCACGAGTCGTGCGTGCTGTCGCTCAAGTTCGCGGCCGCCGGCAAGTGGTTCGTGTCTACCGGGAAGGATAACCTACTTAATGCGTGGCGTACACCTTATGGAGCTAGTATATTCCAGGTATGAATGGTTTTGGAAACACTGCATACGATTTAGTTTACTTTTCTATTGTTCTATTTTTTCGGTTCCACTGAGATTCACTAATCACATGGCTTGAAATCCACAACTCTTCTCCACTACTCCATGTGATCGGTGAATCGCGTCGCAAGTCCGCTCTGCTCCGTTCCGCCTCAGTGGATCCGCAGCCTAAAGCTGGGTACTCACTTAGCAGCGTAGCACGTAACGTATCAGATACTGGGATCTGCGTGAGCAGTGGCGGGCCAGCTGCACCCAGCACGACTTCTCCAGCCAGATCTTCTCGCTAGGATCACTGAAACTTCAGTTTTCGTACTGAGCTTGTCATATCATCACCTGCCTTTCTCATAAACTTCCGTTAGGTAACAAGGAACCCTTATAGTTTCGCCAAAGTCCGTCCGTCTTCTTCCGTTCCTCCGTCTTCCACTCTTTAGCTCGTGAGACGAACAGTAACCTAAAGCAGAGCTGTGATTTGGTGCTAGTGCTAGATTGAATATAATAAACATATTGCAATTGTGCCGAAAAAGGTGGTTTGAAATAAAATCTCGTTTAAATTTGCTTCATTGCTTGAGGGAACCTCCAGTACTTACAGTTATGGTAAGTATTTAGTTTTTTTCTTCGTAACAGAACTAACAGGCTACAGACCTTAAAACAAAACAAAAAGTTAGGCAAAACGAAAGTTAAAAAATAGCTGATGGAATTTATAAGGAATTTTTTGATACTGAAAAATTTTATTCTAATTTAAAGTCGTCTATCTTTCGAGTGTCCCGATTTAATTACATCAGAGTAAAATGTTGGTGATCGTTGAAATTCTACCACAATGTTTTTCAGTAGTATCATTGATAATTCGAAGACGCTCTTAAAAGTGTATTTCTCAGATAGGTATGGATACGTTTAGGAGAGGAGAAAGCACGTTCCGCGGAAGAACTTGACCAACTAGTTACAACAAGATACGCTAACTTTAATATCGGGAAAGGCATCCTCGATTATTCTTAAATAAAAATTAATTCGAAAACATTACGATCTTTCAGATCAGGACTAGAATACAAAATCAAGTGGCTTTTTAATGTTTATTTGTCGACATAGTTTGCTTTTATAGGTATGTCTACTCCATGTTGTGATTTCTGTAGGGATAGGTGAGTGATTATTGTCAAATATTTTTTGTTGACAGTTGGAAAAACTTTAAATAAATTTCAGAAGGATCGGTTCTAATTTCGGTATTAATGTTATCAATTCTTCTACAAAAAGTGTCTGTATTCCCCGTTTTTCAAAGCGTACGTTGCGTCTGGGACCGATTATTTTGCAAATTCTTCATAAATTTGATCAAATTCGGATTAAATTCAGCACGAACCATGCCTGAAATTCGCTTAAGTATTTTGATGGGCAATACGGAACCAACATCAACTTGTGATTTTTGTAGACACGCATTGTACAAGCAGTCAGTTTTTTTTTTTTTTTAGCGATGAAAAATGAAAAGAATCAAATTGAAATTCCAAGATCGGGCAAAGGGTTTTCAGAATTCTACTGACTAAAATCGTATCCCCATAGCCAGTTATGTGGATTGTCGCACAGTCAGAATAACAACTCAATAAGGCTTTACTTTTTTGTTCAGAAACCGTGTTTACAACTCGCGACATGTTTGTCCAACGAGTGCGGGAGCATTAGGCCGTTTTTTGCTGCAATGAGTATCGTAAAAAGCAGCTCGTTTTGTACTATTACTAAAAAAATTACACAAAGACTACGAAGGCCTGAAAAAATCTTGCTGAATTCTATTGCATGATTTAGACAAAACTAAGGCCAAAATATGTGCATTACACCAAGGGAAACGCTTGTGGACAAACATCTTTCGCTTTTTGTTGCACTCCATTTCTTACACGGACATTACACTGCACTCGTCATAAGCTTTGCGCTATTAATTTTGCGTCTCATGCCTATTCAATAATTCTAAAATAATATTAGAGAGTGAGTCTGCTGTGCGGTCTCCGACACATTAAGAAGCCGTGAAAACGGTCATGTTTCATTTTTATAATAATATCTGAGCATCTTGCATAGTATGTTCCTATGACTAACATCTGGGCGTTTCGTCAATGGTGGAAACAAAGGCGTTTGCCTAACTTTCGTAATCGACACGAGGTACCTGCAAACATCCGTGCTACGGAATGAATAATGTCGTTTTGAATTAGGTTAGACGCCATAACTTAACTCGGCCACCGGTTTGTCTCAAAGAGGGGTCTTATGCTGCATATTTTTCTAAAATGACATCGTATTTTGAAATTAACGAGACTCATTCTAAAAAATTGCCTTTATTTAAAATGAAGTTTTGGATTCATCAGTCCTCTAGAGGAAGTTCCTGTTGTGCTAAATGACTAAAACAATATTGACTAATCTTTGAAATACGCTACGGTTGTTATCAACGCGCGAGTTATATTTTGAAATTTCCTCAGTGACCACGTGATATAGATGTCTCACTTGAAAATTAAAATTGACCGAAAGAAACCATTGCTTGATCACAAGTGTTTATGGGAATTTGCAAGCCTTTTACTTAATAGATAAAATAAATATGGAAAAAAATTATAACCAGTTGTATAAATGGAATCAACTCATTCGAAAAAAAATATGAATGCACTTTCAATATACTTTCCTTACAGTGCGAGCCTCCTCCTCCTCCGAGTTTTACAAAATCGGCCTTGAATCTCTTTTCATCGTTTTTTACACTGATACTATTAATATTTTCGGATATAGTCATTTACTGGTCAGATGAAAACACAATCAGGCGTGTTTTAATGAAAAATTAACTGTTTTTTCTGAGCAAAGTTTAAAATTTTACCTGCTTCGTTGTTCAAAGTTGAACGATTTAAATCCTACAGTACTATTACTTCCATGGTTCTACTTGTAAGTCATAAAACAATTGTATCACTGAGAAAATCGAAGACACTTCGGTTTTAACAACAAAACCTTTTCCCACTCAAGTCAAACGAAAATGAGTGAGTTGCACTCGGGTGTGGGAATAGGTTTACGCAGTATTGCAGTGTTGTCATTTAGAAAAAAAAAGTCGAGTTATATGAAATCTAGCTTAGAAGTCGCAATTTTGTATATTTAGGAGCATTGCTTGAAATTTACGTTATTTAAGTTATTTAAGTCGCTAGTTTAGGCATTGTTGAAATCTTAGTCTCTAAAGGTTTTAAAAATCTCCGGATCTCACCAGTCGCTAAAACGCAACTGCTGCAGAGTTTGCAAAGTGACAATGTCGCGTCAACTTCATACCGCCGGCAAGTGGCTTATACCGTCATACAGGGATTTGTAGGCATAAGGTTCTTAACTCGTGACACGGCACCTATATGCGAAAGTATATTCGAGAGTATAAATGTTTTGAAAAGCACTGGTAAAAGCCCGATAGGTGTACGTGATAGCTATATTTATGTAGATTCCACTGAAATTCGAAATCTCTGCGCGCGACCATTCGACCAATCGCCATGCTATGTGTGTTGCATAGGTAGATGCTCCGCTGTGTT
This sequence comes from Agrotis segetum, assembly GCA_036375495.1. Taxonomy (NCBI): domain Eukaryota; kingdom Metazoa; phylum Arthropoda; class Insecta; order Lepidoptera; family Noctuidae; genus Agrotis; species Agrotis segetum. Next base: position 3,293,818 of record JAQSVV010000175.1, on the reverse strand, counting down.
CCGTTCCGCCTAAGAATTATCGCGCGAACTTTTAAATAGTTGGGTACTCATTCTCTATCGAGTATTTTAGCAAGCGTATGCACGGGCTTCTGGGCGTATCAAGATAACGCCACTGCAAGTGAGTACGTAGGCACGAGCCCGCTGCGAACCGCTCGCTGTAAGTTCGCAGTGATACCGCCTCTCGGCAAGTCATACAAACACAAAGGCGGCTCGCAGTGTGCTCGGACGAGCCGTACCCACTTGCAGGTTGACACCGTATCTGATACGTTACGTGCTACGCTGCTAAGTGAGTACCCAGCTTATAAGTGATCGGTACGCGTCAGTGAGTTCTCATACAACTTCCACTATATTAGAACATTCTGGAAGAAGAAAGTGACAAAAATTGTGATGAAGGTTTTTTCAGCTTATTGGTCCTAAAGGCAAAAGTTGATTGTCACTTTACGTAGGATTCAGCTTCTTTTAGACTGTGCTCGTGTATCTAAACTGTTATTATCTTTGCAGTCCAAGGAGTCTTCATCGGTGCTCAGTTGTGATATATCGGCGGACGATAAGTTCATAGTGACGGGTTCTGGTGACAAGAAGGCGACTGTCTACGAAGTGATATACTGAAGTGTCAGTGTCAGTAATCTCATAAGTCATAGGCAATAAATGAACGTTGATCGAGGTCCAGTGAGAAGTGAGAGCGGTTTTATATCGAGGTTTAGTTGGTTGTATACATTGTTACTGTTTTTATTAAGGAAATAATTAAAATTATTGTCGGACTTATGTCGGTGGGAGGACGACTATTATGGGAAAAAATAGCAATTGCCGAGAGTTTTAGAGGCAAATGTATTAGGCCTATTTGTATAAGAAACAATCAATGATCAGACCAGTATAAACTGAAAATTAACGAAGGTTCTCTCAGTCTCTTGTGAACAACTTTCTTAGAGCTTAATTTAGATTTTAGATGAAGAAAAATTGACAGCAGTGTGAGAGGACTGACTTATGTCTACGACAATTGTTTTTCGCTATTATGATATTGAAGGACTCATTATATTAAATAAAGCTCGATTACCATTTGTCTATAAACCTCTCGGTCAAAATATAGTAAGGCTTATAAACAAACTCACAGTCTCTCTTTATAATGTTAGGTTAGAATAGTAACCCCTGGTCGAGGTGCCCAGGAGTTGTGCCTGTGACGATCTGGACAATATAACCAGTCCAGTTGTGACGGTTTCATATCAATCAGACTGTTGCGTTGGCGTGAGTTCCTTGCTAAATAAATGTTCCTTTTTTTGTAACATATTTATGGCTATATAATTAAATGCCCCACAATAAATTAAGAGTATTTTTTCTTACTGTTTCGTTGAGTTTTACGTGTTATCACGCAAATTCTAGGTTATTCGAAAAACTGGCATTTAGAAAAATATAATTTATTTTCGAACAAAACTATCACATTTGGCTCGGGATAGCCACAATGATCTCAAAATTGTCTTGTATTATATTTTAGTGTTGCAAAGTTATTAATTAGTATTAAATTCAGCAATAACGAGACTTCCAAGCATTTTATTGTTATAATATAATAATGAACAATATGTACAACCAACTAAAGGTTGAATTAAGTGTAATTTTAATGTAACAAATAGATCAATGTTGCACCGTTAAACATGGATATTTTAGTGTTATTATATATTTTTATAATGAAATAAGAAAAATCATTTTTATTAATTTACCAAGTTGAATCTTGTTTCGAATGGTCCATTTATTACGAGTATTTATTTTATCTGATTTAAGTTCTTTCAGACTGATATTCTGAGTAATGTGACGAGTTGATCACATTATGCGAATCGTATTGTCAATTTTCGTCTTTATTTTGTTTTGATTAGGAAGCGTCAAAATACGCACACTTTGGCTTTGCATTTTGTCTGTATGCGGGGCCAATGTTGGCCCCACTCATGTTCCTAATGTATGATAGTTAAGGGTTACAGCTCGTTTTGAGTACGAACAATGTACAAAATACTAAAGACCCTAACAGTGGCTCCAAAATGGAGTGTTGTATAAATAAAAAAGATAGTGCCTGTTCAAACATTTCATAATGAGTAGAAAATCGTGCTTTACAATTATTTTAGGTGAACAATTTTTTTAGTATCATAAAACAAATAAAGTTTCTTTAATGAATCGTTGACAATTTAAGAAGTGGTGGGATATAAGAGCGGTATTCGGAAGTATTTTTTTAATGTCTCTGCTAAAGTTGAACGATTTCAAGGATATTTCCTTATTTTATGTAGTTTCTCTATGAACGGACTGGGAAATTGGGGAATATGTTAAAAATTCAGTGTTCAGACTGTTCTATATGAAAAAAAAATACATAAAAGTATTTCCATTGAAATTAATGCAATAATGTATTGAGAAGTTTGTTTTCTGACTGAAATTTTTATAACAAAGTATATTTTATTGTACTTAAAATTTATACAAATCGAATCTTTTAAATATGAATTTCATTATGATAATGATCTGCAAATTGTGATATTATTTCTTCAATGACACATAAGTATACCGAGTATGCGACACCGGATTGACTACAAACCTCTAATTGTTATTTTACTGCAAAATTAAATTGTATTATGTACTTTGATTATATTTATTATTTCGATAAAACTTACTTGTTTTATTTCATATTCCCTGTAATTGTGATTTGTAGAGCAATTTAATTAGTACCTAATAGAGATTTTTCTTTGTATATCGTTAATCTCTGTAACTTAGGTCAAATTTTAATTGTTGTTAGGGTTCCGTTCGTCCGAATACAAAAACGGAACCCTTGTAGGATCACTCATGTGTACTAGACTGTCACTTAATCTCAGAATGTACTAGACCGGTTGTTTGGTCCGAGGTGTGAAGTGAATAGATTATTTTTTCTGATAGGAAGTTTTAGTATTCTTTAGAGCTCTATGCTTTAGAAACGCCTGAGTGTCACCACTACGAGGATTGTCTGGAAAATCCGCTAGAGCATATGAGTGGAGTGGAGTTGTGTGTATGAATGACGATAAATGGGTGACTCGCCGTCCGATTCGTGGACCATGCCCGGGTCGACGAATGGCGCGCGGCGCCACCATATAAATGTACTGTAAAGGCGGGCGCCACAGCATGGACGGCGCGTTCATGATGTCACTTCTTATAATTATGTGCCGCAATGTCACAAATTATTTACCTATTGTACTACTTACTTGTTGTAGATAAAATACAGCTTGACATAAAAATGTAGGAACGGAACTAAATTTTTTATTTCTGACAGCGTTTTAAAATCTTTGATATTTGATGTAAACAAAGACCGCAGGTTTGTTAGATTTATTATCGTGCCATAAAACTAACGTAATAAGTGATAAAAATTAAAATAAAATCATTCAAAGTGCTGGTAGCGCGAAGACAGTGGCGACTTCCGGTTTTCTACATTTTTATGTCGAGCTGTATTATATCATAAATCTGGGTCACAGATTGCTGCCTAGCCGTTCTGCGTTGTGTTTTCACTTTTGCAGTAACTGTGTTGTCACAGATTTCACACTTGGATAATTTCAGAACGGATCTTTTGATGTCAATCGTTTGACAAGCATGTGACAGCAAAAAAGTTTTGACAGCCGATGTGTTGGCAACACAGATAAAATAAAATCTTGATTTGTTTACATTTTAATTAATTGTTACTTAGTGTTATTCAATTTCAATAATAAATAACTCTGTGTTTTTGTGAACAATAATGTGTCGCCAATGATTTCTGAATTGGTGGAATAAATCGTGAATAAAACGAAGATGTCTCAAACTAACCTATTGGATATAGTTCCTGATCAACTGTTTCAAGCTCATTACATTAGTGATATAGATCAGGTACAGAAGAAATTACAATATGAAATTGAAAGGAAAAGGGAGGAATTGCGGGCTATGGTCGGGTAAGTGTAAAATTGCCAACAAACCTTAGCAAATTGAGATTAAATTAATACAGTTTTGTAGTCTCTTTCTTTGGTTTTTATTCTTCAATGAGAGCTTCTTCTTCTTCTTCTTCTTGTCGATGATTCCTTAGGTTTAAATGTGCTTCGACCAAAACTCTGTAAGATCTCCAAGATGTTTATTTTTGCAACCTTGCCATATAATACCATACAATTTATACATTGAATTACCATAAGATAAGAAATTAAAACATTGTTAGTAGTTGATTATTAAGAATAATGGCATTTGTTGATAAAAATACCTTTAAAACATTTCAGGGAGAGATACAGAGACCTGATCCATGCAGCAGACACAATTGAAGAGATGAAGGAGACTACTGGCAGTACTCTGAACCACATTAGTGATATGATGGCTGCTTGCAAGAACTTACACAACACTCACTTGGTGGGCTTTAAAATTGATGACAAACCATCAAAAGCTCAGAGGTAGTTATTTTTAAATTTCATAAAGACATATGAGCACAGAATTGCTTAATGCCATCAGAAAGTGTGGCTTCAAATAATTAAGTCAAGAGTAGCATCAAGTTAAAATCAAATCTACGCTACCAAAGAGTAGCTTAGGTTCGGACATCTGGAATAGTCAAAAAAGTGTGACACTACATATTTTTGCATTGCAGAAGTGCAACTTAGACTACACACAATAAATGATTTGTGGATTGTAATCTTGTATTATTATAAATATCTGGATGAACGAGCTTCGCTTGCTTTTAAAAATGTCTATATCTTGGGAACCGAGCTTGATAAATCGATTCCTTGAGCTGAAAAACCCCTAATCTGTAACCTTCATGATAATCCTTGGAGCTGTTTCCGAGATCATGATTATATATAAATAAATAAATATACAAGAATTGCTTGTTTAAAGATATTAGATTTTATTTCAATTAAATATTATTATAATTTAATTTTTATTACAGTTTTCAGTTCAACACCAACCCAGTGCACAGTTTGTCCATCCAAGTTAAGCTTTTGATGGAAATTCCTGAAAAAATATGGATCAGTATTGAAACTGAGGATTATGTGAAAGCCACACAGTTGTTCATTATGGCCAGGCATATTAATACAGGTAAAATAGATTTGTAAATAAAGAAATCACATAAAAACTTCTATACCACATTGTTTAGGTACGTAGAGTTGGAGGTATGTGGAGTCCACATCAGAAGACTGGTTATCAGACTTTGTGTTGTCTGTTTCACAAATGACATCTGGGATCAAAGATTTTACATACTTTCAGAGGCGTGGTCACCCATCCTCAATCCAACCTCAGTAAGCTCAGTTTTAATCTGAAGATCAACTTGTGCACTTGTTATTATTTAGCTCTTATATATGCAGCCCTTGTGTCAGGGAGGGACTAGCAGAACTAATGCAGTGTTTTTTTTTTAATTATTTGGGGTTCAACACAGCATATTATCTTCTTCCAAACTTCCCTATTACACATCACATCATCGCAGCAGTGAGTTCCTCTGTACTGTCCATCCATTATTTCTTTGTATTTCACAATGTTTTCCTTCCAGGTCTGCAACTGCAAATTGGAGGCAAGAATGTGAAGCCAGGCATGCAGTCTCTGCAGAGACTAGTACAACAACAGTGGAACTCCATTGCTAACTTCAACCAGACCATCATAGATGTGTGTCGACAGAAATTGCAGGATGTCGAAATTAGTGTTGAGGTAAATAGTTCCTATAATTCAAACTTAATGGCGGCTCGGAACATCGTGCGTTCCGATGCGCAAAACGCAATTTTGGGTATCAGCGGGGTGTGGAGGGACACGGGGGCGGGCGGGGCACAGCCTGCACTCTGCCTCACTCGCACTCGCGCGACGCCACGTGCTTTTAGTGTATGTTTGTTTTCAATTTGACTACCTGCGGCTTGCAGCTAATTTCCGAACCGCTATTAAGTTTGAATCGAACTGTGCATAGTTGACTGGTAAAGATTGGTTATTGTATGCCTGCATAATCATCGACTAGGTGAAGATACTATGAAAACCATATCATTCAGTGATGGCTAGTTATACATTGAGTGATGAGTCGTGCTACACAATAATAAGAAAAATGCTTGTACTGATTTGGATAGGTCAGGTCCACTCAAATCTGTGTGGTTTCTTATTTAACAGATCATAACAGATACTAAGCTGCATGGTCCTTGTATCAACTGTGATTCGAAGAATTTAAGTTGTTTTTTTTTCTTTATAAAGGATTACTATGATATTGACGGATCCACCAATCCGCACTGGGCCCGCGTGGTGGATTAGGTCCCAGCAGTGGGAACATTAATAGGCTGATGATGATGATGATGATGATGATGATGACTATGATATTGGATATTTTATTATTTACCTCTATGTGGCCCAAAGCTCTATAATGCCAAGATTCCAGACATACTATAGTAAAACTACCTTCAATATTCCAGGTGGCTTGTTCTTGCCTCGTCAGCTTATACCTTCTAGACTCCCAATCAATGGTGGAACTCCTCAACACACTGATAGGACTGCACAGTAACAGTAGTCTCAAGTCCACACTGCAGTTCGACCTGGCAACTATATTAGAAGGAGATGTAAAGGCACAGATTAAAGATAAAATAGTGAATGGAGTCAAGATTGTGTTGAAGACTGTTGTATTGGTGTATTCTTGTTTTGTTGGTAAGTTTTATGTCTAAAGAGGTATAATGATCACAGTTTGCCTCATTGTAAGGTTGAGTCATTGTTTATACGATTTCGAACGTTCTATGTAGGCATATAAGGCTCATAATCGTATGTAACATATTTATTTACTGAAATATGAACATTGTGTTTTAAACATAGGGTTTTAAAACCACTTTAATTGAATTTTCTTAGTAGCTAGTTAATATTAAGTTTAAATACTCAATGGTCGATTCATCGATTAATAGTGAGGAAACCGGCATGTCTTCGAAGACATGTAACGTCTACCAACACTCACTGGACCCGTGTGGTTGATTATGGCCCACTCCCTCTCACAGAGAGGAGGCCTGTGTCCCAGCATTGGGAAGATCTATAGGCTGATAATGACGACTCAATGGTAAGCTACGATTATTGTTTTTAGATTTAAATATAATTTTGATTTTCTTCAGATAATGATGGTGGCGCTGTACTAGCCAAGTTACAAGACTTATTCAAAAGAGATTCGCAGCCTTTAATAGAATTGGTGAAGTTTAGTGACCCGTCTTGTTTGAAACTGTTACCTCCAGCCATTTGCAATTACAGGTATGGGATTGTGATATCATTTTAATGTTTTTCTCAAAGTGGCAGCATTCTTTATAGATATAATATCATAGAAGATAGTTAATTACGGAAAAAGATTAAGTCTTTTGCTAAAGTAAAATTGTTTTGATGTAAAAATAAATTAAACTTAGTTTTTAATTTCAAACTAATATAGGTAGTATCTTGATTGGAATTGGATATGAAGGTAATAAAATGCCGCTACTTAGCAAGAGAAAAAAGAAAAAAGGATTACACGCATTTTCAATGAAATTATGTTTAATTCTGGTTGTTTATGCTACGCAAACAAATCTAAAGATCTCTACGATGCGCTCGCGTTCGAAGGGACTATAACGTTTTTTTTTATGTCGTGTTTTTTTTTTTAATATTGCACAACTATCACACAACGCCATCTAGTCCCAAGCTAAGCAGAGCTTGTGTTACGGGTACTAGACAACTGATAAACATACTTATATATTTCTAAATACATACATATTATAGATAAATTACACCCAGACACAGAACAAATGATCGTGCTCATCACACAAACATTTGTCCTGGGTCGGAATCGAACCCACGACCTCCGGCATAGCAGTCAGGGTCACAAACCACTAGACCAACAGGCCAGTCAAAAATTTCCACAAAGTAACCCTTGATTCCACAACACTACCAGGTTGTCATCGAACAAAGAAGTCCAGCCGCTAGCCAAGGCAGAGATAACAAAGAGTGTTCAAGACTGGAATGTGTGGGTGAAATCTTTCATAGAGACCAATGTTCAGATCTTGCTGCAGAACATTACCAGGGTCAAAGTACTGCACGAGGTTCGCGAAGAGGCTTTTAAGATCGGTACGTATTGTATTAATTTATAAACAAAAAAAATCCACGACGCCATTTTTTTTATCTATGTTGCTAGTTTATTATCTGTGTAGATAAACATGTAATGTATACAACTATGCTGCCAACACCCTTACCTTAAGGGTCAAGTTACACCGAGACGTGATACGGCGCATATTTTTCAATAAAGCTACTCAAAATCTAAAACCCCTTCTACACGATCAAACCCGACCGCCGACAGTCATGTCAACAGTACCCAACCGTCTGGAACGCTGTCGGCTGACGGTCGGGTCCGACCGCGGACGCAGCCTGTCGGAATGGATGCGTTCCCGAACAAGGTCATCCAAAGGTCGTTTGACTCCGCCCATATTTTGTCGGCCGACCAACGTCTACACGGTAGATTTTCACATCAACCGGCCCAAGGTGACCTCTGTCGGGCGGTCGGGTTTGATCGTGTAGAAGGGGTTTAACTCTATTGACTACACGAAAAGATACACATTTGCAGTCCGTATCGTTGCGTCGTCGTTGACCGTAATGCCTGAATTATAAATTCTATTTCAATCCATTATCTGTTCCTTTGTTTTGACGGCTACTTCTGATTGGATATCATTAATGACTCGGATAGTCAAATTCGGTCATTGATTATCAGTGAACGAAGAAAACATGGAAGAGTAACTTCAAACAAAATCTTTATAAAAGACGGCCCACGACGTTTGTTTTCTTTGAACAGCTAGTTTGTTCTCTATTAACATCACGAAGTTATGATTGGGTAGGTTGTCAACGCTCGTCTCTAATTGGCTAAGCAACGCATAGTAACAATGACATCATTGGCTCTAGAAATGAACACATGGCATTAATTTGACGGGCTGCAAGAATTGTAAATACTCAATGGTTGATTCATCAATTAATCGTGGGGAAACCGGCATGTCAAAGTGGACGAGTGTACTATAAAAAGTAGCAATGAAAGATTTGAATATTTTTTATTATGTAGTTTTATTTCCTTGTATTTGATGTAGATACATAACAAAAAGTTCACGTTTCATTTTAATTTTTTTAAAGGCTCATACGACTACGTATAAACAAAGAAAGAAAAAAAAGAAAGAAAGAAAACACATTTATTTGGCATCTACATACTGTGAGCTACGGCCTCCTTTTTTTTTAGGTGGTAAAATCATCAAATTAATGAGTCCTCCGGCCCTGGGTGGGGCGGAAGGAACTGTCAGATTCTTGCTGACTAAAATCCACTCGTGTTCCTTCCTATACCCTTCACGTTCCGGGGCCACGGTATCCTGGGTTAAGAAAAAACCCGTGACCCCAGCAGGCATTTAGCGCCAAACACGACGCGCCACCGACCCCAGTTTGGTCCTTGGTCGGACGGCGAGCTACCCATCACTCACCGTCCGCAAGTCCGCTCCGCCGCTGTGCCCTCTGCTAATCAGAGGGACACGCGTTGGAGCATCCACACGACAGGCTATTCGCATACGGGCAAAGAGACCACTTAGGCACACAGTGCCTAAGGAAGAGTTTTTGCCCATCCCAGGGTGCACCGGCCCGAAAAACTGGTCTTCCCCTCGGACGTATCCGAGAGGGAACTCCAGTCCACGGGCGCACGTGGAGGTTTCCTGTCATAGCACCCCGAGCTACGGCCTCCTTAGAGATTTACTAGAAAGTCTTATTGTCTTTTGTTTAAAAATGAATAACAGAAATGGCTAACATAGCTTGTTTACCAAAATGTCAAAAATGTTGGATAATATATTAAAAAGAACCCTAAGGATCGTTTATAGTTTCTAGTATCCTTTTTTCGTCATATAAAAATCGTCATCTTGAAAAGATACAAATTATTATTGTTTTGCTTGGGGCCGAGTCCTTTTCCTGTCTCTCCAAGTGAACTGACCTCGTCCATTGTTATTTGAGATTTGGATCTTGTGGAAATCTGTCAAGTTACACCGGAGCAGAGTGTTTTGCAATGTAGCAAAAAGAAAACAAACATATTTACTTCAAACATTCAACATTAATTTACTTACTCCATCGGGCATAACACCATCCCCATAGAAAACAGCCTAGTAGTCTAAGGGCTACTTACAAGGGATAACTAATTCCAGCATTTTGGTCGGCCGATTATGTAGATGAGATCGATTTATACACCATTTCACTGTCGCAAGAAGGCATAATTTTATAGTTTTAAACTAAATAAAAATACGAACAATGACATGTGCCGTCACAGCCGAACTAAACTCCTCCGACGCATGATTGATAAGCCCCGCCTACCGAGGCATGATCTGCGTTGGGTCATTTTCGGGCTCTAGGAATGCTTCTATGTTTTCTTCGTTCACTGTTGATTATACAGAGAAAGATCGTAATCAAGCTAGGTACCGAGATAAGTTCCAGCGCAAAACACTTTTTCGGACTTTGTGGATCTGTTTTCTTTAAATTCAGAACATGGAGGCATCTATTCTAATGTCGCCGCAATTAAAATCGCGTAAAATTACCCGAAAACCAAGAATGAATAAAAAAATAAAAATGGCGGCTATCTTTACTCTTTCGCGACAAAGGATGGCACTATTTCTTCCTCTGGCAGAATAGTGGTAATAGCACTTAAATATACGGCTCCTGAAAACATTATAAATGGAAAAAAGTATATCTTTATGACGTCATCAATACAAACCTCCCTGTATTTTGTATAGTCAACTCGGCGAAGACCGTCTGGCGGGTAGGACCGTACAATAAGCAATAAATAAAGTCTGAATAACCACAGCAATTAAATGTCTTGCTGTGGTTATTCAGACCTTGTTGTATTGGTTATTGTAAGGTCCTACCCGCCAGACGGTCTTCGCCGAGTTGACCTTGCCTACAATTTTCCCTTTTCTCTTGTTACAGAAACACCCGAAAACTGGTCTAGAATATGCACCTCTCTAGATATCCCTGAAGTCCATGTCTGGTGTCACTACTACCAACCTTTGCTGACCTCTCGGGTCCAAGCGATCATAGACAGCCGATGGGTCAAAGTCTACGACGCTTTCAAGACGCAACTCCTCATAGACCTGACTAAGGTATCCTCAGAAAGCGAGGTGGAAAAAGAGGCTGACATCAATTGGTTCGTGTGGAAAGACCTTATTGGAGAAACGGTCATCGAGTCCAGGGCTGATGTTATTAAAGTCATGAATTCTTTGATGAAAGGTAAGTTTATTTTTTAAACCTGTGGTTTATCTGTCGGCGAGTAATAGCTCGCAGTCCGATCAAGGATCAGGATGTTCCACGCGCATCTCTAGGAGTTGTCAGCAAACTGAATGGGCTCTCTATAGGGTCAAATGCCTGCAGTTGACGCAGGACCGTCTTAAAACGTCACCGTGGCCCTGAACGCAAAGGGTAAAAAAAGGAAAAGGATGGACTTTTAATCAGTAAGAGTCTGACATTCCCTTTCGCTACAACAAGGCAGGGAGGACTCTTTTTTACCACTCTAAAATAAAAGTTGTATTTAGCCAAATTGGAAATAATTTGATTGTGCCTATTATTTTTCTTTATAAAGTGATCACTAGGTTTTTATTGTTGCGTGCCCGATAGGGTCCATATTGTATCTTTAACGTAACCATCTCTGTAACATATGGAATGCAATAAAAATTGAGGATAGAGTAATCGCGAAACTCGAAATCGATATGGCAGGTCACAATCCAGTACCCATACCATGAGTTGTCACTACGATACTCGATCATACGCATCGATCGCGTTTGGCTCTCTCATTGGTTGAGAGTTCATACAACCTTGGAACGGGCCAATGAGAGCGATAAACGCGGTCGATATCGATGATCGAGTATCGCAATGACAACTCATGGTATGGGTACTGTCCAACCAACTGCAATACAACTGGTATGGGCAACTGTGCCTTTATAGTTTTGCGGTCTGCAGTTGTCTTGGGTATTAAATCTTAACAGTCTTTGCCATGCATTGACTGCTCCCACGGCGACGGACGTCGCGAGACGATCTCCGGCCACCGTAGGCGCGGGCATGCGGGCAGCGAGTAAAAGGCAACTCGCTGCCCGACCAAGGACCATGCCCGGGTCGACGGCGCGTCGTGTCCCACGCGCGCCTCAAAGAGCGTCAGCATAATGACGGGGCCCCCCTCTCAGAGGGCCAAAGCCTGCCGGGGTCGCGGGATTATTCCCTTACCGTAACCCCGGAACATAACAGGCTATCGAAGGACACCGTGGATTTTAGTCAGTAGAAATCTGACAGTCCCGGGGTTGGAGGACTCATTTGATGACTTTACCACGCTAAAAAAAGAAAAAAAATGCATTGACTGCTGTCTCTTTGGAGGCTATAATAAGGAAATTAATTTCATAATTGCAATAATGCAATTAAAGTATAAAGTAATCTCATAACCCAATTGCCTATTATAAAATTAAGATATGACGCTGATTGCTGTAATTGTGGAGATCGGAGATATTGGCGGTGGAATGCAATTAGTTTTAATTACGCATTAAAACATGAAAAACATATGTTTTACACAATTGATCATAATTATTTTGATTTTTTTTAGATAGTTCGGTAATGACGGATTAATTTATATATTTTTGTTTTTTTTTTTAAGCCTTTTTATACCTGGAGTTCTTAGGAAATTCAGTTTTTTTATGTTCATTAATGACATTAATACCTAATTCATTAATAATATTTATCTACATGCAGTAAAAGAACCTCAATTGAACAAATACGTGATAACCGTCATTCATTTCTCAGTATTGATAAGTTCAGTGCCGCAAGTAAGCTGTGCATGCGACACTGATCGATTATGAGTATTATGACATTAAATTTATCTTGTCTATGATACGGGTAACACAGTAGTCTATTAATTATCTGCCAATAATTATCTAAAATCGTTCTACATATTTTAAGGACTTACTTTTCGATTGTGGCCACGATTTCTCGGAAATAGAAATTATCGACAGTTGTGTTATAAACAATAATGTTCAAATGATATGGTTTTGGTTATCACGTCCGATGACCGTCACTCAGGGTCGAGAAGTTTCAGTTCTTGGTCACGTACTTGTAAGTTACAAGGTGGCACTCAAAAGGCCGGTGCCTTATGCTGTTATGTGAATTGTTACAATTTGAAGGGCAAAAGAGGTTTGGTAACATTAGCAAAGCTCTTTTGCCCTTTTAGCTCTTTTGCCTGTTGCTTTAGGGAATGGGAAGAGGTAGCACTTGACCGTAGTCAGGAATTAGGTTCGAGGCCGAATTTTGCATTCCGCTTCATCTAGGTTTTTGGGGTTTCACACTAAAGGAACGAAATATTTTAAACTATTTAAGCATGATCATGTAAGTTTGACTTGGGGACAGAATTTACTAGTATGGCGCAATCCTACTAATATTTTAAACATGAAGGTTTGTTTGGATGGATGTTTGTTATTCTTACGGAGTCTTACGCAAAAACCACTGAACAGATTTGGATAAAATTCGGTACACAAACAGTATAAGCTGTGGGATAATTGTACTGCTGTAGCGGGTTAAGTCGCTAGCATCAGCTAGTCATACATAAACACACAAAAAACATGTGACTTCCTAAATGCTTAAGGATTAGACTTAATACAAAAAGCTCGGATTTCGTGCTTATCGATATTCACGTTGACTTGATGTTATAAAGCGCCAAGGCCGAAACTTTGTCAGAATACAAATTTCGAGCGAAAATTCTAGAATTCTGTAATTTATATGATATTTAGGCATGTCCTTAATTGGGCGAGCAAATTGGAGTATTTATAGGTCGATATTTTTAACTCACTTGGTATGCCAACTTTTCAACCAAACCATGCTAATGCAAATGTGGGTTTTTCCACTAATCCCAAAAAACCCTCAAAGTTCTAATACAGAAAAGCAATTGTAATTAGTGATAGTGAAATCTATGACTGCAACTATCAGTGATTGCGATAGATATGTTGGTGATTACTAATCACCGATTCTGATGTAAACCCGTTTGATAAAGATTGTATCTCTAACGTATCAATCTTGTCTAATCGCCATCATAGATACGCTGAGCTCTATTCATTATGACAAAGATCTCTGATCGGCGCCATCTGTATAGCTTAGGCTATATCTTCCATCTTTGAAGATATACTTGATTATGCAGGAATGTTTGTTATAATTATTTATAACTGAATAATTATTTTTATTACATTACCTACTTGTGAAGTACTTCACCGATGTGCAACTATTGTTTGCCTGTAAAGGTGATAGCGCAAGTTCTTTCAAATAACATCTTTCCATTTTCGGAATTGGAGTATGTTGTTTATAAGCATATGACAGGTATTATGCAAGACGAAAATATTGATAGAACTGCCGCGTCTAGATGTTAAACTTTAAATAAAAGATACAGCAATAAGCATAGACTTTGTACACTGTTAGGGTCTGAAGTGCCTTTATAGAAATTCTGCGTTAATAGACTTAGGCCGTCGTGGTAGACTGCTGACTATTTGATGTTCACAAGTTGAGCCACAAGACTCGGTTTTCCATCTTTTGGTCATCGACATCATCTTTAGTATGCTTGATATGAAGACTACGTTGTGCTACGCGTAATAGTTTCGGTACCCACACGGAACTAATATTCATATTTATGTGGTCTAGACGTGGTTGTTGAAATTGTATTTCAGCAGCATTTTTAGGACCATTACAGCATCAACGATTCTTCCAGCTGAGATATTGTTTCTTGCAGGAATGGCCCGCCAAGATCGCGGCTACACACCAACCTTAGAAAAACTATGCCAAAGCTTAGACGACGAGCTACAGAAACTTCTAGAAGACCTGAGGGTATACCTGTACAAAGATAAGAAAACTTTGTCCGGTAAAGATAAGCTTCTGTTTGCTTACGAAGACGAGGACGATATGGATCAGATCTACAGTGATAAGCTTCTGATTGAGATGTATTTGAGAGATGTCTCTGATACCAATATACAGAGGTACTTTGTTTTTTTATTAATTTAATTACTAAGTATGATATAGTGACGCAAAACTGATGCGCAATTTTGCTGGAAGTTGCACAAGTATTTCTATTTCATAAGTAAATGTAACTGATTTCGTTGATTGATAACTATCTACACTAATTTGTTTATTGCACTGATGACCTAAGCGATGCTATACAGACCTTTTCTGTACGTTTTTCATTGTTATTAGATAGAATTATTTATCTCCGCAGTATGCTACAATATATCAAGGCATGCTTCGAAGAACCTACCTTACAATCAACAGAGCTGCAAAAGAAAACAACTGCCATATACACTGCTCGATTCACTCAAGCGATTTCCAACCTAATGCCACATTTACGCAAGTGTTATATTCCTGAAGAACGTGACAGTCTTGGGGTTATCAATATAGATGACAATGCTTTGAAGAGGTGGAATGAACTATGTATGGTATTAAAGGAAAATTGTCAGTTCTGTTGGGGCAAGTGGGTGGATATTGCGGTGGCAAAGGTTGAAGAACTGACCAACGGTTTGCCCCAAGCATTCACTTTGGAAGCGAATATTGATTATTTGATGATGGTGAGTTATTCTTGATCCATTTTGATTATTTCAGTTATAAACTTAGGATCCAAAATGTAAATGTTGCACTGTTACACAAACAATGAGCTACCTATTTAATATTGCGACCTGTGTGTCCTGTCGTTTGCAAAAACATTAACTGATGGGGGCTTCTAAAGGTCCAATATAAATTCAATCCTGGGTCTGTTCTGGACTTCTTATTTTATTTGTTCGTTCGATATTTAAGTTTTCTTTTGTTCTTTAGCAATGGGACGTTATAAAAATCGAAGAAAAAGATGAGGAAGGGAATCCAATAGAGTCCACAATAAAAGTGCCAGCGGGACCATCTCTCAAACTTCAAGAGTACCTGTACGCTACTAGCCGAATACTAGACGAGGTGGCTCCACACACCTTACCAATAGACACACACACGCTCTTCATTGAAAGAGTTATTGCCATCACCTTCGCACACTACGACAAAGTTATAAGTGAAAACGAGGCAGATATAAATCAGAGGTGTGCGCTTCAGCTTCTGATGGATGTTCGGCATTTAACGCTATTGTTGGTTCCGAGAGAGAACAAGATATTTACGGAACAGTCGATAAAGATATGCGAGTTTTTGAGACAGAAGATAGATCCGTTTGATTATGATGTGTTCTATAAATACATACAGACTAGTTTGAAGAGATCCGTGCAAAGAGTTCAGGTTAGTATAGTTCAAGATAAAATGTCTACGGTATTTATTTCAGGCAATCGTATTTTATCGTGTGCATTTCAGTTTTCTTTACGATTACATTGCAATTTGGTACGTTTCAGAACTTATTTAAATCGATCATGAATGTTTTAATCATTTAGCAACTAGATGGCGCTAGCGGTTCGAAATAATCAAACCGTTCAATATTCGTAATTCACCTCACCTCTTTTAATGAAATGAAAAAGATTGAGATTTTTGTCAACGCAGACTGCGTGGTGCGGTTAATGTTTTACATCCCAATTCTTCCCACGTCTAGCATGTCAAATTTTGTCAAAAAGTAAATGACGTCTTAAAGCGAGTTTCCAACGTGGGAAAGAGCACTTATCTTGGAACTACTCTGGCTTTAAGACGTCATGGTAGTGGGGGGTATTAAATAGCCCAGGCTCTCTCCAGTGAGTCGAAGAGATGGCGCTAGACAACTTGTATAGCTCTGTCACTTTCACTCGCCGGAACAAGCCTGGTTTTAAGACGTTGTAATACCCCCCTGGTGGCCTACCATGAACTTTTAACGCTACTACTACTTAACGCTGTCTAGTTTAGGATGTGGGAAAGACTTGGTGCTAGACGACATGTATAGCTCTTTCTCTTTCCCACAGCCTAAACTGAATCGCATTAGGAGCTCGTGGTAAGGCCATCTGGTCATGATATTCCACCCCCCACAGACCCTTCTAGGCAGTCTGATCCTCCACCACGGCCAACTGACAGCCCTGATCGGTACGAAGCCAGTCTTATCAGGAGGGACAGGAGACAAGGCTTCGGCGCTCTTAGCTTCAGGCGACTCCCACTGGTTTTCTCTACTGCCAGTAGCTGCCCCGCCCAGTCATCTCAAGAAGCAGGATAAGCCTGTGAGTATTTGTTGATGATATTTATGCTTGAATGTTTATTTTGGTACTACAATGAGTGGGTAGTTTGATAATAAAGTGGGGTGTTTTAAAATTGGATCTGTGATACTTATAGTCGACTGTAATACCATTTAGCTCAGTAAGGTTAAAACTATTTAATTGTCCTGTTGGTCTTATAAGCCATAATGGAAATTAACTTTAACGAAGTGCGTGATAATATTTGGGGACGTTTTGAAGGAAAGATTTGCAGCTAGTTCTAGACAATTTTTTTTTTTTTTAGCGTAGTAAAATGTCTGTCAATGTGGACTGTCAGACTTCTACTGACTAAATCCACGGTGTCCTTCAGTAGCCTGTTATGTTCCGGTAAGGACATAATCCCGCGACCCCGGCAGGCTTAGACAATATTAAGTTAGTGAATGCCTGAAAGCAAAGGGTTTAGTTTCCTAGAGACCGGAATTTATTTTTTAATAGACTTCGAAATCCAACCCCGGGCAGGGCGGGAGGGACTGTCAGACTTCTACTGACTAAAATCCACGGTGTCCTTCATAGCCTGTTATGTTCCGGGGTTACGGTAAGGGAATAATCCCGCGACCCCGGCAGGCTTTGGCCCTCTGAGAGGGGGGCCCCATCATTATGCTGACGCTCTTTGAGGCGCGCGTGGGACACAACGCGCCGTCGACCCGGGCATGGTCCTTGGTCGGGCAGCGAGTTGCCCTTTACTCGCTGCCCGATAATACATTGTTTATAACAAAATATTACGATGGCAAAAAAGTGAAGGAAATAACAAATAGTCACCGACTTCCAATAATAACTTTTCACTCAAAAGTAACTTTTTATTATTTTATAAATCGTTTCTATATTTGTATAAAAATCTAACTTTTAATTTATTATTTAGAAGAATGAAGATTTCTTCATACTGTGAACTGGTATGATTTGAGTTTATACACTTATTATTCTAATTTTAGACGATAGTCCGATAACCATTGTTTGATGTTTCCTAGTTTTTTCCGCCTGTGAATAGCTTACTAATAGCATATTATGAGTTTTTGTTTATTAATTGTCTTAATGTTATGCATACCGGTTTTGTTTGTTAATGTGTTAGTGATTAATTTGTATTCTAACACGTGTTTTCATATACGATGCTGTTGAAACATAATATTTTTTCATAATTTGCTACTGAGTGTTTGTTCTTTATTGTTATTTTTTATACTATAAATTGACTAGCGTATTGTTGGATAGACCATAAAATAACAACAAAGTAGTCTCTGTGTGCCGATTCACTGCGTTAACTAACTTTATTTGTTTCTTCAGCAGTTTCAAACATAATGTTCATAATGGTTAATTTTATGAATTAATATAAAATTAACCTTTATATTAATCAGCACCATATTTGAGGTTAAAACCAATTGCCCTAAATGTATTTGAATCCTAGTTTCAAGCATATATTTTATATTTTATAACTACTGTAACTAAAAGTATGTGCTGAAACACTACATATTTAACGGATGGCGCATCGACCGGGCGATCGACTGTCGCGGGTTCGATTCCCACACGGAACAAATATTTATTACGGGTTTGGCTGCATGTTTTTGTACCAACGAGTTAGTTAATTTAAATGTTAATTTTCTAGGTATGGTGATAAATTATTCGTAATATCCGGGGGTCAAAAAAGGATCATAAATTATTAGTTTTTGTAATGGGGAAGGCCGGTCAAAGGTAATTGTAGATGGCGCCACCATAGCTAAGTCCTAATCCGACCAATGAGGTAGTACTATTTTGAAGTACCTATAAGATTTGAACCAATGACGATGCTTGGAACAAGCTATACTAACGCCATTAGTTCCCTAGTTGCCATCCCCATTTATTAAAGTGGACCTATCTTAATAAGAGCATTAAAATAAGACACAAAATATTACTTTTCCATAATCAGTCATTTTAAACTACAACTATTTTTGAAAACATACTTTATTCTAACAAAACCGTCTTTTCACAGGTAAAAAAGAAGCCCATATCATCGAGCCCCAACAAATCGAAGTCTGATATCTCAGACCTGATGACCAGCTCCTTGCCAATCAACTTCGCTAACGCACGCTCCGGTGCAGCTTCTTTCTTCAACTCTATTTCCTCTGATTGGTTCAGTGGATCGTAATGTAATTTTTTTATTGTTACTCGTATTTATGAATATTACTATATTTAATTTTAATTGTGGTCATATGACTTACAGTGGTTAGATGAATGAAGCGCGAACCGTTCACAGGACCAGGGGCAGTATTACGTCTTAAAACCAGGCTTGTTCCAGTGAGTGAACGAGATGGTGCTAGACGACTTGTATAGCTCTGTCACTTTCACTCACCGGAATAAACCTGGTTTTAAGACGTTGTAAAACCCCCCCATGTGGCGTACCCTGAAATTAATCTGCTTACATTATTCGTGAATGGATATATATCCTGCAATGTTTTCAGTGCCTACATAAACTGTATCCCAAACCATAATTAACCGATTAATATAAAAATATCAAATGTATTAAAATGGTTATTTCTTTAAAATGTAATATAATCAAATAAATTATTCATACGTCGTTTTATTTGCACAAGAATGAACCATTGTGCTTCAAAAGAATTGAAATAGATTCAACGAGGCGAATCGCCGAACTGGTTTATAATGCCAAGAGTGATGTACGCCAGATTTATATCTGCTGGTAATAAGGTGGTATGGCATTTTAAACAAGTCTGCCTGGGAAAAAAATCCCTTCCTTTAGGTGTTTTAAAAAGACGATTAAAGCCATGTATTCACTGAGCAACAGTGTTTCGGATACACAGTTTCTGAAACATCACGTAAAGTGTTCTCCGCCGCAAGTGGGGAGCACCGAAACATATCGATAAATCACGTAGTCTTTACAGATAACTTCATATTTGAGGCTGAATTAAATGATTACTTTCAGGGAGCAAGTAGATTTTGTTTTGTCACAGAGTTTATAAACAATTGTTGCTCAGTGAATACGATTAAGGGATTTTGTAATGACTGTTAAAAATCCCATGAAAATTGGTGAGTAATTTTTTCGTCAGTTATGTGATGATCGATTATGTAAACAAATACCTACAAAATAAGCTCGCTGTCTATAGGTCTTGACATTCCACTGCACATAGGCCTCCCCCTTACTCACGTTGCATCCATCGGTTGCCCGCGACCCTCACGATGTCGTCGGTCCACCTAGTGGTATTGAACATTAATTGACGAAATGTGAGTCTATAATTTTCTACCGACACCTCTGCCTAACCCTTCTGGGAATACATGATGCGTGATGTTATTAACAATGGTGTTTTATTTTCTCCTTGAAGTTTCATTTCGTACGGGCACGCCGCGATTGCGGTTTAAGACCCCTGTTTGAGTAGTGGCTGGAGAGGCGTCACGGCGTCCTCACCTTCCGCTTGACGCAGGTCCTCGCCGGGCACGGATGTTTCGGTAGCTTCCTGTGTCGCATTGGAAAGAAAGAAACGTCTTGGCTGTCACCATTGCATTGCGAGGATCGCCCGGTAGAGACGGTGGAGCATACGGTGCAGAACTGCCCCGCTTGGGCAGAGCACCGCTGTGTCCTCACGGAGGCGATAGGCGTTGACCTTTCGCGCCCGGCACTGGTCGAGATCATGCTGCGGGGCGAGATGGAATGATAAGCGGTCGCCTCCTTCTGCGAAGCAGTCATGCTGGCAAAGGACGAGGTAGGATGCGTGAGGGAGAGGACAGCGTCCAACCTCACGACCCGCCGACACGACACGAACGGCCGCTGGAGACGCCCACGGTAATGCCACGCCGTCCATGTCCACCGGTTATTTCGTATGGTTTTCGTAATTAAAGACCAAACAACTTATAAATAATTTAATAATCAAAATCAGTGCAACATTAAAATCAGATCTTAAATATTAAATATGTACTAAACTATACCTATACGTAAATAAATAACTACGCCTCTGCTTCTCCCTCCTTTATTTCTCCAGCTTTTCTGCCTAGATACCTACTAACGTTGTCACTTAACTTATACCGATCTTGAGCACTGCCGTAAAAGACTCCCGTATGATAGTTGTAAGGTGTTACAACGGGCCGGGCAATAAGAGAACTGTACTGGTTGTAGGAGTACCGGGGTGGCACAGCGGTGCCGAGCTCTGGAAAATCGGGATCAATCAATCCCGGTACACCTGGCCGATAACCTGGAACATAAAAAGGTGATTAGAGTTCAATAGTTTAAGGATTTTATCTCAATTACAAATATATTTTTATTTAAACTTTAAGGTAACGGTCCGTTCAAGAGTTTGGTCTATTGGGTGAGCTGAGCGGCCGGCATGCGGCAGTTTGAATAAGACATTAATTACTTAGAAGTACGCGACTTTGTCACTGGCGGCGCCTCGTGACGTGTTTCAAACATTTCTTTAGATTTGATCTCACCGCTCGCTGCCACGCGCACACGCATCATAACTTCAGGAAGCTCATATAACATGCTCTTTATTGTCCAAAATTATTACTTTTATCTTTTTTAAACGTACCCACGGCACTAGATATTATATTCCTAGTCTGAGCCAACGTTGTTTTTTTTTAAAGAAAAAATAAGAAAATGTTTATTTGTAATTTAATGTTATTTGAACTAACTGAACTTAACTACTTACTATAATCAAAGCGGTTACAGCTACCATTTATAAAAGATATTCCCACAATTTACCTATATGTGTAAAAATCTGCGTCACTCAAGATGAGAACAAAATGTAGAACCGCTAAGTTTTGTCATGCAAGTACCTAATTGAGTTTTTACAAGAAATACAAGAAAATGGTTATAATGTCGTGTAACCTAGCAATAGAGTGCGATGGCCGTCGCGGCCACTGACTCTTGGTACGTGATCGGTTTACTCCTCGGGTTTTTTTCACACGATACGAATGCTAGTAGGTATTTAAATGATCTATTATACTTATAAAGGAAATCTGTCTGTCGAATTATTTACAACAAAATTTTACACTAGCAAAATCTGTGGCATAATTTGCAAACTATGGTTTATGCCTAATATCTATCGGCTTTATTACAAAACGTGGTTTAACTTAGACCAAGCTTTAAATCAAAAATTCTCGAAAAAATTTCGAACTTTATTCCAACTGCCATAAAATTCTAAAATGCACATAAACAACTTAGACCGGGATCTAAACTCGGTTTTTGTATTAATAACTTTACGACAGTAGAAATAAAGTTCGGAATTCAAAAATTCATTTTAGTTAAAGCCGTATGAGTTTAAAAAATATGCTACAAGAATGCCAGGATAAATACAAAATATCTGTAAAAAAATCATGTCTAGTGTGTCTAAATTCATCTAAACCAAAATTCGATTAAATTCAAATTCATATACCTAATTCAGTATTTAGAAAAGATAGACCGACAAATAAGACGGAATTGTACCATCCATGGTGGTTACCCCTTTGACGCTGTCTCTGTTCCTAAGTATGGGTTTGATGTGATAGGTATGTACTTACCTATCACATCAAACCCATACTACCTACAGGCTACCCATACTCCCATACTACTTATAGGCACCTACTTAGGTGCCTATAATTATTACGTATACCTAACTTAATTATCTATTAAATCCAGTAAACCGTGCTTACCATTACTGCCACCATATCCGGGATATCCGGGATATCCTTGTCCGGAGCCGCTTGGGTAGCCACCGACACCACCTCCGTAGCCCCCTGCACCTATGTAATTATGCAAATTATATTTGATCGGGTGTAAGAATCATTAATTGGGCTCATTTTCTTTTTTACAGCTGGCAGAGATACCTAAATGATAATCTTATTTTGGGTTTAAATTTTACGGACAGGTTTTATGAAACGTTCTTTCTTAATAGGAGATGTTCATGCAGTGTCAATCAATAAACTCGGTCTAACGTAGTCCATCGCTGGACATGGGCCACTCCAAAGATGCGACACAACATTCATTCTGTCAGGCCATTCTGCCTGCCTTCCGCATCAATTCTGATCTAGTCGCTCGCGTTATTGAAGACGAATGTCTATCTAGCTGGGATCAAC
This sequence comes from Agrotis segetum, assembly GCA_036375495.1. Lineage (NCBI taxonomy): Eukaryota > Metazoa > Arthropoda > Insecta > Lepidoptera > Noctuidae > Agrotis > Agrotis segetum. Next base: position 3,270,641 of record JAQSVV010000175.1, on the reverse strand, counting down.
TCGTATTATGTTTGCCGATTTACAATAAATGTATAACTAAGAATAATGTCAGAACGCCTACCTCCGTATCCACCAGGGTAACCACCCTGTCCCGGATATGAGCCTGATCCGGGTCTGCCACCACCGTAGCTTGGATTACCACCGTATCCTTGTCCAAAGCCTTGACTGCCGCCGTATCCTGGTCTAAAGCCTTGACTGCCGCCGAAGCCTTGACTGCCGCCATATCCTTGACTGCCGCCGTATCCTTGCCCAAAGCCTTGACTGCCGCCGTATCCTTGCCCAAATCCTTGACTGCCGCCGTATCCTTGCCCAAAGCCTTGACTGCCACCGAATCCTTGCCCTGGATAGCCTCCTGGTGGGCCTCCTCCATAGCCATTGTAACCGGGCCGGCCGGGCTGGTTATAGCCGATTTGGTTATAGCCACCTTGGTTATAGCCACCTTGATTAAAGCCACCTGAGTTATAACCACTCTGTGAACCGGGCCTTAACAGTCCATAGCCTCCAGCATTCCGCCTTTGTCCATTTATGACGTCATTGCTTGTATCCGCCACTTTTTGAGCGACGGTCACGGCCACAGAACATGACAGCAATATTATTGTGTTCTAAAAAAGAAAGAAAAAAGATCGTAATTAAATTGTTGCGTTTAATTACCTTGATTTAATCTGTTTATTGTAAAATGATGGAGATGATAACATTAATTGGAATTAATTAAAATTATTGATGCGTTTTTGGTAGAGATCTAGATCTTGGAGAAGTTAAGAATTCAGTTCAGTTTTGTCGTTTCTCGTCTAGCTTGTAAAATAACTACGAGTATTTCAATGCGTTGATAGGTCGACAGATCTGACTTATTATATGCCAAAACTGCGAATAAACTGGCATAAATAATATTTCTTAATAACATTAATTTTATTTTTACACCATACATCATCTGCAATATTGTTACCCCAAACAGATTGCCCCACGGTTTAGTTAATTCGTAAGTGAGAACAAAGACACATTGCTCAATGTACCAAGCAATTTAAACTGAACTTAACAATGCATATCCTCACACTCCTCTTCCTTAAGTTTTGGCTAACTTCGTTTACGGAGATGTTCTTTGTTTCCAGTCTAATGGCTGCCACACATGATTACGAAAAGTCGTTACGATTGGATGGAACTGCAGTTCAAACTGCAATACGATAAAATCTACATTTAGGTATGAGAAAAACTGTAGAGTACCTATGTCCGATTTTTTAACACATGTAGATTTATCGTTGCAAGGTGTGTAGCAGCCATAAAATTATTGTCTGATTTGGATTCTCTATGATTTAAAAAAAATATATCTTGGCCCTTTATGTAAGGAGGTAGATTTCTGTACCATTAGCACGAGTTTTCAGTATTTGAGACGTAAAGTTAACTGAAACTTTGACAATTTCAAATTGGCAATTTTCAAAGAAATTAGTTCCTTCTTCATACACCAGAGGCGCTGTTCCATTTTTCCATACAAGAAACGCTGTAAATACTGGAAAGACGCTGTAAAGTAAAATAGTGAATAGGTACTCGTGCTAAGGGTACTGTTCCTCATATTTTTAACAAACTTACTTATAGGAGGATGTTCTATGTTCGAAGTGTATTTTTTTTTATTCTGTTGTAGTTTGTTTTGGCGACACAACTTATTAACAGGTGGATTATGTATATAAATAGTAGATGTCATAAATAAACAAACAAGAGGAAGCGTGAGTGAGAGAAACACTAGATTATTGGATGTGACAATATTGGACTAGGTAAGTATATAAATAATCAACCTAAGGCTGCGTTTCCACTGAGGCGGAGCGGAGCAGAGCGGAGAGAAATTCACCAATCACATAGTTTGAAATCTACATCTCTTCTCCACTCAAGCCATGTGATTGGTGAATTTCTCTCCGCTCCGCTTCAGTGGAAACGCAGCCTTAGGTTGATTATTTATATAATTATGTACTTACCTAGTCCAATATTACAGTTATCAATATCAGTTACAATATTCTGTATCTAAGAAATGTGACGTCACAGTTGGCGCATTGCCTGAGCGATTGACTGCTGCGCTAAGTATTAGGGTTCGATTCCCGCACTGAACTAATATCTGTATGATCTACAAGTAGATATTCCGGGCCTGGCTGTTTGTAAATGTGAGTAAACGTGTAACGAAGTAAACACAGTAGGCGACAACGTTTCTCCAAATCGAAAAAAATAAAAAGTATCAGGTACCGGGTACGCCTTTTCGATAAGAACTGGTCTGAAACCCATTGAGTTTCAGTTACATTGGAAACAGCCTATTTCGGTGATTAAACCAGTGATTTCCCATATGTGGACGTTAGAAAATATTCAACAGGAACTTGTTATAAGGATAGGTGAATCTTATGTCTGGGTTACCAGGTCACTTAAATCTGTCAAACATTAGGCCATGCAGCCGCTATATCGTGAAAGGATAACAAATGGCCATGTACTTATGTAGACCTTGAATACCTATCATTGATCTTGAACCGTTAGAAGGTTAGTCACTTAGTTTGGTTTAAAATTTAAATTAGCGATAGAAAGATAAAATTAAACATAGCTTTTCTATTATTTCATATGATAATTTTGGATAGTAGCGACTTATCTTGGAATCTGTAAGAATAGGTAAGGCGCCATAATTTAATAGACAGGCGCCATACATGAGTAAAGATAAATTAACATAAGATTACAAATACTTAGGTATACCTAGTTATCAGAGAGAAGCACTAATTATTTCGAAGAATATAATAGATACTCTATGGCATGGCTCTATGGTGGCTCTATGGTATCCATAGTGACGATTGTCAATATTTTCTTGGGAGAATGACTACGTGTTATTACGTAAATTAAAAAAAAAAACTGTCGGCTTATTGATCATAGTTTTAATCCGGGCCCCGCGAACTATAATGTATTACAATTTAATTACTAGATATTCTAAATAGATAATAATATCAAGACTGAATGCCCAATACGGTAACGGATAAAATCTTAACAATACATCAGATAGGCACAGGGTATCTCTAAAATCTAATCATTAGATATTGTAATTAATGAGCTAAAATAGAAACCGCCCTGGCTATCTTAGATTTTAGATTGTACGTTTTTGATTCATAATTTCCCGTTTGCTTCAGGAATATTATTTAGCTTTTATTAAAATTTGGCAAAACAAAATAATTAAATGATTTTTTCTGATATGCAATAAGAAGTGTTTGTTTTCTACAAACTACTGAATTTGAACTTTAATGATAAAATACCTAAGCATGAAATGTGGTAACGGGCAATAACTGAAAACCTTCTTTTATACAAAAAAGGTATCGGGGACTGTCATTCATTAGTACGGCCAATCCTTACTAATATTTTAAGAGATGGTGTATTTTTAAAAATATTTGAAAACTGCAAGCCTAAAAAATGTTTTATTTATTATGTTTTATTTCACTTGTTACACGAAACCCATACAACTGTATTCACTGCACTACTTAAAAAAAGAACGCTCACCAAGATATTCATGATCACTGCGATCCGCACTACACTGTGATCTGTTTAACAATGATCATGATCTGTTGATCACAACATTTATATTCTCACATAGATGCGTGTTTTTTGTCTTACACAAAGAGGATAGTCAGTATTAATTAATGCGATTGTAAAATGTTTGTAGACATTGTTTGGGATTCATCTTTTGGTGTTATGTGCAAAATGGATAGAATAATGGCGCGTTCACACGTATTATCTTTATTCGGGATAGGTATAACACATTTATTTCATTTTTGATTACTTGAGATCAAAAACACAGTTGATCCTAAAAATTAGTTGGCACGTAAATAATTATCTTTAAACTAGATTCACTCCATAACTAAAGGTCTTTCTTAACCCGCGAGCACTCGCGCTATGAGCATTTCCCTCACGGTAACTTTAAAAAGCGTGTTACTTTGTCAAAAATGTGCTTGGGTACCTCATTCACGCTATAGCTGACTTTTAGTCCTCTCTCGTCCCCTATATACCGGTTTCATATGCTTAGTGCTCCTATGTTAGTAGAGGGAGAGGATTTGATCCGCAGGGTCCCGTCCCGCGGCGTTTTGCTCATCGCGCGAGTATCAGTGTAAGTATTTTTTTATTGAGTTTTTACTTAGAATAAATATTTACATAATCATTTATTGCTATTTTTATATTATTTAATAGTCAGATATGATTACCTAATAATTAAAAAATATAATAATCAATAAATTAATCTATTTTCAGATGGTTAGTCAACAGCAACATGTTCTGGTGAGAAAATTAGCACCTGGAGACAATATTTGAAATAATTAGTTCTAAATTTAACACAACCCCAAATACAACGATGATCTACTATGCACAACCTGTCACATATCCTCCAGCAAATTTTCCTTTGAATTTGGGGTTTCTAGGACTGAGAAAACCAATGTAATCTGCTTGATTTGTTGTGAAATCTCAAATCAAAAAGACATGTTTTTCTGTAATTTTTTTTGTGTGTTCCGAACATGTTTAAATTGTATGTTATATTATGTAAAGCTCATGCACATGATGAGGATTAATACCGTGCCATTTTCATGTGATTTTTTAGTTTAATTTAATTATTATCAATTTTTTATCAAAAGTAAGTTCAAATAACGGGAATTTAGCTATTATGTTTGTAACTGAAAATTAAAAGTAAATCAAACATTGTATAATTATAAAAGAACATTCATGCTTTTGGAGTCACCCCGATAATATCTGATTTGATTAAATATGATTGTTTTAATATATTTTAGTCTTAAAACATGTCACATCATTGTCCTATACTACAATATGACTGCTTACAAAGTGTGAGCAAAATGCTCTATGCGCGAGTGTCTATGTAACTTTTGAGGGCGCGAGTGCTCCCGGGTTAATTTAATCCGATTAACGATATCGCCCACGCATACATGTAGTTATTTATCAATAAAAAATATTTTTTCACTGGAATTACTGGAGAATTCCTTGACCTGTACAAATTCTGTGAAAAAGACTAAGTAATAAAATTACGTTAAATTACAAGAATTTTAGAATTAAACGCTGATAAAAATAACTATAGGTTTATAAGTGTTGTTTGCTTAAGTATTTAATTTATCTTGATATGGTTATAAATAGATAAATATTAGTTAATGCTATGGTGTATAGAATGATAAGAATACCTAAATAGATATCAAATATGGTTCACATTTGAAAGCAATCTTTATCACTTTCGTTTTTCATGTGTGTTTATTGACGATTGACATTTGAAATCATTACTATCAGAGAAATAATGGAGGAAATAAATAAAAGAGGTATGAAGTGTTTTAATAATTATCTCACAAAGTTAGTGTTACCCGTGAGGTTGATTTATTTTTAAACAGTTTTTTACGAAATGATAAGATTTTGATTATGATTGCGATACGGTATTTTTATAGCTTGCCTAACTAAACAGGAAATAAAAAGTGCCTAATGTCGTTATTTTATTAAGAAGGTTGTGTGAAAACATAATATTTTTTTAATTTACTAAGTACTTATTTACCATCTCACTTAGAAGAAAAGATAACTGGCAACTATAACAAAAAAATAAAAAAACAACAAATGGAACGCGATTTTAAATTTTGACAGATTGAAAAAATTGGCGGTGTTCCATTGTTCCATGTGCTTTCGTGATTTCTTTTGTTTTATTTTTTCTTGTTGAAAATTATGTGTGAATTAAAAGAAAATTACTTTGCAAGTGATTTTTATGTTAAAAGAAAATGCAATAATAAGTACGATCTTATCCACTATAAGCGCTCATGTACACGACGCCGCCGCCGCGCCGCTACCGCGCCTCTAGGCTGTGTACACGGTCGCTACCGCGCCGCCGCCGCGCCGCCGCCGCTCCGCTGCCGCGCCGCCGCCGCTCCGCCGCCGCGCCGCCTCCGCGCCGCCACCGCGATGCCATTCACTAGTGTTTTATTTATCTAACAAAGGAGATGTCTCATTGCGGCCATATAATGTTTTTTTTTTTGATAATTCAAGGATAACTTCTTCGTTTATGAATCGGTTTTGATGATTCTTTTTTTGTTGGAAAGAAGGTATTTCAAAGGCGGTTCCATGATATGGAGATTAGGGTTTGATGATGGAAGACCAGAGAAATCGAGTGGAGCTAAATAGTAAGAAATATCTGCTTTCCAACAAAAAAAGAATCATCAAAACCGGTTCATGAACAAAGAAGTAATCCGCGAATAAACATTAAAAAAAACATTATGGCCGAAATGAGAAACCTCCTTTTTCAGATAAATAAAACACTATCGAATTGGATTCGCGGTGCCAGCGCGGCGGCGGCGCGGCGGCGGCGCGGCGGCGGCGCGGCAGCGGAGCAGCGGCGCGGCGCTACCGCGCCTCTAGGCTGTGTACACGGTCGCTACCGCGCCGCCGCCGCGCCGCCGCCGCGCCGCTGCCGCGCTGGCACCGCGAATCCAATTCGATAGTGTTTTATTTATCTGAAAAAGGAGGTTTCTCATTTCGGCCATAATGTTTTTTTTAATGTTTATTCGCGGATTACTTCTTTGTTCATGAACCGGTTTTGATGATTCTTTTTTTGTTGGAAAGCAGATATTTCTTACTATTTAGCTCCACTCGATTTCTCTGGTCTTCCATCATCAAACCCTAATCTCCATATCATGGAATCGCCTTTGAAATACCTTCTTTCCAACAAAAAAAGAATCATCAAAACCGATTCATAAACGAAGAAGTTATCCTTGACGTCATTCAAATTAAAAATAAAACATAGTAACAAAAAAGTTTTCACTTCTACCGGCACTCCTGGAATTATCAAAAAAAAAAACATTATATGGCCGCAATGAGACATCTCCTTTGTTAGATAAATAAAACACTAGCGAATGGCATCGCGGTGCCAGCGCGGCGGCGGCGCGGCGGCGGCGCGGTGGCGGCGCGGTGGCGGCGCGGCGGCGGCGCGGTAGCGACCGTGTACACAGCCTAGAGGCGCGGCGGCGGCGCGGCGGCGGCGTCGTGTACATGAGCGCTAAGAGGTAAGCGACAATTTTCAAATTTTAATTCGATGATTGTGCAGGAAATAATTTTGTAAAGACTGAGACGATGTGTCTGCAATTCATGCTTTGAATTCCTAAAAAATACATAGCTACCTATACCTATTATCATCGAGCATAATATCTTAAACATAGATTTTTATCATAGGCATATATTATTATCCTCGATACTAATCAATAATTGTTTACGTCATTGCCCATCATTGGCCATTGTGTACACGGCATAAAGCTTACCGTAGAAAATATTTTTGTAGATATTGCATCGGCGAATTAGGAGAGAAAATTGGGAAGTAAAGCCACAGAAAGCATACGAACGGTGAACCAGTTTTGCTGCTGCGGGAGTATCAGTAATATGGTGGTAGGTAAGTGCTTTTAATATAATATTGTGGTCGATTCCTGTGTCTATAAAGTAGGCCTAACGTTTCTGGTGTGATAACGTCTTTTATATCGATGGCCGGCTGCACGCACGAAAAAAGATGACGTCACGCGGCGTTATCTCCCTCTGTAGCGTTCCATAGCAACGGCGGCGGCTTGTCAATTGTTTGTTTATAATAGCAACGTAAGTGCAGTATTTTCTTATAACGTCACGTTAAACTTTCGTCAGTAAACCGACTTTACAGACAACCGATTTTTATCTTGATTGAGAGATTTAGCTTGTTTATTTGGCTTTGAAGCCGATTTGAGCCTTTCGTCTATTATTTAAGCCACAGTGGATTTTTTCAATAGACTGTTGATATTTTACAAGTCCGACAGTCCCTCCTACCCTGCCCTAGGCGGGAGGACTCAATTGATGATTTGACCACGTAAAAAAAACGTCAATCGACGGTTCAGAATATTTTTTTCATCTTGACCCAGTGGTGCTGCCCTACAAGTCTCCCATACCCCTCAAACGTGCACAAATATTATTAACCCAGTAATAAACGATAATGCAACAACAACAATGACATAATAAAATGTGAATATCTCATTCGATCCTTGCGCCACCAATTATCCTTGTAATTTATGGTCACGATACTCTAGACAGCCATTCATTCTGCCATAAACGATAGAGTATTGTTGAGTCATTTTTTTTTTATTATGTCCTAACCTTAGCTTCCGGATCATTCATTTGTATACGTAGCAATTAATTCTGCAAGACAAGGTAGTTCGTAATTATTTGGTTGGAATAGGCACTGGACAATAGAACATGGCTTAGATGAGAAATGGAACAAGTAGTTGGATGGCAATGATGAAGGCTACTATTTCGAATATTCGAATAATTCGAATATTCGCCTCGTTCCACTATTCGAGTACTGGCTAGGGTTATGATCGATTTTAGGTAATCATCATCAATAATAAAATTAAGACTTTAAGAATATTCGCTTTATTGGAATATACACCGTGACTTTTTAGTCGTCTTACAAAAGCAGCCCAGTTCATGTACCCAATGACTAGAACACGTTTATAATAAAAAAATAGGTATTTAAGAGATTTGAAAATTTTTAAAATAAAATTTTAATTCGTTATTATGACGCAAGGTGTAGTTAGAAACACCCTTGTCTCATAGAAAATGGAGATAGAATGATCTGCCCGACTATTGCGCTGGGTAGGTATACTTTACAGCTAGATACGTAAACATTTAACAGGGTGTTTCATATTTCTAATGCACCTATTTATTAAAAATAAAAATTATTATTAACGATTAAAAAAAAAAATAACTTGCCTAGAGGTATTTTAGGTCGGATACATTAAGTGGACCCTTTTTGTAAGACGACTAAAAAGTCACGGTGTATAAAGCGAATATTCTTTTGGAAAGTCGTCGAATATTTAGAAGCCCTAGTTATGATGGTCACATGTAGATGTTAGTACGAGTCTGACAGTCCCTCCCGCTCTGCCCTGGGTGGGAGGACTCATTTTACAATTTTACCACGATAAAAAATAGCCCTAGTTATGATAAATAGATGCAGATTCCTTTTAAAGACATCTATAGATTTTGCAATGGTTTATTTTTGTGAAGGTTATGCTGCCTACGTTATAGTTACAAATTGTGAGAAGCCTTGTAGAGAGTCAAGGTTTTCATTTTGGTGTATCATTATGTTTAGTGCGGCTCAAATAGTAGATATATATGGGTATAAATTATTACATAAAAGCATCTTCCCAAGGTACACGGATAGGTTTTATAGTTACATTAAAATATCAAAATATAAACGTTTAAGAGGGCAACATATAAACTTAGGGTCGTACCTCATCTGGCAGCACGGAATCGCCTTTTTGGGTCGCCCTTTCTCTTTCTGTCGCTTAGAACTGCCATTTGCTAGACCGACACAGAAAGCATAATGCGATAGCACGCGGCGGAATCCTCGAGGCGGCCGCGTGCTATCGCATTGTCTCGGTCTAGCAAATGGCAGTTCTAAGCGACAGAAAGAAAAAGGGCGACGGAAAAAGGCGATTCCGTGCTGCCAGATGAGGTACGACCCATATAGGTACGGAGTGGAACAGCACAGGGCCACAAAAAAAGTTTATCTGGATGTGTGCACGTACATCCAGACAAGTCCGTAGTTCCGTACACCCAAGACCCAACAGAGTAGCACAGAACACTTTAATAGTTGGTAGTAGTTACTTAGTTACTTCCCTAATTTTGTGTCCAGATTAAGTAGAGTTTTAAAAATTCATTGTAGGTAACAAATCTACATTTTACAAACTAATAATATTAATATTTCTGTATTCAATTAACTTGGTAAGTTTTATAAAATGTTATGTTACTAGCTAGTGTGGGCGCTCCCTAAGAAAACTGTGGAAAGTAAGTAGGAAAACAGAGCTACGTAAAACTTTGTGAATAAATATTTACACCTAGCGCTTATTCATTCGGACGAAGAGATTCAATTATATTCGTTTTATTTATTTGCATAGATACTTTATTTGGAACACAAACAAAGCAACGGTATAACAAAGGGTGATTTATTAATACGTATGACATAGCCGGCGTCGACACCAAAATGCGTCTGTTTTACATGATAGTATGTAGCCTACATTGTCAAATTAATTAGCAACAAAATTACTGCATCACAACATAGAGTATTTGTGACACAAGGTATTTCATTTGTATTAATTATCGATTGCTAATACATAGTACGCTTTAATAATCATTTATAATGGAATATCTGGTTGACCGAGCTTCGCTCGGTTTTTAAAATGTCTATATCTTGGTAACCGAGCTTTTCTCGAACCTGAGACCTTGATAAATCGATTCCTTGAGCCGAAAAAATCCCTAATTTGTAACTTTCATGAAAATCCTAGGAGCCGTTTCCGAGATCCTGATTATATATAAATAAATATACAAGAATTGCTCGTTTAAAGATATTAGATAAAAGTACTAATTTGTTACGAAATAGCTTAATAAGGTATAAAACAAGTCAAGTCACACTTATTGATAGTATTTATTGCAAATCCTGATGTAAATAATCCAATTCATCATAAGTTTGGACTTTAGCTACACGTGATCAGATTTATTATAATCATGGGTTGTTTTTTCCTTACTACTTTGCGCATATCGATAAGCTTATGAGTCGTATCTATCTAAGTAGATACCTAATTATGAATAAAGTGATTGGAATTTCACTAACAATTCAATTAATAATTATCAAGCTTAACTTAGTAAACAGTGCCCTTAGCATGAGTTTTCACTCTTTTACATTACAGCGCAGCGTCTTTCCAGTACTTACGCAGCTTTTCTTGTATGAAAAACAAAAATGGAACAGCGGTCTGGTGTGCGAAGAAGGAACTAATTTTTTCCTGAACTGCTACATCGTTCTCACATAGTGTACCACCTCAAATTAATGATGTAACAAAGGTTCTGTAATAATTCTGGCGATCTAAAAAGAGTGTCCATGAAGTTTCTTGCACGTTCTTCTCCATAGAGATCTACTTCTTGGAACGGGCATCTACGGTACTTTCACAGTTTTTATGTCTTGTGACTGGGTCTGTAGCACCAAAACTTTTGTAGTGTTTAATAATATTCCTTTGATCGTCTATGACAATTCAAAAGTGCCTGTAAATTTGAAATTGACAAAGTTCCAGTTAACTTAACGTCTCAAATACTGAAAACTCGTGCTAAGGGTAAGTCAGGTGCAGTATCTAACCATAGCATAATCATGTATTGATGAAGCTCACTCTAATTTGAATTAAATCTGTACACAAGATGGAGAATTGAAACATCCTAGTTCACCAGGTATATATATAACCGCGTAGGTAGTCCTATTTTTAAAATTTAAACTGGATGCAAAGATGAGCGGTTACAGATGTAACGACCACATCCAAAAAGTAGTAACTATGTAGAATTCCTGTGCACCGACAAAACACAGTAAAAACAGTTTGAATTCGAACTCCGACATGATGGTGGTTCCGGGTCAGGCCAACCGCTCTGGGATCGCTCAGCCGTCACAACAGGTTACAGGTAGTATGTGGTGCTATTACCAGGCTAAAAAAAGCGCTTTTTTTAGCCTGATAAAATCATCTAATGAATCCTCGAACCCAGGGCAGAGCGGGAGAGACTGTCAGACTCATACTGATTAAAATCCACGGTGACCTTCAATAGCCCTTTACGTTCCGTGGTCACGGTAATTCGTCGACTTTGGCCCTCCAAGGCTGCTTATTTGTTTACATAACACACACACACACATAATGAATATGATTGGTGGATATCAAACGCATCCGTAGCAACGTAGCATAGCGCATCTCTGGTGGAAAAGCAGCCTAAAGGTGGGCCCCGTCATAATGCTAACACTGTATGAGGCGCGCGTGGAACACTACGCATCATCGACCCGGGCTGCATAGTCCATGATCGGACAGCGAGTCCCCTGTTACTCGCCGCCCGCATGCTCATGGTGGACCACTAGGAGGTAGATCTCACCGACCCTGAAAAAAAGTAAAGTAAATAAATTATGGCTTATGGCCCATTTCCACACACAGAGAAGAAGTCAATGTCCCGTTGCAGAAACGTTTGTAAGCTAATTATGCAATTGAACTTATATCTAAACAATTTTAATCATTTCATTCATTTTATTATCATCATAATAATTCATGAGATTTAAAGATGACCTCGAGTGTAAATTGCAAGAAAAACGATAACATACTATCTAACATACATGTGTTCGATACCAATTTTTATTTTTAGACTTGGATTCTGAATAATATTTTACTTGTTTATTTTTAATGTTTGGCACATTTTCTAGTAAATCTAATCGATCTTAAAGTTCCTTATTTCTTTTTTATTGTGAAGCAATATTTTTGAAGTGAAAACTTCTTTAGCGGCGTTGTACACTTTTTCTGTAATGGGTAAAAAATTTAAAACTCGCGTCAGGGTCACGTGACCCTGATCGAAAATGAGTAAGACGTCATTCAAATTAAAAATAAAACATAGTAACAAAAAAGTTTTCACTTCTACCGGCACTCCTGGAGTGCAACCTTTTTTTTTCACTAAGAATTCTTCTTTCATACAGAATGTCTCCGTATATCTCAGTTTATTTTAGATCAAGAATTTACAACGGAGATGTTTCTGAAACACATAAAACATCCATATATCACAGAAAACTAAAGAGATTAAATAAACGCAGATAACAGACCCGGCAGCCAATCCTGCGCATCGTGACGTATTGTAGACGATCGTGATTGGCTTGTATAGCCGGGCTCCATCCAACGGATTAGTTAATGCAATTAACAGCTTAGTTCTTATCATGTAATGTATACCTAACTAACATTGAAAATAAACAAACACCATGTGTCATTATCAAGGGGTTTATTCAAAAATGCTGAATAACGTGAGAGACGGTTAAATGTTGAAAAATATATAGAAAAAATTATATTAAATATATGAACTTATATATGAACTTTAAATGTTGATAAGATAATTTATTTATTTTGACTGCAACAACTTTCTTTGTTTTTATTAAAACTTAAGCAAATTGGTTATTAACTTCTGCCGGAAAAATAGAGAAAATTCATACCTAAGTCATAATTTATGTGCAATCGAAGTTAGTATAATGTTACGTGTTTTACATGGAAAATAAGACTTTCCTTATGCCCACTAGGTAGCGTTTAGTTTTACTAGAAATTGAAAGAAATTATTTTGTGAAAATAATTTCTTTCAATTTTTGTGTAAATTAATCTATGGCACTTTCAAAGAAAAACGGGGTGGCTTTTCATGTATTTTAGAACACCATGTTAAAAATATTCTTTATATTTAAAAGGGTTTTTCAGCGTGTGTGCTATTTTTTATTGTCAGTGCAATCTGCCCCATTGTGCTTGTAAATCACATGTTTTGTGTTGCTACTCTAAAATATAACATGGTTTATATCTTTATACCCTTACTTTACCTTTACAATCGCTCAGGGAGTTTTCTTTCACGTTAAGATGCGAAAAAATATTTCAGAGGACTACAATATCCAAATTTTTACAAATATACCTACTACAAACTTTTCTAAATATAATTGTGTAGTGCAAGGTGTGAATGCATTCCGTGTCATTTTGAAACTGTCGAAACGAATTTCGTTCAATCAAAATAAGAATAATTTGGGTTGTTTTACAGTCACGGATCTCCAATACTCTAGGTTATAATTAAATAACAATTATATCAAAAATATGTTCGTATTTACAACGTCAAGTGGGATTATTAGCATTAGCTCACTGTTTCTAGGAATTGTCAGTAAGCTGTCACGGATATCGCGATTACAATTACCTATCAACGATAACATTGGGCACAGGACTGTAAATTCTAGTTGTGAACACTCCATATTACTAATTTTACAAGCATATTATAAAAATATAGATATTAAAAACATTTGATGTCGATATGATACCGGAGTACCGGACTCATTCATTTGAAAACTTGGCGCATTGCTTCCACATACACATAAAAATTACTTAGATTTAGATTAAGGATCCGCATTACCCATATCTTTGATAGTTTCATGATGTCTGTAATATAACGATTTCTTAGAATTTTCACTCATCTTCTTTATTCGTTTTCCATGCAGGTATATAATTTATATTTAAATATTTTCACAAAAGTATTTAAAAAAACATTTAAAAATATAAGAAATAGTACCCACCGGGATCGGGAATAGGGTCCAATATTTTTTAATAATTTTACTCAAAAATGCATGTAATGTGGTCATTATTTTGACAACCTTGTTTGAGCAAAGTAGACTTTGCGGGTCTGTTTCACGGAGCGGCCAGCAATGTTTTTGCTGGCCGCTCTAACAGGTCGGCAAAACATTGCCGGCCGCTATTTTGACGTTCCAACGTTTTAAAAAAACAAATGCAAAAAGATTTTATTTAAAACACAGCTATTTGTATATAAAGAGGTAGGCACAAAAAGATTGCATTCCATACTTAAAAAAAAACAAAGAAGGAACAAAAGCGCGGTTCAGCGAATTTTTTATTTTTATTTAGTGACTTTTTTGCTTTATGTAAATGAAGTAATAAATGAAGAAAATATAGCAGTCAAACATCGCATTAAAATTATCGCAAACTATTAGTAAGTAATATGAAACCGGGAAAGTCGGTGTTGAATTTTAGTAACTGTATTTTTCATAATTGTTATTTTAATTAAATTTCTAGTTAATTAATATATATTTTATTTAAATCACTTGCTGGTTTTATGTAGGTTAGGTACTTGCATTTTTGAGTAAAGCACTATACAAGCCTTGGCCCACTATGTCTGCTTCGCTGGTCACGCTATGATTGCCTCGAGCTAGCTTAGCTACGCTCTAGGCCTTCCAGCTTGGCCATCATGCAGCCCTTGCTGTCCTCGATGTAAAGGCCTCGGCCTACGGCCTCGGCCTTTATCTCAGCTCGTCCATCAAGTGCTGCATGCTGACCGCGCTGTGTCGGCCTGGAGCTGCGCTAAGCTGCGCTGTCGGCCATCATCAGTGCGACCAGCAAAGTAGCCATTATAGGCCGCGGCAGTAATGTACTATTAATATACAATGATATCTATCATATATTTTTTTTATTTGCTTTTATTTCTCGAAAATTTAATATTATCACATGACCTTGCATTTGTTGCGTTGCGTGTGTGACAAATTCAACATAAAAAAATATAGACGAAAAAAGATTGTCAGAGACAAATTATTATGGCTTGGCATATGATAAAAAAAAGTATAATTTTATAAGTTTTTATACGTGTTTACTAATGAGCTTACTGTTTAAAAAGTATCTGAGTTACCATGAGCAATTTTTGTCATTTTCCAAATGCCTATATGTCTACTATAAACATCTTATAAAATGACGTTATACTTACTGTTTTAATAATACTAGCAAACGCGCAATCATGCTTCGTATTGGTGACTCAAGACGATATGCCTAGTTCATTTTCTGATTCACCTTTTTGACCTAATTCCGTACTACCAAATTAGTCTAAAGGCCAATCATTACGTGTACATACAAGGTAGGTTTTATTCGCAACCTAATTCAATAAAACGTTCTTCATGATCTGTTACTGATATAGTGCCCTTTGCGCGCGTAATCCATTATAATAAGTATAGTGAAGGTGTCTCAATATTTCAAAATGTTTAACACTCTAAATCTACCGTTTATAGATTTACCTACTAGCTGTTGCCAGCGGCTTCACCCGCTTCAACTCGAAAATTATCCCACGGGAACATAAAATCGGGATAAAAACCTATGTGTTAATCCAGGTTATAAACTATCTGTGCACCAAATTTTAGCCAAATCCGTTCAGTGGTTTGTGAAAGAGTAACAAACATAACTACATACACATACATACATCCTCACAAACTGTCGCATTTATAATATAGTAGAAAATTTTACATAAATCCTTCATTAAATATGAGGATTTCAAGTTCGTACAAACAATGTTATTTTAACAGTATTAAGTACAGTATATACAAGCATTTTGACTCCTTTAATTTTTATAAAAAGTAAAATATGATTATCTTCAGTCCCATCTCCGTGCCAATACATTCACACATTTAATTCATCATTATCGGTTCAGCGATTTAGGTGTGGACGCGTAAAGGCCTATTCAGACCTAAGCGGTATTCGCTACCGTCTGCGTCAGAGAAAACCCAGCGGGTATGCGGTAATATTACTGTTCACACCAAAACGGATTTCGCTATTCTTGTGGGTAGAATAACGCGCGGTATGTATGTACCTCTACCCACAGCGGCAGCGAATATCGCTCAGGTCGCTCTAGCCACGGTACTTGATACTAAATACCTGAGCAAAACCCGCGCGGTATGTACCTCTACCCACAGCGGCAGCGAATATCGCTCAGGTCTGAATAAGCCTTAACAGAGTTACTTTCGCATTTATAATAATTTCATTTTTAACCGACGAAAAAAAAGGAGGAGGTTCTCAATGCGACATGTTTTTTTTTTAAGATGTCTCTTTGTCTCTATTTCCGCTTTGAGAATCGTGATCGTTTAGAATTATCAAAATAGAGATATTTTTTTAGCAACTATATATTATCTTTGGCAAGTTTGCGCAAGGACATGACTGTTATGAAAAGAAAGGGCTCAATAGAAATCGAATGTTTCTTATGACCCTGTGAGTTAAGGTTGGTTGCGCGTGCGCCATCTACCGCAGACTGCTTGTATAGAAAAGTACGTGACAATTGACATTAGCCATTATTATGAGTGGTAGAACGTGTCGCACAGGTCATTATAATTGAATAAAACCGGCAGTAGGAAAATAACCTTTTTGAAAACCATTTGTTATATATGAACTAACGATTATTCTCTACTAGCTGTTGCCAGCGGCTTCACCCGCTACAACTCGAAAATTATCTCACGGGAACATAAAATCGGGATAAAAACTATCCTATATGTTAATCCAGGTTATAAACTATCTGTGTACCAAATTTTTGCCAAATCCGTTCGGTGGTTTTTGCGTGAAAGAGTAACAAACATCCATACATCCATACTTACAAACTTTCGCCTTTATAATAGTAGTAGGATTTAGTGCAATTTTTCATATAGATTTCTGATTACTAGATATTTTTGTTATTAACATTTAATGTCATGTATTTCCCCAAAGTAATGTCTGGTTCTTGAGCCTTAGAACCTTTCATGGGCTGAAAATACTTATAGATAATAAACAGCTTTTACTAAACTACACTGAAAGATAAAATCAAAATCAGTTTTCCATAAATTGTAAACGGGAAAAGATACCATTTTGTTAGAAACACGTGATTCTTTGTTGATCTTTCAAGATTGGTTTCATAGTTGTTCATAACCACAAGTACTTTCAGCCCATGAAAGATTGTAAATAATTCAGGTACAAATAACTCTATATTTTGCCGTGTTGTACATAAATTTATAGCCACATGAATTTCGTTTTGAACTGACACAACAATATCATAATACGTTTGTAGATACGGTAAGATATTGACGTACAAACCCAACGAATTTTCCTGGAAAATTGGATAATGTTTATTGGTAAATGTTGTTTTATGGGCCAGCCAATCACACTGATTATTATATTTAATCAATTTATTTATTAATTAAAACCTTATTATGAGTGTAAATAGTTTTGCTATCGTACATTCCAAAGATATGCTTAGGACAATGTCAAGTATCTGTTCAGGTGTTAATGGTATTATTATACCTAAACACTGTTTTAGGCTATCACGGTTATTTTCATAATTTAAAATGTCACTTACAGGATATCTTCCGTGATTGTTTTTTATTATGAGTTCCCGATACACAGTCATCCCGCGATCATGGCGCTTGCAACAGCGTCGAAATATCGGGAACTCATAATGAAAAACAATCACGGAAGATATCCCGTAAGTGACATTTTAAATTATTATACCTAGTTTATTGTTCTTTCATAATATCTAGGACCATCCCGGACACACGCGCACACTTCACCATCTTCCTACCCCCTGTGCGCACTTCGACTCCTGTCCACGCACTCTTCACCGTCCTTCCACCCCCCGTGCGCACTTTGTCTCTCGTCCTGTCAAAAATCCAGGGTTTTCACGCGTCTTGTAATGTTTTACAAATTTTAGAGATGGCAACCCTAATCATGTTATCCAAAATAACATTTAATATAAGCCTAATTTAACGGGACGTTGGCTAAGTGATTGACTTCTGTGCTACGTGTCGTCAGTTCAATTCCAAAAGTTGTCCCAAGTAAGTACGAGTGGCTGGTCGCGGGACTTTTTCAATAAACGTGACTCTGGAACGTAAAGGGCTATTAAGGGAAGGACACTGCAATGTGGATTTTAGTCAGTACGAGTCTGACCGTAAGGTCTCATTTGATGATGTTACTACGTAAAAAAAAACTTGAGTACAGGAAAAAATCCTAAGGTTTATTGAGACATATGATGCTAATTTCAGAAAGAAATTTTTCCAGAGACCAAATAGCGGATTAAGAGAAAAATGAAATCTCTTTTTGGCACAATAATTATTTAAATCTAACCTGAAGATCATTAACATTAAAATTAATTATATTTTCAACTTCTTCCAAAGATGCCTGTACATTTTGGTTATTAGAGCTATTGATATTCATATTGCAAACTGTATTTAGGCATGCAAGTCAAGCCTACTTGAATACTCATATGTTTCTAATATTCTACACGTATTGCTCAATTGCTAGTCATTTTTGGAGCTTCTAAAAGCTTAAATATAGTAGTTTAACAGCATTGAGGTAATAAAATGCCGTAATCGGCTCTACGAGACCTTACTGCAGAATGGCATAGCGTAGGTGTGGGTGCTGCGGTCCTTCGGGTATCCGGACCTTGTAGATATCTTTATTGGTGTTAAAATTATATGTGCTTTAGAAAATTGATTTTAATCACGTAAAATAACAGTGTTCATAATGTTATAGGATAACTAAGTGTTTTTCAGAGTGCATTGTTTGAAGTTCTGCCAATTAATTAATTTAAATTACTTTTTACCCGACTGCGCGACGCAAAGGAGGGTAATGTGTTTATCAGTCTATGTATGTATGTAAGTATGTATGTATGTATGTATGTATGTTTGTTTCTATGTGGCGTTCTAGAGACCAAATGCGTTGGCCGATTTTGATAATTTTGACTGTGAGTGTGAATGAGTGAATTCTTAACTACTGGACTTGTTTCTTTCTTTTTAGTTTTTTTAACGCAGTCGGGTTTTTTGTTTTTCGTTAAATATTTTTTTTTTTAATTCTTTTTTTTTTTGACATTTTGATTAAAATTACGCATCGTCAAGAAATACTCGTAGATTAAAACTCTGTGCAAAAATAACTAGGTTTCCCTTGTTTCGAGCAAACACATATTTAATAAAAGGTACCATGCTTATCACATGACTTCAAGATCATTGTTACAACACTGACAACGTGTTTTAGAATTAATCAGCTTTAAAAATAGAGAAAGCAACTTTTTCTTCCTTACACTTTTTTATCGTAGGACTGCACTGTGTGACAATCGTAAAACGATCTCCGGTCACCGTCAGGCGCGGGCTATAAAGGCAGCGATTAAAGGGCAACATTTGCTCCCTGATGATGGACCATGCCCGTTACTTTACGTGTTGCATAAAATGTGTTCCACGTTTTTGTATGAAAGAGCGTTTAACATAATTAGTAAAAATATTAATGAAAATATATATTGATTGCCACAGTGCCAGTGCTTACAGTATTATTTCCTTACCGAAACCCCGGAACATAACATTTTACTGAAGTCAGTAGTATAGTCGTAATTTTCGTCAATACAAGTCTAACAGTATACCTTCACAGTACATAGTTATTATGATCTGTGCAAAATAACTAGGTTTATTGTTTCGAGCAAACACGATTTAATAAAATCACCATGATTATCACATGACAGAGACTACAATTCCACATAGCTATGACGTTTACTTGCGCAATTTGCATGTAGCTAAAACAACAATTACGATAGTAGATCGTTATCTTCTAAGATAATCTGGATTAAAACGATATCTGATCGATGATATTGATTAACAATTTATCAATTTAATAGACTGTTGTTAACACTATTGCATCAAATAAACTACTTTTAACGTGCCGTTTACATAACAATAAAATTATTCTTATATGACGAGTATAGGAAATTCCCCACTTAGAGGTCATTTCTGTTTAAAGTTTAAGGTTATTTTAACTCATAATCAGCCTTACAGTTTATTATCTATATCTGATAATATAATGTATCTATTATGAATAACACATAATATTTATCATGAATAGAGGAATTACTGAACCAACTTTGACTTTCCTTTACCAGTAAAAAGCTACATTGTTCTTGAACTTGAATGTCTTAGGCTGTATATTTTATTTTCAAATTGCACATGTGCGAAGCCAGGGCGGGATCGCGGGACGCTAGTGTAATGAATCGGCTTCATTCTTTGGTACTGAAGAAATAATTTCAACGCTTAACAGTATTTTATTTACCTATGGCCGAACGTTTTGAAGCGGAACTATTTATTTTATTTCTACAGTCGTTTTACTAAATATTTTATTCAATAGCCTCTGAACTCAACGTAATGAAAAAAAAATCATTCAATGAACGCGGAGACAGTGGCGACTTGGTTTTCTACATTTTTAGTCGGTACGTTTAACATATTCAACAGTCAGTCAACTGACGAGAATCATAAAAAAGATCGGCTTTGCCGTATCTAGTTAGGATGCTAAGACTATGTGGTTGAAATACTGATCGAGTGTGTCAAATTGTCATTATATTTCCTTTTACCAATAATATATATTGCTTGATTTGTGAAATAATTTATACAGGGTCTTTCTTTTAAATTTGACAAAAGGGTGAAATCCGCATCCATAAGAGCTACGGGACAACTTTCTTAGGACCTTTAGCTCTTTTTTGATGTTTACAATTTTGGCGTTTTTATTTTTTTGGTCCTAAGAAAGTTTTCCCGTGTCTCTTACGAAAGCGGATTTCTCCTTTTGGCTAATTTAAAATATAAAATAGGTATATGGGAAATTCAAGAAAAAAATGTGTTGCATCGACCCTATGAAGTTCTCCTTAACAACTACTGGCAACGTTACCTACATAGTAACCAATCGAGACAATACATTCGCCCAACAATTACATTTACGACTGATTTCCCGCAGAAGTAAGTAACAAAGTTGAATGAATCAGTGAATACGTAGGTACTAGATACTATAGAAATGGAACTATTACCTGAATAGAATCCACTTAATTAGTTCCCGCGGAGGAAATGCGCCATCTACTAGCCCATTGTTCGTTTGCTCCCGTGATTTTTGTCCGGGACTCTCCAACGTAGGGTTTACAGCAATCTTCTGGATATTTTGATGGATAACGTTTTAAAAATTAATAGTAGTGAATAATATTTAAAGTTCTAACCATTACACGTCCGGTCACGGGACTACCGAATGATCGTGATTCCGGAAGGTAAAGGGCTATTAAAGGACACCGTGGATTTTAGTTAGTACTAATCTGACAGTTTGTTCCTGCCCTGCCCTGGGTGGGAAGATTCATTTGATGATTTTACCAGTCTAAAAACGAAAATATCATTAAACGTCCTATTTTAAAATAATGTTTGAAGCTGCTTTTCCAATGGCAGGGATGCCATAGCTAAAAATAATAAGGAGCAGGTGGATCGTTTAATATTTTACTTACGGGTAACATCTGATATCCAAATTGAGATAATTAATAATTATGATGGATTAACTTATCAGTTACATCAAATTGAATCATGAAACTTGTAAAACAGATGTAATAGACCTTGATAAATTTTCTGGGACTTTTCCCAAACTACTTTTTACATGGTCACAAGCTTGCCAGTCTAGATCCGGGTAGACAAAAGACACATTTAGGTTCATCCGGGCGCTAGCGAATAAGTAAAGCAAAAAACCCGGTAATTCTGTACGTTATTACGTATTGTTATGTTTTATGAACTGATAGTTCTTGCTTTTAGCTTTGGAACTCGTGTTTAGTGCTGTGAAAATTAGTAATTCATATTTATCTTTTTACTTTTTTTTTAACACCCGTTAAAAAACAATGTTGTATGTTCCAATATTATTTTAATTAGATTTCGAACAGAACCTTCGTTACATTCCTATTGCTAATTAGAAGGTTAAGAGACTCGTAGATATCGTTTTAACAATTGATTTCTGAACTACATAAACATAGGTATCCAGATTGAGTTTAGCAAGCACATTAGACAAACCATATTAAACATCATAATATAATATTTCTTGTGGTGTATGTGTTTGTCACTTACCTCTCGTAAATAGCTGGACAGATTTGGTGGAAATTTTGTGTGTGTATATTCCGGTGGGCTCCTGGATGGCAAAAATTGGATCTAACAGACCGGCTAGTATATTATAATAATACTGTGTGTATTTAAAGCTGATAATCCTACCGTATAATATATCGCATAAACTCGCTACGGAACCAACAAATACCTCATTATTTTGAAATTTCCGGGAAGATATTGAGTGTAGCTCAAACGAGAGAAACAATATCTGAAATGAATACAAAGAAGAGGACAATATTAGTAAACCGAGAAATAGCTAACATTATTCCATATTGATGTCACTCTCACCTGATATGTCATTGCATTGTGTGAACATCTGTGTCAATTATTATTATTGTTTGTTCATAGTTGATGGATAAAACTTGTTCAATAACTAATTATATTGTTCCATGCATGAAATTTAAATAATACAACGTATACCGCCAAAACCGCGAAACCTCTCGTGGGGTAACTCAGCCCATGTTACTGAACAATTTATGTTCTAAGACTTTTGGAAATTCACAAAAAGAATTCGTTATTCCCACAGATGCGATGTGCCCGACCAATTTCTCATTTTGCATGAAAAACAACCATTTTTTTTATACGCACAGCCCAAACCACTGGACGGATTAGGCTGAAATTTGGCATGCAGTTAGATGTCATGACTTAGGCATCCGCTAAGAAAGGATTTTGATCAATTCTACCCCAATTGGATAAAATAGTTTGTATGAAACTTTGTAAATTTTATAAAAAAAAATACATTGTTAAGCTCTGACATCCACGCGAACGAAGTCGCGGGCACAGCTAGTTATTTAAATGAAAATACCCCTTTCTACTTATTTTGAAAAACTTTTTCAAAAAAAATGTGACCGCCTTCAAAAACAACCACAAAAAGGGGTAAAATAACGTACAAAACTTTTCTTTCGGAAGTCGGTGACTTTCTTTTATTAATTTCATTGTCTCTTTTGCCACCGACTTCCAAAAGAAAAGTTTTGTAGGTTATTTTACCCTTTTTTGTGGTTGTTTTTGAAGGCGGTCACATTTTTTTTGAAAAAGTTTTTATTTTACTCTTTTTAGTTTAAATATTCAACCGAAATTCTTGTCAAATACATCATTTTCTTACATGTGCACTAGAATTTTGTAATCCGTAGCACCGGTAATAATATCGTTAACATCTCTTTCATTCGTTCCCTAACTCAAAAACTACTGAACCGATTTTGATGAAATTTCCAGTATTCCCTAAGTTGGACGATACCTAGTACAACAAAAAAAGAATTACTTAAATCGGACTTGTAGTTCCGGAGATATGTGAATACAAACATAATTTTCTTACTTGAGGAGTTGTACCTTCCATCATCAGCTCAGCTACATGAGATGATGATTTCCATACGCAAGTACTTGAATTACTTCATAAGATATGCAAAAAACTATGTGTCAGCTAATAAAATTTGAGGGTTGCCCTCGATTTCTCCAAGTTCCAATAGATCCTGAAATGGTGACAATGGGACCACACGGGAAGCACCAGCTTTCGAATTAAAAAAGAATCATGAAAATCGGTTCACCCAGTCGCAAGTTATGAGGTAACAAACATAAAAAAAAAAAAAAATACAGTCGAATTGATAACCTCCTCCTTTTTTTGAAGTCGGTTAAAAAAGCAAATTTTGAAAAAGTAGGTTTAAACAAAGAAAAGCGTTTTCCACATACCTACCTATTATCAATCAATATAATTGTCATTTATAGATTAAGCATTTATCAGTAAAAAATGCAATAATCGTCTTAAACTTAGATTTACTGAAAAGTGCATACTTAAATATATAGATTATTCAGACACACTCATACTTATCGGATCAACTGAAAAGAAAAGTCCCTACCTTAGTACCTACCTATTTTACGTCATCATTTTATTTTTTTCAATTAATGTTGTGAAATTTAGCTGCAGTGTATTCAATCAGAAGGCATTTTACTCCCCTCTCCTATAAATTAAAACCAAATCCATAAAAACAGCCTATAGCTGTACATTATTTCTTACACCCATGTGACCAGAACTTTATAAGCCCGTAAGAGTCTGTTTAATAAGTATCCGCGTTTAATGGCGGCCACTGTCAAAAGTTTTAAGTAGAGCGTTAATTCTTTTGAGACGTTAGATTAATGCGTTACATAATTAAATATTTCAAAGAACAATATTAGGCACTGGGTTCGTGAGACAGGTTTTTCTGATGTCTTAGACCATACTTAACAAAGTGTTTCATATTATTTTATTGACTTTCATCAGAATTATGTTTATTTCTTCAGTAATATTGGTATTTGGTTTTTCTTTTAATTCTTACCGAATACTAGCTTTTTAATTAAAACATGTTTTACTAACCCTCGTTAACAAACTTTGGTGATCCATGAAAAAGTATAATTGTCGTTATTTCTTTTGGTTTGTCTGGATTAATTATTCAGATATGACGGTGGCGAGTACTAAACCTGAACTTATTAAAAAAAAAAAAGGTTGCACTCCAGGAGTGCCGGTAGAAGTGAAAACTTTTTTGTTACTATGTTTTATTTTTAATTTGAATGACGTCTTACTCATTTTCGATCAGGGTCACGTGACCCTGACGCGAGTTTTAAATTTTTTACCCATTACAGAAAAAGTGTACAACGCCGCTAAAGAAGTTTTCACTTCAAAAATCACTATATTAAACGCCAACACCGATCGTAGGTTAGGTACTTAATTTACAATATAGTTTAATACATCATCATGAACATCTTTTTCTGCCCGCAATAGGAAAGAAACAAGGATATCCTTCCATTGTTTTTATAAACAAAACCTTTGTCAGTCTCACCGCCCTCTAAATATATTAAAGTGAAACGCATCCCCAACTCTGTATAACAAACAAAGCGTCCTAAGTGGGTGCTTAATTAAGAAATGCTGAAGTGTTTTGATGGTGGCACATTAATTTTATCTTGTTTTTCTGCTTTCGCGACCAATTATCTTGGCGAGTTCGTGGGGAGTCTTCGTTGGGAGTTTTAATTTTATTCGCTTGCCCTAATTATATTTCGCTCTGCGATCAACATTCATAACTACTAAGTATTCAAGAACTCGATTTGACGTTTGTATTATTTCTGGGAATTTCTCAGTGTCCTCAACTGTTTTAGTATACTGAAAGCGAAAAGTGTTTCAGAATGGATAGCAAAAGTTATCGATTCGCTATCAGGTTTATGCATAACATAGGTTTCTTCATAAAGTGCTACAACGAATATGAGTAAACTACGTTAAACATAATCTTCCTTCCAATTGACGTGACGCTGTCTGAAATTCTTGTGTATCGTGAATCGTCCTAATATTTTAAACGGATACATGAGCCTGGAATTTTTATTATCTTTTTTTTTTATATAAATATGCTTAAAATGAGGACTTACCGAGGTCTACCTCTTTTCAAACATGTTTGATTCGAACATGTTTTAAATATATCAGTTCAAAAACAGTTTTCAGATAATTATCGCATTAGGTAAATCGATCTTGAACCTCAGTAAAATCGAAATAAGTAGGCAATTACAAATATGACTTGAATGTTTTTGTTCATCTAACGAATTAAGAACGATCTCATATTTTAACATTTGAGGAATGTAAAAATTTTATGCAATGCATAAATAACTCACTAGATAAGTACACAAATATCAGATTCCAGTGGTAGAATCGTTTTCCTTGTTTGTGGTCGGCCTCTTCGCTTTGTTCACCAATGCTCCTAATTTCCCTTTGTCCCAAGTTGCGTTTATCGTAAAAAAACCTTTGTTGAAGAAATTTTCTTAATACTTGACGTTCTAAGCGTTAATTAAGTGACGAAGGAATATGAAAAAGTCTTTCCACTTTTTTTACGTTAATGACAATTTTCTTAACCAAAATTTTATTTTGTTTTGGAATTTATTACCAGAAATATTTAATTGTAATTTTCCTTAAAAGTATCAACGTAATGTTTTTCAGATGTATTTGAAATACTTTTATTTATGAAACTTAATTTTTGTTTATAACAATTACATTGAACTTCGTCGTTTATGCACCGAGTTTGATTAGATATTCTCTTTTTATTGGAAAGAAGAAATTTCAGAGGTGGTCTTATGATAAGGAAATCAAGGTTTGATGATGGAAGACCAGAGAAATCGAGGGGAACTGTCAAAAATCGTAGGGCGACTAGTGCGTTTGCAAGTTATTTCATTAAGAATTTTAAGGCACTACAATTTAACAAAGGTATGGAGTTGATCTGATGATGGAGCCGAGAGATAGTGGAGGAAACTCATCAACTATTCACAGCAGCTATCTTGTGTTTGAGCTTGATTAATTTGTATTGATAAGATCTTTACACCTAGATGGGTTGTAACTGTCATTAATATGTATCTGATAATGAAGACCAAGGATTGTTCAGGGAACTTCTCAACGGTTAACAGTAGCTATCTTTTGTTTGGACTTAATTTAGCAGTATACCTGCCATTTGCATCCCTTATATTATATCATTTAGTTTCGTTCAGTACTTTTTATTTTATGAGCATTTTCAGGTTATTGTGTGCACGGGCGACGCTTACATTCGGTGCTACGGATACTTTAGGTACTATTATTATATTCTGTGCGGATACTAAAATTCTAGTGCATTATGCAAGAAAATTAGGTACCTATTTGACAAGAATTTGGTTTGAGTATTTAAACTAAAAAGGGTAAAATAAAAAAATGTAACCGACTGCTGAAAAAGTTTTTGATATAAACTTGGGTCTTCTATCATCATTCCAAGGATTAAGTAATAAAAACATCATCATCCTCATCATCGTCCTATAATGTTCCCACTGCTGGGACATAGGCCTCCTCTCTGTGAGAGGGAGTGGGCCATAATCCACCACGCGGGCCCAGTGCGGGTTTTTTTTTTTTTTTTTTTTTAGCGTGGTAAAATCATCAAATGTGTCCTCCAACCCCGGGCAGGGCGGGAGGGACTGTCAGACTTCTACTGACTAAAATCCACGGTGTCCTTCATAGCCTGTTAAGTTCCGGGGTTACGGTAAGGGGATAATCCCGCGACCCCGGCAGGCTTTGGCCCTCTGAGAGGGGGGCCCCGTCATTATGCTGACGCTCTTTGAGGCGCGCGTGGGACACAACGCGCCGTCGACCCGGGCATGGTCCTTGGTCGGGCAGCGAGTTGCCCTTTACTCGCTGCCCGCATGCCCGCGCCTACGGTGGCCGGAGATCATCTAGCGACGTCCGTCGCCGTGGGCGCCTACCACTGCGGCTGGGGCGGAGGGAGGACGCTGTCCTCTCTCGCTCGCGGCCTGCCTCCTCCTTTACGAGCATTACTGCCTCGCAGAAGGAGCTGACCGCTTCCCACTCCGTCTCGCCCCGCAGCATGGCCGCAACCAATGCCGGGCGCGAGAGGTCTCCGGGGTTGGTAAATCAAAACATAATCTATATATATAAAAGCAAAAGGTCACTCACTCATAGGACACGAAATCTCAAAAACTACCAGTGCTAGGGGTTTAAAATTTTGCATAGGGGTTCTTTTTAGGACGTAAGTACCCGCTAAGAACGGATTTTGCGATATTACGCCCCTAAGGGGTTGTTTTTGGGGTTGACAGTTTGTATGAAACTTTTTTGCTTCAAGTACTATGAGTATCCAATTTTGCATGCGGGTTCTTTTTAGGACGTAGGTGCTATTTTAGAAAAGGGTTTTTCGAAATTCGACCCCTAAGGGGTTGTTTTTGGTGTTGAAAGTTTGTTTGAAACTTCGTTATTACAAGTGCTAGGAGTCTAAAATTTTTCATAGGGGTTGTTTTTAGGACTTAGATGCTCACTATGACGGGGTGATTTGAAATTCGAACCCTAAGGGGTTGTTTGTGATGTTGATAGATACAGGTTTAAATTTTGCATGGGGATTCTTTTAAGGACGTAGGTGCTCAATAAGACGGTATTTTGCGAAATTTCACCCCTAAGGGGTTATTTTTGGGGTTGATAGGTTGCATGTAACTTTGTTACTACAAGTGCCAGAAGTCTCAAATTTTGCAAGGGGGTTTATTTTTATGACTTCGATGCTTACTATGACGGGGTGATTCGAAATTCGAACCCTAAGGGGTTGTTTTTGATGTTGATAGATACAGGTTTAAATTTTGCATGGGGATTCTTTTAAGGACGTAGGTGCTCACTAAGACGGGATTTTGCGGAATTTTACCCCTAAGGGGTTGTTTTTGGAGTTGATAGGTTGTATGTAACTTTGTAACTACAAGTACTAGATGTTTCAAATTTTGCTTAAAGGGGTTGTTTTTAGCACTTAGATGCTTACTATGTTGGGGTGATTCGAAATTCGAACCCTAAGGGGTTGTTTTTTAGGGTTCCGTAGTCAACAAGGAACCCTTATAGTTTCGCCATGTCCGTCCGTCCGTCCGTCCGTCTGTCCGCAGTTTAGCTCAGAGACGCACAGTA
The DNA here is from genome assembly GCA_036375495.1 of Agrotis segetum. Lineage (NCBI taxonomy): Eukaryota > Metazoa > Arthropoda > Insecta > Lepidoptera > Noctuidae > Agrotis > Agrotis segetum. Next base: position 3,241,938 of record JAQSVV010000175.1, on the reverse strand, counting down.
CTAGAGAGCTGTAATTTGGTGTGAATATATGGATTTGTTGTGCCGAAAAAGTGGTAAAATAAAATCTTGTAAAATTTTTTTTTTTTAGGGTACTTCCTGTACTTACACGTGAAATGAGGATTTTTTTTTTCTCGCGTACCCCTTAGTGTGGGGTATCATTAAATAGGCCTTTAAAAAATAATGATAGTTTCCATTAACAATTTTTTGATCATCAAGGTCGATATGAAAAAATTCGTTTGTGAAATATTAAGCTTTAATGTGCTAAATTTTGCTCGATTCGAGTGTCCCCCCCCCTCTACCAGCTAAACGGTTATATTTGGGGGTGTGAAAAAATTCACAATAGTAGTATATATAGCGAAGTTTAAAAGAAAATTATCATGACTGAGTAGGCTTTACAACTTTACGAGTAATAGTCGACCAACTTATAAAATGTACTTGATTAAATTTTTTCTTAAACAAAATGTATCGGAGAAACAATAAATCAACTGCAAATGTAAGTTTGTCAACTTTATTTTTACAGCTTTAATAGGTATGTTTTTATGGTATGTTTTTTTTGGGGATAGGTAGGTTTTTATCGTCAACTATTTAACTAACTTCAAAAAAAGGAGGAGGTTCTAAATTCGTCGTAATCTTTTTTCTTATGTATTTTCCCTGATTTCTCAAAGACTCCTGGACCGATTTTGAAAAATTCTTCTTTTTAAAATTACATTCAGCGAATGCAGCTGTGTCCAAGAGTTTAGTTAGTACGCATAAGTATTTTGATGGGCAACTACGGAACCCTACACTGTGCGTGGCCCGACACGCACTTGGCCGGTTTTTATATTAATAGATACAGGTTTAAAATTTTGCAAAGAAGTTCTTTTTAGGAGGTAGGTGCTCGCCAAGAAAGGATTTTGCAAAATTCCACTCCTAAGGGGTTGTTCTTGGGGTTGGTAGTTTGTATGAAACTTTCGTTACTATAAGTGCTAGGGGTTTAAAAATTCGCATGGGGTTTTTTAACAACGTTGGTGCTCAAAAAGATTGGATTGTGCGAGATTCGACACCTAAGGAGTTGTTTTGGCGGTTGATAGATAGGCGTCTCAAATTTAACATAGGGATTTTATAAGACCTAGGTACTGCCTATGCGAGATTTTCCGAAATTCTATCCGCAAGGGGATGTTATTAGGGTTGTTAGTTTGCATGAAACTTCGTTATTACGAGTGTTGGGAGTGTCAAAATATGCATAGAGGTTTTTAGGGAATAGATGCTCACTAATACGGGACTTCGTTCTTGATAAGTTTAAAATTTTGCTTATCGGTTTTTAGGACGTAGATTCTACTTCAGACGAGTTTTAGATAAATCAACCCCTAAAGAGTTTTTTTTTGGTGTTAGTAGTTTGTATGAAACTTTGTTACGACAAATGCTGGGAGTCTCAATTTTTGAGCGGGAGCTATTTTTAGGTTGTTTCTGTTGTTTGAAAGATAGATGTCTCTTTTGGAAGGGTATTCTTTTAAAGAAGTAGGAACTCACTTATATGGGATGTGGTGAAATTGACCTCTAAAGGGTTGTTTTCGAGGTTGATAGTTTGTATGAAACTTCATTACTACAAGTACTAGGAGTTTTTAGTGTTTCACCGGAGGGTACTTTTACGACGTAGGTGCTACTTAAGACGGGATTATGACGGGAAATTCCTCCCCTAAGGGGTAGTTTTTAGCTTCAGAGTTTGTATGAAACTTCGTTACTACAAGTGCTACGAGTCTCAAATTATCCCAGGGGTATATCTTTAGGATGTAGGAGCTTATTAAGCTGGGATGTTACGAAAACAGACTGCTAAAGGGATATTTGTGGTCAAATGAGAGAGAATAGAATTTTAGTTGCATATTGATTTAGCTTTTCTAAAAGTTTTTCATAAAGAGGGTGGCCGGAGAAGAAATTCACATAAGCAAAGCTCTAAATAAGCGCGGACGAAGTCGCGGGGGAAGTGCTAGTAACTCTATATTACCGTATAGGTTTGTTTGTTAAATATAATTGTTTTACCCACTGACTATCCGTGGCAATTCTTTTCATCTGTCACGCCAAATGACGTCATGGCCCATTGTAAATTCATACGTAAGCCTTGTCGTGTCAGCTATTACGTTATTATGCCTAAGAATATTTGTGTCAAGAACTCAGGGCATTGGGTTTTTCTGCCTCTGCTGTAATGGCCATCAAATCGTTATAAGCTTGGTCATCTACATTACTGGTACCTATGGTTATTTTGAAACATCAGGTTCATGGTTCTTGCATGATCTGGAAATTCTAATTGGGTTTTACTTTTCTTAAATATAATTTGATTGTTTTATTGAAACGGTCTGGCAAATGCTCTATGATACCTCAATCAGCCGTAATGTCGCATGGTACGGCCGCTGGCTAGTGACGTGCTCTTGGAAATCCGACAAAGTCTATCGACAAGAAAGTCGACTGCTATTTGCTATTTTTTTTTTTTCGAATTTATTATCTTGTAATAAGGCTGGAAGGCCGATGTGGTTCATGGATTTTTACATTTTTTTATTATTTTACAGAGTATTAAATAAATGCGAAACCGAAGATGGTTAAGTAAATTAATTAATGTTTAGTTTAGTAATCTATGGACTAAATTAATAGTAATCTATACAATAAAGATAATAAAAACGGTTTCATATCGTTTTTTATTAATTTTATTTCCAAACCTTTATAATTTATCGATATATTTATCGTGAACTCTTCGATTTAGTCAAACACTGTCGAGTCCGCCCCCGTGTCCCGACGGCGACGACAACAATGATAATTGTTTTAGTGTGAGTAAATTACATGGAAAAAGTACGCTGTGGTTTAAAGAATAAGGTTTATATTTAAATGACAGAGTTTTCGACGGCGCGTGTGTGCACTTGTTCGTAGTATTGTTTTGATATACTACATGCGTAATATTATCTTTATGGTGGGGCAGTTGTGGCTTCACCGGTTTTCTATACATTTTGAACTCCACGCCATATCTCCTTCTTTATTATATTATCTATGGCCCACTCCCTCTCACAGAGTGAAGGCTCGTGTCCCAGCAGTGGGAACAATATAGGCTGATGATGATGATGATGAATGTTGTAATTGATTTACAAAACAAACCGTGTAAATAATGGATTTTTCAAAGTTCTAAGTTATGAAGGTAATCATAATACTATGTAACATTAATTATCTCCTATATGTAATGTACAAAATGAAATGAAATGAGATGAAATGTCCTAAATGTAATGTACAAAATAAACACTATGCCAACCATAAATCAAGATTGAATGTTGACTATTCATAAAGTACAAAGTTCTGAAATTGCTGCGAAACATTATTCGTAATACGAACGAAAGTTTACTTGTCGTGTGTGTACGTAGGTACTGTACAATAATTGTGCCCTTATTAATTGAAAGAGATAGATTGAAAGTTACAAATTGAACTGTAAATAAATGTAAATGTAATCGGCTTGGAGCTTATCTATAACATAAATAGCCATAGGCTTTGTAATTCGCCAAAGGGACTGGAACTCGTTATCCCTTAGGTCAAATGGGTTGCAGACGTCGCGAATCACCTTCCTCTGTATTTTTCATGCTTCCCTCTCCTCATACACAGATAAATGATAATTGTAGTACGGCACCGCCATTATACTTAAAAGTTCACAGAACACTGTTTTTAGTCACTGTTGTCGCGATTTCTCGTGTTCGAAAACCATCGACGAGAAACTTGTCATAGGAAAATGTCAAAATTCGACTAAATATAGCGCGCATGACGACAAAAACAGGTTTGACAGAGCGACACGAGCTCTATGTCAGAACGACACGACATATTAGTGTCACCATGTTAGCTCCCATCGACAAACAGACATTATGTCGTCTCAGGACGAGATAATGTTGCGCATGTTAGCCCCTCCCATCGACAAACAGACATAAGTCGTCCCAGCACGAGATAATGTGTCGACAAAATTTTGTCAACTTGCGCATGCTAGCCCTGCTGATGTCATGTAAAAAACATATCTATATCGTCTTATGCATGGCGATGTTGGGTTCAGTCGTTTGCGGGTTCTTCCATTTTGTGTCTCTTCTGCGGCTGGAGAACAGTTTAATACTCAGATCCATCCAATAGCTCGAAATAATACCTACCTAAAGGCTACTTTCAGTAGACTTTATTACCGTGCTTTAGATACGTATTATTATTATCATTTTAAGGTAAAAATAAGGTCGAATTTTGTATGAATAACTTTGTGTATTTTTCGTAGAATAGTGGTAGAATTGGTCATGCTACACGCGCAGATTCATTATCACTTTGGTGTAAAGTTTATCAAATCAATTTGTCATCAGTACCTAATATCTATGATGATGCAATAAGGTAACTTTAGTTACGACTAGCTCCATAATCATATACCTACGGTTAGGTCCTGCGCTTCCATAATTATGTTCACAGCATTCATACTAAACGGTAATTAATAAATAAATTAAAAGACCTTTAATATAAAACAAAATCTTATATTTACAAATAAATATCTATTCTTATTTACAAAAACATAGTATTCGAGTGAATAGTGATTTAATATTTAAATTCAGTACATAAAGTTATTACATTACTTACATGGTTACATAATATACAAAAAACTTTTTCAAAAAAAATGTGACCGCCTTCAAAAACAACCACAAAAAAAAGTAAAATAACCTACAAAACTTTTCTTTCGGAAGTCGGTGGTTTTTTATTAATTTCATTGTCTTTTTTGCCACCGACTTCCGAAAGAAAAGTTTTGTAGGTTATTTAACTTTTTTTTGTGGTTGTTTTTGAAGGCGGTCACATTTTTTTTGAAAAAGTTTTTATTTTACTCTTTTTAGTTTCAATATTCAACCAAAATTCTTGTCAAATACATCATTTTCTTACATGTGCATTAGAATTTTGTAATCTAGCACCGGTAATAACATCGTTAACATCTCTTTCATTTATTCCCTATCTCAAAAACTGCTGAACCGATTTTGATGAAATTTGCAGTATTCCCTAAGTTGAACGATACCCAGTACAACAAAAAAAGAATTTCTTAAATCGGACTTATAGTTCCGGAGATATGCGAACACAAACATAATTTTCTTACTTGAGGAGTTGTACCTTCCATCATCAGCTCAGCTACATGAGATAATGATTTCCATACGCAAGTACTTGAATTACTTCATAAGATTTGCGAAAAACTATGTGTCAGCTAATAAAATTTGAGGGTTGCCCTCGATTTCTCCAAGATCCAATCATCAGATCCTGAAACGGTGACAATGGGACCACACGGGAAGCACCAGCTTTCGAATAAAAAAAGAATCATGAAAATCGGTTCACCCAGTCGCAAGTTATGAGGTAACAAATATAAAAAAAAAAAAATACAGTCGAATTGATAACATCCTCCTTTTTTTGAAGTCGGTTAAAAATAGGTACCTTCTTACATGGTATTTATCGTTTCGCATTTCAGCCTACGCTATATTTATCATGATAGCTAAATCCCATAATATGTAAACATTAAATTAAAATTCCACAAAAGTATTTAAAAGTTTTCAATGATTTTAGTCTAAGTTTAACAACCATGCATAACGCATAACGACACATAATATTTACAAAAACTAGAATATCAAATATAAAACAATTTACATTTTCACAGCAAATACAATAAACTGTATTCATAATACAAAATTAAACGTAAAAAGTAATTTAAACCTCATTTAGACGACGCAAGAACTCGCATGCCACTTGCGTTTCATTGTGAACTTTATAGGTACAATGAATTCAGTTGATCAAACAATACCGCAATGTAGTGAAACTCGCATGTGAGTTCTTGCTCTGTCTAAATGAGGCTTAATTCAATAGCACCCATAGAGTCTCAATATTTTTGCAGATAATATTGTCTTTACATTAAGAAATTATAACAAGAAATAATGTTTAAAAAAAGATTGTTATTTATTTAAAGCTGTTTCTATATTTTAGCATTATTGTCCGCAAAATACAAGGGTTCACACATAATGTAAATAAATAACATTAGGTGACACTTCAATCAAATAGTTTTAAGGCAGTAATTTTCAGTAAAAATATTATTAAGATTTGACTTAATTACAACACTTATTTTACTGCTTATTGATATCTTTTGTTACATAAAATAGTAGTTTATGTAACTGGTACATAATGAGGGGTATTATACACGTGTGTGAGTTTAAAAAACGAGCGAAGCGAGTTTTTTAATAGTATCACACGAGTGGTTTAATACCTAGTTATGTACAGTTTCATACACTACTTTATCTACTCTCATTGAACGCGAACATATCAAATAAAAGATAAAAATTAATAAACACTAATAATCATCCACCGAAACACAAACGTCAAAATCCCAACATTCCCTTAGAAAGCGCGCGCAGCCACAGATAAAAAAGTAAAAAGATGTATCTATGATCAGTAATCTGTATCATAATGAAAAAAAAATTAAATTATAACATTGTTTTGTTAGAGAAACAGTGTTATAATTTAATTTTTTAATTTCATTACGATACTCTATGGTATAAAGTATGTCATTATAAACTCGTTTTTATTTAGTGTGATCTATTTTTATTTAGTTTTAGATTGTCTACTATTTGTCACGTTCGTTTTTTTTTAGAATTGCTTTCCTTTTTGGCATTTCATCATCATCCATCATTAACATCGTCAATAACTGAATATTAAAATAATGATTTCTTGAATGACTAATCGACGAAAATATAAAAATACTTATATTATGACAGTCCTAGATATTTTGTTGTTTATAAAAGTAATCATTATTTTTTTGTATTTTGTTCGCAAATGTTCATTGCGCAGACTTCAGTTACCAACTATTCCTTCTTGCGTATGGATTAGCGCTTGCATCTGGATATACAGTTTTTATTCTCGGTACTTTAAAAGTGCTTGGAAGGCTTTCTATGTCAAAATCATCTGCTACTGCAGCTTTACCCCTTCTTCGTCCAATCTCGAAAAATAGTAGACATATAAGAATAAAGATTATGAGGTATAAGAGAACGAACATTGTGATGGTAAGTGGGGTCCAAAAACTATTGGTATTTCCATTGTCATTTGGCGGTGTTGGACATGGATACATTGTAGTGCCTGTAATATCTGAACCTGTATTCGGCGTAGTGATTGCATCTGGGTCGGGGGTATCCGTGTCAGTGGTATTCGTATCAGTGGTAGCCGTGTCGGGGTTATCTGGGTCGGGGGTAACGTCTGTATCTGGTTCGGGGTTATCCGTGTCGGTGTTATCTGGGTCAGGGGTAACGTCTGTATCTGGTTCGGGGGTATCCGTGTCGGTGTTATCTGGGTCGGGGTTATCGGGGTCGGGGGTAACGTCTGTATCTGGTTCGGGGGTATCCGTGTCGGAGCTATCTGGGTCGGTGGTAACGTCTGTTTCTGGTTCGGGGGTATCCGTGTCAGAGTTACCTGGGTCGGGCGTAACGTCTGTATCGGGTTCAGGGGTATCTGTGTCGGAGTTATCCGGGTCGGGGGTAACGTCTGTATCTGGTTCAGGGGTATCCGTGTCGGAGGTATCGTCTGTATCTGGTTCGGGGGTATCCGTGTCGGAGTTATCTGGGTCAGGGGTAACGTCTGTATCTGGTTCAGGGGTATCTGTGTCGGAGTTATCCGGGTCGGGGGTAACGTCTGTATCTGGTTCGGGGGTATCCGTGTCGGAGTTATCCGGGTCGGGGGTAACGTCTGTATCTGGTTCGGGGGTATTCGTGTTGGAGTTATCTGGGTCAGGGGTAACGTCTGTATCTGGTTCAGGGGTATCTGTGTCGGAGTTATCCGGGTCGGGGGTAACGTCTGTATCTGGTTCGGGGGTATCCGTGTCGGAGTTATCTGGGTCGGGGGTAACGTCTGTATCTGGTTCGGGGGTATCCGTGTCGGAGTTATCTGGGTCGGGGGTAACGTCTGTATCTGGTTCAGGGGTATCCGTGTCGGAGCTATCTGGGTCAGGGGTAACGTCTGTATCTGGTTCAGGGGTATCTGTGTCGGAGTTATCAGGGTCGGGGGTAACGTCTGTATCTGGTTCGGGGGTATCCGTGTCGGAGTTATCCGGGTCGGGGGTAACGTCTGTATCTGGTTCGGGGGTATCCGTGTCGGAGTTATCTGGGTCGGGGGTAACGTCTGTATCTGGTTCGGGGGTATCTGTGTCGGGGTTATCTGGGTCGGGGGTAGTGTTTGTATCAGGTGGCGTATTAGGATCTGGGGTAGTAATTTCTTCGTAAAGTTGGCATTCACTTTCATCCATACCTGGCGGAATGTAGCGGAAGGAATCAACCAATACGATTGAATCTGAAGATGCCATGCCCATGATGGAAATCTGAAGCAAAAAAATGAGGTTCAAGGCTAAGTCAATAATAATTTTAAACGTACAAGGTGTTAAGTCTTAAGAATATTGGTCCAGAAGGCACATAAGTGAATTATGTTGTCAGCCAATGGCTGTCCACTGCAATTTAAACCTCCCCCAAAGAGCATCCACCTTTCCAGTCCTGGGTAATCGTGGCAAGGTTTTTGGCATTAAATAATCGAAAAACCATACAATGGAACTATTGAGATGCGGCGTTTTTTGGTCGAAAGTGTTGGACGCCAACCTGTTGTTTACACGTACACCAGTATGGCATTCAAACTTGGATCGTTATCAACTCTGGAGCTAGTTACGAGTGACTAGTTACGAGAAACTCCGGATTTTCGTAACTCCGGAAACTTCGTATTGAAAGCCCTACGTAAGTATCAGACCTTAGGTTGGCAACGTTAATGTCCTCACTGGTTATCAACAAAGCGAATCGGCTCTGCAGTTCTAACTGGAAGCTTTTACAACTAGTTTCGACCTGAGGCTGCTTTGGTTTGATAATTGAATTAGGTATTTTTTTCAAATTGTGGCGTTATAAAACCATAAAGGACTAGTTATTGACTTTTTAGGACTTTTTGAATGATGCTACCATATGAGATTAGAGTTGTACTTGACTATATACCCAAAACTTTCCATGATATGTTGTACAATATTTTGGACACGTTTGAACCATAGAAATTTTTTTTGAATGTGAGGAATTGCAGGAATGTATCAAGTTATATAAAACATAAAAGAAGATTTTCCGATGTTCATCCCGCTAGGGTTTGATTTGGAATAAGATTTTACATACAAAGCTTTTCACCCCCTTAGGCGCGGGCCATATAGAAAAGACGTAGAAACGTCATCTCTATGTGGCTCGCGCCCGCGGACGGGCGAAAATGTATGAGAGTTGCGTCCGCACCCCGTCACTTCTGTGTGTTTTACGTCACGATGCGATTATGCATTTTGTATGAAAGAGACGCCGAAGAGACATTATATCTCCGCCCCGTCTGCGTCTTACGTCTTTTCTATGTGGCCCGCGTCTTAAAGGTGGATTTTTGTAAAGTTCTTTCTGATAAACTTGAATACCCCTTTTCACTAAACTGGGGGGTGATTGAAATATTCAAAAGTTGAAACATTCAAATAAAAAAAAATACAGTGCCAATCTATTTTCTTTACTTGTGTTCTTATTCGTGCCAAGTATCAAAAACTCAAGGAAAAAGATTTTTCATACAAACGTTTTTACTCCTTTTCACCCCCTTAGGGGAGGATTTTCGCAAAATCCCGTCTTTGTGCTCTTCTACATAATAGACTGCAACTGCTGTTCGAAATTCAAGTTTCTGCGTTTAGCTGTTTCGGCTTAAGTCGAGTCTTAATAGAAAACCCTGTTCTTTTATTTATATACATACATATGCTTCTGCCCGCGGTTTCACCCGCGTCTTGTTAGGCATTTGGCCCTATGGTCCCGTCCCCATCAGTTCCCTTGATGAGCGCGTGGAACACGATGCGCCGTGACTCGGCCTTTGTCTTTGGTTGGACGGCGAGCTACCCTGTCCGCAGGCGGCTCGAATATTCGGAATATGCCTCGCGATTTCCGACTCCCGGAGCGTCTTCAGCGGTATCTGGAGCAAAAGTTAGAGGGTGTCCTTTCCCTGCTGCTACTGCTCCCCATCCCCCTAAATCCGCCGCTGAGTTACCTCCCGAAATAACCGTGCCCGGTAGGACTTGCGTCAGGTTGAGGACGCCGCAGCGCCTCTCCAACCACGTCTCAAAGAGGGATCTTACCGCCGCAATTATGACATGCCTAGGCAGTCATTATTTTGTTGCGGTATTATTTTGAAACTATGAATCTAACGAACTACTGAGATATTCATTGAAATCAAACGATTTGAAGGGCTTTTTTGTTTAAAATTAAATGCTTGTGATGATTAACGTATTTATTTGGATACGGATTAATATCATGTTAATGACAATAATGTTGATGACTTCGCAAACAATGCATTACTTTAAAACCAAATTAGATTTCCATAAAAAAAGGTTATAGTAACTTAACCTTTAAAGATAAATATTTTTGCTCTTGCGGACTTTACTTTAGCTCTTTTCATGAGGAATAATTCCGTAGATAATATTTTTTGCGTATCTTTCACCAAGCTTTTTTCTTTTTCTTCTTCTTTTTCTTCTTTACGTAGCGCACGCAACGGAAGCTCTCAAAAAAGAATACATTTTCCCGATTTTGAAACATTTCTCATTGCTGCTCCACTACCATTAGTGATAGCGTGATGTTATATCGCCTATGGCCTTCCTCGATAAATGGACTATCAAATACAAATATAATTTTTCAATTCCAACCAATAGGTTTTGAGATTAGCGCGATCAACCAACCAAACAAACAAACTCTTTAAAGCTTTATAAAATTAGTACTTATTATATGTGTAGATAATAATCTACAAAGTAGATGGAAATATTTTTTATTGAGTGTGGTATCAGTTTTAAGTCAGTTCGTATTATAATGTAAATGTTGTCTGAGGATCGTGGTCAGTTTCGGAGTCGCATCTGGAAGGGATGATCTGCCTCCACCGGTTTCTGTCTAGCAGGCACATCCTTTACCACCGAGTGGATTTTGGAGGATGATGATTCCTCCAGCTGATCTGTTCATCGAGTAGGTAAAACGACCACGCGATCGTTTGCCTTCAGTGTTTCCAACCAATATAGTTTTTAGTAACGTTTGTATGCGTTACTCCTGTACAATGGATTAAGGTTCACGTCAGAGTACACATGTGTTACCCTTGGGATTCTGAAAGTGCTGGGAAGATCTTCGAAATCATTATTTTGAACAGCTGGAGCAACAGTTACCACTTTAGCTTTATTCCTTCGCGTTAGGTCGTAAAATAGGAGACAAATTACAGCTAGAACTATGTAAGATAAAAAACCACCATTGTGATGGTAAGTGGGGTCCAAAACCCTTTACTATCTTCAGTTCTAACAGGCGCTTGTGTAGTTGGCTCTGGCGTGATTGGATATAACGTGCTTGTTTCTGACGTTGTTGGCTCTTCAGTGGTTGAGTCTGGCATTATTGGCTCCTGTGTGGTTGAATTTGGTGGCGTCGGCTCTTGTGTGGTTGAGTCTGGCATCGTCGGCTCTTGTGTGGTTGAATCTGAGGCCGTCGATTCTATTGTGGTTGAGTCTGACGTTGTTGGCTCTTCAGTGGTTGAATCTGTCGTCGTTGACTGTTGTGTGGTTATGTCTGGCGTTATCACCTCCAGTGTGGTTGAATCTGGTGTCGTCGGCTCTTGTGTGGTTGAGTCTTGCGTTGTAGTCTCTGGTGTGGTTGAATCTGAAGCCGTGGATTCTATTGTGGTTGAGTCTGGCGTTGCTGGCTCTTCAGTGGTTGAGTCTGGCATCGTCGACTCCTGTGTGGTTGGGTCTGTCATTGTCGACTGTTGTGTGGTTGAGTCTGGAGTTGTTGGCTCTTGAGTGGTTGAGTCTGTCGTTGTTGGCTCTTGTGTGGTTGAGTCTGACGTTGTTGGCTCTAGAGTGGTTGAGTCTTGCGTTGTAGGCTCTGGTGTGGTTGAATCTGAAGCCGTCGATTCTATTGTGGTTGAGTCTGACGTTGTTGGCGCTAGAGTGGTTGAGTCTTGCGTTGTAGGCTCTGGTGTGGTTGAATCTGAAGACGTCGATTCTATTGTGGTTGAGTCTGATGTTGTTGGCTCTTGAGTGGTTGAGTCTGGCGTTGTCGTCTCTGGTGTGGTTGAATCTGAAGCCGTGGATTCTATTGTGGTTGAGTCTGAGTTGTTGGCTCTTGAGTGGTTGAGTCTGGCGTTCGTTCTGGCTCGATTCTATTGTGGTTGAGTCTGATGTTGTTGGCTCTTGAGTGGTTGTGTCTGGCGTTGTAGTCTCTGGTGTGGTTGAATCTGAAGCCGTGGATTCTATTGTGGTTGAGTCTGACGTTGTTGGCTCTTGAGTGGTTGAGTCTGGCGTTGTAGTCTCTGGTGTGGTTGAATCTGAAGCCGTGGATTCTATTGTGGTTGAGTCTGACGTTGTTGGCTCTTGAGTGGTTGAGTCTGGCGTTGTCGTCTCTGGTGTGGTTGAATCTGAAGCCGTCGATTCTATTGTGGTTGAGTCTGATGTTGTTGGCTCTTGAGTGGTTGTGTCTGGCGTTGTAGTCTCTGGTGTGGTTGAATCTGAAGCCGTCGATTCTATTGTGGTTGAGTCTGGCGTTGATGGCTCTTGAGTGGTTGAGTCTGGCGTTGTTGGCTCCTGTGTAGTTGATCTGTCGTTGGACTCTTGTGTGTTGACTCTTGTGTTGTAGGTTCTGGTGGTTGTTTCGTCTTCGTAAAGTCGACTCTTTTTCATCCATGCCGTGGATTCTATTGTGGTTGAGTCTGAAGACGTTGTTGGCTCTTGGAACAAAGAAGTTTAGTACTGTTCTTTGATCATCCTTCGTGAGTAATATTATACTAAGAAGCCGTCAGCATTTGTGAAAATGAGATGGGATCTTATTTACTTTCTGTGTGGTTGAATCTGAAGCCGTGCGTCATTCTATTGTTTTATTAAAAGGACTGTTGAGTTTCCATTGGGAACGCCGCAATCGCGGCGGTAAGACCCCTCTTTGAGGGGAAGCTGGATAGGCGTCACTCGTCCTGACCTACCGCCTGGCAGGTGTGGGAATCTGTCGTTGTTACTCTTGTGTGGTTAAGTCTGACGTTGTTGGCTCTAGAGTGGTTGAGTCTTGCGTTGCTAGCTCAACGCAAACTGTGGTTGAATCTGAAGCCGTCGATTCTATTGTGGTTGAGTCTGATGTTGTGGGCTCTTGAGTGGTTGTGTCTGGCGTTGTAGGCTCTGGTGTGGTTGAATCTGAAGCCGTCGATTCTATTGTAGTTGAGTCTGGCGTTGATGGCTCTTGAGTGGTTGAGTCTGGCGTTGTTGGCTCCTGTGTAGTTGCGTCATTCGTCGTGGACTCTTGTGTGGTTGACTCTTGTGTTGTAGGTTCTGGTGTGGTTGTTTCGTCTTCGTAAAGTCGACACTCTTTTTCATCCATGCCTGGCGGTATATATCGGAATGAATCGACCAATACTACGTGAATCTGAAGACGCCATGCCCATAATGGATATCTGGAACAAAGAAATTTTTTACTGTTCTTTGATCATCCTTCGAAGAGTAATATTATACTAAGAAGCCGGCATCAGCATTTGCCTGAAAATGAGATGGGATTTATTTACTTTCGTCTCCGGTTTTCGAAATCGTTACTAACAGCACTACGCTGCGTCAATATATAAAATGCATTTTATTAAAAATCAGAGTTTCCATTCGGGAATGCCGCAATCGCGGCGGTAAGACCCCTCTTTGAGGGGAAGCTGGATAGGCGTCACAGCGTCCTGACCTACCGCCTGAAGCAGGTGTGGGGCGGGTGAATTATTACACATTTATTAAGGCAAGAGTTGATGCCGCTACTATATCGACATCTTACATCGTTGCTAGCTCAACGCAAACTGAACACATCGCGAGAGTGCAAAGAGGCACTTGCTATCTCGCAATAATACGCGAGCTGCGAGGCGAAAGGGACGAGGCGAGGCGCGAGACGAAGGCGAGAATAGACTCTCGCCTTCGCCTCGCGCCTCGCGTGTTACCCCACTATTAAATGCCATCGGATATACTCGTAGCTTTATAAATAAACAGCTCATGAACTAAGCCTTTTAGCGACATATAAAAATATCCTTAACAAAAAAAACCCTATTTCAGTTTTACCTGATATCATTCTTACGAGGACATAAAAATCAACATGATAATTTTTTTGAGATACCGCTTTCGCGCTTAGTAGTGCAGTATTAATACATTACAAAAAAAAATTCACTTCGGCACCCCTTCTCGACTCAATATCGGACAGTATTATGAATTACGAGTTTTACTCCTTCGCGAGCATGACTGCTTCGCAGAAGGAGGCGACCAATAATTTTGAACTTGGCTCTCATTTCACATTTATGTTTTTGATGGTTAATGGGACCAATTAAAATTTCAATTCCGCTACTTTTCAACCAGATCACCATTCTAGAGAGAATAAACGAAGTATTGGACAGGCTTCTAGCGTGGCTGAAAGACCGTGGCCAAAATCCAAAAAGTTTTTGGGTTACAATACTTTTTTTTTTATTTTGTAAGTATTTTGAATAATATCTTAAGAGTAGGTTATTAAACCACTATAAGTAGAAACCTGAATTTTGGAGGGGTTAAAGCTTTTGTATGTAAAATCATATTCCTTGGGTTTATAAACTTGAAACGTGGTACAAATATGAGTATAAGTAAATAAAAAAGCAGGACATTATTATTTTTATAAGACTACCCTCCATTGGTAATCTAAATGATTTTAAAGTTTATATAGGAAAATCAAAACGTGCGAACCGATGAACTTGAAACTCAGTATATACAAATTAGATCAAAAATAGAAAATGGGTGATTACGTTTTAAGGGAAGGATTTTACTGCTTGCTTCAATAAACTCAAAACTTGGCCTAAATAATATCTCAATCAATAAAGGATGCGTATTCATTAAAAAAATCAGCCCCAAACGGGTTGAACATAGAAAAACAGGATTGGACCATTTTTAGATTTTCCAAAAGTATCCTATGACAAGGGTAACCAGGCAATTAAATACACTAAGTTTGAAGTTAGAAACACGCGCAGACGAAGTCGCGGGCGAAGTGCTAGTTTATATAATATGTAGGTAAGATCTCGCAAAACAATAAGTGTGATTCATCCTACCACATAATATTAAGTTCCTATGTAAATACCTATTATACAGTTGCTTTCTGTTGATTTTTGTTTAGAATTGATGTTAATACCTACTCTTGAGACTATAATATTTGTGTTTGAACTCTAAATTCAATGATGACATAAGCTGAGTGTACCTCCACCCGGTGAAGGCGGATACAGTTCCTAATACTGACTGCAGTCAGACAATACAATACGTTTTAATTTTAATAACATTGCAATATAAGTAATCGTTTCACACTAATATAGCAGCGCCCCTAGTGAGTTGATATGATAAAACTTATCTTAAACCATGCACTAATCAACTACGAACCCATTGCTGAAAACCGCATAGAAATCAAACAATTCGGTTTAATATTATTGCAATATCATTTTGCACTATTATTGTAGCGCCCTCTAGTGAGTTACTACGACCTACAGCTAGTAAGGCTGCTCCCACATTTGTCGACGCGACGATCGCCTTAAGCCGGTCAAAAAATCCTTTATGTCAACGTAATAAGGGTGTTACCAATGCCATTCGCATCGGCTCGGCTCGGAAGACGCGAGCCGATGCGAATGGTATTTAAGTAACGTTACCGATACCACTGGGTCACCATTGCTCACGAGATATCCATTATTGTTATATACTAAAACCTTCACTAGAATGTGAAAAACATTTTTTCGAAAACCTTATGAAAATCTATTCAGCCAAACGCGAGATAATCGTGAAAAAACATACGAGTACAATCGACTTTGAAAATCTACGATCCAAATATGCAAAAAATTCCCTATCTCAAAAACTACAGAACCGATTTTGATGAAACTTACTTAAATTGGACTTGTAGTTCCGGAGTTATGCGAACACAAACATAAAAACATACATACTACATACATACGCTTTTGAAATTTGGCACATTTGTTCAGACGCTGATATAGACTAACATGTATGAAAACTGGGCTATTCTGCAAATACAAATACATACGGGTCGAATTGATAACCTCCTTTTTTGAAGACGGTAATATTTGGTGACATTTGACTTTAAACTGCGTGTGTTGAAAGATTCGAAAAAAAATTTTTTTTTAGATTGATTGTACTTTCAGTGAATATTATGTGTATCGTTATGTGTCGTTTGCGTAACGCTGTCCCCTAACAAGGTCGGAATTGCGGAAAGACAATTCGTGGTTTTTACACCACGATAATGGAGCATCCCAAACTGCACTCGTAATTCGTGATCATTTCGCCAAAAACTTAACCCACATCGTTCCGCAAACACCGTATTCACCTGATCTGGCGCCGTGCGACTTCTGGCTGTTCAGCAAGCTCAAAAGACCGCTCCGGGGAAACCGTTTTGATGCGTTATAAGAGATTCAAGCCACAGCGAAGAAGGAACTGAAGGCCATCCCGGAAGGTGACTATGACTACAATCAGTGTTTCGAAAATTGGAAAATCCGTTGAAATAAGTAGGTACAAGGAGTATTCCCCTCCCGATTATTGCATCACGAGGGGATATACTTTGAAGGGGATATAATTGATGTGGAAGAATACATTAAAAAAAATACAAAAAAAAATACATTGTCACCTTATTTTTAACGGGTGCGGGGCAGTGGTCCAATTGCTCTGTCCAAACCGACTTCCAAGAGGAAGAGGTTCTCAATCCGGATGTTTGTATTTTTTTTTAATGTTTGTTCGGGCGTAACTCCGTCGTACCGATTTGAAAAATTCTTTTTTTCCGGAATATTCCCATTAATATTTTATAGTTGAAAAATCAACAAAGTTTTCAACGTTGTCTACACCGATTACTCCGAGGTTTCTGATCTGATTTCGATGATACTTTTTTTGTTCGAAACAGTGTATCTGCCATTTGGTCCCATAAAATTTTCATTTAGTTTGGTGCAGTAGTTTTTATTTTTAGCTCATAATGTGTCTACATACATACATGGGCGTTGTTATTGCCAGTGCTACGGATGACAAAATTTTAGTGCACATGTAAGAAAATTATGTATTTGACAATAATTTGGGTCGAATAGTGAAACTCTTCTTTAGCTCAAAGTCACTCAACGAGCTATGGCGAGGGTTATGCTCGGTGTTTCTCTACGTGATCGAATCCGAAATGAGGAGATCGGTAGACGAACTAAAGTCACCGATATAGCCCACCGGATTAGCAAGCTGAAGTGGCAATGGGCAGGCCATATTGCTCGCAGAGCAGATGGCCGATGGGTTCGAAAAGTACTAGAGTGGAGACCACGGACTAGCAAGCGCAGCGTAGGACGTCCACCAGCAAGGTGGACAGACGACCTTATAAAGGTCGCCGGAAGACGCTGGATGCAGGTCGCTTCCAACCGGTATATGTGGAAATCAAAAGGGGAGGCCTATGTTCAGCAGTGGACGTCCTACGGCTGAGATGATGATGATAAGTGAAACTAAAAAGAATAAAATACTTATGAAAAAAAACTTGTAACCGACTTCAAAACAACCACAAAAAAGTTCAAAATAACCTACAAATAAAACTTTCTTTCGAAAGTCGGTGACAAAAAGTCAATTAAATAAAAAATAAAGTCACCGACTTTCGAAAGAAAAGTTTTTTTTGTAGGTTATATTTTTTTTTGGAGACAATGCTGTCTCCAACAGCTCGTACACATATTGTACAAGCATGAAAATAAACATTTAAGTAAGTACTTGAGTATGAATTGTTTTTTATTTGGAAAACCTAAATAACATTATTTATTAGATATTATATTATTGTATTTTTAATTTTAACTTTAAAGTAACGGTGCATTTACATTTTGTATTTCAATACTTTACAAAAGTTTTTTCAAACACTTCCTCGATAACTGGCATTTATCGCACTTTGATTAAGAAATAAAATAAATGTGTAGAAATAAAATCACAGATAACTACGTCCAAATTGGTTCAATGCCTCTAGCATTGTGTCCATAAATAGAATATCCATAACTAGAAGGCCATATCTGCCGCATGCCGGAGGAGCATTGGATTAAAATAACCACTCTATGGAGACCAAAGGGCAGGAAACGTCAACGCGGCAGGCCCAGAAGGAGATGGCGGGACGAGCTCGTCTTATTTTTGAGGGATTGGCCTACACTCGCATTAAATCGCGAGAGATGGAAAGAGGGACGGGAAGCCTTTGCCCTGCAGCGGGACAACGTAGGCTCATAATAATAAATAGAACATCGTTGATAAATATGATAATCTACACAAATAATTTTAAAAATGAAAGATTTGATTGTTATAAAAATAATTTCGTTTCGCTCTGTAGTTTTTATTTTATGAGCATTTTTAGCTTATTGTGTGCACGGGCGCTGTTATACCTAACCGGTGCTACGTATAATAAAATTCTAGTGCAAATGTAAGAAAATTAGTGTTGAATATTTAAACTGAATAATTTCGCAAAAATTTGGGTTGAATATTTAAACTGAAATGGGTAAAATAAAACGTTTTTCAAATAAAATGTACTTAATCGAATTCAAAAGCGACCACGAAAAAGGTAAAAAAATAACCTACCAAAGAACTTCTCTTTCGGTTATTTTTTTTTTTGAAAAAGTTTCTAATATTTAAATTAGGCTGTACAGCGGCTTCAAACCTTTGCTTCATAATAATATGTTCACCAGTGACGCTCATGAAAAAAAATCACACAATGTTTTGTTGTAAGTTGTTTTACGGGGTTCTATGTCAATCAAAAAACTAAAACACAAAGATCAAGCTCTACAAAAATACTCACGTAGCCATCAAAAGGAGTTTCGCCGCCTAAGGTTATCTTCAGAGTCACCCATTCCTGTTTTGAGGTCGTATATTGAGCCGAACCCGGTGTCGTGTTAGCGCCTGTCACGACATATACAAAGATAAGGCCCGTTCCGTATAAATAAATGTTCAGTTCTACCGTACCATTACTATTCATAGGAAAAGTGTGTGAGTTTACACAACTCATTTCTGATGCAGGACTTCCAGGAGTAATAAAAGTAGTACTGCGTTCATTTGGACCAACCAAGCCCACCAAATCCTCGTATTTACCTAAAATCCAACGTTCTTGTTCTTCCGAACACAATATCCCCGTATTAGTCAACCAATCTTCGAAACCTTGCTCAAAAGTGTATCTCTCACAAAAATCACTGATAGCATGAGCCAACAACATTAATAATATAATAAACTGTACTCTGCCAATCATTTTTTCGAGACATGTGACAGTCACAACTAATAGATACAAACTAAAAAAAACACAAATTTAAATATTATAAAATTGATAAGATTAGTATATTTACGAAGTCTTTATCTTATTAATTTGTCGATTTGTTTGTACGTACAGACAAAGTGAATCATGAAATAAGGAGAAATGAGTTCAGCGTCATAATCCTTAATGTATCTACTAATAAGAAGATCGAAAAGAAGCCGCCTCCTGTAGCTTACAATTTGGTAGTTTTCACTAACACAGAATCATCTACTCTCAGACTGTTTCAGCTCTCATCTCATCAGGTCAATAATAGCGACCTAAAAGCAGTTAAAAATCCAATTGTTTCAGCGCTTTCTTAAAGCCCTTAAGACGTATTGTTTTTTAATGCATAATTATGATTTATCTAGTTAGTGTACACATTCTAACAATCTTACTCAACATAAATATTAAAAAAAATAAAAATCTTACACAAGTTTTTATGGACGCAAGAACACTGCTTAAATACTGAACATAACATGGTATACTAGAATGTCTATATATATTTTTTTTAATTTTATCAAATTCATGTATTTACGTGACTATGACCTAACAATACACAATAATAAAATAAAACGAATGTTAATTAATAAGAACTGAAAAAAAGTGTGATCGGCCCTGAAAAAAAAATACGATGACGTCCAGGCGCCTCGTCAAGTCGTCAGTAGCCAAAGTGCTCTAACACACTGAAAGCCTGGCGCGGTGGTGGCGGCGGGCGCGATAATATTGAAGGCAATGAAATCGCCGCTCGTGGCCACACTGGAGTGACTAAGGCGGGGGCCTAGCGCAATGGCTACAAGCGATTTTGCGAGCCTAGGCGTTGCTAAGCAAGCAACAACCGCTAGGCTTCGATAGTGTGAACCAGGGGTAGGACAGTTCCTAACATTGGCAGATCTGGTGTATATTTTTTCAAAAAGCGACATCTGTTATCGCCATCCACAACAGTTAGTTACTTTTAGCACCGTAGATAGCGACACCATCGATACAAATATAATTTGTGACTAAAAAACAAATTATTTAAATATTGGTTTCACTATCATAACATTTTATTATACACATATTATAATTATATGTAAATATTTGTGTAAATTACAAGCTGCGTAATAATTACGATAGCAACACAGTGAATTATTGATTTCATATTGATTGTCTAATGTCAAATTCACAAATATGGCGACCGCTCTTTGAGTTTTTCATGTTTGTTTGTTTTTCGTCCTATGTTTGTGCTTTTCCCGCCGATTTGTGTTGAGTTGAGTCCTTTCCTCCGTAGTGAAGTGTAAGAATTTTCCGAAGTTATTGTGCGAGTTTGAAATTAAGTTCCTTCTCTAGTGCAATCGATTTTGCGACCCGGACGCTTCGTTTGTGCTGTTTCTGTGCGATATAGACGCTTGTGATTTGTTTTCAACATACCTAAACGGTGTGCATTGGGATGTTCCACAATAAGTATAATTTTCATTATATCTCTGCCATCCTGTCTCTTCCATTGATTTTCATAGTACCCACCAGTGCCCACTGAACTTCAGCCTACCTACATATACTGATATGTAGGTAGGCTGAAGTTCAGTGGTGTATGGTATGCTTGTCCGGAATAATAGGTAAACAGGATAAGATTTACCCTATGTATGTAATACAATTAAATACATTGTTTAAAGTTTCGAACTACATACATAATTTTAACTACTTATAAGACATTTCTAAGGCTTTGCTGTCCGTCCATCTGTCACAGAACTGTATCTTTTGCACCATAATAGGCAAACAGTTAGTCAGTGGGTCATCTTAGGGCTATTCACAGGATGCAAATTTCTATGGCTATGATAACAAGTAATAATAAATCAAATAGAGTTAAATAAATAAAAAATAAAAGTAGGTCCCCGTTTTTTGTTACAACAGTGCAACACTTGTGTGCAATAAATGGTGGTATGGACACTTTGTATACGAGTCTGACTTACACTTAGCTGCTTTTTTAAATATACTAGCACTGCCCTGGCTTCGCATGGGTGCAAATTTTTATTCAGCCTAAACTAACAAAGTAAACGACTAATAATGTTGTGTGCCCTCACGTGCCTACCACTACTTAACTGGGTGCGGGGGCTGTGCACGCTTAATTCATCCCTATTATTATTATAAATGTTAATGCAAGTTTGTTTGTTACATGTTTTAGAAATGGTTTTAGTAGTAACATTAGATACTTTTTTTTACGAAACATAAAATGCGAGCTAAGCCGAGGGAAAAATCTAGTAAAACTTCATTATTGTTATTTATCATTATTCAGGAAAAATGTTTTAGATTTGTAAAAATTCAAACTGTTCTTTCATTTTTTTCAGAGACTTCCTACCATCAATTTCCACATCCTGAAAAGAACCCTGAACGTTTCAAGGCTTGGGTTCAAATAGCTGGTGGGAAGTTAGATAGTCCTGCTGATTATGAACTATATAAGAAGAAGGTCATCTGCAGCCCAAGCTTATAAAAATAAACACAAAACAAATAAATAATAAATATTGTAAAAGATAAGTTTTTTTTTATATGCATCCCCTATCCCCTCACCTCTTGAAATTGATGCTACCTTACTAATTTGCTTGTTTTTAACCGACTTCAAAAAAAGGAGGAGGTTCTCAATTCGTCGGAATCTTTTTTTTTTTTTTTTTTTTTTTTTTTTTTTTCATGTATGTTCCCCGATTTCTCGAAGACGCCTGGACCGATTTGGAATTTTTTTCTTTTGTTTGAAAGGGTATACTTTCCAATTGGTCCCATGATCACCAGGTCAGGATCTGATGATGGGATCCTAGGGAAATCGAGGGCAACCTTCAAATTTTATAGGCACATAGTACCATTTTCATATATTTTCTAAAGCTGTTCAAGTATTTGCATCTGATAATCATCATCTCAGGTGGATGACCTGATGATGGAAGGTACAACTCCTTAACAGTAAGGAGTAGGCATCGATTGATTTACTTTGTGTTCGCATATCTCCGGAACTACAAGTTCGATTTAAGTAATTCTTTTTTTGTTGTACTAGGTATCATTTAACTTAGAGAATACTGCAAGTTTCATCAAAATCGGTTTAGTAATTTTTGAGATATGGAATTTTATTAGCTTAATGTGTACATGAGTGATGTAAGTACTGGTGCGAAGGATTACAAAATTATAGTGCACATGTAAGAGAATAATGTTCTTGACAAGAATTCGGGTTGAATATTTAAACTAAAAAGAGTAAAATAAAAACTTTTTCAAAAAAAATGTAACCGCCTTCAAAAACAACCACAAAAAAGTGTAAAATAATCTACAAAATAACTTTTTTTTCGGAAGTCGGTGGCTAAAAAGACAATGAAAAGAAAAAAAACAAAGGCACCGACTTCCGAAAGAAAAGTTATTTTGTAGATTATTTTACACTTTTTTGTGGTTGTTTTTGAAGGCGGTTACATTTTTTTTGAAAAAGTTTTTTAATTTGATAAAGTTTTACTTTTTGTTACTAAAGATAAAATAATAAGTAAAACTTTATCAAATTAAAAACAAGCAAATTAGTAAGGTAGCCTAAGTATATGCACCTATTGCAGTAGTAGCTATATATATAGCTATTACACGACACAAGTTTGTGGATGGAGATAATAGATGGCGTAATTTATCCGATCAAATGACATTAGCGGTCTTCAACAAATTCTGCGAGAGGGCTCTCTATACCCGATTATATTACTTTCCTCTATGGTGTGAACACACACCATGACGGACAAAACACAACTATTGTATGTGCAAGACAAGCCAGTCTAAAAACTGTTCTCTAAAATGTACATACGATACAATTGACATTCGATTTAATTGTATGTGCGTTTTTGTTGATCGCAGATAAGATAAAATTAAAGAGTTCTTATTTGATGTGTGAGCTCGCACATTAACAGAATGTCCGTGAAAGCATGAATCAAATCAAATACGCAAAGGAGAGGTCTTTTCCGAGCGCCTCCCTCACGCGTCCCACCTTGGCCGGCCTTCCCTAGCATGACGACAAAGGAGGATAATGGGCCTACCACACGCACAATTATCACCAGTTTTACCTGCGCGATTGGGGCGTTCAGTGTTGCCGACACAGATATACAACGTGTAACGTTAATAGCGCAAAAAGTCTCGTTGGGTAACTCAGCCCATGTTACTGTTATTCAAAAGATTTTTCATACTGGCCCCGATCAATTTTTATGGAAGAGCAAAATTTTATTCGCGAATTTTTAAAAGTCTTGGAACAAACATTGTTCAGTAACATGGGCTGAGTTACCCCACGAGACTTTTTGCGCTATTAACTTACACGTATATACCTGGGAACGACGACAACTATCTAAACTCAAGAAAAGCTCCAGGTCCAGATAATATTAAAGATCTGACCCTATTGCTGACTTTAATAATCGAAGCATTGAAAGTGGTCTATATCCAGATGATTTAAAGGTAGGTTGCGTAAGGCCAATCCATAAACGGGGTAAAAAAAAAACGATTATTCTAACTACCGTCCCATTACACTGCTCTCGTCTATTGATAAAATAGTTGAAAAGTATGTTTGTCAACAAATTCATGAATTTTATAGGCAGCACGACGTTATAAACTGATATCAATTTGGCTTTCAAAAGCACCCCGAACCTCGTCTTTCACCGACGAAGTCAACAAACGTCTTAATATCAAAAAATATGTTCTGACTCTCTTTATTGACTTCTCACGTGCTTTTGATACATTGATACATAATCAGCTTATTGATAAATTAGACGACTGTGGAGTACGTGGTCCATTACTCAATTGGTGTAAAGATTCTCTCAAAAACGAACCTTTACTGTAAAAAATTGATAATATCTGTAGTGAACGCACGACTATTACTGAAGGAATAGCTCAAGGTGCAGTACTAGGTCCCTTGCATTTTATGTCGTATGTTAATAATATGAATAATTGCATCACAAACAGTAAATGATACCAGTTCGCGGCTGACACTTGCCTAGTTATTGCTAATAAGAATCCTCAAGTAGCATGCGAGTAACTACAACACGATTTGGATTCTTTAACAAGGTGGTGTCATGTCATGATGCTGGCCTAGTGCTTAACGCAACCAAAACTAAACTATTGATTATTAAATCTCCATATTATGTTAAAAAACTACCCTTGCGGAGCTTAATAGCTCATGATCATGACTGCTTGTATGCAGTCAATGCCATCAATAATTGTATCTGCCCACAAATGTATGTCGTTAATAAGCAAACATATCTCGGGGTAATTATAGACGATAAGTTTAACTGGAGTCAGCACATAGAACGTGTTTGTGATAAACTTCAACAATTTCTTCCTATAATCACAATTCTAAAAGAACGCATCCCCTTCAAAGTTAAACTTAAGTTATATTATGCACTGGAGGAATCCTACATCCATTATGGTCTTAGTAGTTATGGTCGAACCTTCAAAACATATATTGATAGAATTTACAAAATTCAAGAACAAATTTTAAAATCGCTTACATCACCTAAAATTAGAAAACAATTTCATGACGATATAAATATATATATAAGTTTTACCAGTACAAACACAAATTATTTTTTAACCGACTTAAAAAAAAGGAGGAGGTTATCAATTCGACTGTAATTTTTTTTTTTTTTATGTTTGTTACCTCATTACTTGCGACTGGGTGAACCGATTTTCATGATTCTTTTTTTATTCGAAAGCTGGTGCTTCCCGTGTGGTCCCATTGTCACCGTTTCAGGATCTGATGATTGGAACTTGGAGAAATCGAGGGCAACCCTCAAATTTTATTGGCTGACACATAGTTTTTCGCAAATCTTATGATGTAATTCAAGTACTTGCGTATGGAAATCATCATCTCATGTAGCTGAGCTGATGATGGAAGGTCCAACACCTCAAGTAAGAAAATTATGTTCGTGTTCGCATATCTCCGGAACTACAAGTCCGATTTAAGTAATTCTTTTTTTGTTGTACTAGGTATCGTTCAACTTAGGGAATACTGCAAATTTCATCAAAATCGGTTCAGTAGTTTTTGAGATATAATGAATGAAAGAGATGTTAACGATTTTACTCGTATTACCGGTGCTACGGATTACTAAATTCTAGTGCTGAAGGTTGAATATTTAAACTTAAAAGAGTAAAATAAAAACTTTTTCTAAAAAAAATGTGACCGCCTTCAAAAACAACCACGAAAAAGGGTAAAATAACCTAAAAAACTTTTCTTTCGGAAGTCGGTGGCAAAAGAGACAATGAAATTAATAAAAAAAGTCACCGACTTCCGAAAGAAAAGTTTTGTAGGTTATTTTACCCTTTTACGTGGTTGTTTTTGAAGGTGGTCACATTTTATTTGAAAAAGTTTTTATTGTTATTAAAAGAACAATTTTTCAATGAATCTTTAAGAAACACAATTGAACATCATGTATGCACGAGAGCCGCTTCTGAGAATAAGGCCGACACTCCACCAAAGCTGTGCGAGTCGAGATGTGTTTTGAACAACCAATAGAATTGCGTTGCCGGAGTGGAGCTGTGTCAATATCGCAATTCTATTGGTTGTTCAAAACACGTCTCGACTCGCACAGCTTTGGTGGAGTCTCGGCCTAAGCTTTGTACGCAGCGAGCTAATAATACGTATGGTGAACGAACTACTGCTTATATTATACCAAGACTTATTAACAACCTATCCTCCCAAAAAAATGAATGAAAAACACCTAAAAATATCAAATGCAAACTAAGACATATTTAACACTTTCACTGTCCGCGCAGCAGACACAATAGCTGATAAACAATGGTCGTGAGTCACATGTGACTCATCGGACAGGGAAGTGGTTAAGTATAATCTAATGATGTTTGTAGTTTTTAGGGTTCCGTAGTCAACAAGGAACCCTTATAGTTTCGCCATGTCCGTCCGTCCGTCTGTCCGCAGTTTAGCTCAGAGACGCACAGTACTAGAGAGCTGTAATTTGGTGTAAATATACGGATTTGTTGTGCCGAAAAAGTGGTAAAATAAAATCTCGTAAAATATTTTTTTTTAGGGTACCTCCTGTACTTACACGTAAAGTGAGGATTTTTTTTTTCTCGCGTACCCCTTAGTGTGGGGTATATAATAATGATAGTTTCCATTAACAGTTTTTTGATTAAAAAATTCGTTTGTGAAATATTAAGCTTTAAAGTGCTAAATTTTGCTCGATTCGAGTGTCCCCCCCTCTACTAGCTAAACGGTTATGTTTGGGGGTGTGAAAAAATTCACAATAGTATAGTATATATAACGAAGTTTAAAAGAAAATTATCATGATTAAGTAGGCTTTACAACTTTACGAGTAGTCGACCAACTTATAAAATACTAGCTGTGCCCGCGACTTCGTTCGCGTGGATGTCGGAATTTGACAATGTATTTTTTTGTGCGAAGCGCTTAATTCTCGCCAGGTTTCTTAAAAATCATATCGTTTTCATATAAACCCTATATTTAGAATTTATTTAGAATTTTCAAGAATATTAGACGTGTTTGTAATAAACGCCCTCTGTAGTTCAAAGGCAGTACTATTCAATTAGAGCACCTATTCCATCTCATTCCATCCCATTTCATCCCACTCCATCCCACTCTATCCTACTCCACCCCACTCATCCCACTCCATCCCACTCCATCGCACTCTATCCCACTACATCCCACTCCATCCCACTCTATCCCATTCCATCCCACTGCATCCGACTCCATACCACTCCATCCCACTCCATCCCCCTCCATCGCTCTCTAACCCACTCCATCCCATCCCATCCCTCTCCATCCCATTCCATCCCACTCCATCCTTCTCCATCCCACTTCATCCCACTCCATCCCTCTCCATAGCACTCCATCAAAATCCGTCCCGCTCTACCCCACTCCACCCCACTCCATCCCTCTCCATCTCAATCCAGCCTGCTCCATCCCACTCCATCCCATTCCATCCCACTACATCCCTCTCCATCCCACTACATCCCACTCCTACCCACTCCATTCCACCCCATCCCACTCTATCTCACTCCATCCCGCTCTATCCCACTGCGTCCCAGTCCATCCCATTACATCCCACTCCATCCAACACCATCCCACTTCATCCCACTCCATCCCTCTCCATCTCACTCCATCCCACTCTAATCCACTCCACCCCTCTCCATCCCACTTCAGCCTACTACATCCCTCTCCATCCTACTCCATCCCACTCCATACCACTCCATCCCCCTCCATCGCCCTCTAACCACACTCCATCCCATTCCATCCCACTGCCTCCGACTCCATACCACTCCATCCCACTCCATACCACTCCATCCCCCTCTAACCCACTCCATCCCATTCCATCCCTCTCCATCCCATTCCATCCCACTCCATCCTACTCCATCCCACTTCATCCCACTCCATCCCTCTCCATAGCACTCCATCAAAATCCGTCCCGCTCTACCCCACTCCACCCCACTCCATCCCTCTCCATCTCAATCCATCCCACTCCATTCCACCCCATCCCACTCCATCTCACTCCATCCCGCTCTATCCCACTGCGTGCCTGTCCATCCCATTACATCCCACTCCATCCCACGCCATCCAACTCCAACTTCATCCTACTCCATCCCTCTGAATCTCACTCCATCCCACTCTAATCCACTCCACTCCTCTCCATCCCACTTCAGCCTACTACATCCCTCTCCATAGCACTCCATCAAAATCCGTCCCGACTCTACCCCACTTCACCACGACTCCATCCCTGCTCCATCTCAATCCATCCCACTCCATTCCACCCCATCCCACTCCATCTCACTACATCCCGCTCTATCCCACTGCGTGCCTGTCCATCCCATTACATCCCACTCCATCCCACTCCATCCAACTCCATCCCACTTCATCCTACTCCATTGATTTTTTTCTCCATCTCACTCCAATCCCACTCTAATCCACTCATACCCCTCTCCATCCCACTTCAGGTTAAACATCCCTGCTCCATTTCCATACCACTCCATCCCAGTCCAGTCCTACGCCATCCCACTCCATCCCACTCCATCCTGACTTCATCCCACTCTATCCCACTCCATCCTACTCCATGTCCAACCTACGCCATCCCACTCCATTGGTCACTCCATCCTACTTGGACTCTATCCCACTCCATGTACTCCATCCCACTACATCCCACTCCATTGTACTCCATTCCACCCCATCCCAACTAACCATCTCACTCTATCCCGCTCTATCCCACTGAGTCCCAGTCCATCCCATTACATCCCAAATCCCTCTCCATCTCACTCCATCCCATTAATCCACTCGTTTGTCTCCATCTCAAATTCAGCCTACTACATCACTATTCCACACTACTCCATACCACTTCATCCCACTCCGTCCTACGCCATCCACATTCCATCCCACTCTATCCTACACCACTCCACTCAACCCCACTCCATCCCACTCTATCCCACTCCATCCCACTCCTTCCCATTCCATCCCACTGCCTCCGACTCCATACCACTCCATCCCACTCCATCCCCCTCCATCGCACTCTAACCCACTCCATACCATTCCATCCCTCTCCATCCCATTCCATCCCACTCCATCCTACTCCATCCCACTTCATCCCACTCCATCCCTCTCCATAGCAAAATCCATCAAAATCCATCCCGCCTCTACCCCACTCCATCCCACTCCATCCCTCTCCATCTCAATCCATCCCACTCCATTCCACCCCATCCCACTCCATCTCACTCCATCCCGCTCTATCCCACTGCGTCCCATTCCATCCCACTCCATCCAACTCCATCCCACTTCATCCTACTCCATCCCTCTCCATCCCACTCTAATCCACTCCACCCCTCTCCATCCCACTTCAGCCTACTACATCCCTCTCCAACAAAACCTACTCCATACCACTCCATCCCACTCCATCCTTTACACGCCATCCCACTCCATCCCACTCCATCCTACTCCATCCCACTCTATCCCACTCCATCCCACTCCATCCCACTCCATCCCACTCCATCTCACTCCATCCGTTTCCATCCCATTCTAGCTGTTGCCAGCGGTTTCACCCGCTACAACTCGAAAATTATCCCACGGGAACATAAAATCGGGATAAAAACTATCCTATGTGTTAATCCAGGTTATAAACTATCTGAGTACCAAATTTTAGCCAAATTCGTTCAGTGGTTTTTGCGGGAAAGAGTAACAAACATCCATACATCCATACATACAAACTTTCGCCTTTATAATAGTAGTAGGATACTTAGATAAATGTTTTCTTAAACAAAATGTATCGGAAAACATGCTCTTCAACGTGCAAATGTAAGTTTGTCAACTTTATTTTTACAGCTTTAATAGGTATGTTTTTACGGTATGTTTTTTGGGGATAGGTAGGTTTTTATCGTCAACTATTTTTAACTAACTAACTTCAAAAAAGGAGGAGGTTCTAAATTCGTCGTAATCTTTTTTGTTATGTATTTTCCCTGATTTCTCAAAGACTCCTGGACCGATTTTGAAAATTCTTCTTTTTAAAATTAAATTCAGCGAATCAGTTTAATTAGTTTTTTGATGGGCAACTACGGAACCCTACACTGTGCGTGGCCCGACACGCACTTGGCCGGTTTTTAAAATCTTCTTCGCTTCACTCGCAAATAGGTACCTATGATAATTTATGTTTTTTGTCGTTGTCTTTTATGCGATCTTTGGTAGTTGTAAGTATGTTATCTTTTGAGAAAGACTCGACTAGACTCGTGATAGCACAGGTTGTTTGTTGCTATTATTAATTAATTATCCTGTATTTTGTTTTATTGCTCATAAATAAATTTAAAAAAAAACCTAGATAACGCAAGAGCAACTACTTCGCGTTCCAAAAATCCGTGATAGTTTACGACCAAAAATCGTAAGTGGCCATTTTATATCGTTGGTTGGACGTCAGTTTTATATACACACTATTAGCTGTTGCCAGCGGCTTCACCCGCTACAACTCGAAAATTATCCCGCAGGAACATAAAATCGGGATAAAAACTATCCTATATGTTAATCCAGGTTATAAACTATCTGTGTACCAAATTTTAGCTAAATCCGTTCAGTGGTTTTTACGTGAAAGAGTAACAAACATCCATACATCCATACTTACAAACTTTCGCCTTTATAATAGTAGTAGGATATATTAAAATGGTTAATTTAATTATGCTGTGGGACGACGGGGGGGCGCCGTAAGCGGGGGCGTATTTATTTATCAATTGATTTAGTTTTACCATGACTACATAGTTTTTGTGACGTCATAAGAGGTAGTCAAAAAATGGCTCGTTTAGTTTTCATACCGATCGTGACATTTGCGTTACCTAGGTATGTCTGTGTAATAGGTAATTTTTATAACCGCTTGAATTGAGTTACCCTCTTCATCAGTTTAGGTTGCGTTTAAAAATACCGATTAAAATAATAACTACAGGTTGTAAAGAAATAAAACCTTTAAAAAAAAATCAAACCGACGAAACATCGAACTGAAAAGCAAAAAAAATATTTTGAGGCTATATAGCTCGTATAGCTTGTCGTGGTTGAATAGCTCATCGTAGGTAGCTATTCGTTGATTGTTTCTTTGGCGCCGCCTCAAAATGTATTTTTTGCTTTTCAGTTCGATGTTTCGTCGGTTTTTTTTAAAGGTTTTATTTTTTACATTTGATTTTCCTATCTCGTGTCAATTTCTGTAACTAAAAAAATTAAGATTTTTATAATCTATTTTTTTTTTGTTAACTTTTGACGACCTCCTACACCAGCTTTCTGTCTTCATTCTCAAACTCTCAACGACTGTCATACCCCAGCTATCCGTCTCTTGCCCCTGCTATCCGTCAGCATCCTCAGACCCTCGATGGCAATGATGCCTCAGCTAGGTCTAAAGTTCTCATCAAGCTGAGTGAAATGAGCCCAAACACGATATAGCTGCTGTTAACTGTTAAGGACTCTTGGGACTGACTTCACAAAATAACATGGATCTAGAGTTGATCCGATAATGGTGACGCCATCATGTTATGTTCACCACATCTCTGCTATATACTACAATTGTTAACTTTATTTCAACAGAATCGGTTCATAATTGAAAATTCTGTAGGAAGATTGGTAATTAATTCCTTTTTTTCTACCCTTGGAGGCCGATTTTAGTTTAATCTTTAAGTGGGACCAACTTTGAGATATACTCTTTCTAACAAAAAAAGAATTTTTGAAATCGGACCACGTTAGAAAAAGTTATGCGTGATCATACATAAAAAAATATATGTTTTATATATATATATATATGTCGAATTGAGAACCTCCTCCTTTTTTTTCGTCGGTGACCTTGGGAACAAAAAGGCTATTGAAGGATTTTACCACGCTAAAAAAAATAAATAAAATGGGGCAGTAGCAGGATATGCACCAATATACATCGTAACTAACCTATGTTAACATTATTTACTATGTGCAAAGGAGTTACTCATAGTTTATAATGGGTCACTGTGTACTCGTAATAATCAGAAAAAATATACGATAAATAGTTATAATGGAAATGTTAGAACTTACGTAGCCATCATATGTTTGTGAGCCGGTTAAGAGAATTTTTAGAGTTTTCCATCCTCTCACGAAGTCAGGAGATTCCATTATATATAATGCCTGTCCTGTTACCCCGTCGATACCATCGGGGTTTAGCAGATGGGCTAAAATTATGAGTTGGTCATTGTCAACCTTTGGATCCATATACACGTTCACTTCTATGGTACCACCAGAATTCATGGTGAAAATGAATGATGAAATACAACTGAAAATTGTATCTGGCATAATAAAAGTCGTACTGCCTTTATATGGACTAGCCAAGCCCAGTTCTTTGTATGTGCCCACCATAAAAAACGGATTACTGAAACAGTCATTAATCCCCCACTCGTTTGTCAACCATTCATCGAAATTTTGCTCAAAAGTGTACTTCACACAATAATCACTGACTGCGTAAGACACCAACATAAATAATATTAACACTATGCGAATCATTTCGTTTTAAAACTGTTTCGTTCACCTCATGAAACCAAAATAAAAAAGTAAACTGTTCGAACGGTGTAACTTAGTATTGTTTTATTCAGTATGGATAATATATAATTATGTATCTTCACATGCTAACATAACTGCTGTCGATACAAAATATCTTTAATTTATATTTAAATTTCTATTGTAATCAAATACATATCTATATTATTTCTAATGGCCTCTGATAAGATAAAATCTCTCAATAAATATATATTCACGTGGCTGCTACTGTGATTTTTTATACTATTTGATGGATTACGATGTAGGTTTAAAACCACGTTCTAAAATACTACAACAGGGCTGAATCTTTTCATGTTTTTTTTTCTGTTAAGATAATTGGAAATTAACATAATAATACTTATTTAAAAAATAATAATAAAAGATTAACACCTACCTACCTACTGTGACAGACGAACAATTTAAAATTAGTTTCATATATTGAATCTAATTCTGAAAAGAAGATAAAAAAATATGTATCCATTAATCAATTCTACAAATCGAATAGTACTCATAGAAAAAGGAGCGACCGCTTGTAGATAGAGATAATTTTGTATAATATGTACTTTGGAAGAATTGATTAATATTATACACCGGAGCTAGTTTTGTATATGATTTCGATCATAAATATCAAACGTTTTAGCAGCCGCTACTTACAAACAATACTTAGTTAGTTTTTACACATACTTATTAGAACGTACTCCGTTTAGCGAGATTGCTTTGAGCAACTATAAACTATAAATATACATTTAATAGGCATTTGCTGAACTGGGTCTATTTGGCGTAGTCGTGAGTCACACAATATTTAAAAGGTTTAGTTGTAAGTTTCTTGTAAAAACGTGTAAACAGCGTTCAAAAAAGAAGGGAACGAGA
The DNA here is from genome assembly GCA_036375495.1 of Agrotis segetum. NCBI lineage: Eukaryota > Metazoa > Arthropoda > Insecta > Lepidoptera > Noctuidae > Agrotis > Agrotis segetum. Next base: position 3,208,746 of record JAQSVV010000175.1, on the reverse strand, counting down.
AATTTCAGCTTTGTGAGTAGTGGTTGCGATGGCCTAGTTGGATAAGGCGTCTGGAGACGCAGGTTTGAGCCCTGAATTTTTCCATTTTATTTTTGAATTTTTCTGCTCGCAATCTGAATTTTGTCGTTTCTTTAAAAATATCTTTGCGAAGACGCGACACAGGCGTTATTGTGTATAAAAACATAACTTTCTCGTATTTTTATTTTATGTTGTTTGTTTTTAAGACATGTGTCAATAAACGTTTTTTTTTCTTTCTGTTTATGCAATGTAGTATTAGCCAGGGTATCATAGATATAATAGGAGATCATCTTCGGAATGAATGCGTACACTCCGATGATATGGTACCTTCATTTTGGTGTTCTGGAAATTGTCTCTAAGGGCGACTTTCACCAAAAGTTAAACATGTTTAAAATGTTATTTAGTGTCAAAATTCAATAGAATTTTGACATTAAATAAAATTTTAAACATGTTTAACTGTTCGTGAAAGTCGCCCTAAGGCCTCATAAAATCTTGTCTCCGTCGAAAGTTATTTAAGGTCTTAAAACACCCGACGCCTAGCTGTGTTCATTCTCATGGAAGTCGGTAAACCAGTAAACTACTGTGGGTCGCTTTAAAAAAGGTTTATATACATATTTATATTATATACTTAAGTGTTTTATAACTCAATTCTATCTTTTAATTTTTATCTTTCTAAAATGTTTTTGTTTGTTTTGTTTAATTTGCTTAGCATGGTAGTAAGTTATAAAATGTGCTTGTGTTACTTTACTGTGACACTAAAAAGTTTGCTGGTATATATTTATATAGCACAGGATTTCCTTTTTTATGTACCAGCAGTACATTATTGGTTCTCCTTCTGTATTCTATCATCGAAGTCAATTTTGTAACTGTGTAACCTTTGTGATACAATAAACTATAAACTTTATTACACAGATGAAAAAAAAACAATTTCTTCACTGAATGATAAGGATGCCCTTTGACTCAGAGTTGAAGTAATTTTATTTTAGTACTCGCTTCTGCCCGCGACTTCGTACGCGGATCCTGTTGCTTATGCCAGCGACGACGGGATCGTCAAAATCGAAGATCTGAAACGTCTGATGTCAAATTCTAAGAGCCTGGGGACGGGAAAACAATGGGATGCGCGAGACGATTCCAGACGTTCCAGATCTTTCATTTTTGTAAGACAACTGAACAGGAAATGCCCATCAGACTAAACAACTCTTGCTAAGACGTCATTCCTGATATGTATGTGTATATTATAGTGTAGCTGGGCTCTTGGAGTTCTACTTGGTCTTGATGAAAACTTTATACCTAGCTGGGGTATAACTGTCATCGAGGGTCTGAGGATGGTGACAGACGGCAGTAGCAAGAGATCCTTAACAGTTTACAGCAACTATATCGTATTTGGGCTCATTTCATCTCGATGAGAACTTTAGACGTAGCTGGGGTATGACAGTCGTTGAGGAGAATGAAGACAGAAAGCAGGTGTAGGAGGTCGTCAACAGTTAACAAAAAAATATATATGAAAAAACTTATATTTTTTTTATTTACAGAAATAGACACGAGACAGGAAACTCAAAAGTAAAAAATAAAAACATTGAACTGAAAAGCAAAAAATAAATTTTGAGGCGGCGGCGGCGCCAAAGAAACAATCAACGAATAGCTACGACGAGCTATTCAACCACGACAAGCTATACAACGAGCTATTCAGCTGTTCAAATAGTTAATTTATATGTTTGTTTGTTTGGCGCCGGCTCAAAATTTATTTCTTGCTTTTCAGTTCAATGTTTCGTCGGTTTTTTTTTAAAGTTTTTATTTTTTTGTACTGTTATAATTCAGCTGGTCTATTGCAGTTCTGCATTTTCCAAGATAAATTATAGCCTTTATGTTGCCCAGACTTAAAAGCTATAAAACCAAAAAAAAAAAGTTTCGATGATTAGTGTGCACAAACACACAGACAAACAGACAAAAAAATACAATTTCAGGTTCGGCATCGATATAATAACAACCCCTGCTACTTTTTATATATTTCTATTGTACAGACATCACTTTTCTATATTTTTATTATATGTATAGGTAGATAGATATGTTTGGCTGAACCCTTCTCCGCCATCTAGCTCCAAATCATGTGTGCTAATTTTATGTCCTACAATTTATAATAGACTAGCTGATCCCGCGAACTTCGTACGCCACAGAATCAATACTACTTATCAATTTGGTTTGGATAGGTGAGCCCGTTCTTTGGGTTATAAAATTACAACGAAAAGTGGCATTGATTTTTATGATGACAAAATCAAAATCATCTAGGTATAAAAAAAATCTTATTTTTTTGGCATTTTACCTATGAACATTGAACAGTAGAAACATGACAGGGTAACGCGCCGCCGCGCCGCCGACCGGCTGCGATCGCGCATAGTCCATGATCGGAGAGTTGAGTCTTCATTACTCGCCCCCCGCTTATCCGCGCTACGTCACCAATGATTTTATAGAAAACCATATTATTTTATGTGTGTATTAATTTCCTGATGTGTACGATGCTTTTTTTATCAGAGTAAAATTTTAAAATTATGTTAAAATTAATTAACAGATAGTCATCGCCTAATTTATTCGTATTAATCGTGATCACTGAACTTGTTTAAAACTAATGAAATAAAATTATAGCTACAATTTAACAAGATACCGTAGTCCAAGTAGATAACCATTATCAAAGTACTAGAGCCCTACTCAAAAAATGCATTAGTTGCGAAATGTTGTTAACAGAACTTAAATATGTTTTATTTTTAAGAAACAATTAGTTGTAATTACGAAAATGCGATCCGTCTTCCGATATAGCCCTTAATGCAGTCAATATTTTCTAAATATTACTTTACAAAGAACAACAAGTTTTTAAGCTTTTTCACTACTGATTTCATTTTAATATCGAATAATTATCTTCGAACTGTATTCTCTTACATCCAAACTTGCAATTTTTGCCCGCTTATTATGTTAAAAAGATACACAGAAACGACCCTGTTGTTAGTTCCGTCATAACTCATAATTGTTGAGCTTTCATGAAGAGATGATTAAAATAATACCTAGCACTTTCAAATTATAAATTAAGTTTTCATAACTGGGGCTTCACAAAGGTAAAATAAAGGAAAAAAAGTAATAATGGAATTAAAAAAAACTTACGTAACCCATAGATGTTCCAAGGCTTCTCAAGGTCACTTTCAGTGTGTGCCACCCGTCCTTGTAACCGTCGGATTGAGGGGTGAAACTAGTTACTCCAAGAGTGGGATACATATATCATTTTCCACATACTCGTTCGCCAGTACCGTAACTTGATCGGTTTCAATTTTTGCCTCCATGTAAATAAGCACTTCAATTCTACCGTCATTGGTCATTGGGAACATGAACGACGACACACAACATAATGTATTAGGTTCTGTGTTAGCGGGTAGAGGTGTAATAAATATACTGCTGCGTTCATTATCGTTGATCACACCAATACTATCGTAAGTCCCGATTTCCCAGAACCTATAATCGGAACATAACCCCAGATTAGAAAACTTCTCGTAAAATTGTCCATCTTCAAAATCATAAGTTACACAAGATTCACTAAACGCACGTGACACTAAAGATGTTAATAAAAAAAGTTTGCGTAGCATATCGTTTGTGAACACCAGTTTCAAACAATGTATGTGTGCCAATAGGCATAAAATTTACTATGATTGTTAAGCTTGCGTTATAATCAATATAACTATCATAATTATTCTTATTTATTAATCGAGGATAAGATAAAGTTCTATGTAAACGAGATTAATCAATTGATAATGTTTTTAGTAGGTGATGATACAAAGGACTTCGTTCTTGCTCCTGTCTCTAAACTTGAGTTGTGCGCCGGATTTGGCTGCCATTCAACTACAGCATTATATACTGTAAAGCAAGGCCGCGTCTGTTTGTTCACGTTAAACTCAAAATCTAAATGAAATAATTATGTAACTAATTTAAAGTGTTCCTGAGTTTCAAATTGTCAGAAGACAAAAAAAAGGTGTTACAGTCCCAGTCACAACACATAATAATTTTGAAGGCACTGTAAACGCCTATCTCAAAGCGTAGATCTCCATAGGTGTTGATAGACTTGAGCATCCACTTATAATGTACGTTTTTTTGTCGAACTGAGCAACCAACAGAGCCAAACATTGCTATCAATTGCAATTACAATGTAGCAATTGCTACGAATTGCTACATTGTCACGATGTTCCATGTGAACGATTTACATTGATATATGAATTTAAAAATTTCTTCTTGAATTGTCAGTTTTGACAGTCAGTCGGCTCTGCAAAAAGCTCGCCAGAACGCTTTTTAAAATACCTTTCGTTTGTTTTTCTATAATGTATCATTAGCAAGTATAATCGAAACAAACAAACAGGTAAATAAGTTATTTGTAATTTCTATGTAAATTGATAAAGTATGACTGTAGTTAGGTTCATCTTCATTGATTGTTTGGCGCCACCTCTTTATTTTTTTGCTTTTCAGTACAAAATGTTTCGTTACTTTATTTTTATTAAAAAGTGTTTTTTTGTATGTTCAGTTTTCTCTCATATTCAAAATGTTTAATAAATAGTTGAGAAACTCGTCTCCACTTTTGTCATTGTTAACGTTACCGTTATAGACCTCTTGCAACTCAAATCACCATCTTCAGACATGACTCATACGCCAGTCCTAAGTTCTCCTAAAGATGAATGTAATGAGCCCAAATACGATATAGCTACTGTGAACTGCTCAGGACATCTTGCAACTGCCATCCGTTTCCATCCTCTGATCATCAATGACTGCAGTGATATCACGGGTGCGTCTCATTTCATGTAAACTTATTTGATATACGAGTACCTATTTTCATTTCAATAACGTTCACATGATATAATCAATGTGAGATATACCAACGGTTGATATAATTTCTTTAAGAACACATAATGTTTGTTTTACTCTTAAATTCATTTCATATATAATTTTGTTTGATATAACGTTTATTTAAGCGAAAATCAGTACGATAACGTTTGAAATATATAATTTAACGTTTAAACTATTTTCTGTGATGACTGGCTTATCCTTTGGACTGTGATTGTTTGCCTTCATGATTGCTATTGTTATTAGAAAAATTTAGTAGTCAAGAGCGAGCGAAGCGAGCTCGGGATTTGGGACACCCCGACACGGACAGGTTAGGTTCGAAGGGGATGGCGGGGTCTTTCAGACCCCGCCATCCCCTTCAGGTTACTTTAAACCTTGCTCGCAGAAATAGGAGCAAAGCGGTGCTCCGTCGAGCCAGCACGACAGGTAGTAAATTGTTTGAACTAAGATGCAAGAGCGAGCGAAGCGAGCTCGGGACTTTGGGCACTCCGACACGGTTAGGTTAGGTTAGGTTAGATTCGTTCTGTTATCGATCGTTATGAAATACCTATGTTTTACAAATAAATCTATTCTGATACTGCATTCAGTGCAGTTTTTATAGCTTTGAATAAGTTTTTCTTGAATGTATAAAATTGCAATGATTCTCATTGTGAACCTGACTACATACTTTTTTAAATAAGGTAACTGAAATGAAGAACGGTGTATATGATCATTTCTTAATAATTAAATGTCCTGTAAAACTATCACTATAGGTACTAAATTAAACTCAAGTAAAATGGTAAATTTTTTTTATCTTGTGGAGTTTTCAAACAGATAAAACAATAAGAGTTATTTTGGTACTAGATAGTATTCAAAAGCCTTTTGTATAATCAGATCGATAGTTTTAAATAAGAATATTCTTTGTATCATGTGTAGAGTAGTGGTGGCCCAGTGGATCGGCCCCTATTTACCCAGTTGTAGATAGTGGGTTCGAACCCAGGCAGGCGCATTACTTCGCGTAATTTATTTCATCACCACTGCTTTTCAAAACGGTGAAGGAAAACATCGTGAGGAAAATGGCATGTCCTAGAACAAAAATTTCGGAGACATGTGACATCCACCAATCCGTACTGGGCCCACTCCCTTTCACAGAGAGGAAGCATGTGTCCCAGTAGTGGGAACATTAATAAGCTGATGATGATTCTTTGCACAATTATTTATTTAATTTTTGAAAAACAATTATTGTTAATTGAACGGCCAAATTACTCTATTTGATCTATTCCTTCTTAATTTGTCACTTTAACAGCGCATCTTTGTTGGCGTACGCCGATAAATTTACTGAAATATTAATGATTTTTTGTTAAGAATAAGCGTTTTGTGATATTGATCTTGCACCTCACGTTGTCATCAAACCAATTGAAAAAGTGAAAATGTTCGTAAATGGATACCACATGAAGGAGGTAGAGATGAGCTTAAACGTTTAAAAAAACAACAGTGCTAAATGCTAATGCTAAAAATATGAACAGTTGAAGTTAGCAGTTATTTTTAGCAACTGTTAAATTTAGTCACAGACGTATAAAGAGTTCATACGTCTGTAAATTTAGTCACACACAGATTTTAACACATAATTAATTCTCCTTTCCTTCATACTTTTCACGGGCTTATTTTTAAGGAACTGCTAAATTTAGTCACAGACAGATTTTAACACATAATTAATTCTCATTTCCTTCATGCTTTTCAAAGGCTTATTTTTTAGCAACTAAATTTAGTCACAGTCAGATTTTTTTTTCTGTCATACTTTTCACAGGCTTAGTTTTGACAACTGCTAAATTTAGTCACAGACAGATTTTTAACACCTAATTAATTACGATTTCTTTTTTTTCATAATTATGTTTTTTTTTGTCAATCTGAATTATTGCGCTTTCCTATAAGCGTTATTTTTTGATTATTGTTTTGTTGTGACTGCTTTTAACAGCTATCTCAGAACTTATTTAACAGTGTGTTGACACTTCACAAAATAAGCAGTGTTCATTTAGCAGTTTATTAATTTTAGACCCATCTCTAGAAGGAGGTAAACCTACCAACAAGAGTTTTGCCCTTGACACTTGGTCTTAGCTCCATTATTCAAGTTTTCCTTCAAAGGGCATTGAAGTCGCTTAATTAGTTTTATTCTACGGTGGCTGCTTATTTTTGGCGCATGTCACAGTCAAGTAATTACCAAAAATAACTTGGCTTTTCTCATATTGTTGATCAATTTAAATCACTAACATCTTTGCGGTTATGTGGTTTCTGAATCTATGGAAATAATATTATCATTGTATTTAATTGCTCAAATAGGTATTGCTATTAGAAAGACATAGGCGCAAAATATTTTATTTAACTAAGGGCTGATTTTTCAAGAGCCAGATAACCTCTAACTGAGGAATAAAAATGGCGGTTTTACAGCATATCTATAGAAAATATATCAAACCGTTATTTTAATTTCTCAGTTAGAGGTTAACTGGCTATTGAAAAATCAGCCCTTTTTTTTGTTTTTTTTACGTGGCAAATTCATCAAATGAGTCCTCCAACCCCGGGCAGGGCGGGAGGGACTGTCAGACTTGTACTGACTAAAATCCACGGTGTCCTTCGGTAGCCCTTTGTGTGCCGGAGTCGCGGTATACGTATGTCCCGCAACCCCGGCAGGACTGTGGCCCTCTATAGGGGGGCCCCGTCACTATGCTAACGCTCCTTGAGGCGCGCGTGGGACACAACGCGCCGTCGACCCGGGCATGGTCCTTGGTCGGGCAGCGAGTTGCCCTTTACTCGCCGCCCGCATGCCCGCGCCTACGGTGGCCGGAGATCGTCCCGCGACATCCGTCGCCGTGGGCGTCTACCACTGCGTCTCGGGCGGAGGGAGGACGGTATCCTCTCCCTCAAGCGGCCCGCCTCCTCCTTCGCGAGCATGACTGCTTCGCAGAAGGAGGCGACCGAAAAATCAGCCCTAAGTATTCTAATAAAATAAAGTTTGTTAAGAGTTTTTTCAGGGTTCATATTGAAGTTTCTTTCTTCAATCATAACTTCTGAAACTAAACCGATTGGTTATGTTAGAATTGTTAGGTTATACCGCGTTGCATAAGCTTGCGAATATAATAATAATCGAACAGTAATTTTTATCGTGGTAAGAAGGTATAATCATCAAGTTCTTCTGTTATTAGAGAGGGCTATTGAAGTGTAACCGTAGATTTTACGAGTAGTTAATAGAAATCTGACAGTCCTCTCAGATTTGTGACAAATAAGTATCAGAGGATACTGCACTCGTTTTTAAAATATGAATGGTTATGATCTTTTTTGAATCTTGTTGACTACTGTTCTCCGTGGTTTCATGCCCACTGCGGCTCGGCTTCGGCTCTTGTGGCTATAGCATGATGTTACATTTTTAGCCTTCTTCAATAAATAGACTATCCGTATAATATATTATTTTTCAATTCGAACCATCATTAATTATATTAGAGCGTTCAACCAAACAAACTCAACAAAAATAAAATCGAAATCAAAATCAAAGCATTTATTTCAAGTAGTCCAGTTACAGACACTTTTGCCTTATTAAACACTAAAATTTTATAGTGCTACAGGCCCAGTCACAAGACAAAAACTGTGAAAGTACCGTAGATGCTCGTTCCAAGAAGTAGATCTCTATGGAGAAGAACGGGCAAGAAACTTCATGGACACTCTTTTTAGATCTCCAGAATTTATCATCATCTACAGTTTTATAATATAAGTACGGTCTGCCTATTTATATGCATATTGGAATTTAAATTGGAGCCCAAAGTTGAACAGTGTGCTTTATTTACATTTATTTAATTAGGTGTGAGTTATTTCAACTTAATTAAAACTAAAATCAGGCAGTTTAGTATTGTTTCAAAAATGCTTCAGTGCTAGGGGTTACTATCATCATCATATAATGTTCCCACTGCTGGGACACAGGCCTCCTCTCTGTGAGAGGGAGTGGGCCATAATCTACCACGCGGGCCCAGTGCGGATTGGCAGATGTCACATGTCTTCGAATTTTTGGTTCTAGGACATGCCGGTTTCCTCACGATGTTTTCCTTCACCGTTTTGAGAGCAGTGATGATGAAATAAATTCCACAAAGTAATACGCCTGGCGGGGTTCGAACCCACGACCTACAACTCGTAAGTCGGGACCGATACCACTGGGCCACCACTGCTTCCCAGTTAACTTGGGGTTACTAACCGTATTCGAATTATTGTATGAGAACATAAAATCGGGAGAGAAACCCTCCAACGTATAAACTATCTTAGTACCAAAGGGGAATGACAAGGATCGGCTCGATTCATGTTGATTTCTAAATTACAGATAAATTCAAAACATAAAACAAAGTAAAGCGAGTATAATACTCGTATGAAAAAAATCATTAATTTAATTAATCATTTATAGGTTAGAAGTATTGAGTGGTCAACTCCATACTCACATTTATTTCGGTGTACTTCTTGTAGAAATACCATAATAATATACCATTAAATTTTAAGTATCATTGTTTTCCTTCTTAATGATATACATAAATTATACATACTCGTAGCTCATCTTTGTTGGGTTTATGGGCCAAAGCTTCAAGGGAAACTTGGCAATATACATATTTTCATCCAATTTAATTCAGTAGTTATAATAAGAGTTAGGAATATACACACATACATAATCACAAACTTTCACATTTATAATATTGGTAAGATTACGTAAGTAAGATAAAGCAGAAATAAATAAAAAACTTTTATTAGCATTATTTATTTAACGTGATCGGACTACCAACATCTTAGCTAACAAAAATGAACTACTTTGAACAAAACCCATCTCACAAAGTTAAACATCTGTTAAACATTTGTCTAAAAATAAAATCTTGACGTTGATATAAGGGTCGTTTAGCAATTTCACTTTTTTAGTTAAGTGTTTAACAGACGTTGAACTATTAGTGGTACGGTCAGCCAAGAAAGTGGTGTACCAGTTTTGATTTAGTTTCCCGGTCATCGAAAATTACAACAAGGTTCGTTATAAAAAGATATTACTGAAAGAGACAACATTATCATGACGTAAACCTATGTATTTAGTATTCATACGTCATATGTCACATATAAGTACATGACATTTTAACCTTTAGTATAAATGAAAAGGACATTAGTTTCTACAAAGCAATTGAAATGTTTCCAAACAAAAGTAATAAAAACTATTTAAATAGACAACCGAATTCCATTTGAAAAAGAAAACTGACAATTGACATTTTGTCAAATATATGCAAAAAATCGATATATTTTCCGTGTTATTTTTCAATCAACTGCATATAAAATCATCTCAATGCCTGCCAACTTGACCATTGCCGAAAGAGCACAAATAATTGCCCAATTTAATGAGGGAAGCAGTATCAGTGCGATATCCCGGAATTTGAATATATCGAGGCGTTCTGTCCGCTTTTGGATTCGTCGTGAAGGAGAGGAGGGAAGTTTGTTGGATCACAGAAGAAGTGGTCGCCGGCCTGCACTCTCCAATAACGATAGAGAATTCATGAGACGGGAATATGAAATCAATGGTTTTAAGCCCACAAAACATTTTGCGGAGATGTTCGATGTGAGTGCCCAAACAATAAGGAATCATCTACATTACATGGGGTTGCACCACAGGTATTACGCCAAGAAAATATATTTGACGGATGCTCACAGACTTGCTCGTCTGAACTTCGCCAGAGAGCACTTAGAGTTTGATTGGTCTAATACAGTGTTTTGTGATGAAAAAACGTTTAAATCCAGTCAGCATGGACGTCTTCACCTTTGGCGATATAATTCAACACGGTATAAAGATGATCATGTAATTCCAAATAGAGAATCAGGTCGAATTTCCGTAAATATTTGGAGCTGGATGAGTGCGGATGGTGTAGGAGAATTGTGTTCTCTACCTCCTCGAGCGACGGCTGTAAATTATATCGACGTGCTTCAGAATGCAATGCTACCGACAGTCCGTAAAGTTTACCCGGAGAACGAAGTGCCACAATTTGATTTTGTTCAAGATAATTGTTCAATTCATAATGCGAGGATCGTAAGAGCCTGGTTTCGTTCACACACTGACGTAAGGGTAATTCAGTGGCCCTCAAGATCGCCGGACCTCAACCCGATAGAAAATCTTTGGGGCCTTATGCAATGATATTATAAAGAAAGATACGCCATGTTCATACTAAATGGCGTTCAGATTTCGTTGCGTTGTTATTATAAGTACTAACTTAGATGTATACAGTAATTTAAAACTACGACAGCGATAGATAATACGGAACGTATAAGATAGAAAGAGATAGCTAGTTTTAGTGTGTTGCGCTTGAAGTACAGTCCACACTACACTAGAGTATTCATAAGAGTGACATGACGGATGCTATTTGTCTCTGTCACGCAGCAGATTGCCATCCTATTATCTATCCTTTTCGAACCATTACGTCAATAATACGAAATTTATTTGAAAATGAGGAATAACTCGTAAAAAAAATACAAAATTGAAATATTTTTAATAGACTTGCTTATGGTATGTCACTCCACAACTCTTATTTTTCTTGGCACCATAGTTTTTGCACTTTCTGAAGACACAACTTGGCGTTTTTGTTACGCCTCGCACTCACGTTACCTCGCTCGCTGTTGTAATCCGACTAAATCAAGGGTGCAACAATTGTGTTACATTCTCCTCAACATTTTGTGCGTGCTAGTGCGATATCTACCTCTTTTTATTTATAATATCATTGGCCTTATGGTCCAACGATGGTCGCATCAAAATGAAAGAACCAAACAAGCTCTTATTAGTCACTGTAATTATATTTGGGAGGAAATGCGGGGAACCGATATTTGCTCACGGCTTGTTGGTTCAATGAGGTCTCGTCTTTTAGAGGTTATAGAGGCCAACGGCGGTTACACCCGTTTCTAATTTTTAAAATTTTTCAATATCTTCTAAATATTACTATATATGCTATGTTTTTGTTTGTTATAAGTATTTTAAAATTGATTGTAGAAATTTAATAAAAGGATAAATCTATTTTTAGCTTGTTTTTTATTGATATTGTAATTACAAGTTTACAGAAATTGTAGGTTTGTGGATTCGCCTTGTGCCTTTACAATTTTATGTAACTTGTTGATTACAATTCTGAATTTGTAGATACAATTTTGTCATCAAAATCTACAGCCCCCCGCCGTTGATTTTACGACGTCATTGGTTCCATCAAGTTCAAACTAAGAACAGCTGTCACGTTACAAACAGTAATAGTCGTTATCAATAATCAGATAAAGACAGCAATAGAAGTTGTCAGATCGATCTGCAAGCGAAACTAATCTTTATCACCTATGAATCTGCAAGCGATATTCAACCTTAGGGTGGTACACCACTTTCTTGGCCGACTGTACAACGATACATTTTAAATCGAATCGACAAATTATTAACAACGTGAGTGTGGCTTCAGTTGAGAATTAAAATGGGTTGACATCACTTTTGACTGGTTTCAGTAGGGATATCTAGAATAAATACTAATTTTAATCTAAGAGACCTTTTAATAAAATTGATTAAATATTTTTTTAAATAGTTACCAACCAATTGAATTGTATTTTAGATAAAAACTACGATTCGTTTCACATTTTATTTTGTTTTAAACTTAAAATTCATGGAAAACAGCATACAGGTACGATCAACAGTTTTCAATATAATGTTGTTCGTAATTAATAATTACGAACAACATTTACGATAAATAAATATAATCGACCTTAAAATTAATTCTCTAGGTTTAAATGGTATTGCTGAGTAACATTTTTCTAATATTTACTGGCATCATTTTTTTTCGATACTTATAACCCAACATTTAACATGCGCTTCACACCGCGCGTTTTAATGTAACGCACCATCCCTTGCCGCACTGAGCTATATTCTGTATTGTCCCGTCACTGTGAATCGTGTTTCGGTGTGTGTAGGTACTCGTACTGACCCTAATAATACGCGCCGTGTGAAGCCAGCATGTTAATTAAGTAAAATAACTATTTAAAGACAGCCTAAAAATATACGGAACAACACGTAATTTACTTTGAATTTTTAATACTGAAAATTATCTCTAAAATATACTTATGAGTAAAGCCATAATGTGTAAAGTACGTGTCGGAAACAATGAGAATTCTTGCTGAAATACCTAGATGCCTCAAATAAAATTAAAACTGACCTTTTCACCATAGTCAGTTTTCTCTTCTTAAGATTATATGGTTTACTTAAACAAAGCGATTATGAGTCACGGTATTTCACTTGTATCACTTAAGTTATATGTAGTGGCACCCAGCAGACCTGCTTTTAAGCAACAAAAAAACCAGATCGTAAAACCAATTCCAGCTACTGCGGCAACGGAACCCAAAGTTATAGCTGTTATTATAAAAGCGTTGAAGCCTGCAATTTCTTCAGAAACAGGGGTTTCAGTAGAATCAGTTCCAACTGTGGTCCATTCTGTCGTGATAGGATCAGTCACAGTAGTCGCTTCGATTATCGTGGGATCAGTCACTGTGGTTGATTCTATCGTAGTCGGATCTGTTACTGTGGTTGATTCTATAGTAGTCGGATCTGTTACCGTGGTTGATTCTATCGTAGTCGGATCTGTTACTGTGGTTGATTCTATCGTAGTTGGATCTGTTACTGTGGTTGATTCTATCGTAGTTGGATCTGTTACTGTGGTTGATTCTATCGTCGTTGGATCTGTTACTGTGGTTGATTCTATCGTAGTTGGATCTGTTACAGTGGTTGATTCTATCGTAGCTGGATCTGTTACAGTTGTCGATTCTATCGTCGTGGGATCAGTCACTGTGGTCAATTCCGTAGTAGTCGGATCAGATGCAATCGTTGGAAATGTAGCGGTGGGCAAAGTTATTCCAGTTACTGTAGTTGTGGAATCAGTAAAAGTTGTCGATTCTATCGTAGTTGGATCAGTCACTGTGGTTGATTCTATAGTAGTCGGATCTGTTACCGTGGTTGATTCTATCGTAGTCGGATCTGATACTGTGGTTGATTCTATCGTAGTTGGATCTGTTACTGTGGTTGATTCTATCGTAGTTGGATCTGTTACTGTGGTTGATTCTATCGTAGTTGGATCTGTTACAGTAGTCGATTCTATCGTCGTGGGATCAGTCACTGTGGTCAATTCCGTAGTAGTCGGATCAGATGCAATCGTTGGAAATGTAGCAGTAGGCAAAGTTATTCCAGTTACTGTAGTTGTGGAATCAGTAAAAGTTGTCGATTCTATCGTAGTTGGATCAGTCACTGTGGTTGATTCTATAGTAGTCGGATCTGTTACCGTGGTTGATTCTATCGTAGTCGGATCTGTTACTGTGGTTGATTCTATCGTAGTTTGATCTGTTACAGTGGTTGATTCTATCGTAGTCGGATCTGTTACAGTGGTTGATTCTATCGTAGTTGGATCTGTAATAGTAGTCGATTCTATCGTCGTGGGATCAGGCACTGTGGTCAATTCCGTAGTAGTCGGATCAGATGCAATCGTTGGAAATGTAGCAGTAGGCAAAGTTATTCCAGTTACTGCAGTTGTGGAATCTGTAAAAAATGTCGATTCTATCGTAGTTGGATCAGTCACTGTGGTTGATTCTATAGTAGTCGGATCTGTTACCGTGGTGGATTCTATCGTAGTTGGATCTGTAATAGTAGTTGATTCTATTGTCGTGGGATCTGTTACAGTGGTTGATTCTATCGTAGTTGGATCTGTTACAGTGGTTGATTCTATCGTAGTCGGATCTGTTACTGTGGTTGATTCAATCGTAGTTGGATCCGTAATAGTAGTCGATTCTATCGTCGTTGGATCAGGCACTGTGGTCAATTCCGTAGTAGTCGGATCAGATGCAATAGTTGGAAATGTAGCAGTAGGCAAAGTTATTCCAGTTACTGTAGTTGCGGAATCTGTAAAAGTTGTCGATTCTATCGTAGTTGGATCAGTCACTGTGGTTGATTCTATAGTAGTCGGATCTGTTACCGTGGTTGATTCTATCGTAGTTGGATCTGTAATAGTAGTTGATTCTATTGTCGTGGGATCTGTTACAGTGGTTGATTCTATCGTTGTTGGATCTGTAATAGTAGTTGATTCTATTGTCGTGGAATCTGTTACTGTTGTTGATTCTATCGTAGTTGGATCCGTAATGGTAGTTGATTCTATTGTTGTGGGATCTGTTACTGTGGTTGATTCTATCGTAGTTGGATCCGTAATGGTAGTTGATTCTATTGTTGTGGGATCTGTTACTGTGGTTGATTCTATCGTAGTTGGATCCGTAATGGTAGTTGATTCTATCGTAGTTGGATCTGTTACTGTGGTTGATTCTATCGTAGTTGGATCCGTAATGGTAGTTGATTCTATCGTAGTTGGATCTGTTACTGTGGTTGATTCTATCGTAGTTGGATCTGTAACAGTAGTTGATGCTATTGTCGTGGGATCTGTTACAGTGGTTGATTCTATCGTAGTGGGGTCAGTCACCGTGGTTAATTCCGTCGTAGTCGGATCAGTGGCAATCGTTGGTAATGTAGCAGTAGGTAAAGTTATTCCAGGTGCAGTTACAAAAGGCTCCACGGATCGAAATGAATCATTAATTTCACTGATCTCGAAATTTGCAGATTTTAGATCAGTCAGATAAAAAACGGAGCGGACGGTGATAATAGATGCCTTAGATGCACGTCCCAGTAGAACAACCTGAAAAATGTAAAGATCATTATGAAAGGAGCTTTTTATTTTGTGAGAAAGCTTAAAGGGAACTATTAGTTTTCACATTCAAAAAATAAAAACGAATAGTCCCGTTTTCGAGTTTATTTTGATCACGGACCAGAAAGTAAACATTATTGTTACAGCTGCTTAAGAAATCAAATAAATATAGAACTGTCTAAAATAAAACATTGTGAGTTTTCTTTTTGATCACGGCATAATATTAGATTTTGACAATGCCAGGAGTTTGCCTAACTCGCCACATTGTACTATCCGAAACTGTGAGGAATATCGAGAAACGCTGAAAGGAGTCTTGAGGTTGAATTTGACGAAAACTATAACAGCATTAATGAATTTAAAACAAAAAAAATATCCTGGTCATGGTCAGGAATCGAACCCGATGGTATTGGAAAAAATCACATCCTTAATTTATAAGAATATTACGCCATTGGATAGTGTCGCTATCACGTCGCTATCAAGGATCAAATTCTGGGAAGTAATAATAACATACACACTAAAAACTTAAGTTTGCTGTTATAGTTCTCATTTAATTTTTTAAAGATTAAAAACCGGCCAAGTGCGTGTCGGGCCACGCACAGTGTAGGGTTCCGTAGTTGCCCATCAAAATACTTATGCGAACTAACTAAACTGATTCGCTGAATTTAATTTTAAAAAGAAGAATTTTCAAAATCGGTCCAGGAGTCTTTGAGAAATCGGGGAAAATACATAAGAAAAAAGATTACAACGAATTTAGAACCTCCTCCTTTTTTTGAATTTAGTTAAAAATAGTTGACGATAAAAACCTACCTATCCCCAAAAAACATACCTATAAAAGCTGTAAAAATAAAGTTGACAAACTTATATTTGCAGTTGTCTCCGATACATTTTGTTTAAGAAAATATGATATCAAGTACATTTTATAAGTTGGTCGACTATTACTCGTAAAGTTGTAAAGCCTACTTAGTCATGATAATTTTCTTTTAAACTTCGTTATATGTACTACTACTGTGAATTTTTTCACACCCCCAAACATAACCGTTTAGCTGGTAGAGGGGGGGACACTCGAATCGAGCAAAATTTAGCACTTTAAAGCTTAATATTTCACAAACGAATTTTTTTATCAAAAAATTGTTAATGGAAACTATCATTATTTTTAAAGGCCTATTTAATGATACCCCACACTAAGGGGTACGCGAGAAAAAAAAAATCCTCACTTTACGTGTAAGTACTGGAGGTACCCTAAAAAAAATATTTTACGAGATTTTATTTTACCACTTTTTCGGCACAACAAATCCGTATATTTACACCAAATTACAGCTCTCTAGTACTGTGCGTCTCTGAGCTAAACTGCGGACAGACGGACGGACGGACGGATGGACGGACGGACGGACGGACGGACGGACGGACATGGCCAAACTATAAGGGTTCCTTGTTGACTACGGAACCCTAAAAATCATAGTGAGAACTCTTATTTTGTTCGGAGTTTCGTTTATTACCAGTAATTGTTTGGTATTTTACAGAAAATTTGCACTTGTAGTTTGTCAAACATGAGTAAGTAACAAAATTTGATACTTATTAGCGACACTATCAAATGGCGTAATAATTAGGCTGTGATTTTTTTTGTAATTATTGCAAAACTGATAATTCAAACTTTATTGTTAGTGCGGGTTTATTACAAGATTTTAAGATATTTTTTTACTGTATAGATTCTCATATGAACAAATATAGTTAAGTAAACAAATATGTTTAAAAGTTCCCAGCGTTAATACTTACAAATCCATGAGTCTTGTTAACAGGAACTTTAAGGGTATGAGATCCGTTCATAACTTTTCTTTCGGATGCAAAGATATCGGCTCTCCCTATCAATTTGTCGTTTCCGTTCAAAGCTTCGTATACTAACACAGACACACTATCCTCCTGAGAAGCTAATTGGACAAAAACGTTGGCTTGTAACACTCCATCAGGGATTTCAATCATATCAGACGCCACACAACTTAATTTATCATTTGGTGTTAAAATACTTGCACTAAGTTTGTTAGGAGAAACATATTCAGATCCTTGTATCCAAGTAGGGTTATTATTACACGCGCCACCAACATTGTAATTAGAATTATTGAATTTCAAATACTGTTTAAATTGCTGCCCAAAACAACAATGATGTATACATAAAAGTAAAAACACATACCGCGGGAGCATTTTGCTCGATTAGGTTAAATAAAATAATGACAATAAAAAATCACTGATACTTATTTCCGTATCATAATTGAAGTATGATAAATAACTTAGTTGATAATGTTAATTGACATTACATGCAGCGGATTCTGTCAAAAGAATAAATATCAATATCCGGCCGAATTGAAGTTAATCTGATGTGGAGTACGTTACTTATGTTTTCTGAAATCTGACTTTTGAAAATGTGTGACTGAAAAACGGACCTTATTTCAACGTCATAATCCGTCATTTTTTTAGACAAGTGTTCAACAAACGTTTAAATGTTTTTGTGGTACCACGGTTAAAATTTGGCACATTTGTTCAGACGCTGATATAGACTAAAATTACGAAAACTCGGCAGTTCTGGAAATGTTACATACATCATACGGGTCGAATTGATAACCTCCTTCTTTGTTAAATCGGTTAAGTAATTCGAAGACATCTGACATCCACCAACATTATGGTCCACTCCCTCTCTCAGAGAGGAGGCCTGTGTCCCAGCGGTGGGAATATTTACAGTTTTTGGAGACGTTTTCTACCTGTCTTGTTTACAAATTCTGAGTAGTAGACTAAACCTCTGTAGGTGCACGGAGCACACCCTAGTGTAGTACAAATGACGCATGTTTGCGTTAGGTACGCTATATAATGTCAGCTACTGAAACATTGTAGGAACGATTATCATTATAATTCAGTCATTTAGATGTTTTAATGTACGAGTAGATAAAAATAATGCTTCCTAATTTTATTCTGTCAATAACAAGGACTGTTTTTCACTTTAATTAGTTTTTATAAGGCTAGGTAACATAACTACTTAATTTGCTTAAATCTTTTTCAGGTAGATTACGACCTTTCATAGTGTACGCAATCAGTAATTTTTATGTTGTTATGTTATGGATTCATTTGATGATTTTACCACAACCAAAAATTTTTTTTTGACGGTGACCTTCTATAGCCTTTTACGTTCCGGGTAAGTCCCGGCAGGCGCGCGTGGAACACAACAAACAACGCGCCTTCGTCCATGGTCGGACAGCTAGACGCCGGCACATGCCCGCGCCTATTGTGGCCGGAGATCGTTTTGAGACGTCTGTCGCCGTGAGCGTCTACCACTGCACGTCTACTCCTTCGGTAGCATGACTGCTTCGCAGAAGGAGGCGACCGCTTTCTACTCCTTTTCGTCCCATAGCATGGCCAATGTCGGGCGCGACCGACACAGGTACCTCCCGTAAATTCCGTGTCCGGTGAGGACCTGTGTCAGGCGGTAGATCAAGACGCCGTAACGCTTCACTTCTGCACTACTCAAAGAGGGGTCCTACCACTGCAATTGCGGCGTGCCCGTTCCTATGAATACTTTGAATACCTTACAGGCTGACAAAGATAATGACTGCAAGCTAGCTGCTAGATGCAGACTACTGAGTAAATCTGAGGATTTGTAACTGTTCTGGTTCGTTCCGTAGTCCCAACCCAACATATCAAATAAAAGTTTTCAAGTATAAAAGAAAAGGAAATGGCAATATATTCAAATAGCATCGAATGCTTTCACAGCAAAACGGTGAATACGACACTCTGGGGACGCGTCACAACTTTTTAAATAAATATAGGCGAATAAATAATACCGGTGTGGACGATGCTTGGGGAGTTGAAGGGAATATTTCATACCTGTTTTATTTAAATAATACCGCAAAATGTACACCGTAGAAATAAGAACATAAAAGTAATATCAGACACAAAAAAAAAATGACAAAAGTTTTTCTCATAGACATACGAGTAGTACGCAAGATAGTACTAAAAGTGACGGCCCGAAGTACATCCCTTTGTAGGTCTTAGCTATTTCTTAAAACTTAAAACGTCTTATCGTTTAAAATTGTTTTACGTACTGGTTGTGGTACTGCTTGCATACTTCATACGGTCCACAACTACACATGTTGTGTACCAAAGGCATCATGGCGATAATAAAAATATAATTTGATCCTCAGATCAAAGAAATAGGCAGATAGAACGCTCAGAACACGCGAGTGTCTCCACCATCTGCCTATTTCTTTGATCTGAGATTTGATCATTCAAGGATACAAAACTTGTAGACACACTGAAAGTCTACGAAGATTACGTTCCACTTGACTGTTTATGGGCCGACAATATTGATAAGTATAAATATCATTATGTTTAACTTTGAATGTTATCTACCTTCATATTGAATCAGTAGGTAACGTAACACTAGTATAAGTCAAGGTTTCCGTTGGATTGTTTGATGATTACGATCAGCCGTAGATAGATTAAAGATCTTTTATTATTGATAACGCTATACATAAAGCAATAAAATCAATTGTATGAATTATTACCACAAATTCCAAGTAAATGATATCACTAGTACGGAAAACTTGAAATATGTTGTGAAAATATTAAGAGTTTAGGTATTACATTTCAAAGCCGAACGATTTGTAAGGTTATCTATTCTTTAACATCTTAGAAGATTTAAGCGTGGAAATTTTTTGTAAGATAGAGAAGAATATCATAACATGCAGTTTCATAATATTGTGCCTCAAAGCCAGTTAAAAATGGGTCATAAACGCCTACCGTTTTAAAGTCTGTTAATGTGGAATAGGTATCATATAATTTTAAAGACAAATTATTTTATCAGGCGTTGTTTCATTGAATTTTCGGTTGCTCTTTTAAAATTTCTAGGCGTTTTAACAGTTGTAGACAATATCACTTTTATTATGCACTTACATGTGGTAAGATTGTAGCCTACTATTATGACAAATTAATTTAGAGCTTTATTCGTATCTAGTAAAGTTCTCCCACTTGGTCGTTTTCTTCATTGTCAAAGGTCGCGGTCGTCCTGAAGACCCTTGCTGGAAGAGCTAATTGTTTCCACAACGGCTTTCCTGAGCACAACATCGAGCGCCTCTTTTTTAGGGTTCCGTAGTCAACAAGGAACCCTTATAGTTTCGCCATGTCCGTCCGTCCGTCCGTCCGTCCGTCCGTCCGTCCGTCCGTCCGTCTGTCCGCAGTTTAGCTCAGAGACGCACAGTACTAGAGAGCTGTAATTTGGTGTAAATATACGGATTTGTTGTGCCGAAAAAGTGGTAAAATAAAATCTCGTAAAATATTTTTTTTAGGGTACCTCCAGTACTTACACGTAAAGTGAGGATTTTTTTTTTCTCGCGTACCCCTTAGTGTGGGGTATCATTAAATAGGCCTTTAAAAAATAATGATAGTTTCCATTTACAATTTTTTGATAAAAAAATTCGTTTGTGAAATATTAAGCTTTAAAGTGCTAAATTTTGCTCGATTCGAGTGTCCCCCCCCTCTACCAGCTAAACGGTTATGTTTGGGGGTGTGAAAAAATTCACAATAGTAGCATATATAACGAAGTTTAAAAGAAAATTATCATGACTAAGAAGGCTTTACAACTTTACGAGTAATAGTCGACCAACTTATAAAATGTACTTGGATTCATATTTTCTTAAACAAAATGTATCGGAGAGAACTGCAAATGTAAGTTTGTCAACTTTATTTTACAGCTTTTATAGGTATGTTTTTTGGGGATATGTAGGTTTTTATCGTCAAATATTTTCAACTAAATTCAAAAAAAGGAGGAGGTTCTAAATTCGTCGTAATCTTTTTTCTTATGCATTTTCCCCGATTTCTCAAAGACTCCTGGACCGATTTTGAAAATTCTTCTTTTTAAAATTAAATTCAGCGAATCAGTTTAGTTAGTTCGCATAAGTATTTTGATGGGCAACTACGGAACCCTACACTGTGCGTGGCCCGACACGCACTTGGCCGGTTTTTACTTATAAAGTCGTTATATGAGTCACCCACCCAGAGCAGGACGGGAGGGACTGTCAGACTTGAACTGACTTAAATTCACGGTGTCCTTTAGTAGTCATTTTTGTTCCAGGGTCAAGGTTACCTGAGACAAAGACTGAATAAGATGGTCCCGCGACCGCTACAGATGACCTTTAAATTATCGGATTAGCGGGTTGGTGATCAGTCTCAGGGTCTCTTTCCAAACAATAATCAGTTTTTCCGAGATCCAATCGTTCATAAGAAGCTCAAAGTATTAGTTCAGATGTAGAATATTTGAGAAAAAAAAACTAATTATCAAAAACGTTGTGGCTTCGGATAGGCGATCTGTGGGAAATGGTTTAGGTCGGCTTAACGGAGTTGTCTCTAAAGGATCTAGGTTGAATAAGTCATAAATCTGTATAATAATGTAAAAAAAATAGGGATTGCTATAATTAGTTTTCATTCCTAAATCAAAAATGTTGAGCAAGTACCTATGGTGTTTTCACTAAAGGCGCTCCCTCATCGGGAGCATTCGCGTCTAATGTAACATTAGATTCGGCTTTGAGCGTCACATTGCAATACTACCTGATGACTGACGAGTATTCGCGTACATTTAGTATAGGTAGATTTGATGCAAGGTGCGCATTGATGCTCGATTGTCTTCCGTCACTGATAAAATGTTCGAATCTAACGTAAAATCACAGGTGAATCCTCGCGTTAAGGTAGCGCCTTGAGATACCACAAATCGTTACTTGTGTCCTGGGATCATAAATACAAAGAAAAGTAATGTTATGGTGTTATTGAACAATATCTTCGAATGAAAAGGTGGTTTAAAAAAAAAACAAAAAGATTAGAACTTGCTTCTAACACGAGATAATCGGCGGCAGACTGCATGACGACACGTTCATGAGATTGTGTCGATTTTTTTAAATCAAAAATTATTGATAAGTAATCATTTGCTTTTTTTTTCTAAGTTATTGATAAGTAATCATTTGCTTTAATCTGCAATATAAAAGAAACACATTTTGTTTTGTGATTGTTTCATAAACATTTATATGGTATTTGTTTGATGTTAAATTGTATTAAACTTATTTTCACATTTTCGTTGATTGAAAAATAAGCTAAGAAGATATAGATTTATTGATCAGAGCTGGCAAAACCTTTGACAGCTCAACACGGTCTCTTAAAATTAGTTAACAAGTGTATCTGTCTGCAAAACCAACGTACGGGGTTAAACAAATGTTATCTGCGCAGTTTAACGATGTAGACGAGAAAGTATCGTTATCGTTGATCGTAAATCGCACAGAACGATCGTCCGATACGTAACGATCGCGTTCGGAATGGATTCCGTTTTGCATTGATCGCCCTGGCCCCTGGTACACTGCATATTGTTACGCTTTTTTATACAGATAATGTGAGTGTAAACTGTACAATTTGTGATGCGCAATACTAAGATCCACCTAAGTTTTTCTCACGCTCTATATGTGTTTTTAATGCAGTACATACTCAGACAAACAATGTAAAGTTCAGAAACTAGCCTTACACGATTTTGAGAACCTACGTTTGTATATCTTCTTTGTAATTTAAACATAATTTAGACAGAGTATTTGGTATAGTAAATGATTTTCCTGCCGTATACTCTTATGGTGACCAAGACACATTTTGTTTTTATATATCAGTCTCGTGAGTCTGCGGAACTGCTAGTGTATCTTTCACGAACCGGCAGGAAATCCTGTCTACTATTTGATTGCATTCTTAGGTCACATAGCACAGCTAACCTCAACTTATCTATCATATAGTACTAGGTAGGGTACCGAACCGGGAAATCCCGGTCCCGAAAATCTCGGGATTTCCCGGTTCTTGACGTATATTTTAAGACCCGGGACATGCCTCTGAGAACCGGAAAATTCGGGATTTTCGGGACTCAGAAAAACATTGTTATTTGTTGTTAATTCTTTTTTATTTACTTCGTCGTTTTGTACGGGATAACATGTTCAGATACAGGTGTGGTTGACAGAGAAGAAAAGTTGATAATGTCTAGTACTGGTTATATCTCGAAAGCCTTTGCCTTGCTTGACAGGGTCTCGAGACAAAAAGCTTCCTTGCTTTTGGTATCCCAGTTGATTTTTGCAGCTGGATATCAGACTTTCTTAATGAACGATCAATCAGAGTTGTCATCGATGACTGATCCTTTGAGCTTTTGGTTGTTGACTCTGGAGTTCAACAGGTATCTGTTTTCTTTGCAAGTCTTATTTTGCTACACATTACTTACCCATCTCAGCCTGGTATTGTTGGTTAGGTAGCAGCAGCGAAGCTACCTAACATGCCGATTCCTATCGGCTTTACTTTCGAAATATAGCAATATAAATATCAATGATTTCCATTTATCATTAAAAAAAATAAAATTACGAAGCTACATTACTTGTAAAAATAACAATCAAAGAAAAACATTCTAAAACTAAAACTAACAATCAAAGAAATAATAAACAATTTCAACTCCCGCAAAACAGAAAGGTTTGTAAGCCGCACGGCAAATCAGGAATCCCGATCGTAGTTCCTCTAGTAGCGATCGTGAGCTTGGCGCTACATAACACCGCTGAATTAAGGACGCTGGTAAGCCGAATGTCTCCGGCTTATGATAAGGACAGAGATATGAAATGCTTACGCCAGAACGAGATGGAATGATACTGGACTTCGTAATTTGTTTAGATAGTTTTATTTGGATTCACATTAGTTTTGGCCCGCTTATATTTTTCTAGTTTTGAATACCATTGTTTTCAACTGTCCATTTGTTTTTGATTTTGTATTATTTATGAAATTGATAAGTTTTGCGTAGTTAGCGCAGTAAAAACATGGTTCGTTCAGTTCAATGATAATGTTTGGTAATGTTCACTGCAAAACAGTGTACGTTAGTTACAAGTTTTCAACTAGATGGCGTTGTGCAATTTCGTCACATTTTTGAATCGCGGTGTTAAGATCTGTAGGCGATTAGTATAAGGTTTTGTGAACATAGAATTTTTTAGAGTGGATCGGCTCGAGAGGACGCCTGAAGAAGTTTCGCCGGAGTGCCTACAGAGTGCAGTGCAGTGCCACGAATTGTGAACCCACCTGTGGGTACCTCGTAAAACTTTTATTCCGCTCGGACCGCCCCGTTTTTAATGTTTCTCCGCTGTGCCCGCGCGAGTACCTAGTGGCCGTGCGAGCACAGAGGGGGGACACACCCCGCCACCCGGCGCCTGCGCGCCGTCGCGGACGCGGAGTCCCTCGCCTACGATGCCGCCGAAAAAGAAGCCAGGCGCCCGTGGCTCGCTGGAGCCCGACGCCAGGTCGCCACCGGACCACGCGGAGGGCCGGGCGACGTCGCTCCCGTATCTGAGGGCCACGCCGCCGGGCGCCCCGCGCCCCCCGTCCGGTACAACTGCCGCCCCCAGCAGAGACGAATCTGCTCCCACATCAAGACCGCCCAGCTCCGACCCACCGACGACGCCGTCATCAGCGCGCGAGACGCCGACGCCGTTGGGCCGCCAGCCGGCGGTCCCCGTCCGCCCCCCGGCCTTCCGCCCCGTGCCCATCCAGGCCCCGGGGCCCGCCGGGAGCTCAACTCGCGCACCAACTGCGCGCCCAGTCCAGGCCCGCGCCGCCGCTCCGACAGCACGCGCGCCTCAACAACCCGCGCCCCGCCCGGCAGCCGCGCCGCCTGCACCGCTGGCCCAGCCGCGCCCGGCGCGCGAGAAGCCTCCCACCATTCCTGCCGCGCCCCGCCGTACGGCCACCGCGCCCGTGCCCGCGAGCACCGCGCGCCCCGCACCCCGCGCACGCGCCGCTGCCGCGACCGCCTCAACCAGTGCCGGACGCACTGGGTCACCCGTCCCACACCGCATGCTGGCAGGCTCGGCCGCCGCATCAACCCCAAGTGCAGCAGCGGCCCCTATGGGGCTGTTCTCCCCCACGCCGCCGCGACACTCAGCGCAGGACTCGCCGGCCACAATGACGCCCTACACTTCAAGAGAGGCGAGTGACCTCTCGTTGCGGTCGGGCGACTCCGTGGCTGGCCGCGAAATGGAAATGGACTTTTCCCAAGAAGAGGAGTACGACCTGGGCTACGAACTCGAGCAGCTGCTTGAGGCCAGGGCCCAGCGTCGCCCTCGCAGCTCCGACGACGAGGCCGCCGAAGAGGCGAAACGCGTGTGCGCCGGCTCCCCGCTCCCGCAGCGCGAACCGCGCGGTCGAGCCGGAGCCGGCTCACCTACGTACGCCGAGGCGGCCCGCCACTCGCCAGTGACGACCCCCGGACGAGACGCGGCCTCCGCCGCTGCTGCCGCCCCGGACCATTTGGTGAGTGCCCAGCCCAACCTTTCTAGGAGCCCGGGCAACGCCTCCGCCACCACCACTACCAAGAAGACGCCCCGCTATCCTCCGCTGGTGGTAGAAAGACTGCCAAACTGGGCCGCTCACTTTCGGGCCCTGAGGGACAAACTGGGCCACCCGCCTAACGCTCGGCCTTACCAGGGGGGGATTCGGTTCCTCCCCGTGAGCGGAGAGGAGTACAGAGTGGTCCAGCGTTACCTCACGGACCAGGAGAAGGAGAACGGCCTTCATTGGTTCTCCTACACGCCGCCAGCGGAGCGAAGCGTGAAGGTGGCCATTCGGGGCCTGCCGGCGGACACCGACGTCGCCGACATTACCGAGGAGCTCCACCGCATGGAATTTCAGCCGGAGTACGTGCGCAATATCAATGCGCGCAACGGACGTCCCGGCTGTCTGTTCCATGCGGTCATTAAGAAGACACCTGACTTCAGGCGGATCTACGACACCACGCTGTTTCTAAACATGCGTGGTGTTCGTATTGAGGCGTGGCGGAGCAAACGTGGGCCCGCCCAGTGCCACCGGTGCCAGCAGTTTCGACACAGCTCGCACCAGTGTCACCGCCCGCTCGTCTGCGTCAGATGTGGAGAGGGGCACGCCGCTCGCGACTGCCCACGCCCCAAAACGGAGCCGGCTACCTGCGCAAACTGTGCAGGTGCCCATCCGGCGTGCAGTAGCGGCTGCCCCGTCTTCCAAAAGGAGGCCAAAAACAGGCGGGCGGGCACTGTCGCCATCACGCGACAGCCGCGCCGGCCACCCACAAACACCGACGACCATGAGGCCCCGAGCGCCACGCTGATGGCGACAGCCAACGGGCCCACCCTCAAGGACGCTCCCGCCACAGGGCGGAAAAAGAGGAGAAACCGAAAGCGCGGGGGAAGGAAGGGAGGTAAGCCCGAGTCCCCCGCGCCCCCACCACACGAGGACCCTGCCCCTGCACAGGCCCTCAAATTTATAACAAAATTCCAAAATCAATTAAGCAGGCAAAAAAGGGCCCCACTGCGGAGCCCACCGACGCCGCTGCTGGCGCCGGTATCAAACGGGACAGGCAGGCTTCGAAGCCCGCCCAAGCCGCCCGACTCCCGGAGGCGACCAGAGCCGCCCCCTCAAGAATCACCGACGCCCGCACCCAGCAGAGGCGTCCCAACCCAGACGATACCGGTGCCCCCTCGGATGAGCGCCGCAAAAGGAAACTCACTGCCTGCGCCGTCAAACTGCTGGTGGACCTACTCAAGGCCATCAGACAGGGGCAGGACGTTGAAGACCTGGTCCTCGACGGGCTCCAGACGCTGCTGTCTCTCTGCAACGAGTAGCCCGCCGGGGACTGGACATCGGACATCCGCGGCCTTAAGGGCCTTGGGCCGCCCCTCTCTCCGCCTCCGCCTGAAGTTTCAGCGCCCACCACCGGACTCGACGACACCGGGTAAGTCGCATCCCCGGCAACACGCGACTTACTCAACAAAATTACTCCACATGCATGACATACACGACGTGCGCCGTGTGCTAAGTTAATATAGGCACGGCGTGCGTTGCTACAGACACTCGCTACTTTACAAGCGCTATACTCACGCGGTGATTGTGCGACCGCGGGCTCGCCTCTCACTCGCATACATGAGCGGTGTTACACAACACAATGCCGCTCATACTCACCCACCGGCTCTCTGCCTGCGCCGCTACCGGCTCGCTCTGGAAAACGGGGCAGGCGAGAGCCACTCTTCCTTGCAG
This sequence comes from Agrotis segetum, assembly GCA_036375495.1. Taxonomy (NCBI): domain Eukaryota; kingdom Metazoa; phylum Arthropoda; class Insecta; order Lepidoptera; family Noctuidae; genus Agrotis; species Agrotis segetum. The sequence goes on along the minus strand of JAQSVV010000175.1, from coordinate 3,181,048 downwards.
GTGCGTCGTAAGCCTGCGTCCCTGCCGCTGGTCGCCTCCCGCCGGGCCTCCCCCAGGTAACTGGGGGTCTCACCTGGCAGGGGCTGACCGCCGGGGCGCAGTGAAGCAAGCGACACTGCCGACAGTGTCGTGACGCGCCTGCAAACAACAACGAGCAGCTACACAACCCGGCGCGCGCCTCACAGCACGCGCGCCCGTAGGATACCAAGGCTATATCGCCGCCCCAGCGCGTGTGCCCGCTGTTGTGAGCACAACACCCCGCTTCCGCGGGAACAAGGACTCTGTCCATACCCGCCAGCCGCGCCCCCTTGCGGGGGCGCAGCGACTACTCACGGATTTTTTAGAGTTAGGAATACCAATGATGTTCAATGTTCAATATTTATGATTATAATTGTAATAATTGGATAACCGACTACAGAAAAGGTGGACAAGGAGGTTAGGTTTAACCTAACCTCCTTGTCTACCTTGTCTTTTGACGTAGTAGTATTTGAGTAACCTAATAGTAGTCTTGGGCATTCTAGTTCACTACTGAGAGCGCTCAATCTAGTTCGGCTCTCTTAAACGAACTAGTTCGTTCTTCTAGTTCGTTAGTTCCTAGAGTGTATACTCTCTACTTAGTCTGTGGTTCCTAGCTCGTGACAGACCGATCAAGAGCGATCAAATCGTTCGCTCGCAAAGAGATGTCAGATTTAGTTTGTCTTTGTTCGCTCGTTTTAATACGGTTCCTGCTGCATGCGACAATTTGTGTAAAATGTACGAAACGGAATGCGCGCATGATCGGTGAGCGAACGGGAGTATTATAGAGCAGTGCTGTCCCGCTCCCGTGTAACGATCTTAGATCAGTCGATCTCTTTCATTCTGTCCGAACTACTGAACTAGGGAGCGGAAAATGTGGGAGCTAGATCACTAGTTCATCTGTGGGAGCAGTTTTTTCGAACTAGTTCGTTCGCGAACTACACAAGACTACCTAATAGGTTACTCAAATACTCAATTCGTCCGTACCGTATCCATTGGATACGGATTACGGACGAAGTATCCAGAAAATTAAATATTACAATGTTTTTGTTTTTTGTTCGCGGGATAACTTTGTCGTTTAAGAACCGATTTTGATCATTCTTTTTTTGTTAGAAAGTAGATATTTTAAAGGTGGTCCCATGTTAAGAAAATCAGGGTTTGATGATAGAAGACTAGAGAAGTCGAGTGGAACTTTCAAAAATCTTACGAGCGACTAGTGTGTTTGTAAGTTTTTTTCATTAAGTATTTCAAATAAAGGTCTGGAGTATAATATCTTGATGATGGAGCCGAGAGACATTGAGAGAACTCCTCAACGATTCACAGCAGCTACCTTGTGTTTAAGCTTCATTAATTTGTATTGATGAGAACTTTTCACCTAGACGGGTTGCAATTGTCATTAGGGGTCTGATGACGAAAACGAAGATAGTTCAGAGAACTCCTGAACGGTTTATAGCAGCTATCTTGTATTTGGACTTAATTCATTTATGGTGATGGGAACTTTGCACCTATATGGGTTATATTATTCGATGCCTCGATACCTGCCATTTGTTCCTATAAAAATTAATTTGGTTTGTTACAGTAGTTTTTATTTTATGAACATTTTTAGCTTATTATGTAAGTACGTGGGCGATGTTATAACCGGTGCTACGGATATTACAATTCTAGTGCCCCAAATTGTTGTTGAATGTTTAAACTAAAAATGCTAAAATTAGCCCAAAGCTATAGTTACTAGAATTCAAGTTTTGGTCCGGGTTCCCCTTCAAAATTTTCTGCCCTACGCCACTGTTAGGTAGATAACAGTACTGTTTCATACTTGCCCACTGCAAAATCCAGTGGGGATGAAGTTCATTGCTTCGAAGAGACCATGGTAGAGCGAACAGATTTGATACTTAGTATCAAATCGTTATTTATTAATAAATAATTAGTATCGAAACTACATCTTTTATAGAGTAATTTGGACCAACTCCAATTTCTCCTGTTTCTGTAACTGATGAACCTGAGCTTCTGGGCATGGAGCTGACATCCAGTGTCAACTTTAACGTGGGCATCCTAAATAGAGTGAAGTGATACCTTACACATGGATAGCCTATGTGCAAGCCCATTTATGCATAAGGTGATTGCGTCATAGTAGCCCGCGAAAATCAAATTTTCTTATGTTTTTTCTTACGGAGTATTGCAGCAACCTTACTTAACTTAATCATTGGGATGGCTCAGATAAATACAACTTACTGCACTAGACCCAGTGGAACGCAGAGCTTCTTAGACTAATTGGCAACGTGAAACTGGTGGATTCTACAGCTTAGCTCGTCTCATCGACGCAAGTTTACACTCTTTTATCTTTTTTATTGGGTTCGCTCGTGGCTAAAATGAGACCTAAAATAGATCGAACTAAATGAATTCTACAATCTCTTTCCACCGGCCTACTTGCATTACATCTAATATCCAGTATTGGACATCTAGATGAAATTTCCATCCTTTTTTATAATTAGTACAGTTAGAGTGGATACATTTGCCACCTCTGAATAGAAAAGAGGCAAGAGCAAATCCACGTCCATGAGGCCGACGAATAAGTTGGTTGTATGATTTTAATCAGAATAAATACTATGCTCTAAAGTTACCTTAATATTTTCATTGTTTTCTAATGCCATGGAAAAAATACATTTTTGTCCCGAAAATCCCGGGACTTCCCGGTTCCTTGGATGCCTGTCCCGAAAATCCCGGGTCTTCCAATAAGGACCGGTTCTCGATTCCCTAGTACTAGGTATAAGATAACTATGTTTTTTTTTTGTTGTTTAATACTTAAAATATCCCAGACTATTTTATATAATAGTCTGGGATATCTGTTCTTGGATAAAAAAAAAAACTTAAAAAAAAATGTAACCGACTTCAAAACAACCACAAACAAAGTTCAAAATAACCTACAAAAAACTTTCCTTTCGAAAGTCGGTGACTTTATTTTTTATTTCATTGACTTTTTGTCACCGACTTTCGAAAGAAAAGTTTTTTGTAGGTTATTTTGAACTTTTTTTGTGGTTGTTTCGAAGTCGGTTACCCAAATTATTGTCAAATACATAATTTTCTTACGGGAGCACTAAAATTTTGTAATCCGTAGCACCGGTAATAACAACGCCCTTGTATATTTATGTACACAATGAGCTAAAAATAAAAACTACTACACCAAACTAAATGAAAATTTTATGAGACCAAATGGCAGATATACTGTGTCGAACAAAAAAGAATCATCGAAATCGGACCAGAAACCTCGGAGTAATCGGTGTAGACAAAGTTGAAAACTTCTTAGGTTTTTGTTGATTTTTCAAAAAGTGCTAGTTAAATTTTAATGGGACCATTCCGGAAGTATACCCTATCCAACAAAAAAAGATTTTTTCAAATCGGTTGTTAAACGACGGAACTATGCCCGAACAAACAAAAAAAAATACAAACATCCGAATTGAGAACCTCCTCCTTTTGGAAGTCGGTTAAAAAGTGAATTAGATGACATAAAAATCAAATTAAGATAATGATGCCCTCTAAAATCTTTGGGTTAATAAATAAAGCTCACGAACAACAAGCAACACTAAGAACAAACAACGTTACGACTGGCTAGTATTTGTGGTAACACCAAACCAATATAAACTGTAACAGTTAGGTGCAAACTAAAGTGTAACACCTGACGTGGAAGTTCAGCCGACGTTGACGCCCACCCTCGTCGAATTAGAATTAGAATAGAGCTTGATTGGCGGTGCTGAGTTTCCAGACAAACTTGTCTGCGTTCCGAAGTTCATGGATTGATTGTATAAACGGGTAAACATATCATAGGTTATATTAGAAATTCTCGTGGTGTGTAGGTACTTAACTTGCCGAGGTCACGGGATTCGTTGGGTACCGTGACACCGGAACGTAAAGGGCTATTGAGAACACTCGATTTTAGACAGTAAGTCTGACAGTCCGCTTTGCCCTGGCAGGGAGGACTCATTTGATGACTTTATCACGATAAAAAAAGGTATTTAACTTGCAATTGCCTTGTTGCTGAAACCAAATAATACTCGTAGCTATTTGATAAGATTGGAACCATGCCTTCCTAACATTCACCATTTTAATGATCATGTACAAAAATATGTGTAAGTGCGAATTCTGGTTAATACTTGTGACGGGATTTTAATTAAAATAAAACCTATAAAACCAATATTATAAAAAACAAAACAATCATTATTTTGTTAATCTTGTTGTGTTGTGTTATTTTGTTACCGGCCCAACCTTTAGATTCCAACTTTTCAAAAGGCAAAAATATTTATACATTTCGTGTCTTATAATATTGTTAGAGATTCAGGTAAATCAAATTCGTAATAAATTGTATAAAATTTTATTGTATTTCCGCATTGCGGTGGACTATGTCCCCTAAACAGTATCACAAAGGCTGTCACACTGTGCTCTTTGTGTCTAAACGAAAGAATTGGACTTTCCGCTTGAAAGCAGCTGAAAGCCATCCAATATTAAAGTGTCGTTTAACATCACAGATTTATTAGTTATGTTATCTTTTCTTTTATGTCGCGTTTTTTTGTTAAATGAATTTCAAAATGATTTTATTTCGGTACAATTCCACATCGCGTAATTAGAATAGAATAACCAAGCAAAACAACACTTATAACATTGATTTCTTTTTGACTGTTTAACATATTATTTATCAATTTATAACTTTTCTCATAGTATATATAACATGGTGAACAAAACGTACTATAACGCAAGTAAATACTCTATAGCGTTACAATATGGCGACATCTTCGGCTTGTAAATAGGAATTGGGACGCATAGTCCATAAATGTTACCATCTACTAGGTATGCGGTATGTCATGTCCACTTTATTTGGATGTCTTATTTTTTATACATATAATCTTTTATACATAGTTGTAATACCTACAAAAAGAATTCATAGTCGGTTAGATTAGGGGTCGCGGGACTAACGAAAACCGTGACCCCGGAACGTAAAGGGCTATTGAAGGACACCGTGGATTTTAGTCAGTACGAATGTGACAGATGGGTGGGGGAGGACTCATTTGATGACATTACCACAACAAAAAGAAATTCTCTAAAAATGAACGGACCTTTTTGCGTTTTTTTGAGTGTTCGTGCAATATTGGTTTAAATTGTCCTGCGTAATTTCAGATCATTTAAAAAAATATCTCAATCAATTGATTTTATCGACCTGCTGCTTAATTATATCTGATAAGACCATAATATAGTTATGCCCGAAATTTATAATCTAAAGGGATTAAATATTTCTTAGAATTTATTATCGAATCGCAATTTGGAACTAGCGGACGTAGGTATAATAAAAGTAGATATCGGGTTTTTTTTTTTTTTATGTTAGAGTGTGTTTTAACAGTAGAAATAAATTTAACTTTTGCATTAAGTTTAATTACAGACTTAACGTATTTGATGGCCAGTTCATAGATTAATATATTATAACCACAAAAATGCCGATAAAAAGTAAAAAAATAATAAAAACAGAATATTTAAAACGGCCACTTACACACGCAAGATTCCTAAACGTGGATCACATTAGCAATTTTTCTAAAATGCATAAAATGAACCCACAAACAAAATTGCTTGTTATATCTAAACATAGACTTATAATATTATGACATAGAGTGAACATTAGCTGTTTTAATAGCCTTACTATCAAGAAAAAGCGAAAAATAATAAAGGTGTTTCGTAGTATTGGCAAAGACTTGCTTTCTCCGGGGTTGCGGGACATACGTATACCGCGACTCCGGCACACAAAGGGCTACCGAAGGACACCGTGGATTTTAGTCAGTACAAGTCTGACAGTCCCTCCCGCCCTGCCCGGGGTTGGAGGAATCATTTGATGATTTTGCCACGTAAAAAAAAAAAACTTGCTTTCTTGTTAAGAACTGGGTTGTTATTTTTATCGATATAATTATGTAGGTACATAAACGTGAGATTTAAAATAAGGGGTTGGGACTATAAGTATAATCTTATCGTAAATTGTTTGCGCTCAGTCCGTGATAACCAATCAGAAAAGTGTAGGTAGTGCTTATCTGTGGCGACTTCCATATATTTGCTAGTGTCATTGTTTCCAATAAATCTTTAACGTCATCAGGAAAGTAATTACCGTTTTCGGTGGTATGTGCACGGTAATAATATCTACAGTACTTGATCTTCATACAAACGGACGAAACGCGAGCTATACCTACGTGCCTCGATGTCGAGGCGCACTCGGGGCGCTGACAGTCACGGCCGTACCGTAGTGATGAACGGACGGTGTGTTGTTTTTTTAACAAAATCAGTTCATGGACATAATTTAATATGACGAGTAGGAAATATTGAGCTGTTTTTGGGTGTATGAATTCGTCAATAACGTATCCAGTCATTTTTTTTTTTTTTTTTTTTTTTAGCGTGGTAAAATCATCAAATGAGTCCTCCAACCCCGGGCAGGGCGGGAGGGACTGTCAGACTTCTACTGATTAAAATCCACGGTGTCCTTCATAGCCTGTTACGTTCCGGGGTTACGGTGAGGGAATAATCCCGCGACCCCGGCAGGCTTTGGCCCTCTGAGAGGGGGGCCCCGTCATTATGCTGACGCTCTTTGAGGCGCGCGTGGGACACAACGCGCCGTCGACCCGGGCATGGTCCTTGGTCGGGCAGCGAGTTGCCCTTTACTCGCTGCCCGCATGCCCGCGCCTACGGTGGCCGGAGATCGTCGCGCGACGTCCGTCGCCGTGGGCGTCCTTCACCGCGGTTGGGGCGGAGGGAGGACTCTGTCCTCTCTCGCTCGCGGCGCGCCTCCTCCTTCGCGAGCATTACTGCTTCGCAGAAGGAGGCGACCGCTTCCCACTCCGTCTCGCCCCGCAGCATGGCCGAAACCAATGCCGGGCGCGAGAGGTCTCCGCCTATCGCAGCCGTGAGGACACGTCGGTGCACCGCCCAAGCTGGGCAGTCCTGCACCGTATGCTCCACCGTGTCCTCCGGGCGATCTTCGCAGTGATGACACCCAGACGTTTCCTCCTTCCGCATTAGACACAGGTACCTCCCGAAGCACCCGTGCCCGGTGAGGACCTGCGTCAGGCGGAAGGTAAGGACGCCATGACTTCTCTCCAACCACTCCTCAAAGAGGGGTCTTACCGCCGCAATTGCGGCGTGCCCGAACGTATCCAGTCATAAGTTTTTTTTTTAAATACCTGGAAACTCTGAAAAGTACTGACTATAAAATAATTTTACTTAAGTACTAGTAGCTGGTAGGTAGATACATAATGTGTGACTTTTTAATAGATAAATATTTTCTATTATCTCACGAAAAAAAGGGTATTTGGATTAATAAATACAGTGAATAGAGTAAAGGAAAATTACTGAGACGAGTGAAATAGGTAAGTTATAGGCAGTTCTGAATGAATCATGATACGGTAGGTACTTACGCTTGTGTTAAAATCCTTCGTATTCAATATACAAAGTATTTTATTTCTTTACTGATATAAGAAAAGTATATTTACAATCACAAAACTAAATAGATACAGAAAGTAGGCAAATGTAATTAAAATGCTGGAGACGGGCGTCGGATCGAACAGCCCTAGCGCATGTTTACGTACCGCGCGGCTGTAGGTATTTATTTCTATCATGCGGCCGAGTTCCACTACTGTAGATATTTATACTGTGGTATGTGTCCGGATATCTTCGTGATTATTAGTGAGTCCTACTGTCCGTCTATCATAGTATCATACCAAGTTAATTTGCCCCGAATACACTGAACAGACTCTGGTGCAATGTACATACACATTATTGAATATCTGTAATTTACAACGAAGGTGCGTTGCGTTGAACATGAAATATTGAAAATAACATAATAATTAACAATTGAAATATGTCAAAGACAGAGAAAGAGATGAACGAAAGTTCCTAAATGAAATTTATATGAAGGCAATCATGTTAGTCTCACCAAATCAACTCAAAATTATAGCAGCAAATGAAAATTAATAAGTTAACGTTTTAAGGTGATGAAGTAATAAATTAAAAGCATCGTTTAATTTTTAAATAGCTATTTAGTTTGGATAAAATTATAATTAAACGTAATTTCAAGGTAAACCGTACATAAATCACCTATTATCAGTTGGAGATTTTTCCAAGTCACGCATAGCACTTTACTTTGTTGGTCCCGGCAGTCAGTTGTAGATCTTTGTAAGTTCTTTACGAATAGTGAGAAACTATTTGTGAAAGTTTGTAATATATAATACAGGTATTCTGCTACATTATGCCAACTTAGTATGGGAAAAAGCTTAGGCCGATCATTATTTAAATAGCTTATGGCCACTCCCAACATTGAATCGATCCCTAGTTTTGCCTTACTGAAGACAGAAAAACTATTTCTAACTCTTTTAATGCAAAACCAGAGGTAGATTGAATATTGGGCACAGAAGTTAGTGAGTGCTTTTAATTAGTACAGTATACACTGTTTTAAGCTTTCACGGTTTGTCTCTTTTAAAACGTCACTTACGGGATATCTTCCGTGATTATTTATTTTTTTGAGTTCCCGATATTTCGACGCTGTTGCAAGCGCCATGATCGAACAAACAAAGAAAGAGGGTAGATGGATTTGTCTGCTCCTAACAATTTATTTTCATTCACCCGCAATCTACAGTCAACCCGCGATCATGGCGCTTGCCACAGCGTCGAAATGTCGGGAACTCAAACAAATAAATAATCACGGAAGATATCCCGTAAGTGACATTTTAAAAATTAGTACAATAGTAAAAGTGCTACAACTATAGCTGCTTGCTGCATTTTTCAACCCATAATATTATGAAATCGGGTAATATCTGCAACGTAGACCTTCAGAACCCATAGTGTTTCAGTAAAATCAATAGGACAGCTTCGTGATATCATGAAGTTTATTAAAAACATTCAAAACATTGATCGCTTTGATAACTGTGACTTTTAGAAAAATGATTTGAAAATTAATGAAATAACTATTGTTATTAATATTTTTACTTAGCAAGTAAATATTAGTAGGTACTAAATAGTCATAAAACGTTGCAATTTATTTTCTTTTCATCACGCTAATGCTGTATACGAATCCAAATTGTTAAAGAGTTGGTTCAGGTTCAAAGCTTACGTCCTATTGTTGGAAGCAAAACCAAATTTTACAAAAATCTTTTTATTTTATTGAATTTTTACAAATATTTTTAATTAAGTAATAAATAAAGCTTATTTTTTCCTTTTCTAGTTATCCACATCGATTGTTACTTATCGTGGTGGTGGTCCAGCTCATTCCACCACACACGCTTCAGTTTTCCGCTTCTTTTGGACCCTTAGTGAGTACTTTTTTGTTACCATTATCATTTTAACTAATCAGCGAAAGTGCTAACGGCTCTTACATAATACCAAAACGGGTAGTTTTGGTATTATGTAAGAGCCGTTACAAATTAAATAAATTAAAATCTTACTTAAACGTATATCATATAATTTTGTAATCGACAGTGGACGCAGTCTTACTTTCAACAATATGACGGCAGATAACACTAGCCAAAACTTTAGCTTCAATAGATTTCACAGGTGTCTGAGGTGTCAGGTGGAGTGTAGCTGAACGAATCGATCAAAACGATGGACGTTTCTGCTGTCGAACCGAGTAGGGTAATCTGAAAACAAATAAGATTTTACTCTATTAATTGTTTGACACATAAGTACTCGTATAATGATCGTTTATGCTATTTGTGGTTGCCGTCTCCATCGGACCAGCACTCTGTTGGGAGCGGGCTATAGCCACTTTAGCGAAGAATTTGAACGGTGAACATTCTTTAAAATGGTAATGATGAAGGCTGAAGACCATATAGGTAGTAAAATTATTGTTCAGGTAGCTTCATAACATACATGAATAATTACAAGGTTTTCATGCTAATTAAGTGATTATAATAATTACACATTTTATACTCATGACAGAAATCGTTGAGTAGTTGTTTTATTGTAAACTTTACTACGAATGCAGACTGCAGTTTTAGTTTTCGTCAAAATCGGCCTCGAGCCGGGTCTTTCATCGTTTTTCGATATTTCTCATAGTTTCAGATATAGCCATCCACGCCCAATTGAAAAATACACATTATTTAATAATAGTGACATGATAAAATATGAAAATCGCCGATCTGAAGGGGATACTTACATAGCCGTCGAAAACTGAAAAATCTGATACAGATACTTCCAACACGTTCCATCCCTGGACGAAATTAGCGTTGGAAGCGTGATATAATTGGAATCCAGCTACGGTGTCTTCCCCGGAAGGCACGCGTTTTTTAGCCAAAATTATAATGTGATCTAGATTTGATGCTGTCTGCATGTATGCGTTTACTTTGACAACACCCCCTGGCATCATTCTGAAGACGAACGAAGAAATGCAGCTCGAAGTTTCATTAGGGGCAATGAAAGTGCTACTGTGAGGATCAATTGTCTCAATATCCAGCGAATGGTAATCTCCAAGATGCCAGGAAGAATATCCATTACATAGTACATTATCGGTATCAAATGAATTTTCGAAGTCTGTTTCAAAATTATAAGTGATACATTCTTTTCCAGTGCCTATTGGTGCAACAGTTGTAGGAGCTGGTGTTGTGGTTTGAAATACATCTTCTTCGTAAATGTTACATTCCTCGTTTGTTAGTCCTGATGGGATGTATCTGAAGGAATCAACGAGGATAATAGATTCTTCCGATGCTGAACCCAGTAAGGATATCTGAAAATAATAATAATTTACTATTATTTTCAGATTATTATTATTTACTTAAATTAGTTAAATAGGTTTTTTTAAGTAACGGTTTAAACGAGAGTGTTGATTTGATGAGATGTTCCTTTAAATCCCTGTAATATATTGGAACGAAGTCGACACAACCAATTTCCAATCTGAACATAAAAATAAAAACATTGGTTTTTAAGTTGAAAATGGTTTCATTCATACCATTAATATTTAGCAGGACATATTAATTAGAATAATCAGAACTTACGTATCCTTTAAATTGGCCACGTGTTGGAATAACAATTCTCAAGACATGCCATCCGTCAGCATAGCTAGAAACCGTGGGTGAAACTCCGGCGTTTCCAATCACCACATCATTAGCTTCATCTTGTATTTGATATAAAAGTACAGTAATGTGATCACTCGTATCTTCTGATTTCATATATACGTTAACTTCCACTATACCGTTATAATTTGCCTCGAAAGGAAATGAGGAAACGCAACTGAGATCATTTTGTGGAGAAACGAATTGAAGACTTTCTGAACTTGGGTTTTCAATGGGTAATGAAGTGTATTGGTTCAAATTCCAGCGTGAGAAGCCTGTGCATAGCCCTCGGTTATTATCGAAAACCGATTCGTAGTCTGTTTCGAAATCGTAAGCGACGCATTCTTCCGGTTCTCTTACTTCTGGTTTGGAAGTAACAAAATCTCCATCATAGACGTGACAATCGTCGTCGTATTGTGGTGGGATGTATCGGAAGGAGTCTATTATGACTTTAGATTCTGGTGCTGCTACTCCGAGGAATGTAATCTGAAAATGGAAATTTTATTTTATATTTATTTTTGTTTTTACCCCAATCTGGCCTATTGGTCTAGTGGTTAGTGACCCTGACTGCTATGCCGGAGGTCGTGGGTTCGATTCCCACCCAGGACGAATGTTTGTGTGATGAGCACGATCATTTGTTCTGTGTCTGGGTGTAATATATCTATAATATGTATGTATTTAGAAATATATAAGTATGTTTATCAGTTGTTTAGTACCCATAAAACAAGCTCTGCTTAGCTTGGGACTAGATGGTGTTGTGTGATAGTTGTGGAATATTATTATTCCGTTTATTCATTTTTCATACATACTATTACATTTTTAAATATTTCTTTAAATATTAAAAATGAAATGAAAATGAAAATGAATTTCTTTTTAAAAAATTTTTTTTATATATTTTTTTTAATATTTTTTATTATTAATCATAGATGATTTTTGAAGATGTTACGTGTCAATTGAAAAAGAAACAAGTTATTCAGTTTAAAACTGTCAAGTAAAACTTTTTTCGTACCACTTGCTCAAAAAAGTGACAATCTATGCCACAAAAAGCGTACATAACAATAGTCATTATTAATCTGTTATAAACAGCTTTCCCTAGGGAAAGAAAGTTGTACTGAATTTCATTCATCCTCTAGGGAGAGAATGTGATTTGAATTTCGAATACTTACCCATAGTGAACTACATCAGTCTGTCTTTACACCATTGAGTTTGTATGTAAAGCATTATACAACTTTTTGAAAAAGGAATACGCATTTATTATGCAGTTATGATTTAATAACATTACGAAAACCGAAGAGGCCGTATGATCTTGATGCCTTTGCTTTTCCGAGAATACAATATAACCTAGGAATTTGCCGCGTTTTGTTTTCTTCAAATACATAAACGTTGAGTTTATTTTAATTTATTTTTTTCAATAAGTTATTGTTAAATTTAAATGTTTAATTAATGCTTATCTCATACATATTATTATAACGTTAATTTTTTCGCAAGTGGTACGAAAAGTAGAGTATTTTCCTCGGTGATAAAGCTGTCTTAGTCTTGGGTGAACTTAAATCCCTCGCTACACTCAGGACTCGTCTTAAATCCCTCGCTTCGCTCGTGATTTAAGTTTCTAACACCCTCGCTACGCTCGGGGGTAAGCCTCGAGTCCTTCGCTATGCTCGCGATTTAAATCGTCACCCGCGACAGAAGACACTGCTTTATCCCCTTGGTTAATAATCTACTATTTAACACTCTCCATCTACATTATAATTATGCCTTGTTTATTTTTCTAGCTTTATGATTTCTATATTATGACCTTTTATCATGGTTATTTTCTGAGTAATTTGTAAAAAAATATACCTACATTATTTTACTTGTTGATAACCGTCCTGAAATATGTGGACATGATATGATGAAATCTTCTGTTTCATACACAAATGGAACTAAATTAGTATTTTGTCTATTTGAAAATACAAGTAAACGATAATTATTATTTAACCTTTACATTGTTGTTTGAAATTGTACTTTCGACATTTATCATTTATTAGCTTGTAGGGATTATTTATGTTTATGATAACAAACACATTTTAATATGACGTAAGCTCGAGATCATTACATATTTCGCTTAGTAAATTCTTCATCATCATCGGCTTAAAAATGTTCCCATTGCTGTGACAAATGCCTCCTCTCTGAGAGAGGGAGTGGACTGTAATCCACCACGTGGGCTCCGTGCGTTTTGGTGGATGTCGCATATCTTCGAATTTTTAGTTCTAGTTTCTGATAATATACCGTTTGGCAAGAATGGTGGTTGTATCTTATAACCCGAAAAACAAAAATATTAGAGATTTATTGTAAGATTTTAAAATGATATTTTAATTGAATTTCCTTTTAGTTTTCGTGAATGAGATTTCAAAAACATAAACACATAAAATTACAATATTAAAAAAGAAAACTTACGTATCCACTAAAAATTCCTGGGCCGAACAATTTTATTCTTAGAACGTGCCATCCATTAAAGTAATTGGTGTTGAGGGGCGTCAGAATGGCCGTGCCTGTGACGACATTGTTTCCACTGCTCGAGACCTCGTTAGCAAGCACGATGATCTGATCCCGCTGCGATGTTGACTCCATGTAAACGTAAACCTCCACAATACCGGTCGACCTCATCTCAAAACCGTATGACGACACGCAACTCAAGCTTTCATCGGGAGTTATAAATAAATCGGTTTCTTCGTTAGGACTCGGTATGTTCAGAGTACTGTAGTTCCCCATTGTCCAGGAGGCCATCCCAGCACATAGAGGGTTCCCATGATTGAAGCTGTCATCAAAATTTGATTGGAAATCATATGTAACGCAATTTTCACATTTTATTGCCGAAACCGCTAACAGCAAAACAAACAAACATTTGGTAAATTCCACCATATTCAGACACTTACACACAACTGATAATTCCAACTGTCGTGTAAGTGTAGTAATTATAGGAATATTAAAGTTATCGTGGATAAGATTACGTATATATTATTATACGTATCCGTAATTTGATAAAATACAATTGTTTTCTTTTTATCTTCGACTAACGGTTTTTTAACGTCTTTGTTTGCATAGATAAATATAAAAGTGGTTTATGTTTATCCGGCCTGCATGCCTGCTGCAATACTTTCTTTTTAATACCTTAATTTCACATAATACAACAAACTTCAAAAAATCGTGTTTGTACAAGCGTACTGTTTATTTATAAGAGAACTGCCTGTAGAGCTGTGAAAACATGAAAATGAAACTTAGACTGTAGATAGTGTGTGAGAAGAGCAAGAAAAAAAAAGTGTGAAGTGAATGCCTAACCTATTACGAGTACATACGAAAATACACACAATAGTTTTAAATAAATATTAACACTAAAACATTTATACAGATTCCTACATAATGTTAAAATATAAATAAAAAAAAATAAACAACTGAGAGGATGAATTATTGATGTAAATTCTTGTTACATACTCTTGAATACTTTGAACATTCGATATTAATTTCAACTTATATTATACTGCTTTGCTGCCTTTCTGGATATTTCTCAGGCGTTTGATCGAGTTTGGCACGACGGATTCTTGTACAAAATCCGTAAAAAGTTACCCATCAATTACTATCTCTTCGTAAAGGCCTACTTTAGTGGAAGATAGATTAGGCCACGTCAATTATGGTGATAGCTTCTCAAGCTGTGCGCTATAAAAGCAGGTGTCCCACAGGGTAGGGTGATGGGCCCAATGCTCTTTCTTTGTATACCTCAGATCTACCAAATACAATAGATGTACTCATTGGGACTTTCGCTGACCATACCGCAGTGCTCGCAACGAAACTGCTGTTGGTCCTGTTGATTAGGTTGTTTTGTAGTTTACAAAACAACCTAATCCACATCACCAAATGGTTAAAAGATTGGCGCATTAAAGCGAATGAAACTAAATCGGTTCATGTCACTTTTACTTTAAGACGGGATACCTGCCCAGAAGTAAACTATATAAAAATACCTCAGTCAGATGATGTTCGATATTTGAGAGTTCATCTGTATGGACGACTTGTTTGGAAAAAGCACATAATTATCAACTAAAAGAAAAGCTCTTGATCAGCAATTAAGAAAGCTTTATTGGCTCATAGGTCGCAAGTTACTCTGGAAAACAAACTATTCTTGTACGAATGTATCCTTAAGCCTATCTGGACATATGGCTTGCAGCTGTGGGGAACAGCATCCACATCGAATATAGAAATTCTACAACGTTTCCAGTCAAAGAATCTATGAATGATAACTGGGGCACCATGGTACATGACCAATAATCGCATTCATTACGATTTGAAAATAAAAACTGTTCGAGAAGAAATCAAAGACAAACGTACACTAAACGAATACGTAGAAATCCCAACCAACTGGCAAGAACTCTAATAGTAAAATGAGAAGTACAAATACATTTTTTTTCAGAAGACTAAAAAGACGAGCCTCTCAAGATCTGATTTGAAACAAGGGGCATAAATTGATAATATGGACATGTCACTGGATATTGTCAGGCCTGTTGGTCTAGTGGTTAGTCACCCTGACTGCTATGCCGAAGGTCGTGGGTTCGATTCCCACCCAGGACAAATGTTTGTGTGATGAGCACGATCATTTGTTCTGTGTCTGGGTGTAATTTATCTATAATATGTATGTATTTAGAAATATATAAGTATGTTTATCAGTTGTCTAGTACCCATAACACAAGCTCTGCTTAGCTTGGGACTAGATGGCGTTGTGTGATACTCGTAGTTGTGGAATATTATTATTATTATATTTTACCATGCAAGACGAACTCCCAATTACAAAACACCGGCTTAATGTTGACAAGACAGATTGTAGGAAAAGAAGAGAGAGAAAAAAACAAACAGACCGACAGACCGTTCCATATTTATTTTAAGTTTTTATATTAATATTTATGCAAATTCGATAGTGTGTTTGGTTTTAGAACAGCAACGCAACGATTTGATGTATAGTCCGATAAAACGTGATCACCTGATTTTAATCTGTAAATTCTGGGTAAACATTGGGTAGTTAGAAATGCTTTTATTCCGATAGCCAGTGATTGATTTCTCGCAAGAGTTGTTAAGGTTTTTTTTAATTGCTAGTTTAGTCTTAAGGAAAATGTGGAAAGGAAAACTTAAAGTATGCATTTTATAATTAAAATTCTAATTGTTCATCTTCGTAAAATTTTGCATAAAGTGAAAACTTTATGCAAAATTTGCTTGCTTTGCTTAAGCTTATGCTTTTTAGATCCTTATGGCTTTTCAGCCATAAGGATCTAAAAAGCATAAGCTTATGGAAATCATAAGCACCCGACATTTATTTAACAGATTCGCCATCAGAGTTGACTAACTGTAATTATTTTCGAAAATTCGCGATAGGTTAGTGTTGCATCCGGTTAGAAGTTCTAATAGTCACGTTCTGTCAACGAAAACGGTGATAAAAAATGTGTTAAATCCTAAATCTGTTGTATGGGTAAATACAAAAAAAAAATCGAAAGCAATTGTCACTTGTTTAGGCACGCTTAGTTTCTTTTTTTAAAGATTGGTTTGCGTTTGACCATCTCGCCACTATCACGACTTGTTCGCACAAACTTAATTATTTGTTGTCAAAATTGGTGCAGCAAATTTTCGAATTATTAAACCACCAATAAATTATTGATGCACTAGTTCTGTTTATAGGAAACTACCTGATTTTGGTGACATATTTTTGTGTCCTGCTTCTGATTTTTTGATTAAATCTTAGATCGAAAATTCTGATTTGAATCATTGATTTTATCGTTTGATTTTTATCACTGATTAGATTCAAGTAGTCCTTGTGTAAATAAATATTAAATAGAAACGTACTTGAAAGCTAAAGGGAGAAAAAAATGAAGTTTAATGAAATCTATATAACGTAATCATTGCAGGAAGTTTTTCATCAAAACCGACCTCGATTCCTTTAAGCATTTTAGGTATTCCTCATAGTTTCGGATTTGGCCATCCATACCTAATTGGAATATTCACCCTGTATTTCACTGTCTTAACTGTCCTGTAGGTCATTCTTTAAGTTAGCTAACAGGGGGAAAATCCGAATCCATAATAGCCTGGCCACCCTAAAGACATCTTCCGATAATTTTCGCGATAATAGTCTTTAAATGTTCGTAGGTATCATAAATCGATAAACAACGGCATTTCCCGTTAGTGCGGCCCTAGTGTAAGAGATATGGAAAAACATTGAGATAAGAAAGAAAAAGGACAATTACATTCATTTTGTGGACTACATACCTGAATCAAAAAAGAGCTAAAGGTTGTTAGGAAAGTTTTTTCGTATCTCTTATACAGGGTGTTTTTGAAATCGTGGGCAATACTTTAGCGGCTTGTAGTACTTGTGAAAATGATAAATTTTTACTATGGGACAACCCATGAAAGGAGAACATTCACGCTCCATACATTCTTGGGCCTTTTCCGAAAGTTGCCAACGAAGAAAATTGGTACCTATGGGTAGTACTAGTCATTTGGAGCAATAGTTACTATGGCACAAAAGTTGTAGGATTGCTCTCGGCCAAGTTAATACAAGTTCGAAGATTCGTAATTTTCATACATTTTTTAAATTTCTGAATGTGCTCAAATACACCAAATAATGATAAGTATTGCTAGAACTAGGGACCTAAAGCAATTTAACATAAAATATCATCACGCCTGTAATCCCTGAAGGGTTGGGCAGAGGTGTTCCGAATTAAAATGAATATTAATCTCTTAATTTTTTGTGAAGAGAAATAAAAACATGTTAAAATAATTATATAAATCTACTGGTGGAGCCAGCTTCGGGAACAGAATCGTTGAACAGAAACGTTGCTTGAGGTAGGGATCCTGGGAAAGTGACCTTCTAACAATACGAATCCTGAATAAAAGTACTGCTTTCTGAATCAGCCACGTGTTTTGGCTAATAAAGGCATCAACTGTGCTACGGTGTTCTACTAAGATAGTCCTGCGACTTGGTAGGGTAGCTGGTAGGCGTTTGGCTCTATAAGGGCCTCTGAAAGCTCCTGTAGGCGCGCGAGGAACACGACATGCTGTCGTCCTTACTCCCCATTACTTGCCGTACGCGGCTGGATTGAGATTTCGGGGGTGTCCTCTCCTTCATGTGTTCTGCCTCCTTCCTCCTTCGCTGTCATTACTGCTGCAGATAAAATGGCAGCCTCCTTTCCGGATTGCCACCGTGTGATCTGGAAGCGGAAGCTCTCCAGCAACTATGTGTAGATCACCCTAATAGCCATGATGCCCTGTGCGATCAGCTTGTTTGGTCGCCTCCTCATGGAGACGACGAACACAGAGTTCCCGTAGAGGGGCTCGAAGCAGTGTTGGGCATTAATCAATTAATTTGTCAATTGTCTTGTTAATTGACTAAAAAAGTAATTGCAATTAAATTAATTACAATTAAATTTAATTGCAATTAAACTTTAATTGCACCTTTCAATTAAATTAATTTGATTAACGTATGTCAATTGTAACTCGCAATTAAAATAATTGCAATTAACTTTTTTAGTTTTTTTTTTAAACAATTAAAACTAACAATTAACTTTATGTATCAAAACGAAATTAGTCTAAATCTGTCTTTTATTTGTTGCCAACATGTGTATCACTACAGGAATAGATGGGGGTGGGGGGGTACTATGATGACTGATTATGACAGTCCGAGAGTCTGACGGAGTCTGTCAGTTTATCAGTCTGACAGTCAGACCGAGTTTGACAGTTTATCAGCCGGACAGTGTAGATCAGTCTGTCAATCTGATAGAGTCTGACAGTTTATCAGTCTCACACTGCACATGGGTATATTAAATATTTATATAAACTGACTGTATATTATACAGCAGCATTTCTTAATTGTTAGTTTTTAATTAAAATTCCCAAAACAATTAAAAATTAATTAATTGTTAACTGTAGTAAACCACAACTAACAATTATTTAATTGTTAATTGTAGAAAACCACAACTAACAATTAATTAATTGTTAATTGTATTTTTCACAATTACAATTTATTAATTGTTAATTGTATTTTTCACAATTACAATTGATTAATTGTTAGTTTTTAATTGTTAATTGAATTAAAATTTGCCCAACACTGGCTCGAAGTACACCACTTCCACGTAGAGCCTCCAAAAAGAAGCGTTTGCCCCGCAAGATTGGGTAACAGTTTGAAGGCAGTCCCAGGAATGCTCCTTGAACTTCCACGGGATGTCAAGGACGAATTCCAGTTGAGTCTCGTTGACTGGACGGTGATGCAAATCCGTCCCATCGCTAATTGAGGGTTCGACAGTATCGCGTTCCGAAGGCTATGAGGCTCTTTAAGAAAACTACAAATGTATGAATGAAATGTAATGAACGCAAAGGGCAACCAAATGAATAGGGACTTTTGGTCAGCAGGAGTCTGACAGACTCTCCAGATCAACCCAGAGCGAGATAACTCATTAATATGATGCTTCTATTTCCCAAAAAAAGGGGTTGATTCAAAAAGCACTTAATTGGTCCCGATTCGTATTGTTAGTAGGTCGCTTTCCCAAGACCCGTACCACAGGCAATGTTGATTCTGTTCCCGATGGCAGCCCCACCAGCAGAAATATATTTTAACATGTTTTTATTTCTTTTCACAAAAAAAAAATTAAGAGATTATTATTCATTTTAATTCGGAACACCTCTGCCCAACCCTTCAGGGATTACAGGCGTGATGATATTTTATGTTAAATTGCTAGAGGTCCCTAGTTCCAGCAATACTTATCATTATTCAGTGTTTATGAGCACTTTCAGAAATTAAAAAATGTGTGAAAATTACAAATCTTCGAACTTGTATAACTTGGCCGAGAGCAATCCTACAACTTTTGTGCCATAGTAACTATTGCTCCAAATGACTAGTACTACCCATAAGTGCCAATTTTTTTCGTTGGCCGGGACTTTCAGAAAAGGCCCAAAAAAATGATCTCCTTTCGAAACTAAAATCATCTGTTCCATATATCTTTTCGAGTTATGACACCATAAATGTATGGAAGAGCTGATTTTAGTTTCGAAATTTCATGGTTGGTCCCACAGTAAAAATTGTTCATTTTCACAAGTACTACAAGCCCCTAAAGTATTGCCCACGCTTTCAAAAACATCCTGTAGATGCGGAATTCCCCCTGTTGGCCAACTTAAAATAATGACCCTGTAAATACGTAAATGTATAAATTATAACAACGAATCTATTTAAATATAACTGTATCAGTGTACCCACCATACCTTCATAATAATAGTACATGACCGCGTCTGTAATTTTGAACGAAAATCCATAAATCACCGAGGGGTTTGTTTGAGAGGTAATCCGATGAATTCGGAGCGTGTCAGGCGGCCGGATGTAGGTGGCGCCCGCGCGTGACGTCACCAACACTTCCGGTAGCGTACCGGAGCCTTCGGTCTATTTTGTTAGCCTATTTTCAAATAGTTTATCTGTTGGAAAACGATCATTTTTATACCATTTTTAAATAGGAATAGAGTAAACTTACACTAGATTTCTTAGTTTATTACTTATTTAAATATAATAAAATAATACTTAGTCTCTACTATATTAAAAATATTTACATATGGCAGCTTCATACAACATTTTTGTTCGTTTCACATACAAGGTGATCACAGGTTATAATTATGCGTTTTGATATGAAGTAATTTTCGACACAATAAAATTTTATGCAATTATGACATGCAGTAAAATACTCCACGTGTTTTTTATCTGCCGTCATTCAAAATATTCTTATGAAATTAGCAGTAACCATAGCTGCTTTCATCTTTCTTTCCCTCTTAATAAATGAGAAAAGACCATTGCCTTGTCCAGTCCGGATTTGAAAATCAAGATATCGACTTAATTTATGTTATTTCTCAACTTTACAACTTTTTCAATGGATTTGTAATGGTTCCAACATAATGTTTTCAAACAAATTCATACTATCATTGAACAAGGGCAATGGCTAATCATTATATTTATGTTTTGGTCGGCAAGGCGATCTTATGCCAAACGATGAAGGTGATATAGAAACCTTCAAGGTTTTGATAATCTTTAAAAACTTCAGATAGGGTAAAAAACCCAACTATTGACCCTCTAAGCAGTTTTCCTTGCTTCTTTCGCAAAATAAACTAATGAACGAGTTGCAACTGTATATGAATGTTTTTGGAAGATAAAATAAAGATTGGAGAATGTAACTAAAACATTATTTACAGTCATACAAAGGTAAAAAGTGATTTTTTTCTCGAGTTTAGCAAGAACAGGTCATTTGACCAGTTATCAACATGCTTGTACCAAATTTTCGTCATGCAAATGACCAATTTTTTGACCTCCTGTAGTATATGAATAAACTCAAATATTATTTATTATGAATGTGATACGAGGTTTCATTTGATAAAAAATAAACATAGCTAGTCTTATAGCCCTTCTCATTTTCTTTTTTCACACTATTTAGGTCTTTAGTCTTCAAACGCGGTCAATAATATTCTTGCACTTATTTTTGAAATTTTGTAGTTTTTATCACTTTTTGTCCAATTTTTCCTCTTTATTAGTAGTTTTTTCACAGTTCTGTATTATGCAGCAGATACAAAAATGCTCGCCGGCAAAACAAATTGAAAGAATACGGTTTTAGTTCTACAAAGTGAGTTTAAAAATATTTGAATTAATATTTTCCTAATTACATAAGACGGTTTTAACTTTTTAAACTTATGTAGAAGACCTAACAGATGAAGAGAACATAGATACAAATAAAAAACTAGCTCACACTTTGCCGTGGACATGATTTAAGTCAGTTTGTTCAAACATGCAGGTTGGGGTATATTTTGTCATTTTATGCATTAAAAACCAACCTGTGGCTGAGGCATTGCTCGTGTTATGCTCGGCAATTGTCCCACGGGATCATATACCGACATAAAAAGCATCCTGCGTCCAGGTACACCCACTTAACCAGGTTTTAAAATTATCTGCTTGTCAAATTGTGTCAAAATCCATTCAGCCGTTCACTTTTCCTATAATATTAGTAAGTCTAAAATATTCAGGAGGATCCAGAATGTGACAGTAGACCGAAAATGTAAGTACCTCACTCAAATTATGCTACGTTCTCAGGTTACTACGTAAGGTATTTTTTATGTTTGTGATTATGCAAATACGCATCTTTAGGGGTGCCAACGCCCATGGGCGTAATACAGATGCATTAAAGTTAAGCTACCTCACCATTAAAAATGAACTATACGTACAAACCGTGGTGTCAGTAATTGGTATACTCGTACATTTAGTTAATTACCAGCTATTGACATGCCATGTTAAAAAAATGGTTATTCATATATTTGAGTGTACCAGATCTTGACCTGATCATTTTAACAAGTTAAGGCTCCTTAAAACTTGAAAATCATGTGGATAAAGCATTGTGTCTGTCTTAAATAACGAAAAAATACCAAACTCTAAGGAATCTATCTTGTAAAACTGAAATAAAATGACATTGAAAACAACCGTCACCTTAGCAAATTGTTAAATTTCTTGATGATTTTAGGAGGGTATTTCTTTATCATAGGTTTACGGACGCAATATTGCTTTATTTAAATTTTCTGTGACGCCAATATATTACAAGATAAATTATATTTCATTTTCTGTATTCTTTATGCAGCACTGCAAGAAAATTTATTATTATTTTTGATAAAACCTGTTATGCGGTCAATAGTTGGTGGGAGGTCAGAAGTTGGGTACTTTACCCTACATGATTCAAGTAACTAGTTGAGGATATTTTCCTCTAGAGATCTGCTATGCTACGTTGCTATGGATGCGTTTGATATCTATCTAATCATATTCATTAGTCCACTTAATAAATATGACACTGGTTGAAACAACAGATTCGACTAATACATAAATTTTGTATTTAATATGAAAGGATGCGTACATAGTAGGCATTTTTTTATCGTGGTGAAATCATGAAATGAGAATGCCCAGGGCGGGATGCGTTTGTATAATACCATGTGGGAAAAAGCACATCTTTGCACATCTTTATCGTTCTGTTCCACAGCTTAGCATCAGTGGCTAAATTAAGTGAACGTTTGTCACATAGTCTCGTAGCGGTTTTACATTCTCGCCGCATATATCTGCATACCACCATACGAACGTAAGAAAGGGTTGTTTTTGTATTGTAGGTGTTTCAATGTCAAAACAAGTGAAAATTAGTGAAAGGAGAAAACGCAACTTTCAATTGACTTTTGCACATTTTTATCAGCGGATAATGAGACATTTATATCTAGGTACTTTATTGACGTAGGTGATCCACAAAACTCTGCGTATCGTTAAATTAATGTTGTTAGTTTTTGATAAGTTTTTAGGATTTTATCGAAAAACAGCTATTAGAAATAACGCAAACAGTAGCAGCCATAGGTAACAATCTGAAAGATAACGAAACTGTGTTTGATGTACTTACTATGATGAGATATACAAACAAAACATTATTATGAAAACAAAATATTTTTTGACATAAATAATACGATTTGGGGCATTTTGTGTTATTGGATATAAAACGCGGAACCTATTATCGACGGAGCCCCGCAAAGCGGGGTTCCTACTTCTGGGTGGTTTAAAAGAAAATAATGACAAAAACCAGAGGATCCTCCTAACCTAACCTGTCCTAGTCGGAGTTCAAACAGTGAATACGAAATAATAATACAAAATTAACGTTGTTTTCATCGAGCTGATCACTTATAAGATAAAATATACGTTTATACGTTGTTCTAGTCAATTCATCTGACTTTTACTAGGCAGATCATAAAGCACGGATCACAATCTGCCTACGCATAATATCACGATGTGGCTGTGGCTAATTTAACGACCAAACTACGACATAATACAATAATAATAAAGCGGCTTCCAAAAATTATTACATGAGCAAACGCATTGTTTGTTGTTATTCTCTTTCAAACAAATACGCAGAAAAGGAAGTGATGTAGGTGCCTTATTTACCACTAAACGTTATTTAAATATAATAATTAGTCAGTGAGCCAGTTGTAAGTCGATAAGATTCTGCTCGATAACCTTATTAACTCCGAAGATACATTGATAAAACTATATTCTCAGTAATCAACAAAATCGTGACGGAAAGACGATTTACTTATAATTTTACTGTTTATAATCGCAATTATCGGTATTATAATGGAACAGTATTATATCGATTTCGTTTGTCACGTTTCTGGTAACAAAACCATTTCCTAGATTAAGGTTTCATGACCTTTATGGCTTTTTCAAGATTAAGAGATTCCGAAAGTTGGCAACGTCGCAAATGGTTGTCAAATATTAACAAGTTTTAATAAATTTAGCATTGTTATTGAATGAAAATAAGAAATATGGCTCTGTAGTGCACTAAAAAATTGATAAGGGAATGCAATAATTAATATCATAACACCGAATATATAGTTTTAGATGTAAAAAAAGCATTTGGAAGCTTTCCAATTGCCTTGTATACACCTGAAACGGTTACAACATCAAATTCAGTGTTTTAATTGCATTCCTATATCATTTTTTGAGCGCACTACAGAGCGATATTTCTTGTTTTCATACAGAAAAATTGCCAAATTAATTAAAACTTGTAAATATTTGACAGCTTTTTGCGACGTTGCCAACTTTCAGAATAAGCAGCCTTAACAGTTTTAATTAGTATTATGGTTCCGTAGTTTACAAGGTAGGTACGTCATCCGCCGTCGTAGTCGTAAAAAAATATCAAAAAATACATAAGGATCCTCCCTTATTTTGGTTCCTAGTCCTTTGGTCCATGGGAACCCATCAAAAAACATCATCACCATATAATGAGTGTGTGTCGTTGATAAGGTCATTAAAAATCTTTGAGAGGCGAAGAAAAAAATGATTGATTTAGGAACCTGTTAGCGAAATACTAGGTAAACTTTAAAAAGCACAGTAAAAGAAGTTTTATAAAATGTATGGGAGACCTTTTACTAGTTTACCAGGTAAGTGATAAATTCACTCAAAAGTAACAAAAACGAACGAAGCGAATTTTATTTTAAAAATAAATACGTTTCCGTCATCTAGTTACGGATTTCTAAAATAAATCTTTTCTTGCGGTCCTTTCCACAGCCTCCCAGACCTAATAATGATTATGTAAAAATATCAGCTAGCCAGCACACCGAAGCAAAGAGCCCGAGACGAAAACAACGCAAGTAAGCAATACAAATAAATAGGTTCATGAATAATGCGGTCTCTAAGGTAAGGTGTTTGCCTTGCTGACGACACTCGTTCCATTTGGGCACACTCTCCCCAGACTTAAACTCTCATTGTGGTAATAGCACATAGTTTATATAGTGAGTCCGACCGAACGGCGTAATGTCTTATAATATTTCATAGGAATTGCCGTCGGTAGGGTACGCGAATATGCGCTCCCTTTTTTGTGTTTTCAACGATTTGCAGGTAAGCTAATTTAGTAAGCAGTCGTTTGAACATGCTCGTGATCAAGTAGGAATTTTTTTTTTTTTGCTCGTTCCAGCAAACATAATTATTGTAAAAGAAAAAGATTGCTTTCTTAAATTAGCACCACGCAACAATATGATATAATTATGTAGAACATACCTACCTATAATAAGGACATTTATTTCAAAGTGCCTCCGCGCAGTCTGTGACCAATACCTGATTGGTTCGATTAATACTGGCTGGATAGCAATTATAGTCACTTGTCATTGTAGCTGGTATAATAGTGTTGGTGAGCAAATTGTAGTGCTTCCGAGAACAACGTATTTCCCAGTCAGTGGATATATACGAAACGGGGCACTAAATGGTGCCCCGCTTCACAGCTACTTCTGTCTTCTCTCCCCTTCAATCTTACCTGACCTAGTCGAAGTGTGGTCAGTGAATACACAACGGGGCACTATTTACAAAAAACGTTGTTTTCGTCGATCCTGCTATTGCTTTTCGATAGGATTAATAATTCTTTTTAATGATTAAATTCTTAGTTTCAATCTTTGTGCTACAATAACAGACTACGCGATTATGATTGTTGCAATATTCCCCGGTTTAAAAATGTTTTTTTTTTCTGTCTGTAAATGGTGTTTCCAACTGTCGCTGTCGAGTTGACGCATTTGCATCAATCCGTTATTTCTATGAACATTAATATACCGTACCTACATTCAAATACATACTTACACACTCGGACAACTTGACCAATCTGTCAATTCTACCAGCAACAGACGTTAAAAATGCAGTAAAGTTTATTATGGGATAGACAGCTAATGTCGTAACGTCAATACAATAAATCCGTTTTAGCACAGGTGAGCCTCTTGCCATATTAAAATGTAAATCACACGGCCGATTTAATTTCAGGGTTGGAGAAGCTTAATAGGGATATCCCAGATATAAGAGGTAGCGGGGGCAATATAAAAATTGGGTGACTGTTTTGTGTGGAATTACCTAACCCATATTGTACTTTATTGTACGGACGCCAGCACATCAAGCTACCTCAATCTGTCGATTTTTTAAATAGATTTTCATCCTTATCACAGTAATGGAAGGTTAATTTTCGGTTGGTATAATTTGACAGACTGGGGTACGTTGATCTATTAGTAGTTGGCGTCTGTACATATGCATAGGCAAGTGTATACACAAGAGTTTCTTATAAAACTCGGATGTGGTCAGTTAAGAGATCAGGTTGTGTCAAGTGACCGCTAAAAGGTATTGGAAGCACAAAGCTTATCATGCTTGCCGCCGGGAAGTCCCAATGAACACGACATTGACACGTGTTATCTTTAATAACTTTATAGATTTCACTGCTACCTGCTGCATGGCTCGCACACAATCAGTTTTTGATTGCAATACAGATAGATTTTGTTTGAAATAGATGGGCGGTTTGATAAATCAGACCACAAAATTTTATTGATAGAATCAAGATTATGATCTGCTGATTTTGTGATCATGAAACGTGAATGTGCAATTGTGCAGGGTCACATTATTCAATAATGTGGGACTTAACATACTAAAACTAATAGTAGGGGCAAGTGCTGTATCTATGGACGCTTTTATCGGTGTACACTGTTAATTCTGGGGAAACTGCAACCCTATAAAATTCTAATTTGAGCGCAACCGTAAGCATATTTTGTCTATGGTTGACAGATTTGACGTGTCGCCATTTTTTTCCGTTTTATTTTCCCCAGAATTAACGGTATCTACAGTTAAAAGCGTCCATAGGTACAGTCGGCCAAGAAAGTGGTGTACCACCCTAAGGTTGAATATCGCTTGCAGATTCATAGGTGATAAAGATTAGTTTCGCTTGCAGATCGATCTGACAACTTCTATTGCTGTCTTTATCTGATTATTGATAACGACTATTACTGTTTGTAACGTGACAGCTGTTCTTAGTTTGAACTTGATGGAACCAATGACGTCGTAAAATCAACGGCGGGGGGCTGTAGATTTTGATGACAAAATTGTATCTACAAATTCAGAATTGTAATCAACAAGTTACATAAAATTGTGAAGGCACAAGGCGAATCCACAAACCTACAATTTCTGTAAACTTGTAATTACAATATCAATAAAAAACAAGCTAAAAATAG
Organism: Agrotis segetum; assembly: GCA_036375495.1. Taxonomy (NCBI): domain Eukaryota; kingdom Metazoa; phylum Arthropoda; class Insecta; order Lepidoptera; family Noctuidae; genus Agrotis; species Agrotis segetum. The sequence goes on along the minus strand of JAQSVV010000175.1, from coordinate 3,153,392 downwards.
ATTTATCCTTTTATTAAATTTCTACAATCAATTTTAAAATACTTATAACAAACAAAAACATAGCATATATAGTAATATTTAGAAGATATTGAAAATTTTTAAAAATTAGAAACGGGTGTAACCACCGTTGGCCTCTATAACCTCTAAAAGACGAGACCTCATTGAACCAACAAGCCGTGAGCAAATATCGGTTCCCCGCATTTCCTCCCAAATATAATTACAGTGACTAATAAGAGCTTGTTTGGTTCTTTCATTTTGATGCGACCATCGTTGGACCATAAGGCCCCAAAGATTTTCTATCGGGTTGAGGTCCGGCGATCTTGAGGGCCACTGAATTACCCTTACGTCAGTGTGTGAACGAAACCAGGCTCTTACGATCCTCGCATTATGAATTGAACAATTATCTTGAACAAAATCAAATTGTGGCACTTCGTTCTCCGGGTAAACATTACGGACTGTCGGTAGCATTGCATTCTGAAGCACGTCGATATAATTTACAGCCGTCGCTCGAGGAGGTAGAGAACACAATTCTCCTACACCATCCGCACTCATCCAGCCCCAAATATTTACGGAAATTCGACCTGATTCTCTATTTGGAATTACATGATCATCTTTATACCGTGTTGAATTATATCGCCAAAGGTGAAGACGTCCATGCTGACTGGATTTAAACGTTTTTTCATCACAAAACACTGTATTAGACCAATCAAAGTCTAAGTGCTCTCTGGCGAAGTTCAGACGAGCAAGTCTGTGAGCATCCGTCAAATATATTTTCTTGGCGTAATGCCTGTGGTGCAACCCCATGTAATGTAGATGATTCCTTATTGTTTGGGCATTCACATCGAACATCTCCGCAAAATGTTTTGTGGGCTTAAAACCATTGATTTCATATTCCCGTCTCATGAATTCTCTATCGTTATTGGAGAGTGCAGGCCGGCGACCACTTCTTCTGTGATCCAACAAACTTCCCTCCTCTCCTTCACGACGAATCCAAAAGCGGACAGAACGCCTCGATATATTCAAATTCCGGGATATCGCACTGATACTGCTTCCCTCATTAAATTGGGCAATTATTTGTGCTCTTTCGGCAATGGTCAAGTTGGCAGGCATTGAGATGATTTTATATGCAGTTGATTGAAAAATAATACGGAAAATATATCGATTTTTTGCATATATTTGACAAAATGTCAATTGTCAGTTTTCTTTTTCAAATGGAATTCGGTTGTCTATTTAAATAGTTTTTATTACTTTTGTTTGGAAACATTTCAATTGCTTTGTAGAAACTAATGTCCTTTTCATTTATACTAAAGGTTAAAATGTCATGTACTTATATGTGACATATGACGTATGAATACTAAATACATAGGTTTACGTCATGATAATGTTGTCTCTTTCAGTAATATCTTTTTATAACGAACCTTGTTGTAATTTTCGATGACCGGGAAACTAAATCAAAACTGGTACACCACTTTCTTGGCTGACCGTACCTACACTTGCCTATTAACAGAAACCTCTTAGAAGTACAGAAAGTGAGGTAATTATCACACACACAAGCAACAACACGCATAGCTCGGAAGTAATGTAGAAATTCATATAATTGAATGACATATCGTGAACCTGTAACGTAAAGGGTTATTGAAGGAAAACCGTGGATTTCCATTCATTTACCACGATGAAAAAAGTATTATACCTACTCCATACTGTCAGTGGCCTATGTACCTATACACATAGGCCACGCACTGTCAACAAATGGCGTATAACTATGGCGTATGACTATGGACCATAGTCACGTTACTGCCACGTTACGGCCACCAGGAACCAGTCGCGAGGGTGGCCACTGGTTCCGAGCAGTAATTTTGAATGCTACATTGACTGGGTGTTTTGTAAACTATTGGTATTAGTTTTCCCTGTGGTTTTCCCCTAATGAAATTGTAAATAAAAAAAAATTAAGAACTATAAAGTTATCGCTGTCACTTAAGGCTTGAGTCGCCTCCTACACTAGTTGGCTCATCTTGCCCTGCCCGGGGGCGCCGTGAATGCCTCGTCCAAACAAATTGCGTTAACTGCTGACCCAATGAAATATCCTCGTGTAGGTCCGTGTTTATCTTAACTTTGTCGACGCGTACGTGCGCGCTAGTAAGTTAGCACAGATTACATAAAACTTGCTACGTTAGTTCTGGTTGAAATGTTTCTGCTTCTATAATTTTGCCTGAATTTAGTGTACTTAATTTATTTGTGTGTAAAGTTAAATATCTGTTTTAGTGGTTAACATAACGCTGATTTTATTATCATGGAAGCTACAAGATCACTTTTTGCACGACTGCTTTGACTACGTTTTGCAACTGGTGTAACATACTCTAAGGGCGCTCCCACACCGCGAGCATTCACTTGTAATGTAACGTTACAGATTCAAAGATTCGAAGACAATAGAGCACCAAATTGCGCACTTTTATGTTACATTACAGGTGAATGCTTATGTAACGGCTCATGAGGGAGCGCCATTACATACACAAAAAAAATTTGCGAAATGAAAAATCGAAATCAGATTCTTTATTTATTCTATTCTTTATTTGCAAATATAGATTTACGAAAGAAAACAACAAAACAGTTTAATTGTTTATCAATAACATTTAAAAAAGATAAATGTATTAATCTATTAGTGGGTAAATTAATCTATTTTTACAAGCAGGTCATTAGAATTCAGATCAACTAAGAACTAAGATAAAACTTCCTAGATTGGAAAGGAACTGGGACATTGAGTTATTAAATAATAAAGATAGTCATCATCACAAAAAATCAACTGATCAAAATATTAATGCTCCAATAATACGATTAACGGAGATCGAGGACAGAAGGTCTTTGACACGACTTTTTTTTACATCAGTACAACCAACGTTTTAAAACCTTTGTTTCAAATAACAAGTCGCCGCCACGATAGAAAAGTATTATCATTATAATAAAGATAAAATTTAATAAACATAATCCTACTACTATTATAAAGGCGAAAGTTTGTAAGTATGGATGTATGGATGTTTGTTACTCTTTCACGCAAAAACCACCGAACGGATTTGGCTAAAATTTGGTACACAGATATTTTATAACCTGGATTAACATATAGGATAGTTTTTATCCCGATTTTATGTTCCCGTGGGATAATTTTCGAGTTGTAGCGGGTGAAGCCGCTGGCAACAGCTAGTTGAAAATATTGGAGGAAATAGGGCGAAAGTCTAAGATATTATTTATCAATAAATGTCGTCTATAGTCTACTAAATACTCGTTTAAAACTACATTGTCAGCCATACCCGTAGTGGCTTTTTTTTTTTTTTTTTTTTTTTTTTTTTTTTTTAACGTGGTAAAATCATCAAATGAGTCCTCCCACTCCGGGCAGGGCGGGAGGGACTGTCAGACTTGTACTGACTAAAATCCACGGTGTCCTTCAATAGCCCTTTATGTACCGGGGTCACGGTAAGGAAATAATCCCGCGACCCCGGCAGGCTTTGGCCCTCTGAGAGGGGGCCCCGTCATTATGCTGACGCTCTTTGAGGCGCGCGTGGGACACAACGCGCCGTCGACCCGGGCATGGTCCATGGTCGGGCAGCGAGTTGCCCTTTACTCGCTGCCCGCATGCCCGCGCCTACGGTGGCCGGAGATCGTCTTGCGACGTCCGTCGCCGTGGGCGTCCACCACCGCGGGTGGGGCGGAGGGAGGACTCTGTCCTCTCTCGCTCGCGGCCAGCCTCCTCCTTTACGAGCATTACTGCCTCGCAGAAGGAGCTGACCGCTTCCCACTCCGTCTCGCCCCGCAGCATGGCCGCAACCAATGCCGGGCGCGAGAGGTCTCCGCCTATCGCAGCCGTGAGGACACGTCGGTGCCCCGCCCAAGCTGGGCAGTCTTGCACCGTATGCTCCACCGTGTCCTCCGGGCGATCTTCGCAGTGGTGACACCCAGGCGTTTCCTCCTTTCGCATCAGACACAGGTACCTCCCGAAACTTCCGTGTCCGGTGAGGACCTGCGTCAAGCGGTAGGTCAGGACGCCATGACTTCTCTCCAGCCACTCCTCAAAGAGGGGTCTTATCGCCGCAATTGCGGCGTGCCCGGCCGTCGGTCGGGTACGACAGTCGTCCCCTCCATACTGCCCTGAGATCGCGCCGGAGCTCTTCCCGCCGCGCCTCGACTTCTCGAGGCAGCGGGGTTATGCCCCGGCGCTGCGCCTCCACGCGCCACTCATAGACGCGCTGGAGGGCAGTCGCCTCCAGATCCCAGGGCAGCAATCCGGCAAGAAGGTTGGCCGATTCGCCGGCAATCGTGCGGTATCCCCGGATCATCCGGATAGCCATGACCCTCTGGCATGCGACCAACTTTAGTGGTCGCGTCCGGATGCTCAGAGCCCACACGGGGGCCCCGTAGAGGGCCATGGACCGCACGACGCCGGCGTACAGCCTACGGCAGGAGGCGTTTGGCCCGCTGAGATTGGGCAGGAGTCGCCTGAGCGCGCCCGCTGCCCGGTTCAGCTTTGGGGCCAAACTCAGGAAATGCTCCCTGAAGTTCCACCGGCTGTCGAGGACGAGTCCCAGGTACTTCATCGTCCTCAAGACGCCGATGCGAACTCCTCCCACCGTTATGCTGTAACCCGACTGTGGCGCGTTGACGCGGCCATGAAAACACATGGCCGCCGTCTTGTGCAGCGCCACGTCGAGTCCCAACCGCCGGATCCTGTCGACGACTGTCGCGACCGCTTCCGTCGCCAAGTCGGCCGCCGCCTCGTGCGACTCTCCCTGCGCCAGGATGAGCGTATCGTCAGCGTAGCATACCACGCTGACGCCATCAGGGAGGTCGCCGCGCAGCACCCAGTCGTACCCGATGTTCCACAGGGGCGGTCCCAGGACCGAACCCTGTGGAACACCGCACGACATCTCTCGCCGGTTCCACTCTCCCCGGTGACCGGGGTAGATGACGGCTCTGTCCGTCAGGTAGTCCTCGACTATGCGACGGAGGTAGGTCGGCACCCGGTGATACCGGAGTGCCTCCCTGATGCAACTCCAGGGCAGGGTGTTAAAGGCATTGGTGATGTCTAATGACACCGCCAAGACGACCCTGCCCCGGGCTACTGCATCCCCCGTCGTGAGGGCTCTCACGCGCGTGATGGCGTCCACCGTCGAGCGCCCCCTGCGGAAGCCAAACTGGCTCTCCGACAGGTTCGGGCCCACCCGGTTCAGGTGCCCGACGAGGCGGTCTGCAATTACTCTCTCAAAGAGCTTGCCCACCTCGTCGAGCAGCACGATGGGCCGGAATGCGGACGGAGAGTCCGCAGGGCGCCCGGGCTTCTGGATGAGGACCAGTTTCCCCGTCTTCCAGCGAAGCGGGAACTGGCCCCTCTCCAAGCACGCGCTTATACCCGTAGTGGCTTGGTAGTATAATAGAAGAAGCTTGCATGTTTTATTCCAAACTTAATTATTCTAAAAATAGCGAAAAACAGTCATGGCGTAAAGTTCTAGTTAGATTTTCCTGTCTTAGTTTTAAAAACAGCTATAATCATTTGAATTCACCATGCCTTGTGTATGCATAAATAAATTCAAAAATATCAGTAAATTAAAATACGAATAAATGGTAGATCCAGATGAAAGGAAAGTTTAATGAAAGTGCACGCTTCTCTTAATTCGGCGATGACCTTATTTTTAGAGGTGTAAATTGATTTCCATCTCTGAATTAGTAGTGTAAACTTTATTTGAACGAATTACGCATCAACAAAAAATATCAACAAGAAAAATAAATTAACAACATCTTATTCAATACTCGCTTTAAAATATATATTCATTTATTATTTAAAAGTAATAAAATCTACAAAGAATCTCTAGGTCTGACTGACAGTTCAAACTGATATTATTCTTCCGTTATCTGAGAAGCAGTCCAAAAAATTACACCTTAATAATTCATACTGCCGTCTGTTGTTGTCAATCTTTGTTTCTTATCTCGGCAACGGCAAGAGACAGCTGTCATTTGCAGCCGCCCTTATCTCGCTTTGTTTGCGTGTTTTCTGTGACGTTAGGGAGGCAGCACACGGGCCATAATAATTGTAGTGGCTTAAAAACTGGAGATCCAAATTGCTTGTAGCGCTTTGACTTTCTCTTATGCGTGACGATTTACTTGATAAGCTAAAATGATTGTGCAATGAAACAACAACACGCTTCTTGATACAAACATATTATCAGGCGCTGGTTACTAAAGAGGTAGATCCGACTGTCGAGTGCTCGAATCATTTTATTTTTTGTTGGATTATAGCATACTAATTCAATTTACATTTCATTTACAGTGGCTGTTCGAATTTCTTTAATATCCATGAAATTATATACGGATTTTTTAATACATTTATAATTTAATGTTGTATACATTAAATTATAAATTTATTAAAAAATCTCTTAACTTACGCTTTTTCCCCATGGGGTTAGGCAAAAACTAAAAAGCGCCTCCTGGTACCATATTTATAAACGTGTAACGTTAAATGCGCAAAAACCTCTCGTTTGGTATCTCAGCCCATGTTACTGAACAATGTTTGTTCTAAGACTTTTATAAATTCACAAATAAAAAAAATGACTTTTCATACTGTTTGACCCGAACAATTTCTCATTTGCCATGAAAAACCATTTTTTTTTGTGCGAATATCTAAAACCCTAAAACAAACATTGTTCAGTAACATGGGCTGAGTTACCCCACGAGAGGTTTTGCGCATTTAACGTTACACGTTGTATATTATATTCCTTTCCTAAACGAAAGTAAGTATTATTACAAAATTGACAAATGCTCATCCAAACGGAGAATCTTCTTTAAATTGCGATATTTACAAATTTCTCTTTTAGATCTAAGTCGCGGACAGGGCCGCTAATAGACTTACATTTTATTTCCCTTTTTTTTTCAACTGTTCGTCCGCTCCAGTAGATATTCTTGATAAAGTTTCTTCAGTTTCTTTAAGTGACGTCGGCGTCGCATTGAAATTCTGTACGGAGCTTATATTCATTGAACTGAGTCCGCAATCTTGTTTCTTTAACATGAGTTTCAAAGAGGTTGCTACGGATGCTGCACGGGATACAATGTTCGTTGTTCTATGTCTCACTGCTAAGTCTGTTAGACTAAGAACTAAGTTGAGATATTGTGCTGTGATATAAAAGCAATGCGTTTTTAAAATGAAACAACTTTACGCAACTGTTGTTGTATGTTTCTCAGGATTCCACCACCTTCACCTAAAGGCTGCCTGTCCATTGATGTGGAGCGAGCTGCAGAGCGGAGAAACAAGGAAATATTAACCAATAGGGTTGTACTAAATCTCCGCTCCTCTTCAATGTTGTAATCCTATTAGTTAAATTTTCACGTTTTTACGCTTCATCAGCTCGCTCCGCATCAATGTACAGGCAGTCTTATAGTCTACCTTATTTACCAAGGAGACAAAGACTTCGCCAACCATTTCACACTTAGGCAGTATCAACCAATAACAACCGTAGTATATTTTCTCAAAACACATCTTCTAAAAGCCACTAACATTTATCAAATATTATTGGCTTAGTCCGCAAACATACCGTACGTGTTATCTTTGTAACGTCGTAACAAATTTGCGCTGTTAATGCGTTTGCCGTGTAAACTGCGCGCAACCAACATTAGCCGTGTCAGGCTGCTATAACATTTGAACAGAGAATCTAGCGATACATCAAATGTATTGACAATGAACTTAGTGAAACTAGCTATTGATTTTAAGGAAGCTTGCGATACTTTTCTAGGAAAAGCTTCACTTACTAGTCTTTTAAAATATTTTCATAGACTTAAATATTACAAATAAACTGCTGTGAATTAATTTAATATAAACTGTTTTTGTTATTTGTGAAATTAAACCAGGATTTATTTCATTTTCCTTAGTATTTACATGTAGATACAATATGCAGATACATATTATACAAAAGATACATTATTATATCTACAGTAAATAAAATATAAATAGTAGGCAGGTACGTAGTCTAGAGATCAAACAATACACAACCAGCGATTTCCTCAATCCGTCTTGAATAAAACTAGATTACACGAAATAAATTAGATTTCATAAACAAGATAAATTGTTTCAAAGTTAACCCAACATCTACGAATTACGAAAGAAACCGATAAAAGAAAGAGTAAGGACTCAAATGAACGATAAGGCACTTTAAAATTCAGCTCAACCCCGAAGCAAAAACAATATAATACTAGCGTACCCGAGGAGTCCCGAAAAACTCTCAAACGATTGTGAAGCTGTTACAAATAATCCGAATGTAACCGAAGATTATTTTAAATCGACGTTAAGAAAAGTTGGCGTAATAAAAATCGCTTTATCCCATTTAATACGTCGGCCAGAGGATTAATGATTGTCCAAGTTTCTCCTTAGATATAAAAAAACGTACAGACAAAACTTTGTCTCCTTAATAATTTATTGTGGGGTCTCTAAGCCTTGGCCTTTTTTACTCCCTCCTTCTAATTGTTACATGAAATGGAACGGCGCTCTTTTTATTTCTTTCCCTGTAGGTGACATTTAAGGTACTGTGGTTGAAAGATTAATGGGAGGACCTTTTGATATCAAGGTTTTTTGTTTTAATTGGTTGGTTGCTATGAATTAATCTCAATTTGAAAGCAAAAAAATAAAAACAGTCCAACGTTTCGATTATAAAGTCTAAGTTCTGTATTTCTGAAGCAGTTTTAATTAGGAATGGCGGATACCTCGCTGATTCTCTTAGATCTTGTACGGTTGAATATGTTACCTAGTTAAACATTTATTTTGTACAAAAGGCTTATTCACAGTGGCGAAATAAATAAATAAATTTAACTTAACATAAAAAGAGTAAAGATGCTTAATGTATTTTCATAGCCACTGCTATGCAACTTTTTCCAGGATAACGAATTTTCTTTTAATTAGTGTTACGATCAAGCAAAACAACTGCAGTATGCCTCATGCATATAAAACGCATTGTACTAAACAACTTACGAACTCAAATCTCCATAATGTTCAACAGTATTCCTGAATAACATAATATAATAACAAAAAGTTTCAAACATCGCTGGCATTAGAGCAACACAAAGTTAAATAAAAACTAACATAGCGAGACCTTGTTTGTTGTAAACGTTAAGGTGAATGTTCTTGCTACTTTTTCATAAAATACATAATTATATACACAGGTAAATGAAAGTTATTCTTTTCACCTAACTTCAAAAATGTAAGACACTTGAATTACCTACGTTCAACAAGATGAATATAATAAAGTTAACGTATGTAAAAGTGTTATATTTTGTTGTATTTCTTGCCTAAATGTCGATCTAAATGTTATTATATATTTAATAGTGAGAGTGAGTATTTACCCTAGCATGGTAGGTAAAAACTCCGCAAAACTATTTTATATGGATGAAACAGCAACTACCCTTTAAACAGACTATTATAAAATAGAAGAAGTTTAGAGAAACAATAGCGAACGAAATTCGCTAGATCTAATATTAAACGTGGCGTGGAAAATATTCGAGTATATTTATTACTGTCAGTTGAACAAGGTTCAGTGCACATTATTAAATTTGACAATGTCGTGGCGTTAAGACGATATTCGGCAACTTTTGGTTTTTCTTTAACAGATACAAAAGTTTACAAAAGTTAAAATTTTAAAAGATAAAATATGTGATTTGTTTATTTTTGGGTTCGTACATATGCCAGAATATCAAGAGACCAAAATCAGTCAAATTTCTTTAATGGACATTCAACCATAAAAACACTAGTGGAAGGTTAAAAAATTTAACACATTCGGAATTAATGAGCAACAATACTTTTTTTATTGAAACTTCTGTTACTGATTGAAAAAAAACTAAGATACATTTGTTTGAAAAAACGCAAACCAACACAATTTGAAAAGTGTCAAAAATTTTGGTTTGCTTATTTAAAAACAATCATGTCTACTAACAGATAAAATATCATTCAGATTGTCTTAAAATATTCCTTTTGAGAAATTTTATCTTGTCTATTGTATTATTATTATCTGTTACAAAGTTGTCTGTTTATATTCAGCGTCTTGCTGCCATGAATGTGGCTGTCAAACTTTACAAATTCCATATTTCAAGGAACTACAACTGAACAAGAAACGGCCTATTCGATTATATTTATAATAGAAAGTCTGCTTTCCAAGTTTTGATACATTCTGGAATATTTTCATGAACTTTGTAGTTTTATTCTTTTCCGGTACTGTTAAGCCTTTGTCAAACTGACAGGCGAAACAAATGCGTGCCGAAGCGTTTTGAAAAACGAAAGCGGTCCGATAATCTATGTGACTGGCTTCAAACAAGTCCATACAGTACAAACAAATACGCTTCGGATCGCATTCGCCTCGCCTGTTAGTTTGATAAAGGCTTTAGTCCCTGTCTTTTATAATTACTATCTAGCTAATATCTAGATAATTGATTTGGCTGTGATGTCAGACATGTTGCTCGGAAGTAGTTTGAGACTCTTCCAATAGATGGCGTAACATGTAAAACTTTTAAACAAGGGAATGAAAGATTCAGCTTCAAACGAGTGTGTTCCGATGGCCTATTACTACGAGTACATAGTAAAACGTCAGAAGTATTTATCAGGAGACGTGGGTTTGAATGCCACTCACAGCTGAATTTTTTTCCTTAAAAATCTACAAAAAATGCGACGCAGGCCTTATTGGGTGTGAATATATAAAACTTATTCAATTACGTCCAAAATTAATCGTTTGTTTGTTAAATAAATAGGAACTTTGTGAATAAGGCACTTAAAGATTGATTTTCCAATATTTTTCTTTCATTTTACGTAATTTCACACTACATTTTTAAGCTCAGGCCTCCTATTTCACAACGCGTCATGGCGGCTAGAGTGTAGCGAGGAAATTGGGCAACAACATAACAAATCGCTTAATATACAGAGTAACACGCAGTCCGTTGAACAATGTACGCCGGCGTCATGGAAAAGTGGGAAATGGAGAGATAACGTCCAACTAAAAGAAAAAAAAATTCACTGATACTTCTTTTTTGCTTGAAGTAGAGAAATTAGGAAACTTTTGAATATAATCGTTATTGGTTTTGCTTCTATAATATGCTGATCAAACATACTTTAAAAGACAAAATCTACAGATACTTTTGAAGTAAAGCAAGCATTATATATAAATAAACTCGAAATATTTGGAGACTCATCTTGTAACACCAAAGACGCTTGGTTCCTCCATTCTTAGTAATCTATGGCAGGCTTCAAAGTACATTATTACACAGTACATTGCTCCTCAAAATTGTAGTTTGATGCTGAATAATGACTTGTGATTGGTATGTTTCACTAATATATTGCTAAGGCGGTTTGCAATACTTATAATGTTTTTATAGTAGAAATTGAATTTGGTGACTTATAAAAGAAAATGTACGACATTTTAAAATCGGCCAAAATTCGAAATTGCCTAGTTACTCATATAGTAGGTACGTCGATATTTAGATATGTACGAAAACGTAGGTACGGAGGCCTTCTATAGTGGAAATTAGGTGTGAGATTAAATGGAGTTGGCAGTACAAGGAGCAAGACGCGATGATGACAGTTGGAGTGAAAAACTTTGGTCATCACCTGTGGTCATCACGGATAATGAGAAACAGGTTTCATAGTTGTCGTTTTGGGTAAACTTTACCCAAAACGACACAACGACACAAATTGCTCAACTAATTAAGGAAATTACACCACATTGTATGGTCCCAGAATAATGCCTATCAAGCAATCGCTAAATTACGTTTTCAACTTGAAAGTTTCACCCAACCACGTATATCTTTCCATAACAGAGAAACAGTTGACACGTTAAAATATTTTAATAAAATGATCAGTGAAAATATGGTCTAAGGCCGCTTATTCTGAAAGTTGGCAACGTCGCAAAAAGCTGTCAAATATTTACAAGTTTTAATTGATTTCGAAAATGTTCTGTATGAAAACAAGAAATATCGCTCTGTAGTGCACTAATAAAATGATATAGGAATGCAATTTAAACACTGAATTTGATGTTGTAACCGTTTCAGGTGTTAAAAGGCATTTGGAAAGCTTCCAAATGCTTTTTTTACATCTAAAACTAAATATTCGATGTTACGATATTAATTATTGCATTCCCGTATCAATTTTTTAGTGCACTACAAAGCCATATTTCTTATTTTCATACAGTAACAATGCTAAATTAATTAAAACTGGTTAATATTTGACAATCATTTGCGACGTTGCCAACTTTCGGAATATAACCGCAGCTAATAAAAGTTAGCCACCGTGCGTGATTCCATACGTCATAGAAAACAGATACATCACTACCTAGCGTCATACATAATGTACTCGTATACAATTTTATTTCACACATGCTTATTTACTACGATTTTAGAGAAAACAGTACGAGGACCAACATCCACCATAATAAGATTACAATTTTCTTTTTGTGAACGGTTATTTTAGCATCCATTTTTCCCTGTGAAACCTTATTTGTAAAGTTTGTTACTGAACGCTTAAAGCTACTGTCTTATGATATTTCTGTAGTCTTGGATAGTTATTCATCTGAAACAAGGTTTTTAACGAAGATAAACCTTTTCTTATTCTGATGAAAGTATTCGCTATCAACTTTACTTCTTCATTTTGTTTCGTGATGCCCTTTTATAGTTTATGTTTAGTTTAAGTGTTTGACTGTAATTATGTCAGAGTCATTATTTTAATTTGGCCAACAGAGGGAAACTGTAAAACGTCCGCAGTATACTTTTTTATGTTAACCACCTTTTTACTTGTAATTTCACCGATGTTAACTACATTGCTTTTACTTAAAAATGAATGAAACACGGTAAAATGTTTTATCTACTCTCATATCGTAAACTTCGAAATACAAAACTCAAAACGAGTTTATAATGACATACTTTATACCATAGAGTATCGTAATGAAATTAAAAAAAAAAAATTATAACACTGTTTCTCTAACAAAATAGTGTTATAATTTAATTTTTTTTCATTATGATACAGATTACTGATCATAGATACATCTTTTTACTTTTTTATCTGTGGCTGCGCGCGCTTTCTAAGGGAATGTTGGGATTTTGACGTTTGTGTTTCGGTGGATGACATGGTGGATGATTATTAGTGTTTATTAATTTTTATCTTTTATTTGATATGTTCGTGTTCAATGAGAGTAGATAAAGTAGTGTATGAAACTGTACATAACTAGGTATTATACCACTCGTGTGATACTATTAAAAAACTCGCTTCGCTCGTTTTTTAAACTCACACTCGTGTATACTACCCCTCATTATGTACCAGTTACATAAACTACTATTATAATGCTAAATGAGTCTGTTTCATAACATATAATTATGGGAAGGAAAAAATGAGATTGGGGAAGTTGGTCAAAAGTAACATATATGTATTTTTTACGTAGCAGGAACAAAGAGAATATCTATTTTTATGGTTCTGTTTGACTTAGTTTAATGATGGGATTATTACATTTTTAAACAGTAACTGTCGGAAAATCATATTAAATTATACGAAAACATGTTAGTTTGTTAAACACGTAAGTAAAATTTTGTAGAGTTAATACTGTTCTACAAAAACTCTAAAACAAAGGCGCTAATTAAGGTGGTTACCTTTTATTTGTGCATGATATACAGTCTAAGTTAGTTAGTTGGTCCTTGTCCAGACTTGCGAGAGTTGACGTCAGCGAGTCAGGAAGTTATGCGACTTGCACCGTCTGATGTAGCCCTGTGGTACAATGGGCTGCAGAAATCGTGGAATGACAGTTACTTGTGGCACAAAGCTAAAAACTCGATGAGAAAATTAAAACATGGATGAAAAGATTTGTCACTTACCTCAACGCGTGGGCGTTAACTGAAAGACTGAATCGTGTAAAGACCTAATCGATTAAAGACATCTTAAGAGTTTGAAAAGAAAACAGCCTTTGATCATGTTTAATGAGCGTTAGAGTAATCATTGGAGTTGTTTATTCATGCGCATCAGTTTAGATTTATAAACAAGAAGTAGGTAAAGTAGCATTTAAATAAAAGGTAGAATTTGTTGTTACTTACAGTTTTCACTAAATAATGATTACCAACAAACTTTCAATAGATAAAACTTAAAGCCCGCCTAAATCTAATATAAATTGTATGAAAGTACTCGTATCCATGGTGTTCTTTCTCTTTTTCAAGAGACTCTCTCTCGTTCATCTTCAAGAGATCTAGGCTTTGGAATGGGCAACTACAATACTTTCAGTTATTATGTCTTGTGACTGGAACAGAAGTTTCATTTTAATTTTTGTGTTTGACAATTCAAAGTTACTTGTAATAGATGCTATTGATTCTTTAATAGTATAATAAACAATTTTCATTGGTCATTTCTTGGCTTAGCTAGGGCTACGTCAATCTGTAATTCTGTAGGTACCTTTTTTAAATTCATGTACTAAATAAAAGTTGAAGGGATTCTATAATGGACCAGGATTCGATAATGAGCTAGTCGTTTTTTTTTTTTAAATATTATACCCGCTGGATGCTTAGAACGTTAGCAGTTAGCACTGACTTTGGTTAAACCTTCTCTTAGGAACGACTATAATTGATTTCTCACTTTTTACTCATCTTAAAACTGAATTTTTGTTTTAAATGTATGACGTCATAGTTACCTTTTAAATTACCTGAGTGCCTTAATCCTTGTACCTCGTAGTACTTGAACAAAACTTTATTATGTCTTAACTAGCGCTCCAACTCTTATAACTTAGTTATGCCTAAAACTTGTGCTGTCTAAACTATGGCTTGTGTTGTAAACAAATTTTAATTAAAACAATTTTGTGTGTTGCTTCTTTGTTAGCATCATGTAGGGAAATGTAGTCTTAAGGAATGTCGGTAGTTCTTCATCTGCATTATGTAGTTTTTCTGAGAATAGCGTAAAGTTTAATTTTCTTAAGTTATATGAGAATACAAAAACTATAGTGTGAGTATAAATTATCACGTTTTAAAGATTAGTGTGTTTAGTGTTAAGTACCGCACTATAAAATTTAGGAAGAAAATTCATGATCTAGCTTTTAAATAAAATATGAAAAACTTATTAGAATATTTTTTTTTAGAAATACAGCAGCAGCAATCAACCGTTCATACAAAAAGGCACAAATATAGGCATTTAGAGTAATTCAATTTTTAAAGGAAATCTGTTATTGAGTAGGTGACCTAGAACGTTATTAGTAAAATAGTTTAAAAACCTATTATCGTATATTTGTATACCAAAATATAAAGTTCCTACCCACATTTTTGATGGTCATAATTCGTGCATAGCAGTCTGAAATTACAGTCTACATCTCATGATGTTCATACTTTTATTCCGACAATTATTTTCTCATTAACACCCATTTTTTTACCACTATTATAATTTACCCGCAATAAACATCCACTTCTCGCCTCATCTCAAAGTAATACTGCAAAAAATATGATCTAGCACATAGAATATAATTAAAACACTCGTAACGTCCATAATATCTTGTCCCACTTCCTTTATTGGATCGTTAAAGCAAATTTTCAGTAGCCATTAAATATTTTTATTCGTTCATTGTCTAGTTTAATTAACACCATCGTTATTTTTCGTCGTAATTCAATTCTTAATTATACTGAGTTTGTTTTATTATACAGTTTGAGTTTTCGGTTACCGACACAAATTGGTGTTATGATTTTTGTAAATTACGTAGTTTATTACACGGGATTTATCCATATGTCAGTAGTGTTTAAATACGCTAAGAAATCCATTTTATAGCGAAAAACTGCCTTTCTAATGCAAAACCATTTAAATAGCGACAATCAATCTGAAAAGCAACGATATCGTTAAGTTTAGTAAAAAAAGTAAGCCAACTTAGATTTACAGGCTTGACCTCTAGACGTTTGAGAGTACTCAACTCCCAGAATATTTACATGTGGGTAGTAAATCCGCGCATAGTAACTAGCTACTGCTTACACACTAAATGACGAAAAAAATAAAAGAATACGTCAGCAGAACTATTTTCCTTAACGATCGCAAAGATCAAAAGGAACACGCTTCGTGAAACACCAGAAATTCATCATTTTACGGGCGAAGTAATCGGAATCCGATATCAAATAAGAAAATAAGGATTTATACTGATCAAACGAAAGTGATGGCAAAACTAGAACTACAGATCGCTAAGACGGTTTATACGCAGAATAAAATATGCTCATCTTTGGTGTGACAATTCGTGTTCACAGCCTGTTAGCATAACTCAGTGACAGAGATGCTGACCTTTTTCTAAAACAGATTGCTAATGATATTATCCTAAACATTCGACCACTTGAAGACGTATTAAACATTACCTATATCAAAGTTGTGGAAATCAAAAAAACGGTGTACATACTTAGGGAACCCTCGGCAAAAACTATTCCGACATAAGTCGGAACTTTATAATTTCCTGCTTTAACAGAGCTGCGTCTTCATTGGGCGACTAATACTGGCTGACATTTCGAGTAAGACAATTAATTACATTTTGAATTTGGTCGTCGTTTTGATATACCTACTTAGAATGCGTGTGAAGATTTTCTGTGCTTTACGATATCTTAACCAATATTCTCCTAACTATAGTAAGATATACTATCCTGGACAGAGGCGGAGGACGCTTTGTAAGAAAGTAGGTTGATCATAGGTCACTAGTGCTTATACGGGTTAGAATTATTATAATTTGTTTTGTTTATTTTTATTTTTTTGAAACTCTTCATTCTTATCTGACCTTTTTCCTCGGCCAGGACTAATCTCATTCTATTTTTTGCTGCTTGTATTTTTTATTGTTCTTTTAGCAAGGTTTCTTACTTTTCCTGATTTTGTTTATTTTCTGTTTTTTTTTATTGTGTGAGCTTAATGCATTATTTTTATTTCTCATATCCTTCCGCTAAAAATTGAAACATGAGTTTGGAACTATTGTTTAAAATGAAAATAGTGTTCCCGGCCTTGTGCGCGCAGCTTTAGTAAGTAAGTTTATTTTCTTTACACATCGTATCCGCGGGCCGCAAGTGCAAGTTTATCGTTAATACTCTAGATTTTATAGCCGATAATAAATCTAGCGAACTGTTGGAGTTAATTAAATTTCATTAAACTTACCGACCCTGCCTTGGATAAGCTCGTATAGAACAAACAACGTCTAAATATAAAATGTTAATTAATTACAACAGATATTTATGACGTAAATAAGGTAAGGTGTCGGTCGTCCATTACATGTTTTCACTGGAAAAACAGATCTCATTTCATAGAGGTTGATCCTGTTACCATCCACAGGGAATTATTCCAATTTCAGGCCTACTACTGAGAGTTTCTTTTACAGAAATAATATAAGCTCTGTCCCGTACGGGAATAAATTCGGGATTGAATTATCAGATGCAATTCTACAAAAAAAAAAGTTTGGGACTATAGTTTGTTTTGTGTGTCCAGAATGTTACGGTTTATGATAATTTTGTAGGTCAGAACATATACTTATCTACACATGGTTGGATCGCTAGTGCCAGACGTAATTACGCTTATTAATTCATAGACGGATGTTCCTGGCCAGCCTGTATGTATGTAATCCCTTAGTTGCCGGTGGCTTCTTACGACGCCCTGGGGGAGTAGCAAACTAGTCTAATCTGTGACCGGTAACCACTTACAATTAGCATACATTAGTATTAGGCTAACGTTCGATTAGCTTACATGACTGCAATTACAAATGATTTGATATAAATTATAATGTTTTGATTATATAAAACTGAAGTACTTATGTGTAATCGTCTGTAACTTAACAATAAATATGAAACAAAAAAGACAGGTACAAAAAACTAAATAAACCGAGGACTACATAACGAATTTAGGTAGAAATAAAACTAACGTCCCAACTTTCCTTACATAAGAAATTTAATGAAACAAAGGATTTTCTTTCGTCCGGTGAATTATTATCGAATAAAATACTGGCGACAGGGAAGAAAAGTTACACTCTGTAAAGGGGCCGAGGGACACCGTTGTCGCCGACGGACGTCACACGAGATTTTATTACACGAAATACAAAGGAGACTTGCCGTCACGACACCCTTGTGGACAAAAAAATTGTACCTCTAAGAAAAATGTGAGTGATATAAATAGTAAGAACGTATTGTTCTTAGTTTGCGAGGGAATATTTATCAGTGTGTCTAGCAACCTGGATCATGACCTGAAAATTTTCTGCAATGTGTGAAACTTGAACTTATTCAGGCTGTACGAGTCTCGGTAACTATATTGTTTGTAGCATGTGATCATCTGTTGATTCTACATCCTCTTAAAAACAAAAAGCTTACTTGCTCAATAACTTTTTATTCTATGTGTATAAATTTTGCTTGGGCGGTGCACCGACGTGTCCTCACGGCTGCGATAGGCGGAGACCTCTCGCGCCCGGCATTGGTTGCGGCCATGCTGCGGGGCGAGACGGAGTGGGAAGCGGTCGCCTCCTTCTGCGAAGCAGTAATGCTCGCGAAGGAGGAGGCGCGCCGCGAGCGAGAGAGGACAGAGTCCTCCCTCCGCCCCAACCGCGGTGAAGGACGCCCCCGGCGACGGACGTCGCGCGACGATCTCCGGCCACCGTAGGCGCGGGCATGCGGGCAGCGAGTAAAGGGCAACTCGCTGCCCGACCAAGGACCATGCCCGGGTCGACGGCGCGTTGTGTCCCACGCGCGCCTCAAAGAGCGTCAGCATAATGACGGGGCCCCCTCTCAGAGGGCCAAAGCCTGCCGGGGTCGCGGGATTATTCCCTCACCGTAACCCCGGAACGTAACAGGCTATGAAGGACACCGTGGATTTTAGTCAGTAGAAGTCTGACAGTCCCTCCCGCCCTGCCCGGGGTTGGAGGACTCATTTGATGATTTTACCACGCTAAAAAAAAAAAAAAAAAAAATGTGTATAAATTTTAACTTAAACAATGCGAAAGTTGAGAATGGATAAATAGATGGACGGATGTTACTCTTTCACGTTGATAAGAAACTATTATACCGTTGTGAAATTCCGGTGTGAAAATTACCGAAAGAGTGTGTAACGCCGCAGGGACAATTTAGTTTAAAATTATTGATGATCACGTTGTTTATAACTATCTACGTTTTAAAATAATGCTTCCACAAAAACTTCAATCAAAGACGCCTACGATCTTATAAATTAATTCCTGGAATCCAATTTAGATAGGTTCCTTGCCAGTTAAAATGGAAATTACGAGTACATCCATTACAGTTAGATTTATAGCACAATGATTACCTATAAGAGGTACTTTCCTATGCACTCTGAGAACGTGTACGTCGAACCATTTCAATATCATATTTATCTATGCCTGGGGGAAATCTGTTCCTCATGTAATATGTCAAAGGATTTCATGCATTGTGTCTGGAGCTGAAGCAGATTACCTATTACATCCTAAACTTAAGTGTTATAATGTGAAAACTTATAATGACTACGTGTATTTCATAATTTTAGTTTAATGAGTATGTCGCAGAATCAACACAGAAGCACTATAATTTAGAATAACGCCATCTATTATCATGCTGCGGAATCAAAACGGAAACACAATTTGGAATCTTAATTGATTATTGTTAATTTAGAATAACGCCATCTATTATCGTTGGTGTGGAATCAAAACAGAAACGGAATTTAGAATCTCGTTAGTTATATTGTATTTCGTTAGTTCTAATGCGAGAAAGAGTAACGATGCAGTCGTTATCTTTTTTTTACGTGGTAACATCATCAAATGAGTCCTTCCCACTCATACTATTATACTCGTATTGACTAAAATCCACCATGTCCTTTAACAGCCCTTTCCTTTCCGGGGTCACGGTAATTATTGATTCCTGCAACCCCGAATCTTCTGTTCATCTTGCTGAGTTTTTGTCTACTGCGTTTTTGTCTACATATTGGCTACATCGCATGTCTATCATATTTGCCTAAATGTACCCTACCCAACTGCCGAAACTGTTTAAAATGGCCAGCTTTTCCCGTGGAGTCCTAAAGCTAAGCGGTATCAAGTCAGTGGCCGGTTCAGGTGGGTGCCGGTGGCCATTGCTCTGACATAATCTCTTAATTGCCTCTTACGGGGACTAATGGGCAATTGCTAGTCCACGTGATGCAGTAGTGCCTAGTCTAATCTTTAAACTGCATTTTGTAGATGTGGAATGTGTTTTTGTAACTTCAAATCATAATTGTATTAAAGTGGCGAAGTTTTAGTGAGGAGCATAATTTGAAGACTTGTTTCTTTTTTTTTTACTCATGTCACACTTAGTAAAAACGGTCACCAATACTCGTTTGCCTTTGTTTGCTATATAATATGAATTCAAGTGATGTTTATTCACATATTTTTCTAGTATTACAAGTAATACTTGAAAAATATGTGAATTTTATTGATCAAATTTGAATAAGTTCGTCAAAAAATGTGTCTGTGATTATTTTTCAACATGAAAGTTGACAACTCTACCAACAATATCCATAATTTAGAATTTCAAAAACATCTAGGTAAATAGAAAAACTCTACTCAGTTATAAAAGTTTTCTCTCATACTTTTTAAATATCATACGTTAACGTCTTCTAAGTGAGAATAAGAAAAAAAAAACTATCTACATAGTCTAGTATTTACGTGTGAAAGAATGTCAAACTAGTTGGTACAAATCTCAGAGGCGCCGCGGGACTTTCAGTACTTAGAGCTTAAAGTCTAGTGTGCGCTCGAGCGAGTATTAACACGTTCATGTAACTTGTGCGGACGCACTTATGTAACCTTATGTACTACAAGCTTGTAGAGAGAAAAATAAAGATGAGGTGTACTTCCAGTAAGGTGTTAGTTCTGTTAACTCAACATTTTAATAAAAATAAAGGGGTTATTCAGAAAGTTAACAGGACTATGTTATCATCAATATTTATATTCAAACAAACACGTTGTTACTATAAACGTACCAGTATTATGTTTACATTGTTCTCAATAAATGTCAATAAATTGAGCAACATCTATAGGAAATATTTTAATAGAAATCGACAATCAGGATTCAACTGTTGAGTTGGATCCTGATTGACGATTACTATTAAAATGTAGGTGAATGCATGGATTTCTAATCGGAGTGAGCATGATTATCACAAAACATTTTGCCGCATTAATCGTGCAACTACATGCCAATTAATTTGGTCATTAATCTAGTCAAATAACTTCAAGATTAAATTCTCAAACACCTGGTGCAAGCTAGCAGCTAGCAGCTTGTTACTCTCCTCCGCTATCTAATAATAAGAACAAATAGTTCATCTCATAGTTTCAATTCTATTAGCATGTCTACAGAAACCTGCCGCCAAGTAACGTCTTACGCAAATTTAATATCAAACTGTCTGTTGAATTAAGGAGTATTCATATTCAAATTATTTGAAGGTATTCCAGTTAGACGTAGGTGTCTGTTACGACGTCTTAAGACCGCTAAGATCCGAGAGAATGCTGGCAGTGGGAAATGTTAGCAGGTTCACCTGGGCAGTTCCTTTTGGAGAATTATTGAATAATTATGCCAATTTAGGCAATGCTTAACGAGAATAAGACACATAAAGCTGATTAAAAGCTGTGTCTTCGTTTAGAGACTGGAATATGGGTGCATTTTTATTGTGAGTAGCAACGGTTACGTTGTAGAGCAATATTCTTGGTCCGCCAGACGTTTTTTTTTTTTTGTGTTATGGGCTTGCTCTTGATCTTAGTTGAGGTCAGGAGTGACTAAGACATGGTCGACGATGGAACGAGCTTACCCAGAAGAAGCCGGTTCACTCTAACTTTGAAGAGATTAGGGTTGTATGTATTCATTTCATTTGCAGAGACTTCCACGCTTCGATAGTTTAGGCTTGTTGGAGTGGTGGATGTAAATGATAGGCCATCGGCTATATTTATGAAGTTTATTATGACATAATCACTATTAATTATTAATTTTACATTTGCGGACACTAACACATTTCGGAGCAGAAAGGAAGTGGGAGCCATGACACACGTTCAGTGTTGCTAACAGGGTGATGATGTTGCCATACTTAAAATCAATATTATCAATTTACCACAGATTATAACACGCCTCCTTAAATTTATAATATTGATCTTTTACAAAAAAATAAGTATCTAAATTAAATTAAAAGCTAATCTATTTTTCAAAAATTTTGTTTTGTCTAAACTTTTAGTTAATATGTCTGCTAAGTTAAATTCGGAATTAATTTTTACAATATCAATAATACCTTTTTCATAATTTTCATTTATGTAGTGGTACTGCACTTCAATGTGCTTTGAATTTTTTGTAAAATTGCCATATTTGGCAATTGAAATTGCACCTGAATTATCCTCATACAATTTTATAGGTTCATCAAATTTTATACTGAATGACTCAATTAACAAATTTCTAATAAAAAGTATTTCTGTGACTGCTTCTGACATGGCAGTATATTCTGCAAAAGTTGAACATTTAGTTACTGAATTTTGTTTATGTGTTTTCCAAAAAATTAAGTTTCCAAATAATCTAATAATAAAACCTGTCGTAGATTTTCTATCCACATTATCTCCTGCATAATCAGAGTCTACCATACAATCTAATGTTTCAGAGTTTACATTATCATAGTAAGTTAACTTTAAATCCTTAGTCTTATACAGATATTTTAAGATCCTCATAGCATATTTGTAATGGGTTTGGTTGTAACAACTTTGATAACGACTTAAATAATTAACACTATAAGCTATATCAGGCCTAGTGCCTGTACTGATATACAACAATTCACCAATTATATTTCTATACTTAATACTATCATCTACTTCTGTAGCTTGTTCCAATTTTAAGTTTGTTTCCATTGGAGTATCAAAGAGCTTACTATTTTCTAAATTATATTTTGCAGCCAGAGATTCAATATATTTTGTTTGACTTAAAGTCATTTTATTTCTCTCATCATTATAATCAATGTTTATGCCAATATAACTTTTAATTTTTCCCAAGTCTTTCATTGCAAATCTTTCCATTAAGTTAGTTTTTACCTGTTTTATTTTATCTATATCTTTACAACAAATTAGGAGATCATCAACAAATATTAATATGTATATTGGATCTTTGTTTGCTCTGTTTACATATAAACAATAATCATAGTTACTTCTAACAAAGTTAAGGTTTTCTATGAATTTGGTAAAACAATCATACCATACTCTAGGGCTCTCTCTGAGACCATAGAGTGCTTTTTGCAATTTGTAAACTTTATTATCTCCAGTTTCATAACCTTTCGGTTGATTGACAAAAACTTCTGACTTTACATGACCATTTAAAAATGCTGTCTCAACATCCATTTGTTCTATAAATAAATTATTTTTACAACTGTATGATAGTAAAATTTTCAATGTTTGCATTTTTCCTACTGGTGAATAAACATTTTCAATGTAATCTTTTTGCTGGAATCCTCTTACAACTAATCTAGCTTTATAAACATTTTCATCTTTTCTTTTATAGACCCATTTGACATCAATAACTTTATTATCTTTTGGCCGTTCAACAATTTGCCATGTGTTGTTTTTGTTTAAACTATTTATTTCAGAGTCCATTGCTGCCTGCCATTGCTTATGATCGTGAGAGCTCATCGCCTCCTCAAATGTATCTGGTACATTTGCATCAATGTAATTTACATAAATAAAATGTGTTACTGGATTACCATATCTAGACATTGGACTAATCTTTCTTTTTGACTTTCTTTGAATTACAAGCTTGTCCTTATTATTACTTAAATTATCATCATTAACAGGATCTTCTACATTATTACTAGAACTACTTTCATTTTCATCTACATAGTCTTCATCAATTTCAGTTTTAATTTGTTCATCTTTTATATCTGAAGTTTTATTTTCTAAATCCCTATCCTTTTCATCATCAAGCTTTTCTAAACATATCAATTTCGTATTTTCTTCAACTACTTGAACATGTCTGGCATTAATTATTCTGTTATTTAATAAAACTCTGTAACCATTCTCATTATAACCTACTAGCACTCCTAGTTGGGCTTTATCATCCCATTTACTTTTTCTTAAAACCTCTGGAACCCTGACAAAAACTCTACTTCCATAAATCTTTAAATGCTCAACATTTGGTTTAATACCGAAAAATATTTCATAAGGAGTTTTATTTTCCACTGTATTAGCAATAGTACGATTTTTTAAATATGCCGCTGTTTTTATAACTTCAGGCCAAAACCTTCTATGAATTTTAGCTTCTCTCATTAAGCATCTGCCTATGTCCATAGCAGATCTATTATACCTTTCTGCAACTCCATTTAATTCATGGACATATGGTGGACACGGTAGTAACTCTATTCCCTTATGTCTAATGAAATTATAAATGTCTCGATTTAAATATTCTTTACCATTATCACACTGTAATTTCTTTACTCTCTTATTAAATTTATTTTCTACCAAGTTAACAAATTCTATAAAACAACTTGCAGTTTCTGCTTTGCTTTTAATGCAAAATATTCTTGTACATTTGCTATAATCATCGATAAATGTCAAAAAGTACTTTTCTCCACCATAACCAGTTGTGTTATGTGGACCGTTTAAATCAGTATGTATCAATTCTAAAATTTCTGTAGTCTTAGTTCTATTATTTTCAAAAGGTACATTAGCCATTTTGCTTTCAATACAATTGGAACATTTCATTTCTATATTTTCAATCTTATCCGGTAAGCCTTCGAGTAATTTATTATTTATTAACTTGTTTAAATATTGAAAATTGACATGACCAAGTGCCCTATGCCATTTCTCTTTAGCGGTCAATTTTACTGAATTTACATACATATTGTTTTTATTAATTTTTGAAACAAAACTTTTAATACAATACAAATTATCTATTTTATTGGCAACAGCTACTAATTCTCTGGACTGATTATAAATTTTAGCATTTTCATTTCTAGCTACTATTGTGCAAGTTTTAGTTATTTTTGAAACACTTAACAAGTTTTGCTTAATACCATTAACAAAGTATACATTTTTTAAATCAATGTGTTTTTCATTATAATAATTTTTGAAATAGATTTTAACAGTACCTACTTTGGTTGCTTTTAAAATTTTACCATCTGGCAGTTTCACATCAATGGGAATTTTTAAATCCAAATAATTATAAAAACATGTATCAGTCTTTATGATATGATCTGTGCAACCACTATCTAATAACCAATTAATTTCACTGTTATTTTCACATTGGCCGGTGTTACATTCCGCTACCTGATTTACTTTTGAATTACATACCTGAGCTGTCCATGACTCTGCCGAAGAACTGTCTTGCTGAGTACTCGAAGACTCACCTCTGGGACGATCTTGACCTCTGCCTCGGCCACGACCTCGTTGGAATCCACCTCTGTTGTGACCTCTTTGTTGTCCTTGCTGGCGTTGACTGTTTGGGTATCTTCCTTGGGAGTTTCTCTGACCGTGCCAACAGTCCTTCCTGAGATGGCCGGTCTTACCACAGATGAAACATTGTCCTTTACTCGATGATGCAAATGTACTAATGTTGCTTTTCTTGTCTGGAGTAGTCATATTCTTCTCTTTTATTTTGGATTTTACATATTCTATTGTTCGTTGTTCTTCTGGGATTACATCTATGAAATCTCCTATGTAACTATAGTTGGGAGGCAGTGCTCGCAACAAGTATCTTACTTTTTCGGCTTCACTTAAATTTCCACCTGCTGATTTATAGTTGTTCGTTGTTTTTTCAAAATCGACAAAGAAATCTTCTACGGAGTCATAATTTTTCAGTTTAATTTCTTCAATTTTTGCTCGACATATAATTTGCATGGCGGTGGATTGCGTTTGGTACATCTTGTCAAATTTCTTTATCATGTCGTATGCTGTGCTACATTCACTTACGTATTCCAATTGTTTGTCGGAGATGGTGCTCATTATAATGGTTCTCGCCTTCAAGTCCATTTTTTTCCAGGTTACCTCATCGGATTTTGCCGGCTTTAAGCACATGGCGGGCTCGTTGCACTCTTTGTACTCTAGCAAAGTTGCTAATCTTAATTTCCAACTGGAATAGTTGGCCCCGTCGAATATAGGTATAATGATGTCTTCTATTTTTGCATGTTTTGCCATTTTGTGATTACAAAGTATCCTTTCTTGATTCAATAAAACTCGTGTCCCGAACTGCGGCGAGAAGTACTTGCACGTGGCCGTTTTTCATCAATTTTCTGTATTTCACCAAATAACCATCCAACCACGCTCTGCTACCATGTTGGAGTGGTGGATGTAAATGATAGGCCATCGGCTATATTTATGAAGTTTATTATGACATAATCACTATTAATTATTAATTTTACATTTGCGGACACTAACACATTTCGGAGCAGAAAGGAAGTGGGAGCCATGACACACGTTCAGTGTTGCTAACAGGGTGATGATGTTGCCATACTTAAAATCAATATTATCAATTTACCACAGATTATAACAATGATTAAAACTTAATCAGTAACTTTTAATACCGTTTCAAATGTTTTTACGAGTACATAAAATTTCGATTACTAAGTTAAGACTCTCATTAAAATACACACATCAAAAGTGTCTAAGGATCAAGCATTTTTATGCGGATTTCTTGAGATTGAGATGTGGCTTTGTAATAAAGGACCTTGCGTCATTTTGGGCCATCGCTCAACAGCGATGAAACCTATGCCAAATGAAAGCTTTGAGGATGTTAAGCATTTCTTATTATGGCAGCTAAGTCGAATTCGAGCGCCAACAAGGTGATTTCAAGCATCGAAAAAATTTTCCATTACCTAACCTAACCTGTGGCAATATTCTCCAAGGGATTTGAAACAGGTGTCATTCGAAGCGTGAGGTAGACACGATATACTTTTACTATGGCGACATTCTTCAAATATGTAAGGTTCACCTGGAATATCTGAAAATGTCATCCTAACCTAACCTATGTGGCAATATTCTCCAAAGGATTTAAAACAGGTGTCATTCGAAGCGTGTGGTAGACACGATATACTTTTACTAAGGCGACATTCTTCAAATGTCTAAGGTTTATCTGGAATATCTGAAAATGTCGACCTAACCTAACCTGTGGCAATATTCTCCAAGGGATTTGAAACATATTGTGTCATTCGAAGCGCGTGGTAGACACGATATACTTTTACTATGGCGACATTCTTCAGATGTGTAAGGTTTACCTGGAATATCTGAAAATGTCAACCTAACCTAACCTGTGGCAATATTCTCCAAAGGATTTAAAACAGGTGTCATTCGAAGCGTGTGGTAGACACAATATACTTTTACTAAGGCGACGTTCTTCAAATGTCAAAGGTTTACCTGGAATATCTGAAAATGTCAACCTAACCTAACCTGTAGCAATATTCTCCAAGGGATTTGAAACAGGTGTCATTCGAAGCGTGTGGTAGACACGATGTACTTTTACTAAGGCGACATTCTTCAAATGTCTAAGGTTTACCTGGAATATCTGAAAATGTCAACCTAACCTAACCTGTAGCAATATTCTCCAAGGGATTTGAAACAGGTGTCATTCGAAGCGTGTGGTAGACACGATATACTTTTACTAAGGCGACATTCTTCAAATGTCTAAGGTTTACATGGAATGTCTGAAAATGTCAACGTAACCTAACCTGTGGCAATATTCTCCAACAGATTTGAAACAGGTGTCATTCGAAGCGTGTGGTAGACACGATATACTTTTTCTATGGCGACATTCTTCACCTGCGTTAGAGGACAACCGTTAACCCGTTTAACTGCGGGTCTCGACCTGGGTTTAGAACTCCCCCATTTTGTTGGACAGAAACGTACTTGAAACAGTTGATACAAGACGCGCCGCCGTCTTGAGTCTATTCGATGGGAATAATCTTTTACTTTATACCCCATTGCATAAAGTTGAAAATCTATCAAAGATTATAGTAATAATCGTTTTCGTTTTTCTACTAGTATTTACTAGATTTTCAACTTTATGCAATGGGATAGCAACTGCTGAACGTTAATGATTGTCGCTTGCCGTTTGGCTACAGACTCTGGACTGTTTACGGCGGCTGAAACAAGGTGTCGCGTCGTCTGTATCTACCCCTAGCTGTTAGTTAGCTTCCTTTACCTTTCCGTAGTTTTATTCTGGGACATTACGTTTCGGTATATGTATATACAATAAAACAAAATATTTTAAATTATACTTTAAAAAACACTGGTTTAAAATTCAATAACATGAAAGTCAAAGTCGCGAAGTGAATTAAAAATCAAAACCAAATTATTCTGAGGTGAGATGTCAGATTGAGAAGAGCAGAGATAGAACTGCTTAAACATAAACTTACATGACGTATAAGTGCAAGAGTTTGCCAAGGACATCTGGGTGGGCACGCCGCAATTGCGGCGGTAAGACCCCTCTTTGAGGAGTGGCTGGAGAGAAGTCATGGCGTCCTGACCTACCGCTTGACGCAGGTCCTCACGGGACACGGAAGTTTCGGGAGGTACCTGTGTCTGATGCGAAAGGAGGAGACGCCTGGGTGTCACCACTGCGAAGATCGCCCGGAGGACACGGTGGAGCATACGGTGCAAGACTGCCCAGCTTGGGCGGAGCACCGACGTGTCCTCACGGCTGCGATAGGCGGAGACCTCTCGCGCCCGGCATTGGTTGCGGCCATGCTGCGGGGCGAGACGGAGTGGGAAGCGGTCAGCTCCTTCTGCGAGGCAGTAATGCTCGTCAAGGAGGAGGCAGGCCGCGAGCGAGAGAGGACAGCGTCCTCCCTCCGCCCCAGCCACAGTGGTAGGCGCCCACGGCGACGGACGTCGCTAGATGATCTCCGGCCACCGTAGGCGCGGGCATGCGGGCAGCGAGTAAAGGGCAACTCGCTGCCCGACCAAGGACCATGCCCGGGTCGCCGGCGCGTTGTGTCCCACGCGCGCCTCAAAGAGCGTCAGCATAATGACGGGGCCCCCCTCTCAGAGGGCCAAAGCCTGCCGGGGTCGCGGGATTATTCCCTTACCGTAACCCCGGACTATAACATTTGATGATTTTACCACGCTAAAAAAAAAAAAAAACAAAAAAAAAAAAGGACATCTGGGTAGCTACTATTTGAACTTGTTGATTGACCATTGCAATAATACGCATAACTTTTATGTACGACACCTGTTTCAAATCCCTTGGAGAATATTGCCACAGGTTAGGTTAGGTTGACATTTTCAGATATTCCAGGTTAACCTTAGACATTTGAAGAATGTCGCCATAGTAAAAATATATCGTGTCTACCACACGCTTTGAATGACACCTGTTTTAAATCCTTTGGAGAATATTGCCACAGGTTAGGTTAGGTTGACATTTTCAGATATTCCAGGTAAACCTTACACATCTGAAGAATGTCGCCATAGTAAAAGTATATCGTGTCTACCACGCGCTTCGAATGACACAATATGTTTCAAATCCCTTGGAGAATATTGCCACAGGTTAGGTTAGGTCGACATTTTCAGATATTCCAGATAAACCTTAGACATTTGAAGAATGTCGCCTTAGTAAAAGTATATCGTGTCTACCACACGCTTCGAATGACACCTGTTTTAAATCCTTTGGAGAATATTGCCACATAGGTTAGGTTAGGATGACATTTTCAGATATTCCAGGTGAACCTTACATATTTGAAGAATGTCGCCATAGTAAAAGTATATCGTGTCTACCTCACGCTTCGAATGACACCTGTTTCAAATCCCTTGGAGAATATTGCCACAGGTTAGGTTAGGTAATGGAAAATTGTTTCGATGCTTGAAATCACCTTGTTGGCGCTCGAATTCGACTTAGCTGCCATAATAAGAAATGCTTAACATCCTCAAGGCTTTCATTTGGCATAGGTTTCATCGCTGTTGAGCGATGGTGCAACCTCCATACATTTTTGCCCGTGGTCCTTTATGATTTTATAAATTTATATGGATCCTTTTTGGTGCATTTCATAATTTGAATCAGGAACTGTAAATCAAATTCGAGTAAAAGATGAAAATCAGCTGTCAATATTTTCCCTATAAAAACATACAACGCATTGAAGACATTATTAGTGCTACTGTTTATACTACTGATTAAAACCAACGTTATTATGGAGCGGCGACGTCATTTAAGCAGGGAAGAAATGCTCAGAGCCGTGGGAATGATAGAAGCTGGTTCCCGGCAACGTACTGTGGCTTTAGCTCTGAATACAAGTCAGAGTGTTATCAGTCGACTTTGGACACGTTACCGAAGCACTGGTACCGTGGCTGAGCGCCATGGAGGACGGTATCGCTGCACCACACGGAGACAAGACCGATACATTCAAATCTTAACTCGAAGAGCTCCAACAATAACCGCCATGATGTTAGCCGTGAGGCTTCATCACTCTTCAGGGAACTTAATTAGCGACCAAACAGTCAGAAACCGCTTGCATGAAGTGAACCTTCATTCCCGAAGACCGCTACGGGTACCACCTATAGCAATGCACAATCGTAGGATTCGATATCAATGGGCTCTTGAACACAGAAATTGGGCAGAAGAACAATGGCGTTTCGTGTGCTTTTCTGATGAGTCTCGTTTTGGTATGAGACCGGATACAAGACGTATACGACACTGGAGAACCCCTGGACGCCAACAGCGATTAAAATCCTGCCAGGAAGTCCATCCTTATAGTGGTGGAACCATCATGGTATGGGCGGGTATTTGGATCGGCGGAAGAACTGAGTTGATTTGGATCAGAGGCAACCTCAACGCTCAAATTTATGCTGAGACGATTGTATCAGACGTCATCGTTCCTCTACAAGTGCAAATCGGTCCCTTATTTCAGTTAATGCATGATAATGCACGACCGCACACCGCAAGAGTTGTAAGACAGACTCTCGCCGCAGCTAACATCAATGTCCTGACCTGGCCTGCTCAGTCGCCAGACTTGAACCCGATTGAGCATGCATGGGATATGCTACAGAGAAGAGCTCTGCCGAATATGGAGGGTATCCAGTCGCAAGAAGACCTTTTTTTGTTGTTGCAACGAACATGGGCGGCCATTCCACAGCGTGATTTGGATGAACTCATTTTGAGTATGCCAAACCGATGTTCTTGTGTTGTTAGTGTTCGCGGTAGAAACACGGATTATTAATTGTTTAAGTTACCCAATAAAATTTTAAAGAAAACTGTTATTTCAGTCTTTTTTTCGAACTTTAATGTTAGTGGTTCAAATGTCAAAAATCCCTTTATTAGGAAAATGGCAAATTTCTTTATGAATGCAAAGGTGACTTGGTTTATCGTTACTGTGACAAACGATAACACTTTATTTGATGAATCCTTAAAGAACATTTTAATTAATATCAATCAGGAGAAAAGTTATTGCAAAAATATATGTTGATCCCTAGACACTTTTGATGTGTGTATTTGAATATATTTTCAAGAGTAAACCTTTTAAGACATTCCAGATAAGTCATGGCAATCGGAATGCCTGTAATTATTACATTTAGCTGATATTTAATTCTGCCCGTGAACATCACAAACCCACTTTTAGTAAGAAATGTTATTAATTAGAATAAATCACCTATTGAATTACGATGAAATCATAAAATTATGTTCATCTTATCATTAATTATGAATATGACCTGTTAGGGTGTCTGCTGTCTAGGTCTATTTAAGGTCACTGTGCAGGTGAGTAAACTTACATTAATAAAAATGTGTTTTGTAAAATAAAAAAGATCAGCTACTCTGATGAGTGAAAGAAAATAGTTAATTCCAACCAATCGTTCCGATTTCATTCTTAACTTTATTACTTTTAAAGTCAAATTAAAGCCTAGTACGATATGCAAGAACAGTAGCTATTTGAACTTAAAGATCCTTTAACACCCAGCAAAACATACACGTATTAATAATAAAATATTATATTCAAGACAAATCTTCTTATCTCGAATTGAAAATCATTGGTTGCGTCGAATCCAAGTCGATCCTGTGCAAGAGGAAGCCGGGATCCGATTTTAACTAAATTGAGTTCTTTAAGATTTCTACCTTCGGTCGGAATATTAAAGGTTACCCTTATAATGTTGCCGCTACAATGATATTCGGTATTGTTTTTTTGATTTAGAATAACTTTTCTTGATAAAAAAATTGAATACTTTGTTAATTTTGTAGATGAAATCAAAAGTAATTCATTCTTTTGATTTCATTCTTTAACGTCGCGCGTCGCGTAACTTATTTTATTTCAATTAACCAATCTCATTAATTATTCAGACTAAATAAAGCTGGCCATGTTTAAACAGGTAACAGTAAATTTTCAGAAACCTCCTTTAATGTTTTCCCTTTTTTATTTGAATAAGGGCTGTTTTTTCAATAGTCGGATAACTTTTATGTGAGGAATAAAATGGCGGTTTGACAGCTTGTCTATAGAAAATAATTATGTCAAACCGCTATTTTTATTACCAAGATAAAAGTTATCTGACAATTAAAAAGTCAGCCCTAAAACAAAGAGACATCACTTTTTTATACCTAATTTACTTCTACTACTAGTTATCTAATATAATATAATCGTATGTCCACACACAGCAGCATGGCTGGGCTCTGAAATTGTATAGAAAGGTCGAAATTGTAACTAAACCGCTCTCCGAAAGAACTAAATAGTTATAAGCATATTCCTGTCATTCAATCTGGACAACATAATCCTGGCTTAATAAGCTAGCGAATAACGCAAATTACCTACAGGCTGGTATTGCTCGGCTATAACATTAATTGATTTCCATTCGGTGCACCTGATGCTTTTGCGCTTAATTACCCTGTGTTATATTGTTAATAGATCTATTCTTATTTGCCTATATGGTCTATTTGTAAGCGGAATTGCTGAGGATGTGGCCCTGGGTTTGATTCCTAAATCATAAGTGTTATTATGATTTCTCCATCAAGGATTTCTGAGTATAGGCAACAGCGTCTGAATTTAGGCCTGGTTGACGACAATAGGGTTACTCTGTCTAAGTGAGTATTATGTAGACCTCTATCTAGCTTTAGAGAATTATTATTGGTATGTTGAGGAGATTATGTAAATAAAAATATTTTCAGGTGTACAGTAAAGGGCGTACCTTTGTCCATCCGACAGGATTTCAAATCGAAATTAGGTATTGTTCCTGGAAAAACCAACAATTACGTTACGATAGGACCACTTGTGATCGAATTGATTGTCAAATTCAAATTAACGAGAACGAAGCTGCGGACAAATGCTAGTAATGAATATAATCAATGAATTTTCGTTCAAAACGCAAGTACCACAGATTCGCTAAAAGGCTTATTCAGACCCAAACAATCCAAGTATTGTTTGCCAATTTGACAGTGAAAACTTTTAAGTAGCTAACCAAAAGTTGACGATTCAAACTGTACGCATTAATAATTTTAAAGGAACATTAGCTTCGTTTGTTGTTATTTAAAATACGAACTAATTTCAGGTCTACCTACTTAATTAAAACTTTAAATAGCAACTATCAGTGGTTCATCAAACATTCAGTTTTAACTGACGTTAATGACCGTTTTGTGAGCACATGTAGTTAACTAAGCTTAATTAAGTGAGCCTGCGCCCTAACGGCTCATTGTTGTGGCTCCCATAGCATCCTCGAATAACTACTTAATGAGATATATGTATAGCCCTTATGTTATACACACTGTTGACTAAAACGGCGAATAAAATTTACACTTATTCAAAATCAATACTAAAATAAAATTAGACTTAATATTATAAATGCAAAGTTTGGATGTTTGGATGGATGTCTATTACACAATCACGGCAAAATGGCTGAATGGATCTTGATTTTGGTTCAGAGACAAGTTATATTCTGTAATAATGTATAGGATACGTTTATCCCTGTATTATACTTGTGGTATCATTGTCGAGTTAAACGTGGGCGACACCGCAGGCAACGGCTAGCATCTCATAATTCTCACCAAATAATAAAATAAGTGATAAACGAGAGTTCAAAAAACTCAAAAACAAATTGCCGATACAATCCCCAAAACACCACAACGTATGCAAAATTCTTTTCAAACTTTTATGTATGCAAAAGTGTGGCTAAACTTTGGGCAGAGCTGAGGGGTGAATAAAAATCTAGAGTGACAATTAAATTTTTTGACAAATATTCCGTGACTTTGAGGTAAGGGTGAGTTGAAGTTTATACCTAATTTGTTCTAGGTACTTTATTGCTAGGCTGTGGTATTAGTTAGCTTTGAATATTGCTCTATTTTGTTTTTTTAATAGCATGGTAACAGTTGAAAGCACATAGTTTAAGTTATCGAACATTGAATAAAAAAGTTTATGTTGGGGTAAGATGATTACGTTACCGGTGTACAAGATGATCCCCACGTATCTTCTTATACACCGGTAACAAACCTACTATTACGGGGATATTTTAACCATTTTTATGTTATTATGTTTAAGTTTATATATTTTTGGTTTAAGACTATGCCTCGTAATTATAAAAAAAAACTAAACGCGGATTGTGGTCGGAAGACTCCATGATCAAAGCACTGGATGCTGTTAAAAATGGCATGCCATATAGCACAGCAAGTAAATAGTTTGGGTTGCCTGTATTATCACCAAAAACGCGGGCTCAAGTCAAAAATAAAGTGGCTGTCAGTACAATTAAATATAGATAAACCCAGATTATGGTTTTATTTATGTTATTCTCTTCCTGGATCCTGATATCAACACCGGGGTTCCTTTGACAAGGTTTTAAAAATGTGTTTTTTTAATAAAAGCATCTAAAAAATTGAAATATGTTGCAAGTATGCCAACAATAAGCCTAGATAAATTGACTATGTATACATTTTACATTCGCGCTAAGTAGAATATCATTTGATCTACAAGCAATCTCCCTTAAGGGAATCATCTCGTACACCTTTCCCCTACCTATGCTGTGGTTCATAGGAAGATTGAAACAATAAGTATACCTATTTAACTACTTGCTTGTTGTTATTTGTCGTGTTGGAGAAATGAAGCAAAACAACTAGGTAAACTTAAACATAATAGCTATTTAGACTATGGCGTTGTTAGTTTTCTTGCTTAGCTTTTTGGTAAACAGTATTTTAGAAACTAATGATATTAATATCCGTTCTCCTTGTACTGTTACAAGAAATTGTACACTTATAGCATAAAACTTTATCCAAATGAGATTAAACATTGTTGACGTAGGTACTTACGTGTCGTTGTGTAGAAGTTATACAACCTCGACGCCTGTGTGTATCACTCAGTACTTGTTTTACTGTTATTAAATTTTCGCGATAACGTTGTCGGCTCGCTAGCCTATTAAAGAAGAATTGTTGGTAGTCGAGTGAATTTATTTCCAGGTGTTTATAGACTAAGGATCCCAGAAGATTGCTTTTAATTAAATTTAAATGTACACCTATTGTTCCATGGCTTGATAAGGCAGGTTTTTAGTTGAGTTTTGAGTGAAGACTCGGGTCGTAAGTTATACCCAAAGGTGTGTTCACATTTATGTATTCTTATATATATCTTTGTGCAGGTGGGTGAGTGTGTACGTTCCGTGGTTTTCTGTTATGTAGAACTTGGTTAGTCAAGTGGTACTAACAAGGAGTTATGGTTAAAGGTGTAAAGTTAATTACTGGCTTATTTATGCCTTGGATATATTATGTAATCTAAAGTATAAATAACATACTTTCATTTAAAGTCACTATAAACTTTAAACCCTACATTTAGTGTGGAGCTATTTTCTCATACAATACATTAAGTAAAAAGTCATCACTAAGTTAAAGAATATTAATGTAACTTAGCAACATCACCCTGGGGATTGAAATATGACATACCTACTATAAACTAAGGTGAGGTTAGTGAGGTATAAATTCTGGATAAAATTTAGCTAAACATTGCGACAGGTGATCTCGATTTCATATTCGACAGGTACTCCAGGTTTATGAGGTTATGATATTTAAGGCTGATTTTTCAATTGTCAGATAACATATAAGAGGAATAAAAATGGCGGTTTGACAGCTTATCTATGGAAAATATGTCAATCCGATATTTTAATTCCTCAGATAAAGGTTATCTGACTATTGAAAAATCAGCCCTTAATCAATAAATAAAACAGTGTTATTCATTTATAAACTTACTTAGTAGGTACGTAGGTAAGGTTATTACTGAGTAATGTACCATAAGTTTTAAAATGTTTTCTTACTATTCAAGTGCATCAATCAGTATGAATACAGACTTCAAAAGGATAATTTCTGATTAATAAAATATAAGTAAGGCAGTTTTAAATTAAAGTAGGTAAATACAATACACAGTATCTACTAAATCTATCGAACGAACATAGATAATAAACTATTTTAAATAAGTATTCCATAATAATATTAGTTATTTCAACAATTGTCACATTAAATCCTCACAGTGAAAAGGCATGACTGATTGAAATATCAATTTATCTCAAATTGAAGCACCATACAAAGTGATGTCTGCTTACACATAAACCGCGATTGTCAAGTATAAATGGCATCCAATCAAATTAATGGCTCTCCGAGCGATGTTATTGCATTTCATTTAGCTAAAGCCGAACCGTAACATCTGAGCCTGTTATATTACCACTTAACATAAACAACAAAATGTTATATTAATCTCAGTTGTTTTCGTAAGTATTCAAGAATATGAAGGAGTTGTTTGAAAGCATTTCAGCTTGATG
Organism: Agrotis segetum; assembly: GCA_036375495.1. Classification (NCBI taxonomy): domain Eukaryota; kingdom Metazoa; phylum Arthropoda; class Insecta; order Lepidoptera; family Noctuidae; genus Agrotis; species Agrotis segetum. The sequence continues at coordinate 3,116,718 of JAQSVV010000175.1, read as the reverse complement.
ATGGTTTTCGTTTGAGATTTTCAAGAGTCATTCATTTAATTGTTTCTGAATTTGTATGTCTTTGTGGCGAGAGGTAGGTAATCATCCTGCTAAGTTCCGTAGCTTGGATTTTTATTGTAAAAAGAGCAAACAGCTCCTGACTTTTTCGACAAATAAGTACGATGTTTTTTAATTTCGTGTCGTGTTGACTTTTTTACAGTATTAAAAATACCTGATAAGTTAATGATAATAAGTTATGTTTGTGTAATGTCTGAGATAAGTCTTATGTTGTTTCCGCATTCACCGGTGGAGGTACACCCAGCTTATGTCAACTCTATGAATTCAAGGATAGGAATTCATAGAGTTCAAACACAAATATTAAAGTCTCAAGAGTATTGATACCAATTCTGACCGAAAACCAACAGAAAGCAACTGAATAATATTTAAAAAGGAACTTAATATTGTGTGGTAGGATGAATCACTCTTATTGTTTTGCGATATCTTACTTACATGTTTTATCTATATATATAAAAGAACAGGGGTTTTTCTTTTGACAAGACTACAGGCGAAACCGCTTAACGTAGAAACTTGAATTTCGGACAGCATTTGCAGTCTACCATGTAGATTGGCAATAAGACGGGATTTTGCGAAAATCTTCCTCTAAGGGGGTAAAAAGGGGTGAAAACTTTTGTATGAAAAATCTTATTCCTTGGGTTTATAAACCTGAAACTTACAACGAATAAGAACATCAGTACATGAATAAGATTAGCGCCACAATTTTTTCAAAACTATCCTCCATTGGTAATCTAGGGGACACGCGCAGACGAAGTCGCGGGCAAAGTGCTAGTAGATTATAATTCATATAATTATGCTCTCTAAAAAGTCTGAAAAAAAAACCAAAACTACATTTTTTTTTTAAAACCCACGGCGGTAAAAATCTAATTGAAAGAGAATAAAATAACTCAAAACCCCCGACCTAACCCAATTACTATGTGATGAAATACGATATACATCTATACATTATAAAAAAAATTGGGGTGTCTGTTTGTAATATTGAAATAACCATTTTTTACTACAACTTTACTACTGGTTCTTTTTTATTTTTTTTACTTACTATTACTTTTGTTTTATATATTGATTACATTTCTTTTGCATATTAATTATTGTGTGCCTGCCCTGTGTCCTGTGCCCTGTGTCTTTACCAATAAATGTCATTTCTTTCTTTCTAGATTTCATATCTTATCACAATCACTTAATGTCAATTTAAAATACGTGTTAGGTAATATTAACTCGCAGATAAATACAGTTTTTCCCCTTCATCATAACTTATTAAGATAATGGTTAATTAGATTAGATTACATTACTTATAAATTAAAGAATTTGCATCTATTTCAACAGAGTAGGCACGTGGCGTCAGGAATAATGTTTTACAAAGTATTAATTTTATTAATTTCGGTGAGTCACGCCATTAGTGATTCCTGTGTGAGATACACATTTGAAGAAGATTTTAATGAATTATTCTCAAATGAGCAAGCGCTCTGTAATCGGGAGCACTATCCGTCATGGGTTGTTGGCAATTATAGTGATTTAGACTTACCTGTAGGGCAATTCACGTAACTAAAGAAGTGCTGTTGCAGTGCAGTTGCAGTTAAGTTTCGATCAAAACAACGCTTTTCGTATTCTCTTTCGCTGTCAGACACGCTCGCGTCAAATTCGCGTCACGTGTGCGTGTTTTGGATCTTTGGATCGCAACATGATCGGTATTCTACTATTCGTTTGACGTTTCAAAATGACAGTATACAAGTTTCAATTCGATCAACGTGCAGTTTTAATGCCATATTCATTGAAATTCCATTCGATTATTCAGTGGGCAATAATTTTTCTCTCCTGGTTTGGTTGTCGTACAGTTGACATGCAGTTCACGCGCAGCTTACGCGCAGTTCAAAGATTATAAACCGTTTATCACTCGAACGTGAACTTAACTGCAACTGCACTACTACTTCATCGGCGCGTCTTAAAATTACGTGAGTTAGCAGTACCTCTTTTATAACGCCTCAACCTGGATTCGTTTTGAGTTGTGTGTCATCATTCATTTTCACAATGCATTATGGTGGTACGATAGAATTGAACATTTATATGGAAGCCAATGGCAAATACGATCAAATATTCAGTTTTGCGTCAGTGTTAATTGACAATGGTTCTGAGGCAATAATTGGAATGAACTCTTATGGGGTCACGATGCCAGACTTTGTCATTGGATGGCACACTCTAAAAATAAGATTAACGGGCTCAGAAATATATGAAGGCTACGTAAGTATACATTTTGCAGTACTAAATCTAGGTATAGTTTTTGACTTGTAAGAATTTAAAGTTCCTACCTAAAGATAACGATGAAAGTGATTGATATAAATATATAACCAACTATCTTTTGATGGCGGCTTCACCTACTACAACTCTGAAATTATCCTACGGAAAAATCAGCAATACCAAAACATCCGAATCCGTTCAGTAGTGTTTGCGTCATTGCGGGGTGGGAGGACTCATTTGATGAAATCATCAAATGAGTCTTCCCACCCTGGGCAGGGCGGGAGGGACTGTCAGAATCGTACTGACTAAAATCCACGGTGTCCTTCAATAGCCCATTATGTTCAGGGGTCACGCTAATGAAACAAGTCCCGCGACTTTGGCCCTCTGTGGCCGCGCGGAGATCGTCTGGCGACGTCCGACGCCGTGGGTGTCTACAACTGCAGCTGGGGTGGAGGGAGGACGCTGACCTCTTCCTCACGCGGCGCGCCTCCTCATTCGCGAGCATTACTGCTTCGCAGAAGGAGGCGACCGTTTCTCACTCCGTCTCGGTCACGAACTCACGATACAAACACATACTACCTTAAAAAAATCAATTCGAACCTGAGATAAGCGGGTTCAACGAACTAAACAACAAACAAACTCTTCGTTTGCAATATTAGTGTAGATTTTTCATTAAAAACGCCAGGTCATAAGACTGAATTATTATAGTCCAATATACCTGACTCAATAACGGCGAGAAGTACAATAATTATCTTACTTTATTTGTTTCAGCTAAACATCTTTGGATTGGCGTCTGAAAATAATACTGTATTAATCGATTCCTTCCGCTACATACCACCTGGTATGGATGAAAGTGAATGCCAACTCTACGAAAACGAACTGAGCTCTATAGTCCCTCGGATCAAATGACGGTAGAGCCAATTATTCCTGAACGTAATTAAAAACTCTAACCTACTAGCGACCCTCTCCCGCTTAGTACAACAGCTGAATGAACCACTTTCACAACATTTAATTAAAATCATTTGGGTGATTTCGGAAAGTAGCATAGTACGAAAATAGTAAAAAGTTATTTATGTATACTTTAATTAAAATAAATTATCCACTTGTAATTTTTCAGTTTTTTTATTCACCTCAATTTTTTAATGTAAGTATTTATTGAAAGTATAGAATTTAATTCATCAATGCTCATAATAAAGCGAAGTGCAAATTAACATTTTCACTTCGCTTTATTATGAGCACTGATGTACCACTTTAACTAGTGTAGTGACAGAAAATAAACAAGGGACATTTATTAAACAACAATCTCAATAATTTGAACCCATTTATTTTAGGTAATTTTTCTCATTTCGAAGAAGGTATCTTACATCCTTGAATCAAGATTTTCGACGATGACGATCAAGTTTTAACAAGGTATTGATACTCGTATCCCCAGGGCTCGATGCATCCATTTTTCGTCAGATATGTGAGGGCACAAGATCTAGCTTCACTTATGATCTAAAGAGTCTTCTGAAGGAAATGGGGTACCGTCTTCTTTTCTTCCAAACATGGAATGTAATGTCACTTCAGTATTTATTCTCTGTTAATAATATATACCACCATAAATATACCCGTTTTAAAGGGGGGCCTATAGGGGGGTTCCTATAGGCCAGGGTAGGCGAACCTTTATGCATCAACGTGCCATTTTTTCTAAAAAAAAGTTTAATGGGGTCATTCACGTGCCATCAAATAATTTTGACTTTCTGATTATTGGCAAAATAATAATTATAAATGCTATCAAAACTCTTTATTACATAAAGTAAGCAAAATAGGTACATTTTGGTATGTTTATATTAAATTTCAGTAAAATTAGTGTGACTTCTGTTGCTGCAGGTTAGATGACAAATAATTTATGTTAGGGTTGTAAGATGTTACTTTTAGCAAAATGCATGCTGAACTAGATTCATCGGACAAACGGTTTCTCATCGTCTTAAAATACCTAATTCTGCGACGTGCCCAAAATATTGTGTCGCGTGCCATCAATGGCACGCGTGCCATTGGTTCGCCTACCCTGCTATAGGCTAACTGATTGCCCAAAATTAAATTTATAAAAAATGACACCAACTTCAAAAACAACTACGAAAAAGTAGAATAAAATAAACTACCAAATAAATTAACGATTCTGACATATTTCTTTATTCAAGTGTGAGTTGTCGAAAATACCTTTGCTATGCAATGCGTGATGCCGATCGTTGCAGTGGCTATATCGTGAATTCAGTGATTCCTGGCCATTATACACCAGTCATTTCGTGTACCGCTTCACTAACCTTCAAAATTAGAATTTTAGAACGAAATCGTTTCTTTTTCTTCTTCCTGACATTATCCCATTTTACTTGGGGTCAGCCAGGGGTCAGCGCAACACGTTATATTCTTCCGTTCTTCCCATTAGACGTCACAGTATCATTTACTCCTTTTTCATTCTTATTAAAATGAAATCGTTAATACTTTTCGTTTTTACAACTAACGGCTAAAAAAACATAAAGATAATTTTAGCCTTATATTTATTTAGTGGGAAGCGGCCGCCTTCTTCTACGAAGCAGTCATGCTCGCGAAGGAGGAAGCCGGCCGCGTGAAGGAGAGGATAGCGTTTTCCCTCTACCCCCGCCGCAGTGGTAGATGCCCGCGGCGACTGCAGGCGCGGCCATGCGAGCGGGGAGTATGGCCGGGTCGACGGCGCGTTGCAGCATGATGACGGGGCCCCGTCTAGGGGGCCAAAGCCTGCCGGGGTCGCGGAATTTTTCTAATTACCGTGACCCTGGAACGTAAAGGGCTGTTGAAGGAAACCGTGGATTTTAGTCAATAGGTACGTGTCTGACAGTCCCTCCCGATCCGCCTTTGGTGAGAGGACTCATTTGATGATTTTACAACGTAAAAAATAAACCTTATATTTAGCTAGGGATTATTAACAATAGAAACGAGAAAATAAACGCTTTGCGAAATTACCCTTTCGTTATTGTTTTCCATGGAGTATTGACAAATAAAATATTTTACGACGATATACCAGTCTTTTTGCTGGATACACCACATTGTGTAATATGTAGGGTAAAGTACCCAACTGCTGATCCCCCACCAACTATTGACCGCTTAACAGTTTTTATCAAAAATAATAATAAATCTTCTTGCAGTGCTGCATAAATAATACAGAAAATGAAAAATAATTTATCTTGTAATATATTGGCGTCACAGAAAATTAAAATAAAGCAATATTGCGTCCGTAAACCTATGATAACAAAATACCATGCTAAAATCATCAAGAAATTTAACAAATTTACTAAGCTGACGGTTGTTTTCAATTTCATTTTATTTCAGTTGTACACGATAGATTCCTTAGAGTTTGGTATTTTTTCGTTATTTAAGACAGGCACAATGCTTTTCCACACGATTTTCAAGTTTGAATGAGCCTTAACTTGTTAAAATGATGGGGTCAATATCAGGTACACTCAAATGTGTGAATAACCATTTTTTTGACATAGCATGTCAATAGCTGGTAATTAACCAAATGTACGAATATACCAGTTACTGACACCACGGTTTGTACGTATAGTTCATTTAACGTGCTTAACTTAAATGAACTATGCAAGTATCTTATTGGCCGCGTTTGAAGACTGAAGACCTAAATAGTGTGAAAAAAGAAAATGAGAACGGCAATAAGACTACCTTTGTTTATTTTTATCAAATAAAACCTCGTATCATATTCATAATAAATAATATTAGAGTTTATTCATAAACTACAGGAGGTCAAAAAAACCGGCCAAGTGCGTGTCGGGCCACGCACAGTGTAGGGTTCCGTAGTTGCCCATCAAAATACTTATGCGAACTAACTAAACTGATTCGCTGAATTTAATTTTAAAAAGAAGAATTTTCAAAATCGGTCCAGGAGTCTTTGAGAAATCGGGGAAAATACATAAGAAAAAAGATTACAACGAATTTAGAACCTCCTCCTTTTTTTGAATTTAGTCAAAAATAGTTGACGATAAAAACCTACCTATCCCCAAAAAACATACCTATAAAAGCTGTAAAAATAAAGTTGACAAACTTACATTTGCAGTTGTCTCCGATACATTTTGTTTAAGAAATATGATATCCAAGTACATTTTATAAGTTGGTCGACTATTACTCGTAAAGTTGTAAAGCCTACTTAGTCATGATAATTTTCTTTTAAATTTCGTTATATATACTACTATTGTGAATTTTTTCACACCCCCAAACATAACCGTTTAGCTGGTAGAGGGGGGGGGGGGGACACTCGAATCGAGCAAAATTTAGCACTTTAAAGCTTAATATTTCACAAACGAATTTTTTTATAAAAAAATTGTTAATGGAAACTATAATTATTTTTTAAAGGCCTATTTAATGATACCCCACACTAAGGGGTACACGAGAAAAAAAAAATCCTCACTTTACGTGTACTGGAGGTCTGGTCTGGTCTGGTCTGGTTTGTACTGGAGATACCCTAAAAAAAAATATTTTACGAGATTTTATTTTACCACTTTTTCGGCACAACAAATCCGTATATTTACACCAAATTACAGCTCTCTAGTACTGTGCGTCTCTGAGCTAAACTGCGGACAGACGGACGGACGGACGGACGGACGGACGGACGGACGGACGGACATGGTGAAACTATAAGGGTTCCTTGTTGACTACGGAACCCTAAAAATTGGTCATTTACATGACGAAAATTTGGTACAAGAATGTTGATAACTGGTCAAATGGCCTGTTCTTGCTCAACTCGAGAAAAAAAAACACTTTATACCTTTGTATGACTGTTAATAATGTTTTAGTTACATTCTCCAATGTTTATTTTATTTTCCAAAAACATTCATTTGCACTTGCAACTCGTACATTGGTTTATTTCGCGAAAGAAGCAAGGAAATCTGCTTAAAGGGTCAATAGTTGGATGTTTTACCCTATGTATGTATTACATGCAACTGTTGTATTCAACAGCTGCAATCATTTTGCCTACGATATTATATACATGATCAATTCTCTGAACGCCCATCGAAATCAATTTCACAAATCCCAGGATGTTTATAATAATAAAACGTTTATTTAAATCAATTTGCAAACCGACTATATTTTGTTAAAAAACAAATTAATGAAATGATGTGTAAAATTAAATAGGCAAAATATTGCATTTTTTGCAGGCACAAACAATTATGAATAATAAGTATTTGCAAGAAGGTATTTTCAGTGGCTATAATGAAATGTTATTTAAATAGGTCCTAAAGTCTAACTCACTGACACTCGGAAGATCATGGTCTTTCAAGAATCACTCTATCAAACCGAATCTAAACCCGTTGCGTAGTTTTAAAGGTTTTAGCATACATATGGACAGACAGCGGGAAGCGACTTTGATTTAGTTAGGCAGTTAAACACAGTGTGTACCTAAACAGGATAAGAAAAGTCGGTTAATTTATAATAAGCTGATTATTATGTGTCTGATTTATACATGCTAATATTTTCTGTTAAGAATCAAAGGGAAGTAAAAAAAAACATCAGGGTAATTATGCAAGTTTAATTCGGCACGGTAGTAGTAGTTGTTTCAGGAATCTCGGTTGTCGACTTACTCTTGTTCTTGTCTTCAGGACACGGTCCATATGAGGCAACTCTCAAGCATCTATTCGCGCATGACATGCATTTCTTGTTGTCGTAAGTCACGCCATCTGAGCCACACACGGGTTTATGTTTCTTTGGACATCGACAAATACGATGCATTTCGACTAATGTTAGGACCAACATTAAGCAGAAAATAACAGCTTTCATTTCGCCGATTCTGAAAAACTATTTTTCGGAATTTCTAAAGAATCTCTCAACTATATGCTAAGCAATTTAAACTGATTTTAAAATACTTCAATGACGACCTTCCTTCAACCGAACCCTTTTTAAATCAGTAGTAATTTATCGGTGCATTTAGAAAAATGTTTAATTTATAAATACACGTTTCCACAGTGTGTTTATAATTATATTACAAATTGATTTGATAAACAGTCGAAATGCGTTTATTAGAGTCAAGGAGGTGTACAGTAACTACACGAGCGCACTCGCAAAGTATACGTACACTCAAATAGTTACTGTCCGCCTTCAAACTATGGGTATAGTATACATTATGCCTCCCCCTTAGACCGCCACGCCGAACGATAATTTGCCACTTGCATCCATCGGCTCCCCGCGACCCTCACGATGTCGTGGGTCCACCTAGTGGAAGGCCTGCCTACGCTACGTTTTCCGGTCCGTGGTCGCCACTCGAGAACATTTCGTCCCCATCGGTTGTCAGTTCTACGAGCCAAGTGGCCTGCCCATTGCCACTTCAACTTGCAAATTTTATGAGCTATGTCGGTGACTCTGGTTCTTTGCCGAATATCCATGTTCCGGATTTTATCCCGCAAAGAAACTCCGAGCATAGCTCTTTCCATTGCTCGCTGAGTGACTCTCAGTCTCTCTAAAAGGCCAGCAGTCAAGTACCACGTTTCGGAGCCATATATCATCACTGGCACACACTGGTCAAACACCCTTGTCTTGAGAAACTGTGGGATTCTCGATGAGAAGATATCACGTAGCTTCCCAAACGCTGCCCATCCGAGTTGGATTCTTCGGGCGACCTCTTTCTCGAAGTTGGACTTACCTAACTGAACAATCTGTCCAAGGTAAGTATAATGGTCTACAACTTCGAGAGTATCGCTCCCAACAACAACCGGTACGGGTGCCACATGGACATTCGACATGACTTTCGTCTTGTCCATGTTAATTTTAAGGCCGACCCGTTGGGAAACAATACTGAGGTCGCTGAGCATAGCATTGAGGTGCTCCAACGAGTCTGCCATGATGACTATATCATCGGCAAAACGAAGGTGAGTGATGTATTCGCCATTGATGTTGATGCCAAATCCGTTTCATTCCAAGAGCTTGAAAACGTCCTCCAACGCGTTCGTGAACAGTTTCGGAGAAATAACGTCTCCCTGTCTCACGCCTTTCTGCAATTGGATTGGTTTCGTGCTCTCTTCCTGAAGTCATTTCTATACAAACACTTCAACACTTCGATATACCTATAGTCGATATGACATCGTTGGAGGGACTGCAATACTGTCCAGGTTTCGATTGAATCGAAGGCTTTTTCATAGTCCACAAACGCTAAACACAATGGCCGATTATACTCCTCTGCCTTCTGTATAATCTGGCGGAGCGTGTGTATGTGGTCTATAGTACTAAAACCTTTCCGGAAACCGGCTTGTTCGGGAGGCTGGAAGTCATCAAACCTGCGTTCGAGACGGTTCGTAATGACTCTTGAGAACAGCTTGTATACATCGCTCAGAAGTGAGATTGGCCTGTAGTTCTTCAACAAGGTGTTGTCACCCTTTATTAAGAAAAGCACAACCACACTCCTGTGCCATGCTTCTGGCGTAGAACCTTCGAGTATGACGGAATTAAATAACTTCTGGAGGACTAGAAGTACCGGTTTACAGAAGTTCTGTTGTGATTCCGTCCTCACCCGGCGCCTTATTATTCTTGAGCTGTTTAAGAGCCATTCTTATCTCGTGCAGGCTGATGTCCGGGATATCCTCAGTGTAGTGTCGAGTCACTTTAGCTTTTGCGTATCGAGTTGTACCGACACTGGGTTGTCGTGTAGATGTGTATAACTGTCCATAAAACCTCTCGAGCTTTCTTAGGATCTCCAGTTTCGCCGATATGATGCGGACGTCGTTAATCTTTAGCTTTGTCATTTGGCTCTGCCCAATAGACGAATTCTTTGCGAAGACTTTTGAGCCCTGGTTCCGCTCTATTGCCTCTTGTATCTGTGCCGCACTAAAGGAGCGCAGGTCACGTCGCATTGATTTAGAGATTCGTCTATTGAGTTTGCCATATGCCGACATATCAGCTGAAGATTGCAGCCTCATCTCGGTCCGGTTTTGCATCAACTTGATGGTTCCGTTCGAGAGCGTTTGCGGCTTATTGCGGCGCGGGGTCTTAACGAACTTGGACCCCACAGCTTGGACAGTTGCCACCAACCCATTGTTAATCTCGTCCACAGTTTCGCATTCGGTTAGGCATTGGAAGCGATTGTGCAGTTTAAGTTGAAAGTCTTCGGGGTTCCGGATGTGGGCAGGACCAGGTTGGAGCGTGGACTTCACCAGACGAGACCTTTCAAGCTTGACATTGATATTCAGTGTGTCTCTGACAATTTGGTGATCGCTACCGGTTTTTACCTTTTTACAGAGACATCACTGAATATTCGCTTCTTGGTCGTCATGATGAAGTCTCATTTCTGGCCGCTTCTGGAAATAGGAGTTCATCAAATGGAGTTCTTCCTTTTTCATAAAATCGATCAGTCGCTGGCCCCTATGGTTTCGCTGCCCATACCCAAATGGCCCCACTCTCAACTCATCGCCATTCCGTGCGCCCACCTTTGCGTTGAAGTCCCCCATAACAACGGTGAAGTATGTTTCGGAGGTATGTATCGCCTCGGATATTCTCCTCATACAATGCCTCTACTTCATCATCAGAATGTGTCGAGGTCGGCGCATATACCTGTATGACCTTCAACAAATACGGTTGGTTATTCTGAGTATAAGGTATGCTACCCTAATCGACACACTGTCGACTTTCACAACGTTGTTGATGAGGGACCTGCGGACGAGAAATCGTCAAACGTAGAAGCAAGAAGAAAATACAATGAGGCAACAAAATTAATCATCATCATCATTATATCAGCCCGGGAGCACCCACTGCTGGGTACAGGCCTCCCCCTTTTGTTGCCATATCTCTCGGTTCTGTGCGTCTCTCATCCTGACGATATCGTCAACCCAAAGGGCTTCTGGGTTGCCTTGGTTTCTTTGGCCGAACCTTGGCCACTATTCGGTCACAACCTTGCTCTATCTGCCATCTCTGCGTCTAGCCAGATGCCCTGCCCAACTCCCCTTGAGGCGTACCACCCTATCCCCGACGCCATAAACTTTCGTCTTATGACGGATTTCGGTGTTACGCACTCGGTTTAGAATAGTTATGCCGAACAAGGCTCACTCTGGCAAAATTAATAATGAAATACGCAAAGGTATTTTCAGTGACTGTAAATAAATGTAATCTATAACTGTCCTAAAGTGATCACTGAAACTCGGGATATCATGGTATTTCGTGAAATCGAACCACCACCACCACCTTTTCGACCAACCTCTAAAGCCTTTCTCAAACTAACAGACGAAACGAATGCGTGCCGATTCAAACAATTCCATACCATTACAAATAAAAAAGCTTCGGATCGCATTCGCTTCCCCCGTCTGTTTGACAAAGGCTTAATAGACATTTCAATGGATGCGGCATAGATTGGCGCTTCCTATTTTTGACTGCGTTCAAAAAAAGGAGGTTAATGTTTTACCAGAGGCCTTTTCACTAGATCTTTGTATATTCTCTAAGACTTTGTCAAACAGACAGGCGAAGCGAATGCGATCCTAAGCGTTTTTATTTGTAATGCATGGAATTGTTTGAATCCAGTCACATAGAAAAGCGAAAGCGATCTGTTAGTCTATGTGCCTGGATTCAAACAATTCCATAGGTACATTACAAACAAACTCGCCTCGCTTTGCGTTCGCCACGCCAGTCTGTTTGACAATAGCTTAAGTATGTGTAATTAATTGTGCATACACACAACAGCTGCACATTTTCTTGTTGCATATTAAATCATTTCACAGTCGATTAGTAATCAAGCACGGAAAATCAACTGTGATGAATTTGTGACAAGTTTACGGTTTCACTCTTTTTTTTTGTCATGACTTCAAGGGTTTTATGCCAAACTGTGTCGCACATGAATGATATTAAAGCCACAGAATGCAAAGAGAGACTACGTATGTCAAAATCACATTATAATTTTTAAAAGAGTGTTGTTGTCATACTCGTGTCCCAGACCCTAGCTTTTTCTTAGAGTTGTAAAATCATCAAATGTGTCCACGGTATCCTTCAATAGCTCTTTACGTTCCGGGGTCACGGTAATTCGTGAGTTCCGCGACCCCTGTAGTCTAAGCCCCGTCATTATGCTGACACTCCTTGAGACGCGTGTAGAAAACAACACGCCGTCTAACCGGGCACGGTCAATGGTCGGACAGTGAGTCGCCCATTACTCGCCGACCTCCGCGGTGCGCCTCCTCTTTTACTAGCATGACTAATTTGTAGAAGGAGGCGACCGCTTCCCACTCCGTCTCGCCTCGCAGCATGGGCTCGACTAATGCCAGGTGCGAGATGTCTCCGCCTATCGCTGTCATGAGGACAAGGTGGTGCTCTGCCCAAGAGGTGGCAGCCCTGCACCGTATGCTTCACTGTGTCTTCCGGGCGATCCTCAAATCGTACAACAATATCACGTCTGTAGCCACTAAAGGTCTGACTTATTGGTAAAATACTTGATAAAACTCCAGAGCGCAATATAAGAAAATTTAAGTTATATGAAAAAAAATTGCATGAAATGTATAAACTAAAATGATAAAGTCAACAACTTTCGCAAGAAAAAAAAAAGCCTTGCCCCACACTAGGAATTTCTTCTTGAATCGTGAGTGCGTTTACAAATATAGCGACACACCTACACAAACACAAACAACTACTTGTAATGCATACAAATATTTGTACCGTGCGGGGATCGAACCCGTGACACACTCGAAATAGCAGTCAATAGCCCAGCCACTGTGCTAACCGTGTCGTCGAATATTGTATTTCGAATTGCGCTAGTTAGAATGGGGCCAGCATATCATATCGGTTATGTGAAATAATTAAAAACCGACTTATTTAGAAATGCCCGAAATAAACTTTAAAATAAACCCCACAAAATTAAACTCTTGCCCATAAATCTGAAAACCGATACATGTTACGTAAAACTGTGGCATTACGCCCGATCTAGGACATATCACGTAGAAAACTTGCACCCAAGTATGGTAATAAAACAGCCTTGTCTCTAATATTGCCCATTACTTGCCGGCGCTTAATTTATGCCGTTGCTAAGTCATAAGGTAGGACAAGGCAGGAGACGGATGTTGAGTTACTGGATGCGGCAAGTTATGACAGCTCAATTTATGTTGTCATCAATCAAGTTTGGCTCGCAGACGACGCTAGACGTACGTGGCATTGAGGGCTGTCAATGATGGAATGAACGTGATTGGTTTATGACTTCGCAAACTCGTTGGTAGCATTCTAAAATGATGAAGAGTATTAGATTAAATCAATTGAATGCTCATGAGTTGCTTGGAGTCTGGAGAAGACAACGAGTTATTAATTCTATTGATTAGTAAAAATATATGTGTTTTAAAGCTGCTACGATGCAAAAAAAGCGCAGTAATAACTCTTTTTACATAGGACACGACCGAAAATTTAGCCCACTACAGGCTTGATTTTTTTTGTCAATAAATCATCTTATCCAAACAGCATAGATTAGCATGCGTCGTTTTTCCCTATGGGACCTATAAGAGTTGCGTCCTGTATGCACATATTCTCATTGGCAAGAGCGACGCTTAATTTTATTATACATGCATAATTATCCGTTTTAGGCGGGCTACCCGTCTTAGGCTTACCTCCCCTAACAACAATCTCTTCTAGTGTAACACTATCATTGCTCCAAGACTTGCCAACGAGAAGGGAAACTTGACGATTTATTATCATACTGCTTTCTAAAAGTTTTATCTTAAACGCTAGGCGGTGTTAGCTAACGCATCTTGTGTTACACCGTTTAGTTTTAATCTCACCACTCTTATGCTCTTGTATTTTTCATTATACATGATCCAGTTTCCGAAGTTCCAAGAAGAAATTTATTTAAGTGTTCCTGATGAGATTCTTTGTTCTTTCATTAAAAATTCTCAGTTTTTCTTCTGCAAAATTATAAATTTTAAGGAAGTTTCTCGATTTAGTTGGTAGCTTGGTACAAATCAAAAATTAGCTCACACTTTGCTTCGGATATGATATAAGTCAGTTTGTTAAAACATGCAGAATAGAGTAACTTTTGTTAGAGTTTTAGGTAGGTATTTATTAAATTATTAAACCAACTTATGACTGACGCATTGCTCGTGTTATGTTCGGCAATTGTCCCACGGGATCATAATTATATCGACATAAAAAGTATCCTGCGTCCAGGTGCACCCACTTATCCAGGTTTTAAAATTATCTGCTAGCCAAATTGTATCAACATCCATTCAGCCGTTCACTTTTCCTTTAATAGTAGTAAGTTTAAAATATTCTGGAGGATCCAGAATGTAACAGTAGACCGAAAATTTAAGTACCTCACTGAAATTATGCTAGGTTCTCAGATTACAACCTAAGGTATTTTTTTATGCTTGTGATTATGCAGATATACACCTTTAGGGGTGCCAAGTGCCAAAACCCATAGGCGTAATACAGAAACAATAAAGTTAAGCTACCTCACCAATAAAAACCGGCCAAGTGCGTGTCGGGCCACGCACAGTGTAGGGTTCCGTAGTTGCCCATCAAAATACTTATGCGAACTAACTAAACTGATTCGCTGAATTTAATTATTTTAAAAAGAAGAATTTTCAAAATCGGTCCAGGAGTCTTTGAGAAATCGGGGACAATACATAAAAAAAAAGATTATGACGAATTTAGAACCTCCTCCTTTTTTTGAAGTTAGTTAAAAATAGTTGACGATAAAAACCTACCTATCCCCAAAAAACATACCTATAAAAGTTGTAAAAATAAAGTTGACAAACTTACATTTGCAGTTGTCTCCGATACATTTTGTTTAAGAAAATATGCTATCCAAGTACATTTTATAAGTTGGTCGACTATTACTCGTAAAGTTGTAAAGCCTACTTAGTCATGATAATTTTCTTTTAAATTTCGTTATATATACTACTATTGTGAATTTTTTCACACCCCCAAACATAACCGTTTAGCTGGTAGAGGGGGGGACACTCGAATCGAGCAAAATTTAGCACTTTAAAGCTTAATAATTCACAAACGAATTTTTTTATAAAAAAATTGTTAATGGAAACTATCATTATTTTTTAAAGGCCTATTAATGATACCCCACACTAAGGGGTACGCGAGAAAAAAAAAATCCTCACTTTACGTGTAAGTACTGGAGGTACCCTAAAAAAAAATATTTTACGAGATTTTATTTTACCACTTTTTTGGCACAACAAATCCGTATATTTACACCAAATTACAGCTCTCTAGTACTGTACGTCTCTGAGCTAAACTGCGGAAAGACTACTACTGCGAAACTATAAGGGTTCCTTGTTGACTACGGAACCCTAAAAAATTAACTGTAGGTACACTTTATTGTGTACGATGTGTATAATCTGCCGTGGTATAACTATAATGCCGTTATCTAAAAACTTGAGAATCGACCAGATGTTGGATAACGGCATTTTAGTTATACCACAGCAGAATTGTGCATAATAATGTGTATTTTATTCTATTCAAAAATTTCAAATACACCAAAATGTTCACTTTGGTGAAAATTTTTAGCAACACCTAAAACTTGTCACTGAAAGATGTACTTACAACCTTGAACTCCAGCACTATATAACAACTGACAAAGAGACACCCAAGATATGAAGACGCATTTCAAAACTTGGCAAACAGACACTTTAGTTACGTGTAACGTGTTCGCGCCCGAGGTGAACGCAAACTTTCATGTGACAGTTTTGTTTACCGTGATTGCGCGTATGTAAATTAACAGCTAACAATCAGAAATACTTTGAACTGATATTAGTTACACTGCTATCATGAGTTTTCATGTAAATGAAAAGAGAGAGCTTGAACTCGTTTTGAAATTACCTAACTCGCACGCGTTTCAAAGTTTTCCATGATAATCTTCTATAGAAGATACCCATCCACATACCAACCTCGGCAAGCGAGGGTTAACGCGGCAGATCGGCCTGTGTGGCTGTAATTATTTAGCCACGAGCTCCTCCATACCTAACATAACAGTAATAATTGTACTATACAATTCAAACCGGGACAGTTCCTGATATAACCGCGTTCTATCAAACAAACAAACTCTTCAGATTTAAAATATTTTAAGAAGAGAAACAGAAAACGAGAGTTATAGGTAGAATAACACAGTGTGTAAACAGGTCAAGAAAAATTGGTTAATTTTTAGTAGGCTGATTATAATGCGCTCTTCGACCTCGCTGTTCGACCATGCCCGGATGGATAGCGCGTTGTGTACCACGCGTGCCTCAAAGAGTGTCAGCACAATGACAGGGCTCCCCCTTAGAGGGCCAAAGTCTGCTGGGGTCACGGGACTAACGAATAACGTGACCCGGAACGAAAAGGGCTATTGAAGGACACCGTGGATTTTAGTCAGTGCAAGTCTGACAGTCACTCCCGCCCTGCCTCAAGTGGGAGGCCTCATTTGATGATTTTACCACGCTAAAAAATTAAAAAGCTAAACATTATTAATATTTTCTGTTAAGGTGATTGCGTCGATGTAGCCCGCGAAATTCAATTTTTTTTACGGGTTTTGCAATTTGCAGGCCAGTGGCATGTTGTAACTTTATCAAAATATAAATTACGGTAATAACAATTATAATTTTAAATATAAAAATTATCAGAAAATTCGCTCCATCAGCTCTCACATAGAAAAGGTGTTAAATTTCGGAGATTTTAACATGGTGGCGACTAGTGTTAGGAACAATATTAAACAGAAAATTACAGCTTTCATTTCGCTGATTCTGAAATATTTGTTTTTGGGATTTCTAAAGAATCTCTTAACTTTATACTTTAGCAATTGAAACAGATTTCAAATACTTCAGTGTCTTATTTCTATTCACCGACTGAATTATAATAGTAAGAATCTATCGGTGCATTACAAAATGTTTAATTAAAAAATACACGTCTCCACAGCGTGTTTTTAATTATTAATTATATTAAAAATCAATTTGTTATACAGTTCAAATGCGTTAACTACATAATTATGTTTATAGAGTCAATAAGGATGGAAAGTAGTTATAATTATGAGTGTTTTATGCCGAAGCGAATGCCAAATAATCGATAATCGAATATCTATTATTGATCTACCGCTATGTATGTTTAAGAAATTCCTAAATACTCGAAGTTTACAATATCGACATCAAAACCTTACACGTGATACTGATGAGACTCTCTTGAAAGAGAAAGTGGCCACTTAGAATATTTCTATTTTTGTTCTTGACTTACGCTTAACAACTTTACTTTTTACTTCGCAACGTCGTTGACTATTTTCTATTATCGATTGAAGTGAACCATTGCGAATATTGCTAAGTGGTCGTTTTAGACCCCTAATACTTTCTGTTCCGTTTAGAGACAAAATAATAACAACTTCTACTGATAGTTGTTCTTTTTGACTTTGGAAGCCGAAAATGGAAAATGAAACCCGAAAGTGGTGAAATGGCACTCTTTTTCCGATGTTTTTTGACTTTCGTATTTGAATGTAGCCAAAAAATTTAATATATCGAGTGTTCAAAATATTAAATCTACAGATATTTGTTTGATCGTAATTTCAACGCATCGCATACTCATTTTATCGAGGCAGGAATGACGCCTAATACGTGTAAGAATGCAATAAAAGATTCGACCTAGCTGGGCAAGGACTGTGATAGCTAATGTTGTTAAGATTTTCAAATACTCTTCCCGATCCAATACGAGTACATTTTTTTTTATTTTTTTTTTAGCGTGGTAAAATCATCAAATGAGTCCTCCAACCCCGGGCAGGGCGGGAGGGACTGTCAGACTTCTACTGACTAAAATCCACGGTGTCCTTCATAGCCTGTTATGTTCCGGGGTTACTCTGAGAGGGGGGCCCCATCATTATGCTGACGCTCTTTGAGGCGCGCGTGGGAAACAACGCGCCGTCGACCCGGGCATGGTCCTTGGCCGGGCAGCGAGTTGCCCTTTACTCGCTCGTTAGATCGTCTCGCGACGTCCGTCGCCGTGGGCGTCCTACACCGCGGTTGGGGCGGAGGGAGGACTCTGTCCTCTCTCGCTCGCGGTGCGCCTCCTCCTTCGCGAGCATTACTGCTTCGCAGAAGGAGGCGACCGCTTCCCACTCCGTCTCGCCCCGCAGCATGGCCGAAACCAATGCCGGGCGCGATCCCGATCCAATACATACGAAGACAGAAAAACATCGAGATCTGTTGAAAAATGCTCGCATTACTTAACAACGGGCAAACAAACTCTCAAAGAATTCAAAAGATAAAGTTACCGCTTTGGTTATAAAAGGGAGATAAAAATATAACGATGTCTTTGACTTAGTGTTGCCCTTTGACGCTTGTTACAAGTTTCTCTTTGTTAAGCTAACTGGAGGAAAAAGTTTTGTGACAGCTAATACGGCTGAGGATGGCGGATTTGATATCCTTTGTGATGTTCTTCACTCGGGCTTAGATTACGGAGGCTGGTTCTAGCTCAGGACATAAATGTAGCTTTTAGAATAATATTGCATTTATGAAATTCTATAATTTTCGATTTTTAGGCATTGACACAAATTCATCATCGTCCTGCCCTTATCCTATTTTACTTGGGGTCGGGGCAACACGTTTTTTTCTTCCATTCTCCCCTATCACACGTCATAGTATCATCTACTCCTTTTTCTTTCACATGCATTCCTTAGACAATCCATCCATCACTTCTTTGGCCTTCCTCTTCCTCTCCATCCCTCAACTTTCATACTCATCACTCTCTCTCATGATTGTCATTGACACAAATTGCCTGATATAAACTACACATGGATACGCATAACTGAAAATTAATTATTGAGTAAGTACTTTCTGCCTAGACAGGGTAGTATTTGTTAAGTCACTCTTTTTTAAGAATTTTATACAATATTTGGATTTTGGCCTTAAAATGATGCGTTATTTTTGTGCACGCTGTGGATTTTTTAAAATAAAATTAATTTGAAATTAGAATTATATTATAATTATTTTGATTTGAAATGGCCAGTACTGCAACTATTTCATAAGTAAAGACCTAACATATAATAGTAAAAAAAAACTTATTGACCACGGCTTATATCGACATTACTAAGTAATGGAGGACAGAAATGTCAGGTAAATAAATAAAATATTTAAAACTCGGCACCTTAATAGCGAAGTGTCGAGCTTTTATAATTTGATTCCCTTTAATGTGACGGGAAATGTTAATAATATTTACCTTCCATCTCGTTATATTTGGATGTCTCAGAATATTTTATGAATTAAGTTAGTACGTAATTTTTATATGGAAAACGTTTATAATATCCTGTATATAGAGCGTGTTTTAAGTCAAGACTTTTGCTCGCGGCTTTGATCGCGTAAATTTAGAATTTGACAGTCAAGTCGGTTCGGTCATGGGGCGGCATTTTCGTAACATATAAATATTGCTTTTGCTTTTCTCGTGACTATGTCCATCGCTGTGTACTTTAAAATTAATATAGCATTTAAATTATTATAAGATTTTTATTTCGGTAGGGAGAAAGAAATACGAAAATTATGAATTACGATTACGGTTACAAAAAAAAAAAACATGGAAAGTTGTTCCATTCCTTTACTGAATTATTGTAATGAGTTTGGAATGAGTAGTAACAGTTGTCTACATAAAATAGTGTTTGCTTGTAACCTATTATGATTCAGGTTTTCTAGTACAATATACATCAAAGTTCTGTAACTTTTTTATCATACTTTCATAATGATTTCTATCAAAATAACTTCCTGACTAATCAACCTAGAAAATGTAAATAAACAAATAGGTTTATGCCGTAAACAAAGGGCACCTTGATAAATAATCGTGGTGATCCAGAACGGATGTTGTAAATTGTTCCAACGATGGCTGCTTTAGATAAATCAAGTTCCATGTAATCTCAAGGTTGTGGCTACGAAACCAGCGGGGGTAAGGAACAATTACATTTACCTACATGTTTCTTTAAATGATGTGCCAACAGTAGAGTTTAATGTAAAGCCGAGTCACTCATATTTAGTACAAATGCCAGCTGACCAACCTAGCTCAATCTGTAATATTTCTTTAATAGATTTACAATCTTATCACCATAGTGGAAGGTTAATTTTCGATTGGAAAAATTCGACAGATTGGGGTAGGTTAACCTGCTCTCATCAAAACATTATAAAATCAAATCGAATGCACTCGCTACGAGGTCATATTAATCAAAATTATTTTTTATGTTATGATAAGGCATAACTGGAATAGCGTAATTATTTCAAAGTAAAAAATCTTTTTTCTTTCTTCTTTTTATTTTATTTTGCAAAACGGTATTTCATCATGGGGTATGCAAATATTTTCATTTTTTTATATTAACATACAAGAAAATAAATAATAAATGCTAGTAATAAACAAGACACTCGTGAAACTACTAATTTACATTTTTATTTTAAAAGTACAGCTTAAACACCCCACATGTAGCTATTTTTCTTGCATAGGTTTGTATTTTGATCTGTGATTTCTCATCACCTTTCAGTTATCATCGTTTTAGGATTAATGCCCGCTGTTCTCATGGCCGCGCAGTAAAGATGTGTACGGAATCGATTCTTTTGCCCGCCGATCCAGAAGTAAGGGATCAGCTGTATTTTGTTTAACATCCCAACCTTAAGCCGGGATATACTTCTCCCTTTAGTTTTGTATCTACGGGATTTATTTAATGTAAGGATAATCTACTTTCGATAAAATACAGCAAAATTAACGACGAATTCTTTACTTATTTTCCATACATATTTATTTATTTCACTTTCGCGATACCTACATCATATTTAAATAATTTTAACTGTTAGATAACCCTGCGCTACCTTGTTATGATTGACACTTTTAGTGTAAACGACACCTATTCGTAATTTTATGTGATTGTACAAAAAGTAAACAATCTAATGTTATTCGATTTTGATTCCTAGCGTCTTAAAAAATACAGCAATTGATTCAGTAACCAGAAGCCAATCATAAGTTTTCAGTTATTCTGACGTAAAGTACACTGAAACTTTGATATTTTCAAATTGACAAACAAGGAGAAAATTATTTCCTTCTTCGCACACCAGAGGCGTTGTTCCATTTTTCCATAAAAGAAACGCTGTACATATTGGAAAGACGCTGTAGGTAAAAAAGTGAAAACTCGTGATTACACGTGATAACACGTGGTACAGTATCTTCACTGCGTAAGTAGCAGAATTTTGATATGTGGCAAACTTTACATAATAGTCTACAAACATGAAAATTAGCAAGTTTCCACAACATATAACATGCCCGGGTCGCGGGACTAACGAGTTATCGTGACCGCGGAACGTAAAGGGATATTGAAGGACACCGTGGTTTTTAATCAGTATGAGTCTGACAGTCCCTTGCGGTCTGCCCTGAGTGGAGGACTTATTTGATGATTTACCAACGCTGAAGAAAAAAAGAACATGTACTAACACCAGTCCCCTCCCAAAAACGTCGAATCAATTAATAAAATATTACTTTCAATCCCCAAACTCATTGGGGCACACATCACACACAAACATGTATCGGTTCGGTTGCCATCACTTATTGGCGTTACGGGTATAATCCAGTAAAATATGCAAGGCGCCTCCGGGGGCGTTGTTAGTGTGAGATTTGCATAATGGCCAATCAGTCGACAGGCGACGATTTGCGCCGTGTTGATGGTATTCCCATAAGTTTTGCGTTATAGACGCCATCTTGCGAGCCGGGTGACGTGTGGGCGTTCCAGAATTACTAGGGGGAAACGATCATTGTTCTTACATTAATGTATAGCACAATTTGCATATAGATATAATAAACCATATAAAGAAACCAAGCATTCATTTTAGATCACTATAAACCTTTCGACCACAAGCTAGATCAAAATATCTTCGAAATATTTAATTTTATTCAAAAATACACATATACCTACTCCTAGTTCATAAAGCAATTTTAACTTGAGTACAACTAAAATAAACATCAGACTCCATTCTCAAAACGTCAGCCGCGCAAAAGTTTAAGCTATGAATTGCAGATAGTAAACTCATTTCAATTTCCCAACTTCACGGCTTTTAACTCAGAGTACGGTGTTGCCGGCATTTTCCCGGTAAGATCCCCCATCGATAAATCTAGCCACTTTTGCCTAACTTTGTTACTGAGGTGGGACAAATTCGTAGGAACTTGGCGACCGTCATTTTTCATTGTTACTTTACAACACGTTGCGTCGCCGTACTTACTTTTTGTTTTGTCCAATTTTATTGTGGTGATAACTTGCGCTTTTTCTAAATTTATTGTTTGCAATTTTTGTAATCTTCCATTTTATATTTATGGCTGATGAAATTGCTGATTGCTTGGCTTCTGAATCTGTAGAGTTAAGAAATATGCTAGGAGCAAAGTGCTGACTCGTGGTAGCCTTCATACTTAAGTTTTTTTAGTATATGGTACAGGCCTGAAAAACGTCTCAAGGGCTCGATGAACAACGCCTATTTTGGTCTGTAATAAAATCGGCACTGACATAAACATAATTAATGATAATCACTTTTTTATTTATATGTGTAAGTAGGTAATATTACATAATCCTTACAGATCTTGGGTACATAATTTGTGGTGCAATAAAAGCGAACATTCTGAGGTCGATTGCACTATGGTTAAACTTGAAGATAGACTACTAAACTGGGATTAACGTTATCGTCGAGCTTTTCGTTTGAACTGAACTTAGTTCTTATCGGTGGAATTTAGTTGCATTGGATTATGGTAATAAGAACTTAGGTTAAGGCGTTTTTAATGAGTACATAAGTACCTAAATTAGTTCTAATTACTTAAAGGATTTGACACGCTTGCTAATTGATATGGTCACTATCAAAATGATTCATTATTATTAAAGTATGGAATGTGAGAGTTAATTTTTATTGAATTATTTTTTGAATAAATGAATACTGAATGAATGGTGTCTGTGCTAAAACTCGTTGCATTTGATCCAAAAACTCTTGCAATTTCTTAAACTAGAATTAACAGACAACAATTTCGAGGTTTGTTACAGAACTACTGTTAAAGTCCGGTGCAACCGATCGGCAACTTTACTCGTACAGGTAACACAATGTTCCAGACACATAGCACTATAAAAGAGAATAATTGGCTTGCTACTGTTCCCACTCGTAATTAAGTTTGTTTAATTAATCTTTATAATAATTACCTTGAAGCTTGTTTCCTGGGAAATGTACTGTTTTTTTTATAAACTAAAAATAGTAATATACTAAGTTGAAACATTTTGTGAAAGCTTCTGGGAAAATCGGACTATTAAATTTCATAATTACATTTAAAGTATTCTATTTTGTTTAAGATTAAAACTATGTCGAGGTTATTAAGGTCCATTTCTTGCTTCACACTGGGCATTATCAGAAATTCAAAAGGGGGGGGGGGGGCAACGTTTTTATAGAAAATAAGTAGGTAAATAATGTCTCTTGTATCCTGGTTACAGACATTCAAACTCACGTGTTTTTGTTTTGTACTTCTCACATTAAAATTCCAGGACTTTCTTAATCTATAAAAATATATCTTATTCTATAAAAATGTTGTGTCATAGTGTTTGAGGTTGTGCTCCTGCGAAACAGCTCTCCCAATATTAAAGATTTCACAAAGACCATTAAAAAAAAATTGAACACACAGTAAAGAGGCACAAATCAGCTAGTTTTGAATTAAAATTTCCATAGAATACAGAATGATAATCTTTTTTTGCGTATATTATAAAGGACAAGGTAGTACTTAACTAGTAATTTCCAAACATTTGCTATAGCTCTGTGTAGACGGTTTGAAATCTTTACCAATAACATTAAACCTGGGCCATAAAACAGGCGTTAAAAGGCAATAAAAATTAGGGGTCAGAGGGCAATAGCTTTTCGGTTTCCGGTATATTGGCATGCCTAGAGTAACAACTACTAATATGAAATGTCATTGTTTTGAATAGCACGGATTGTCAAATCATATCAATCCTGAAATTCGTAGAAAAAATTGTTACAACATCAATGTCTTTTTTGTTTTACAAATATTATTACCTACTCAAGCTTACAAGTAGTAATTGTAAATGTAGGCTGGTCATTCTCGAATTTTAAAACAACTGAACTTCCGTCAGAACGACTGCAATTCTAAATAACTAACGATTTACTTAAGGACACTACAATGGTGCTCGTGTACTCATTTATTTTTAGGGTTCCGTAGTCAACAAGGAACCCTTATAGTTTCGCCATGTCCGTCCGTCCGTCCGTCCGTCCGTCTGTCCGCAGTTTAGCTCAGAGACGCACAGTACTAGAGAGCTGTAATTTGGTGTAAATATACGGATTTGTTGTGCCGAAAAAGTGGTAAAATAAAATCTTGTAAAATATTTTTTTTTAGGGTACCTTCAGTACTTACACGTAAAGTGAGGATTTTTTTTTCTCGCGTACCCCTTAGTGTGGGGTATCATAAAATAGGCCTTTAAAAAATAATGATAGTTTCCATTAACAGTTTTTTGATAAAAAAATTCGTTTGTGAAATATTAAGCTTTAAAGTGCTAAATTTTGCTCGATTCGAGTGTCCCCCCCCTCTACCAGCTAAACGGTTATGTTTGGGGGTGTGAAAAAATTCACAATAGTAGTGTATATAACGAAGTTTAAAAGAAAATTATCATGACTAAGTAGGCTTTACAACTTTACGAGTAATAGTCGACCAACTTATAAAATGTACTTGACATCATATTTTCTTAAACAAAATGTATCGGAGACAACTGCAAATGTAAGTTTGTCAACTTACTTTTACAGCTTTTATAGGTATTTTTTTTGGGGATAGGTAGGTTTTTATCGTCAACTATTTTTAACTAAATTCAAAAAAAGGAGGAGGTTCTAAATTCGTCGTAATCTTTTTTCTTATGTATTTTCCCCGATTTCTCAAAGACTCCTGGACCGATTTTGAAAATTCTTCTTTTTAAAATTAAATTCAGCGAATCAGTTTAGTTAGTTCGCATAAGTATTTTGATGGGCAACTACGGAACCCTACTGTACTGTGCGTGGCCCGACACGCACTTGGCCGGTTTTTTTTGAAATATCAAACAGAAAATGCCTAATATATTAATTAACTTGCAGTGATTAAAATGTATGGTGGTGGATGTGAATTTGGAAATTATAATTAGCACTAACTTTTGCCTGTTTGTTTTCCCTTTCACACTCCTCCACATTACTTCCCCTTCTAGTTAAACCAGGCCCAGCGCACGCCGCGGTGTAGCCAAGTCAACGGGGCCCCCGCGTGTGCTTGTAGTATGAAACTGCATAACACGCGGGCGCACCGTGGACGAGTTTCACAGTCGGTTGCCGCCCGCCTGTTTCTCACGCTTTCCGTACATGACGTATTTTTACTTTATTCTCACGAGCAAAGATTTTACATTTGCTTGTTTTTGGGAAGTGACACTTCTATACGTAGTACTTTTAAGTATTCTGTGGTAAAACGCAAAAAAGTAGTCTATAACCCTCTCCAGGATTCCATTAATTATCTCATTAACACCAGACGTCACTAGAACTTGAATTTTAATCGGGATATTTACCATGTTTATTATTTCTTTCGAGCGTCCAATATCTCGGCACTGTTGCAAGTGCCGTAATCACGGATGAACTGAACTAATTGCTGGTGGATGAAAACATGATAAATATCCCGTTTTAAATTCAAATAATACTACCTGTGAAGTTAATAATTATTTCATGGGAACAAAATATTTGCACGGAAGGGCAATGGCCATATTCCAATTTTACCCAAAAAGTTTCGCCGTTTTTGCGTTACAAAAATACGTCCAAATTCCTCATAAACTTTTAGATTTATAAAAGTAGTAGGATATAATGTTCAGAACTAGTGATCCGATTCCAAAACTGCTTCACTAATGTGATTTCCGACCATAAACCGAGCAAATCTACAAATAAAACCTTTAAAAGAATAACTTTACCTATGAAGAAACAACTCGTCATCATTCAAGTTGTACCAACAACAATTGTAACAGTGTAACATTATATTTACATATGTAAAAAACACGTCAAAACTAAAAGAATAAGAAAAAGAAAGTCCGGCAGTTTGTCCTTCGCGCTCGGTTTCTCTGGCCCGAGGCATCACTCACAAAAGTTTATGTACACATGGCTACACATCAAGCTATACAAAACCAGTTTGTCGTGGACTCGCTTTAGTTGATTTTTCCACACAGAGAACGGTCAGCTTATACTAGTTTTGCATAGATTGATGTGTAGCCGTGTGTACCCTCGTGAGAGGACGACAAACAAATTTGTGTTCCTGGATATTATAACAATGATACTTAGAGTTCTAATAATGCTAAAATGTTTGTATTATACGGTTTACCTACTACTATTGTGTTGGATTGTGTTGGACATTGTGCTTGTAGAACTAAAGCATTTATTTACTAGGTACATTTTGTTGAAAATCTATTTTAAGTAGTTTGTGTACATTCTATAATTTTTCGCGTCGTTGAGTATATTAGGAAAGATACGAGTACATACAAAAACTAAAATTAAGAGTAAAATATTTACAGAAATAACTAAACAAAAACTACAATTTAAAGGGCGTCAAAAAACTCATCCACATCGTTGTCAATGGGGAAAGTGCCCAGATGTGTATAGTATGTATATATAGGTATTTTTTATATAAAGATAAATTGAAGATTTGATAAAAGTACATACAATGAAACATTGAATATCGCAATAGATTGTATTAATGAAGTAGTGTTAAAACATTTTTAAAAAATAAAATATCAAATTCGCATGATGAATTAATAATAGGTTACTAAACGCTGTGTTATCTTAACAAAATTGTATGTAAAGTGAAGGAAAACGCCGAGATATCATACATTAATAACAAACTTCAAATGTGCATAATGTCTTCAGAACGTTGAAATTAAATGCCGACGGAATGCTTACAACGAGCGAAGAATTTAACATGAGAACTCGTTTAATGTGTCTGCGTTATATTTTATGAAATGCCAGTGTTCTATTACACTAAGTATTTTTTCCTTTGTTATTTATGAAATACGAAGTGAGCAGCCTTTTATGTCGAGCATAACACTAATGTGTATTATATTTATTTGTTCAAACTATTAACAAAGTTAAATATCTATTTTTCTTTGAATTAACGAGCGGATTGAAAAGACGATGATTAAGAAAACGTCTTATTTTTTATTCCATAAAATCCGAATTTATGGAATAAAATATAAAGATGAAATTAATATAATAACCTTAACATGAAAACCTGAGACTGATTTTAAGACATGATCCAATCAACAAAACTTTTACCCACTATAAAATTAGCAGAGCAAAAGCAATTCTGACTTTTCAATTCGAGAAAAGACAAACCTGAATATACCATTAAAAAGCCGTCACGAACTGCAGTACATCAGACATTTGAAAGATATTAAAAGTCACCTCGAACCAGGATCAAGTTCTACATTTATATAAAGGTTTCCACCTTTCCGACGGTGTCCAACTTCGCGTTATTTGAATTGTAAAACACGCTCATAGTCGATTTAAATTTGAAACGACTTGGATTGATGCGCTGTTGTGGGCTTTGCCAGTTAAATGACGGATATTCAGCCCTCGGAAATGTTCAAAATATGCATCATTTTTTATTCCTTTGTTTTTGTGACAGATTTTATGGCAAGCATTATTTCGGATTTGGGATATTTGCAAAGGTTTTGCATACATTAGTTTTAGCATAATAGGTTTCTTGTTTTGAAAGGTCACTTGCCCAGAACTCTAGTCTTATTAGGCGTAGACTCTACCCCTGCTTGCTAAAATAGCAAAGTATTAACAATTGAATAAATATAAATATTTAATAGTTCCTAAGTAAACGCAGGTGAAAGAGTCGTGAGGTTGTATGCTTTGAACAAAAACCTTACAATAATTGACAGAAATCTACATAATATTCATCTAATTTTTTTGTCCCTATTCTTTACAGTTTGACGGAATCCATAGAAATAACCTTAATCTAGCGTAGCTTTAGTCCCCCGAGTTTTGAATTTTAAACTGACAGCTTAATTGGCTTCCGAACTGTTACCAGAACTCTGTTAATAACCATGCAGTTTTGGCTGTGTGCTCGTGAAAGAAACATACGGTATTAGGTCAGCAATATGCGCAGTTTGGGAGCTCTAGCTCAAACGCTAGTTAGGATTTTGAACAAGCTTTAATATACTTTCACATGATGAACTATTTATCAGTTTAAAACAGACCGGTACCCTCTAATTTTCCATTGAAGTGAAACATATAGATTTCATTTTTATGATCATTCATTCATTTAAAAATACGTCGTAATACTACAAGTACGCTGTGAGTCCATATACGTAGAATTCATTCATGAAATGTACTTAATCATGATTATTGTAAGGGCGCTCCCTCACCGCGAGCATTCCTGTAAAAGTATAGGATAGGTATAATGTTACAGATTCGAACATTCGAAGAAAATAGAGCATCCAATAATTGTGCACTATTATGTTACATTACAGATGAATGCTTGCGGTGAGGGAGCGCTTCAAAACAAGTATGAAAATCCAAGTGTAGTCAGTGCATATTCAGTGACCTTTCGAAAAGTTAACGACTAGACTTCACTGAAGATAAAACAAAGTACAAGCTGTCTAAAATTATTTGATAAACCTGTTCAATAGTTCCAGAATATTCGCAGATAAGAACTGCAACGTAGAACTAATTAACTTTAATATTAAGTAGTAAAGAGTAACCATGCAAGGTACCGAGACCAGAGTAACCAGTTGCCTAAAGTCTGTGCGGTTTGTTTGTTTCGGGCTTATGTGCAAGTACTTTCAAATTAATGATTGTCTAAGTCGGCGTATATTGTAGGAGTACGTCCACATATTAAACTTTAATTACAAACATGTTTGAGCAACGAAGTGAGTCCTCTGTAATGGGAGTCATTAATTTGAACATTGGTTGTTGAAGTTTTTTTATAACTATCAAACTATGATAAAACTTCATTAAAATTATAATATCAGGTAAAATAGAATAAATAAAAGAGTAATTAAAAATAAATCTTGTCTGCGTAATATACGAATTTCAATTAAAAAATATAAATGAAAAATAATAAAGTCCTACTAGATAACAAGAAAGTAACAGTCATTTGTGGCGGTAATTTTATTATGGGTACTACCCAATGATATCCCACTAGACGTAGTTCGTTAACCATTTATTTCTCGATTTGGCCATTGGTCGTCGCCATTTTGAATTAAAATCACAAAATATAATATCGGTCCTCGCGAGTCACTTTTACCACGAAAAGGGAGATTTGTAACAGTTGAAGTGATATCACCTTCTTATATTTTAATGTATTCTATTTCCCTAATAATAAGCCTAAAATTAATCTGGATATTTAGAAAATTGAAAAGCAGCTTTATCTTGAAAACAATGCATAAGAAGTTGGTAGCGGGCCAATATTGTAGCAAGAGCGTATTGGTTTACAAAAGGAAAATTGCAAATAAAATATTGGATTGTGTTAGCAATATGTTGCTACTGGCCAAATATTTTCTATAACAGTTTTTGAGAAATGGCCGTGTAATTCACGATAGCAAATTATTGATAAAATAATCATATTCACAATACATGAACATGATTATTTTGCTTTCTCAGGAACCTAAGAAAGTACAGACGCCAGCACATCGACCTACCTCAATTTTTCAAATTTATTAATAGATTTTCAACCTTATCACAATAAAGGTTAATGTTCAATAGGTATTTTACAGATCCAGGTTGCCGTTCTGGCGTCTGTACAATTTAAATAATTTTGAGGTTTGATTTTATCGTAGAAAAGTCTCATATGGTATAAAAATTGTGGAAAGTATTTGCAGGGTTACGAACCGCTTTAAAAGCGCTCGCAAATATTAACGTCAATCTTATTATTTATCCCGATGACCGACAAATTGTCGTGTTTCATCAATAGTAAGCAGTTTTAAAAATTCTCAGTCAAATGAATTATCACCGTCACGACAGTTTTCTATGCCAACAGCATTCATATTTTCCTTTACTTGACCATGTCTCAACAAACTGAAACATGCTATTTTTCACCCTTAGACGCGGTGACGCTAATATAATTACGTTTCCGACACGCAAATAGCACATAATTCTGATATCTGAACCATGCAGTGTAGCGTGGAGGTTTTATTGCTTAAAATAATTTTCTTTATGAACTTAATGTTGGACCGTAATCTGAATGGAAACAATTTTACGATAGGTATTAGTTTTATTACCTATTTGTCGGCAATTTGATTCGGGTCATCAGATTATTCCAGCTAATTGAGTTAAATAAAATAATTGGTATTTCATGTGAATAAAATAATGGTTTCAAAGGATTAGTTTAGTCCTTTGATGAGGCTGTTTTGTCGTCGCCCATGTATCATAGTCAAACTATCACAATTCATCGTCCATTATTACGATAAATATTTTATTCTTTGTTATTTTTTTTTGTCTCCGTATACCCAGGTTCTAGATATATCGAGACTTCTAGGTGTTTTTTTCTTCGCCGATGACGTGCCGTGTTTATAAAAAATACATTTCTCACCTCCCGTGATTCGTATCTCCCGTCAGTCGGTATTGACATTTGCCCGGAGCCCTGTTATACCTGATTGGCTTTTACAAGTTACGGGTAGTGCTGTCAAAATGTTGCTGGCTTTTTTGGATGGAATAAAGGCTTTTCAACTGAAATAGTTCACTAGTTGAATATTGTGAAAGCTTTTGTAATATTTTACTGAGTGGGTTTATGGTAACGTCAGAAGTAGGTACATTGTCCAAAATTTTACACAAAGATTTCTATCATGGTGTCTGTAATATGTAATATTCTTAATCATTACAGTACATTCGTACATAAATCGTAGATCCAAAATAACAACGCAGGTACCTTCGCCAGTCTAACTAACGCACACATCAACTCTGACTCGACTAAAAAACTTAAAAAAAGAAGTAGCAATCAACGCGTCGAACATTTCTAAAAAAGAAAACATGTTTACCCACAGTGTTGCGAGCGCAAAAAACAAAATAATTGAATCGGGAAGGGGTCGCCCCGGTCCTGGCGTCGCGCGTTGATTGGCCGATATTCAAATTGAGAACTAACGAGATATCGTGCGGCGTGTGCGCCTGATGACGTTTTACGGTGCGGCTAATATATTTCCTATCGCCTTAGGGAAGGTGTTAGGGGTAATGGGCCGAGGAATGGAGGGAGTGACTTAAAAATTGCACGAAGATATTGGTTGGCAAGGCTTTAGGTACGTATCTGTAAGATATATTTTATATCTTTTATTTTATTTTATTTTATTTTATTTGAAGGGACAAAAAACAGTTATACGTTACAATATTATAGTAAATTACAAAGAAAGGGTTAAAAACGTATAACTCACACCATTGTCCACGGAATAATATTAATTCTTGAAGAGAAAAGGTAACGGACGATAAAAACATGGTGTACTTAGTAACAAAAATTTAATGAAAAAAGTGCCGAATAAAATATACCACACAGATCTGGTAGGAAGTCCTCGGCCAGATCCGTATGGCATGCAATCACAGATGTATCAAATAACCATCATCATTGAGGTTGATTATTAAGAATTTCGATGGCCATTTTTTTAAATCTATTCTGAGTGAGCGCGAATATATCTAAATTAATAAAATGTGAGTTGTACGTTTCCAATAGGCGGCGGAGAGGAGCCCGCTCCCCAGCGTTGGTTCTACACGTCTCCGTGTAGAAAAGTCGAGGAGCGCCAGCCTCCCGCCGAATAATAGTCCTGGGTACAATGTAACATAGCTTATTTGTTAATTCGGTACAATTAAACTTATTATTACATATGCCATACAACATCATCACCATTAAAAGTTCACGTCTGTGCTCCAAGCTCAATATTTTGTATTCGTTTATCAGGTCCACATAAGAGGTCCGGGTGTGGTAAATTTTATAGTGAGTAGAACGAAGAAATTTTTTCTGTACCATTTCCAGCCTGTGCTTATATTTATCGTAAAAAGGACTCCATATGGGCACTGCATATTCCAGCTGGGAACGAACTAAAGTTTTATACAAAAAATGAAAGTAGAAGCTTTTTTAAATTCCTTACATGACCGCATCACAAATCCGTACATCTGAAAGGCTTTGTTGATAATGTTGTCAATATGGATGTCAAGATGTAATCTACAATCCAGCAGTACTCCAAGATCGCGTATACAGTCAGTTTTATTTAAGTTTATGTCATGTAATTTGTAAGGGAAGTTAATAGTTCTTTTGTTTTTGGTGAAGGAGATATAATAACATTTTGGTAAACTGAGATGAAGTTTGTTATTAAGACAGTATTGTGAAAGTCTGCATAGATCATCTTGCAGTAGCATGCAATCATGTATGTTTGTGCAGGACTTGAAAATTTTAATGTCATCAGCATACATAAGGAATTTACAGTCAACTATACAAGACTGTATATCATTAATGAACAGAATGAATAATAACGGACCCAAAACGGAACCCTGGGGCACACCGGACTCAACAACTGCATAATCAGACTCGTATCCATTGACAACAACCTTCTGAGTTCTACGTATTATGTACGAAACAAACCACCTGAGTAGATTTCCTCTTATACCGTTAAAGGCAATTTTGTCCAAAAGTAGTTTATGGTCCACCTTGTCGAAGGCCTTTTGAAAGTCAGTGTACACAGCATCAACTTGCGTGCCTTTATCCATATTCTCAAATAAAAATTGTGTAAAATAATTAAGTTTGTATTAGTGGATCGGGACTTTACAAAACCATGCTGTTCTGGGATAATGAGATGTCTTAACTGTGGAAACAAGCTGCTGTGCACCAGACTCTCAAAAAGCTTAGACAAGGTGGAAATAATGGAAATGGGTCTATAATTTTCAATGTTGGATTTGTCACCACTTTTGTAAATGGGAGTAATAAAAGCTCTTTTCCATACGCTAGGAAATACCCCATCACTCA
Organism: Agrotis segetum; assembly: GCA_036375495.1. Classification (NCBI taxonomy): domain Eukaryota; kingdom Metazoa; phylum Arthropoda; class Insecta; order Lepidoptera; family Noctuidae; genus Agrotis; species Agrotis segetum. The sequence goes on along the minus strand of JAQSVV010000175.1, from coordinate 3,083,508 downwards.
AACATTTGTTGAACAGTATGTATAATGGAGTACAGATGTTTTTTGCTGTATGCTTAAAAATGCAGGCGGGAGACTATCTGGTCCAGGCCCTTTATTCAAATCTAAGGACAACAATGATTTAAGTACGTCGCACTCTTTAAGATAAAGGTGGGAAATGTGAACAGATCTTTTATCACAGGAATTGGGAGGTATCCAGCTCTTATCATCGAAAGTTGATGGCTCATAAACTGAGTTAAAGAACGAAGAAAACATTAAACATATCTGATCGGGGCAATTTGATGTTGTGTCTTTGTAGTACATGTTTGCTGGAACACCTGAACTTTTCTTGCGATTGGAAATGTAAGCCCAAAAGTGCCTGACATTAGAGGGAATGCTGTCTTCGACCGACTCCATGTACTTGGAATAACACTGATCAGACAATTTTCTAAACAGTTTACGATAGTCAGAAAACTTTTCATAGTCGGACAAATTTTGATGTTTTTTCCACCTTATCCAGGCTCGCTCCTTTTTTTTGAATATCTGGATAAGAGGAGCGGTAAACCAAGCGGGAAAGCCAGATGCTATAGGACGTTTGAGTGGGACGTATGTGCGAATTATGCTATATAAGTACTCGTAGAAAGTATCTACTGCTTGTTCGCTGGGGACATTATTAAAAAGTTCATCCCAGTTTGTGTTTTTTAGTTGAACGTTTATTTCATCGTAATTTGCTCTGTAAAAATTATATTTCCTAGTAGGATGACGTCTCATTGGTGTGTAAATGGAGTCAAGATAAGTTAAAACAGAAAATGGGGGGTGGTAGTTATCAGGCTGGAGCACGGTGGTCTGAATTATACACTCGGTATTACTAATGAATAAGTCTAGGACACGGCCCAAGTTATTCTTTATATTGTTGTATTGTGAGGCGTTCGTGATATTTATTAATTCGAATAACCGTCGTGTAACATTGTTTTGCGGTCGAGTGGAGAAGTCAGTGACCGGCCAGTCAATATCGGGCAAATTATAATCTCCCGCCATATAAAACGTCTCAGTGCAAGGCTCCATAAGAGTGTTTTCTAATTCGCATAAATGAGACAGGTATATGTCGTCCTGCGTGCGAGGAGGTATGTACGCGCCGCTTATAATATGGTGTTTACCGGAGCGCGACGCAGTCGCAGGCAGTTTTATTATGATGTGCTCGATGCCAGTGAGAGGTTGTGTAAATATTCGCATGGGCCGAAGCTCGCGCAGGACGGCTATCAAAACACCTCCACCCGCACGCTTGTTCGTAGCGGCCCGGTCACGGTCATCTCTAAACACCAAGTAGCGGTCATCAATAAATTCACTGTCCATAATATCGGGTGATAGCCATGTCTCTGTTAGTATAATGACATCAAACGACAAAGAAAGAATGTTGGTGTAAAGTGTGTGTAATTTAGTGCGGATTCCTCTGCAGTTCTGATAAAATATTGATAAACTTTTTTTATGCATTGCGTTTATTCGGGTTATAAAAGAGTAAACAAATAAATAAGTGGGTATGATAGGTTATGGGGGTTTTTGAATACTTGAGCACAGATCGTGACAACTTTTGGTGAAGAACAGAATTAAATACATTGTACTTCTTATAAAATTTAACAGAAGGTAGGCGCGGTTTTACTAACAAAAAGGGCAAATTGTACACGTAAATATGTGACGAAAGCTTATAGGAAACACATTCAATTTGTAGTCTAACTGATATATTACAATTATAAAAAAGTTGTTGACTTTTAAAATATGATGGTATGGATATTATGATCTTTTTCTTGACAGTTGTAAATATTAAAGAAAAACGAAATAAAAGCTTATAAAAACGGCGAATAGTGTAACAGCTGTAGCAGTTATGACGAGTAATTAATAGTGAAAACATATTTCTTATGTGAAGTAAAAAAATACATGGGTATTTAAATTTTGGATAAAAACAATTATTCATGTTTACTTTGCATAAATCTACTAATGTCACTATGGCAACGTACGGCGAATGTTTTTGAAGTATCAGTAGCTTTAACAAGAATAGTGGCATTTTTAGTCCATACATATTTGACGTTACACTTGCTAGCCATCTCACGACATTCGCGAAATAAGTTTTTATTATATAAAGTGAGGTGTTCATTGATATAAACTTTATGGGAAGTACCTGATATGCCAATTTGGTCAGATGACAGATTTTTACACAAACGATAGGCACTTATTAAATTATTACGGAGATTTCGAGAAGCCAATTTTACAATAACGTTTTTGGGTCGGTTACTTTCCTGAGCACGAGCATGGGGTACACGGTGAATAGCTAGGATATCTTGACGCGGGATTGGACACTTAATGGCAGCGCCAATGCTATGTATAAGCCCTAAAAGGTCTTCATCCCGTTTCTCCGGCAAATTGCAGATTTCAACGTTATTAAGACGGGCCTGTTGTTCTAGCGATTCAATTTTCTGCTCGAGACTGCAGAGTTTGTCGCTCATGTTGTGAACCGAGGACGTCCGTGTGTCAATTCCCGCCAGCTGTTTCTTGAGGTCATCGACTTCACTGGTGTGAAATTGAAGTGAATGTTCGAAGTGCGTTATCTGTGATTTAAAAGAGGAGTGTTCTTGACGCAATGCATTAAAATCCTGTTTGATCTCAAGTGTAGTATTCCTCAGATCATTGAGCTCGGCTTTAATGGTGTTAATGATATCCTCATTAATTTTCGATAACTTGTTGTCTAACTCACAGCGAAAATCCTTGAGTGCGTTAGTTATTTCACGAGCTATAGCCGATGAATCCAAACTGCAGGTAGACGTGGTACAGTGACATTCTGGATGTTTTCTCTTCCGTAAAGTAATGCTAGATTCTCTCGAATCACCAGCAGCCGACAAATCTGGACTGGAGTTGGTTTTATTAGAAGACGAAATCATGATGATGTTTTCTATTTAAGTTCGTTTTTAATTATTATCGAACAAAATTACACTGCACACGATAGTAGACCGTCCGCGTAGTAGTATAAAGATTGTTTTTCACTGGGTACTTTGCACTAATATGTTCAACGATATGGCACCAATACGACACGTCCGTCACCTTACGCTTCGAGTGTGGTGTATGATGATCTTATTTTTTATTACAAATGTTTGCCGTGCGAATGCCTTATTAGTTTGCGACGTTTTTTTGTGACCCGAGACGCTTAAGTAGAGTCAATTTTGATTTTTAGAAAATATCTGGAGGCTATTTCATTTCTGTTTTCTTAAGTAGGTACTTATCAAATTTTCTTTTATTGTGCTGTACGTGTACTCATCTCAATGTTATGTTAAGGAAAAATGGAACCCTTTTAATATCATTTTATTGTTTTTATTATGTTTATCGTACTAATGTAAGCAAGTAATCCAATAAATAAACATTCTCGATGTTCATACGTGTATAACAAACATATTGTGTTGTAGAAATAACATAATTTATTATACAGGGTGTTTCCGCTGTTGCTTCCATCGTTCACTGAACGTGAACATGATTTGCGTTTTTCCTTGTTAGGCTCATATTCTAAGAATCAACATGTTGTAGATATGATCGTGAGGGATTACATTATAACGCTAATTCTGATAAGATAGATTAAATCACTTCATGTTCACATTGGCTTGTCAATGTAAAAATTATAAAAAAAAATTAGTACGCTTCGGGTTGGTCGTTTCCATGGAGAAGAACCGGCAAAAAACTCCATGGTTACTCTTTTAACTAAATTGCATCATTTTTAATTTGTGGACTGAAAGTGAATTTCTTTGTTTATAGGCTAAACCGCTGGATCATTTTTGATAAAGGGGATTGAAGATTTTACTATGGAGCGTGGCATACCTACTACCGCCATTTTGATTTTTTTTCAAAATCGCGGCCAGTCATAAAACCTTTATAAATCGATAGCTGACATCAATAACAACAAAAAATATTATGACACCAACCCTCGTAAAGTTTCCGGTTTCTGAGATATAAAGTGTTAAAGTTGACCACATTAATTCGGCATAACAAAGGCTTAATAGTTTTTCATAAATATTTTAGTAATTGATAAGTGAGATGATGGTCTGGGAGAAAAAGAAAAACGTAGAATGTACCAGCTGCTTCTCTTCCGGCAGACCGTAAAAGTCGGTCGAGGGATAGGGCAAAATGTAAGATCCGTAGCCCCTCAGCTTAAAACTCTTTCAATGGGCAGCAGCGTTGGAAGATTAATAAGCTGAAATAAATGTGCTCGCCAACCCGCCTGCCAAGCGTGGCGAGTATGGCAATAACCATCTAATGGAAAATCCTTGAGTGAGGCCTTAGTCCAGTGGTGGACTTTCTACGGATGTTATGATGATGATATGCCTCATGATGTTTCTGCTTACTGTGGCCATCACAGCAATATATCTGGATAGAAGCAATATGTTCTTTAATTTGTGTCGAGACGAGCGTGTCATATTTTGCATAGATAATTTGATGATACAACTGTAATTTGGTACACAAACTTCGTCATAGTCGTCCCACTTCTTGTGTATTATTTCTACAACTTAATACTGCACAATTAGTCATTTTTTACTTTTTGTATTACCTCTGACTGCGAGAATATTCGAGCGCGGACGCGGGATTCCTTTTTTTACACGCGAAGTAAATACACTTCCGGTATAAGCCAATCCAAGTCTAAAGTGTTAATAATTTTATTGTTGATGATAGGGATACAATATAAAGCTAAGTTATGGCTTCAGGTACAAACAAGAAAATTCGATATTTAAAAATGTGGCAAAATCTAACCATCCCTACGAAAATTGCAAAAAGTAAAGGTGACATGCCATGGTTATATTTATCAATAAAATATAATACATCATACATTTCAAAGGTGGGAGCGAGACACTTACAATGCAGGCGGGTGAGGCGAGTTGTTTTTAACATCTTGATACATTCGAACACACACTAGCTTAGAATTGTGAATGTCACGTGATTAACTTTCACGGTTATTATCTCGGAAACCGGAAACTTTACGCGGGTTGTTGTCATAATATTTTTTGTTGGCATTAACGTCAGCTAACGATTTATAAAGATTTCATGGCTGGCCGCGATTTTGAAAAAAAAACAAAATGGCGGCAGTAGGTATGCCACAAATCTTCAAACCCCTTTATCCATAAAACCCACATTTGCTGCTCAAAAGGGTTCTTTACTTCTTCTCGTATAATCATGAAAAATATTAGTGTTTATATTTCCTATAAAACCCATGTATTTCATGATACTATAAACCATGGGATCTCAAGATGGTCGCATATAAAGTCGTGGCGTGTTTTACTTGCATGTTATGATACGATATTCATTATAGACATTGTAAGTATATTTTTATATCAAAGGGTTAAATAAGGTTTCAGATGTAGAATATTTGTAAGAGATTGTTGCTAATTATTTATTGGGATTTGTTTTATAGTAATTATGAATGTGAAATATTTTTTAGGACGTCGCGTAGTTACGCGTGGTTTTGTGTATCAAAAACGTTGTATAGCTTGCATTTTATGTTTGTTTTGAATTGTTTTTTTTTAATAATTTGTTGCCTCACACTAAGAATATCTCCTTTGTCGTGGGTGCGTTTGCAAACATATAAACTCACATGCACAAACGCCCCAGACCCGAAAAATCACTTATAGATCATACAAATATTTGCCCCGTGCGGGAATCGAACCCGCGACATGCAACGCAGCAGCACGATCGCTCAGCCACTGCACTAACCGTGACATCAATGTCTTTCAAGTATTTTCATTCAGCCGGAGTTTTCCTGTTCATATTGTCCCTCTTCTTCCATAATTAATTGACAAATAATAATAATTGTATGTGTATAATCGGTTAATCTTCAAAGTCAAAATCCATTACTCCTTACCTGTTAGTTCTGATTACTATCTCCAAAGACTTCCTCAATAAAATCGGATAGTAAATAACGTATAACATTGTTGGTTAGGGAATGACGGTGTCAGTTACTTTTCTGGTTAATTTAAAGTCTCCGGCTTTAATGGCGAATTTTATGTACCGACTTTTATGTGCCAATAAAGTTTCTTTGAAACGAAGCAAGGTCGTTAATCTAGAGACCTAATAAAAGAAAAAAAAGTCACCGATGACGATGATAGCGTGGTTTTTTTTTTACATAGAATTATTTCTTTTCAGTTGGACTTAACGGAGAAAATATCGACACACCAACATTGTATTGCAGACTACGGTATATGGAACTCAACTCAAAATACATAGGAGCAATGTTTCGACACAAAAAACTTCAACTTCCAGATCGTGAGTTATCAAATAATTTTATTTTATTCTAGCTATCAGTACCCTTTAGCACTAATTTTCACCCTTACTGTAAAGTATTTACAGCGTTTCTTGAGGTTTCTTGTATGAAAAAATGTAATTGTCTAGTTTGTTGCACCTACTTTGTCTTTGTCTCTGCATCACCCTAAGATAGACGGGTATAATGCCCAAGGCATTAAGTCCGCCGTTTTACACGTTTTTTGTAACTTGTGTATAAAGTGTAAATAAATAAAATAAAAAAATGGAACAGCGTCTCTGGTGTGCGAAGAAGGAACTAATTTTTTCTTTTGAAATACTGAAAATTCGTGCTAAGGGTACAGGTTCTAAGAGTATTCATTTCAAATGTACGCATAAAGAGTGTAGGAAGTGAGAGGTTGCCTCAACAGGAAGAGAATCTGACATCATGTACCGATTTCCGAGAACACGAAGCGAGAGTGCCCATCGTCTCAAATAACTTGTTAACCCCTCCGGTTTAGGACGACTCAATTGTTCAAGGACGAAATATGAACTGTTACGGCTTATCTAATGGGACAAAGCCTGAAATCTAATACATGGAATCCGGGTGTGGGAGGTTGACCTTTACTTTTAATTACATGATGATGATGATGATGATGGGACTCCCTTTTCCGCACTTAGACTCCCATTTGGTCCGTTGTGCGTGGGAATTCTGGCTAACAGAGCCAGCCTAGCTCCGCCCAGAAGCACAGAAGCCTCCTGGGAGCTTCACAGGCTTCGCGGAGCGACCTCACTGTTCCGAGGATTTCTTCACGTTGAGAGGCCACGGCCACGCATTCCAGGATAACGTGGGCGGCTGATTCCTCGGCGTCAAGGCATCCCCTGCAAAGGGGACTGTCTGTGGCACCTATGTTAAAGAGATGTTTATTGAGTGTGTTATGGCCCGTAATTGTTCCTATAATTATTCTAAGGTTATTCCTGCTCATGCCGAGGAGTTTTTTTGTTAATCGCGGGTGTACCATCGGCAGAGCCAATTTCGACTGTCTACAGTCTGTTGCCCGTGACCATCTGTTGTTATGGAGTTCCGTCGATCTTTGGCGAATCCACGCACGAAATTGTGAGAAAGGCAGTGGGAGAAGAGGGTATGGGCCTAGCACCTTCATATCAGAGCCTCTCTTCGCAAGTTCATCTGCCGCATCATTACCCAAAGATCCGCTGTGTCCTTTGATCCACTGGAGAGTAATCCGATTGAACATCGACAAACTCTCCAGAGCTTGGTGGCACTCGAGAATTAATTTATTGTTAGTTTGTTTGTTTTCTAAGGCTTTGAGCACAGATAGACTGTCAGATACGAATTTAATGCCGTAGTCCCGGATGCCTAAGCGCTTTACTGCTGTTGCGGCTTGTGTTAGAGCAACACATTCACATTGAAAGATCGAACTGTGTGTGCCTAGTGGTATGTGTATGTTAATATTGAGATCAAGGGAGTGTATGCCAGCACCTGAGCCGTTTTGTGTTTTTGAGCCGTCTGTGTAGATACGCACTTCATTGGCTCCTGACTGGTCCCTTTCCTCCTGAACTGTTTGTATGGTATAGTTTTTGTTGAACATCGGTTGGTTGGGTATTCTATCACACGGGGCAGCGATGAGAGGCTGGTACTCAATCGCCCGGTCCAGGATTTTAGCGTGTGGACTGGTAAGGTTTTTGCCCCATATGCCCAGATGCATTAGCCTAATGGCAGCCAACGCTGCCTCCTGCTGTATGTACAGGTCAAGGGGAGTTAATTGAAGGGCTATCTCCATGGCTGCTGTTGGGGTGGTTCGCATGCAGCCAGTGGTAGCCGAGCAGGCCAGTCGTTGGAAGCGTTGTAGTTTGGTAATGGTGGTCGAGAGTTCAGTTCTCGTCCACCAGACTAGAGCACCATAAGCCAACATTGGCCTGATCAGCGTTTTGTAGATCCACAGAGTAATCCTTGGAGAGAGCCCCCATGTTTTTCCTATCATTTTTTTGCATTGATATAGTGTAATTGTGCTTTTATTAAGTTTGTAGTCAAGATGCTTGTTCCAGAGCAGTTTGCTATCCAGGATCACCCCCAAGTACTTGACTTCGTCCTTGAGCGTTAGTTCCGTGTTTAAGAGTTTTGGAAGCCTATGAGGTCCAAGACTTCTCTTGTTAGTGAACATTATTATTTCCGTTTTTAAGGGGTTAACCGATAGTTCGTGCTTCGTGCACCAACACTCGATTATTTTGAAGGCCTTTCTCATGAGATCGCATAAGACGCCCTCAAATTTCCCCGAGATTAGAATTGCTATATCGTCCGCGTATCCCACCGAGTACAGGCCGCTGGCGTTGAGCTCTGCAATGAGCTCAATTACCACTAAGTTCCACAGCAGTGGTGACAGCACCCCACCCTGTGGGCAGCCCCTACTCACGATACCTCGTGTGGTGGTGTTCACGGTAAATTGAATAGCACGGTATTTTAACATGTTGTTTATCCATTCTACGAGTGTTCGCGCAACACCGTGTGTGGCAAGTGCCTGTTTGATGCTGACGAAGTTGGTTTTGTCAAAAGCACCTTCTATATCAATGAAAGCACCTAGGGTTGGGTTTTTGTCTTTAAGAGCATTTCCTATGCGTGAGACCACGCTATGGAGTGCTGATTCTGTTGATTTGCCTGCACAGTAGGCGTGTTGATTAGGATGTAGGGGTCGTTGTACCGAAATTTGGGTCCTAATCTTCCTATCTCCCAGCCTCTCCAGAGTCTTCAAGAGGAATGAGGAGAGGCTTATAGGTCTGAAGGATTTGGGTTGGGTGTAGTCGCCCCTACCTGGTTTCGGTATGAAGATTATTTTTACTTCCCGCCATTTCAAGGGGATGTAGCGGTGGGCCAGGCAGGCTCTGAAAACTTTTGCAAGGTAGTCAGCCAGTAAACCTTGGCTCCACCTGAGCAGAGCCGGGAAAATACCGTCTAGTCCTGCTGCCTTGAAAGGTAGGAAGGTGTTAATTGCCCACGTTACTTTGTCTTTGTCGATTACCTCTAACGCCACCTCCCAATCCATTTCATTCGCAGCCCTCTCTCTGTGTGAATCCCAGCTCTGCTGGGTGGCAATCTGGCATCCTGGGAAGTGGGTGGTTAGAAGTAGTTCGCTTGTCTCAGCATCATTTGTTGTGTATGTGTTATCTGGCTTTTTCAGGCATCCTATTGAGTGGTCTGTCTCTTGAGCAAGACAGGTTTTGACCCTCATTGCCTGGTTGTTACTTTCAATGTTAGTACAGAACCGCCTCCAGCTGTTCTTCCCTCTGAGGCGTATTAGTTTTTTATATGTTTTACGAGCTGTTGTATAGCGGTCCCAGTCTACTGGCGATCGTGTGTTCCTAGCTCTGTTGAACAGTCTTCTCAGCTTGTGTCGGTGTCTTTCCAGTTCTGGACTCCACCAGAAATGTCGAGCTCCCTGCCTAGGTACCGTGAGGGGACAAGACTGTTCATAGCTAGATAGAAGGATGGATGTGATTTTGTTTACATGTTCGTCTAAATTGGTTACTGGTATTTTAGCCGGAAGGGCGGGTAACCTGCCTAGTTCAGCCTCGACGAGTTTAGTGAACCTGGCTTGGTCTGTATTACGAGGAACCCTTCTTGGTTGTGGTTTGGTTAGGTTGAAGTTAATGGTATATCGAATCCATCTATGGTCAGAGCATGATAGCTCAGTGGACACATGCCAGTCCTGTATGGAGTTTGAAATGCCTATAGTTGCTACAGTTAAGTCTATAATTGTTTGTGATCTTGCGTTTATGAAGGTAGGTTCGGAGCCCTTATTGAGTAAAACAAGATTGTTACTAAGAATGAAATCAAGCATTTCCTCACCTCGGGTGTTGGTTTTGACATTACCCCAGAGCGTGTGATGCGCGTTGGAGTCCGTCGCGATGATAAGTTCCAGTTTCTCCTTTCCACAGTACTCAACCAGCGAGACGAGCTCTGGCAGAGGCACGTACTCATCGCCTGGCAGGTATGCCGAGGCTAGTACAATGTCCGGGAGTTTCTGTTCCGTTCTAAAAAGTCTGACTGCTGTCAGGTCCCTTGAACAGAATTCATTAATTAACAGGTTAGGTACATGTTTTGGAATAAATATGCAGGTGCGCGGGTTCTTGGCGGAGGTGTCTAGTAGTAACTTACCCCCGATGCTGCTCAAACCGCATATTCTGCCGCCCCTTATCCACGGCTCTTGGATGAGGGCGATGGTCTTTTCATGTTGGTTCTCCAACACTCTGCGCAAGGTAGCCGTCGCAGATTGGCTGTGCTGGAGATTGGTTTGTAGGATCTTAGTCCCGCAAAGGAGAGGAGCAGAGGCTGCTGTCCTCGCCCTCACTTCTCTCCTCTGACGGAAAGCACTCCTCGTCCGAAGTCAAACCGGACGAGGGTGGATCCCTCGTTGAACCCGCTGCTGAGAGAACCTCCAGCGCTGCCATGGAGGTCGCAAGTTCCATCGCCTCCCCAACAGTCTCCGTCGCAACAGGCGACAGGGAACGTTCCGGAAGCGGCAAAGCAGGCACCCTCTCAGGCGCGCTCGTGGCTGTTCCTATTGTTGGTCCTGATGTTGGATCGGCGTCCTTCTCCCTGGTACCACCCTCCTCCAGGAAGCGGATGTATATACTGCCCATGAGGTAGTATACTCGCCGTTGCTGGTCCTTTATGGTTTTAACCATGGCCTCCGGCACACGGAAGTATAGACAGGTACCCGGGGGCTCCTGCCTAGCCCTTTCGTGTGTCAAGGTCCAGGTGTTTATTTTGAGGTTTGGGTTCTGCCTCGCCAGCATCCTTAGTAGCTCTGTTGTGTCCTCGCTGTTCTCGGGGACGAACAACATGCACATTACCTTCTTAGGAATGTCGGCTTGAGGCCGAACGGTTAGCTTAGTTCCCGGTAACGGGGATGATATGTTGTTTACTACATCTTTGAGCCAGGCCATTGTGAATTCATCCTCACACCATGTCTTAAGGACGCCTTCAGCGAAATGGGCCCGGCCTCTAAAATGGATCGCGGTACTTTGGGTTGTTTCAGTTGGTTCAGGAGCTTTTAGCAGAGCCCGGAGCTGGTTTTCTATTATCAGCCGGATCCCCTCCGCTTGCTCCTGCGTCATTTCCGAGAAGGGCTCGGTCATGACGGCAACGCATAGCTCGTTGCTTCTGAAGGACGCAGCCGCTTCAGCGTAGCTCACCAAAGTTCCGTCAGCCATACGGGAGCGAGCAGGCTTGCTCTTCTTGCTAACCCCGGTTGGTGTGACGGTATCTTCGGGACGCGAACGCTTCTGCGGCCTGTCCTGTTGTTCTTTCCCGGTTGCTTTGGTTTTTTTCCCTCTTGGCCTCGCGCTACGCTTGCGCTTAGCGCCGGTGGCAGCCTCGTCCTTTGGCATCTCATCCGTAGCCGACACTGCCTTGAGGGATGTCTTCTTTTCGGTGGTTGTTTCGGGTTGGTTGTTAGTTTCCTCTGCCGGCGGGGCTTTGGGCAAAGTCGTCAGGTCCCTCTCAGAGACCGCAGCCGTTTCCGCAGCCCGTGTTTTGGGCGCATCTACTTTTGCAGTACTCCTCGAGTCGCCGTGAGCGAGTGCTGTCCTTGGCCTTTCAGTCAGGATTATGTTGGAGGGCGCAGGCGCATCCGTGGACGCAGATGAGGTTGGGATCGCTCGGAACGCAGCCTGTTGTGGCGCATCCCTTACGGTTGCCTTCCTCATCGCATCCTTGGACGCAGCCGAGCGCTTCTGTTTCTTCGGTGCGGGCTTGGGTAATTGCCGCTTAGGCGCATCCTGGGACGCAGCCCTTAAGTTAGATGAAGATGGCGCATCTGAAGACGCAGCCCTTGGTATGTTGGTTTCAAGCGCATCCGACGAGCGGGACGCAGCTTGTGGTTTTGTTTTTTAAATTTCGGTCTCTTTATCCATTTGTTGTTGTTTTTTAAATTCACCGTTGGAGCTCTCCACCCACCACGGAGCCCTCAGTCGGGGACGTCGCTCGTTCAACGAGCGATCGCCAGAGCTACTCCTTCGGTATAGGATCAGCCTAGTGGGAAGTTGACGAGCCCGCACGCGACGGAAGATCAGGGGACTGTATACGACACGAGACTATGCCGCAACTCATCCCGAGACCCCCGCCACGCCGGCTGCCCCCCCCCATTAAGCCGACCCTCGCATAACATCCCGCTTATGGGATGCCACAGCCGGTTGATAGTGGGTAGCTACCCCACTACCTCCCGTGTAAGAGGAAATCCAGGCCAAAGTGGTGTGTTGTGTGCAGCCTGCTCCACTCAACCACCAGGATCCCTTCATCCCTCCGTACGGGTCCCCGCGCACGGCACAAACACGCGGGAGGTCATTGCTATCCATCATCTACTCTTGTTTGATGGTGGACCCCCAGGGGCATGACCTCGCCACCCCTGAGGTTAGACGCCTGATGATTTCTGTTATGTCTAGTTCATATGGAATTAGACCAAGAACAGGGGGCAACCTCGAGAAGGAACATCACCAGACTTGCCTTGAGGATCCACACGACCGTTGCGCTCTCCCTCAAGACCACGCACCCTGCCACCTCTGAAGGAGGAGGCAAGGTAGGTTTGCGTCTACAAAACCAAGCCAAGCCAGTAAGCAAGCAAAGCGTGTCGTCGGAAACCAAAACATAAATCTGCAAACACAAACCCCCCCCCTTTTAATTACATAATCACACGTATATTTTTGAAAGGCTCGGTCAGAGGTGTGTATATGGCTCCTATATTTCACTTGTTTTTTTATTTTATTTTAATTTTATAAAAAGCTTATTATAAGCTTACCTATGAATATCTTGTAGAAACTACTAAATGTCACAAAAAACAATGTTTGTTACCAACCCAAGAAAGACAAGGGCGCAACGAGAAATTTTTTAAATCGTCCAAATGTCCATTGTCATAAACTAAAAGACGTATTTACTTACCTTACCTACTCATAAACTACCAGAGGTACTTTTACGTAAAGCAAAACCATATTTTCCTGGCATGTGTATAATTGTTTTTAGAGAAGGTACCTTATTGAAAATTTCTCCATTCCACGGGTTAGTTACTGGGCGTACCTAAGCTACTTATGTATTCTGTACAGGCTGTTAGGGTTAATGTAGCCCGACATGTAGGTGATGGGTTGACAGAATGTTCCTAGTTTGGTACACTTTACGTCATAAAATACTGGACTTAAATTAATTTTGGTATGGAAATTGCGGGGCTTGTGACCGAGTCTGATTTTGATAGGTAAATTAGAATTCACTGATCATATTTGAAAGGTCATATTTTCTGTCATGTTTATTGTTAGAATAATATCAGGTTCAAACCAGAAAGTCGCTAAAAACATTTACAGTCACACATTACTTATCAACGGATGTTATGTGACGATTTACGGGCACCCATAAAAAGCTTCTTCAGTTTGTAAAAGTATAACTGTATTTTCTAAGATATAAAGACGAAATGATGTTCCAAAAACGAGAAATAAAATGCCTCTATGGTGACATCAAAGATTCTAATACCTACGATTTTCCATAAAATTGCAGATTAAGATTTATAACATCGATTGTTAAAAAATACACTGGCTTCAAGCACTTTCAACAACAATAACCAAACCTTTTCAAAACTTCAAATTCCATACACATTTCACAAAACATCCGATTGAACGCTTCAACGCTAGACTGTATAACACTTCAATCGCCACTTGCAGCGATTGAAGCGGACAAACAGTGGAACAGGCGATTCCAATCCGTCCACTAATTGAATATTGCCCAAGGGTGATATAACTCTCAACCGTATACGAATCTGTGACGACTATATTCGTACTGGGAGCCAGTTGTTTTGCTTAAACAACAATATATGTGCGTCAGGGAATAAAAAATGGCGCAAAAAGAGTTTCGGGTAGTTTTTGTAACATTCGACCGCGGTTACAAGGTTTATGTTACCAAAGCGAGAATTCGGTGGTGCGTGTTGACCTCTGAAAATAGTAGAGTAGAGGTGTATGAAGTTATTAGGCACCTAGTACGAGTATTTACGTTGTTCAATATTGGCAGTCAGAAAAACCTTTTTACGTTTTTGTGTTTACGTTTAGTTTATCATAGGAGAGGTCGCTAAGAACTTTGATTCCAGAGGGTTGCCATCATATCCTCTCACGAAAATAAAGAAAGATCGTAGGTTTAATTCTTTCGTGATGAGAAAAAAAGCAATTAAGATGCAGGATGTGGATTTTATATATTTCGTTTAAAAAGAAAGTTCCCCACACTAGGAATTAATCTTGTGTTGTGAGTCGTTTACAAATATCTAATTTTTAGGGTTCCGTAGTCAACAAGGAACCCTTATAGTTTCGCTATGTCCGTCCGTCCGTCTGTCCGCAGTTTAGCTCAGAGACGCACAGTACTAGAGAGTTGTAATTTGGTGTAAATATACGGATTTGTTGTGCCGAAAAAGTGGTAAAATAAAATCTCGAAAAATATTTTTTTTAAGGGTACCTCCTGTACACGTAAAGTGGGAATGTTTCTTTTTTTTCTCGCGTACCCCTTAGTGTGGGGAATCATTAAATAGGTCTTTAAAAAATAATGTGAGTTTCCATTAACAATTTTTTGATAAAAAAATTCGTTTGTGAAATATTAAGCTTTAAAGTGCTAAATTTTGCTCGACTCGAGTGTCCCCCCCCCCTCTACCAGCTAAACGGTTATGTTTGGGGGTGTGAAAAAATTCACAGTAGTAGTATATATAACGAAATTTAAAAGAAAATTGTCATGACTGAGTAGGCTTTACAACTTTACGAGTAATAGTCGACCAACTTATAAAATGTACTTGGATATCATATTTTCTTAAACAAAATGTATCGGAAAACATGCTCTTCAACTGCAAATGTAAGTTTGTCAACTTTATTTTTACAGCTTTTATAGGTATGCTTTTTGGGGATAGGTAGGTTTTTATCGTCAACTATTTTTAAATAACTTCAAAAAAAGAAGGAGGTTCTAAATTCGTCTTAATCTTTTTTTTATGTATTGTCCCCGATTTCTCAAAGATTCCTGGACCGATTTTGAAAATTCTTCTTTTTAAAATTAAATTCAGCGAATCAGTTTAGTTAGTTCGCATAAGTATTTTGATGGGCAACTACGGAACCCTACACTGTGCGTGGCCCGACACGCACTTGGCCGGTTTTTAATTTTTAACACAAACAGCAAGACCCTGCACAAATACTTTTAGTTCATACAAATATTTATATCATGCGAGAATCGAGCCCGCGGCACATAGCACAGCAGTCCATCGCTAAGTTATTGCGCCAACACGTGTCATATGTCGAGTCTATGAATGACAGTACATGTACGTGTTACCATCATTATTTCATACACTAAAATGATCTCAGAAAAAGTCATGCACAAAATAGCCCATAACATAAATCAGGCGACGAAAGAAACCCCAAATGTTCGTTACTCAGAATTTTATTGCGTCTAAATGACGTACACCGAAATACCAGCGTTCGGTTAGCGTATATACGCTTTAGTTTTATCGCCACGTTTAAGGGTTAAGTGCGAAAAGGAATGTAGATACGTCGCAGGGACGTGGAAATACTTTCGCAGGTTATAAGTACTTACTTGACGTTTATGAGGCGTGGATCGTTGCCGGTTAGTCATTTATATTGTTAGATTAAACAATAAATAACCTGTTTTGTGTCTCAGGGACGAGTTGTAGTATATGTATAATATATATATTTATTTATTATAGATAGGTTCGCGTTTGACCACTATCTCGCCTGATGGTAAGCGAAGATGTGGTCGACGGTGAAGCACGCTTGCCTAGAAGTAACCTGTTCACTCTTGACTTGAAGACCCCAAGGTTATAGCTGTCGGGAAATACAGATTTCATTTCCGGCCTTTGTTGTCAAGTCCCAGTAACATTGTTTACATACCTATAAACATTGTTAGTGGAGGAATCTTCTTATGACACACTTGTCTTCACGACATGGTTAATAAACCATGCCGTAAAAAGTGTCACATATTTATATTTTTGCGTTTTTATAATAATATATTTTTTTGGATTAGTCTTGTTATGTTATGAGCTGAGATCAGAGTTACGTTTACAAACATAAAAAAAAAAACTTAAAAAAATTGACCGCCTTCGAAAACACCCACAAAAAAGTATAAAATAACTTGTTTTGGTAGTCGGTGGAAAAAAATAATTTAAAAAAACTAAGTAATCGACTTCCGACTAATAAGTTATTTTAAGTTTTTGAAGGCCGTTTGTTTTTTTTTTAAGTTTAATATTTTACCCTTTTAATTCAAATATAATCATTGTCAAATAAGTAATCCGTGGTTCCGGCAATAACATCATCCAAGTGTACAATAAGAAACGCTTATAAAATTAAAAACTTTTGAACAAAACTGGAAGAATTTTTTGATGGGACCAAATGATACTTTGTCCATCGAAAAGAAAAAGAATCATCAAAATCGGTTCACCCAGTCCTAAGGTAAGGAACTTTAAAAAAATACGGTTGAATTGAGAACCTCCTCCTTCTTTTGAAGTTGGTTAAAAAGGAATTTAGATTAATATGCAACTATTTCTATTCTTCATTCTTCTTCTTCGTATCATGATGATGAAGTATTAGAATTATGATGGACATATAGTAAAGCGTTACCAGAATATAACGTCCCGAGTATGTTCACTTCCATTTCCTCTTACAACTAAATAAAAAATAACCATTACGCCGGAGTTTCATAGTCCTCCGTAGCAGATCGTAGCACTTCGTAGCACATCGTAGCACCTCGTAGCACATCGTAGCACCTCGTAGCGACCCGTAGAATACGTTAATGTTTTGTAGACAACGGTTATTGTAACATTTTCGCAGTATTGAGGTTAGCTACGTAATAAAATATATAAGTACATATTATGTGGCATACGCTGGGTTTGTATGTTGGTATAATGTTTAGGTAATTTTCGTTGATGTACAATGTTGGAAAAGGTTACTAGGAGATAATAATAAGCCAATATACCAATATTAAATACAACCATTCTGAATACTGATACCTATTTATTGCTAGTATTTACTAAATAGACATCAATGAATAGCAACATGATTTTAGTTTATAAGTTGGAGGAACGGTCTTGTAATTAACAGACTTAGGTTTTGTGTAAACTGAATTTTGATGACTATCTGTTTTTTATTAAACAAAAACAGTTGCGAGCTTCACAATGGAAAAAGTGTGCGGTCTAAAATAGAATCCCCTTTGTTAGATCTTACTGTAGGTTTAGGATAAAAGGGACGAGTATTGTAGGCAAGAAGGTTTTGTGGCCTAGATTTGCGATATACGAGTAGCCAAAAAACAAATGGTCGACGACGCGTTGTGTCCCACGCGCGTCTCAAAGAGCGTCAGCATAATGACGGGGCCCCCCTCTCAGAGGGCCAAAGCCTGCCGGGGTCGCGGAATTATTCCCTTACCGTGACCCCGGAACATAACAGGCTATGAAGGACACCGTGGATTTTAGTCAGTAGAAGTCGTGACAGTCCCTCCCGCCCTGCCCGGGGTTGGAAGACTCATTTGATGATTTTACCACGCTAAAAAAAAAAACCAAAAAGCAAATAGCCAACCATGCCATCGAACGACATGTCGTTTAACGACATGTCGTTTGATGGCATGGTTGGCGCAGTGGCTGAGCAAATGACTGCTACGCAGAGTGTCGCGGTTTCGATTCCCACACGGAACAAATATTTGTGCCATCTGCAAGTAGGTAGTTGTTCCGGGTTTGAGTGTTTGTGTCATGTGAGTTTCTATGTTTGTAAACGCACCCACGATACAGCCACCAACTTCCGAAAGAAAAGATATTTTAAACTTTTTTGTATTCGTTTTTGAAGTCGGTACTTTTTTCAAAAAGTTTTTTTTTTTTAAAGAAACAATGCGTTTTGAGATAGCGACTGCGGATAAAATAAATAAGAAACGTCAAAAGCATGGTACGACACGCTGCGATGCGTTGCTTCTAATACATTAATTTAATTATTACAACATTACAATATATTAATTTCTAAGGCATCGTTCACACCAAACGTATTTTCCGCCGCTGACTGTGAGCACGCGTTACGCAGTTTATTGTTTTTCAATATATATTTAACTTCTTGTTCACACCGAACCGACCGAACCGACTATACAAACAGTGAGTATATTCACAGTCGGCGGCGGACAATACGTTTGGTGTGGACGATGCCTAATGCTTCAATAAACCTAAGACGCGTTTGCAATTGATTGATCAGCCTGACAAAGTTAAAAGGAATAAGAAAACCAAGAAAATAATCCAAGTGTAATTTACAGCTTCAAATAAATCTTAAGAGACGAACTCATTCGGCGTAAACGTAACCAACGTAATCCCAAACCCCGAAATTAAACTGCAACCCAACAATGGCTTACAAAATTTTATTCAAACACAATTCACGAAGTGGATATCTTTCGATAATGACTGCTATTCATACTAACAATACAGCCAGACCGGATCTATAAAATCTCCCCATTCAAGACGTAGGTGCCTTATTCAACGGGATTTCTTACGAACGAGGCTCTATAACAATTCATTATAAGGCCATTGAGCTATTCCTATTGTTAACTTGCCCCATTATAGTCTCATTTAGCTTAGACCGTATTATAGGGTTAACAATGGCACTTTGTCGGTTCAATTATATCACGGGGATGTTCAAGTTATTCGGGCTGATGTGTTGATGGGTTGCAGTATTCATAAGGTGTGGAGCGCGCCAACCAGTTGTTAGTTACCTTTTCCTCATCAATTTTAGTTGTCAAATGCTCAGGCGATTAATTTTGAAATGCATTTAAATTGGGTAGTGAGACACAGTCCAATGTCTAGTTGGTTTTGGTTGGCAATGTTGCTAATATTATTAAATGATTTAAGTTAACATTTTGCTTTTTGTACACCAAAATTGTAACACAACTTGAGACTTCCGATGTATTTTAGAAAAATAAATTAATGATAGATTATCGATTTCAAATCTAGTAATATAAGTATGTACAAATAATAAAAGGAAACACATTTAAAGGCATCAAAAATTTACACACATCGCTGTCAACGAGAACGCAAGCAGCATTGTGGCGACTTTGCGCTTAGCAATATCTTTAAATACTAGGTAGTCACTCGAACTCCGTGGTCCTTTTGCTTTCCGACTTTTGACTACCGACGGTCAAACATCAACAAAGCACCTACATCATTATCATTATCGATAGTTGACAACTGGTTTAACATGCTTTCCGAGACACGGAAGAAACTCAGAATACGACGGATATACGAATAGAGAGGCACAGTAGGCAAATACCGCATTACCTCTGAGATTGATCTACCCCCCTAAACCTAATCAAAAGATGTCTTTTATTTCGAAAAGATTATCATAAAATAATAAGCGCTCTATATTTTATTAATACTGTAAATATGATCCAGTCTTGCATTTCGATTATGGTATGTTCTATTGTCTTCAGATGGAATGTGAGACTGTGTCGATGTACGAGTGTACTGGCTACGTACCTAGCTAACTATTATAAATATTACATGAGGCAAATGATAAGTTTTACACTGAAGACGCAGATTATTAGAATTTAGTTTGCCAGAAAAATAACATATTTAATAAAGAACCAAATGTCTTATTTCATACAAAATATTAAATTTTGTCATAGCTAGGCAAAATTATTATTTTTTAGGATCATGGTAATATCGAATCTTGAAAATCAACATAGATTAGGTAACCTTAAAGTATACTTTTTTTTTTTTTTTTTTTTTTTTAAGTGGTAAAATCATCAAATGAGTCCTCCCGCCCTGGGTGGGGCGGAAGGGACTGTCAGACTCTTACTGACTAAAATCCACCCGTGTTCCTTCCTATGCCCTTTACGTTCCGGGGCCACGGTAACCTGGGTTAAGAAAAAACCCGCGACCCCAGCAGGCATTTGGCGCGAAACACGACGCGCCACCGACCCGGGCTTGGTCCTTGGTCGGACGGCGAGCTACCCATCACTCACCGTCCGCAAGCCCGCTCCGCCGCTGTGCCCTCTGCTGATCAGAGGGACACGCGTTGGAGCGTCCACACGACAGGCTATTCGCATACGGGCAAAGAGACCACTTAGGCACACAGTGCCTAAGGAAGAGTTTTTGCCCGCATCCCAGGGTGCACCGGCCCGGAAAACTGGTCTTCCCCCTGGACGTATCCAAGAGGGAACTCCAGTCCACGGGCGCACGTGGAGGTTTCCTGTCATAGCACCCCAACCTTAAAGTATACTTGTAGTTATTATATCCACCGTTTCCCAGTAGTTCCATTGTCTGGTTCTATTATGGAACTATTGGGATCATCTAAGATGGAGTATACAGAATCACATTATAGCAGCAGCAGTATTCTGGTTAAAGACATTTAATTCTCATAAAGAGAATATTACAATGCGATTGTTACTGTGTAAAAAGATTCCCAGTCCCAATCAATATCTACCATATATGTAAATAAAATACTTTCTTTAGTTTAAGTATTCGCGCTCATGAAGAAACTCTTTAGTAATTCGATCATAGATGGCAGGATGACATTTGTGTCAAAATTAAAAATCATCGAGCTGTCACAAGAAATATTGAGAAAAGGATTTTCATTATCTAATAAAATAATTAATTAAACCTGATTGTGATTTTAGCTTCTTTGTTTACAGGTGTGTTATAAGTTTTGTCGTTATTCATTTCTATTTATGTAACAACTTGTAAAGTTACTAATAAAATAAATCTTTGTTTACAGAGAAAACCAGTTATGTTTAATTGACTTTGTCGTTCTAAATCACAGAAAACTATCTTATAAAACGACATTTAATGTCTGTAGTGTTTGTAATCTATGATCCTGTCAAAGATGTCAATATTATGACGTTGTCTCGGACACGCGGGTAGTGTGGTGGACGGAACGTGAGAGCCACGGGCGAGAACGGACGTCTACTTGCATACTGGTGTGATAACGAGCCAATTAACTTACCTCTTGTGACACGGAGTACTACATGTGGCGACGAGATAAAAGGTCAGTGGTTATATATAAAAGATTTGGAAAAAGGGGAAAGGATGGTTAAGTAACTATATAGGTACGTGAATGATTGATGGTCTGAAGTACCTAAGTACATTTTTATGAAGTGGATGTACCTATGATTGATTGCAAAAATGTTGAAAAACTAACAATATTACCTAATAATTGGCATAAAGTGGGTAATAGCTTTGATATTCTTCATTAAGAGTGATTGTAAGGTAATAGAACCGTTTAAACGCCAGTAAACTTTAGTCCCCAAACTAATTAATTGCGAAAATTTTACCAAGGAAAATAAATAATAATAATTAGGTAGTTAAATCGAGTGTTCCATCGGGTTTTAGCGTTAATTTTAATGTTGAAATACGAGTAGCATGAGTAGTTTGAGAACGCCAGGTTATTTTATAAGGTTTTGTCATTAATATTGCCAAAATTGACAATGATGTGGTGTTGTAATTCGAATGCGTTCAAATAATTGAAATATTATTTATGAGCTTAATTTACCAACCAATAAATGTGGGTATCTTGTTTTGTTGTCATTGCACGTCGTTGATCTTTCTATATAGTTCCGATGAATCATACAGTGGGCAAGTATTTTGTCAGATTATTGTAAACAAAATAGATTGAATACCTTCTATATCATATATTGAGTTCAAACTACTGGTCAGGTTATTATTTATACTATTTTTACATGCACAATATTTAATGGATTAAAATTAATAATATTAGTGATTAAATTATACAGCATCATACTCTTTAGTGCAAATACGTATCTGCTATTAAAATATCTATAATATTTACTTACTAGGTGTTAGGTAGTACGAACCTACATGAAATTGTAAATCGTGCGTGATGTGTCTCAGGTAGTACGAACCTACATGAAATTGTAAATCGTGCGTGATGTGTGTTTCAGGTAGTACGAACCTACATGAAATTGTAAATCGTGCGTGATGTGTCGCAGGTAGTACGAACCTACATGAAATTGTAAATCGTGCGTAATGGTGCCTCAGGTAGTACGAACTGTTACATCCCTACAATGCACCCTTAAGTGCCTAGTCAGCACCACATCATCAGTCTCATCTGGACTTAGTGCCCTAGCCAGGTAATACCATCAGTTCGGGTTGAGACTCCTACCGGATAGGTCGCTAGCCAGAAGATTATCCAAGTTTCCCTCTTTTCATTACCTACATGTGACCTTTCACTGAATTAAATTTAATTAATATCAAATAATCTTTTTTTTAAAAAGGGATTTTTAAAGTGTGTCCTAACATTGGTGGCAGCGGTGGGATTAGCTACATCCCGTGGAACCTCTCGTGAAGTGATAACCAGTGAAAGAAAGTGTCCTTGTGCCAAGTGTATCTTGTGTGCTTCCTAAACCTGCGACCCGAACTCAACGCGACCTATCAGCGGCCTAAGGCAGGCCAACCCTGGCTGAAATAAGCCAACTCCAGTGGCCTACGATAGGCTATCTCCAGCTCAAAAGAGGCCTAATCCAGAGCCCTTTTGAGGTGCATCCAAGTCGTCACCTGTCTACTGTGCAGTGGTACTGGGCAGCGCGCTGCAGGCGCATTCTACGGACCTGCTCGTATCCAGCACCGACCAGGATCAGACGTCCTCCGTGTTCCCAGAAAATGAAGTGTTTTTGTGTCATGTGAGTCAGTTCAGTGCTCTTAATTTTAATTCTATTTTTAGACCTGTTACATTAATATCTCATAGTCATAAGCTTATCTATATTCCTGTTAATTTGTATCTGTCGATTTAAACCGTGTCCAGACAGTAGTCTAAACATCCTTCGCCCACGTATTCGGTTAGTTAGTCGGAGTACTGATAAGCCGTCTAGAACCAGTTGGCAAAAGTTTTATTATCGTGATCTACTTATTGTATTTTATTCCACAGTAAGTTATTTAATCACATAAAATGTCTAAATCAGATTCAAAAAAAGAAATAAGAGAGGCAAGAGACGAGGAAATACCGCTAAATGTTATCCTAAAATTTATTAAACCGTTCGACGGTTCTAGAGATAAATTAAATGCCTTCTTAGTAAATTGCGATAATGCGATATCCTTATCGTCGTCATCCCAGGATGACATTGTCCTAAAATATATCATTAGCCAACTAGATGGTAAAGCGCAAAGCGCGTGTTCCATCAAAGATTTTGACAACTGGTCATCTCTCAAAGAATTTCTAAAAAATCAATTCGGTGAGAGAAAACATTACGCGCATTTACTTACCGAGCTTCAAGAATGTCATCAAACCAACCAAGAGACGGTCAGTCAATTTCACCTGCGAGTCGAAACTTGCCTATCAAGGTTACTTACAGAAGTAACAATATCCAACACGAAGAAAAGCGAACTTGTTGGTAGAGTGGCTGCGATGGAAGACTTAGCGCTTCATACATTTAATGTAGGGTTACATCCTCGTATAGCGACTATTGTAAGATGTCGAGATCCTAAAAACTTGAACGAGGCTGTCAACTATGCCATCTCCGAGGAAAAGATCCAACAATTTTCTCTGAAACAAAATGTTCATAATTATAAGAAAGATAACAGTAAACCTCCATCGAAGCCACATCTACCTAGTAATAATAATACCAATCAACCTTCTTCCTCTAAAGATCCGTTGGTATGCAGATATTGCAAGAAAGAGGGTCATAGTCTAGCCGAATGTAAATTGCGCGAGTATAATAATAAAAAATATAATAATAATAAATTCAGTTCTCCCGCGCAAGCACATTCTTCTAAACCCAAGAGTCCTCATGTTAACTTCGCGGACGACGAAGAAAACTCCTTCATAAACGAATCAAAACCTGATCAAGATGATTTAAATTACTAAACGTCTCGATAGGGTGTCGCGCGAGACGAACTTTAAAAGACGATGCCATTAATCCCATATCCAATCACCATTCATCCTCTAGAGCTATACGACAGGGTAACCAGCCCCAAACTGGCAGCTCTCATAATGTCACGCGACAGGGTAACCAGCCCCAAACTGAAGACATTCTCCCTAGAGCTATACGACAGGGTAACCAGCCCCAAACTGGCAGCTCTCATAATGTCACGCGACAGGGTAACCAGCCCCAAACTGAAGACATTTCCAATCCTCCTCAATCCATGTGTGTCCCTGAAAAAGAAAAGAAAAATGATTATAAAGTATACGAAGTAAATACTAATCTAAAAACATACTTACCTTATATCGTCGCCCAGTCGTCTGTCAGCACGAAACCACTTACCCTCCTGATAGACACTGGAGCTTCCTTGTGCATCTTAAAGAAATCATGTCTATCCAAACCCCCTGATTTAGGGTTTGACATTGTCAGAATAAAAGGTATTGACTCAAAGGATCCGATTACGAGTCACGGTAACCTTACTCTGGACTTAAGTCTATCCCCTGGATACACAGTATCCCACAAATTTCATATCTTTGATAACTTAAGCTTTCCTTATGATGGTATTATAGGTAACGACCTATTCATTCAAAACAGCTGCCGAATAAATTATGATTCAGGTACGCTGGAAATCGCACACCATCATATAAAGTTGTCATTCAACCATCCGTCCTACATAATTGAACCACGAACCGAAACCATCATAGAATGTTCAGTTAAAAACCCAGAAGTTCAGGAAGGTATAATCTTGGACCAACATATTTCTGATAAATTGCTAGTAGCTAATTCGATAGTGAAAATAAAAAGTAATAATCGAGTAAACGTATCGATCCTGAACGTATCTGAAAAACCTATTTCAATAAATCCTAATCTCTCTTTAACCTTAATCCCATAACTAAAAACGAAATATGCTTATCTCAATCTAACGTCAATTGTTATGAGAGAACAAACGAGGTCCTTAAACAATTACGAACTTCCCATTTAAACTCTGAAGAGTCTGAAGTTCTTTACGACATCTGTAGTCAATATGCAGACGTATTCCACCTTCCTGACGATGAACTTACTTCAACTAGTGCCATCAAGCACGAAATCAAAACAAGCTCCTCGCAACCTATAAATGTAAAATCTTACAGATTTCCTGAAATTCATAAAGACGAGGTCAAAACCCAGATCAGTAAGATGCTAGAACAAAATATAATTCAACCATCTACTTCTCCATGGTCATCTCCCATTTGGATAGTCCCAAAAAAGGTTGATGCTTCAGGAAAAAAGAAATGGCGCATAGTCATTGACTATCGCAAGCTCAATGACATCACTATTGGTGAGAGCTATCCAATTCCTCAAATAAACGAAATCTTAGACCAGCTAGGCAAGAGTAAATATTTCACAACTCTCGACTTAGCGTCAGGCTTCCATCAAATAGAGATTTCAGCCGAGGATATCCCTAAAACTGCTTTTAGTGTACCCGAAGGTCACTACGAGTTTATCAGGATGCCATTTGGCCTCAAAAATGCCCCTGCAACCTTTCAGAGGCTCATGAACACAGTCCTATCAGGCCTGCAAGGTATACATTGCTATGTTTATTTAGACGATATTGTCATATATTCCTATGATCTTACATCCCATGTCCAGAAATTATCCCACACATTTGAAAGATTAGAAAATTCAACCTGAAATTACAACCGGACAAATGTGAGTTCCTTCGCAAAGAAGTTACTTACCTTGGCCACACTATTAGTGAAGCAGGCTTAAAACCTAACCCCGAGAAAATAAAAGCCGTAACCGAATTCCCTATTCCAAAATGTCCAAAAGATGTAAAATCATTCCTAGGCTTAGTATCCTACTATCGTCGCTTCATACAAGATTTTTCTAAACAAGCTAAACCTCTTACATCCTTGTTAAAAAAGGATGTACCATTTGATTGGACTAATAGTCAACAACTAGCTTTCGAAACATTAAAAAATAAGTTAATCTCAGCACCTGTCTTAATATACCCCGACTTTACTAAACCTTTCATCCTGACGTGTGATGCGTCAAATTACGCTATTTCAGCTATACTCTCCCAAGGCGAGGTGGGAAAAGACCGCCCAATCGCTTTTGCTTCACGCACACTAAATAAAGCTGAAACTAATTATAGCGTAACCGAAAAAGAATGTCTGGCTATTATTTTTGGAACAAAAATATTCCGTCCATATCTTTATGGTCACAAATTTAAAATTATAACTGATCATAAGCCACTTAGGTGGCTATTCAATTGCAAAGAACCAGGCTCCAAACTTGTGAGATGGAGACTAAAACTCGAGGAATACGACTATGAGGTTGAATATAAAAAGGGCAAGATCAACAGTAACGCTGATGCTCTTTCCCGATACCCTGTGAAGTCCATTCAGTCACCAAACGCCGCTCACGTACTTACCGACAAAGTGCCACCTGTGAGTGCTCCAACTCCGCCTCAGCAACCTGAAGTTCCTCCTGTTGATCCCGAAAGCCCCGGAATACCTGAAATTCCCGACTTACCTGACTTTATTGACTTACCTGAAAATTTTGAGTTGCCCGATGACTTGGAACTCCCTGAAGATTTTGATATCCCAACTCCACCTGAAATCCAGAACGACGACGATACTTACCCTAAATGCCTGAAAAAAATAAATAATAAATCTATTCAATTTGATACTATAATTCATGAACATAGTGAAACTCTATTAAAAACAAAATTAAAAACCATTATTATACCAACTTCCATTGACCTTGACGAGTCAAATCCCTATATTTCGGAAGTTATCGATAAAATTTCGGAACCAAACGATATCCTTGAAAAAGAAAGGACATTACATTCTTTTCTCTCTTTCGAAAATAATAATGTAAAATTTTACTTACTTTTTGTAAAAGTCCATCACTTCGATCAGTGCAACTATGAGGATATTTTTAAGAGCCTTAAAAATCTGAAACATGAATTGATTAATGAAAACATATCTGAATTCGCTATAACGGACTTTCGTAATCCGTTTGATTCACATAGTTTTATGAAAATTCATAACATAATTACATACCTATTTCACGCTACTTCAATCGCTGTCCATATTTTCAAAAATATTATAATTTATCCCTCGCCAACTGAAATCAGTAAAATCCTAAAAGAGAACCATGATATTCCCATTTCAGGTCATTTAGGCTCAAATAGAATGTTGAGTAGAATCCAGGAGAAATATTATTGGCGCAATATGCGCAGAGATGTCGAAGACTATGTCCGAAAATGTGAACAATGTCAAACTAATAAAGCCCTGCGTAGAACCAATCGAGCTCCTATGCAAATCACAACGACGTCCACACAGCCTTTTGAACGCGTGTCACTTGACATTGTTGGACCATTGCCCGAATCAGGCGCGGCCAAGCTCAGGTTCATCTTAACAATTCAGGATGACCTCACCAAATTTTCAGCAGGTTATCCCATCCGTAATGCTACAGCAGAAGAAACCGCTGAATGTTTAATCCATTTCATATCCCAGTTTGGTATCCCGAAGACTATTATTACAGATCAGGGAACCAATTTCACAGCGGAACTCTTTAAACAAACCTGTACCTTCTTGAAAATCAAACAGTTATGGTCCAGCCCCTATCATCCACAAACTCAGGGTGCTATAGAAAGAAGTCATGCGACGCTAAAGGAATATCTAAAATCTTTCGTCGATGACAACCAAAATGATTGGCCGAGATATGTTTACACGGCAATGTTAACCTACAATACCACAGTCCATTGCACTACTAATTATACACCATATGAACTATTATTTGGTTGCAAACCGTTTATACCCACTTCTATTTATGATACAGCATTAGAACCTACTTATCCTAGCTATGTCCGTATTCTCCAACAAAGAATGAAACTCTCCAGAGAGAAAGCCGTAGAAAATATTCTTAAATCTAAAATTACATCAAAAAATTATTATGATAAAAAACAAGGCCTATGAAATATAAATCAGGCGATATGGTGTATATCAAACACCATCCGCGACAGAATAAAGCTCTATCGCCTATCTGGAAAGGTCCACATAAAGTGATAAAAATTAATGGCAACAATACGTTGACCCTTCTCGTTAATCGCCGTCACGTCAAGTATCACTATGACGAATTAAAACTGGCGGAAATAAGTGATGTTTAGTTTTTATTTTTATATTTTAAACCTTAATCTAAGAAACCTAATTTTAACAAAAAATAATATAAGTTAAATATTATGTCTAATATATTTCAGAATATCTACATTCCTGTCTCTTGCAACATCTGATATCATCGAACAAGTCACTGAAAGCCCTGGCGTATACTTCGACCCAATAGGAATTATAAAACAGACTAGTGACCATATTCATTTACTTGTACCTATAGATATTGGATATATAAGACCCCATATAGATAATATAAACAATGCATTAAAAACTTCCACGCTATTGTGTCGACAAAATACAATACTTAAAGAATCCGAATGTACAAATATACTACAGCCTCTGGTTTTGCGACTTAACGATATTCTGAAAGACTACAATGCTATATCTCATTTAACATCCGGGCGAGAAAAGAGATCTGCTTGGTTTGCAGGAGTTGGCTCTCTTTTCAAACAAGTTATTGGCACAATGGATGAAGATGATGCCATAAGATATAATAACGCCATTCAAACTCTAAATAACAATAATATTAAGCTTGCATCTATTTTAAAAGATAACATCCTTGTAACAAACACGGCTCTTTCCCGTTACAACAAAACTCTTGAAACTATAACCAAAAATGAAGTCCGTTTGAATGACGCTATTATTAATCTATCTAGTACTTTTAGCAACCTGTCAATTATATCTAATAAGCTGTATATAAAATCAAAGATGAACGATGTCTACACTGAACTATCATCTTGTCTACTTACTCTGTCATTTAAATTGGACGACCTTGTAAATGCAATGTTATTCGCTAAAACTAATACTCTCCACCCATCGGTCATAACACCAAATCAGTTGTATAATGAATTGATAAATAACGTTAGAAAATTACCTAGTTATGAAGAATTGCCTTTAGATTTAGATTTAGATAGTATTCATGCTTTGATTGATATATCTAAGTTGTCATGTTATTTTGTAAACAATAAGTTAGTGTTTGTAATTAAAATTCCCCTTGTACACTCTTTTGAGTTAGATCTATTTAAGGTTATTCCAGTACCTATACCACACAACATAGAAAAACCAAACTCTTATGCTATGATTGTACCATCCTGTAACTATGTTGGCATTAGTAAAGATAGACTAACATATACCTGTATAAGTAATCTAAATTCCTGTACTGAGCCTGTAAACAGAGTTTATATTTGTGATAATACCGACACACGCTCAATTCAAGAAACACCAACCTGTGAAACTGATATACTAACAAAAATTGTTACAGAAATACCTAAATATTGTCTAACTAAATTAATGTATGGTCAGATAGATATTTGGCAAGAATTGCAAGGAAACAAATGGATATTTGTCCAATCGGAACCGACTAAACTTTCTATACAGTGTAAATCTGATTTAATAGAGTTCAAAATATTGGGTACTGGTATACTTAATATTCGACCTAATTGTACGGCTTATTGTAGAAATAAACAACTATTTGGAAAAAACAACATTGACATAAACGTCAAAACTATAGTTTCCGATTTTAACCTAATTAATGAAGCCTGTTGTAATCTAGAAAAGTTTAACATATCAAAGCCTAAATTGTTACCTTCTAAATTGTCAAATATAGACTTAGAAAAACTACCTAGCGTTATCAACAACCAAATGTTGTCAGATGTTGATAAGATAATAAATAATCCTAATACTAACCTAATTGAATATAGTTCTCACTATCCACTTTTGACTTACCTTGTATTCATCCTAATTTTAATTTTTATTAGTTATAAACTTTGTAAGAAGTTTGGAAAATATTCTGGCTGCAAATCAAAACCTAAATTACAAAACGATAACACTTCAGATAACGATCCGGAAACCGAACCAATTCCTCTTCCAAGGCTAAGAATAAATTCGTAACTTTCCATGAAAACCGTAAAGTTCCTCTTAAACGGGGGGTTGTTACATCCCTACAATGCACCCTTAAGTGCCTAGTCAGCACCACATCATCAGTCTCATCTGGACT
This sequence comes from Agrotis segetum, assembly GCA_036375495.1. Classification (NCBI taxonomy): domain Eukaryota; kingdom Metazoa; phylum Arthropoda; class Insecta; order Lepidoptera; family Noctuidae; genus Agrotis; species Agrotis segetum. Next base: position 3,053,189 of record JAQSVV010000175.1, on the reverse strand, counting down.
TAGTGCCCTAGCCAGGTAATACCATCAGTTCGGGTTGAGACTCCTACCGGATAGGTCGCTAGCCAGAAGATTATCCAAGTTTCCCTCTTTTCATTACCTACATGTGACCTTTCACTGAATTAAATTTAATTAATATCAAATAATCTTTTTTTTAAAAAGGGATTTTTAAAGTGTGTCCTACATGAAATTGTAAATCGTGCGTGATGTGTCGCAGGTAGTACGAACCTACATGAAATTGTAAATCGTGCGTAATGTGTGCCTCAGGTAGTACGAACCTACATGAAATTGTTAATCGTGCGTGATGTGTCGCAGGTAGTACGAACCTACATGAAATTGTAAATCGTGCGTGTCATGTGTCTCAGGTAGTAGGTACGAACTACATGAATTTGTAAATCGTGCGTGATTGTATGTGTTGGGTAGTACGAACCTACATCAAATTGTGAATCGTACGTGTTATGTGTTTTATGAAGGATGAACGTACTTACATGAAAGTGTGAATCATGCGTTATTGTGTCTGTTGGTAGTATGAACCTACAAGAAGTTGTAAATCGTGTGTGATTGTGAGTTTTAGGTAGTACGAACCTATTTGAAATTATAAATCGTACATGATTGTGTATTAGGCAGACAATTTCTGCTATTAGTTGCTCCGTATGTGGATTTTGTGTAGTTTACCAAAGGCAACTTTGGTTCCAGGTCGCCCCAAATCTACCTACTCACAAAATGACAAACTTATTGCCAGCTCCTGAAAAGCTTGATCTCGAAGGAGACAATGCTACAGTTGCTTTAAGATGGGAGCAATGGAAAAGATCTTTCAATATCTACTTGGAAGCAACAGGAATTACAGGTGAAGAAAAAAAGCGAGCAACGTTGCTGCTTTTAGGAGGACCAGGGCTCCAGGAAATAGTTTTCAATCTACCCGGTGCTTATGAAGAAACCACAATTGATTCACATGTTTTTAGAACAGTTATAAAAAAGCTTGATGAGTATTTTCTGCCGAAGCAGAATAAAATTTATGAGCGACATTTATTTCGACAAATCAAACAAGACGAAGGAGAGAAATTTGAGAAGTTTGTTGTGAAGTTAAGAAATCAATCCGGAAAATGCAAATTTACTAGCCCTGATGAGCATAATTATAATAGATCAGATTGTAGAAAAATGTTTTTCACCAGAATTACGAAAAAAAATATTAACATTAGGAGACACTGTTACATTGGACAAGATCATAACTGAAGCGAACACTTTAGAAATAGTGAGTCACCAGTTGGAAGATTATGGGCAAAAAAGCAAATCAAATGATGTTAATGCGATTAGAAGTCACAAAAAAAATTACAGCGCAAAGACTGATGACATGAAACGAAAAAATGAGAATAAGAAAATGGAAGAAACGACAAATAAATCTGAACTGAGTAAATGTGGTAGATGTGGATACAATACGCATACAGCATCAAACAAGGAATGTCCTGCAAAAAGGAAAAATTGTAACGCTTGTGGAAAATCTGGACATTTTAGCTCAATGTGTAGGACTAGACCCCAAAAGCGAAAAATTGAAAACAAACAAAATGATGATTCAAAAATAAAGAAGAAACGGAACGAAGTAAACGCAATAAACTTTGGAGGTGATTCTTCCGACGAGGACCATTATGTTTTTAACATGAATGACGATGACGAAGCTACCATTGAATGTGAAATGGGTGGAGTTAAACTGAACTTGCTTATAGATTCCGGGTGTAAACTAAACTTAATTACTGAAAAGACATGGGAAGATTTAAAAAAGAAAAAAGTTTGCTGTACTAACCAAATAAAAGGATCAAATAAAAACTTATATTCATACGGAAGTAAGTCACCTTTGAATGTTAAGGGGTCATTCGAAACGGAAATCAAAGTGAATGAGAGATCAGAATACACTACAGTTTATGTGATTAAAGAGGGATCGAGAGATTTGTTGGGGAAAGAAACTGCTATTCGTTTAGGAGTCCTGAAGTTAGGTATTGGAATAAACGAAATCACGCAATCTCCTAAACCTTTTCCAAAATTCAAGGGAGTACTGGTTGATATCCCAGTCGATGAAAACTACAAGCCTGTATCACAACCTTATCGGAGGATTCCAATTCCAATTGAAGATAAGGTCGAATCCAAAATAAAAGAATTGCTTGACAGTGACATCATTGAGGAGGTACACGGACCTTCTCGTTGGGTTTCACCTGTAGTACCTATTTTAAAAGATGACGATGATATACGACTTTGCGTAGACATGAGGCGAGCAAATGCCGCAATTATGAGGGAAAATCATCCATTGCCGTGCATGGATAATTTCTTGCCAAAAAATTAAAAAAGCTCAATTCTTTTCGAAACTTGACATAAAAAACGCTTTCCATCAAGTGGAGATCCACCCTGATTCAAGACATTTGACGACATTTATTACTTCCAGAGGCTTGTATAGGTACAAGCGGCTAATGTTTGGTATTACGTGTGCACCGGAAATATTCCAAAAAATAGTAGAAAAGATGCTGACGGGATTAGATGGTGTAATAAATTTTATTGATGACATTTTGGTGTACGGAAAAGACGAGAAGCAACATGATGAACGGCTTTATAAAGTTTTGGAAGTTTTGAAAGAAAATAATGTCTTGTTGAACGAAAGCAAGTGTCAGTACAAAGTACAAAATATTAGCTTCCTTGGACACGAACTGACACCAGATGGAGTTAAACCGCTTAAGAAATATATAACAAGTATTGAAGAATTCAGAATGCCTAAGACAGTCGAGGAGCTCCAAAGTTTTCTAGGATTAGTAAACTACATTAATAAATGGCTGCCCAATTTATCAACAATGACGGAACCTTTGAAAAAATTATTGAGGAAGAAATCAGGAAAAAAGGCAAACATAGAAGATTTGTGGAAAGATGAACAGGACCAAGCATTTCAGAAACTGAAGCATGCTCTTAGTAAGGTGCCAACATTGGGATACTACGACGTTAATGATGAAACACAGGTTATTGCTGACGCGAGTCCTGTAGGGTTAGGGGCTGTGTTGATACAAAATGATAGCAGAGAGTCTAGAATTATCGCATATGGTAACCGTACTTTGACGGAACTGGAACGGAAATATAGCCAAACGGAAAAAGAAGCGCTCGCTCTGGTTTGGGCCGTAGAGCACTTCAAATTTTTCTGTTTGGAAAAACATTTGATCTAATTACAGATCATAAACCGTTGGAGTTTTTATTTGGACAAAAGTCGAAGCCTTGTGCGCGTGTTGAACGCTGGGTTCTGCGGCTACAAGCCTTCCGATATAATATTAAATACAAACCTGGTAAAGTTAATATCGCGGACCCTTTGTCAAGACTTTGTGAATATCATAAGGTTCCTCCTGGAAATGTTGATGATTATGTACAGCAGATCGTGGAACAATCTAGACCTTGTGCTATTCCTATGGAAATACTATCAGAATGCTCTGGACGAGATCAAGAAATAAAAAACGTAAAAATAGGAATGTACAGTAAAAATTGGGATGATTCGGTAAAAGGATATAAAATTTTTGAAAATGAGCTTTGTTTTTACGATAACATATTACTCAGAGGTAACAAAATTATAATACCAAAAGAACTGAGAACGAGAGTACTGGATGCTGCACATGAAGGCCACCCAGGGATAGTAGCGATGAAAAACCGATTGAGATCAAAAGTTTGGTGGCCAAGAATTGACCGAGACGCTGAATCAAGAGTAAAAGCGTGTAAAGGATGTACTCTTGTCGGGTTACCCAGCCACCCTGTACCGATGAAACGACGCGAACTCCCCACTGCTCCTTGGGTGGATGTTGCAGTGGATCTATTAGGCCCGCTGCCAAATAACGACTATTTGCTTGTTCTTATTGATTATTACAGCAGGTACAAAGAGATAAAATTCACTAAAATTATCACAAGTTTGCAGATAATTAAGTTGCTGAAAGAAATATTCAGTCGTCTCGGATACCCCTCATCAATCACAGCAGATAATGGACGTCAATTTGTTAGTGATGAATTCAAGGAATATTGTCGACAATGTAATATAAAATTGTTTAACACTATACCTTACTGGCCTCAGCAAAATGGTGAGGTCGAGAGGCAAAACAGGGACATTCTAAAAAGATTAAAAATCAGTAACATGCAGAAAGAAGATTTAAAGGAAAGTGTGTGGGAGTACTTAATGATGTATAACTCAACCCCACATTCGGTAACAGGGAAAACACCTACAGAACTTTTCTTTAATAGACAAAATAGGGATAAAATTCCTTCTATAATTGATAACACAATAAATGATTCCGAAGTAAGAGACAAAGACAAAATAGAGAAGGAGAAAGGAAAAGAGTATGGAGACAGAAAACGGCACGCTGAGTATTCAAAACTTTCGGAAGGAGATAAAGTATATATAAAAGATATGGGAAAAGGAAATAAGTTAACAACGACCTATAAACCGACACCGCATGTTGTAGAACATTCGGACGGTGGAGACGTAATAGTAAGGAATGAAGAAACTGGCCAAAAACTTAGACGCAACGTGATTCACTTGAAGAGAGTTGAAGGCGAATGGAAAGTTCATCGTGAGGACCAAAATATTGGTGAGCAGGATCAAAATGAAAATGTTTAAAACAGATTCATATTATTTATAGTGATTACTTATTTGATTAATAAAATTATAATAAGGAAGGGATGTAGTGTTTGTAATCTATGATCCTGTCAAAGATGTCAATATTATGACGTTGTCTCGGACACGCGGGTAGTGTGGTGGACGGAACGTGAGAGCCACGGGCGAGAACGGACGTCTACTTGCATACTGGTGTGATAACGAGCCAATTAACTTACCTCTTGTGACACGGAGTACTACAATGTCCTTATTCCCAAAACTATCTTATATAAATAATGCATGAATTCATGCACGGTAACATTGCCATTGGTTAGACAGGCTTCATACAACAATCTTGTAATTCAAAATGTTGCAAATATCATTTTAATTGTAATTTGACAACATTTGAATCTACCACTAAGGTCATACGTGCCAGATATATAAATAATTTAGGTAAAATTATATCTTTTATTTTTACCGACTTCAAAAAAAAGGAGGTTATCAATTCGACCCGTATGTATGTAATATTATCAAAACTGCCCAGTTTTCGTATATGTTAGTCTGTATCAGCGTCTGAACAAATGTACCAAATTTCAAAAGTGTATGTATGTATGTATGTTTTTATGTTTGTGCACGCATATCTCCGGAACTGCAAGTCCGATTTAAGTAATTCTTTTTTGTTGTACTAGGTATTGTTGTACTAGGTATCAACTTAGGGTACATTGCAAGTTTCATCAAAATCGGTTCAGTAGTTTTAGAGATATGGATTTTTTCGTTATGACGGATTACAAGATTAGTGCACATTATGTAAGAAAACTTTGTATTTTACAAGAATTTGGGTTGAATATTTAATAAATAAACTAAAAAGGGTAAAATAAAAACTTTTTAAAAAAAAGTACCGACTTCAAAAACAGATACAAAAAAGTTTAAAATAACCTTTCTTTCGGAAGTCGGTGGCAATAGTCAATGAAATAATAAAAATCAAAGCCACCGACTTCCGAAAGAAAGGTTATTTTAAACTTTTTTGTATCTGTTTTTGAAGTCGGTACTTATTTTTTTTAAGTTTTTATTTTTTAATATCTCCCCTTGTAGAGCAATACTACATTTTCATTTTAATCATTGATTTTATTATAGGTATCAATCAATGTGAAGGTCGTAATTTTATTAATGTCACATTTATTTTTGGAACACATTAATTTACTTGTTTTATCCTATTTTTGGCGTTGGGGCAAACCTCAACCTTCTGTTCCGAAAATAGAATAGAACCGAGTTAGCTGTTCGACAGTAAAGCCCAAATTAGAAATATAATTACTGTCACCTGATTTACTCACAGTGTTATTGAGTGTTCTGCTAATGAATTCCGAATAAAACAGCTTATTACCAGTTTGTACAGTTGGGTATGCAAACTCATCTTCATCGTCTAACTGAAGCATACAAAAGCACATCTCATTTCAAACTTTTGCGTGATAAACGGTATGAGTTGAGGGGTAGATAGTATTTTCTAATACAAACTCCACACGATCCAACAAACTGACGTTATTCCCGAAATTCAGCTGATCCCGCGAAAATAATTGAAAAGCAATATAGAGCAGAACTGCGAACTGGCAACAACTAAACGTGTTTATTCGTTCCACTGGCGAGAGCACCTCCACTCCACTCTCTAGTAGTTTCTAGAACAACTTCATACCGCGTACTTTAAGTTGGCAAGTTCGTAAAACAAATAAGGCATTTGAATTTCTCTGCCCACTTCCAATTGAATACCCCGACTCGGAGTTTTGAACTCACCGACGCTTTAAAAGTCATGTTTTAAAAGACTACTAAAGCAAACTAAAGGAAACTTTGTTCTACTGTGAACGGTAATAGATGTATCTATTAGTTTTTTTAAACGTGTTGCTACATTAAATCTTTGTGAGTTGAACCGAATCTAGTAACTGGTAAGTTATTGTGTTGTATTTTGGGCTTTATTATCATGGCCATCGAAACACTTATCGCAGGGACTCATCAGCGGTCGAGGCAAGAGACGGCATTGTTAATATTAAATAATAAAGCATGCATTATTGTAATCGTTAATTCACACTACTTATATTGCAAATTAAAACTAATTCTGCTAGGATTGTGGAGTTTCTCCATGCGTTCAACTGTATCCAGAAAGATCGTAAGCTGACCTCAAATATTATGCCTTTTTCTAGTTCCTTACGGGCTAAAAACTGATAGTAGGTCGTCAGAATTTCTCGAAACTCTGTTGCAATCCAATGAATGAACAATGACTGTGCTAGGCTTCCCCCCGGCTTAAAAAGTACGGGGCAGCAATACCGGAACAGAAACTAAGGCTTGTTCGATACAAAAATAACTATAGTTGGTGCCAGTTAAGATGGCAATAGCGGACATTGACCCCTACCTAATAAGTCTTCGTATAACGACATAAGCTCAGAATTAGCACTTTCAAAAAATACCGAATAAATTAGTAAGTATACTGTAAGGATATAAGTATCTAAGCATTCATAAGATATCAAAATGGTAAAAATATTTCACTTATAACTTCGATTTTATATTATTTTTATACTTAAGACTGACAAGTAAACACTATCATTTCACAGAAAAATGTTGATTCTGATCTTATGTAATTATTCGAGGACTTATTAGGTAAAGGTCAATGACCGCTATTGCCATCTTAACTGGCATCAACTATAGGCATATACCAGTATTTTTGACGTGTAGCCAAAATAGGGACCATGGTAACCGATCTCTGTTTTCAATATGCTATGTTTATAAAAAATACATCTGGTACCCGGGGCTGCCACGGTAAAGCTATTGTATAGCAATGGGCATTGTTCATTTTTTTTAATATGCTGTAATTGAAAAACCATTTCGAGGAATAGCGTTACTGATCATTATGTACTAATTAAAAATGAAAAATATTCATATCTCATTGATATTTTTAATAAAATACGTTTGACCTTCCTTGCCCTTCAAATGTTTAACACCTTCTTCAAACCTTTGACTGTACACAGTTTTGTATCTTTGCCTCAGAAAACAGAAAATATAAAAAATATAAAACCGGCCAAGTGCGAGTCGGACTCGCTCATAAAGGGTTCCGTAGCAGCAAGTAAAGTTCTTGTAGTTGGTTGTAACTTTGCAAGGTAAATTGCAGTTTAAGATTTATTAAAAAAAAAAACTAATAACTCGATCTCGTTCAAAACAATTTTCAATTGAAGTTTGCATGGTAATGCACATCAAATATTTTTTTTTGTTTTATCATTCTCTTAGTTTAGAAGTTACAGAGGGGGGGGGGACACATTTTACCACTTTGGAAGTGTCTCTCGAGCAAACTGTTCAGTTTAGAAAATAATAATTATGTTTGTAACCTCAATCAGAATAATAGTACTACCTCAATATATTTTTTCAAGACCTATTCATAGATATCCCACACGAATGGGTAAGGCGAAAAAAAAATATTTTGAGTTTCAATTGTTACTTTCTACCCCCAAAATTCTTTTTTGTTTTATTTTTGTGTGAAAGTCCGCGGTTCACATAATACATCTACCTCCAAAGTTTCAACTTTTTGTCGAAATTATAAGAGCTATTTCTTATAATTTCGACAAAAAGTGGCTGTGACATACGGACGAACAGACAGACAGACAGACATGTCGAATCTATAAGGGTTCCGTTTTCTGCCATTGGCTGCGGAACCCTAAAAAATAAGTGACAAGTATTTCCCAGGGTTGTCAGGCATAAGTACCAATGTCTTGGTATACATACCAGTTTTCAGTGTCACGTACCATGTACCAAGAAACTCGAGTACTCGAGAAAAAAAAACCAAGATTGGACGTTGACCAACAATACAGAATAAACGACAAATTTTAGGGTGCAATCGAGTATTATTATTATTATAGCCTACAATCTTACAAAACAAAAATATTAAAAGTAAGTTACATTTTTTTCCCTCTCTTTTATATATCTATATATTATGTATTATTAGACACCGATATTAAGATTGTCTTTCGATTTCGCAAAGGCCTCCCCTGTAGCTTGCCACTCCTTCCGATTATGGGTCATCCTCCTCCAAGTAGCACCAGCCATCTTTCGAAAGTCGTCTTCCCATCTTAGGCGTTGCCTTCCTTTCTTTCTTTTGTTATATCTTGGACACCATTTGGTTACGTCCTTAGCCTATTTATTATTAGTACTCCTCAACATATGACCTGCCCATCTCCATTTCAATTTCCTTATGCAATATGTGATTTCGTTGATTTTAGTTGATTTTAGTTTGGTTTAGTAATGTCTCTAGTTTGATTTTGTCTTTTAACTTGTCGTTGAGCATGCTACGCTCCATGCTATGTTGACAGGGCTCTAGATTTCGCATAATTTGTTTAGTAATGCTCCAAGTTTGACATCCATACGTCAATATAGGTAGAATGAAGAAACCCGTGTATTTTTGACAACCTTGTGTGACCAATATCTCTTCCACGCTAGCTGTACTCTGTTATCTATTTCTTTAGTGACAATCGAGTATTGCTTACTAAAAAATCTCTTTTTTTTGCCCTCTATTAACAGCAAAAGATAAAAAAAAGATTTTTCATTCGTATTTGATTTTCGACACATTTTACCGATGTACCAATATTTCATATTGGTACATCACAGTGGCCGTCTGACATCCCTGATGAGAAAATCAGGGATGTCAGAGGGCCACTGACAAGTGTCAATTTGTAAATGTCAAAGATGTAAACAAACAAGTTTTTATTGTAACTGCAAATTTCTTCATTATCTCGGTTAACTCTGTTAAATCGGCATCGGCAATATAACATAAACTACAAGTAAAATAGAATATAGGAAGTGCTTTGTCCCAACTAGCAACAATAATACTAATAATAATCCAATCAACATTTTGTTCGTACTAAAGAAGATTTGAGAGAAAAGTGGTGTTTGATGACGGTGTGGAATGTTGAAAGGTTTATACAATGTACTGTTGCGAAGATCACTTTGATGTTAGTATTTCAGAAGCCTTAGATTCCTTTGTATTTTCATCTAGGAGCTAATTTTGTTTTGTAAATAATAACCTAGCGGGATGTAAGTGACGTTTAGACAGTTGACGTTGTGTTGACAGTTTTTTAATTTTGCTCTAGTAAGGAAACGGCACAACTTTTAGGCCAATGGTGACGTCACCTACCTCAAAAATTAAAATATTAAAAATAAAAAAAGTATTGAGCCAATCATTAAAATATTCAAATTAGTTTCTCAAAATGCTCTATATTTGCAGAAAATAAAATAAAATCGAATGTTTAAAAAATTAAGACAATCCCCATTTAAAAAACAAGAAAACACTATCGCCTGCCGCGAATATTTTGTAGGAGGCCGTTTAGAATCAGTAACAAAAAGTAAATTGTCTTTATGACGGATGTTTTATGATTATCGAAGTCTCCCGAACTGAAACGACGTTAAGCGATGCGGGATGTTAGGTATATTTGTTAGGTATTTTCGTTACGGAATTTTTTGATTCGGTCGCCGCGCTCAGACACCGCGATAAAAGCTATGCAATAGCTTAAAAATATCTCATAAGGTTCATAAATAGCGCTGAAAGTCAAAAAATTATGTGATTCTCTATTAAGTATAAAATCATATTATTTTGTCGATCATTTTAAGTTGGTAAAGGGAGAAATTGTGCCACATTTTAGTCACAAGTCACAACAAGGCCTGATAGACCGAATTAGTACTTCATAATGTAATAATGAAATTATGTAGGTACATGTTCTTGTAGTACACATACTGTGACCATTGTATCATTTGTATAGCTTCTTTAAGTAAAAGGTTGAAGGTTAGGCTTGATGGTTTGTTAGATAGAATTACTTTTGTTAGTAGGTTTCTTCATGGACTGAAGATAGACAGATATAAGTCGGCAGGTAACAAATGAAAGTTAAAGTTTTCTGATGAATTTCTAAACGAATGTCGAATTTTGTGAATTAATTGATTTCGGTGACTACAAGGCAATAGTACACTTGAGCGTTTAGGCAAACTGTAAAACATAATTATGTCATATTGAATATATAATACTAGATTTACATAAGCGCCTGTGATTGGACGCGATTCTCACTAAATCGCGGGCATCCGTTGGATGAAATATGTGTAAAATAATATAATAATTCAGCGTCAAAGATCTTATCGGGAGGCATTTATGTCTTCCAGCCTATGATGACGGATAACTGATAATATTGTCAATAATGTTGTAAGCAGTCGTTGGATAGTTATCCACATTTGTCTAAGACAGTTGTCCGATTGCTGGCGATTAGCGAGAAGCGAGTAGAGCTAGAAACTAGATACAAGTCGTTTGTTAGTGTTTAACACTAACTCGTGAAGCGAGAGTCTCGTTATCTGTGGAATGTACCTCTTACCGATGTAAGACCTTTCGTACGTCACACGAGTGAGAAAATAGTCGATAGCTAATCGCTTTATTATCCATGGTGGTGGGACCCAGGCCTATTTTGTATACTCTAATTTTAATCGTTATAGGTATGATGAACAATTCGAGTAGTTCTGGTAAACATCAAGTTTATTAATTGCTTTTATTAATAAACTCGTAATTCCCGTAATGGCTTTTACAAGCTTTCCAAGTAACCATTCAATGTTAAAATAAATAATTCAGGGCCACAGTTGTTGTTAATATGCTGAAAACAATCCAGTAGTTCTGGTCATCGTTCGAAGCAGGATACCATCCAGGGGGAAGACTGGGCCGGTTGTTGTTAATATGCTGAAGTCATCGTTCGAAGCAGGATAGCCTTTCTGAGAATAAATAGTTTTCCTGATGGAAAGAGAAAATCTTTTAAAATAAATAGCAAAATAAGTTTTTGCTATAACATTTATTGTATTTTAATAAATATTTACTCATATATTTCATTTACAATTTGAGGTATAACTTATTGCGATACAACACAAGAAGAAATAAATATAGTGGTGTTGTATACAGGGTGGAATTTTGTAATGCCACCTGCCATGTTTGTTAGAGAGATTTCATCCTTTTAATTGACCATAACGATCGATGCAATAAAAGCACAGGGTATAATTTTTCAGATTTTAGCCGGTTCGATTCCCGGGTGTGGGGGAAGAGAATTTTCGAAAATCTTTGAATGCAGTTTGGTTTCCATTCAAAAATAAAGGAATGTTTCCTTTGAGTAAAATTTTCTATCTGCAGTATTAAGAGTACTTTCCCTCCAGGTGGCATTACAAAATTCCAACCTGTATAGTCCATGGTTTGTTTAGCTTTCAAATAACTTTAAAAAATGGTATTGATATATATTTGTCATATCGAGATTTTAATTTTAAGTAATACATTGAAAAATAAAGAATCGGCATGTTGGTGGTGTTAATTCTTTTTCTTGTTAAGATCCGCCACAATGGCTTTATACAGATGTTCTGTTATTTGGTATTCACATCGTCCATACAGTGTCAAATTCAAGAGTATTCAACAGATTATCCAGTCAGCAAAGTAGGCAAGCCAGTTTATATCGTCGGGAAGGCACTTCTAATGCACTTCTTAAGCGATCCTACATACGGCAGCAGATCTAAAGGGTTATCCGCATTATAAGAAACCTATTTATCGCAACTTGTTAGAGAATAAGGGCAAGCTCCCAGCGTAATTAGAATACTTAATTTTAAGAACAAGGCACAAACATTTTTTGTGGAATTAAAATACAAAAAAAAATATTGAATGCAAAAGTTAGTAGAAATAATAAATTATGTCAGAAGATGATGATGATGAGAGACTATGTCTTAAATCTGCATAACAACTCTAGTTTCCATTATTTATTTTAAATGGTTTGTGGTCTTCTGCAAATGTATGTATCACGCTTTTTCCTTAAGATTATTCCGTTCTCAGTATATTAAAACACATTTTTTAACTGGCGAAAATTTTTTAGAAAAAATTAACTGCGAATGGGACTCAAACCTGCTATTTTCTGAACTTCAGACCCTCCACCAACCAAAGTATTGCAGCCCTAGGTGCCAGTGTCGTCGATTCTTTCATTATCTTGTTGAAACATCTTGCGATGACGTTGCGTTATTTCTAAAATTCAGTTTCTAAGTTAAATACTCTACAAAAGATTACGATTCATAATACACTTAATCCAGAACTTACGTTTACTTGGTTAAACAAAGTAAACCAGAATCCAAACACGTCACGAGGAAAGCCGCAGCTTAAAGTTAGTCTTATAATTGTTTCTGAGGTATCTCCACGACATTGTTATTCAAAGTGTGTTGCTCACAAATCGCGGGTCTCTTAATTGCGAGCGTAATTTAATATTTTTCCAAAGGGCCATTATGCGGGCCACCGCCCTGCCATCTGTTGGGACACTGATGACGTAATAAGTGCTTTGTGATGATACAACTAGTTACTTGTGTATGAGGAATAAAAATGGCGGTTTGACAGCTTATATAATAATATTGAAAATATGTCAAACCGTTATTTTAATTTCTCAGATAAAAGTTAGGTATCTGACTATTGAAAAGTCAGCCCTAATTGTACGAAAATAATAGAGGATAAATGGATACTTACCCGTTAGCCAGACAGCTTATGTTTGAATTAAATACTAACTTTTGACAGATGCAGTATATTATACATTAGGTTTATATTACGTTTAGAATATACTCGATTAGGTCAAGGCCAAACTACCTGCGAAATTCATGAGAGCTCATTGTTCAAATCTATTGATCTGAAAACCGAAACTCACATTCCGTGTTAAACAGCTACACCATCGGTATTTAAACGGGGCGATGAGTTCTGAATAATTTAGAACTGCAATGAAATAACGGTACTACTTATTCATATCTTCACAATATGCATGACTTTTTCCCATGCGGGTAGGCAGTCTAAAAAACGCATTCAGCTATCATCCTTACATACTCATGTCGCATTGTCTACGTTCATATTATAACATGTTACGCTATTATAATCATTATTACATCTTCAATACTTTCGATATCCAATATCTACAACACTATAACTTTCTCAGCCGATAGGTTGTGAACGTTTCAAAGGCTCATAGAACCTTGTTATCCGTCGTAAAGGAGATCAGTTATGACGTCACACACAGTTGAACACAATAACCCATCTTACTGGCACACTTTACCTACATTCTATGTCAAATATCGGTGAAACTTAGCCTTGGAGAAGACAGTTTGATAAAGTGAATTTTGGGATTGTTATAGATAGAATATTAGTGTTTTTATTTAAAAATATACAACGTGTAACGTTAATACTTTTGGATTTATTTTTATAAAAAAGTGATTTTTCATACTGATGGGCTCGATCAATTTCTCATTTTGTATGAAAAATCATTTTTTTTTCCAAAAGTCTTAGAACAAACATTGATCAGCAACATGGGCTGAGTTATCCCACGAAAGGTTTTGCGCTATTAACGTTACACGTTGTATTTCCCTTTTTTAAACAATACATTTCAATTGTTTTGTTTCATTACAATTCACTTCACTTGTTTGTCTTAAATCTTTCGTCAATTATAGACACAACTGGGTTGAAAGTAATATAGTTTGATCCAGAACTTAATTTAACTTCAAAATATTTAATTTTTGAAACATAATTCATAATTTTGTGTTCATTTTAAATTACCGACCAGTATTTCATCGTTATTCGTAGCAGACTTCTATTCCATACGTATGTTTCCCTTCTATTCATAATATGTTTCTATAAGTTTCACATCCTACACTGGTTTCACAAAGCTTGCACTTTGAGACACCGACAACTTGCAAGTTGAGCGAAGTCTTGCAGTCTTGAGTCTTGTTACAACTTGCAACAATAATGTTATGGTACGTATCTAACACAAGTGCTGTAATATTTTTGGTTGACAACAAATGAAACGATATTTCTGATATTTTCCAGTACTTCAAGTTTTGAAATACTGTGTGTACTGTGTATGCATTTAAAAGTTAATAGAGATTTATCGGGTGGCACTGGGCTTAGAATCAATTTCTACGACATATCACACTAAGGAACAACAATGCTCCTTCATATTGGGCTAAGCAAAGTGATTTTATTGTAATTAAATATTTTCATTGTTATTACGAGCTCAGATTTTACTGTGCGCATCACTTCTACATAGAAACACTGATGTACTGGACGAAACTTCAGTTTATTCACTTTACTGTACCACTTTGAAGTTTAATAGTTCTCTCCAAATACCACAACTGCGCTAATACTATGTAATTGTGCAACATTGTTGTCTCATGTCACGTTATGTCACCACTCCCCTGTCAACTGTAATTCAGTGCTATATCTCACCGACAGTTTGTAGCGGTCACTGATCTGAAATTTGCTCCGTTGTTACTTTTAAATGAAAACAACTTGAGATTCCAATCTGAGCATGAAAGAATTTAAGATCCAAAAGATTTAAGTTTCTGAAGAAAAATGTTAGATATTTAATTAAAATTAGAGATTAATTAAATCATTTACCTCGTTAAAGTCCGCACATCGATGCAAACCAATTAGTTATTCAAGACAATTGACGCTACACACAATACGTTCGAGTAGAGTGGACTAAGAAAGGGCGCCAACTTTGGCGCATGCGCCCGGCAAAAACAGACCAAAAGACCTCCAGTCACGCGGAGCTAGTCTTCGCGGAGACGTCGTACAGAACGGACGTTACTCGAAATAATAAAATTAACATCTCGCGAGTGTTGAGACTTATAATGATTCGGTTGGTGGTTCGGGGTTTAGTTAGGTAGTAGCGTGCGATGCGCGGCTTGCGCGATGTTAGCTTACGTGGTCGTGGTACTGACAGTGTTGGACGTCTGTGTGCCGCTGTACCATCACCAGTTCGCGGTGTTCGTCCCCGGTGGGCCGGAGCGGGCCCACGAACTGGCGCATAGACATGGCTTCATTAATCACGGGGAGGTAAGTGTGGATGGGATGCTGCGGACAAGTGATCTATCTTGCGTTGTTTTTCTTTCATTTCTGCGAGGACCAAGAAAAAGCTTATTGTACGGACGTTATTAATGAACTGTTTGGAGTAGGGATTATTCTTTCATTTCTTATGAGAACCATTCTTATAGTTGGGTTTTAATTTGAGAGAAAAAAACAGGAGCAAACGTTTTTTTTTTATTCTGAGAACTGAAAAACTCTAATGCTATTCTCACTGTAAGCCATGCTTTGAACTACATAACATTATCAATTATTTACTTCCCTTCGTGTTCATAAACGGTTCAAGCAGAATTTCAAGTAGTTCTAATACTAGACTCGGTAGTACAGTTTAGATTTAAAGTCTAGATAAAATGAAATAGCTCTAGCGCATTACTTTAAACACGAAGGATAGCGAAGTCTTCTTAATGTGCTGGTTTTAGTAGCGCAATACGATATCTCTTAATTTTGAATTGTAATAAAGACTTATTTTCTAATTTGTCCTTATATATATTTTCAGCAACAAAATCAAAATATGAAAAGCTTAGAAACATCGACCAAAGTCGTATTTTTGTGATGGTTTATTTATTTGTTAATTTAGTAATGCTGAAATATTCATTGACTTTTGTTGTTGAATTTTGATGCCATCAAATAATAAATGTATGGAACAAAAGCTCATTATTTTATTCATGCAAATAAATTACATTGTTAGATCAGACTATGTTCAGTGAATCAAAAAAGTAATTTTCGTAGAATGATGAGGAAATTCGCAATTTTTGTAAACCATTCATGCAATTCTCCAATTTTTACGAAAGTAAGATATAGAGGAGACATTACATAACAGATACGAGGAAATGTTTTCTTATTTTCAGTTCTGACGTTAATGTTCTACTTTTTCTGCAATTCGTATTTACAAGAAAATGTTTCAAATGGGAAAATGTTACGTTTTTACTGTATTTAGCATTTGTCACAGAAAACAGTTTTTTTGTGTAGGTGATCAAAGTCACACTTGGTGTTTATACTTGGTATAATGTCAACACCTTAAATTTTACGCAATCTGATTAACGTTTACGAACTGATAACGTTTTTCATAAATATCGTTCTACCATTTTTAATAACAGTAGCTGGAAAATGTTAGACATTCTTACTAAAACAATAAATCTAAAAGTTTCGTAACGTTTAAACTTCCAAGGCAACTAAGTCCCTTGGAGGGAAACAAAACTTTAGTACCTAAATGTGTTGTATAAAAGTAGTGGGATTTAGGCTTTATGTGGTTACAGGCTGAAACGTGGTAAATGAGGTTTTCTTATAATTATGAAAAAGGTTCGCTTCATGTTACGGTCGTTATAATGCAGTTTCCTGTCACTTCATTGTCTTGTTGGGTATCAATGGATACGACGATGAAGAATATACTTAACACACGTCTAATAATAAATAATACATTAGATCGTGTTATGTATTAAAACTTTGTTTAATTGTTCGTCACGTTGAATAGTTATTTGTATAGCATTACGGAACTTAACAGAAGAATAACAAAAAATAATTTCGACGCACACATTGTCTAAGTTTACGATTCATAAAGATACAACAATATGATAATAATAACTTAGCATGTTGGAAAAGTTTTCATGTAGAGTTTATTAATCGTAGACGTATCGTTTATGTTGTCCCCTAATCTAATTTTGGCGGTCACTTAAAATAATGGAATTAGCATCTTGTTTTTGAAATAGCACTAACCCTTTTTTGTCTTTTGTACCATATTTACCTTAAATACACAATTTTGATTCGAAAAATGAGTTAAGAGTCGTAAATAATTATTATAAATTTGTTTTACTAAACACTGATGATGAACCTGTACAATTCATTTTGTAAAAGCCTAAACAAATGCCTACAGACTGCCTGACTGAAAATTCCTAAAGGCAAAACAAAAAATCAAAATAATACTCTTCCTTAACTAAACATAACGCTATTTATTATTGTAACTTAATAGAGATCAGTTCAAATATTCACAGATAGAGTGATCGAAGAGTAAATAATGATATAATCACAGCTATGTTGCCGCGTCACGATTAGATAAGCAAAATAAACAGTGTGAGCTTGGAAATGTGGGATTCTGTTTAGGTGGCAAAATTGTACCATATGGGGTTGGATTTAGAACAGTATTTGAGTGAAAGTATGACAGTGTTGGGCAAATTTTAATTCAATTAACAATTAAAAACTAACAATTAATCAATTGTAATTGTGAAAAATACAATTAACAATTAATTAATTGTTAGTTGTGGTTTTTACAATTAACAATTAATTAATTGTTAGTTGTGGTTTTTAGAATTAACAATTAGTTAATTGTTAGTTGTGGTTTACTACAATTAACAATTAATTAATTTTCAATTGTTTTGGGAATTTTAATTAAAAACTAACAATTAAAAAATGCTGCTGTATAATATACAGCCAGTTTATATAAATATTTAATATATCCATGAGCAGTGTGAGACTGATAAACTTTCAGACTCTATCAGATTGACAGACTGATCTACACTGTCCGGCTGATAAACTGCCAAACTCGGTCTGACTGTCAGACTGATAAACTGTCAGACTCCGTCAGACTCTCGGACTGTCATAATCAGTCATCATAGTACCCCTCCACCCCCACCTATTCCTGTAGTAATACACATGTTTGCAACAAATAAAAGACAGATTAGACAAATTTCGTTTAGATACATAAAGTTAATTGTTAGTTTTAATTGTTTCAAAAAAAAACTAAAAAAGTTAATTGCAATTAATTTAATTGCGAGTTACAATTGACATACGTTAATCAAATTAATTTAATTGAAAGGTGCAATTAAAGTTTAATTGCAATTAAATTTAATTGCAATTAATTTAATTGCAATTACTTTTTTAGTCAATTAACAAGACAATTGACAAATTAATTGATTAATGCCCAACACTGAAGTATGATACACATGTTGAAGGTCTTACATTATAAGAAATAGGTGATTCTAATCCCCAGCAATGTGGCTTTTAGGTCTAATAAAACAATCAGTGTTTAATTTTTTTCTTCCAAATATGTATGTTTATTCTAATTATGTCTCCTTAAAAAATGCTTTCAAGAAAATAAAGGCTCTAGATAAAAATAAAAAAATCTAGAGAAATACAGTCACACAATCATAATAAAATAAAAAAGGACCATGAGATCTATGAAAAACTTATATACATAGTTCGTCGGGGATAAATTCCAACACAAGGTTGTGTTGGAATTTATCCACATGATTTTTCCTTATAATTTACTATTCTAAAAACAACATGAAGAAAATTTAGCATTAAATAAACCCTCCTCTTAACTTACAAATGGTGTTGCTTTAAGCAACAGAGGCTCTCCTCTTATTTTACCAGCCAAGGAAATATGTGAACCCAGCAATTTAGCGTTAAATATTCTGGGCTAATTTTATTCAAACTTTGTTCTGGAGTTTTCGTGCGATTTTGTTAGTTAACCGTCTGTAAATGAAAAGCATAACTCTGATGCTTCTGACTATAAAATGGAATATTTTAGTTACGAACTTACTTAAAGGCTGTACAGTAAATTCCGTTGCCTCTTGAACTGTTTAAGTCAGTGTTCTTGTAACAAAACGTTGAACATTTTATTTGATTTTCGAATTACGTTTTCTAAATACTCACCTGTTTGATTCTGCTATATTATGTTTTGTTATAAGGATTGCGATTCTTTTTTTTCATCACTGTTGTTTCTTTTTCATATTGTGTATTGTCAGCAAAATATTTGGATTGGCCTTTATTAGCCATAATAAACGATTTGCTTACAAAGCGTAAATATTGATACACCCGCCTTCTTTATCTTTTCATGTATTTTCTTAGCTTCTGCCTTATCCTACGTAATATTTAGAGATTGTTACATTTTTGCAAAACATATGGGCAAATAAGGAAAACGGGTGCTTTAATATGATAGTCGTAGTGAATGGGAAAATAACTTGTCAATACTTAGGGCGGTACCTAATACGGTCTTTATTGATGGCACTTGAATAGGACTGGATAACTACTACATCAATAAAATCATTTGCATTGGTTAATTTTTGTTTAGGTACCCAATAAGCACTCAAAACAAAATACGCAACTTGAAATGATGATTTTTTGCTAACTAAACAATAATTAGCGTTTATAAAAGATAGAGCAGTCTTAACTCTATTTAATGATAAATATCCCGCCCAGACACTGAAAACCAGAAGCCTCATTTGCAACGGATACCATAATCCGTTCTAATTTCAAATGCCGTCTTAAGCTGCGGCTTAAAAAAAAAAGAAAATGATGGTAAAAATCTTAAAGACAAATGGCGACATTCGTCCAAAAGGGAGAGGCGAGAGATGATCTTTTCGTGACGTAATCAATTGTTACAGGGGCCTCAAGATAGAGAATTAATGAGAGGATAAATCCCACGATTTATTTTTGGGGTCACCATATTTTTTGTTAAAGAAACGGTCCACGGCGGTATTTTTAAGTCGCCGGAAATTAATATTTCCGAGAGTCCCAGCTTTATATTATATATTTTTTTGAAGAAATTAGATTCCTCCGAAAGTATTTGAGTGTTACGTTCTTGTCTTATAACTGACGTGAATTTAAAATCAGGTTTTAGAAAAAAATCCCGGTAATTCAATAATCAGAACGTTCTTGATTTATCGGTTCTTAGTGATAAAGTTGCATTAATATTCAACCATTCGGTTTACATAAATATTTAAGTCGATAGCAAAAATGTATTTGTCTATGATGAACATAAGTATGTCTGAGGTTATTAATTTTTTTTATTTGTTAATAACATTTCCTTGAGCTCATAAATATTTCAAAGGAGTTTTTGTGCTCCCATGGTTAAATAAGTTGTAAATAATTTAAGGTGAAAAATGACAGTACGGCCACGTGCGAAAGCATATTTTGAAAAAGCCATCCATGATAGTGAAATAGTACTGCAGAGAGCGTCAGCACAATGACGGGGCCGCGGGACTAAGGCCCTTCGTACACAAGGCGACTCAAGTTTCCGATACCTATCATTTTCTATTCGATATCGTTACCACGTTATCGAATAGAAAGTTATACTGAAGATTAGAAATCGTATTTAATGACCCATCATAAAAGTAGTCGCTATCAATAATTTGATCATTCATTGTTACAGCGAAACTATAGATTGAGAAATATTGATACTAAGAATATTACGAACAAAAAGCCATAGTAACTAATACGTGTAATATTTCACTTGAGTTCAATGTTCTGTTCTAAAGGTCGCCCATCCAATTCTGAACATCTTCAAACATTGATAACCTTATTGGCAATTTGATCCACCGAGTCCAGGTTTGTCCGCAAAGTTTTAATAATTCAGAAAAGTCATTCGTGTCTTTGATCTGTTTAGAAATTGAAGATGACTTTGATAAAGTCACATTGCTGAATATCAAGTAAGCAAGAGAAATAATAGGTACACAACGTAACAGTAATTAAAGTCTGTCATTTATCATGTCACATTTGCTTTGCTCTCATAAGGACGAGGCTGTACTGCGTCACTATGATGTGATTTAATTACTTTTAAGTCTACGTTTAATTCAGTTTTCAATTACTGATTAAAACATTAAATTATATTACCAATATTGATGAAATGGGTTGTTGTAAGTTCGCCTCAAAAATCGATAATTATAAAGTTTTGATCCTGTTCTCCTAGTACTTTCTGTTCAGATCACATTGTGTTATCGTTTTTGGTAGTTTTGTTCTGGATTTTAAAATTCAATTGTTATTCAAAAATAATACCAAAAGTACAATCATCAAAATGTAAAAAAAAAAACAAAAATGTTGTGTTTGAATCGTACTGTTCCACACTTCTTCCTTTTTTTTGCAAAACTTCTAGAATGTTATAGAATACGAACTATCATTGTAACCCAACTATATTGTTGAAAATCCTTTATGGAAATGTAAAATTAAAAATAGAACACGTGGGTGAAAAAACAGTTCATTTATCAGAGATTATTTGTTATGCTTAGAATTTGATTTCAGGAGAGTAGAGTAGAGAAGTAACTTGACATTTAGACAAAAGGTTATGTTTTTCCGTTCTGGTGAAATAATAGACTACAGTTGGTAAGTAATCTACATATTATAATCTAAATATTAAATTTTGAGATTCCTAAAGGTTAACTCGTTAAAGTATCAAGTATACGAAAGCCTCCTTATTAATTGAAATTCATACTCAAGTATCATCTGCCGTAATTGTTGAATTGAGAAATTAGAATTGGTTTCTTGGAACCGACAGATGGAGGCGTTGAACAAACATATATTTACGTTTACACTCACATTTACCATTATTTTTTGACACCTATGCAACAGACTGCAACTCTTTTGCTATTATCTATACAATAGTAAGAGAGTTCCTAGCAGCTAGCAGGAAATTCCCCTAAAATCCAGGGTATTCCTGAAAAATGTCATTTATATCTTTAACTTTACAACTATATAGAAAGTTATTCCATTAATAAATCGGGATAAAGACTGTCCTATGTGTTAATCCAGGCTGGCATGTAATGGGTGACTCGCTGTCCGACCATGGACCATGCCCGGTTCCACGGCACGTTGTGTTCCACGCGCGCCTCAAAGAGTGTCAGCATGATGACGGGGGGCCTCTAGAGGGCCGAAGCCTGCCGGGGTCGCGGGACTTATCTCATTGCCGTGACCCCGGATCATAAAGGGATATTGAAGAACATCGTGGATTTTAGTCAGTACAAGTCTGACAGTCCCTCCCGCCCAGCCCTGAGTTCGAGGACTCATTTAATGATTTTGCCACGTAAAAGAAAGGTATTAATCCAGGTTTTATACTACTCGTTTCTGTGTACCAACTTTTATCCAAATCCTTTCCAAACACACTTTCACGTTTATAATATTTGTAAGAAGTAAGATAGCAGGATAGGACATACCTAATTTTATCTTTCATATAATATTATAATAAAAAGTGCAGCAGTATCTAATCCAAATTCAAATTAATAAACATTAACATCATAATCTAGGTATTTTGATCGAAACTACGGATCTGTCTACGCAGTTAGGAACAAGGGTAGGTATAATCCAAATTCATATCTAGCGTAATGAGGTACTTCCAAAGCTGCTGGTAAAGCTAAATGCTGCCTTCAAGACCTACATTTTTATGTTCCCTGTTTTTTCTCTCCCAACGTAATGTAATAACAATGTTTTCGACTTAGTATTATGTTGTGAAAAGTTGTCGTAACCTTTTTCCTAATCTATATAGAAAATCTTCTTTATACGCCGAGTTTTAGATGTGATTTTTACAGAAGGTGCTTGATTCTTTTGCTTTTTCATTAAATTTCCCTAGAGCGGTTCTTAGAGAGGTGATTAAACTAAATTAGAGTTGAAGTCAAATAAACTGGCCTATGTGTTAATCCAGGCTGGCATGTAATGGGTGACTCGCTGTCCGACCATGGACCATGCCCGGTTCCACGGCGCGTTGTGTTCCACGAGAGTGTCAACATGATGACGGTGGACCTCTAGAGGGCCGAAGCCTGCCGGGGTCGCGGGACATATCTTGATTACCGTGACCCCGGATCATAAAGGGACTACGAAGTTCATCGTGGATTTTAGTCAGTACAAGTCTGACAGTCCCTTGCCCAGCCCTGAAATATCGAGGACTCATTTAATGATTTTGCCACGTAAAAGAAAGGTATTAATCCAGGTTTTAGTGACACTCGTTTCTGTGTACCAAAATCCAAATCCTTTCCAAACACAGTGATTCACGTTTATAATATTAGTAAGAAATACGATAGCAGGATAGGATATACCTAATTTATCTCGAATATAATTTAAAACAAAAAGTGCAGCAGTGCCTAGTCCAAATTCAAATAAATATTAACATCATATAGGTAAATCGATCAAAACTACGGATCTGTCTACGCAGTTAGGAACAAGGGTAGGTATAATCCAAATTCATATCTAGCGTAATGAGGTACTTCCAAAGCTGCTGGTAAAGCTAAATGCTGCCTTCAAGACCTACATTTTTATGTTCCCGTGTTTTTTTCTCTCCCAACGTAATATAATAACAATGTTTTCGACTTAGTATGTATGTTGTGAAAAGTAACGCCGTGTCGTAACCTTTTTCCTAATCTTCATGAAAATCTTCTTTATACGCCGAGTTTTAGATGTGATTTTTACAGAAGGTGCTTGATTCTTTTGCTTTTTCATTATTTCCCTAGAGCGGTTCTTAGAGAGGTGATTAAACTAAATTAGAGTTGAAGTCAAATAAACGAGGTAAATTTTGAGTAAGGCGCTAGGTGGAACGACGATCTTTAAAGGTCATCAGAAAATAAAAAGTAGATATTTGAGGACTGACTTACATTGGTTGAGAGTTCTCATGACCTTGGAAGCGGACCGATAAGAGCTGCCGAACGTAGTAAAACGTTACAAACGAGTCGACGTAAAAAAACTTACAAAGGCACAAACTGGAACTTTGAAATGTCAAATTGACAATTTTCAAGAAAAATATATTTTCTTCGCACACCAACCCTGTTCCATTTTTTCATACAAGGCGCTTAAATACTGGAAAGACGCTGTAAAGTAAAAGAGTGAACTTCGTGCTAAGTGTAATGAAACGCAATGGGACACAGTAAGTACCTGTTTGCCCGGACGGCAAGATGACATTTTGAGACAGACGGCCCTTTGATGACTGCCGAAGGCGAAACCGCGATAGTCCTAAAGGTAACTGTGATTACTGGAATGTAAAGCACTATTGAAGAATCAATAAAGCAGGCAGTTTAAATTCGAACCTATAACCTCTCGATCGCAAACCCTTCCTATTACCATTGAACAGACACCCGCTTCGAAAGTTGAACCTCTTACTTATAAACGCATGAACGATTTCTTATAGGATGCTGTACCCTAGCGATAGATCAAACGGTAGGGGAGAAGAGATTAGAGTAAACAGATGTTTGTTCCCAAAGGGAGTTAAACCTTTTAGTATAACTGCTGTGATCTCCAAACTATACCGGCTTGTACATAATATATGTGGTTTAGAAGCAATCTCCTTGGCTCAAACATAGGAGGTTATAATAATAAAAAAGAATAGCAGTGGCAAATAACACTTACTGTCAGAAAAATGTTTTTTTTTTTTTACTATGGGGTTTTCTCTTGGCCTTAATCTCAGGCCCAGAAGCATTGATGGAAAGAGCTTAAAATAAACTGTACCCTTAGCACGAGTTTTCAGTATTTGAAACGTAGAGTAAACTGTGTGCTAAGTGCAAGTTTTTTTACGTTGTCGCGATAGTAATGTTTATACGCGTTTCACCCTCTCATTGGTTGAGAGTTCTCATGACCTTGGAGCGGACCAATAAGAGCGCCGAACGTAGTAAAACGTTACAGACGCGTCGACGTAAAAAAACTCGCACTAAGCACACTGGAACTTTGACAATTTCAAATTGACAATTTTCAATGGAAAAATTAGTTCCTTCTTCGCACACCAGAGGCGCTGTTCCATTTTTTCATACAAGAAACGCTGTAAATACTGGAAAGACGCTGTAAAGTAAAAGCGTGAAAATTATTCGTGCTAAGGGTACTGAAACGCGGATGGGACACAGTAAGTACCTGTTTGCCGCCGGACGGCAACATGGTGTTTTTGAGACAGGCGGCCCTGTTGATGACTGCCTAAGGCGAGGTCGCGGGACTGTCTGATCCAGGTATCAGCAATACTGGAAGGTAAAGGACTATTGAAGGATCACCGTGTGATCTTAGTTTACAAATTGACAGTCTGGTTCGATTCTGACCAGAACTGATTTGAGATTTTCTAATTAATCCAATGATGCAGTTTTAGTTTTCGTCAAAATCGGCCTCGAGACTCCTTTCAACGATTTTCGATATTCCTCATAGTTTCGAAAATAGCCATCCACGCCCACTTGAAAAATTCACCCTGTATACTTCTCATGTTTTACAAATAAATATGATTATCTTTATCTATAATTATGGAGTTGACATGGAGTGACTGTCTATCTGATCTCCACCAACCGAATTAATTAATAAATACAAAAAGTTTTTTTAATGCATACATTAGTTGAAGATTTTTATTTAAACGTTGTAACTTCTAGCCTGTATCGTGGGTGTATTTACAAATATATACACAAACACACAAACCCGGAACAACTACTTGTAGATCCAACTGTATATCATACAAATAAAGTACCGTGCCGAGGATCGAACCCGCGACACGCTGCACAGCAGTCGATCGCTCAGTCAGTGCGCCAACGGTGTCGTCAATATAAGCGTAATATTTCAAGACAGTACCTATTATAATAAAATAATCAAGTAATAATTTGAAAAAAAAACATGTAGGTCTTACACTCCTTTGTGAACAAAGTAGAATAGAAAAATTAAACATTAAGTTCACTAAAGAGTCGCTACACGTAGCTATAACTACGGTATACCTTGACTAATTCTCTTAACCTACTTCACAAAACTCATTCCGTAATTTTCTAAACTCGACTTTGTTTCAAGAAACGAGAGCTGAATATCGAGTGCAAGCGACAATTATATTTTTACTACTTGAAAGTGGGAAAAGTACTATATTCTTATCTCTTGTTCTCTAAGGTATTGCTGAAAGTTTGCAGAAAGCTTTGTTAAATACAATGTAGGTAACTCGGTTTTAGCGTGTAAAACAACATTTTAGTCGAGTTATCCGACCGTTCCTACCTGTACTTAAAATGTAAGTTACTCAAAGTTTAGACTGAAAATAAATAATTTGGTAACTTTGTAATTTATTTTAGCCTATCTTATGAAAAATGCGACTATTGGCGAATATATGTCATATTAATGCCGTCTATACTTACCAGACAGATTAGCGATAGTTAATGTAGTAATTATTAGACTGGAGTTCTGCGAATCCATCAGTTGTTATCAGGTTCTTAGTCTTTATTCCCGTACGAAATAAAAATAATAATAATATTCCATAACTATCACACAACGCCATCTAGTCCCAAGCTAAGCAAAGCTTGTGTTATGGATACTAGACAACTGATAAACAGACTTTTTATAGATAAATTACACCCAGACACAGAACAAATGATCGTGCTCATCACACAAATATTTGTCCTGGGTGGGAATCGAACCCACGACCTCCGGCATAGAAGTCTGGTCACTATAATAACCGCTAGATCAACAGGCCTGTCTAAAAAAATTCAGAGCAAGGGTTCTGTATGTGAACAAATCGATACATTCATTTCACAGATGTATGCGTTTTTTATTCCCATAGTAGATAATTTTATACTATCCAACATCTGCAACATCTTAAAACACGATCTTGATTATGTAGTTTCTTAGCGAAGTTTATTCTGCAGGTAGCTCGGATGCACCTGTTCGCATAGAGCCATCGATACGAATCTATAAGCTGAACTACTTTACTTTTCGAGCTGACTTCAGAAACTTGGATACGATTTCAATCTTTTATGTTACTCAGTATCTAGCGCGGCGAGAATTTAATTTCTCGGTAATTTTAGATTTGGTATTTAGGTACTATGACCTCGGCCTTTTTTCTGTCTATTGATCGCGCTTACAGGTTAATTATTTCAGGTATGATCTTCACAGCACCTTATTTTATTTGCAGTATAAAACGCGCTTGTTTTAGGACTTTAGCAAACCATAAAGAATAGAAATAATCATACTTATTATTGAAAACAGAAGACATTCATGCTTGAGCTTTCCAATTTTCCTAAATGTACAAATTAAACACGCAAATACGCCCCTACTCTTGACAGTTCTCTACGTAAAAATACCCCAGCTATCCGATTTAAATTCTGCTATTCACTTCGCATAGACTGACTCCCTTGAGCCCTGCTTTCTTAGACCCCACAAAAGAATTTAATTATGTAGGTGAAGCGAGGTAAAGTCTAACATCGCAAATAAAACCAGAATTTCGGTACATATTTATTAGGTAGGTACGCTACCGTGGTTTATCTCTAAAACAACGAGAGTAGAATACTAATGCTTCGTGCTCCAAATGTAATCATTTTTTGGAAGTTAACGGCGAATACTAAATTTGATTTGACTTTGTTAAGATTTAAATTAAATTATAATAAGAATTTTTATTCTGGAAACGATTCTGAATAATCGCTATATTTCATTATATGGATTATATTTTTTATAAAAACCCCGTTCTAAATGCTAATATTTTTTGTCGTGATTCCAACGAACTTTCAAACAACTTGCTTTTATACAGTCATAGAATTAGACAAATAGCCTTGCGTAATGATACTTCAATGACCAAAAAAGTACCAACAATTACCAAAATAATAATGATGTTCTGCGTTCCATAATCAATTTACTAACCTTCACAAGAAATAAAACATCCCGTTACATAACCAGCAATTTGAGAAGATTCGAAGAGATAAACTTACACAACCCTTCACGTAATGAAGTCTTATGACACTCTCCCTCCATTCAGATAACCCCGGGGAATACCACACATCCCTCTTCATCAGTCATAAAAATAAACACATTAATATTTCGAGGTCGGCTCATATTTGTGCCCCAAAACACGGTCATCGGTTGAACAACCCTTCCTTGGTCAAAAAAGGCCTAAGTAAGGTAAAACCAGAAAGTAATCTAACATAAACGTTTGTGTTACGTGTCAAGGCGTTACGTTAGGGGTTAACATGACTTCTATAGTATTTTACGGTTCATTTTAGTGGGAGATACGAATCTGTAGTGTTTTACGTTGGAGTAAATAAATGCTTAGTCGGTTATAACGGAACTATTAGGAATATTTTAGCTTGTAACTAAATTCCTATTTGGACCAAAACGGCGTTGTAATTGGTCGTCGCTTAATTGACGAGCCAATAAAATTATGGGTTTCCTTAAAACCAAGTTTGGCTACTGAATTGGTCCAGTAGTTTTGTGGTTTTGACATACAACTTATGCTTAAGTAGTAGATATTACCTCACCATAATAAATCCATCTAAATCCAATAAACAAGAAATTATTCTGGAAAATGGTTTAAAAAATCAGATGGATAAAGAACAGTCTGAATAACGTTTAGCACTCTCTAGAGAGCTTCTTCACGCAGTAATTACAGTTTTTCTCACCCAATTCAAGTTAATACAAACTTACGTACTTACAGAACTTGCTACATTCCAAAAAAGTTAAATAAGATTGTGTATAATTAATCAGTATACTAAGAAATTGCCACAATAACATGTAGCTACCTAACACCAAGATTACATCCATACAAAATGCCCGAAATCACGGACTTTTGGGAAGAAAAGTTTTTTCTCCATCATTCCCAACTTTGTGAGTGTCGAAGTACTTTCAGTTACAAAAGTTTTTGCTACAGACTTTATCCGGACAACTGCTGACGTATAGCTATGAAAGGAATTATTATTAGAGAGTATTAGGGCTTGAGGGCCACCTGCTTTTCTTGCGGAGTAAATTGCAAACTTAGAATAAAATTGGTAATTAATAGACGAATAAAACATTCAAGCGATGGTTGAAATACAATTTTCTGTTTAGAAAAACAGCCATTGCAAGCGACAATATCATAATGCTTAACAGAGACAATATTGGAAAATGAAAATCTATCTTGCTGCATATCAAAGCTCTAAACCCAGCTCTGTTATTGATACAGATGCCCTAGAACGTGTTTTCTGCTTTACTGTGAGCATTACTAAGTTTATTGTCTGTCAATCATCAATGGAGTTTGCCCTGCAGCGCTGTTTACGTCACACGTGTGTTGTTTGTGCCCGCCGCCGTACAATTTATGCCCGGAGTATAGGATTACATAATACACCGATTTTCGGGCAGTTTTCCCCGGAATAAACGGTGAAGGTAAACATTTTGAAAGGTCTCCCTTCTATGGTGTTTTAGACGCATGGGTAAATTAACATATAACATTTGTAATTAAAATAACAGAACGGTATTTTCATAATTATTTCGGCATTAACGTACCTATTTCTATATTCGCTTATCAACTATTCTGCCAATGACAGCGAACTGGAAAAACAAGTGTGCATGGTAATAATAATTAAAAAAGATGTTACAGTAAAATTAAAAAAAAAAAAAACTTTGATTGATATAGTTGAACTCAATGTAGATCTTGTTGGGTTAGTAGAGGACTGAAACAAACAGAAAATATATGGTAAGTATATATTATATAATTGTTAAAACATGAAATAAACAAATATGACGATCACAACACATTTCATAATTTGATGTTATTGTGGCGGATGAACGTCATCAGCGCCACAAGTAACTTTGAGGAAGAGTAGGTCAACAGGGAAGGGAAATTGATGGGGAGGGGGATTTTAAATTTAGGGAGACGGCTATATAAGTCTAAAGGAGGGACGTTGTTTGGACATTCAAAAAAGATGTGATCCAGGGTACCTTCTTCTAAACCACACTCACAAAGAGAAGTGTCACGTGCATGAATTTTATGCATAAACACGGGAGTACAACAAAAACCCAATCTGATACGACAGAGAGTGGAAATTATAGGCTTCGATACTTTTTTGAAGCTGTAGAACCAGGGTTTTGTTTTTATATTTGGTTGGACAGCTTTATAAAATCTTCCCTTTTTTGTCCCAGAGATATCCCACTGTTCCTGCCCAGCAGACTGAAGCCAAACTTTTGGAAGGCCCAGCAGGTCATAACCCTGGAGGCGATTGTGTCTAAGATCAGCTGTTGCTGATGAACAAGCATCTTTTGCCAAAGTATCGACATACTCATTACCCTTTATGCCACAATGACTAGGAATCCAGACCAGTTGAACTTCTTTTTGACTGCCAGCACAAGAAAATAAAGAATTTTT
The DNA here is from genome assembly GCA_036375495.1 of Agrotis segetum. NCBI lineage: Eukaryota > Metazoa > Arthropoda > Insecta > Lepidoptera > Noctuidae > Agrotis > Agrotis segetum. The sequence goes on along the minus strand of JAQSVV010000175.1, from coordinate 3,022,880 downwards.
AATTTTGAGAACTAAAGGACTATGCGATTTACTTTTAAAAGGATTTTGATCTATGGCTTGTAGACAACTAAGAGAGTCTGTAAATATTACGGCTTTATCTATGTTATGATGTGACTCTATAAAAAGGCATGCTTCTAATAAAGCCACACACTCGCCAGTGAAAACCGAAGACTCTTTGGGACACTTATATTGCAAGATTATTCTGGAGTTTTGGTAATAAACCGCGGCGCCTGTGTTGCTGTGATTATTAAATTTTGAAGCATCTGTAAAGAACCTTTGAAAACCTGTCCATCGGTCTCCCACCACCGCATTGAAGGCCGAGTCCGCTGCAGGAGACTTTTTCGAGATGCCGATGTCAAAGCAAATATTTGGACTAAAATGTAAGACATCATACGGAAAATTAAAAAGAGCAAGTCTGGAACTTTGTTCTACTGGGCTATCTAAATTTTGAGTTTGTCGAAATGCTTGCACAATAAGGGGAATTTCTTTATTTGTCCAGTAGTTTGAACTATTGCATAAGGCATTTAGTTCATGCAATTTAGGTAAAAGGGGGTGAGAGGATCTGGGAATTAATCTAGCTATAAAACGAGAAGCCAGATACTTCCGTCTTAGTGAAAGTGGCGGTTCAGCACATTCGACCTGCAACGCGTTGATGGGAGACGACTTCATGCACCCAGAGATGATTCGAAGACATTTTGACTGAAGCCTATCAAACCCAGCCAAGGCACCCTTGTTGCAAGGAACTAGATGGAACGAACCATAATCTAAAACGCTTCGGATTAAGGCGTTATAAACTAATTTCATAGTGTAGGGGTGAGCACCCCACCAGACACCCGCGAGAGCTTTTAATATTGTTACGACTCTTTCACATTTTTTAGTTAAAAAATTTATATGGTGTATGCCTGTTAATTTATTGTCTAGAAAGACGCCTAAAAATTTTACCTTGCTAACTATGGGAATATAATGACCTGAAATGTCCACTGATATTTGTGGGATCAGTCTTTTACGAGAGAAAATTACTGCCGAACTTTTTGGAGCTGATAATGCCAGGCCGTGGCTTAAAAGCCATTGGTTCAAAGAGTCCAGAGAGATACAGAGGGATGACGCAGCGTCTGTGATGGAAAGATCTGTCACATATAAAGCAAGGTCGCAGTTGCTTAGTTGTCAAAAAAATTCGTGAAAATGTGACACTGACAACGATCAAAAATGTTCCGTTATTGAAAAGAATTCGCTTCGAAACGACAAAAATGTATCGATAAAAATCAAGCGCTATTGTGACAAATCAATTACATTAGCAGACGTGACGGTTGTTAGCCCAGAATTAAATTATCCTCAATGTTTGCTTCCCGAGACCTAACCGTCTGACCTCTACCCAACAAACTGGAAACAAAATAACATTCAGAAATTCTATTTGGCACCCGTCGAACTATCAAAAAGTAATCACAGAATGGCGAACTCAAAAATATAGCTGGCAAAGTCACGACAAAATCAAGCCCTAAACGAGGTCCTTACAAAAATTCGTCATAACACCGGAGGGTACTTCCCAAATTCATTACTGGGTACGCTCATTTGCTCTAAATGTGAAAAGAATGCAAATCGCCAAAGGAAAAATAGCCGACCTCGAAACGTTTGAAAGTTTCCCGACATCGAACTGTAGTTACAATGGGCGGTCAACAGATGGCGTTAGAAGTTGCGAGGTTACTTCTCAAGTACTGTTTGTTTTCAGTTTGTGTTTTAATTTTATTCTTATTGGGATCTTGGCCTTGTATCGAGTTTGGGGAAGTGTTTGGTGTTGAGCTAAGTTGTAATGAGTTTTGTGAAGAATATTACGGAGCCCTCAGAATGGCGTTATCGGTTATGGCCCAAGTTGGTTTGTCGATTCGATACATCTAATGCTTGGGCCTCTCTAACACGAAATGCCGTTAGTGGAACGTCCATAATTAAATAGCGAAAATTAACGACATTGTCTAGTGACGCCTCCGCATAACAATGTCATTCTCATATCTACCACCTTTGACCTTTTAGGAATATTTAATTCTAGAATCTCATTTTTCTTTTAGTATTCTATTTTATTCTTCAACTGTAGCTAAAAGTCATAATCTAATAATTAACAAGAAGCTCATTTCCAGATTTATTTCCTCAGGGAGTGGTCTTAAAAGTCAGCCTATCTGGATCCAGCGGATTATGGTTTTAGGACAGATCAAAATTAAAACCTACCGGATTAAAAGCAATCCGGCTTAACTTATCTTTGATTTAATTTCGTGAAGCAATGAAAATTAGGTCGTAAGAAAAAATTGTAATTTGTTGATTTTTTTAGAATTAATTAATCAATTTAGGTCAGCAGTACACGTAACACTCTATCACTTTAGTCCATAAAATAATAAAAGGCAAACATCAATAGAAACAAACAAAACATAAAGCCGTGCCCACATTAAACACATAAAGGCCCATACACACTAAACACGTTCCATTACAGTTTCAGAAGAGATAACGCTGAAAATCAATTAAACAACAAAAGCGGACACGTTGGGTACGGAAGGGTACAGTTTCCATTGAAGTTTTCTAAAATAGATATTAATTAAACCCACAAATGAATGAAAAATATTCATTGAATGCGCGAGTGTGATGACAATAGAGCGTTGAAGTGAGAAGGGACAAAAGCTCTGGATAATTGGAATCTCGCTTCGACGCACTCTGTGGTCTTTTAAAGACTAGCACTTCAGTGCGGGACATACGTATTTAATTACCTCATTTCTTTTCGTGTATTACTAGGTACTTCACTGCATAATTTAGCACCGTCAATCGCTTTTATTATGTAAAAAAAAGGTAGTCACACGACTTCGCAAATCAAAACCTTCGTGTGTTTTATCACTGTGAAAATTTAACGTGGCACATAGTTATTTTAATTGAGACAAGGTTTGTTTATGCTTATGCCAAAGCATTTTAGCAACTTATAATAGAATTATCTGGATCTTAGAACTCAAGACTATGTGGGCTATTAAAAATAGTTACGTTTGTACCACAAAAACTTTTAAACGTCTGTTGAACACTTGTCTAAAAAACCGGCCAAGTGCGTGTCGGGCCACGCACAGTGTAGGGTTCCGTAGTTGCCCATCAAAATACTTATGCGAACTAACTAAACTGATTCGCTGAAATTAATTTTAAAAAGAAGAATTTTCAAAATCGGTCCAGGAGTCTTTGAGAAATCAGGGAAAATACATAAGAAAAAAGATTACAACGAATTTAGAACCTCCTCCTTTTTTTGAATTTAGTTAAAAATAGTTGACGATAAAAACCTACCTATCCCCAAAAAACATACCTATAAAAGCTGTAAAAATAAAGTTGACAAACTTACATTTGCAGTTGTCTCCGATACATTTTGTTTAAGAAAACATATTACCCAAGTACATTTTATAAGTTGGTCGACTACTACTCGTAAAGTTGAAAAGCCTACTTAGTCGTGATAATTTTCTTTTAAACTTTGTTATATATACTACTATTGTGAATTTTTTCACATCCCCAAACATAACCGTTTAGCTGGTAGAGGGGGGGGACACTCGAATCGAGCAAAATTTAGAACTTTAAAGCTTAATATTTCACAAACGAATTTTTTTATCAAAAAACTGTTAATGGGAACTATCATTATTTTTTGAAGGCCTATTTAATGATACCCCACACTAAGGGGTACACGAGAAAAAAAAAATCCTCACTTTACGTGTAAGTACAGGAGGTACCCTAAAAAAAAATATTTTACGAGATTTTATTTTACCACTTTTTCGGCACAACAAATTTGTATATCTGTGCCAAATTACAGCTCTCTAGTACTGTGCGTCTCTGAGCTAAACTGCGGACAGACGGACGGACGGACGGACATGGCGAAACTATAAGGGTTCCTTGTTGACTACGGAACCCTAAAAAATGACAGATTATGGCGTTTGTAATAAGGTCCGTTTTGCAGTCACACATTTTTTTATTTAGACAACTGTTCAAGAGATGTTTAAGTTTTTGTAGTAGGGCTGTTGCAAAGAGAATCTTATTCCCATCAAAAAGAAAAAAGCCTGTTGCGTTCCACACTTCGTCACGTAAGAGATATAAATGTTGAATGCAAGTGGCTCCTTATCGAGTTCTCCCCGAGGCACAATAACTGGTCACAATTTATGCACCATTGCAATCTTAAAACTCTCCAGTTTATGGTCGTGTGAACTCAGATAGTACTTAGTAGAATCGCCTGGAGTTCTGTCTACTAAAATTTAGACCGTATTATTCCTTTGTGGGGTGGTTGTGCTAAATCAGTCGTTAGTTCGGTTTAATGCTTGGGAAAAAATCTTTAAAGAATTGTTATCGTTAACGGTTGGCTATGTAGGTGTAGAAGTTTTTAAAGTCGTGTAAGTTGAGTAGTTTCAAAACTTGATTTTGGCGAGTTTCTAATTTACGGCAAACGAGTTGCTAGGACAATTTGCGACATATTTATAAATTATTGAGCGAAATATTGATAAAATGTTAAAAATAAAAGAAGCTCTAAAATAATTAATTCAGAAACTAATTCATATTGTATGGGTCTATTTCAATATGAGTACCCACACTCATATTGGTAAACATTTTGGGGATTCATAAGTTGATTGTTTAACTTCAAAAGGATTCCCGCTGTCTGAATAGTTTTAATACATCGAAAAACTTTAGATTATAGGCACAAGTTTGGGTTCGATTAGGTTTGATGTAGGGTCCTATCCTTATTATATGTATGGGTCGACGGCGGGTCCTGCTAAAAGAGCAGTCAGCAGCAAACTCATGGACTCCCTTAGAGCCCTCTAAAGCCTGTCCCCACCCGCGGTGGTGGATGCCCACGGCGACGGTCGTCGCAAGACGATCTCCGGCCAACGTAGGCGCGGGCATGCAGGCAGCGAGTAAAGGGCAACTCGCTGCCCGACCATGGACCATGCCCGGGTCGACGGCGGGTTGTGTCCCACGCGCGCCTCAAAGAGCGTCAGCATAATGAAGGGGTTCCCCTCTCAGAGGGCCGATGTCGCCGGGGTCGCGGGTTTATTTCCTTACCGTGACCCCGGAACATAAGGGGCTGTTGAAGGACACCGTGCATTTTAGTCAGTAGAAGTCTGGCAGTCTCTCCCGCCCTGTCCGGGGTGGGAGGACTCATTTGATGATTTAAACAAGCTAGAAAAAAAAGAGGGCCCAAAGCCTGCCGGGGTCGCGAGACTAACGAGCTGTCTTGACTTCAGAACGTAAAGGGCTGTTGAAGGACACTGTGGATTTTAGTCAGTACAGTCTGACAGTCTCTCCTGTCCTCTGGGTGGGGAGGACTTATTTGATGCTTATCCACGTAGAAAACTCATTATATTATTGCTAAGATTTACGTCACATCGTAGTTATTGTTCTCATTACAATAAAGGGAATCACTACATTAATACCTAATGTATTATAGGAAACCTAAAATCCAAGATATTGAGATCCACCACGCTTACATAATATAGAGAAGAGGCCTGAGTCTTAGCAGAGGGTTTTCCATATTCTATTTAGTTGAAGTTTATAAAATAACTGCTTACTCACTAATTCAACGTTATGACTCCCCTGGGATTATAATAATCCCTGTTCTATGACGGCAAAATATGCTACGCATGTTTACAGACAATTTCCGATCATTAATTTGTACCTAATTAATCGTGAATACAGACAGCTACATTAATAAGCATAATAAACTAGAAATTTTACGCTTTATATTGCCATAGATGTTATTTCTAATCCTCCGGAGTTCAGCTAACGGAAAGTACAGTAAGTTGTAAAATCTATAGTTGAAGCCAATGCGTCAACAAACTTGGAGGCTAAGATGAAAGGTATCATGAAGTAGATAATTTTATAAGCGTTGTAATTTTACAACAAAAGTGCCATTAATATTATACGGGTTTGCATTTGCAAACCCTTATAATATTAATGGCACTTTTTTTAGCGTGGTAAAATCATCTAGTGAGTCCTTCCACCCAGGGTAGAGCCCGGGACTGTCAGACTCGTGCTGTCTAAAATTTCCCTTTCGTTTCCCCAAACGTTCCGGGTCGCGGCAATTCGTGAGTCCCCGACAGGCTTTGGCCGTCTAATGGGGGCCCCGTCATAATGCTGACACTCTTTAAGGCGCGCGTGGAACACAACGCGCCGTCGACCCCGCATGGTTAATGGTTGGACAGCAAGTCACCCATTTCTTGCTGCCCGCATACTCGCCCCTACGGTAGCCGTAGATTTAGAATTATCTAAAACATGTTTTTGTGTCTTTTAACAGAACCAAAGCGATCATCCTAAAATTAGAACCTTCGTCAAGTGACAACTAGTTTTATAACTTCATTTGCGCTGACCCATGACAACTACCCTCTAAAAAGCTTTTACCTTTTGAATATATCTGTACGTGTATGTTTAGTTATTTAAAGTGTCAGGTGTACTGCCTCCAATCAAATATTTCGTTCCACAATAAAGTTTGCGGATACCAATATTTAAAAAAAACTTTTGTTTCTAAATTTCTTATTCATTCAAACCTTTCAAATATTCAATTTACTACAAAGCCCCAGTAATAGCGCACAACCTGTAATAATTAATAATTTATTTGTTTAATCCAGCACAAAAGACTTTTAACTTGTCAAATTCATGACAAAATAATGGGAAGTGTATTATAAAACAAAGGTATTTTAAATTAATTAGAACCGTTTGTTACAATGGGAACAAACTGAGTGTGGATAAACAGCCACAAAGTGCTTGACCTTATTTTCCAAACGTTTAAATGGACTACTTTTACACCGGAATGTAATAAAAAATATGACATATATTTTATTTTAACGTTTGACGATGTCGCCGAATATTATTTCCACATGAGCTGGATTTTTTCAACATGATATTTTATGTTCCAAGCCCAATTACAATCAAATTGGATAAATTGCTTTAGCATGCTAATAAAAGCCCAAAATAGAGATGACACAAATTGATCAACAGGTTATTTGATTAGAATAAAGCATTTTTGAATCTGTCACGGATTTTGGAACAGTGCGTAAGCAAGTCAAATTCAGCACTGTGTTATGCTATGTTAAATTTCAGAGAAAATAATCACATCACTGGCAACGGTAGTCAGATTTCTTTGAAACTGACTGTACAAAGTTACGTAAAAAATAGCTTGCCCTTGCCTACGAAAACACAGCATTATCATTTACATGGAAACCTCCCTTAGGACCAACAAACGTACAGCCAGCTAAACTGCATGGGTGTGTACTGTATCAATGACGCTATTATTGTGGGCACAGCCCCTTTTTGTTGGCCAAAACGACACTCGATTTGATCGTAGCAACAGTATTGGCTGCCATTTTTTATGACCGATAAAAATGTTTCAGTTGGAACCCTTTGAGCCCGACTTCATTACTTTTATAATCTGTGACATAACGTCGTGCAGAAATGGCTTTGTAACGTAAAAACGATTTTATGATGTTGTTATTTAAACAGTGGCTCGTCGTATATTACATGAGACTTCAACAAAATGGGGAAATGTGGGTGTATTATAAGTCTCTGTTTCTTTTGTTTTTCTTTCAGTACCGATATTATGGATCTCTATTGTGTTACCTAACTTTTTTATCTATAATGTAATGTCCCATAATTTCTTTTGATCTAATCATCATTTGTCCGAATGATTACTTATCCGAACTTATTTCACATAATATCGCATGACATAACATTTACATTCAATAATATACAAAATACATAAAACGGATTGCCGTAAAATACGTAAGTTCTGAAGTTGTTTTGTTACTGATTACCACCTAATAAGGAATATCGACGGAGCCCCGTTTTGCGGGGCTCCTATTTCTGCGTGCAAGGTTTATAGTAACCTAACACGAAGAGTATGGCAGGGTCTTTCAGGCCCCGCCATCCTCTTCGAACCTAACCTGTCCGTGTCGGGGTGCCCACAAGTCCCGAGCTCACTTCAATCGCTCTTGGATCCCAAGATCTTCGGTTTCTAAACAATTTAATGAAATATCAATTTTACTTTACCTAATTCAACATTCGGAAGAATACACATTATGTAATATAATGATATAATCAGCTTGTAATATTCCCACTGCTGGAATACCGAACACCATTTTGAGAATAGTACTGAAATAAATTAAACAAAGTATAGGCTGTATTCGAACCCACGATTTAGATCTCGTATTTTTGGGGGCGGTATCACGGAGCCACCTCTAGGTTAGTTACACTACACTTATGAAATTATAATATAGACTGACACATTATTATTATTTATTAGTAAATTTATTTATAATAATATAATTAACATTTCATGACCGTGGGATTGATGCCGAGGCTTACGGCAAGCAATAAATATTTGATGTAGTCTGATTATATTTTCACTTCGTGTTTTTCTCTCGGCAGCCATTTTTTTTCAGTTCAGTATTCTTTTTTCCTGCTCCCATTTTTAAATACTTGTGTTCCAAAATCCACTTTATGTTATTCAATGCGATAAAAATAAAATTACTTTCGTAGTCAAAAGAAAATAATGTTTTGTTCTTAATGTAAAATACCTTTATATAATATTAAATAAGCATTCATAGACTGAGATAGTAGATAGAAGCCAGTGTACTGTAGATTATTGTGTACTCTTACTCCACTTCACATACCACTAGCAATTCATGTTTCATTAATTATATCAAATTATAATTGACAGATTATGTTTCTGCTAATACTGATTAGTAATAGTATTATTAATTCGTAGGTACCTATATAAATAACTAACATTATGTAACTAACTGTATTATGAAACGTTTAAAATCACATAATAATTATAATAACATTTTTTTACTAAATAAAATAAAGCGTGTTTCGTTGAAAGTGTCTACGACTTATTGCTACGAGCTACGTCGTAGCCGCGTAACCTCGAAACTGCTACGACGCCGCGACGGGGCTTTAGGCTTGAGCCGACAATTTACTAAAATCTTCGTATGTCGATGGCGTAAACTATTACTTTGGTCGTAAAACAAAGGGTTACCTTCACCTCAGTCGTTTATTTGCGGAATGAAAAGGGCTATGTATTATAAACCACACATTATTCGATAGAGACCAGGGGAGGGTATTACAACATCTTAAAACCAGGGTTGTATCGGCGAGTGAAAGTGACAGAGCTATACAAGTCGTCTAGCGCCGTCTCGATTATTCACTGGAATAAGCCTGGTTTAGACTAACCTTCCTCGATTAATGGTCACACGAAAAATATATATTCCAAATCGTCCAAGTAGTTCTTAAGATTATCGTGTTCAACTAAAGCAAGTTTTCAGTCATTCTCTTTCAATACACAATGAACAGTTTGACCTACTTCTATTGTATGACTTCAGTATTGAAACAACTTATTATTTATTTGTTACTTAGATTTCTAAGGAAATAATAATATATTTTAATAAAATAAATAAAAAGACGTTTCTTTCAATAATAGTGGAAGTTACAGATATGATTATAAAAATTCACTCAGGATTCCAACGTACACAATCGAAATATGATATCCAGTTGATTTTAATTATGATGAACCTTTCAATTCCAGGACGGTACAAATATTTGTATCACTTACAAGTAGTTTTTCCGGGTCTGGGTGTTTGTTTATGTGAGTTACTATATTTGTAAACGCAACCACGACACAGAAAAAGTTCTTAATGTGGCGCAAATTTATATAAAAAAAAAACATTCTATGTACCAATACAATTTTACCATAAACCTCTCCTTCTTCCCGTCTCCCTTAAAACATTTTCCCCTTGAGTCAAATGTTATTTTTCTCGTAATTTTATCTCTGAACAAGTTGAAGACAACAAGATTATCTAAGCATATCGTTCCTGTAGAACAATATTCAAATTCTTGGAATATCATAATATTAATGTAAGCGTAACTCGGTCGGGAGCCCGGGAAATGTTAGGAACGCATACAGAATGAGGGATCGTCTTGCTGACGTCACTACAGCAAGCTTTACAAGTTTCTGGTTGCATGTAACGATTTTAATGAACATTTTAAATAGAACCAGTTCCTCAACTCTTATATCAAAGTAATGGGATTTTTTGTTGGTATACGGTCTTTATAAGTGTCGTCTCATTTCGGTATTGGCTTTGGTTCGACTTTTTGGTTCATTTGACACGAGTATCTTATACTTATCCCAGCAGTGGTGGCCCAGTGGTATGAGCTTCGATTTGTGAGTTGTAGTTCGTGAATTCGAACTCAGCTAGGTGTACTACTTTGTGTACCTAATTTATTTTCATCTCCGCTGCTCTCAAAACGGTGAAGGAAAACATTGTGAGGAAAACAGGCATGTCCTAGAACCAAAAATTCGAAGTCATGTGACATCTACAGACCCGTGTTGGGCCCGCGTGGTGGATAATGGCCCGCTTGCTCTCACAGAGAGAAGGCCTATGTCCCAGTTGTGGGGACATTACAAGGTGATGATGATGATGATGAATCCCTCTTGTTTTGTACCATTTTATTTTTTCAACCAAAATACGTGAGTCATCTAACATTATATTTCTCTTTGTTCACAGATTGGCAACCTGAAGCACTACTTCTTATTATCACATCCACACGTTAGTAAGAGATCATCAAACGCCAGCATTGACCATTTTAATAATCTCAAAAATGACCCACAGGTAAATAATTTTACTTACTTACTAAATATATTATAACTTACCTAGGCATCCCTGAAAACCCCTAAAACGTCTACGTAGTAATATAATGGTCCTGTTGACCCATTTCTGGCCATGGAGGCTTATTTCAGGGGCGACCAGTCATGGGAGACAGGGAGAGTAAACTACAAAGACTACAATATAATATAATGAAAACTGAATTCAAGATAGAAACTTATTGAAAACTGTACCCTTAGCACGAATTTTCACTTTTTACTTTACAGCGTCTTTCCAGTATTTACAGCGTTTCTTGTATGAGAAATGAATCAGCGCCTCTGGTGTGCGCAGAAGGAACTCATTTTTTCCTTGAAAATTGTCAATTTGAAATTGTCAAAGTTCCAGTTTGCTTTACGTCTCAAATACTGAAAATTCGTGCTAAGGGTACTGGAACAGTTTTTTCGCAGTCAAATGCTGTTCTCTCTTTCAGCACAAATTGTCGACAATCCAAATCATCCGGAGAGAGATCTGGTGGCTTATCATGACTTCTCAAAGCGTGAGTCTTTAGGCTGTGGGAAAGAGACAGAGCTATACAAGTCGTATAGCGCCATCTCGTTCTCTGAGCGGAACCACGTTTTAAGATATAATGATGGGCCACCAGAGAGTCTATACAAAATTCACTCAAAATTCATTCAAAAACACTTCCTTTAAATAATTTCGTTTATCTGTTAACATGAATGACAAAAGCCACTTTGTGTCTTCAATGGAAATGATATACAAAGTGCATAGTGCTCTATGTCAAAATGATCGCTTTGGAAGGATTATAAAGTTGCTTCTCCTGGCATTTTCTACACACAGGACACACCTTTCATGGCATTTGTAGACGGCATTCTAGCGAGATTTCTAAATGTTTGCTGAGTACCACAAAATCCTTTAAGTTTTTAGTGTTCTGTCCAAAGGCTGTACTGGAAACTGTGTGCCGCAAAGCTTGACTTGAAACGGAAGAGATAAAATGTTTACGCAGTGTGCTGTAAATAATAATTCTAAGAAATGTGTATCCTGTTACTTCGTTATACACCGTGTTACGTTAATAGCGCAAAACCTCTCGTGGGGTAACTCACCCCATGTTTAATGATCAATGGTTGTTCTAAAACTATTGGAAAAAAAAGCATGCAAAATGAGAAATTGATCGAGCCCATCAGTATGTAAAATCTTTTTTTTTTAACTATAGTATTTTAAACCTACTTCTATATCCCAACAATGTATTTTTTAATTAGGAACAGCCTAAATAAAAAATATTATCAACTTAAATCTTTTTTGTAGATTAATTTTTGATTAATATTTTAAGGCCTCAATGATTATTTTTTGTTGTTGAATGAAACCCACAGTTATAATTTAAAAAGTTAATCAATATTAGAATTTTTTAGAGCGGCCACTTTTACTAAGTAGTGTAGGTAGTTGGTTAATTATTTAGTTCAGCAATTTATATTTTAATTATCACTCTTTACAAGTCTTGACGTGATAGATAGTGTGTAATTTGTTTAATTACATATTATTAAGCGTTAGGTGTCAAAAAGTTTTAACTTGTTTCGATACGACACTGATGTAAAGATTTGACTTAGTAATTTTATTATTACTTGAATCAAAATAATGTAAGTGCAAGTTAATCCAAACTCAAAAACTTGATCGAAAACGTTTTCAAGTTAGTTTTGGAAGCTACAAAAGGACATAGCAACTAAATTTTCCACAACACACAACTTGAAACCATTCGTTCGTTTACGAACCAAATCAATATACGTTAATTTGATTGACATCGGTCCACCATCAAATTATTCATTGGGATTATCCTTAAAGTTATCGGCTTCAATATCATGACTTGCTCCGTTTTGAATAATTGATTCTGTGCTGTATTGACGTAAGGGTTTGTCTTAAGGGATTGGCCAGTTAGTTAATCTTCCAATTTGAATGGGATTTACCCATCCATGAAGATTTCCCGTCGACTGGTTGTCCAGAATGAATGTCCGATGAAAAGATCGATTTGCTTGAGTAATTTTGGTACTTAGTTAGTTTTAGGTTTTGATTCAATCCAACGTAACCACTACTTTTGATAGAAACTATATTGATGAGATACTGAATAGCATCATTTAACCGGTACAATCGCATCAAAGATCATCGATTCCATTTGTTTTCAGCTAATGTAAAACTTCAAAACTACACGATCAAAATAGATCTTTAAGGCCGCGATACTCGGTTTAGATAGTCCCTCCACCCACCACATAGTACGCTAAAAGTTTGACAGATGTCCACAAAATTTTATGTAAACAATATTTCACCAAAAAATGTTATGAAATCTTTTATTTCAGTAAGATACTAAAACAGAACAACCATAATCAATAAGCTCTTGTGAAACTGCTCGCACGACGCAAGTATTTGACCTCCAAAACCCAATTACTTGGAAACACCAATATCCTAAGTTCAGACATAATAGCCTAGGTATTATCATTGTTAACAACTTGGGTAGTTCCAGACTAGTTGCTGTTAATATGGCATTGTTTATGACCTAGACGTGACGACTCGCATTTTGTAATATTACTAACGAGCGTTAATGGGCTTAGATTAGATACATGTCGTGTTTGGTGCTTTTAAGTTTTTCTTTGAGTCGGTTCCTCATGTCTTAGAATCGTGGTCAGCTTTGGTGTATATTAAAGTACGATACATCTCATTACATCGTTCCATAGAAATCGTCGGAAGACCACACACGACAGCTATAATGCATATTTTTACATCTTCGAATTTCTATGGAAAGATGTAATGAGATGTATCGTGCTATAATGTACATCTTTACATTATAGCTGCTGTGTGTGAAGTCCTTAAGATTATCAAAAAATATTCTACGAGTATTTTTTTGTTACATAAACCAAAATTGACGGAGAATGATAATTTAAAATGTCTCTTACGGGATATCTTCCGTGATTATTTATTATTTTGATTACTCGATATTTCAAGCGCCATGATCGCGGGATGACAAAAACAATCACGAAAGAAAATCCATCATTTTAATTTGTGAAACAAACCGTTATAGTCTAAAACAGGGAGATACGATACTTTCAAAATATGGCAATATGTAGCAATTTACCGCAATTTTTATTTAAATCAGCCCTCACCCTCGAGTTTTGATGTGTTTTATCTTTGTATAATTATAATCATTGTTTTTACAAAAAAAAAAAACTTAGGGTCCGTTTTTTTCGAAACACGAAATGACGGACTAATAAATGATTTAGATCGGTAATTGATTGATGTTGTCAAATTGTCAATTCAGTTACACGAGTAGCTATTGTAATGATTATCAAAGTCCAGTCCACGATAAAATTAACTGAAATTTTCTTACACCAATATCGGCGATGTCCAAAATGAAAACACAGGATACAAACATCTATAAATAGATTTGTCAAGTAAAATAAAAAGACCACCTACAGATATTTTCGACGTCCTTAAAACCTTTTAATTTTCGAGCACTCTCGCGCCTTAACTTATCAAAGAGGATTATAGACAGTTCATTTGACAGGTGAGATGGGTGATGCAGCAGCGAGAACTGCGGAGGACCAAAAGAGACCATCAATGGAAGCCGCGACACGTGATGCGACAGTCAAGTGCGCCGGCTTTTCCTGACCCACTGTTTAAAGAGCAGTGGTATTTGGTAAGTAATATTTTTATATGAATATGGAAGGCAAGTCAAAGCTAATTGTAGATGGCGCCACCATAGCTTAGTTCTAATCTGACCAATGACGTAGTATTACATGACGATGAATGAGGTAGTAACGTGTAAACAGCGTTCATAAAACAAAGCGAACGAGAAATTCAGCTTCGAGTGTAGTGGTTGCGATGGCCTAATTGGTTAAGGCGTCTGGAGTACATATCCAGAAGACGCAGGTTCGAACCCTGCTCACAGCTTAAATTTTCGTTCGTTAAAATATCTTTGACGTAGTACTATTTTGAAGTATCTTTAAGATTTGAACTGATTTGATCCAATGGCGATGCTTAGAACAAGCTATACTAGCGCCATTAGTTCCCCAGTTGCCATCCCCATTGTAACTAATATAAGAGTTCTTTCCATGTGGACGTATTTTAGTTTCGTCAGTTTTTATTTAGTTGGATTTTCGTTTCGACAGATTTTTTTGATAGTAAAAAAACAAGTTAAACTACGATCGGGTTGTAGACACACTCCCACGTTCAACTGCACTGGCTTAGTTATCGCGGTAGTTTGCCTCGAATATCTCGGCTTTAGGTACTATTCATTAGACCACTTAAAATATTTTGGAGCTTTAAACTTGTGTGTATAATTCCTAATTATACTTATTGTGATGAATCGAAAATAAAAAAACTTCTGATTTTATTATACAATCAAAGAAATCAAAAAGATCATTTGAACTAAATATATCAATCTTTGTAATTAAATATACTTACTATACTTACTTTGAGGAGTGGCTCTTACATTCTAAACAAAATATGCGAAACGAAAATATGTATGTACTCACGGTAATAACCCTTAAATTGTATTGATAGTGATATATTAGGATTATAACAATGCTTCGTTATGTAGCCTTTTTTACATTACATGAAACTCGTTTTGGTAGTTAAGTACGAAGTTTTAATCTTCCTTTCTTTGTCATGTCAGGATGTTGCCTTTAGCTGACTGTCACACTTAGTTCAGACGCCTGTGCACGCTCCTGAAATCGCTTTGGGCTTTTATATAAGTCCAGATTTCCTCATGATGTTTTCCAATGAAAACAAAATATTGGTACTTGCCAGACTTAGAATTAGCAACCCCATCGATGAAAAGCGAGCTATAACTTACTTTCAATGGTTTCAGCAAGTACCACCGGAATATCAATAACTAGGCACATTCAATGACTAAATAACCTAAAGAACAACTTAAAGATTTCGAAATTGCTGGCATTGTGTAATTATTCTTAAGAATTTTAGTCAATAATGGGATACCTACAAAAGGAGAAATAAAAAAGGGCAGAAAAAGACAAAGATTTTTAAACGTTTCGGTGCTCCTGATAAAGTACTGGCCATTCTCCTTTTATGAGCGTCCGGCATGCCCTGTATAACAATTAAAAGACACATTAAAAGCAAAATTCTCGTTTGCTCTCATTGTTATAATGCAAATAATGAAAAAATAACTTGACTTTCGCTTTCAGACTCGGTTTATAACGTGGAAAATGGAATTCAGACGAATATTTCACTGTAAATGACGTCATGGTTAAGCCTTGTTCGTCCTTGATAATGTTTATAACTCTAGTAGTGAATTCAGTGACCTTTTTTGAACACTATGGTGTTTGCTATATAAATACTAAGATGTTATTTTAGTATTAAATACGCATATAATCATGAGCGCTTTTTAGACATGAGCTACTTCTGAAACTAGGCTAATTTGGTATGACTAGTAAAGTTTGGTGGTAATTATACGAGGGTGATCAAAAAGTAATGATAATGAATATAAAACACGGTCATTAAAGTCAAAATAATAATTTATTATTCTACATAGTCTCTTAACAAATCAATCCATTTAGTCCATCTTTTTTCTAAACCCAAGATTCCCTTGGAAAAAAATTCTTTGTCTTGACCCTCCCAAAACTCCTTAACAGCGGCCATCACTACACTATCGTCTTCAAATTTCTTGCCTTGGAGGCGTTCCTTAAGCATAGGAAAGTGGTAGAAGTTGCTAGGAGCTAGATCTAACGAATAGGGAGGGTTTTCGAGCAGTTCCAATTCCGTTTCTTGAATGGCAGCCCTCACAACTGCGGCGCAACTCGTTTTTTCTTTTGCTCGTCAGTTAACATTCTCGGTACCGATCGCGCAGGGACCTTTTTCATATGAAATTTGTTTGCAAGGATTTTATCAACACTGCCATATGAGATCCCTGTGACCTCAGCTACATGCCTAATGGTCACTCTTCGATCTGTCAACACAAATTCTTCGACATTTTTCACGTTGTTTTCAGTGAGGGACGTGAATGGGCGTCATTCGCGATGTTCATCTTCAGTGGATGTTCTGCCCGGTTTAAACTCCTTGGTATAGCGTGCAACTGTAGTATACGGAGGAGCAGAGTCCCCCAATGTTTCCACAAGTCACTGTGTATGTCTTTTATAGACATTTTTATCAAACAGAGGTACTTGATGACAGCTCTAATTTCATTTTTCTCCATGTTGATGTTATTTCTTCGACATGTTCGTACTCAAATGAATGTATCTCCCGGAAATCGTGATCTATTCATATGTTTTTTTTAGGCTGATGTAGTGAGTATTTATGCAAGCAAAAAACATATTCTTTGGATTTCTATGCGGACCTGAAGTAACCGATTATCATTACTTTATGATCACCCCTCGTACTTTCAGCAAAAAGAAATATGTTAAAAGACTTGTAAACGTCAAAAATAAAGCAAATTGAGTCGTTGTTTCTCCTTTCCAACTACTCTTAGTAAAAGATAGGTAGATAAAAATACGCTTTTTATTTTTTACTTTTCTTCGTACGTGTCTGGACTATAGATCTTAAAACTTGAAATATAGTAATTGACTATATGATGTCAATTCTTACAAAGTTGAAAATACGATTCAATGAAATTTTCTTGATACAAAAAAAAATGCAAAGTTAGGTCTATATTTTTTCTTTTTTGGACTTTATGGCATAACTGCTATGAGTTATGGAAAAGATGTTACTTTAAATTGTAGAGAATACCACTATCTAAATTCTGTAAAGACAGTTTTTCAATTAATAACAATTTTAATTCATAAAAAGACGTCAATATGTTTGGGCACATACGCCGTTTTATTCTGAGCACACATTCACTATCGTCCTCTCATCTTTTGCCTTTTACAAGTAGTGTCATCACTTTCGTTCCTTGACGAATCAGTCAGCCAGCGTGGCTCTTACAGGCTAGACCTGTGACACTTTTTTTCAGATGGCGGCTGTCAGATTTTCGTAATAATAAAATTGGTAATGGATAAAAAGATCGAGAAAATACAAACGAATGATACGTAGGCTTATAGATTACTCAAAACTATGTTTCGATGTGTTCAATGGGACGTGATTAAACGGACATGAGTGTAAATAAGCCACAATTTATTTCAGCTACAATGCAATTCATAACATTAAAATAACTTATGAAATTACCGAATAAAATGTTATTATAATATTTTATTCTGAAAATACGTGATGATAGTTGAAATTCAAGTAATACGCATAAAAATAATGTACTGCTTAAAATTCAGACCAAGTACAAAATATTGCAGAACATTTCAGTGGCAGATGTTAAGCATAATTGAATAGTATGAGTGTACTAAGTCGACAAACTTAGCTGAACAAAGCGAGACAGTATTATTTGTGCTTCGTACTAAAATTCAACCGACAAAGAATAGTGGAGGGTTTACTAATTCAGCAGTGTAGTCCCCAGATCGAGGTATAAAGTGAATTTCTCCTTACCTGAGGTACCTATGACCTTGAAGTCCTATTGTTTTATAAAGCCACTCGTAATGTTCTCGCAGCTCGCTGTCCGACCATGAACCATGACCGAGTCGACGGGGCGTTGTATTCCACGCGCGCCTCAAAGAACTTCAGCAAAATGATGGGGCCCACTCTCAGACGGCCAAAGCCTGCCGGGGTCGCGGGACTTATCTCATTACCGTGACCCCGGAACATAAAGGGCTATTGAAGGACACCGTGAATTTTAATCAGTTCGAGTCTGACAGTCCCTCCCGCCCTGCCCGGTGTGAAAGGACTCATTTGATGAATTTGCCACGCTAAAAAAAAAGCCACTCGTAATGTTTGCTGCTTTATTTGGGTACAATTTTATTGTTCAGAGGTTGACTAAAGTGAGCATGAATTTCGTTGAATAAGATATAGGGAGACCGGTATGAAACATTTTCACCGGTGGCGGTGTGATGAATTTGTTCCAGTTTATTTGGTAGTAACCCGTCTATAACACGTTTTGATGCGATACGAGTCGTGAGCCGAACATATCAAATGTTAACTTAGTATTTTATGTGTCGTTGCGAACTTGCAGAAATCCTGCTTGAGGTAACCTGAGACTTAAAAGTAACGTTCACTTGAAATTGTGCGTTCATAGTAACAGAATACATTGTAGCTTACAACAGGTTTCATTATATTACTGAAATGCCATCTAAATGTAACTTAACTTAACTTTAAGAACGACCAAATTATATTTTACGACTAGTAAATTATCAAATTACCTTTACTTACATTTAATGGTGAGTAACATTAATGTTCATAGTTATATGTCAGGTAAACCGCGTTCACGGCACGCACGTATCTATTACTAGCACGCGACAAAAGTGTATACTAAGTGCGAGGTCGAAGCCACAAGAGTCTGAAGGGAGCGGAATATTACAATACTTTTTGGGTTGTAGCAAAAACCCTTTATGACTAAAATTATGGTTGACATAAAAACGTCGCAAGATGCCTAGAACTTTGTAGTTCAAGTCAACATTTTTACTAGTTTATTACATCATTCCCGCCCCTCGCTCCGCTTCCACTACGGTCACAGCCACATATTTCCTGCTCG
Organism: Agrotis segetum; assembly: GCA_036375495.1. Taxonomy (NCBI): domain Eukaryota; kingdom Metazoa; phylum Arthropoda; class Insecta; order Lepidoptera; family Noctuidae; genus Agrotis; species Agrotis segetum. The sequence continues at coordinate 3,003,671 of JAQSVV010000175.1, read as the reverse complement.
CCGCTGTGCTCCCATTCCACGTCAACACAAACACTTACATTAAGTATTCAATGCGCAAAGCGTAATATCCGTCCACTTGAGTGTATTTCTAGGTTATTTTTAAATATTAACCTGATTTTTTGTTTCAGAATGGAGGTGCAGCGGACGGATTAGACATGAACGTCGGCTACGCTTGGAGGAAAGGATACACAGGGAAAGGAGTCGTTATAACGATCCTCGACGACGGTATTCAACCAAACCATCCAGATTTAGCACAGAATTATGTAAATATTTTTTTCACGTCTTCTAAATGTATACTGTAAACACATTAATCAAGGCAGCTAACAAAATGTCAGATGGAAACCCAATTTACAACAAACAATTTTCCTTACCCTTAGTCTTATGTCTATTTATAACGTTACAGAACATATTAAACGAAATTCCCGATATTGTAGGATCCTGCAGCATCGACGGACATAAATGGGAACGACACGGACCCGACACCGCAGGACAATGGCGATAATAAACACGGTACCCGGTGCGCGGGCGAGGTGGCTGCGGTCGCCTACAATAGGTTCTGCGGCGTCGGCATCGCGTACAACGCCAGCATCGGGGGCGTCAGGATGCTCGACGGCCTTGTTAACGACGCAGTGGAGGCGCAGGCGCTCGGCTTCAACACACATCACATAGACATCTATAGCGCGTCCTGGGGCCCAGAGGACGACGGAAAAACAGTCGACGGCCCCGGCCCTTTGGCTAGAAGGTATTGTCTAATTGCATGCGATTTAGAGAAATGGTTACAGGCGAGCTCATTAAAAAGTGCTTTGTTTCAGGGCGTTTATAAATGGTGTGACGAACGGAAGAGGGGGAAAAGGATCTATTTTTATATGGGCGTCAGGAAACGGTGGCAAGCACACGGACTCCTGCAATTGTGATGGATATGCGAATAGCATATTCACTATTTCTATTTCTAGTGCCACGCAGGGGGGCTATAAACCATGGTATTTAGAAGAATGCTCATCAACAATAGCGTCAACTTACAGTTCAGGCACCCCCGGCCGAGACAAAAGTGTAGCTACAGTAGATATGGATGTCCAATTAAGGCCGGATCACATTTGCACAGTCGACCACACTGGCACATCAGCATCGGCACCATTAGCCGCAGGTATATGTGCATTAGCTTTAGAAGCGAATACATTACTAACGTGGCGGGATATGCAACACCTCGTCGTAATGACGTCTCGGTCGCAGCCACTGGAAAAGGAAGAAGGATGGATCGTAAATGGCGTAAAACGAAAAGTAAGTCACAAGTTTGGCTACGGACTAATGGACGCCGCTCAGATGGTAACATTAGCCGAACAATGGACGAACGTACCCCCTCAGCACATTTGTAAGTCACAAGAAATAAACGAGGACAAGTCTATTGAAACATCTTTCGGCTATACGATATCAGTGCACATGGATGTGAATGGGTGCAGCGGGACGATGAACGAGGTCAGATTTTTGGAACACGTTCAATGTAAAATTTCACTGAGCTTTTTCCCTAGAGGAAATTTACGGATATTGCTTACGTCGCCGATGGGGACTACTTCCACCCTTTTATTTGAGAGGACACATGACGCAACGAGTTCTAACTTCGACGATTGGCCGTTTTTAAGTGTCCATTTCTGGGGAGAAAGCGCCGAAGGGCGTTGGACCCTTCAGATATTAAACGCCGGTAATATCCACGTCACTCAACCGGGCATATTGAAAAAGTGGCAGTTAATATTTTACGGCACGGCGACGAGTCCGATACGGTTACGAAATAAAAGCTATTTCAACTCAAATAATGTTTACCAGGAAGAGAAGGCTTATCATATTAACGATGTTTACGACGCCTCAGAATACTCACAATTCTTGAACGAAATCGAACTCGGCATTTCTGATAGACGCAATTACCCTAAAAATATTCCCTCCGCACAACGGAAAAATGTTTTGGCAGATGCCAACGATAAACAAGTGCAAAGACTGTGCGACCCAGAATGTGATTCACAAGGTTGTTATGGGAAGGGGCCAACTCAGTGTGTTGCCTGCAAGCATTATCGTTTAGATAATACATGCGTGTCTCGATGTCCTCCCAGAAGTTTCGTTAACCAAGGTGGGGTTTGTTGGCCGTGCCACGAGTCGTGCGAGACATGCGCCGGGGCCGGCCAGGACTCGTGCCTCACATGCGCGCCCGCACATTTGTTAGTTGTTGATTTAGCTGTTTGTTTGCAACAATGTCCGGACGGGTACTATGAAGACCCCGACGCAAACGCCTGCTTTCCATGCGCAGAACATTGTGACACATGTTCTGAAAAGGCAGACATGTGTTCCTCGTGCGCACACAATTATGTTCTTTACAACGGCTCTTGTCTAGCGGCCTGTCCGCCGGGAACACATCAAAAAGATGATTTCGGATGCATGCCGTGCCATGAAACGTGTGAATCTTGCCACGGTCCTAGCGAAAATGCCTGTGTTTCGTGTCGCATTGGTGATTACGCATTCAAGAACCGCTGCGTACCAAAATGCCCTCCAGGATATTACGCAGACGCCCAAAGAAGAGAATGTTTGCCGTAAGTGTTATTGTTATGATAATTTATCTTTGCATTCCATTTCGTGATGAAACAGAGGTCGTCAATCTTACGAGCGCTCAGAATTTCAAACGTCTCGTTTTGAACTCTACATTGTTCGAGCGTTTAATTGTCGCCTTTACATTTAATTTCGTCTAAGGAACAAAATGTGAACAACATTTTTTGTTTGTTTTAGGTGTCCAATTGGCTGTTCAATTTGCACATGTGCCGTTTGTTCCGTTTGCCAAGAGAAATGGATTCTAACTAAGAGCGGAACTTGTCTCCCTGATGGCAATGATAAATGCGACACGAGTAAGTAACGTCCTTAAACAACGACTTTTTTCACACTTGTGCCTGCAAACTTAAAGTAACTTTTTGCAGGTGAGTATCACGAAGCGGGAAGGTGTAAAAATTGCCATTCGACCTGCGAGAAATGTAGCGGATCGAACGAGTGGGACTGTTTATCTTGTTCGAGTCCCTTGTTGTTACAAGGATCGAGGTAATGGCCCTTTATCCATCTAGACCTTTTCCTGTACGGTTTCAAGTGTACAGTTAACATGAAATATTTATTTTAGGTGCGTAGCTGAGTGCGGACAAGGTTTCTATCAGACGGCAGGAAGATGTTCGCCATGTCCGCACACTTGTAAGAGTTGTGTGTCAAGATTGAACTGTACGTTGTGTGCTGGTGCCTTACGCCTGCAGTCGGGGACGTGCAGGGCGACCTGTGCCCCTGGCTACTACCCTGACGAGGGGACCTGTTCCAAGTGTTACTTGTCCTGTGAGACGTGCACGGGCCCTAGGAGAGATCAGTGTGCATCTTGTCCTCCGGACTGGAGGTTGGCGGCGGGAGAGTGTCGGCCTGAATGTCCTCAGAACTTCTTCCCGTGGCAGACCAGTTGTCGCCGCTGTCACCACTACTGCCAGGACTGTCATGGCGCAGGTCCTCAGCGGTGCACGTCCTGCCCACCACACTTTTCTTTAGAAAACGGTTTATGCGTGGAGTGCCTTAGTTCCCAATACTATGAGCCTAGAACGAGGACCTGCCGTCCATGCCATGACTCCTGCAGGTCATGTTCAGGACCTGGGCCGACCAGTTGTGTCACGTGTGCTCACCCACTGCGTTTAGATAGGTGAGTGATTTATAAAAAGTTTTAATTAATTCTTTTAAGCTATTTTCAAACAGACAGGCGAAGCGAATGCGATCCGAAGTCTTTTTATTTGTAACTATCTGTGCCCGCGACTTCGTTCGCGTGGATGTCGGAAATCAACAATAGTTTTTTTTTTTTTAAATAAAAGGATTTCTTCTAAAATAAAAGTAAAATAGTTATTCCTTATTATATCAGCTAAGTAGCTGTGGCCCAGCCATTTACGAGATGTATGGAATTGTTTCAATCCAGTCACACAGAAAAGCGAAAGCGATCCGATAGTCTATGTGACTGGCTTCAAACAATTCCATACATTACAAACAAAAACGCCTCGCTTCGCGTTCGCCACGCCTGCCCGTATGTTTGACAATAGCTTTAATGTACAGTTGACCTCGATCGGGTGAAGCGCTACGACAAAATATCGCTTAATTGTTTTAATAATAGAAATGGGAAACAATTAAATTAATTTTAGTTGTAATTACTTTCCGAAAGCAAAGGTATATTTTGTGTTTATTGATTACGACAGAGCATCAAATATTAAGATAGCACTTAATAGGCAAATACAATTAACTAATAAGAAAAACTAGTTATAAAAACTGTATTTTTGGGCTACCCTATTTCGGATTTGGAAAACGAATTTGAGTTTCTTTTTTCAATTGATTGCACCGTACAAAAAAAAACTTGATTCAAAAAGCATTTTACTGAAACTGAATCCGACTTTTCCCTGATTGTACCTATAGTTTGTCCGACCAATGCAGGCTTAAGCTACCTGCCGTGCGGTCTGCCGCAAATAAAACGGTTATATAAACACATTTTTCGTTTGCAGAGTGAACCACAAATGTTTGCCGTGTTGCACTGAGAGCATGGTATCGCTTTTCGTAAATAGCAATCAGACGGATTGCTGTCACTGTGATAAGGATATAGGTAAGTTATTTTTAGTATTTTTAGCTTCACTTGTAACTATCTATATTATAATGTATGTAAGAAAATCTTGGAATCTTAATTTGACCCACTTCCCGGTCAATTAGGATAAAATTTTGCACACGCTCTGAGTTCTGATGACAATTACATGACTAGCTAAGAAACGTTATTCTAAATCCATTATGGCGTCTTCCCCAAGATGGTGGACAGGCTATTTGAAATGCACTCCCATGGTTATGGGTATTAAATAAAAGGGTTTCATGTCGTAAGACTAAAAGGTATATTTTTTTATGCGTGGCTAAAAGCGTTTTTTTTTTAGTTTTCAAACTATTAAATAATTATTAAGTTACGTTTCGTTTTCGGAACTCTCACACAGAAGAAACTGCGACATGTGTTTTGCGAAACATCGAGAAGAAAAGTTGTTTCTATTTTTGTTCCGTCCGTCAGTTGTCAAAGCCAGTGTTCTGTTTTTTGGAAAGAAATTAGCTTTGTAGTTATTTTAGGCGGAATGTGATTGGAAAGATATTACTGAAATGATCACAATATCTGTAAATAACATTCCTATGAATTCAATGACGTGCCGACGTTGATACGTTATTTATATATAAGCAGAGTTTAGTGAACCTACTAATATTTTCAAATATGATTCAGATATTAACATACCTATGTTAATATCTGAGTTCTAAAGTAACTAATTATCGAAAAAGAATTATAAATACATAAACTTTAGCGTGTATTCAAAAGTAAATGGTACCAAGTTTAGTGATTTATAAATCTCTTGGGAACGCTTTATCTTATTTACGAGATTCTGTATACCAATACTTGTTTGGGGCTTTACTTTTGTAAGTTATCGTAATCGAGTTGGCTAACTATCTCATGTCAATTAAATAGAGAATATTTTTTAATTTATGTTTCTTAACATTCAATCGGAGAGACGCTTTTGCCCACCAGTGGGACAGACAGTGTGGGCTATCTTAAAAAAAAAATTAAGTAGCTTGCCTGGATTTATATGCGGATGTGGATGATTCAGGTCTTTTTTATTTGATGATAGGTTCGCGTTCTTCTCGTGCGAAAACTGTCAACAACTGGGGTCACACGATGTAAACACATTTTCCACCTCAACGCGTTTTGATAATTTCCTCACACTCTTAATAGTATAGAACCTTTGTCGCTTGAATGTACAGTCAAATTTGCGTTAAATCGCGTAGATTTGATTTTTTGCAGACTTGTTTATGGTGTACCAATACAATGTATATAATTTAAGTTTGAGACCTCTATTTTTGACGAAGTTGCGTTCGTCGCTCGAAATACGTATGTTTAAAGTTATACAAAGGCCGTGCAAAAGTTGTCAAAGACTCTGTTATTGCAGGATTCTATTTAAACTACGATGACAACTAAAATTTTTATTTATGTATTTGTACGCAATAATGCCTACGTCGCGTTTTCATAAGGACCACTTTCCGCGCGGGTCGTATGCTTTGCCACAATTTTCAAATCTAAAACATAGCATGTTTAAAATCCGCATCATATCATGAAAAATGTCTGTTCTTCTTTTATTTACTACCCTAAATTAAACTCTTTTGAAAGTATTTTAAATGACTTGCACATAATTCAGTCGTTCGACGAACTTCGAACATGTTAAAAGCATTTTACCAAGAACATGCCAACAAATGATTCAAAGGAATCAGATCCCCAGTTGACCTTACATTCAGTCAGTGCCCTCAAACCATACTAGTTCCAATGTATAGGGCTTAGCGATAGTTTTCCTTAACAAATACCTTTTGTACGTGGGAAACTTTCTAAGCTTTGTATGAGAAAGGTAAAGGTTAGTAAATGCGAACATCCAATAAAATGTGGCTTCATTAATTTAGAAAGTAGTGCTGCTGGCAAAAATACCGATTAATAGTGGAATTTTCAAAGAAACAAAGAAAAAACAACATTAAATGGACTAACATAGGACAAACGAAAAAAAAAACAAACAATAATTAGAATGCACGAGATTTTTCTTGTTACATAGGTATAAATTATAGTTATGTGGAGCAGAAGGGACCGTCAGACATACTGTTTCTTCGGTTGCGTTCCAGAGCCATAATTAAGTAGAATTAGAGCTAGTTTCAAACGATAGGCTGTTTTATGTGATTTGGTGAACTTTGGAGGAAATTAGTGGAATCCAATGTCTGTCAAGGTCGCGGGACTGCCTAAAGCAAGATAACGTGGCACTCCTTGCCTCTTTTTATTTTTTGTAAATCATATTTTCTTTCTAGGAGGTTGTCTAAACGGCTCATCAGCTGGTAAGCGGCGAATAGCCGAGAACATTCGCACGCACATCACAGCATCATTCTTCATAGAAGACTCCAAAGACGCCTCGAACTTTCTAGAACGAAACTCGATAACTTTGTGGAGTGTGGGGGCAGCTGTACTGGCCACAGCCGTAATCATTGTGATTGCCGTTAAGGTAAATATTTATTTATTTCACGCTAGTGACTTGCCTTGACCTTTTCTGGACGGTAATTTACTAATATATGGAGAAATTAAAAAAATAGTAATTTTTTGTTCATGTTCTCATGGGGGATTACAAACACAACAATAAAAGTAGCCAAATTGGGGCTAAATAATATTTTATAAATAATTGGTACGCCTCTGGACAAAACATATGGAGGATCTTCCTATTTATAACACCTCACACTATGTGTAACTTGACCTACGAGTATGTTCACAATAAAGCTTCCTGATTTCTAATTGGCCACTTAGCAATATTGCTAATGATACACTGTGTAAATGAAAAATAATAGAAAAAGCCTATGGCATTGAATGGCATTTAAAATTTAGTCTTTCTGTCCTCGATTTTAGCAATCAAGAAGAACACATAAAAATTGTGTCAAACTATAAATTATGTATAAATTTTCAAAAATGTAAAAAAAAAAAAACTTACTCGGTATTTCACCTCTTTACTTGTTTAATAACTTGCCAAACACATATATAGTTCGTGTATAAAAATATATAGACTTTATTTCAGACATAGTGTTGTCAACATGTTTGAACAAGTAGAAAACTTGTTCAAACTTGTTTAGTTTTACAACTAGTTTTAGATCTTATTACTTTTTGTGGAATCAATGTTTTGATATTTTTTGGTAAACGCGGGGATTTATGGAAGGCTGTTTTAAGACTCGTTTTTATTTAAGTTTATCATAAAAGCGATCAGATTTATAATACAAAACCAATGATCATTTTAAATTGATGAAAAGGAAATTTCTAAAATAAAATTGCGAACATTCCACGGAATCATTTTAAAAGATAAAAGTATTAGGTACCTTCCTAATTCAATATTTTCTTCCACAGTTAAAATCAAGAAAATATAAGTATCGGACGATATACCCGAAGACAGAATACTCCCAACTGACCACAATTGACGAAGACTTGATAGCGATGACCTCGTCGACGACTTTGAAAGCCGTCGATAGTGTACAAATACAAACTAAAAGTGAACTTGAAGAACCAACATAGCAATATGAACCTTCGAGTCGATGTAATTAGAGTATATTTTTCACTGCAGACTGATATGTAGAAGTTTCAATATACGATTCATGTAAATAGTTGGAGTAAATACTATTACCTAACTATCGAGTGGTTATTTTATGGTTTGAAATAAAGTTTTAATTTGTGATAATAACCAAATTCATTTTAGTACTTTTCTGATTAGATCAACTATTTCTATAAGAAATTATTTATTTATGTTTATGTATGGTAATGTTATAATCATGCCTAATTGTAATAACCAATTATTTTGTATAATTCAAAAAAAATATTTAAAAGATAATTTAAAAAACGTACTGAAATTTTTGTAAATGCAATGGCAAATAAATGCAGTAAAAATTTGTCTTTTCAAAATGAAACGATAATTATCAAAAATTTGTTTGTACTTGAAAACAAACTGTATTATATTTCAAGTATGTTGTTTTTTATACAAACCACGTGCGTGTTATTACATTTCTTGCATAAAAACTAAGTTCAACATTTGTATGCAAATGAATGCAATTCATCTCGCATATGTAGTGGTACATAAATTGTATTTTTAATTAGTTCACATAGCCATGTTTTAAGTCAGAATTTAATTATATTATTTAGTAGGGTGAAGCAATATTTTTATTACTTTTTGCATTATTGGAATCAAATAAATACGGAAAATATCAACGAGTTTGATGTTGAACGCAGTTAAGAAACGCATTTTGCGCATCTTTAAGTTTGCTTGCATCCATTTATAAAGATATAAATGTATTTTATAATATAATCACTTTCAAGCGATTACAATAAAACAGGACGATATTTTGAAACTGTTACGTTGTGTGTTTACTGACTGGCTGTGCAAGTAGGCTATAATGCTTCACCTTACTAATTCAGTGCATATAATAAAAAAAAAGATTCAGGTAAAAAAATCTAAATGTTCTACATGTTTCTGCACTGTGTGTAAGCAAAATTCCTTAAGACCGACATTACTTTCTACTGGAATGCGCATTTAACATAGATTTGTGAGTCAGAAATAAAAGAAAAGACGGCAAAGATAAGTGGTTTGGGTTGAAAGAACATTCAATTAGATCAGAGGGAAGCGATGGCGGAACGAATTCGCCTTGCTGGTTTGATTCTTGCAATTGGGCCAAATATTTGGCTTGTTTTATTACCGTTACTGATTTTTATTGGGGAATTTGTTTGAGTTTTAGTACTTATTTGTTTGGAAGTATATAAATATGTTAGTGTAACGGGTTTAAGACTGTCAGCACTTGATTTCGATTCACTATCGGCCCTATATAATGCCAGCTACATTTTTCAAGGGCGATTTCAGATGAATGAGTTTTGACTCTTTCTCTTTTCAATTTGGGAGCGCATGCAGGCGCGTGTAAGCGCGCCTTTTCATATGTACGTAACTTATACGAAGGCGGATGAACTTATAATTCAATGACGACTGTCAAAGATCTACAAATGACAGCAAGGACGAATGGCTTTACATACTTTCCGAGGCACGGAGGAAACTCGCTGTGACAGATGGTCACCCATCCACAGACCAACCTCGGTAAGCGCGGCTTAACCCGGAAGATCGGCCTGTGCGGATGTAATTATTTAGCTACGAGCTCCTCGCGTGTAAAGCAAATAAGCATAAGCAAAAAATAAACGCTGGTATAAAATTGCACTTACACTATCGGAAAAACTGAAATAATTTTGTTTCCATTGTGTAATAACGTTTTCATCAAATTCACATTGTTTCTAACCGATTTCATTGTATTCTGCATCGATAAATACGAACACACGTGAATGGACACTGCGAGTAATTCCCCCATCCGATTGTGTTAAATACTGTTTAAACGGATAGAATATATTGTGTGAGTATGTAGCACAATAAATTGTACAGTTTATATAATGATAACGGGATATTTAGAAGTTTATAATTTATATTTTGAATTTCCGATATTTTAGCACTGATGTAAATAACGTTCCAGTGTAAAATTAAATTATCGTGATAACGTTTATTCAGTTCAAAAACGTGGATCACTCTTATGTATTTACAATAACAAGTTTCTATGAAAGTGCTAAAAGTTTCAAGTGCTAATGTTGGTCGTGTTTCTTCCTACATTATGTGAAACAGTCAACTTTTTACATAAATATCGCAAAAATAATTTGAATTTTTTATGTAAATTAAGTGGCTTTTTCCACGACACAACGTATGTATACCTTTACCTATAGAAGTTTTTTTTTGTATATTTCGGCGCCATGATCACAGATTATAAATTGTATTCAATCGAAAGTAATGTCGGTCTAAATACGGACCATTATTATTATGTTGTTCATGGATGGGACCCAATAGGTACACCGCTTGATGTCATGCATTGTTTTCATAGTAACGTTAACATATCTAACGTTTTATTTACTTAGTCATATCGTTTCAACGTAACGTACTGTGTAAATACGGTTCAATTATTACTGTAATAATATTCAATCATGTACATATGTAAATAATTAACAGTTGTAAATATATCGATGGTTTTTATGACGGATAATTGACTGGTTTGTTTCATTTTGATTCCACAATTATTTAGATCTTTTCTTCGGAGATTCCTGGAAAAAATGGGTAAACAACCACGTAACAGAAGTTCAAAGAGAATTAATACACAATAAACAAATCGTTATTTTTCATACCATAAACACTAATACAAATAAGACAACCATAATAAAGTAAGTTGGAACCAACCAAATTAAAATAACCAAATTGGAACAACGTCGATACTTTTATTTCTGGAAAAGAAGGAAAAATTACAGAGATTTTGGTGTGGAGAAATTGAGTGGCGTATCCATGTAGTTCTTTATTTTTGTCTACTCCTGTTGTTTAAAAACAGTATAATTATTTAACGACTTTATTTGTACAAAGACGTTGCTCTTTTGAAAACATTGTAGCGAAAATCTAAATTTCATTGATATTATTCAATAGCAGAGAACAGTTTAAGCTCTGCTTTTTTGTATTAATTTATTTCATTCAACTGAATCAAATAAATAAATAAACGATGGACTCATCGTTTTCAAAATTTATTCTACCTTTTAAATGGTAACGGTTTGATGGTTCGTTGGCTCTATCGATTGAATCACTGCGGACATTAAATCTTGAATTGTATTTGTTCTACGTTTTATATCGATACTCAAGGGAATTTCTATTGTATTGTAAACGAATAAAGTCCACGTTAGAGTTCATGAACCGTTTAAGAACCCAAGTAGGATAGTTTTACTTCAACCTTGTGAAGTAGAACTCCAAGGAATGGCAGATAGGTGTGAATGTGGAGCATTGTCACTATACCTTTTATCCTTACCTCTGTATTCAAAAATATGTAATCAATTAACCTCTGCACTTTTCCAAGAAGGCAAAGAAGAAGTTTTCCAACAAAATTTAGAATGCAGCATTATATTTGGAGGTATTTGTATGCTCATGGCCTCAATATAGTCCAGAAACAACATTAGATGAAGCGACCTTTCCTGGAACTCTCGCTCACTAAAATGGAACATATCAAAAACAGTTCAACGCAGGACTCCGACAGGATGGTGGTCGCAAGCGAAACCGCCCTGGTGGCCTATAATGACGTCTGACTAGTGTAGAAAAGAGACAGAGCTATGAAAGTCGTTTAACGTGATGGTAGGCCATCTGTGGGGGTCGACGAACGTCTTAAAACCGGGCTTGTTCCGGCGAGTGAAAGTGACAGAGCTATTCAAGTCGTCTAGCGCCATCTCGTTCACACACTGAAACACGTCTGGTTTTGGCTTTAAGACTCCACCTGTACCCATACCATGAGTTATATTACGATTCTTGTTCATCGATATCGACCGTGTTTCACTTTCTCATTGGCCCGTTCGTAGGTTGCATTAATTCTCAGCAAATGAGAGCGCCAATCGCGGTCGATGCGTATGATCGAGTATCGTAATGACAACTCATGGTAGAGGTTCTGGTAAGGCCTACCAACGCGAAAGGGATCGCTTAGCTCTCAGCGCAGTTTACAGGTAAGCAGAGCCGTTGTCCGGGGTGGTGCGTTCCAACATAGAGAGAGAGAGAGAGAGAGAGGTATTCTCTTCTTCTGTTGCCCCAACCTCTTCACTTTAAGATCTATGTATTGAATATTGTATTGTTGGCATTCTGAAGTGTTGACATTTTGTATCGTTGGTCTTACGGTGTTGATGTTTTGGCTATTGATCTTAAGTATGTATCCCCTCTCAGAGGACGACATCACCGTGGGCGGCATCTTAGCGCACGGCAAGACGTTTCGCGGAGGCCACACGTCAGAACCCCGCCTTGCTTCCGTGGCCGCCAAATTCGACGGCATACCCGTCGTAGCGTTTAGCAGCATCATGGTGAACGGCTTGTTACCTGTGCCGTACTAGAAGGTGGCCCAACGCTGCAAGCACTTTTGTTAACTATACCTTTATTGCATTTTGCTGGCTCGACAAGGCATGCAACTACATGTGATTCCTATATGAAAACTGGCCTAGATTCAACCACTTATGTACACCGATGTGATGAGGTATAGCTATTAAGTAAGCTCTTGACCTGCAGCCATTTCACTAGCTTCATACTGCAGCTTGATTTAAACGTTATCGATTATTTTCTTGAGGTCGACTACCTGCTCATGTTCCTATGAAGACGTAAGAAAATTAACTGCATTATATCATGGTAAAAGAGAGGCCTTTATCCGGTAAAAGATGAATTCAGGCTGTGGATTGATTACGAAGAAGTACAGAGGAGATAGAATATAAGACTGTTTCTGGGTATGGCTTCCAGTGAGAAATTTATTTTAAGTAAACATAAGGACACTCCAGCCCTTTTTGACGAGTAGGTAAATGATTGTCTCACATTAGTACACATTATATTAATTTTACTTACATCGAAAAAAACGTATGTTAGATAGCTGGTGTAAAGATAACAGTCGCGTGCGCACCCCTACCCTAATCAAAATAGTTCTACTCCCAACAATGTGAAATGCCGGTGTTCTGTTTATACACAGTTTTCATTCATTCCAATGTCCTGTTATATAATTGTTTCCTGTGTGACTGCACTTTGGTTCGTAGCTGCTAGTTCTTCATATTATCTGACTATCATCAGAAAATGGTAACAAAGTTTTACCAATTCCATTACCCTCAGTTCTTTGCCTTACTATGTTAATTTAACTCTCTAAGCGACTTCGTGAATGTCTAAAGAGAATATTAAGTATTAATTTAACGACTATATCTGTGCGGATTTTATAAAAATGACACCATTAGTGGCGCGACAATAAAAATGGATTACCTCCACTCTAACGACGATACGTAACCGCCTGACATACGGTCGACGAGGTCCTGCAGCGGAGAAACTTACGAGTAGGAATAAAGTGGAGACAAAATCAAGAAATGTTTGTTTTGTGAATATAATATTTAGCGTCATATGATTTTATAATGATGAGAAAAATTGAGTACTTTGTAGTACCCTCAGATCAAAGAAATAAGCAAATAGAGCGCTCAGAACACGCGAGTGGTTCCACTAAAGTTAATACAAAATCAAAATCTAATACAAAGGCGCGACACTACCAAACTACGCGTCGTACCTGAGGTAGTACCAAACATTTTACATAGCTCGCGATTACTGTTTCGCATCCGAAATACATCTTCTGGAAGGGAACAAATGCTTTGAGAAAATAAGCCTTTATTTCCATAGCCAGCACAATGTGTTAAACGAGTGCTCCAGTGTGAAAGAGCCACGAGAATCTAGAATTAGATTTGGTGCTAGCCTTTTGTAAGAGTCTTAAGTAATGTTCATCCGTTTTGTTGACGACGGTGTCGTGGTCCGCTCGTCTTGATAAAATAATATTCTTCTGTTCGATTTTAAGTGTGTTTTCTATTACAGTGTATGTAATATTTCTTATTAAATAAATTAAAATGACCAACAAGAACGGACTGCATACGGGCGCGCGCTCTCATTGGCTAATGCGCGACACGACACCCCCGCGAGCCTACCGCCCCGCGGCCGCCATGGCAGAACGATCGGGCAGTTGGGCAGTGCGTCAGAAAATCCCGCGACGACTCCACGCGCTCAAAAAGCGCCCGCGCATTCCGTCCTAGTTGGTCTGTACCAGTCAAAGAGTCGTTTTCCTCATCTCTCACTACCACCCAGTACCTATCAGCTACACGTTTCAAAGATCATTTCATTCGAAATGAGAACACTTTGGATGAAAACATGATAGACAGGAACTTACCTATTATATGCACGGGTTTTCCAGAGAGATTAGATTTAGAAGTCTGTAAAAATATAGCTATTTTCTAAATTCGATACATCTAGTGGTGTTATGGGCCCTAATAATGTCCAAATAGAGCAGTAGTGGCCCAGTGGTATCGGTCCCGACTTACAGGTTGTAGGTCGTGGGTTCGAACCCCGCCAGGCGTATTACTTAGTGTATAATTTATTTCATCACCACTGTTCTCAAAACCGTGAAGGAAAACATCATGAGGAATCCGGCATGTCCTAGAAACAAAAAAAAGGTTGCACTCCAGGAGTGCCGGTAGAAGTGAAAACTTTTTTGTTACTATGTTTTATTTTTAATTTGAATGACGTCTTACTCATTTTCGATCAGGGTCACGTGACCCTGACGCGAGTTTTAAATTTTTTACCCATTACAGAAAAAGTGTACAACGCCGCTAAAGAAGTTTTCACTTCAAAAATTCGAATACATGTGACATCTACCAACTCGCACTGGGGCTCGCGTGGTAGATTATGCCCCACTCCCTGTCACAGAGAGGAAGCCTGTGTCCCTGCAGTGGCAAAATTATAAGCTGATTATGATGACCAAATATATATAGGTATAACAGGCATTTCTTTTATAATTCAGACATGAAAGTGTTTGTCAGTCACATTGTCTGTTGTTTGTTTTGTGTTCTACATAAAAGATCTCCCCTAAAACATACCTACACTACATAGACCCAAAATACCTTCAGACTGAGGGCCGACCCTTTGATTTTCTTTCATGTTTTGTACATTATTACTTCGCAAACCGTCCGATTTCCTCGCAAACCAAGGCGAATTGGAAGAAAGAAACAAATGAAACCTCACAGAGATTTATTCTAAGCGACCGCTAAATTAACCCCAGAAAATGTTATTCGTTCCTTTTTTATAATTTAACACTCGGACTTTGTTTTTCATGGACAAAGGGCCGCCATAAATAAGAATACAATTTACTAACTCTATATACACAAAGCCTCAAAGAATTTTGGCAAGAACAAAGAAAGTGGAAGTTTCATTTTTATTATAAATCGGTTTAAGGGAACATTAAAATGTTTGGTTTGGTCAAGACTTTCTTTCAATGTAAAATACTCATTTATGAAGCTGCATTGATTTCACTGGATTCCAACATCCTAGCCTTTTCCCAACTATATTAGGGTCGTCTTCCAGTCGAACCAGATGCAGCTGAATATCAGTATAAACATGGAGCGATTCCCTGTCAGACCTCCACAACCTAGTAACTGGGTGCAACATTGTTGGAAAAAGGCTAGTCAAATGATGGTAATGAACATACTTAATGAGTAATGACAAACATTTGGAATTTGCTACGCCAACTTAACACCCATAACAATGCAATAATATTGAAACATATCGTTTTGACTTTTATCTTTCTCGTCGAATAAAACAAAGTACTATTAGTTCCATTCTTGAATAGTTGAAGGTAGAATCTGCATAAATTTTACGCCTACCCTCACTTCTCGTGAAATGACGGCGAGCAGCCATTTTGGTGCTGCATTGAGTCGACGTTTGACTACTAAACGAGAAGCACGATCGCGTTGCCGTGCATGTACAGACGCCAGCAGGTCAACCTACCCGAATCTGTCAGATTTTACCAATCAAACATTAACCTTCTGCTCTTGTGATAAGGTTGAAATTCTATTAAAGAAATCTGACAGATTGTGGTAGCTTGATGTGCTGGCGTCTGTACACTATCAGATGTGTCGATTACTACATTGTATAACGTAACTTTTCATCTATTATAGTGATATAGTGCCTTTAAATCGTGTTAAAATAATCTTGGACATTAATTTGTGTGTGTTTACTATGGTGTTTACTATTCGAATTTCGAAAGACTTTCTACAAGTCTATAGTGACGTCACATTTAACCACGCAGCAGTGAGTGGCATCGGCAATCTTCAAGCCAGGACGAGGGTGAATCTAAAGGTTAGTGAGTCAAGTTGCTTGTTCTAGTCAAGAATCCGATTAAAAGTCAGTTTACACACCACAATAATTGTAAGGGTCTTTATAGTAGACTAGCTGTTGCCAGCGGCTTCACCCGCTACAACTCGAAAATTATCCCACGGGAACATAAAATCGGGATAAAAGTTATCCTATGTGTTAATCCAGGTTATAAACTATCTGTGTACCAAATTTTAGCCAAATCCGTTCAGTGGTTTTTGTGTGAAAGAGTAACAAACATCCATACATCCATACATCCATACATACAAACTTTCGCCTTTATAATATTAGTAGGATTAGTAGCCAAGGTAACTACTCTGCTTTACATCTCGATTGTGGGGTAAGTAGAAAAAAAACCGGCATTACAAGAATAAAACATTTTTTTTTACAAGAATGAAATTGAGCTTCGCCGTTCGATATTTAAAATTGATGACTATTATAATCATACGAAGACAAGGCTGAAGAGCGAAGCAACCTCTTTTGTCATTGGGATATTTATATTTTAAAGAGTGAAGAGTTTTTTTAATACTTACCGCCTTAGGGCTTTTCTAGCTATATTATTACCCTAGAGCGCTAATTGGTTACCCCATTTGGGGGTAATAAGGACCTACTTATCGAATATGAGAGATGTAATTAAACTATCTATGGTTCTCCTATAGTCCACTAATGTAAATTAAAAAGCCCTCGTGCTATAGACTACGGAGTTTAAAGTTACATTATTTACACGTATTTTTTCCATAAAATATAAATCAGAATAACTCGAATTCAAAGCAGTTTTTCACGTAGTTTCGCGATCACTGAGGTTCACCTTTTTCTCGGCGAGGCAGGTAGGTAAAGCAATAAATATCTGTGCGCAACTTTTAAATAATTCACACGAAGCAGTTGAAGGTCAAACCGTACCGTTGTACTGTTATAACTTTCCTTGAACTGATAGTTTCTATGTAGTTTTTGTGAAGAAAATGAGTTTCGTTGGACAAATGTCGATTGCTGAGTAGACACAAATAATGTAAAGAAACGGTTGGTAACAATATCATGATTTAGAATCCAATGACACTGTCAAAAATCTAAGGAAATTATAAAAAAAGACATTTCATATGTAAATCAAAGTATGATCACTTTCTATGCTGATACTCATGTCCCTCGCATATATTATAATGATATTTAGTCCAGGTGCCTCCTAGTGTTCGTATCTTTGCCTGCTCTGGCGGATCTAATTGAAAATAAGATTTCTTACAATTCGCTTGGTTTTGGACTCCAAGGCGATCTATCGGCGCTCAATGCACCACTGACAAAGCCTACATCATTTCTACTTTTCGCCACCATGAGCGCTGCAATCGAAAAGTACTACACCCACCTAGTACTTTGCACCCAGCATACAAAGTCGCAAATAAAGTCTAGCACGGAGTAAAGTAAGATTGCCAGTATTCAGGAATTCTTCATCAAAGAAAACAATAAAAATAAATCAAAGCGAAAACATTCAGGAATTTACTTAAAGATATTGAATTACGAGGAAAAATCCACTGTCGAGCTAATTAGGTTCGTTAGTTTATACCTTCGCAGGTACACTCAAAGTAACTTTGTTACAAGATATCGGTTTATACGGATTTTGCTTTTTACCGTAAACTGAGTTCTTTTGATGTTTAAGCTTTGATTATTATATTTGTACAGTAATTACAAAGATTCGTCACGGAAAGTACTTTAGATGTGTGTTTAATGAATTACAATTTTTTTGACAAATATGTACTATTTTATCTTTGAGATTCCTTATAATATACAGGGTTCTACGAAAACATGCATAAACATAGGTCTGTCTTCCTTTACTACCTTCCTAAACTTTTTGTTTGCCTGTTTATTTCACAGTTTGCTTAAAATTCTACTTTATGCAAAGTCAAGAAAATGAGCCAGTGCCTACTTATTTCTTCATTACAAAAAGGTGGGAGAACACTCACAATTTTACTTAGCGCTTTTATCTCTAAAACCCCAAGTTTCTCTATAAAAATTTAAAAGCATCTTTCAAACGAGAAAAATAAAAGGAAATATTTCCAACGGACCGCCGGGCGTCCCGATTCTTGAATTATTGATTTGCTTTGTTTGAAAAACGTGTAAAGACTACCATAAGTTGACCCCTCTAACTGTATCAGGACCCCCTCTTAAACAATCATTCTTGGAACATTACGAGGGGGGTGGGAGATCTCGTTAAGTGTTTCTTAGCAACGGTCAATTGTATAAAGGTTTGAAGGATCAAAGGTTGACCAGATGATTACTAAGATTCCTGAGGTTTTCTTTGTGAAATTCTGTGAAAGTGTGCCATAGCTTCAGTTTCAGTTTCAAAATTAAGTGCTCAGCAATAATGGTGAAGAAGGATTCTAGTATATTCTCTGATAGATAAATTCTTATTAAATGTTGCTATTATTTGTTGTGTTTTAAAAGTTATTTTAATTACATCTAAGAGACATCAAGGTGTTACAAATGAATATCAGCAGAAAATAAATAACATAAGAGAAAAATAAACGAGAAGGGGGAAATATTAAAAATGGCGGAAACAAACATTGGGCAAATAATTTGTCTTGATGACAAATACCGGCGAGGGCGTCCAATAAATACGGATTCCTAAGCATTGTTTCCAGATTCTTGTCATTAATCATTTTTATGTCTGTAATTAATATAAAGATCCTGGCGACAATAGGATCTCGAGTTATTATCTTTTTGAGAAAAACTCCCCGGTGGGTTACGGAGACTTTGATAATGGATTACAATCTTTAACAGATTGTGCTAAGGTGGGTTTTGTTGTGTTCGTTTTAGATTACGTTCGGATTTCCTATGTGGTTACTGATATTATAATTTTAATGAATAATGTAAGCCCTAATCTACACACAGTTTTATGTAACTTTAGGCTGGATTAAATAGGCGCTCAGCTACGAGCTGAGATTTTTTTTTAAGGGTTGCTTCACAAGTAGGTACCATAATTACAAAATGTGGGCGGGCGCATATTATATTATCTAGGGCAGGTGTTGCCAACCTTTTTGGTTTCACGTTCCATTTTTAGTAAAGAAATGTCAAATGAGGTGATGAATTTGATCCATAAATTTCTCAGTGATTGTTGGGAAATTAATGAAACAATATTACCAACTCCGCGTCCATTGAGTCACCAAAGAGTTTCATACGTATTTTGTCGATTTGTGTAAATATATGCTTGTCATTGTATTCATACTACATTTGAGACCGATGTGAGAACACATCGCATGACAAATAAATGAAGAATCATAAACTACCTTCCCTCATCCAACCAAGTTTCGGAATTCCTTGTCGCTTTCAAATTATAATGAAACAGATTAGGTACATTTTGTAAGAAGCAGATGAAAATGGAACTTAAGGTGGCTGACGAGACAAACCCACCACACTATTCCCAACCACTGCAACTCCTGAAAGCCAGAATCAACAATGGCAACCACCAGAAAAGCGCCGAGACAATTAAGCTCGACGTGTCCCGAAGAATGAATTTAACTGTCGTGGATCCTGCAACGAAATTAATCAGAAAAGAATAGTGGAGGAGTAGGAAAAAATATTATGTTCCCACTTCCCTCCATGCAAGCAGGAGACAGAACAAAACAAGGCCAAGTAGGCACAAAGGGACATTACAACTGGGAGAAGCCCAGGTGCCTAGCACCACGGGTAAAATGACTAATATTAATGGTTTCTAAATTGTGAGCTGTTATATTTGATTCCAATAACAGGTGGCTGACGAGAGATGAATATTCGTTGACTTTGATTAAACTTACTTATATAATAACTAGCTAAGCTTTTCTTGGCTAAAATAAGTTCAGACGTATGTCCTGTTTGACCTACGTCGGAGTAACATGGCAACAGTGAAAGGTGAAACCAACTTAGCAACAAGAGGATTTTACTCCAATTCCCTTATTAATTTGAAATGTCAAAAATGTACAAAATTGTGAGGTAGTGAGGTGTGTTAGGTTGAATATAACCAGTATGTATTTAAAAGGTGCGTAGAAACTCGGTACCGAAAATAACAACGAAGTATTTTTTGGCATTAGCTAAAAGGTTTAAAAATAGACAGGCGCCCAAAAAGGTTTTTTTAAACACGAATTCTAAAACGTCAATCAGCGTCTGTTAAATGGGTAGAGACGTTTCACGAAAGAGTTTGTTTTTGACATTTTATTGAGAACGACAAGAGTTTCTAAATAAGAATATTTTAATATCGTGCGGATTTCATCACGCACGCGAAATTGCCCGCATGCGGAACACCCGCAAGTGTCTTTTTCATACAACTTTTATTGTAATGCGTGGAATACGCTCGCAGGACGCGCAAATTTCGCGCATGCGAGGCGTAATATTCCTGTCATAAATTAATTTCTACTATGCACAAAAAGGTAAGACATCTTTTTTCTCAATTATGAGGGCATAAAGATTCATAATAAAAAAAAAACAGGCTACAATTGTTATTATTTTAGATCAGAGCATAACACTGCCCTACTCACAATTTTCTATAAGTACTAGAATCAAAATTTATTTAAAATGCAACACAAAAGCCTGGAGAGTAAAGTGAACAAATATACGTATAAAAAATAATTAACTCCCTCATTGTTGTTCTACGAGTATTAAAGGTATCATATTATTTTTAGAATATGAATAATAAGTTACTCTTTTTAGTTAATATTATTATTTATTACATTTATTCACTTGCCTGTTTTTCACAATAATACTCAAAATTATAATCGCTATAGAATTTGAATTAAACTTCAGTACCTAGTAGAAAGAAATAAATAGCACGTGTCGACATTGTTGTGTGGATATAAATACCCACCACGATGAAATTCTACGGCTAATCTCAGGAGAAATGAATTTAGCTACCCTTATGCTAATATTCATTTAAAGTTGTTCAACCGTTAAAATGTGAAATGTAGCAGATGAACAGACAGACTCTTCTACTAGTAAACACGAACTTGCCGCTGTGAGTTTTACATCAAATTTATAGAAATGTTTCAAACAGAAAAAAAAGAAAAAACGTTTTCACCTCACCCGCATCGCTCAGGATTCTATATTTGAACCGCTCGCTTCTCTCGCGGTTCAATCTTAGAATCCTTCGCTCGCTCAGTTTTCAATTCAAGTACTCGCGCCAAAAATCAACTTTGCAGCCTTGAATAACAAATAGGTATTATAATGGCACACGCCACGAGACACCGCCAGCGGCGAATTCGTGTACTTACGCACGTCTTATTCGCACCGTCCATCACTCCGCTCACCACTTAGATTAAATCGTAAACGGGCTATCTAGTATTAGGTACAAGTCATAGCTACCATATGCTGCTCTTGCCAAACATGCGGTGGACCTACAGTACCATATTGTAGTGCATAATTGGTGCCAAGCATAGGTGCCAAGGTTGAGGTTGTCAGATACCAAGAAGGTATTCGTAAAAGTTCATAGAGTGGGTATCAAAAATGGATGTATGTTTAAAAACATTGAAAACTCAAGTTCGAACATTCGGATTGGTACACTATGCCGCATGTGAGAAGCAACCACACCCTTATAATACGACCTCGTATTCGATAGAACTCCGTGGGTACTGCTAGCTAGCTCAAACTTAAGTGTTACAACCTGAAGACGCGTGTTCTACTGTAGGTACCTCCTAAATATTATTCAATACACAAACTCCATTGGGCCAATACTGCTCTCAAAAGTATCGGCCGCGACTTACATACGAATTATGAGTCGTCGTCGTCAACCTGGCGCATTTCTTTGTGTAATTTATTTTATCACCACTGCCCTCAAATCGTGAAGTGAAACATTGTGAGGACACCAGCATGATCTCGAACCAAAAAACATGTGACATCCACCAACCCGCACTGAGCCCGCGGGTTGGATTATGGTCCACTCCCTCGCCTGTGCCCAGCAGTGGGAACATTTATAGGCTGATGATGATGATGATATAAACTCACGCCTTCCTCCCATGGGGGTAGGCAGAAACTTCAGAGCACCACCTGCTACGATCGTTACATACTCCTTTTGCCTCATCCACATTCATACATCTGGTCATATACACTTGCCGATTTTGAGTACTACGCATCTGAACTTTCTGAAGCACTTCAGAAAAGTGTTTCCAGCGTTTCCACTCACCTCCTCCTAATTTAGTAACACAAAAACCGCTGCAAAAGAAGACTCTGACAAATGTACACTTTTTACTTGAACCCCAACACACATACAAGAGGAGTTGAGGTCGATAGTGACTGTAATTCCCAAAGACCAGTGAGTTGGAAAATTGAGAAGTGGATTAGGCAAATCACTTTTCATTCCGTCCTATGGCCGACGAAGTTTGCCCTTTTAAATTTTATTATCTCGGAGGCACGCCGTCTGTTCATACCGGTACACTGAAAGCGGGAAGCGAGACATAAAATTTGAATAATTAATTTTAATTTTTCCCCCTTTTTTAAATGACTGCCGAAAAGTGAGTTGCTTTTTTAGGCGATGTCACTGTCAAAAATTTTTGAGGTAAAATCTCTAATCAGGAAAATAATATGGTTTTACATAAATTGACTGTCTTTAAACGCTTTATCGGTGCAATTGATTCTGATTGATTACTTTTATCGATTGGAATGTTGCGAAGCGAGTCTTGGGTTTGATTCCCGCACGGAGCAAATAATGTAATCTGTATAAGAGAGTTTATATGCTTGTAACAATGCATGAGAAATTCCAGTGTTGCAGTGTTAACAATATTGTTATGATTAATAAAGACTAGGTACCATACTAAATTCATAAATGTAGATTAAATAACATTAATCAATTACCAACTAGCCTTACATCGTCTTTAAATCAACAACCCACTGATTTCAGCAGTACCTATGTAATAAATATATGAATATTTATGATTTTATAAAAATCAGAGTATCGCTCAAACGCCTGTTGCGTTTCCCCGCCCGATTTCAAGTGAAAATGATTTCCATCGCGATTGAGTGGCCTCAGTAACTTAAGGGGCTAAAACCAGTTTATTCGTCACCAATTTCACAATTTCTATTTCAATGTTTGTCGTTTTTGCCTTTAAAAAAAAACAATGAATTCAAATTGGTCGGCTTTTGCCTTTAAAAAAAAAACAATGAATTCAATAAATTGGCTTCCCTAAAATTGTTCCAAGAGATCCATGATGTGATATAGGAACTCACTCCAGTAGCTGGCGATCATCAAAATATAAAAGGATTTCTTAGCCGCTAGACTGGGGCCGAGAGTAAATCTATATCTATAAAATAAAAAAAGTTACTTAGCTAATCCAAATTAATAAAATTGTTTGTTTAATGTGTCACGTCTATGTGCTAATTAAACTCAGCGCTGCATCTTTTCTTGAGAATTTAATTTGATTTTTCTTTATTTAATCTAGACAGATTTCCTTCGGCTCTACCCTGAAAAGGTGATTTCCGACGGCAGAACAAAAACCAATATCTAATTATATTTTTATCAAAACTTAAACTGGGAAATAGGACGAAATGAAATAATTAATTCCCATCTTTACTATATAAGTGGATAGAGTACCTTATTACAATTTGCCCCACCACTTTAAAATCACGTTAATTTCGTTTACTTTGCGACTTCCATAGAAATGTTTGACAAATTTCGAAAAGAGGTCGAGCATTCTAAATTAATTAATTTATTTGTGACTGGCAACCGTGCCCATACTATTAATGCTAAATTGTATTTTATGTTACTGTCAGATGTTCCTCGAATTTGCAATGCTCCTAATGACATAATCTACTTAAATGTCAGTCTGGTTTTGTTGAAGCCTTGTATTAAAATACTTTTCATTGTTAAATAAATGTTAAGATTCAGAGAGCATTTTGGATTTTGAAGACTGTTAACGTCGCCACTAGCTGTCAAATCTTTCAGCGACGCTTTTCTTTTTTTTAGTTTTGCCCCACACTAGGAATTTCTCCTGTGGCATAGCAGGCCTGGCGCACTCCGCGGTGTAGCCACGTCAACGGGGCCCTCGCGTGTGCTTGTAGTATGAAACTGCATAACACGCGGGCGCACCGTGGACCGGTTTCACAGTCGGTTGCCGCCCGCCGCCCGTTTCTCACGCTTTCCGTACATATTTTTATTTTATTCTCACGACCAAAGATTTTACATTTGCTTGTTTTTGGGAACTGACACTTCTGTACGTAGTGCTTTTAAGTATTCTGTGGTCATAGTTTCAACCGTGACGTTATCCTTGTAAACCTACTTTTAATAAAAAAGAACAACAAAATTATCCTTTCATTGTTAACTCTGTTTCATTGTCAATGGATTACATAGGTAAATCCTGCAAAGGTCTGTTGAAATAGATAAAAAGTCCACCTTGAACCCTTTAATTTCCATCAATTCTATGACCTCTGATTGCAAATGGACAAAATGTAAAATAAAGTGTTTGCACACACAAATAAGTGCTGACGACACTTAAATTGAAACCTTTGATGTAGCACTTTCCATATATAGGGGTGAATACATTTATGTTTTATTTTTTGTTATGTACATATTTAAGTACAAACACGTAGTGTGTGGTTTTTAACACAGACGATATAAAAACATCTCGTTTGACTTCAATGTCTTTTTGAATTTATGAAAACGTAAGTAAGTAAGCAAAGCACATCTGCTTTGTAAAAGTCAAATCAGTGCTTGCTAATCCGGTTTCGAGTTTACCACCTCGTGCATGAAAAGCGAGGTATGTATTAAATTCTGGACTAACTATACGAATGCAATGATACCAGTCATGTCTTATAGAACAGTTTTCAGTATCTAGACAAGTGACACTTTTTACTTCAAAACTTAAAAAAAAGTATTTATCGGCCAAATACACCTCCTCAATTATGCTAATTCACTCATGTTACTTTCAGACCCTCCCACGCTACAGCCTCGAGACAAAACTCGTTTCGCCTTACCCCTTTACTTGAAGCAACAGCTACGGAATGACATCATTTTAAACACCAACCCTCTAAGGGTCGGAAAGTAACCGATCCCACAAAAACAGTCCGGAACTAAAAGTGTCGTACACAACATAAATACAAAAACGTCACTACTGTCCCCTATCTGGCATAACAGAGGGAGGGCCCATGCAAATTAGGTGGGCACCTATTTATTTTCAAATAACATCGTTCTGAGTACCTATAGCAGTTTGACATGGGTCGGATATATCATACGGCTGTTCCATATTTCCACACTTTTTTTTTTGTTGAGCTGACAGTCGTGTTCAGTAGATGGCGACCTCCATATATTACTCGAACACATATCGTTTTGTAATGAAGTGCCCGAAATTGGCAAGGGATGATTTATTATGATATACTTAGGCTGCGTGGACGTGGCAGGCATTCGGCGTTAAACCTCAAAATTCGCAATTCGCATGTAATGGAAAATGAATCTGTAATTAATATTGTTGAATTTGTTCCGCCTTGCTAAAATAACCCTTTGTGATAATTATATTACTGGGTAATTTCCTTTGAAGCTTACTGCACAAACGCATTCTTTGACAATATGGTGCTGTAGCTCATCCAGCACACAAACAATCCAATACGACGTGTTGGTGGGAGCATCTTATGTGCAGATATTAGAGTTCATTTTCGTTTGTTCATGTTGACAATGATTACCTAGTATTTTTAAATGTTGTTTTCAACAGCTGATGGGTTCTTTCATGGGAATCCTTTGAATAAGGCCGGTTAATTCTCAGACTAATTTAAAGTTCATACTCTTAAAAATCCAAAATCCAAATGGTATGTCTGCGCATAATGTCTGTTCTTTTAAAGTTAAAGCAACTCAGTTGAAAACAGCACATAAATTATTCAGATCTGTTTTTAATGAATCAATTCAAACTTTAATGAAAACACATTTATTATGTAAGAAAAAGAAAACCTTCATCTAAAAGTATTCTGAGTTGTAAATAAAAACTCTTAGTGGAAAATAAATAACAACTTAGTTCTGCTTAGTTTTCGGTTTTTCCATTATCATAGACAGATTTATAATAAAAATAATAAACAAATGAAGCAAACATAAGCAAATAATAAAGAGAAATCATTAAAATAAAGATGGTTGTCAAGTCGGCTCGTCTACCAATGCTACATAAATAGTTTGCGAAAGCAATAATAATAAATAGTGTTATTTAGATAAAAAAATGGCGAACGACAAACTAAATCGCCAGTATATTACGAAGAGAGCGGCTTGTTGTGTCGTGTCGGGCCACAATAAGCGTGGGCAGGCCTCGTAAACATTTGGTATAGACGCAATAAAGATATTAGTGGCGGCACTTGGACCAGCGCGAACGGCCATGTATGCTCAAACATTTTTTATGTGCGTAATGAAAGAAACATTTTTATTCAAATAAAATTCCGACGAAGGAACGAAACGGAAAGCCTTTAAATATAAAATTGCGTTCGAAAATGTGCTTGCTTTATTTTTATCACGGGAAATAAATTATGAAATGGGCCAAGGGTTATGTGCGCCTGCCATTACGTTGAGTACATTCGTATCGTAGCGTGACTCCACACGCCATTTTTTTGGTTTTCGATTGCTAAAATTTTATAGGTTTGCGATAAGAAGAAAATTCATACAATTTCATACTTTGATGCCAAACGAGGGATGAAATTCATGAAATGAATTTGGTTGCAACTTTTACTTTTCCATAAAAATGAGTTACACAGCACTATGCTAATGAACAGTGAGTTCGATGCCAAACCAGTCAGAATTTATTTCCAGTCATCACATTTTAAGTTACGGAACTTTAAAAGCTGCCTTTTGACTGAGTGAAATGAATAATCCTTTCCATTTCGACCCGCACTTTCGCAAAACAATAGACTCCATCAAGTATAATGATGGTTTTAAACAAAACAGGCCATTTCTCGGCGAGGATCCATCTCCCCTCAAGGAATTGTGTACTGATTTATCTAACGTTTCATGTCGAATTAATAACTTTAAGAGTGACTTAGAATAATCTTTTATGATTCGAAGAGAGATATACTATTGTTCCGTGCGGATCGAGTTACGAATTGTGCAAGATTGTGACTGTAATTAAATGTTTTGTTACAAATTACTTTCGGAACAGAATTTGAAATTGTTCTGGAATTTTCCTTTATTATAATGTTCTTACGTAATGTATGTCAGTGTCTCGTGGAGTTTCGTGACTCAGTAAAGGGTTAAGTTTTGATATGATGTGCATCATTAACGATTTCTAAGAAAGTCTTAGTAATTGCAGGGTTGAAATGGAACAGGGAAATCATGTGTTCTGTTATTGGTACTAGAAACTTTGTTATGGTATGTGTGCAACTTGAGTACATCACGCTATATTTATATACTAAGTGGTATTTTTATATAGTAGTTATTTAAATCAGGAAACATTAATAATAAAATAAACTAAATACTAACTTATTAAATTAAATTACAAAGAAGCACTACTAAAAACTACAATAATAATAAGTGGTATTGTGTAAAAATATTATTAATTTAATTATAAAGTGTAATTATACTAGCTATAATATAATAATAATATTTTATTCATAAAACATTATACAGAAGATTTGTATAGAACGACACAGAAAGTTAAAATAACTATAATAAAAATAAAAATAGTGCTTACATTAAAACTAGAGTATCTAAGCTAAATTACATTAATCACATGTACAAAATAGTATTGGCATTTAAATTATATGTAGCGACCTGCCTGAACTAAATTTATAAAAACCTGTGTCTCAGGCCAAAAACGCTAAACGGTGCCCAATTTGCTGAGTGTCAAACATTTTTTTTGAATGGTGTGTGGTTGGAGGGTGAAAACCACTTTCAACCTATCTGATCCCTAATAAATATGCAAAAGCCGAGATAGTCGAGTTGCTGCGCAGGAGTGTCACGAGATTTTTGCAAAAACGATAGAAGAGTAATTAGTAAAAGCTTTTCTTCTAAATTTCTTCTTGTCACACAGTACACATTTACTTTAAGAATAAATATACATGCTCTTCATTCAAAGTTCTTCAATGTGGTAAATAATTTCGCCACTCACTACGTAGTTACCATAATATGATAATAATATTTATTAAAATTCGGTCAATATCGGTTAATGAATATTTGTTTTAACAGAATAAATTAATCAGTTTTACGGTTCCACCAACCTAATTAATAGCACTTCATGATTAATTTTACATTGTGCTGAAACATTTTGAATGCACTGAAAATATAATTTCGTTATGACCCTTCATGTCAAACCGCTATAGCCTGTCCGATACACAAGAGAAGCAATTTATAATAAACTTGGTAAAACTTATCAATCACATGTTTCTGCCATGGTTCACCATGACTCGGCACCAAAGGACTGGACAATGCAAGGACGCTGGATTTTTGAGGTCGACCCTCTGACTTGTGACGGAGATTAATGGACCAGACGCCTTCAAAGACCCTACTATACAAAACGATACATAACCCTCCCATTCTTTCCAATAATCCATTGCCATTTTTCGAAAATAAAACTAAAGGAAGATAGCAGAAAAACCGCAATGAATGCAATAAAAAATGATGTTTCAGCTTTGATATTTTCATCCGGTCTCTAAGACCCCGAGGGAATCTCGCGTGTTATGCAGGAAATGTGTAGTTTATTGATTGAAAATCTCTGTTACCTATGCGATTGAAAAAGAAAGGTTCACCGTTGGATGGTTACGGGGGTTCTCGAGTGGAAACACTTGATTTTTCACGCATTCCATTCTATTGAAGCGAGCGGAATCGACGATTGTAATGATAAAAGATTATTTTATTATTTTGGTATCGCAAATTTTGAGATATATGGGTTTAACTTGTGTTGAAAATTTATTTCCTGTTCTTGTGTGTGTTCATTGAAGATTATTATTTAAAAGCAGTGCTGACTAGACTAAGACAAATAGCTTTCATAAATTTAGCTTTTAATCTTCAGTCTTCCCTTACTAAATCTTAGTCTACAATGCCTAACGAAACTGAAAGTCGTCAGTTAATAAATCTTAAATATTTAATCAACTTAATTACCGAAAACTCCAAGCTAACATTTCTTAAGCTTCCGTTACTAAGGAGACATAATCCCGAGAATTATGAGCCATAACTTTACTTAATATAAAACGTATTCACTTATCTCACAACATTTTTGGTATATTAAAACCTTAATACTTTCGAACCTTCTTAAAAGAGGAATTATTTTTTTATTACACCCCATTGCGTGTTAATACTGGCATAAAAGACTGTCAGATTTATTTCTTTTGCCAAAAATTCTTAATTTAAAAAAGCGACCGCTTAACTTTTCATTGCCATTCACTTCACTTGCAGCTATAAGTAAATTTATCTGAGGCGGTGAGGGCTCTCGACGTTGGCATAAAAGGCGAAACCCTTTGGCTGGAGTTTGGAACAATGGTTGCTTTAACAATGGTACACAACAGGCTCTTCATTGTACTACGGACATCTTGTGATACAAGGATCTTCTGCAACTTACAAAACCGGTCTTTAATACGATGGCTTCATTAGGGGGCTTAATTGAGTGCATTTTAGTTAATGAAAGGAAGGGGTGGATATTTTCTTTAATCATCTAAAAGGTACCTATTTATATTTTTTTTGTCATACAGCATGCTTAGAAAAAAAAAGTGCTTAGGTTTGTATTCTCCTTAGAGCCGATTTGATTTGCCCAGCTTGGGCGGTGCACCGACGTGTCCTCACGGCGGCGATAGGCGGAGACCTCTCGCGCCCGGCATTGGTTGCGGCCATGCTGCGGGGCGAGACGGAGTGGGAAGCGGTCGCCTCCTTTACAATTAGCAAGGCCATTAACGAAGCAGTAATGCTCGTGAAGGAGGAGGCGGGCCGCGAGAGAGAGAGGACAGCGTCCTCCCTCCGCCCCAACCGCAGTGGTAGGCGCCCGCGGCGTCGGACGTCAGCAGACGATCTCCGGCCACCGTAGGCGCGGGCATGCGGGCAGCGAGTAAAGGGCAACTCGCAGCCCGACCATGGACCATGCCCGGGTCGACGGCGCGTTGTGTCCCACGCGCGCCTCAAAGAGCGTCAGCATAATGACGGGGCCCCCTCTCAGAGGGCCAAAGCCTGCCGGGGTCGCGGGATTATTTCCTTACCGTGACCCCGGAACATAACAGGTTACTGAAGGACACCGTGGATTTTAGTCAGTACAAGTCTGACGGGACTGTCAGACTTGTACTGACTAAAATCCACCCAGCCCTGCCCGGGGTTGGAGGACTCATTTGATGATTTTACCACGCTAAAAAAAAAAAAAAAGAGCCGATTTGATTATCAAAATTAAGGTGCAAATAAAAGTGATACAATGAAAATGGTTTCAAAAACCGATATTTTGTAATCATAATAATTATGTAAAAACAAGTTTTGTTTCCACTTAATTTTAACTAACTTTTCATTTAAACGCGTTACCATTCTACAGCGACATAATTTTGAACCACCATTATTACCAGTTACTAAGTATCTCAAACTTCATAATTAGGAGTCCACTTTTACAATTAGCGAGGCCATTAACGACAATCATTGAAATTAAAATGATTTTGTAAAATTAAATCGGCATCCCGCACCGATACTTATTAAAAAAATCAACGCATGAATTTATCCATTGAAATCGTATTGCAAAATAATAACCACTAGTTATTCTGTGTCAGTTTAAATGAATCGCATTAAAATCGTGGACAAGCGATATTCGACCGAATTTTTGGAGTTATTAATAATGTTTAATGGTGAATTTTGTTTAACAAATGAAATTTTCAGTGTTCATTTTGTTGATTTTTAGTGTGATTGTGGTAGATGGTTGGACCATTTTATATTGATTATGCCTACGCTTACCTATACGTATCTGTGGCTGATGTCACACTTTTGTGGCCTTTTTTTATCGTGGTAAAATCATCAAATGAGTCCTCCCACCCCGGGCAGGACATGAGGGACTGTCAGACTCGTACTGACTTAAACCCACGGTGTCCTTCAATAGTCCTTTATGTTCCGGGGTCACGGTAATGAGATAAGTCCCGCGACTTCGGCGGGCTTTGGCCCTCTAGAGTGGGGCCCCGTCGTTATGCTGACGCTCTTTGAGGACGTGGAACACAACGCGCCGTCGACCCGGGCATGGTCCATGGTCGGACAGCGATTTGCTCTCACGGTTTTGGCAGTTATTCTGTGTCAGTTTAAATGAATCGCATTAAAATCGCAGGAGTTCAACTACAAAACAGTTAACCGGAGCTTCAAGGCAGTAAAATTCTGAGAAAGAGCAAACCTTAACCAAAAAGTTTGTACAATCAACACAATCACAGAATATCGTGATTCAAAACCATTCGATTGAACCATTTTAAGAATAAACTACTAAACTCAGTTTACGCTTTGGCTCGAGTAAAGCAGCCATTGCATATTGTTGCAAGTTTTATTCTCTTTGACTAAGTTCCGATTGTACACTGCAATGCGCCGAGACCGCCTTGCCTTAAAAGTATTTAGAGCAATCACAATAAACCAGGACTTAACTTCGCACAAACTTTCGTCAGTGAAACCGATCCTTTCAGGAAGTTTAACATACTGAACGAAACAGGGAACTTTTTTCATAATACCAGTATGTGGAGCTTTTAATATTGTTGAAAGTTTTTTAATTAGATTTGAAAAACTCGATATATTTACATTGTTGGGATGTGATCAAGTGTCATGTTGTGTTGTGGGACAACTTCGGGATTCTTCAACACCAATTTCATTGTTGTAAAGTTGGAAAGGGCCCAAATTATTCGGTAGACGCTAAATTGACCCTTGCCCGAGTTACAGGACTGTCTTATCACGTCGAAACCGTAACCCTGGCACATAAAAGGCTATTAAAGGGACACGTGGATTTTAGTCAGTAAGAGTTTAACAATCCCTTCTGCTCCACCTTGGGCTAAATGATCAAATGAGTCTCCTCTCATTTGATGACTTTACCACGTATATAAAAAAGCCATATTGACTGTGAGAAATTATTGTCAAAGTTGGCCTTTCTGTTTCAACAGTATTTTACTCATTATTGTTCAAATTCCGCTTTTAAGTAGCTCTTGAAATATGACGAAGTTACCTTTATTTGATCAGAATTTAATCTCTGAACAAAGTAGGTTATACTTTGATAGACGAAGGTTTCAAAATAAACGTCCATGATTATTGTTGCCTTCCACCACATCTCTTTCCTGGTTTACTGGTATATTTATGTATCAGAGGCTGTAGTCGAACGGCAAGCGACATTCGCTAACGTGCAGCAGTCGCTAATACATTTTCAACCTTAAACCTCATTGCATAAAGTCGTCAAAAAAATTACAGATCGTTTTCGTTTGTTTCGTTCGCTATCGTTCAACAGTCTTTACTAGATTTTCAACTTTATGTGATGGTGTGCAAAGTTGAATATGTATTAGTGACTGCTGAACGTTAGCGAATGTCGATTGCCATTTGGTTATAGGGTCTGATGTGGTCTTCAACTCGTGTGCATAATAATTATGATGATAATTTTGGGTAAAACCAAAGACATTAAACTATATACGAGCAGTAGACGGGACATCACGAAGAAATTAGTGATCCAAATTTTTTTACCAATAGTTAAAAAGTCCCTCAGTCAAGTAGTCGCGTTGCTATGCAACGCTTAGATAGTGCTACTGACGCACGGCATCAACAATTTTGTATGACAATTTTCCCAATGTCCGCTCTATAGGTTCTTTTAAATATCTTTGGGTAAAACAGTTCTGGGTAAAGATCTTACCGCTTTCCCTTCCGAAAATTTCTGGCCAAGTTTGCCTCGTGAACTTTATCAGATGGTTGCACCATTTACGTCGTAGCGAAGTCGACTCTTTGCAAATTTTTAAAAAGTATTTTCTAATTAAATAGGTACATATTTTAATTATTAAATACCTCCTTCATATTACCTTCTTCAAGGATCTATAGATTCTACCCCATTATGTGGTATCTTATTTACACGCTCCCGGTTATTATATCGTATAGTTACCCAACTTACGTAAGATTATATAGGTTTAAGGTTATAATTAGACATACAATATTAATACGCTTGTTCATGTTACATCGTGTAAATTAGAGCCAGGTACTTTGTTAAACAATAACTTAGCATTGTTTCACTAAGATATAATATATCTTGAAGATGATTAATGTTGGAAGTCGT
Organism: Agrotis segetum; assembly: GCA_036375495.1. NCBI lineage: Eukaryota > Metazoa > Arthropoda > Insecta > Lepidoptera > Noctuidae > Agrotis > Agrotis segetum. The sequence continues at coordinate 2,970,166 of JAQSVV010000175.1, read as the reverse complement.
GTGTTCATAGAGTTCACATCGTATCTTTACGGTTATCACATAGGGCGACACAATTAAGTGATAAGCAAACGATGATTCGCTGAAATATGATGTTAGGGAATACTAGGTGAGTCTCGCGGCTTTACTTGTGACGATAATTTAGTTTTAGGATGGAAGTTATTACATTGTTGCTGCTTTACAAGACTTTATTTATTATGTCAATGGTGTACGACTTGATTTTTGCACTCCTGATAATTTTTCGAAACTTATTATTTCGTATTTATTAAAAAATCGTATGAAATAATAATTCGTATACTTACAGGCAGAATTCGGTAAAAGCGTGTAGACAAAAAATATACATGTCGAATTGAGAAGCTCCTCTTTTTTTTTCGTTGTTAATAAAAGAAAACAATTGCAATAAAAAAATCAAGAAACGTCGTTCGAAAATCCATTTTTAGTTTCGAAACAACATAAAAAATAAAGAAAATTCCTTTATCAGAGATCTTCCTTTTACGTTCCTAACGAACTTATCTGAAGGCGTGTATGGTAATGAGTTATTAATGATGTTTGTAGAAGATGAGCATACAGTCTTTCAGCACCTACCTACAGATAGTTGCAAATGACGTTTTTGGTGATGAAGAATAGTTTATTTTAGATTGTCTAAAGTCCAAAAGTCTTTTATGGGGTACTGTGTTAAATGTTACAACAAAATACCTAACGAAATTTTAACTTTAAATGAAAGAAAATTTAAAAGCTGTATAAAAACCACACTTAGTAAACAAGCGTATTATAAACTAGAAGATTATATCCAAGATAAAAATGTTTGGAAACATGCTGGTCCTGCTCCATAGTACAATGTAGGGATTAAACGAAATCAAGCTGGTTGAAATTTGAATGCTCACACACATAAATATTTATAAATTGTGTACATAATTGCAATATTTTTGTGAAAATGTGAACACCATGTACCTTTTTGCTTTTTTTATTTTTCCTATTAATTTATTTTTATATTTTTAGTCTAGATTTTCAAGGTGCATTGATTTCACATTATTTGTTTCAAATGATGTTATAAAATATTGTAAAACGTTTTTAATAAGAGTAAGTATGGAGTTTCTTGCCCATTCTTTTTCATACATCCTACCTTAGCGAATGGGTGTAGATTCAATCCCATCCCATCCCATTTCCATAATTTAAAAAATCGACGTTTAAAAGTGGCTCTTGGATGGCCTAATTGAAATAAATGATTTGACTTTGAATTATACTAAGTAGAAAATAATTCGATATTTAATAGACATGATTTTGATCATAATAATACCAAATTTTAGACAGAGGCGTCACGAGGCAAACATAATATAATACAAAAAAAATATGTTAAAACTAATTATTTTAAGTTTGCTTTTCGTGTTCTCTGTGTTGGCGTCCTAATTATGACAAAGATCTCCGGTTGTAACGTAGGCAGTACTTTTAGTTTTTCTCGTCGTTCCGCTGAACAAAAGATACAAGATCTTTGCGAAGTAAAACTTGTTGTTTTATCGCTGCACCTTTTTGTTGATTAAGTTCGTTGGAAGTTGCAACACAGTTTAGTGTTCCCTGGGACACGTCGGGTGTCAGTTTCTGTTCTGTTTGCTTAAGTAAATTCTGAAGTAGAAAAGAGTTCTCCAAGGAGTGGATATGAGGATAAGTAGTATTAAATATTCAGTGCATAGTAGGAGCATGGGAAATAAATAATGAGCTAACTCATTCGAACATTATTTTGTTGGGCAGCTTGCAGCTGTTAATATGACTACTACGTGATTTTTTTAAATACAAAACCATGAGGATGTGGGTGCGTTTAGAAACATTCAAACATACAGGTATACGACCAGCCAGATCCAGAAAAGGTAGAACAACATGTAGATCACACAAAAATATTTGCTCCTTACTGGAATCGGAACCACGACTCGCGGTGTAGTAGTCAATCGCTGAGCTATTGTGTGTGTCAACCAACGTAGGCCCTTATAACAGCTAGGCCTAGGGATATGCCCTAACAGGTGTTGCGTAGAGGGGGCCACGGTCAGGTCTTTTAAGAGGAAACGGCGCCTCCTCCCATGTGCTGGTGGTGGTTTTAGTGAGGTATAAATCCCACACTCTCCGGTCTTGCCCCTAAAGACCTGTAGCCTTTTGAAGGTTTACCCCGCTTACAAAAAAAGGCTCTTATAACAGACGAGTTGATTCAATGTACACAATCATTGCCTTGCTTTTACTTTAAATTAAACAACAAGTTATAAATCTAAATAGTAAAGTTGAACAACATTTTAAAACAAATTGTAGCATCATAATTCGCCTTTAGCTACCAGGAATAGGAAACAAAATTCATCACCCTGTCGTCAATATTTTCGATAAACAGTCAAAATATGAAGGCACTTCGTTTTCAATTTTTCCTTGTTACAATAAAGTCTAGGGTATTCTGAATATGGTTGGCAGTAAAATGAAAACAGCAACGCTCTGGCGCGAAGCCAGCAATGTAATGTGGATAAAGTGATTCTATCCCCAAACGCTAAGGAACTTTAACCCTTAACCACCTAACATACGTCTCACAGACCCTATTGAGTTTAAAATCGTGAATATTTTTGCTCAGGAGTGTCGTATCAACTTGTTCCTTCCTATACCTTTTCTCCGTGACCCTCAGTACCGTGCAACGGCTAGTCGGGGTTGTAGGGATGCGCATTGGGCTCAGGTGAGTGAATGAATACAAGCTGGGGTCTCTGAGACGTATGTTAGGTGGTTACGTGATTATTTTAAATTGTGTATTTCTTTGTTGTTTAAGTTATAATAGCACGTAGATAGTCCGTTATTAATAGCTGATTGGAAAAAGAATTATCAGACGACGATAATATACCAAACGACCAACAGGCATGCGTAGAATGTTGCTACAAATCATGTTCTGGAAGAAATTTGCGCGCCTGATTCCGAATACGAATGGCCAGATACAGTTCAACTAAACACTCAATCACACAGTGATATTTCTTCAGATAGTGGTGATTAAGTGTTTTTAACTGAGAATGATGTGCCGTTGGCGGTAGTTCGGCCGAAAAGAAGAAAAAATATTTTAGAATCACTTTCGTTGGTCATCCACCTCAACCTCTTCGCGATCACAAACTTTATAACATAATATAGCAGAGAAAGAGAAGGTATAAATACAGCATACCGGAATGAGCTGAATACATATGGCACGTCATGAAAGTATTGTTAAATTGCACCGAGATATACGTGTTGGTATTTAACGTATCCTCCAGAACAACACGACTCCTTCAGCAGCTGTCCCAGGCAGCAGCAGTGCTGAACAGCAATTGATAATTCGTAAAAACTGTACTACTTGCCAGTGTACTAAGAAACACAAAACATATAACATGTGTTTCGAAAGAAAAGCTCTAATTTGGCTTGGACGCTCAAATAAAATGTGTTTTCGATGTCGTGAAAAGACATAAGTTTAGAGTCTGCAATTTTGTATAATTTATTTTTTAAATTAGAATTTTTACTTTTTTCCTTGTTTCTTGATTATTTAATAATACAAAAAATATAAGAAGAATTTTCTGTAGCTCAAAATATTTTTTGGAGATCTCAATTTCCAAACGTATCAGAAAAGCAAGCCTAAATAAGAGATTGCACCAATAATTGGGGGTTAACAATAAATTATTAGATTTTCATGTGCCTTTTCTTTCTAATATCAGAGTTTAATAATGTTCAAAACAGATTTTTTACTAAAAACAATACCCTTTCTTAATATTTTTAACAATAGTTAATTAATTAACTCAGGGGTCCCACAGACGTATGTTAGGTGATTGTGTGACAAAAATGTGTGCTAGGTAGTTAAGGGTTAACTATACTGCAGAAGTGACATTAGCTAGGTTTCCCTACACTGAGGTGCACAAAAAATGGCGAAAATTGTCAAAAGTTAGATTAAATAAGTTTCGAGTCAACGGTAATACGAAACGGTTTCATTTGGTATTCTTGCCTCAGTTACCTGTATTTTGGTTATCAAATTATAGTTTTGCAAGGGTTGGATGTAAGCAAATTGTTTTGCACAAAACAGTAATGTTTTTCTATTGTTGAAACTTGGTTTTCTTCAGTCTGCTGAATTCTTAACTAGCCGAGTTCTTGAGAATTTGCTTATTGAATATTCAATGAAAGAGTACTTCGAATTGTGGCGTAACTCCGAAGAGGCCCAGGTTGTGATTTTTTAAGATTAGCTTCTAGCAATTTCGATGTTTATTTTTTTAGGTCTGCCCTCTATTAAATGAACCTTAAAAATGGTCTAACGTGGGTGTACACACAAAGAGTAGGCGCAAGTGTGGGATGACAACTTTAGCTTTAATTAATTACAAAGAAACAAGATCTGTTTACATAAATAAACTAGCATAATAAAGCAACATTCATATACGTTTTATGTGTTCTTATAAATAGTCTATGTAATATTTGTAGTTTAGAAACCTTTGCATTTGTACGGATTTTAATATTTATTCAAAGAATTGAATTTGGTCATTAACGTAATAACAAACGCATATGGCTGTCTACTTAAGTCGCCGGTAAAAAAAAAACAATATTAAAAACATAGTCTTCTAGATAACTCATTTAAATGCAATAAAATGTTGACTTTTTATCCAACCTTACAGTCAATTTAGCTAAAGCTGAGTACAGAGCAGCGCAAGTGCGGAGCTAGCGAATTCCGCGCCACACACATCATATGGCTATTTAATATGCGTCACATTATATGGTCTATTTTAATAATAGAAAATATTTTTTACAAGAGTATTGAATATTCAAAAGTGACATTGAAGTGTTTCAGAATACATTGGATTCGCTGGTAAAAATACGCACACTGGAATTCGTCTCGCAAATGTCAATAAAACTCGTCCTGTGAAAATTGTGCAGTTCCACAAAAAACTACTAATTAACGAAATTACTCGCACTCCGCTAGGTATACGAATGAAAAAGCGAAAATAAAAAAGTAACGCCGCCATTTTTTCCAATTTTGTTCGGTAAACCAGCGGTCAGTCTCGGTGCTCTGGGGAAATCTGCTTCTGTTGATTCAATAGAATTTTTTTTTATACCAACCCCCTTTCACATACTTCGCCAAGTTTAAATAACCGTATAAATACTACAGTCGTAAATAAATACAATATAATAATTGAACCATGACGCGGAGCTGTGGGTTCCGTTCCTGTTAATAATACTAAAAGGAACTATGTTTTACCTTTTCACGCCATAAAACTGAACGCGTTGTTCGTGTATAGAAACGGGTTTTGTCGACGCAACAATAGACAAAAAATTACAGGTAAAAATATTTCTGAAATTATGCTTAAATGTATAAGAAAATGTTTCTATACTTTCTTTCAATTCTATTTTTATTATATTATTATGTAAAATTTGATTATTATTAATTTGAATTTGATTTATACTATTTAGTACATGTGGATTTATTAACAACAAATTAATTAATTAATTTAGTGCAACAATTACTTACAGCCTGTAAGTAATTGTTGCACTTATGAATGTTAAATCAATGTTATCAATTTAGTGTATGTTTTGTGTAAACAATTGTTGGCTATCCTAAATAAAAAAATACTTCAGTCGACGTCAACGTCAATCAAAGGCAACATTTTTTTCTTTCTTTTTGATACTTGAACAAATAAATAAATAAAATCGAATAATCAAGCAGTAATCAAGCAAAAATGTATTTTGCTTTTCCGTCTGACTCAGGGAACCCTAAAAATAGAGCACATAAAATATTTATGCAACGAGAATGATGTTTGGTTGGTTAATATTTGCTCCATTCCATATTCACACAAACACAATATTTACACGTTTCATTGGAAATAGAAGAAAATAATCACCTAAATACACAGTTGCAAGCAAAAGCCTTGAGGCTACGAAACAACTGACCGGTTCGGACCACGTCAGATGTAATGCAGACGTCAAACCACGCCACGTCAATGTCAGGTTATGCAGCGACGGTATGGCATCAAGTCACGTCAATCACTGACATAATGTTTAGATGGGCAATCAGTACCCTTCGCACGAATTTTCAGTACCTATTTGAGACGTAAAGTAAACTGGAACTTTGACAATTTTTAAGGAAAAAATTAGTTCTGTATTCGCACACCAGAGGCGCTGTTCCATTTTTTCATACAAAAACGCTGTAAATACTGGAAAGATGCTGTAGAGTAAAATAATGAAAATTCTTACTAAGGGTACTGTTAGTTCTTTTTAACTTTTAGGCATACTTGGTGCGGACTGCGGATTCGGAAAGAAACTCGCTTTCAAATGGTTAAAAGAAATCCTGTATCATCATCGTTTTTTGTGAAAGGGACAGTCTAAGACATTAATTTATCAGTTAGAAAGTTGGCAGTGATACTCCTTGTTGTAGCCGCCGCCGCCGCCGCTGAAACGCTTTTAGTGCTTTGAAGTTGGTTTGAGCAATTCCTTAGCTCGTGGCTCAATAACCGCATAAAGGAGAACACTTAAAGTTCTCAGTTACCGAAAATTCAAGGCTATACCAATAATATTCACTAAAATTGGGGTTTTGTTCACAAACATAGGGGGTCGAAAATGGCTCGAACTGCTTCGAGAAAAGGATGGAACGACCGCGCCGATTTTTTATAATAAAGTACTTAATACTGCAGAAACAAAATTTTACTCACAGGAAAGATTCCTTTATTTTTGAATAGAAAGCAAACTGCATTCAAAGATTTTCGAAAATTCTCTTGTCCCACACCCGGGAATCGAACCGGCTAAAATCTGAAAAAAATATACCCGGTACTTTTATTGCATCGATTATTAGGGTCAATTATAAGGATGATAAAATTAATAAATTATCGCCATGCGACATGATTAGGTACTGAGATTGTGAGATATTCAATAATGATCTGCTGAGTAGTCTCGGGTGTTATCTAATTACACCTCATGGGTGTCGTAAGTCAGGATTATGGGAGGTGAAAGGGCTACACATAATTACTTGTATTATCGGATCCCAAATATCCTTATTTCCTTTATTCGGTATTTTTTCTATTTTCAACAATTTCCAGATGGCTGTAACATCAGCTGTGTAATTATTCAGCTCTACGTATTGTGTGTTTTTTTACCCAACTGCGCCAGAAGGAGGGTTATGTTTTTTATTCCTGCCTATAACGACGAAAACTGTACGGAACCTTACCTTTATATTTTTTTAGAATTAACAAAATATCAGTAGCTAATGCCCCATCTGCACCGCCACAATTATGAATGCAATACTTTTTTTTCAAATGATTCCTTCCGTCCAAGACAGAGCGGGAGGGACTGTCAGATTGGTACTAACTAAAATCCACGGTGCCCTTTACGTTTCAGGGTCACAGTAATTCGATAACAGTATCCGCTACCAAGGCAGGCTTTGGCGCTCTAAAGGGGGATGTCTTGTCATTATGCTGACACTCATTGAGACGCGCGTGGAACACAACGCGCCAACGATCCGAGGTGTATTCAATACTTAATCACAATAAAGTTTTTTTTTCTAAAGACGTATCAACAATGCGAACTGATAAATCCTCTTTCCTTAAAAATATCTGTCAACTGTTTTCCTCCAATTTAAACAAAGGAAGCACAAACCAATCTTAATTAAAATACACACACATGTGTAAATGAAATACAGGACGCGTCACTCATGGGCGTATTTAAGGAGCAGAGACTCGCACTTTTTAACCGACGAAAAAAAAAGGAGGAGGTTCTCAATTCGACATGTATATTTTTTTTTTTTTTTTATCACTGAAAATTAATTTTATAGACAGGTTTAATTTTGTTTTCAAATACGTTATTGAAACTAACATTGCCATTCAATGGTGTCAGTGTTCTGTACCCTTAGCACGAGTTTTCAGTATTTCAGACGTTAATTATACTGGAGCTTTGACAATTTCAAATTGTCAATTTTTCAAAGGAAAAATTTGTTCCTTCTTCACACACCAGAGGCGCTTTTCCATTTTTTCATACAAGAAACGCTGTGAATACTGTAAATTAAAAGAGTGAAAATTCGTGCTAAGGGTACTGATCTGAAGGAAGAGCTTTGGTTTTTATGAATAGGGTTTACAGTTTTTAATATGGTAATTATTTTTGTAAATACTTACTTTAATTTATTACGTTTTATAGTTTTAATAATAATAATATATATTAAGAGGAAACAGCACGTCCGTTTTTCCATACAAACGTAGTCCCCTGTTTTCTCCCTGGATAATGCCAGTAGAGCAATAATTTTTTTACAAAAAATCTATGTCCACTATTGGCATGTCTCTATGTTTTCCTTTTTCCCATAAATTAATTATGAAAAGAGATATGAACATTCAAAATCCTAAAAAAATGGCCAGATTTTCCGCTGTGTTCAAATAATCAGTAAACAAAGACGAGATTATATAAAAAAAGGAAAACATAGGAACACGGCCAATGCCTTTATTTATTTTTTAAAGGAAAAAGTAGTAAAATCGGTTAAATTTTGGAGGAGTAATCAAAGGACTACGAATCGTTGATTTTGTGCCATTTTTAAGGTAGCTATTTTCTGTCCAAGCTGCAGTTGTCTCCTTCGCGCTTTGTAACTCTGTTGTGGGCACTGTGCGACAGCAATAGATTTTAAAAATACCTATTTTTCAATTCTCCAGCCCTTGCTGTTTCCTCATAACAAATAGTTATAATATAGGAAAGTATAGGCTAACAGCTTTTTGTTCTAATTTTTTTTTTTTTTGTTAATCTGTCGATTGAATGGGTGACAGTTTTTAGATGTTCCAAAAACTATTAATTTGTACATTGTTGTTTGACATGTTATTACAGGCTATCAATTAATTAGCGAATGGTATTCTTTTAATTTAAATACTATTTATAGTAAAATATGAGTACATTTTTTTTCTTTAAAACATAACTACAGTCTATAATTATGATTTCACATTCTCAATTAAGATGAGATTAATTCTGTCTGTTACCAACAGAAAATCTGAGCAGGCTTCATAAATGAAGTATCTATTGTTATGAAGTTAATTTACGTTTATAATTTTCTGTTCAATTTCAGCGTAATCCTAATCAGCGTGCGTAGCATAAGGCTACTTTCCCACTAGAGATATTGTGATATGCTACGTTGCTATGCATGCATTTGATATCCACCAGTCATCATTAATACACATAGCATAGCACTGATTGAAAAGGATTCAAATAAGATATGTTTTAATATGGAAGGATGAGGGCTATGGATGTATGCTTTAAATGAGTGCTATGGATGCTATCAATACATCGCATAGCTCGAGTTGCGCATCTTACTCGCACCGCTACATAGCTTAGCATCAGTGGAAACAGGCACATAGGTTTGTAGATTAGCTTTTACATTCTTGCAGCATTTAGGGCATCTGGAAGGCCCCCAACACGGTAGAAACGGGTATTCGGGTCGACGACGGTAAAAAAAAGGTAGAATGAAGTAAGATTTTTCTATTATGTTATCGTATTAAGCATGACGATGTTTATAAAGTGGAAGTAATTGTTTCTAATCTTCAGTCATTCACGAATCGTGCCAAAAAAAGTATCGGATTGTTTAGAATTAAATTTGCTCTTTAGCAGAATAGAGCATAGATATAATTGGTCATGCTACGCGTGCAGAGGCGCTGGCAGGAATGAATGACGTAACCGTTAAGTTTTAAAACTGCTTTCCCATTTTATTGATTGATTTAAAACGAATATTGAAAAATTCCACCTAAATGCTAAACCTAACATAGTTGTATTTTCGATAAAAAAAATCTGGTTATTTCCTTATTTTTACGTCACAAACTCGTACTATTGCCTGAGATAACCATTAGTTCCATCCCTATTTTCTGATATTGACAAAAAAAGGATAGCAATAAATTAAACCAAGCGTAATAAGACAGAACCAGTGCTATTACAATGTCCTTACAACACAAGTGCGACAAAACAACCAGCACCTTAATATAAATTATAAAGGGGAGGTCTTAACAGTAAGAATTCTCCAATTAATTATATTAAGGCGGAGTCGCGCTGTAGTTAAAATAATGGCGTAAATCTGCGTGTTATCCCCTGAGGCTGCTGACGGGGTAGAACCTACTGTTTGCGGCGCTTAGATTGTCTAGTGTGGACACACGGCCGTGGAGGATAAGAAACTGCTTCCACCTTTTTTTTAAGCGTGGTAAAATCATCAAATAAATCTTCCCACCCAGTGCAGGACGGGAGGGACTGTCAGACTCGTTCTGACTAAAATATGCTGAGTGGCGCGCGCTCTTGGTCCCAGCAGTGGGAACATTTATAGGCAGATGATGATGATAATACAAATATTTGTCCGGTGCGAGGATCGAACCCTCGACATGTTGTTAAGTTGTATTTGTAGTAAAAAATATGTCATAAAAAGGTAAATTGCTGCCGAATGAGAAAGAGATAAAGCTGTTCTAACTAGCTGTCTCTCTTTTCTACACCAAATTCAGATGAAATCGAATGCTTACCTTAAGTGAAGGTATTAATTGTAAAGTTTTTCTCGCTATGTACACATAATAGTTTCTGTCAATTTATTTCACTTGTTTGCCGCTTTTATAGTCCGTATGTATTGAGGATAAGCTTGTGAATTCTATTTAATTCTCTAATATTATAATGAGAAGCGTAGCTGAAAATTATCTAAAGAAACAGATCAGTTACGTGTAAGTTTATATTATTACAGGATGACTCAAAAACACTGTGTATTAGGCATATTAGTGATAAATATCATGCGTGTGTGTTATAGCTTACCAAATAGTAGGCAAATGGCCTGTAATTTTGTATGAAATAAGCATTTATATCGGCCTATTAATGTTCCCACTGATGGGACGAAGGCCTTCTTTCTGTTAACGACAGTGGGCTATAATTTACCACGCGGGCCCAGTACGCGGGCCCAGACCGTGTTGGTAGATGTCACAAGTCTTCGAATTTTTGGACATTCCCCGGTTCCCTCACAATGTTTTCTTTCACCGTTTTGAGAGTAGTAGTAATGTAATAAATTTCGTGAAGTTGAAAAGGCTGGGTTCGAACCCACGACCTGCTACTTGTAAGTTAGAGCCATTGGAAGCATTTTATCTGAATGTCCAAACTAATTAATAAACTTACGGGGTAATTTAGTTGGTCACTTTTTCACGCCCAAACCTCTGAACTGATGATCATCCTGAAATGCATAAATGTTTTCAGGTATAAAGTAAAGGACGGTATAAAGTTAAGTACCTTAAATCCTGAAAAAAAAGTAACCGATAAAAAAAAACAAAACATTCATGTATAGATCGGTATCGGTAGGCGCCACTTGTACAACCCATGATTAAAATTCTATAATTGAAATATCGGCAATAATACGGCGTTCAAAAGCATACATATAGGTACATACAGGGTGGAATTTTGTAATGCCACCTGGAGGGAAAGTACTCTTAATACTGCAGATAGAAAATTTTACTTAAAGGAAACATTCCTTTATATTTGAATAGAAAGCAAACTGCATTCAAAGATTTTCGAAAATTCTCTTCTCCCACACCCGGGAAACCCCCCATCCGGCTAAAATCTGAAAAAATTATACCCTGTACTTTTATTGCATCATCGTTAGGGTCAATTATAAGGATGAAATCTCTCCAACAAAAATGATATCTGCACTGTTAAGAGTACTTTCCCTCCAGGTGGCATTACAAAATTCTACCCTGTATGTACGAACCGTAAAATATAAACTATTTTTTAGCAGTCTTGTTAAAACTAAACAAATGCAGTGCATTATTGTAAAGCCGGTCATGTTATTGGCTGATTATTAATAATAATAATAATATTCCACAACTATCACACAACGCCATCTAGTCCCAAGCTAAGCAGAGCTTGTGTTATGGGTACTAGACAACTGATAAACACACATATATTTCTAAATACATACATAATGTATTATAGATAAATTACACCCAGACACAGAACAAATGATTATGCTCATCACACAAACATTTGTCCTGGGTGGGAATCGAACCCACGATCTACGGCATAGTAGTCAGGGTCACTAACCACTAGACCAACAGGCCAGTCAGGCCAGTATTCTGACTATAATTATAATTCACAAACCAATCAAAAATGTATGTGAACTCCATTGAGGTTAACTCACTGCAAAATTAATGCAAAAGTGTCAAGTTTCCATAATGATTCACAACATATTATTTCAGGCAAACGAGGTGTCATTCCCATCATCTCAATTAAAATTTTAATGAAAAATTATGAAACCCAGCGATTTATTATAATACTTGCGTGATTATGAATTTTCAGAGAAAGTATAATAACGTAGCCAATTGGTCGAAATTCTGACAATCAGTCAAAAAATTTAAAACTGGGGTGTGATCATTATTAGGCAGTCGCTTCATATTAAATACGACATCATCATCTTCTGCTGGTTACTTTAGAAATCTACCCGAAAAAGTTAGATAAATGATGATAGTAATGCTTTGCATAATATTCGTAGATTTCGGGACGTCACGTAGTAGGTAGGTATATTATGCAAGTATTGAATAAAAGACGTATTTAAAGCGAGGTTCATATATGAATCACGAGCAAGCAGAGGATATAAGACTGAATCACGGCCATAAGGAGTGATTCATAATGATTGAATCACGAGCGTAGAAAGTGATTCAAGTATTTGAATCCTAAGCGACGCGATTCATTCATCGCCCTCGCTATAAATCCTAATTATTCAAGAGTTGCATACGATACGTTATTTTTATCTCGAGAGAAAAAAAAGATTAAAGCAAAAATAGATAATTAGTTTTTTGATTTGACGGCAGTGTTGTTGGCGCAGTGTATATTATAAGAATGTTTATTTTTATAGTACTCTGTGCCCAAAAACCCGTCATTAGTCACGATAACATATTTTTTCGTTAAGCGTCTGTTTTATTTACCTTTCCCATTACTAATGATGTTCATGTTGTTTTCGAGAAGAAACTATCCTACAAAAATTTCCATGAAATCTGTGTATATTCATCAAACCATTTCAGGAATGATCCCTTAATAGCATACCTGAAATATTTACCTATCAGTAATTTCATACAGACTGATTCAATATTGGATAATATGTGAATCAATTGAATGTAAATACGATATAATATTTCTTTGAAGTACCTAAATAACCTTTAAAGTTAAATGTTTCTACGTGCTGCTAAATATTCTTAGAAGTAATTTATTAAAGTAGTGATATTTTGGCCCATTTGCAAACCTATTTATTTTTCTGATAAACAGAATCTATTTGTCTAATGATTTGTTTAAGGTAATGTATGTTTCTAACTTTAAAATCAGATTGTTTTAGGGTTTTGGTTACCGGATGAGACAATACCGCGACCCCGGCGCGATTTGGCCATTAACATTGAAGTGTACATTATTAGTAAAATAATAAAAGTACAAGTAAAATTATTATTTGTCATACATACCTATTATTTCTTCATTGTAAATATTTCCGTTGCACGCCAAAAACTGTCTGGTAAATAGTCTATTAATTTTCATTTGATATTATTATTAATTTTGTGAATTACTTATTCATAAAATAATTAAATTAAAAGTAACGGAACAGTAAACAAATAAGAATTATGTTTAATTTTGGTTCGTATGTTTAGCGCCAAATCATGGTCACTGATGTGTAATCAGCTTTTCAATATATGTTTGTTAGAACGAACTTTTCACGAGGCCATGACAGTATCACAATGACAAACGTATGTTACGTTCACCGACAATCAAATATAATTTAACATAAATTAAAATTCGTAGAAATGGATTTATTGATATTGTAAATCCATTTATGAATTTCATAGAATAGAAACAAACCGCTTTTGAAACTAAATACCAAATATGTGGTAACTATTTTGTTCATGTTGGAAACGTTAGATCATCGTTCATTTCACTTTTGATTTGAAATCTATTGATCAACAAAATTAATAGGTTTTAATCAAAAGCAACGTAACCAGAAGCGAGAATACTGTTGTTATTATAACTTTATGTTTTTTATTTCTTTAACAGAAATGACGGCACGTTTAGCGCGGTGGCTGAGCGATTGGACTGCTGCGCTGCATGTCGCGGGTTTGATTCCCACATGGAGCAAATATTTGTACGATCTACAAGTATTTGTTTCGGGTCTGGGCGTTTGTGTATGTGAGTTTATATGTTTGAAAACGCACCCACGATACCAGAGAAATTCTTATTGTGGGGCAAAGTAAAAAAAAATGTAATAAAAATTATAAATTATTATAATAAACAAAACTTATGACATAATAAAAATACCACGCCTACAACTAAATAATTGTTGCTCTAGTCATAACTCACGCTCGGATTACGAGAGTTTAGGGTTAAAATTTGTTATGAAAACAACAGTATAAAGTGCCGTAAGTTAAAGGTAGGAGAGGGTTAATATTTATTTGTTCTTTTGATTTGATAAAATATGGAAGTTTCTAAAGAGGGTGCGTCTTTATATCTCTTTAACTCTTGAACATAAAATAAACACTAAATAAATTATACTCGTATACTTTAGAGACTAACGGGATGACGTACCCTCATTGATAATAGTTTTTTTTTAGCGTGGTAAAATCATCAAATGAGTCCTCCAACCCCGGGCAGGGCGGGAGGGACTGTCAGACTTCTACTGACTAAAATCCACGGTGTCCTTCAATAGCCCTTTCTGTTCCGGGGTCACGGTAAGGAAATAATCCCGCGACCCCGGCAGGCATTGATAATAGTTTGGCAAAAGTTATCTAACCGTGTGGGCTGGAGAATTAAATAATTTTTTGGAAAATATATAACATTTAAAAATTATTGGAATCGATTCAGTTACCTGAACAAATTATATTCAAGTTATGTATATCAAAAAATAATGTTGTATGATAAAACATGTAGGTATATATTTTTATTTTTCCTTATAATTTCGTATGATTTATTATGAAAAATAGAAAATTATAGGGTTTAAAAAATTTGTCACCCAGAGTTTCAACCTTGCACAACTCAAACACATAGCCACTAATTAAAATTCAATAAATAGTTTTCTATAGGAGTAGGTTTAATTGAAACTAAATCCTAACTACTCGTAAAAGGATCACTCTTCCGAAAACAATAAATCAGCAATCCATTTATATAGGAATACCAGTTTGATCCATTAGCCAGCCGCCTTCGAACAACGATGGATACCCCACTTCACAATTTATGGTATAGTTAACTTTCGTCAAAGTAAATTTGACTAAAGTTTTGAACTATTTCCATCGGCTTGAGGACATCAAACTGTTTGTCTTAGAGTGGACCGTCTCAATATAACTTTGGTAGATAATTATATTACTTTGGAAGAAAGGTAAGATGAGTTTTGATGACTTTATTGTCTAACGATGCTTAAAAAGGTTCGAAAATACTTTTTTCACTTCATATTCTTCTTTCAATATTTTGGTAAAGGGCTGACAAATTATTAATATTATCAGTATTGACCTCTACCTTTGTTCAAACGATTGAATATGAGGAATATTTTGGATATTTCTGGAGGATTTCAACGGATTTTACCAAAAAATAGATACAGACAATCATTTAAGTTGTTGCTGTATGCTGTGTCATGCACGCATTTGGAGATTTTCTGGATACATCAGTGAGTGGAGTTCGCCTAACATTTCTCATTCATCAACACGCTAAGAAAAGAACTGAAGCTAACATTATATATGCGACAGATAAAATAAAAGTAATTTGCGGACATAAAAATAATGCACTTGGAGTTCAAAGAGGGAATAAAAGACAATGCCTCACTTACTTAACGAAACTAATACAGCCGTACAACAAAAGTTGAATATCTGTTGAACACCTTGTCTAAAAACAATCAAAATAACAATTGACGTTAAAGGGTCATTTTGCAGTTACACATTTTTAAGACAAGTGTTTAACAGACGTTTAACTTTTTTTAGTAAAAAGGATAAAGTTCATAGGCCAATCTCAACGCTTATGTCTTAAGCCACACAGTAAGATAACAACAGTCTAAAGTCCTACTCTCTCCTTCAAATGTTTTACGAACAATTTAATCAAGATTTCAGTGAGATATTGCTATCTTGTTTATAACCAAAATTAACCAAAAAGTATAACGGCCTGACTCATAATTTTATCCGAGTTATTAAACTTTTTAAAGTTGTGATGAACAAACTTATATTTACTTTAAAACTTAAATATATATTTATACTCTCACTAATCATTGCTTATTTGTTTTTTTAACATTTAATCAAAATTGGCTTTGTATGTGTATGATTTCAAAAACAGTATTAATCCGAAAAACCTTTTATAAAACAACAAAAGATTTTTAAAATACTTTGTGTTGTAAAAATGTATTTTACCTGTTCTGTAAAAACTGACTTGAAGTTAAATCCCTAAGTGGTAAAAGCTGTGTATGGTAAAATTTCATGTCCAAAGAAGAGCACGTTTTGAAAACTTTTTAAGGCCCTAGCAAGGAGGATACATTAGGCAACATGTCATTGAGTGAAACAGTGTTCCATTTTCATAGTTTAACCCAGGGACCGAAAACCTTTATAAATTACGGTACCGGTATTGAAGAATTTTGGTTATTTTTCAGACTTAGGTAATTGAAAGATTAACCAGAAGATGGTGAAAGATGATTTGCCGGCAATCAATGATCACATAGACAAATTGTGTACAAGTTTTTAGCAGCTATCTGGGTAACCAGACCGAAGAAAAATGTAACCTCTATTCAGGTTACCGCTTTAATACCGGTTAACTAAAGATAACGACTCTTTGTCACACACACATGCGATGCGCGCCCTGTGACTATTGCCGACGGCACGTGTGAAGTGTGCAAGATAGGGGTAATTTTTATTTCGGTAACCAGTATTAATACTGGTTATGTATTCACTTTTAATAATAAAGGAAATCGTTAAAATTACCTGTAAAAGAAAAAAAGGTTGTTACCGAAAAAATACCCGTATTGATCATACCGGTTTCGGTCCCTGGTTTAACCGAAAAAAAATCGCAGAAAAAACATTATTTCCGACCATATTTGGAGACAAATAATTTTCAGAACAAACGAAATTATTCTCATTGTCGGGAAAATATTGTACTCGTACAGAAGACGTCTAAGCAAAGAGTTGAATAAAAATTGATAGCATGCTAGTATTGGTACTAAATAACACTACACACCATTCAAATTGCGACTCTAGCTTGATAATTTTAGGGTTCGCTATCTAATAAAGGTGAACCCACCAAATATACTTATGTACGTAAATAAAATGTGTCAGAGAGGGCCTCGTGTTCGCTAGTAAGGTTTAATAACGTCGTTTTAATCTCAGACTTCAATATACTGGATAGTATACTCGTATACTCTCATACTGGGTGATTTAGTGCACCACTGGCTGTTTTTGAGATGAATTAGGGAAGCTGCACGGTCGTCTTACTGCGACTTGATTAACTTCGTCTTATTGGATATGAAGCTCTAGTACGTGTTACAGTTTATTATTATCATAAATTACTACTCGCTCCAGTTTTTCTTCAAACGGTGTTTTTAAGCTCCGCGGAGCTGACAAAACTGGTAAACGTGGCCCTGAAACCTAAAGGGCTATTGATGAAAATTGTCTACCTCTCTATCACCTCTGAACTACATTTTTTCAGCGTGGACTGTCAGACTTGTACTGACTAAAAACCACGGTGTCCTTCAATCAATAGCTCGGAGGTCACGGTTACTGTTTAGCCAAGCAACCTGGGCCTAGACTAAGGTAGGTCTATTCTATCTAAGTAGGTTCATGGAAGAACTTATTTGTTTTCTAAAACAAAACGCTATTGTTCGCTCTCTTTTATTAAAATATTATCTTTTCGGTTCTGCTAAAACATTGGTGTAGAAAACTATTGAGCAACGGAATGAGTTGGATGATCTTCTAGGTATTCAATTAGCCATAGCTCCCATATTAGTCCTCATCTTTCTGCCGTGACACAACATCTCTCCACTCATTAGCCAAATTGGTTTCATTGATATACCAATTGAAACCACAGCATACAAAGCCAATTAATTATACCATTAAATGAACTAACCATATACGGGACTAATCCCGGACATAAAGTTATATTTGGACATTCTGTATGTTATAGGTACCAATTTGCGGACGTTATGGTACGATTCCACCAAAATAGTATGGAGCACATTTGTTCGCGAAGTTTAAATAGACAGAATACTCTTTATTATGCACTCTATACAAATTACAGGTATTTTCAATCCTACTACTATTATAAAGGCGAAAGTTTGTAAGTATGGATGTATGGATGTTTGTTACTCTTTCACGCAAAAACCACTGAACGGATTTGGCTAAAATTTGGTACACACATAGTTTATAATCTGGATTAACACATAGGATAGTTTTTATCCCGATTTTATGTTCCCGTGGGATAACTTTCGAGTAGTAGCGGGTGAAGCCGCTGGCAACAGCTAGTTGAATAATAATTTGTTAGCTATATAGCGAGATAATTGAATATTATGTTATCTAGAATCGAAAATTTTGTGCAAGCCTTCAGCAGTTGGTCACGGGACTTATCAAATTAACGTAACTCTGGAACTTAAAGTGATATTGAAGGACACCGTGGACTTTTGTCAGTAGGTACGAGTCTGCCAGTCCCTCCCGCCCTACCCCGGGTAGGAGGACTCATTTGATAATTTCACCACGTAAAAAAAAGAACCTTCATTAGTACGCGTACTTAGCTCGTTTCGGGCTTACCCTTTGGGTGCCAGTAAGGCAGTGGGTAACTTTCGTGAGCGTATAAAGTCAAAGCCAAATCATTTATTTTCACATAGGCCATCAAAGAGCCAATTTTAATAGTGACCGACCGAAATTTCGGTTTCGGTTTCGGTTTCGGCCGGTTTCGGCCAAAAAATCTAGTTTCGGCACTAGTTTCGGTTTCGGCCAAAATATAGCCGAAACTTTGCCGAAACCGAAACCTGACGAAACTCAAGTGTTCGTGCATTTTCGTGCGTTCGGTAACATTCGTAGCCAACTCGTGCTTGCTTGACGGCGCGGCGGCGGGGCCCAGCGCTGTTCGTCACCGTTCATTTAATCGTGAGTTGAGGTTATATTTTCGAGTTTACTGCCAAGAGTAAGTCTTGTATATTCATGTAATAATAAAATATATTTAAATTTATCAATCGTCAAGGCAGAAAATATAGATTATGGCTCAGTAGAAGTTAAATAACATAGAAAAATAGCAATTCCTTAGAAACCTATTTGTTCCATCAGTTTGCCGTATAACATTAATTTCCAGAATTTGATCCTTATTAGCAACACTATCGAATGGTGTAATAATGTGTGTTTTTTTTTTTCAAAATCTGCGGTTTCGATTCCTGACCAGCACTATTGATTTTTCTAAAATCCGATGATGCAGTTTTCGTTGTCGACAAAATCGGTCTTCAGTCATCCTGTAATTCCTGTTTAGTAATACACTTTTTCTTAAGTGTTAACAAATGTAAAAAAAAAAACATAAAAATTTAGAAAGTTCGTGTACAAAAGTGAACTTACACATGGTAGCTTGTTAGTCCCGTAACTTTGGCAGGCTTTGAACCTCTGAAGGGGCCCCGTCAAATGCCACCTGATCCCATCTTTTCTGCTTCGTCCATGATTGTACATACAACTAAAGTGAAATCATATCCTACTAATATTATAAATGCGAAAGTTTGTGAGGATGTATGTGTGTGTGTATGTAGGTATGTATGTTACTCTTTCACGCAAAAACCACTGAACGGATTTGGCTGAAAAATGAACAATATAAATGAAAAATATTAACATTAACACATAGTTTTGTCCCGATTTTATGTTTCCGTGGGATAATTTTCGAGTTGTAGCGGGTGAAGCCGCTCGTAACAGCTAGTCTTAATACTAAATTCAAAATGGCTACGCCTGTCATGTCTTATGATAGGTAGCCACTAAATTTGAGCTGGTTTGGACATGTTTACAGAATAAATTAGGTAAATAGACGTATTAAAGGTTCATGTTACAGATCAACGCATGTCTGGGGATGACATGCTACAGCGGAAACTGACGGGCGCAAATCAAATGGGGTAATTGTGTTTTGGCTTTAACTGATTGTGCTATTATGTTTTCAGTGAATTACACGGCTATTGTTTTACAATTTGGGTTTTTATGTTTAATAGCAATAAGACAGGAGTTTGAATAACAGTTTAAGGGCTGATTTTTCAATAGTCAACCCTTTATCTGAAGAATTAAAATAACGGTTTGACATATTTTCCATAGATAAGTTGTCAAACCGCCATTTTTATTCCTCAGATAGAAGTTATCTGACTATTGAAAAATCAGCCCTAAGTTATTTAGAATGGTGACGCAAAAAATATCGATGTAGTAAAATAGATAAATGAAAAAAAAATGGATGAATTGAATGAAAAATATGGTCATTATTGATTATGATTTCAGATATAGGTCTCTTTAAGATGTATCTATACATATAATAAAATAGTAGGAAAGTCAAAACTGTACATTTAATATTTTTTTTAAAGAATACTTGGGGTGTGATCTACAATCGATACCGAAGCCAAAAATATAGTTTTTAGAATTTTTGTCTGTTTGTCTGTTTATCTGTTTGTCTGTTTATCTGTTTGTCTGTATGTATGTCCGGGATAAACACAAAAAGTACTGGACGGATTTGAATGATTTCTTTTTTGTTGTATAGGTATTAAGTCTGGCCAACACATAGGCTATAATTTATCTTGGAAACTTGAACACCTGGTGCAGAACCGCAATGGACCAGCTAAACTATAAGAGATACAAAAATGGTGCGATAGCAAAAATTGTTCCACGTGATGAGCATTTTCTGCTGAGAGAATAAATTTGAAGATCTGGAATACCTGATGTGGAATTCCAAGAGCCCAGCTACACTATAACATATACAGGAATGACGTCTTAGCAAAGTTGTTCAGCCTGATGAGCAGTCTCTGTTGACGTATAAAAATTGATGATCTTGAACACCTGATGTGGAACACCAAGAGCCCACCTACACTAATACATAATTTAGGATTGACATCTTAGCAAGAGTTGCTCAGCCTAATGAGCACTCTCTATTGATGTATAACAATTAAAGATCTGGAACACCTGATGTGGAACTCCAAGAGCCCAGCTACACTATAACATATAAAGGAATGACGTCTTAGCAAAATTGTTCAGCCTGATGAGCAGTCTCTGTTGACGTATAAAATTTGAAGATCTTGAATACCTGATGTAGTACTCCAAGAGCCCAGCTACACTATAACATATGTATATAGGAATGATGTCTTAGCATGAGTTGTTCAGCCTAATGACCACTCTCTGTTTACGTATGAAAATTGAGATCTGGAACACCTGCTGTGGAACTCCAAGAGCCTAGCTACACTATAACATAAATAAAGGAATCACGTCTTAGCAAGAGCTGTTTAGTCTGATGAGCATTTCCTGTTGACTTACAAAAATGGAAGATCTGGAACGTCTGGAATCGTCACGCGCGTCCCATTGTTTTCCCGTCCCCATCAGGCTCTAAGAATTTCACATCAGACCTTTTAGATCTTCGATTTTGTCGACGCCGTTGTCACTGGCATAAGCAACAGAATCCGCGTACGAAGTCGCGGGCAGAAGCTAGTTTATGAAATATGACAACTGAGTGGTGACTATGCAAATGTAGATAGACTAAAAACTTTTCAGTTCCTAGCGGCGGTAACCTTTTTAGACAAAACCACGAACCCAACGGACATAAAGCTCTATGAGGTTTCGTCAGTTCGCGGACCACTCCTTGAGACGTGCGTAGAACACAACGCGCCGTCGACCCGGGACCATGGTCCATGGTCGGACAGTGAGTCACCAATTATTACTCGCTGCCCTGCCTTGCCAATTACATTAAAAAATATCAAGATTGATTGATGATATTAGGCCACTGAGAATTGAAGCCAAAAACAAGTGAACATCTCCAAAGGAAAACATTTATAAAAAAGTGGCTTCACTTAAAACGTTTCGTTTTGTTTCGATCACGCAATGTGGACATTTTTTAATCTAAATGTGCGTACAGACTTATAACATATCATGTTATATAACATTGTTACATAACATTTTTCAAATGATGTGGACACAAAATGTTATATAACATTGCTACATAACATGTTTCAGATGATGTGGACACAGAATGTTATATATAACATTTTGGATAGCACTGAAAAACGACAAACGACAATTATTGTTATGTAACATTGTTATACAACATTGTTACACTAATGTGTACGGTATTGTTTTGTGTTTTAATGTTATATAACAATGTTAGGTGGTGTGGGCGTGTTATATAACAATTTTATGTAACATTGTTACATGGTCTGTACGCACCTTAAGCCTTGCTCTTTAAGGATTACAGCGCGCTGTTATGTTATAAAACTCTCTCGACTCCTAGATCAGTTTAAAGTTCACCTAGATTTAACAAACTTGATTACTAATCAAGTTTGTGCTTTTTAATAAAAATAAACACAGAAAGTTTATAATACAAAGTAATAAGAACTTTAAAAAATGGCTGTACATGAAATTTTAATCTCGCCACGTTTTATTGCGATGTAGTGGCAAAGGTTGGGCTATTTATTATTTTTACTTTTATGTTTAACTCATTTTTTAATCTGTACATATTTTTGCGCTTTTGAAAAATTTGCAAAACATACTTTCATATTTTCTTTAGGAATGAGATTTTCTGTACTAATTCTTTGAAGTTCGTTGCTTACCCATTTTTTAAGCTGAAGAGTTTATAATTGTACGGTATAGTTTTGCATTCCAATTTGTATGTCGACGTTTAGACAAAGAAAGTTTAGGTTTAGGGTGCCGTGTTGTACACGGCGCATGTAACCCGCGCAAGTGCCTGAACATGCTCAAGCTACATGCGCCGTGAACAAGCAACCTTTAGCTAGGTTTGGTTTTACATAGTGCTATCTCTGTCATATGAAGAACAAATGATAGTAATTAAAGTTCGGCCGTTCAGAGAATGCTTTCCTGACAGGTCGCGATTTTGAACTGACGACGTAACTTTGTGATGGCGTTGCAGTTACGATAAAAATATTTTTGCTGGTTGTTTACCGTTTTAACAATTGATGAGCATCAAAACAACATTATTATATCAATAATCAATGAATGTTATAATTTTATGACAAATACATACGTACTAACTGATAGGTGTCAGGAACGCATTCTCTGAACGGCCGAACTTTATAATGGTCTTTCCAATGACGGTAGTATAGAAGAGGTTGGCAGATTTATAATTATAACAGACAGACGGACAGACAGACAAGTCAAACTTATGACACCCCTCTTTTTCCGTCGGGGGTTAATAAAGGAAAGCTATTATTGTATTACCAACTC
Organism: Agrotis segetum; assembly: GCA_036375495.1. Taxonomy (NCBI): domain Eukaryota; kingdom Metazoa; phylum Arthropoda; class Insecta; order Lepidoptera; family Noctuidae; genus Agrotis; species Agrotis segetum. Next base: position 2,946,803 of record JAQSVV010000175.1, on the reverse strand, counting down.
TATTTCCAAGAACAGCAATCATTATTATTTTCAAGCGATTTGCTACTGTATGGTATTATTTCAATTACTTTAATTAAACAATTTTGTTATTAAGTCTTTCTAGTACAGAATTATTAGGTCTGTACCTATTATGGTGCTGTAACGCCGTCTTTGAAGGAATTATTTTATAATAAAAAAAATCAATTTCTTTTTAATTTTTTATTGTTACAACTACTATCAGGACATAATATTTTATTCAATATTGTTAATGTTGCTCTGCAGTATTAGTGTAAAAGAGGAAAGTTTTGATTCTTTGTTTGCATAGAATAAACTACAAAACTTCTAGACAGATTAAAAATAAAACATACCATTAAAAAGCTAGAACGGAATGGATGAAGTCGCGTGCGATGTACTAGTTTACTTCTACTACTAAAATATTACTCTTGTAATATTAAAAATAGTTTTTTAATTAATAAACTGGTTAGAATAAGTAAATGGTTAATCAATAGCAGGTATATTTAAAACGTGCGTAATATATAGGGTGACTGGTAATTAGTGTCTTATACAAGAACAACAAGAACATGAACACAATCGCGTGTTTAAGTGTGTACTTAAACACGCGATTGTGTTCATGATAACCAACAACTTTCACTATGGGAACAAACCTGAAATCGCGAAAAAAATCAGCTGTTCAGTACATTTATGTTTATGTAATGTACTGAACTGCTGATATTTTTTTCATGATTTCGGCTTTGCTCTCAAAATAAAAATTGTTTGTTATCATGAGCACTATCACGTGTTTAAGTATCGTACACTAATTACCAGTCACCCTATATAACGTCCTCGATCGTCCTTGATGGGATACAGGCCTTTCCTGTATTAGGGGCTGCTGTATTTAAGGCTATCACTATATCGTCGCCCCAACTCGAAATAATCATGCTTTACAAAATTTAAGATACTCTTTATAATACGCGAAACAGGCCCAAAATACACGACAATTTTGTCACTTAATAGAAACGTAGAAGCCATATTATACGTGAAGACAAGTATGTCACATGATAGTTAAGTAGAATTCAGTTGTCTGACCTATCATAATGTAATAAAATCTATGTAAAATAATAATTAAATAGATCTGGAACTACTATGACATACTGTTAGTTACATAACAGGTATATTTAACTTTTTATACAACATTTTTTTGCCAGTTGGGAAATCATGCCTACAATTTAATAGAGCCTAGGCTGGTGATTTCACAAGGATTTCCTTCACCGCTTCAAGAACAGTGGTGATGAAATATATTATTTATAGCCCTTATGGTTCAACGGCCATAAATCGATAACCTTCTATATTTTCATCGGACACCGAGTGTAATAATTAGCATACAATTTCCCGAAATAACCTCAATATAAAACGTGCCAAAATTCATAATCTCATGGGCACATTTGCGAATTAATCTTCTGAATTACACTGTAGCGCCGAAAAAGAGCTGTTCTATACCACCGTTCGCCAATTATATTTGGCAAATAGCGTTAAATTGGCCATTTGTGGCACAATACCTTCCGTTTTATAGTTAAATGAGTTTTTTCGAAGCTGTACATTCTGATAAGAGTTTTAATGAGCTTTGAGCAAACACAATTAGTAGAATATTAATTACGGGATGTGTTTTTGTGAGAGACTTAATTGAAAATGGTTGTTACTATTACAATTAATATGGACACAAAAAAGTGATGGAATGGTTCATTTTTGTTTTTTAATGATTTATTTTGCGCTTGATTCTTGCCTGGGACAGAAGTACGAGTAACAGAAATTGTATGCGTTCGGACACACGGTTAATTCCCAACATAAGATGAACAGTACCCTTATCACGATTTTTCAGTATTTTAGACGTGAAGTAAAGTGGAACTTTGACAATTTCAAATTGTCAATTTTCAAGGTTAATTCCCAACATAAGATGAACAGTCCAATAATGAAATTGACTAACGTAATTTTTATTTCATCAATTTCGAAAACGACACCTGGTAGGATTTTTATTCAGAAATCCCCACAAAATAAATTCAGCCTTCAGGGGATTTTTGGGAAAAAAGTAACAACACCCACTGATGGGGATTTGTCAGTAGAGATTTTTGGAATAAACCGGAAATACAGACGCAGCTCTTTACTACCTGCTTCTGTGTTTCTGGTTTATTTCAGAAACTATTCTTTTACTGTAAAATTATGAAAGATGTTTGGAAGCGCTAAACGCAAATTTTGGACTGCGCGGCTGAGCGATTAGACTGCTGCGCTGTGTGTCGCGAGTTCGATTCCCGCACGAAAAAAATATTTGTAAGTATGGTCTACAAGTAGTTCTTTCGGGTCTGGACGCTTGTGTATTTGAATTTATATATTTGTAAAAGTACCCACGCGCAAAATAAATTCCAAGAGTGGGGCAAAGTTAAAAAAAAATATGGTGGGTTAACAAATAACTAAAGATGGTAACTTGCAGTGCATCTAGCTAAATGTCTAAGTGTTGAAAGGGGCCGTGGGATGAGATGTTAGAGTTTGTGGAAATCTCTTAGTAACATTATAGAGAACCGCAGGAGCTTGATGATATGATTATAAACTTCGACTTGCGACTTCTACAAAATGAAAATAACGAGATGTGATCAGTGAGTAAAATTGATATTTCCGCATGTACCACGAGACGATGACTACACTACGTAAACAATTGGCACACGTTATAACCAAGTCCAGCAATGATTATAATATTATCTACGTAACAAAGCCTTTTTTTTTTTTTTTTTACGTGGTAAAATCATCAAATGAGTCCTCCAACCCCGGGCAGGGCGGGAGGGACTGTCAGACTTGTACTGACTAAAGCGCTATATTCACGATCCAGCACGGCTGTACAGCAGCTCAAGGTCGCGTTGCATGACGTAGCAAAAACACCGTGAATAGGCTTGACGTACAGCCGTGCTGGATCAAGCCTTGACGTACGTCAAGCCTATTCACGGTGTTTTTGCTACGTCCAGCAACGCGACCTTGAGCTGCTGTACAGCCGTGCTGGATCGTGAATATAGCGCTTAAAATCCACGGTGTCCTTCGGTAGCCCTTTGAGTGCCAGAGTCGCGGTATACGTATGTCCCGTAACAAAGCCTTTACTACCTCATTACTCAAAAACTCATCATTATGATGACAAGAGAGTAGCAATAATTTGAATTTTTTGGTCAATTTATTTAACAATGTACAATGAATTCAACGTTTGTATTGTGTAATGAATATGCTGTAGTTTCAACAAAAGTTTCATATTCATGGAAATCGTGGGCAAATTGGTTATTAACCACGATACCTAGCAATACGCTATCCAAAACGATAATCTCAATTATTGATTACAACAATAAACCCATTATACTTCGATTATTGATGAAGCTTTCATGGAAGTTACTTAAGTACTAACCGTACCTATCCAATTCACGATTCATGTTGTAATTTTTTTTTTTGTTAACACTGTTGTAGGATTAAACTTCTGTTTTGAATAAGTAGAGAACCAACATTCTTTTAGAACATTACCCCGTATAATTTATTCATAAAAACGTCTCACCTGATTGTTCAGACATTCGTAACAGAACAAAAGAAAAAAGACCTTAAAAAACACGAGTTTTTAAATTACACATACATTTTTCAGTATAAAAATGCTGAATTAATAATTGCTCTACGCAGTTACGGCCACGCCTGAAATAATATAAGTACAAACAGTAGATACCTCCGCACCGTAATTTTAAATACTTATTTTACCTTTTTATTTAATTACGAGACCTTGTTTCCGAAATTTTAAATGTGTAGGCCAGATGAACGAAAACCGTCCTTCCTTAATGTAGGCTAAATGGATATTTTATTTAAAAAAAAAAACGTAAATCGGCTCACACCGCGACTATGGCAACGTAAACTGTGAAATCATTTTCAACAACAAAATGTTCACAGCGGAGGATTTTTTCATTAAAATTTAATTAAAAAGGAATTGACGACTTAACCGTGATGTAGCGGTTGGAAAATGTGGCTTAATTAAGCCCTACCTGTACTTTTAAATCGGCTTCATAAGTTCTGTTTCACCTGACAGGACAACACGACGTAATTATCTACCGTGGAACTAGTCCAATAAAATTGACGATCATAATTATGTATGATCGTCAATTTTATTGGATCTATGCCCATCTTTGTTGGCTCTCGAAAAGAAAAAAAAGTGTCTTTGATTGTCTATGTTAAGTGCGTTCAGAAATCACAGACAAAGCGTCATTCTTCATCTTAACGTGTCGATGGTAAATCATTTTATACATTTTATTTTTACATTTATATTGGTTCACCTTCTCTCCTGCACCGCAAATCCTGGCGACCTTATGACTGCATCAGTGAGCGGGGTTTGGCCCACAATCCAGCTACGCGAATCCTGATGCATCTCAGGGTGACGTAGGCTACCGAAAAAATCATTCTTGTGAAAGTCTTTGAACAAATTAGAAACGTTCAAAATAATATCGTACCCATACATCCTATATTATTATTAGCTCAACTAGAAATAGGTAAGGTCCCTAAAGTCAGTTCTCAGAGAATTCAAGTGTTAAATTGTTAAGCTACCTTCGTCTCAATTTTGATTGAGTCAGGTCTATTTGAAATCTTCCTAATAGGTGAAGCTGATTGATTGATAGGTAGAAATCCATAGACTAGAGTGACTGACGATGAACCTTGAGTGTTGAAGTTTGCTGAGTGTTTGAACCCTAACCTTTGCCTTTCTGAGAATCTGCTCCAAACTTAAGCGTCCGAAACTTGGAATACCTATAGAGTGCGAAATACATCAGACTAAATACATGTAAGGTAAAGGGAGATTATTTAGTGAGACAGGCAACTCAGTGATAGAGTCTTAAAAGTCTTTCAAAACGTTACCTATGCATGCAGTAATGCGAAATGATGTGCCACTACATCTTGTCCAATTTAGTGGTAAAGTAGTTGCATCATTTCGCATTACTGCATACATATATACATAGGTAACGTGAAAGCGAAAAACATCAGACTATGTGTATATACATGTAAGGTAAAAGAAGATTATTTGGTGAGACAGGCAACTCAGTGATAGAGTCTTAAAAGTCTCTCAAAACGTTACCTAGGTATGTATGTATGCAGTAATGCGAAATGATGCAACTAGTTTACCACTAAAGTGGACAAGATGTAGTGACACATCATTTCAATACAGCATGCATAGGTAACGTTTTGAGAGACGTTTTCAGACTCTATCACTGAGTTGCCGGTCTCACCAAATAATCTTCCTTTGCCTTATTGTAATTGTATATTCATTTACTACGATTTGAGATCGGATAGAAAAGTGTTGGGAGTGTTGGGTATGAGTCATCATCATGAATTTCGTGCTCATAACCTATCTAACAAAGGTCGTCGTTACACTGTCTTCTTCTTCCATTCTCTCCTGTGAAACGCCACAGTGTGTATACTCCTTTTTCTTCCATGTGTTTCCTCACATAATCTATACACCAACATTTGCACCCATCACTCTCTTAGTCACATGGATATCATTTTTCTTCACCAAGATAAAAAATGTCGTCCTGGGGGTTTTTCCGCTTCTCATATGGATTGCGAGTTCAAACACAGACAGCTTTAAAATGTTAGTAGACATAATAATTATTAAGTCTACTAACATTACTGTTTTATTTTACTTACGTTATTATTTATGTACTAATTCAAAGTTATGCCAAAACAAAATTAGCTTAAGCGACGCGCGACGGTCGAAAGAATAAATAAATAAAACAAACTTTGTAATGGATTAAATGAAATGAAGCTTTAATTTTGAACATTACAATAAATGTTTAAATTTCAGATCGAATTCGTGTGCACTGGTGCAACTAGTTTGCTGCACTGAAATGAAGGATAAATATTTCAATAAATTTCATTATACAGAGGCAAATGATTGCCTAGTAGACGTTTCTTTGTAAAAGTATCTTTATTAAATACATATATGTATACAGATTAATGTAATAACTTCCAATATCGCACAGTAATATTGAAAAAATGATAGTGTATTTTAAAATTCTGAGAAAAGTTGAACATTTCAGTCTGAACAATTCGATCCGAAGGTTTTTTACGTTAATTAAAAAATAGAGAGTGAGTGTTTTCAGATACGTTTCATTAATATAATTTAAAGCAAACATGAACTTTTATCACACGCAATAAAGTTGATTTTCCTTTAGCAGAATGCAGTATAGCTATTAGAAAATATATTTTTACTAACAAACTAGGAGATCGTGAAATTATTAGACACGGCAGACATCGACAGTCCATTAATTAAATCTGAGCGGAAATTCCGCTGTAATTAATGAAAGCCCATTTGAGTACGGTTTCAACGATGCTTTGATGATCGAATGCTGTGAAGGATCAGAAAGCAATATTCTGAAGGATTACGTAAATATAGCGAGAGATTTGCTACAGCATTATGCAGGTGCAACGTCGAAAACATAATCCGTGTTCTGTTGAACACTTGTCTAAAAAAATGTCAGATTATGACGTTGAAATAAAGTCCGTTTTGCAGTCAGTGGAGGGAGCTAAATGATCCGACACACGCGCCGCCATCAGCGAGACATTTGAGTGAGCATGACACACTCTCAGCCACCAGGGTCATTCAAGTCAACAAGAGACGTGGGTACTCAGTGAATGATGGCTCTGAAATACTTTACTACTACTACACTTTTCTAAGAAAAAGTGATTATACCTCTGCTGTTAAAAGTTATATTTACGTTAAAATATGCATCCAATGAGTGTAAGACTCGTATTGACTAAAATCCACGGTGACTCATCAATAGTCCTTTACGTTTCTGGGTCTTGGTAACCTTATAAGACTGTCGCATAACTCCTGAGGCGTTTGGCCCTCTATGGGGCCCCGTCAGGTTCACGCAGAGAAATGTATACGAGAACTTCTGGTTGCAACCGTGACAGTAAAACTCACTAGTTAACTTTACAAAATTTCTAGTAATAAATACTAAGTCCTTGTTATCTCTACTACTTACTTAGTATTTATTACGAAAAATGTTGTAAAGTTAACTGGTGAGTCTTGCTGTCACGGTTGCAACCAGAAGTTCTCGTATAGGTAGCCAGACATTTCTCTGCGTGTTGCTGACAGCAATATGAGGCGTGCGTGTAACAGGACGCGCCCTCGACTCCGGTCGTTAATGTTCCATGATCGGACGGCAAGTCACCTATCTTCGCTATTATTTTTGGCCAAATACCTCCAAATGACTTATAAAATTACATGATATAAAACATGTCTATTTAACATAATTCAATAGATAATGATAATTATGCAAAGTGAGGAAAACATGATACACTCACTGGTCTCACCTTTAGATAGATAGGAGGGCGTGGCCGCGTGTCACACGGAAATGTGCGTTGTTAAATTATCGGGCGTTTTGTCACAACGTGGTGTAACATGATGAATCTGTGCTCAGTAAATTAATGTAATACGGAATGGACAGGAAAACGACGACATTTTATTGTAAGCTCTTTTTTGGTCTGTTTGTGATCCATTTGCGGGTATCGAAGTCAGAACTTATGATATGGACTTTTAGGAAGAGAGATCCATACGTCTGCCTATTGGTAATGATTAATAAGCAATTTTTTTATACATATAATAATAATCGCAATAAAAAAAAAAGGTATGTTTATTGTTTCTATTACCTAATTTTATGGTAGCTCCATTAAATATTTATTTTATTATGATACTGAGTTAATAATGAAACAGAACCCCAAAAATATATACTTAGTTAACTCTAGGTACCAATTACACGTAGAATGAATAATTTGCAAATAAACGTTCTCGCCAACTAGTATACAAAAAGAACAAAAAACTTTTTCAAAAAAATGTGACCGCCTTCAAAAACAACCACAAAAAAGAGTAAAATAACCTACAAAACTTTTCTTTCGGAAGTCGGTGACTTTTTTATTAATTCATTGTCTCTTTTGCCACCGACTTCCGAAAGAAAAGTTTTGTAGGTTATTTTACTCTTTTTTGTGGTTGTTTTTGAAGGCGGTCACATTTTTTTTGAAAAAGTTTTTATTTTACTCTTTTTAGTTTAAATATTCAACCAAAATTCTTGTCAAATACATCATTTTCTTACATGTGCACTAGAATTTTGTAATCCGTAGCACCGGTAATAACATCGTTAACATCTCTTTCATTTATTCCCTATCTCAAAAACTGCTGAACCGATTTTGATGAAATTTGCAGTATTCCCTAAGTTGAACGATACCTAGTACAACAAAAAAAGAATTACTTAAATCGGACTTATAGTTCCGGAGATATGCGAACACAAACATAATTTTCTTACTTGAGGAGTTGTACCTTCCATCATCAGCTCAGCTACATGAGATGATGATTTCCATACGCAAATACTTGAATTACTTCATAAGATTTGCGAAAAACTATGTGTCAGCTAATAAAATTTGAGGGTTGCCCTCGATTTCTCCAAGATCCAATCATCTGATCCTGAAATGGTGACAATGGGACCACACGGGAAGCACCAGCTTTCGAATAAAAAAAGAATCATGAAAATCGGTTCACCCAGTCGCAAGTTATGAGGTAACAAACATAAAAAAAAAAATACAGTCGAATTGATAACCTCCTCCTTTTTTTGAAGTCGGTTAAAAATTAAGCTAAATTAGCCGATTGATGGACAGAATACAAAAATAATCCAGCAGATTCTTTCTCTAACACAAAAATAGCCGTACTACAGTTTAAAATAAAATATCCATTTGGTAGGTATAATTAATCCAACTCAATAACCCTTGTGATCGGAAGCAAAGGCCGTTTTGTTAAAGGCTTAGCGGCAGAGGATCAGTGCGCCATTTGTAAGGACGTATCAATTATGGCAGTGTTTCCCAACCTTTTTAGCCACGGACCCCTAGGAAATCAAGCACAGTTTTCACGGACCCCCTCAATAAAATAAATAGCAAAAAAAAAAACTAAATCGGATTAATGGTATTTATTTTATTTATTTCATATACAGAATAGGTGCTCATAACTGTTTATTATCAAAAATATGAAAAAAATAATGTAAAAGGTTGGTGTTGCTTCGCATCATCTCTCAGCTCGATAACACAAGTTTTCCATGAGACGACCAACGCACTTCACCGTGCAACTGCTACAACAACTGCTTGTCATTGCTTCCCATTTCTTCACAAATCATACCGATTAAAGGACATTAGCATTTGACGTATTGTCCAGATAAATGACACCGCGGACCTCCATACATACATATACTGGCGGACTCCCAGGGGTCCGCGGACCACAGGTTGGGAAACACTGAATTATGTGCTTAAAATACTTCGTCCTAAGCTTATTCGCTTTAGAAACCTTCTCCTGTTAAGACCAGGAGATAAGGGTTTGTTAATATCTTCCGTGGATAATATAGTTTTTTTTAAATGTTGGTATAGTGATTGCGTCAAAAGCGTATGGTTGTTTAGGTTTTTAGACATCCGGTTTCTTCGCAATGTTGCAACCTTTCTTCTTGGACTTATTTCATAGTCGTTCGGAATGTAGACAAATGAGTGTGCGTGTGTTTCTAGTTTTGTAAACGTACATACGCAGGTTTCAATTTTTTATTTATGTTTAAAGTAACTATTGTTAAAATCCTATTAATTGTTTAATCATTTTGTTAAAAAATGTATGGTATTTTAACAATAGTTACTTTGATCAATCAACTGGCCTTAAATGTTTGAAAACGCACCCATGAGACACTGAGTTTCTAGTTCTGGAATCCAAATTTCCTATGTTAACCATTGTAAAAATATTTGCAATATATGATTTGAATTCATGTAATTACCAGTCACTAATTTAATTCATAAATAATAATTGACACATTATTGGTCTTGCAATTTTTTAAGGAGAATTTAGAAATTAAGCAAAAAAAACATCGTCGTTCAATCTTATTACTTTTTTCGATGGCTCTCAATCTTCGTAGAAAGTTGAAGGTGTCTGAAATTCTCAGTAATAAAGGCGAGGCTACTTTTATACTTTTGGGAATTAAAGGAACATTGATAAAATTCTATTTTTGGTTCGGATCGGCTTAGAATTTTAATGCTGCGCTTAACTTTCATGGAATAAAATCAATAAAATGATTTAAGGTCACAGCTCTTTATAGCTACCCTAAACCAGACCAACCCGGCCATTCAGACGTGGTCGACAAATGGTCCATGGGTGAACGCCGCGGTATCACCAGCGAACCTCGCGTGGCAGCAATTGACACTTGTCTTTCTTGCACGAATCACACGTAGGCAGTGCGTAGTCTACTTGCCAATTCGCAATCAACACAAGATGAGTTGTTGCGAGTAGCTTGCGAGAGTCGACACAGAGTTGAAAGAGTGAGCGAATAAATAAATAAATGGAAACCAGAATACTAACCGCATGAGGCGAGGCGATACGGGTCGGATGCAGGGTGGCTATAATGAGCTATGACTTTAAGGTTTAGTTTATCATTAACACAACTTTATTATAGTTTGTTGTAGAGACAATCGTTTTATCCATTTACTAGATTAGGGAGACGTAAAAGCCATAATGTAAGGGTACTCCCCATTGTCCCAAAAAATAAAATAGAAACAAACTCCGCGTGACACAACATGTCGGTTCAAAGCCGAATTGTGGGCAACTTTTATTGGTTTTATTCCAACAACGATCCAACTTTTCTGTTTCACATATCTATTGGACCAACCAACTATTGGCCGAGTTGAATTGTGTACAGTAAATAGCTTGTTTTACTGGAAAACATCGAATTTCCTTCAGTGTTTTATTGGATTCCCCGTTATAACAAGTTTGTAAAGAAATTTTCTCGGTTTTGGGTACGGTTATTGTGTGGCGAAGTCTTTTTAAAGGTTACATGCGAAATTGTTTTTGTTTTCCAAGAAAACATGGAGTTGGAACAATAGATGGGGTTTTCAATGAAATTGATGGAAGTTATTTTGTAATACGTGCTTTTCAAATATCCTGGGTATACGCAGATTCACGGAATTCAATTCATCGAAAGATGGAGTAGTAAAGCTTTTGTTGGATGTAATGTTTTGGAAAGCGTCTTCTGGCCACCTTTATAAGGTCGTCTGTCCACCTTGCTGGTGGACGTCCTACGCTGCGCTTGCTAGTCCGTGGTCTCCACTCTAGTACTTTTCGACCCCATCGGCCATCTGCTCTGCGAGCAATATGGCCTGCCCATTGCCACTTCAGCTTGCTAATCCGGTGGACTATATCGGTGACTTTAGTTCGTCTACGGATCTCCTCATTTCGAATTCGATCACGTAGAGAAACACCGAGCATGGAAAAAATGAGCATGGAAATGTGTTCCATACTACAAATGAAAGAAATTTGAATTTTGTAGTTAGTTTAGTCAAAGGTCAAAGACTGCTTATCGCAAACTGCTATTAGAGATTAAACGACTACCTTGCACTAATCGTGCGTGTCTAACACTTGAAAGAAGATTATTTACAGACACCTATTTTTTACAGACACGCATGCAAAATATGAGAAAAAATAGAGAAAATTACAACTGACTAAATCTAAACATATGTAATAAACAAATAACAAAAAAAAATCGACAGCAGCAAGCAGAAAGTCGCATAGATTTAGAAACTTGTGATCAACAGCATTATAAATAGGCTATCCTTAATATGCTATGCTGTGAAATACCAGTAAGCTCCCATGAAATAAAAAAAGAAAAAAAAAAAACACCATGGTAAGTACACACGGCTACGCATCAAGCTATACAAAACCTTATCTCATTACCGTGACTCCGGAACATAAAGGGCTATTGAAGGACACCGTGGATTTTAGTCAGTACGAGTCTGACAGTCTCTACCGCCCTGCCCGGGGTGGATGGACTCATTTGATGATTTTACCACGAAAAAACAAAAAAAGCTATACAAAACCAGTTTATCGTGGTCTCGCTTGTTTCGTCTTTCCGTATATTCTACGATCAGCTAATACTGGTCTTGTATTAGCTTGATGTGTATCCGTGTGTACCATGAAACTGGTCGATATGAAAACAGTATCCGAAAAATGAAAGTCACCAAAGACGATATGAAAGTCGACCCCTTAATTCGAGTTTTATGCGAAGCCTTTGTAAATAGACACAAAGGACTCACCCCATTACGTTCATATTGAATTTGTTTGCTATTTACTGAAGGGTACATCAATGATTGAAATTTGAGGCCAATTGATTGGTTTTGTAGTAAATAAGTATTTTTTACTGTTGAACTTTCAAAGTTTAATTTGGTCCTCGGGTCGATGGTGCGTCGTGTTCCACGCCCGCCTCAAAGAGCGTCAGCAAAATGACGGGGCCCCCTCGCAGAGGGCCAAAGCCTGCCGGGGTCGCGGCAATTACTTCCATCACCGTGACCCCGGAACATAAAGGGCTATTGAAGGACACCGTGGATTTTAGTCAGTACTAATTTGGTCAAGTTTAGGTTCTACTGTGGGGTTTTCTCAACTATTATAATGGTATCCATATTGTATAACTTTTCAAACAAAATTAATTTGATGATACGGTTGATCCAATGGCTGAGCGATTGATTTTTGCACTGTCAATCGCGAGTTCGATCCCCATACGTATTAAATATTTGCTTGATCTATAACTAGTTGTTTCAGACGTGGTTATTCTGTATGCTAATTGAATGACAGCGTCTACAAACTTACACGTAATTTTTACATATGCTGATAACGAACATCTTTTCTTTATTAATTTTTTCTCTCACTTTTGATCTGCCATCCTTGTTCTCCGTTACTCTTTCGTCACGGACAGAAAAAGACAGGACATCTTATATTAATAGGATTGAACAAGATATTGGAAATATCATAGGATGTTTATTCTCGATTCCGCTTTGATGTCGGTACAAAAGGAAGGCGCTCCGTTTGTCCAGCCGCCAGAACGCTCAGCTTGTACGAACTACTCAGGTTGAATTGATTTTATGTTTGTAGAAGGGCCGCCAACCTGTTGCGTTTTGTGCACTTTTGTCTTATTGTAATAGAAGAAAAATAGACACAACTATATTTTTTTTCTACTAATTAATTTGTCATCGATCTTCAAAAGAACTTTGAAGTAAAATAATCTATTAAACTATCTTAAAAATCATTTCAATAGAACCACCGGTAGCGAAGAATATGTTTTATGTCGTATATTTTGATAATTTACTTCTATATTAGTTTTAAAATTTTATGGAGAACCTCATCAAAAGTATTGTCAGCTGCAAAAATCCAAAGATCAATTAATCCACTTCGTCTGCGCAGCACATAAAAAAGAGAACATTAAAAAGTTATAAAATTTCAAATTAAAACTCGAGCTGCTATCGAAAGCTATTGGGAAGTGCAGTTAGGAATAATACTATAAAATATCCGGATTTAATCAACTCAATGCAAAATAAACGAAAACCCAGAAAATGTCTGTGAAAAGTAAGCAATTAGCCAGTTTCGTCACTCTGGCGCCATTTTGTAATCCCCTGTAATTGTCTCGAAAGCTTATTTATATTCCAATTACTTTTTGATACCTTATCCTCTCCAAGTCAGTACTGTGGAGCTATAAAGGAATAGTGTATAAGATGGGGACGCAAAGTATGTTGGGAATACACACACTTTAGGCAAACTTAACACAATACTAACGTAGCGCAAGCGCTAAAAGGACGCAATTTGTTAATGGGCGCTTGCAAATGACGTCCTGTTGGCGCTTGCGCTACGTTAGTGTTGTGTTGAGTTTGCCTAAGTGTATAGGTCCCCATTATAACTCGCATCCCTGTCTTATACACAGTTCCTCTCTGAAATTAATAATAAACTTTTGCTTACAATAATGTAGTTTAAATTATATTAATTTTTTGACAAGATCATGACAATGTTGAGTAACAAATCTTGTAACAAGACGAAAAGGACGTTCCCCCCCCCTCCCCTGCCCTGGCTGGCTGGCTTGCCCCTCATAGCTGGGGACTTTTAGTACTATGCGTTTTAACTACAAATAGGATAATTTTGGATACATAAAACAAAAAGCAAAAAATAACAAAATAGAAAGAGGTCGTGTTACTGCCGAGGTTAGGCTGTGGATGGGTGACCATCTGTCATATCGAGTTTCCTCCGTGCCTAGAAAAGCATAAGTCGTTGGTTTCGCCTGTTATTTGAAGATCGTTGACGGATGTTACTGTTAGTCAGTATCACCAAATTGTGACAACCGGTCTTACCATGTGGTATCGTATTACCCAGTTTCTAGATTTGGAGGCCCGATAGGCAGGCAGTCGCTCCATGTTAAATAATGATATTCAGCTGCATCTAGTTCGTTTGGAAGCCAAACCCAATATAGTTGGGAAAAGGCTAGGCAGATGATGTTGAACGGAAACAACAAGGTGCTTGATTTTACGCAACATTTATTTTGATTATATCTCTTTACTGTTATTTTCCTATGAGTATTTTTTTATAGTTAAGTACGTGATAGTATTCAGTTCATTTTAAAATTGTTTGATGTGCAGTAAAAAGGACACATATTGATACTTATCCAGTACCTACCCTTAGCACGAATTTTCAGTATTTGAGACGTAAAGTAAACTGGAACTTTGACAATTTCAAAATGAAAATTTTCAAGAAAAAAAATAGTTTCTTCTTCGCACACCAGAGGCGCTGTTCCATTTTTTATACAAGAAACGCTGTGAACACTGGAAAGACGCTGTAAAGTAAAAGAGTGAATATTCGTGCTAAGGGTACAGTTTGTTTACTTGGTACCATGGTACATGGCTTGCCAGCCAGACAACATCCTTTTAGTGAAACTTTTATACGTAGTGGAATTTCAATAAAATAAAAACAATACCTATTCAAACAGCAATTTAAAATGAAAAATGAGTTCTTTCGCCTCTGTTCTGACAATATCACAGACCTCAATATTAATGATTTATAGTTTACTGAGATAAATAATAAAACAAGTCTCCGCAATCTTTTGAACCTGAAGAGTTGGGACTAATGATTAATGGTCCAAGATGTCCACGAGACACCAGATTGTCAACCTCGCTTGAGTCTCAAGCAATTTGTCTTATCGGAAAATGATAATAACAATTATTTTTTAATTTATCCTCCAACACTTGAACTGTAACGAAATGTCTTCATTTTCCTCTCTAAAAATTAAGTCGTAGCAATTTTTCCTTTTATTACGTCAAGCCTGGTCTAAAATTCTTCTAACCTCATGAAAAAAAAAAAGAAAAAGGAACTTAAATTCAGAATTTTATCCACGTCTAACCAAATATTTTTTAAACTTTATTATTATTACAAGCACTTCCATTCCTTTCCTGCCAGCCTTTGTGTTGGTTATTAAATGACCTTCTTTCAACGCAAACTCTTCGCAATCCTCGGCCAATTTCGTCCATTGTTCCCCAACCTCCCCATCCTTTCTAACGATGACACGATTAAAATTGTTTAAATGTTCCACATTCTTTTGCCGTACCTGTATCAGTAACACGTTGCCCGACCTTCCCCTCGTACTTTATTTTTCGGATATTGATGGGTTTTTGGGGACAGGGATGTTTCATTTTTCGGATATTTTATCCGCATGAGTTTATTTATATTTTAATTAATTTTAGACAGTATCTATGTCTATTGTATAGGCATATATTCCTTGTTTATTATTAGTAATTATATTATTTGTTTTCCGGATTGCGATTGTATTATAAGAGCACTAGTCGTTCCCAAATGCTTCGCCCATGTTTATGTCAAATATTATTCCAGTGAAAGAAGACTGGAATAAAAGGTATCCTTTGTGCAATTCCAGAGTATAACCTGAACCTATCTTTGTACTTTCAAATCCGTTCAGTAGTTTTTGTGTGAAAGAGAAACAAACATACATCCATCTCCTCAAACTCTTCTTCTTATAAGTCAGAAGTTAGATTGTCATCATCACCTTTCACCTATTTTTTAACTTAGTCTGAGATAGAGATGGTTCGGTTGGTGCAGTGGCGGGTCGATCCCCACACGGAACAAATATTTTTATGATATACAAGTAACTTTTCCGGGTCTGGGTGTTTGGGTATGTGAGATTCTATTATGTAGACGCAACCACGATACAGGAAGAAATTTCAAGTGTAGGTCAACGTTTTTTTTTTATTATTAGGTAATAAGAATAAAAGTGTCTAAGGTTACAATAAAAACTTTTTCTAAAAAAAATGTGACCGCCTTCAAAAACAACCACAAAAAAGAGTAAAATAACCTACAAAACTTTTCTTTCGGAAGTCGGTGACTTTTTTTATTAATTTCATCCTCTTTTTTGTCACCGACTGTTTTTATTTTACTCTTTTTAGTTTAAATATTCAACCAACATTTTTGTCAAATACATAATTTTCTTACATGTGCACTAGAATTTCGTAATCCGTAGCACCGGTAATAACATCGTTAACATCTCTTGCATTCATTCTATCTCAAAAACTACTGAACCAATTTTGATGAAATTTGCAGTATTCCCTAAGTTGAACGACACCTAGTACAACAAAAAAAGAATTACTTAAATCGGACTTGTAGTTCTGGAGATATGCGAACACGAACATAATTTTCTTACTTGAGGAGTTGTACCTTCCATCATCAGCTCAGCTACATGAAATGATGATTTCTATACGCAAGTACTTGAATTACTTCATAAGATTTGCGAAAAACTATGTGTCAGCTAATAAAATTTGAGGGTTGCCCTCGATTTCTCCAAGATCCAATCATCAGATCCTAAAATGGTGACAATGGGACCACACGGGAAGCACCAGCTTTCGATTGAAAAAAGAATTGTGAAAATCGGTTCACCCAGTCGCAAGATATGAGGTAACAAACATAAAAAAAAAAAAAAAAATGCAGTCGAATTGATAACCTCCTCCTTTTTTTGAAGTCGGTTAAAAATGTAGGTGGACATATAAAAATGTGTATGCCCATGAAAAACAGGATTATGTAAAGAGAACCCACTTGTAACATATCCACGTGATTATAAATATGCCTATTGTTAAACTTGTCTCGAGTATCCTTTGCAATACTAAGAAGTACCAAGGAAGAGGCATTGTTAAAACTTTTAAATTGGACCCCTTCTTGTTATCTTGTTGCTATTCTTTCATTTACTGAACGTAAGTTATTGAAAATAATTACGTTATATTCTTCCCTTCTTCTCATTTGGATCCTTTCCTGAAATTGGTTCTTTTGATAAGTTTTAAGGGTGCTTTTTGAATGAGGAAATTCGTAGGGCACTCGCTGAATGCCTAATAGGGTAACGTGTAACGAAATGGCAACTAACTAAATAAATCCGAATTAATATTATGTCTATTTAAGGCACTTATCATGTGGTAACCTGGTTCTTGGACATTTCTGCGGTCACCTGGTTGTCTGAAGAGATCATCACAGCACTAGAGTTTGCTATGTGTTCTGCCCAGTTTGGCAGGACATTTTCCAAGACAGGCACTGATGTGGAGGTGCACTTTATAGTCGCGACTTAAACTTCGAAATAATTTCACAACAGGATTTAAGACACTTTTTTTTAACGTGGTAAAATCATCGAATGTGTCCTCCCACCCCGGGCAGGGCGGGAGGGACTGTCAGACTCGTACTGACTAAAATCCACGGTTTCCTTCAATAGCCCTTTATGTTCCGGAGTCACGGTAGCTTGTAAGTCATACGACCCCGGCAGGGGCATAGGCCATGGTTTATTAGTAAGTCTGAAAAGTTAGTAGCTGACTGTCCAGGACACCTCAAAAACACCTTTGAAAAACCTTCAAAGCAACACAAAAATCCTCAACTTTTAACTAATAATTAAAAATACTCCAAAACATGATTAAAAGCATCGACGAGTGTGATGTATTGCCGTTGCAACATTCATTAATTCGAAGCGGGACAACTCCATTCATTAAAATACTACGCCCCAGTAAAATCTGTAATGAAATATTGTCTATAAACTGTACAGAGTGAAGAACAATTTCCTAGAGATTAATTTGAAATACCCGTATTAAGATTACTATTAATCCTGCTTAATCTAAGTTTAAAGATTAAAACGAACGGTTTTAATTTGGGACGGTGTACTTTAGTTATGAGTGACTATAGGTTAATGGGTTATTAAAAGGTTTATTTAGGTCAGTCAATGGAGGAAAGGTATGTTTTTCCGGATATGAGTATCTTACCTATATAATAAATGCGAGAGTTCGGATGGACGTATGGATATTTGTTACTTATATCTATAACATTTGTTACTTAATGTCGACGAAACAGCTGTAAGGATCTGGATGTTAGCACAGTGATAGATTGCCCTTCATCATCATCATCAGCCGGAAGAAGTTCACCGCTGAACATAGACCTCCCCCTTAGACCGCCACGCAGAACGACAATTCGCCACTTGCATCCATCGGATGCCCGCGACCCTCACGATGTCGTTACGATTTAGATTAAGAACACTTAGTTTGAATTTATTAATAAGTTATCGTGCATAGTGAGTTTCTATGTTTGTTGAGAGCGCGTATTCTGAAAATTGGCAACGTCGGCGTCGCAAATAGCTGTCACATAACTTAATTTTAGGACTCACTGCTGTATGGGAAATTTCCTCAAAATATTATACATCCCTAAAAGTGTTTTAATAGGATATGATAGTTTGTGTAGAAGTTCTCTATTAGGTATTTCTGTTGGCAAGTTCGGATTGACTAATGACTACAAACAGATTAATATACAAATAGAATCCCTATAAATACAACGTACGTTGTAGCCTTAATATTTACTAAAACAACTCTTGGTGGTTATAAACACATACATAATTCATTGTTTATATGTAGGTTTATAAACACAAATGTTGAAATTAACTTAACAAACACAAACACGGACTAAAACAGTACATTTTCATAATCAGAACGGCACACTCCAGACCTTACGTCACACCTAAACTTAGATACCTACTTATCGTGACGTCATCCAGATTTTGGTTCAATGTCCTCAAATAACTGGTCAAGAGTGAGCTCGATTCGAGATTATTAAGAAATCTCTTCCAATAGACCAAAAGTAGACACGGCGTGGTAAAAGATACATGAATCTAAAATAAATACTAAAAATATAAAATATTTTGATTAACTATTTCTCTTAAAGACAGCAAGTATAAAATTGAAGGCAAGGGTCAGGTTTTAGAAGATTTAATTCGATTTTGTTTTTTTAAAGTAATAGTAATTTAATAATTCATTAGGCGTGAACACATAGAGCAAGCGGCGCGGTTAGTGTGGACGTGTCTCGGCGGAGGCAAGCACGCACGATGCCGCACAGGCGAGCGACCAAGCGCCCGAGCCATCCAGTATATATAAAAAACATTTTAAATATTGATTAACTATTTAACTTAAAAACAGCGAGTATAGAAAAGATTTTAGAATAAGGCAAGGGTTAGGTTTTAGAAGATTTAATTCGATTTTACTGTTTGTTTTTTAAAGTAATAGTAATTTAATAATTCATTAGGCGTGAACACATAGAGCAAGCAGCGCGGTTAGTGTGGACGTGTCTCGGCGGAGGCAAGCACGCACGATGCCGCACAGGCGAGCGACCAAGCGCCCGAGCCATCCAGTATATATGATCTGATATTGATTGAAATAAATGAAATTGAATTTGAATTAGCCAGACAAGAACACCTAGATAATGTGTCGGATCGATTTTCTCGGACGGTGGCATGCATGACATATAATATGTCAAACGTTTATTTTCGGTAGTTATTCGTCATCATAACATCGTACAATTGCAAAGACAAATTTAATTCCCAAATAGGTCACCGAAGCGAAATTGTTTATTGATAATCAACAATCTTCTAAGCATCTAAACATACAATAAGGACATGTACACGACCTATTGAGAAAATCCCGCCGTAAATGACGTTATGTCAGACATGACCGCGTTTGCGCGCAATTTAAAACACCGTACAAAGCGTTATGTGTAGATGTCCGCATCTACGTTACTTATTCGTTGTAAATATAATACTTGTCCTCATATACCTACGATTGGTAAATCTTGTTAAATACGTAATATAAGAAAAAAATAAATATACAGGTATGTGCATCTTAAAAATTTAAAGCGTACTGTGCAATAAAAAAAATACATTTTCGACATGTCCGTTTGTACGTAGGGACCGTCGAAATACACGAAGACTTTCATTGCTTCAAATCTAGGGTCCAGTAGAGTCCTCTTTAGATACAGAACCTTAATAGAAACGAGTTCATTTATCACAGCGCCATTTTGTTTCAGTCTTTCTACATAAACTCGTGTTTTTGGCACCGACAGACTTTGAAGCTTACAGATAAAAAAGGCAAAACGAACAAAAATTATCAGCACACTGGAAAACGGATTCGCGCGCCAAAACTCTTGTTGACACTTATTTTGATTTCGACGTCTGTATTTTGTTCGTTTGTTCAAAAAATATGTATTTTTTATAGTTTCCCCTGAGCGAATGTAGTAGTTTAGATCTCAAAGGGAATATGCGTATTTCGTATTGTCACGACATAGTCGTAGTTTTTGTAATAAGGGACGATAAACGTTTAAATAATTTACTCATTCGTCCGAAATTAATCTTGTATCTCAATCCAAATCTTGATTCGATTTCTTTGACGGCTGCTTCTGATAATGTATCTTTAAGACGAGCATTATAGGCAAATTGCTTGTAGTTGACTATCATACGACAGTCATTCATATGACGTGACTGCACATCGGCAGACGATCTCCGGCCACCGTAGGCGCGGGCGGCGGGCAACTCACTATCCGACCATGGACCGTGCCCGGGTACACGGCGCGTTGTGTTTAAAGAGCGTCACCATGATGACGGGGCTCCCTCTAGAGGGCTTAAGCCTGCCGGGGTCGCGGGACTTATCTCATTACCGTGACCCCGGAACATAAAGGGCTATTGAAGGACACCGTGGATTTTAGTCAGTCAATATTCGGCGAAGAACCAGAGTCACCAACATACGAGTAACTCATAAAATTTGCAAATTGAAGTGGCAATGGGCAGGTCACATCGCTTGTAAAACTGACAACCGATGGGGAAGAAAAGTTCTCGAGTGGCGACCACGGACCGGAAGACGGAGCGTAGGCAGGCCTCCCACTAGGTGGACCGACGACATCGTGAGGTCGAATTGTCGCGTGGTGGTCTAAAGGGGAGGCCTATGTTCAGCAGTGGACGTCTTCCGACTGATGATAATTTAACAACGTTCAAGTCCCTGAAATTTGACAAGTTGGCACAAAATTAAACTACCGGCCCTTGTCGCTTTCACTTTATCCAAATCGCAGTCTTATAATAACTTCAAATTTCGACAAGGGTCCGCGAAATACAACCCCATAGCCATAATTAAAGTTATAACAACTCGCTGTTGTTATTATTGGAGTTTGTATGTCATAAAAGTTATATAACTAATACAATAAGGCCTTCCAATGTTATGTGATTGTTTTGACATACAGAATTAGCTCCACATAAGGAATTACATGTTATAACGATACGAATGGGTAGGATTTAGAACATGAAAATTATGTTCTCTTTGTAGTCGAGATTAAGATCAAATTCGTTTGGTCGCGAGACTTATCGCATTACCGTGACCCTGGAACGTTAAGGGCTATTGAAGGACACCTTGGATTTTAGTCAGTATGAGTCTAAGGCAGTGTCCTGCGTGAGCGACAAATACGACTTTTGACTGGCCTGTTGGTCTAGTGGTTAGTGACCCTGACTGCTATGCCGGAGGTCGTGGGTTCGATTCCCACCCAGGACAAATGTTTGTGTGATGAGCATGATCATTTGTTCTGTGTCTGGGTGTAATTTATCTATAATATGTATGTATTTAGAAATATATAAGTATGTTTATCAGTTGTCTAGTACCCATAACACAAGCTCTGCTTAGCTTGGGACTAGATGGCGTTGTGTGATAGTTGTGGAATATTTATTTATTTATTTATTTATTTTATACAATAGTAGTTGAATTAGTTCGAAACGCGTCGCGTCGTATTCGTCGCTCACGCAGGACACTACGTAACAGTCGCTCCCACTCTGCCCTGGGTGGGAGGACTCATTTGATGATTTTACCACGTAGTAAAAAAATCAAATTCTGTCAACGAAATTAAAATTTATTAAATCGACAATTTGCTGAGACAATCTAATTTTACATGGACGAACAATTTAATTTAGTAGTCAATGCGATATACAGTTACTTTCCCACAATTAAAGATGGAAATGAACAACTGTTTTATGGGGACATAACGGCCCTGGAACGCTAACAGCATACTATGAACGGGGTTATTTTTGTCAGCTCCTTCCGCTCCACCCTTGGAAATTTTTAAATCCTCAAAAAAAAAAACGCATCAACAGTTCAACACAATTTAAAAGAAATTAATTAATGACAAAATACTAACAGACTTAGAACTAAGTTCACAGATTTTTAACGGCCAATGTAATATCTCGAAATAAAGCTGACAGCAAAAAATAATCCCCAACCTTCTAATACACAAGCTAATATGTAATTTAAAAGCAAAGTATATAACGGTTTGATGATATTACATGATTTGGGACAACTTAATTGGGCCCCGCCATCGTCAGGAGAGATTTAATTATGTCTAACTAAAGCATCAAAGGTCTCGGTTATATAATTATTTTATATAAAATGGTAAATAAATATGACGTTATGTCACAGGCCTGAATTTAGGAAATTGGATGTTTGTGAAAACTTGCTTTCGTTACTAAGTATAAAACTTTACAAGTAAGTTTTAGAACATAATAGGGCTTCGCCAAGGTGTACTCAATTGGCGCTTTTAAAAAACGCGTTTTGTTACTGCGCGTTTTTACAACCAAGTGGTATTACTGAGTGCACGGCAACACATCAAGCTATACAAAACCAGTTTATTGTGATTTCGATTTGGATGATATTTCCGCACATTCAATGGTCTGCTTATACTGGTTTTGTATAGCTGGATGTGTAGCCGTGGGTACACTTGCAAATCGCGAGCTTAGCGCAACGTCAAAAGCCAATTTTGTACTAGTTCTTAATGTAGAACAATTATATTTTTTCAAAAACAACGCAGATACAGCGTAAGCTTTCCCTAGTATTTCACTACAAAATAGTAAATCGTTTCCTACAAATCCGATTACTTGTAAATTTATTAGCTGTATTTCACCGCACACGCGACTTGCGACTAAAACAATAGATTTAACTAAATATACCTCGGAAAGAGTTGCTTAAGTCTAGAAACCCATCCAACCAGAAGCAGCCATCTTAAAAAAAACGGGATTTGGATTGAGATTGAATATTAATTTTGGGCGATAGAATAATGTTACACATGAAAAGTTCGGAGATATTTCAAAATTACCGAGAATAACTCAAATACCGAGCTTAAACAAGCGAAGTGCCAAAATGAGTACCTCAGATTTTATTCTTTATTCAAAAAAGATATTTCCATTGTGATAAGTAAGCCTGGTTCGAAATGAAGGAATAAATCATTTTTCCACATCTTTTGAATCTCGCTTACACGATAGTGAAGGAAAGACGTCGTCCGCTGTATGCTTCATATCCATTCCATTTTCGGTTCTTTTGTTAATAAAAATCTATCCATATTTTGTTCTGAATGAAAAAAATAGACATATTATTATGTGGATACATTTTTGTATACTACATACACTTACTAGAACTATTTAAGACAATGTATGGAAAGGTTTTGGTGGACTTCTACATAAATAACTTTCCATACTTGTAAGAACAAAACCAATAATATTTGAAAAAAAAAAAAACAAAAAATAGACAGCCGTAGTCTATTTGAATATACACATCATTTTTTTTTTATTAATGAAATATGTAAGGAAAAAAAACGTTGATAAAATAAATAAAATATCTCAATTAAAAAATGAAAAATGATTTATTCTCAAAACATTTCGTCGAATTTCATTTTATGCGGTAGGTACACTAAGAGATTTAAATTATAAAATTATACAACACTATCTTTTCTCCTAGGCTTTTCTTGCCTGTCCCTCTTCCCACACCATTATTCCCCTTCAAAGATCATGCAAAAAAAAACATCCTCAGAATTTATTATTTGTACTAAGATCCATTAAAATCGGATCATCGATTATTAGGCGGTTTTTTACCTTCATAGATCAAAGCAATGCCTACATAAATGTAAGGACTAAATCGTGCAAACCATTACGTACCAAAAAGCCGAGTTACTCATAGCACTATCTGTCCTCACCACGCGCGGATCTCGACAAAAAACAACTAGAGATATCGTTAGTTCAACGCCTACTCTAGAAAATGGCTTTCACAAAAAGACTCCACATTTATTTGCCAGTCTATCACCTGCCAGAACCTTTAGGCAGTGGTCCGACCGGCGGCGAGAAAACGAGTAACGATCAGCGATTTTATTTCTCAAGAAACGTACAATAAATGTACATCCCGTGTAAAAGAAAGAGATGCATATATATAATAGTTGCTCTCTGACTGTTCAGACTGCTGATGCCGGCGACGACTCGCTTTAGGTACTAGTTTTGTCACTAAGCGATGATCTTTCAAAAATGAACTCGCTCAGCGATACTCGTTCATCGACGCTCGCTCGGCTCGCTTAATCAGGTTTGCACCGGATTGAGCGACCACGGGTGAGTGGCGCTCGTCGCACTGCATATTCGCATATAGCCCGGCGACAACACTATTGAAACTACACTCGCTTCCCGCTGATCGCCAACTCTTTTATAGTTTTTAGTTCTACTCGTTACTCGTTCATCGCCGGCGGTAGGACCACTGCCTTAGTTGCTTTTTTTTAAAGTCTAGAATGAGTTGAACATAAAAATAATATATATTTTTTTCTTTTATCTTTACAGTCATGGTTATATACAGAATTCTTTGCGAATGTTCAACTTGAAGTAAAATTTTATTATTTTGCAATCCTTCTTTGATTGTTGTCTCACCTGTATCCTTATTTTATGTGTCCATTAATTCACTGAGATGTTTTATGAAATAAATTACGCCAAGTAATAACATGCCTGGGTACGAACCTTAGATCTACAGAAACTGTAACCACTGCTAAGAATATCATCATGTTAATGAGCATGCATGAGTTATGGGTGACTTGCCGTGCGATTATGGACCATGCCCGTACCGACCATGGCTACTCAAAAAGCCGTCAGATTGTTAACGACTCAAAGAGCTGTCATCAATCTGACGGCGCTCCTTAGAGGGTCTAAGCCTGCCGGGGTCGCGGGACTGTCTCATCAGGTAACCGTGACCCAGGTACATAAAGAGCTATTGAAGGATACTGTAGATTTTAATCAGTACAAGTCTGACAGTCTCGTTCCGCCCTGGGTAACAAGTACTCATTTGATGATTCTACTACAATAAAAAAAAAAACATTAACTTTCAAAACACTCAAGTCACTTTACAACATCTAGACACTTCATAGTGAGTGTAAAATTTTATTCAGTCGTCCCATATACTTGTGACAAAATTCGATAGCAGTACACACCTGCACCCTCGCTACAGATAACAAACAACGAACTATCGAGATGCTCCAAAGATATTGGGTTACCCGTTTAAGTTCCAAATATATAGGGTTACCCGTTTAAGTTTCAGAAAGAGGGTCGCTGGTATCTCTTCGAGTCGTTATAAGGGTGCCTGCTACAAAAGGAGCAAGGCTGTGTAAAAGTCAATCAATGACACTTATCAGTATACCCCTTTTCCGGGTAGGAATGAGCTACGTATTCGGAAAAGGAGTATACAGATAAAATTGCGTGCTTATACTGAGGTAATAGGATGGATTTTTGAAGGTGTGAAGGAAGTTCCAAATGGTATTTTTTTCAAAATAAATATTTCCCTTTTCTAGGAATTTCTAATCAAGTAACTACTTGTAAATCATGGAAATATTTAATTCTGTTGAAACGAACCCACGATCGCTCGGCCACTACGCCGCCATGCCATGCCGTCTTTTTCTCGCACTCCAGCGTCACTTTTTTTTTTCTAAAGGGGGTGATAGATACACGAGCAAGTACTCATATTTATCTAGATTACTTCTGATCTACGCTTTTACAGGTTATTATGGCAGATTTACATTGAGTCAATGAGCAGTGCTGGCACCGAAAACTACGTAGTTCTTTTACAGGTTATTAGTGCCAGGTCAGTGACTGGGACTGACGTCAGTTACTGACTCAATGTAAATCTGCCTTTATGTCTTGTGACTGGGACTGTAGCACCATAATGATTTTTGTTCCAGTTTGATTTTTTGGTTTTTGACAATTCAAAAGTACCTGTAACTGGCCTAGATGAAAGAATACTTTATTTGATTACATAGTGACGTGATAGGTCAAGCAGTTTTTAAGAACGAACACTTGCTTGTGAATCTATCAGTCCCTTTATGAAGTGACAAAACCACACAAACATTTCAACAAAACAATGCAATAGTATGTGATGTCACACGGTTCTATTCTGAATAAGTTATACTTCTCTTCCCTCACATTTGTACAAGTGTATATTGACGCACGGATATCACACAGAGCACGGAATGAGCTAACAAAATGACAGACTCGAATAAACGGCAGCTAGAAAACTGACAAAGCCCTATAGGACCATAGACCTGCCGGAATCGCGGGATTGTTCAAAGGTTACCGTTGAACTGGCGAATGCAAACGGCAACTGACAAAAAAGAATAGCCGTTGGTTTTTAGTCAATCATGTCTGACTGTCCTTTCCACCTCAACTACGAGCGAGAGGACTCATTTCATGATTTTCAACTCAAAAATAAATGATGGCTTCTGCCATCTCTTATTTTTGAGATCTGAAAAATCGTTGAGAACATAACTTGTGTTACGATTCACTTATTCATTTAACTACTTATTATCAGCCTTACCACAAACAGATAAACATCAGTCTGTTGAACAAATGTCTTAAAAAAAGTCCAACTGCCAAACGACCCATATATTATTATCATTGTGAAATGTTGTTTTGAAGTGGATAGTTTTTTTAGACAAGTGTTCAGTGGATGTTTATTTTTATTGTGGTAAGACGGTAACGGTCGTACCACAAAAACTTCTGTTGAACACTTGTCCAGAAAAATGTCAGATTATGACGTTGAAATAAGGTCCGTTTTGCAATCACACTTTTTTTAGACAAGTGTTCAACAGATGTTTAAGTTTATGTAGTAAGGCTGTATAATATATGTTTTAGGGTTGCATTGTGTGTAAGTACACAGTACAGTGGCAGCCGATGGATGCAAGTGGCGAATTGTTGTTCGGCGTGGCGGTCTAAGGGGGAGGCCTATGTTCAGCAGTGGACGTCCTCCGGCTGTTGATGATGATGATGATGATGACACAGTACAGTGATAGACTTGATTTGTATGAAAAGTATTGATAATGCCGCCTCTAGCAGTGTCCACCGATACGGCTCCTAGCTCTGTGGAAAATTATAATGTAATATTCAGTTCGTTTCATGTTTCGCCACGTCGAGTGACATGTACCTACATCTTGTTATTCAATTTGTTTGATCAATGTATAGTTTTGGAGTTCAAAATAGAAGAATAAGAAAAGTATTGTATGCTAAGAGATAAAACCGGGACATTCAGCAGTAACTTTTTTAAGGCTGTTGCTTCTTAGATCTTTTGAAAAATACCAAATGAAACGATCCTAAATGCTATTCAATTATTTGATAAAGAAACAGCTAAGAAAGGGTTCTCAATATATTCTTCAAAAACAGATGATGTAGGGGTCTTGGCACAGCAGATAGCAAATCTGATGGGTCAACTAAAGAGAATGGAACATAAAATTGAATCTCAGCAGTTTCGCGTGGACTCGGCAAACATTAGCTGAGGCCTGATCCAATAAGATTGTATGCTTTGAAGGGACTTGGTGAGGCCATAGAGAACACCTAGAAGTGTTATTGTTATACTAGACTGAAGTTTATTATTAGTTCCTTCGCAAATTAAGCTTTTACGTCGAATTGAGTTTATCTGAATTGTTTGCTTAATGTTCTTTTTTTTTTTTTCAGTTTTGATTGGATAAGAGCAGACCGTTTGGTGAGTTTTTCCAATTTTTCTAATGGCTCTTTTACGTTATTTATTTATTATGAACACCTACTCTGTCTTTGTTGTGTTTCTCCGGTTTTATTTTCTAATGAATTTATTTGCGGATTCCAAGTTATTTGAAATTATTTCTAAATTTTTTTGGCGTTTTTCTGACTGTCACTATTGTCGATTCTGACGTCTTAAAAAATATATTTTTATGTTAAAAGTACATAATGACCTTATCGTCATTAAATAGACTTTCCACTATTACACGGTTTCCGGATGATATTCAGAAGATGATAATCTTATAAAACGTTGGCTCTTCCATACCAACCAAAGTCTTACGCCAACAGCATGTGGGGTTAACACTAACTCATACGAAATTATCCTTACGGGCTTTGTAATCTTCTCAGATAGCGGTTAATATGAATACCAAACCTGGTTTAAAGTCAAGTTTGTCAAACTCTTGGCCCAACTCTTGGTTTGTTTGTTTTGTGCGTACTTCCACTGTTGGCACAAAGTTTGCGAATTGAATCTTGATGAAGTTACCCCGAGTTTCGCGACCCCAATCTATGTGCTGAGGCATTGTTTTTGTTGGTGTGTCTTTGTATTGATACTTGGGAATGTATTGAAATTGCTGTGTGTATTATTAGATTTATTTTGCAGATATATTCTATTTCAGTTCTTATATTGATTTATTCCATTATATCAGCTAAGACACCTTTATAGCTACTACAGACACAATTTGATTCGACATAATTTATTTCAATATCTAGGCTTCATTACTCATGCTTGAATCGTTGATAAGTAATCGATTACTATCACTTACGTATAATTATTTTTCCATTATATTTAAAGGGCCAGTCAGAATGCGTTTCAAACACTTTTAACGTTTCATACGAAACTTCACGTCTGTAGTTCTACCAAGTACATAATATTATGTTTGTGTTGAACCTATCGACTTCCAGACTTAGGTACTGAATAGGAGCATTATTTGGAACAACTTAACCTCCACAACCTATATTTACGATATAAAACAATAACCTTTGGTTATAATGTCAGATTGGGTCTTTCGAAGGAAAAAAAAAAGATTCCAAAAAAACTGAAGGCAAATGTTTAAAAACTACAAGCCTCTTTACTTCAGCCTCTACACTTCTTTTACACCCCATTGACTCAAAACAGCTCCTTAAATCTTCACAAAACGTAAACTAAGGCAAGCAACAAGAAATAGCGTGCATCAGTGTCTGTAAGTCAAGATGTGGCCGTAACAAAGACATCAGAGAACCATTGAGGACATAAATCCATCAGACACCATGAATACGACGTATCACGTCCGAGCCGACGCGCATTGCGACTTGTGTCGACTTTGCGACGAGCTCGGGTTCGTAAAACTTGTGAGGTACAAGTGGAAAAGAAACACAAACTCTGTATTACACGTACCAGGTTTTAAAGCAGAACAAATATTTATAGCTAACTCAGATTAAAAAAAAACAAGACAAGGCTCCGAAAAATTCAAGTTTCGAATTCTAAAGAATTCAAATTCTTTAGAATTTCTTTAGAATTTGAATTTAAAAAAATATCTCTTTAATTTCTAATGATTTAAAGTAGACAGAAGATCTGATGGAGATCACAGGATCGGGCTGGATGCAATCCGCTTCCATCCGATTCTATTGAAAATCTATGAGGGAAGGCCTCTGTTCAGCAGTTGATGTTCTGTGGCTGATATGATGTTACAAACAGAACCAGAAATTTAATTTCCGATGAAGTAAAGTGTTAAGAAACCAATATTAAGACGTAGAACATAGGAAGATAAGCAATTTTCATCCAACTAGCCTCCTTTTTCATTAAAGTCATCCAATAAAACGCAATCGTATTTAGTAGAACTCGTGATTCGCATTTATAAAAGTAATTCACTGTTAGTTACATTGGGAGAAACCGCTTCATCTTTTCACTTACACCAATAGCTATAATTCCGTCAACGAGTCTTGGCGACGTACCTCGGTCGACCCGTATGTTCGTATGACTCTCGAAATATCTTAGTTACGAGAGCATCGTTGGTTCAGCCATTGTGTAGAGGTGGAGACGTCGACATGGCCCAGCTTTGGTAATGTGTGTGGATTATAATTATGATGAATGAGCCACGCTGCTTGCTTCGTGACAAGTGAATTGGGGTTAAAATTGAAAAGTGTGTTATACATTGCGTGTTTAGTTTATGTTTTGGTGGTAGGCAGTCGTGCCGTTTAAAATACTGGTTATACAGCAGCCTCATAGACGAAAACTGATCACTTAACTTCACAATATCGTCGTTAAAGGTTTGATTCCGATCTCCACAGGATATACAGCACTAATAATTGTTCTTTAACAATACCTACTTGTGGGCATCAAAACAGTGGCGGAATTGCCGCGTAGCATGTGCCTCGCATGCCGCCATGCAGAGGATCAGAGAGGCAGGCAGCACTGCTGCGCGTTACCATAGTCTATTTTAATATGTAGTATATACTATACTATACATTACCATAGTCGTATCATTGTCGCAGCAAAAAATAGGCATTACCAAAATATAGGCATCCACTAAATATTTTTCCATGATTCCATTTTTATTTAATTAACGGAACTTCGAACATCAATTTACCCAGATTAGTACTCCAACCTTTCGCAAATATGATCGAACCAAAAATAAATAAGCTTCGAAAGTTAATAAAATGAAACAGTAACTACATTAAGGGGACAGGGGGATAGTACTAACATTTCCTGGCAAATTAACAGGGGATTGATCAGATTTCCGAAGAAAACGGGGCGCGAAGTCCATCGGAATGCCAATCAGAGGGCCCGCTCTCTTTGCTCCCAGCCCACTTTGTAATTTGCTGTTTGGATGCACGCAATAATATCAGACGTGTCTACAAGGTTTGGTAATTACCAAACCTCAAAAGCGTGGTGATTGCAAATGAACGCCGGATTGGGAAATGCAGCGGGCGATGCTGATTTGAAATATCTGGTGTCTACTCAAGGCGGCTGATAAGTAGTGTGAGAGCAGAAAAATTGGTAGGTTTAAAATAAAATTCGATACCATTTTCCGGTTGGATCATTATTTTAGTAGTATTTTATTTTGTTGCCACTACCTACTGCACATTTTGTGAGACGTTTTTAGGAACTTTTGGATTAATACAAATGGGTGACATAATTCACCATCTCGAGACACCTTCTTGACATAGGTATAGCAGTTTCAACTTAAAGCCTAATGAAAAAGGTCATAATTTTTGTTTACAGCATCAACATTAACAACAGGCAAAGCAATAAACTTGTGCTCTCACAAGGCACGTTTGCGTCGTCAAATTGTACTTACATAGTTAATTGTACAACATTTCCTTCGCACACAAAAACTTCACCACAACATGAAACTAGGAATAGTACCCTTCGGGGAGACACCAACGTTTTACAACTTCGACCAACATAAAGTATACACTAGCCTACCCGAGGTGGTAGTCGGGGACTCGCTAAGCGGTTTTTGATGTCGCTCGCCCGCAAAGGCGTCGTAAACGCGTGTGTTTGGGCCTCAGAATATGCCCTGTCGCGGACCAAAATGTTTTTGTGTCCTCGTTCGAGCACAAAGTTGATGTTTACTCCGAAACAAATGAAGGTGCAACGGTCTCCTAAGTGGAATGTAAAGGATATACAACGCGGACAAGTTACACTTCTCATGACAAGTTTAGAAGGAGAATTTGTATGCAAAGTGTCCTATTTCCAACTTAAATGGAAAACTAAATTATATTTCTGATGTTCCGCAGTTGGGGACAGACTTCGCAAGTTCGCGGAGTAAGATTAATACGTCCATGGATAACCTACATAATTCTGGGAAGTTTTGTTAACAAATTAATGTTGGAATTGCTGTTTAATTTGGTTAAAACATTTTAATATCGAGGTTGATTTTCGTATTTCCTATATACTATTTGTTTATGTTTTGCTCAGCTGTTTCCAATTTGAATTCAATTAATGTTCGTGTTGATGAATAAAATGCAATAATTTTAATATTTATTGAATTTAAATGTATTCTATCAGACCGTTCAATTAAGCGGGCTCAACGTGGAATATTGATTGGAAATAATGTGTAGGTATCCATTTAATAGCATTTCATCAAAATCTGTTAAATATATTACCCGAAAAAAAAAGTTAAATTGATGACAATCGGATACTATCAGCTTTAGCAGTTATTTCAGAAGATTATGATAGATTGGTATGTAACATTGGTTACTGTGATGACTTAGTACGTACCTAGTACATAAATATTTTATTTTAAATCGATTAATAAATCTTTGGGTTTCAGTTCGCTGCCATTAAAAAGGGCTAACGTTTATGTTTTTTTTGTTATTATTTCTGAAATAAAAATACCGACGCTAAACATAAAATTCCATCGGCAAAAAATTAAAAATGTACAAAGTTTTATCTCTTATATTCATTATAGATTCAAGTTTTCAATTGAAATTAATATTTTCGTAGTTTTAATGAGTAAGATGAGTAGGTTTCGTCATTAACCGTCGTCGTCGTTAAAATTTGACTCGCCTTCGCGGTACTACATTTTTTCGCACTAAAAAACTTCACCACAATGAATTTTATACCCTAAAGAAGAATACGTTTTACATTACTTTAGACGTGAAAAAAATACTACAGCTAAGGAGTACTCAAGGGTAGATGTCTTCGAAATTTGATTCTTTGACTGATTGCATATGGGACCAAATTTTTTTTGTCACTTTCAGCTCAGTAAGTTGATGTTCATATGAAAATAGATATTCCAAATAACATTTATTTGTTTGAGGGACTTCTTTTGATCATACAAAGTAGTTTTTTTTTATATCGACGTTTAAAAATTTTGTGCCCAGATGAAATATTGATTTTTTTACAGATGCCTAAATTAAAATCTCTGGGCTTTTTTTCTAATTAGAAAATAATCACTAAAATTATAACAACAATATTATTTTTTTCTAAAACAATTAATTTATTTCAACGTGATCAATATTATCAAGGAAAAAAATCTGGTCAATTCAACAATATAAATTCTTGTTTTTAAACTAACAATTACAGAAATAAATACTTACAGAAAAGCGAGAATTTTGTTATCGAATAGATGCTAATAGTTATTTTAATGATACGTTATAATGTTCTCTCTGTTTACTTTTCTTTTTCTCTCTATTTTTTCAAATGTAATTCTTTCATTTCTAATTTCCACGCAGGTTCAAACTTTTCTAATGGAACTTTAAAATCTTGATTTTTGATCTTAGAAAGATGTAAATGATTCGTACTTTGGCTTACGTATCTTATTAAGCCATAGTATATTTTGTTCCATCTTGAAGAAAGTCTTCTACTAATTGATAGTTACATTGTTAATAAACAGCAATTATAAAATAAAATCAGATAGAGTTTAGACTTAAACGAATAAAAACCGGAAAGAATCGAATGTCAAAATTAGACGTCTTGATAACAGCTACTGACATCTTGAAACTCTGTAAACCATTTATCACTAATCCTAAAGTGCTCCTTAGGCCTCTGGCTGGAAAATCTCCTGTAATTTATCCAGCCACTCAGATTCATTATGTCATCGGTCCATCTTGAACATACCCTAAATCACGGCATTCAAGATGAATCACTGATTTTCGTCCTGAGGCAACGTGGCTTAACTCTATTCATTGCTACAGACTTCAGTATTATCTTTTTTGTGTCGTACACTCATTCTTTTATCCCTTAGTGAAACCCTAAAAGACATTTCACACGCAAGCGTCCAGATTGACTGACATGTTCCACGTTAAAACTCCGTAAAACTAAACGCACTAATTGAACACCCGGCTTTTCAGACACTGTGGCAGTGGCAGCAAGGATATGACCATTTTTCCAAGCCAAGCTTGCACTGGCGATTTTCCGCTTGACATTTATCCACTTAGCTGTAATTCACCCGAGGTTGTATTTTTTGCCAACTTCGAGTGTTATACCTTCGACGTGAAATTGTTTCTGGGATGCATGGTCATTGAACACGACAGCTCTTGTTTCATCCCAAGACCCACACGTGGGAAAGCATGAGACTGTTCATCATTATTTTCAGGTCTTGCATCGACCGCCATAATAACTATGTCAAGGCAAAATGTATTACCGTCCACATTGATATCCCAGTATTCCATGCACGCTTCTTGACACTTCCTATTGGTAAACAGTGCTTAATTAGGAGAATTACAACTAACGTAGTTATATCTAATATGTATTTTGTACTTGTAAGACATCGGTCAATGCTATATACCTCGTCGATATTAGTACCTTTATTTTGAGGAATCCAAAGCCCGGGTTTCGCGACATCGAAGGCCATTTTGTTCCACAAATGGCTAGAACAGCGCGACGCCGGTATACTGCTCTGTCTTCTGTATAACCTGCCGCACTTAAAATGTTCTAAGGTGCTATAGCCTTTATCCCAGCCTGCTACGGTATGGAAAACGTCAAATCTAGGAAAGCCGATTTGTCCCCTCGAAAACAGCTTGTAGACGTGACTAAATATAGTTTTTGAAGATTTTTGTACCTTTCTTGAAAAAAAATTACATGCCGTTTCCACGCCTCCGGGGTAATCCCACTGTATGAAGTTACTCGCCGAAGGTTGGACCGTAGTTTTTAAGAGTTCGGAAATGCCAACACTTCCATACTTACTTAATAACATCAACTCCGCGAAACTAACTACCTACAAGTGCTTTTGTTTATTCATTTCATAGATAGTTCAAAATATTGGAGATACAAATAATGCTAATTATTTCAAATATAATTTTTTATGAGGCTTTCCATTTAAATCTCAGATATCTAGAAAACCACTCAAATTTTTTTCGTGCCAAAATGAGGTGATTGATTCCTAACTTTAATGTGTTTCATATCCTTGTGTTTAACGTCATTAATACTGAAAACTAGTCAATAACGGCATAATAGGCAAAAAATATTTGGAGAATGGCAAATGAAGGTGCAACGGTCTCCTAAGTGGAATGTAAAGCAGATAAACGCGGAAATTACACTTCTCATGACAAGTTATAGAACCGAAAATTTTATGCAAAGTTCCTATTTCCAACTACAATTGAAAACTTTTTTATTTTTCTGATGTTCCGCAGTTGGGGCAGACTGGCAACGCGGAAAGAAAACGTCCATGGATAACCTCATATTCTGGGAAGTACCGTTAACAAATTAATGTTGGAATACCGGTTACCTAAAACATTTTAATTGTCACACACATTTTCGTATTTCCTATATATTATTTGTTTATGTTTTGCTCAGGTTTCCATTTGCAATTAATGTTCGTGTTGATGAATAAAATGCAATAATTTTAATATTGCCGAATGTATTCGGCACCGTTCAATTAAGCGGGCTCAACGTGGAATATTGATTGAAAGTAATGTGTAGGTATCCATTTGATAGCATTTCATCAAAATCTGTGAAATATACCTACCTACTACCGGTAAATTGATTCAATCGAATTATATGTTTAGCAGTTATTTCTGAACATTATGATAGATTAGTATGTAAAATCGGTTACTGTGATGACTGAGTAGGTACTTAGAACATATTTTATTTTTAAATCGATTAATAAATCTTTGGGTTTCAGTTCGCAGCCATTAAAAAGGGCTAACGTATGATTTTTCTTGTAATTTCTGATAAAAATACATAAACATAAAATTCCATCGGTTTCGGTCCCTATATTTAAATCATAAAATTACTTTCGCATTTGTAGTAAGAGTTTTCCTGAATGCGATTGCATGCAAACATATTTTTCAACACATTTGCTCGAAAAATGCATTTACGAAGCCTGTATACATTGTTCGAAAGTTAAAAATTACGCACCATACAACGGAGCGTGCGGTAAAATAGGTACTCTCACCTAAGTACCTACTTTACCGCACGCTCGCGTTGTATAGCACCGTGCGTTTTCTTTACGGTTTTTTTTTGAAGATGAAAATAATTTCCATTAAAAAAAAAATACTACAGACAAGAACACCAAATGAGTTTCACATTAGTTGAGAATAAACAAGCCTGACTGATCGAAGTAGATCCTTGGAAGCTCCTTCAATAGCCCTTTGATCAATGAGTTGTCCCACCAAACCTTTAATACTGAACACTAGTCAATAGTAAATGAGACGAAAATATGTAGTTCTAATTTCCACCAGTTTAAAAAATGCATGTGGCGCCATTTGCAAATTCACGCCATTTTCATATTAGGAACTTCAAAAGTCCTCCCACCCCGGGCAGGGCGGGAGGGACTGCGACTTTTCTACTAAATATAGGTCCTTTAATTACATATTTCACGGTTTTCTCGCAAATGTGTCCCGAAAAGGTTGGCCCTCTGACACACGTGCGGAAATCATGATGTGACGCTCTTACGCTCGTGGGACTATGGTAAGCCCGGCTTGGTCGCCTCGGGCTTACATTCCCTTCTACTCGATTGCCCGCAAAAAACCCGCGCCTTACGGTGCACTCAGTAAGCGACGTATCATAAATAACTATTTCAGTTTGGGGCGGAGGGAGGACGCTGTCCTCTCTTGCTCGCGGCCTGCCTCCTCCTTGACGAGCATTACTGCCTCGCAATCTGACCCTTCCCACTCCGTCTCGCCCCGCAGCATTGCCGGGCGCGATCTCCGCCTATTGCTCTTTAAAATTGCACCGTATGCTCCACCGTGTCCTCCGGGCGATCTTCGCACTGTATTTACTCGTACCCCTTCTTGCATACGAGTAAATACAGCGTAAGCGCTAAATACGATTTCAAATAAACACACGATTACTATTTCTAATGACACAAACATTAAGCACAGTTTTGTTTACCAATATTTATTGCAAAGAAAGTAAACACGTTCTTCATTCTCCAGATTAAACATGTCGTTTGAATATTGAAAGTAAATGTTTGCCGTATACTTTTTTAGGCCGAATATTTACGAAAATTTACGAGTGTGAGACGAAGCGAGGCGCAAAGCGAAGCGTCGATTAACGGTATTCGTCTAGTCGCGTGGCATCGGCAAACGAATATTTTATATGCTATGCTAATACCGACTTTTTGTAAAAGCATTACAGCAGAAGTAATTTTAATAGATTTTTTATGCATCAATAGAAAAATACTGAAGTGAACTCAGATCAAAGAAATAGGCAGATGGAACGCTCGGAACACGCGAGTGGTTCCACCAACCGTTATACAAAACCAAATCGAATTAGATTCCATAATGTTTTCTTCCGTTTTGAGAACACTTTTACAATGCCGGATTAAAGACACGTGACGGCATTTTAGGCAAACAACAACAACGACGCGCAGCTTGGTACGACGTGTCGTAGCGTAACATATTACGCTACAGTGATTCGATTTTGATTTTGTATTAACTTTGGTGGAACCACTCGCGTAAGTTCTGAGCGCTCTATCTGTCTATTAATACTATTGATCTGAGGATGAATAAGCACATTTTTGTTTGACTGAATATTGATTGTAAAGAAAGTAGGCACACGTTGTTTACTGAGGTTAAACATGGTTTGAATAAATGTCAATATTTGCCGTATACTTTTTTAGGCCGAATATTTACGAAAATTTACGAGTGTGAGACGAAGCGAGGCGAAAAGCGAATCGTCGATTAACGGTATTCGTCTAGTCGCGTGGCATCGGCAAACGAATATTTTATATGCTCTGCTAATACCGACTTTTTGTAAAAGCATTACAGCAGAAGTAATTTTAATAGATTTTTTTATGCATCAATAGAAAAATACTGAAGCGAGTAAGTAATACAAT
The DNA here is from genome assembly GCA_036375495.1 of Agrotis segetum. Lineage (NCBI taxonomy): Eukaryota > Metazoa > Arthropoda > Insecta > Lepidoptera > Noctuidae > Agrotis > Agrotis segetum. The sequence continues at coordinate 2,909,041 of JAQSVV010000175.1, read as the reverse complement.
TTGGAATTATTGACTGAAATTGATTTTGTTAGTTAGGCCGTAAGTGTTTACTGAGGTTGATGGTTTATAAATGTCAATTGAGAAAATATTTAAGAATTTTGGCAGTGTAGACATTCATTGTATAAAAGGAGAGAGAAGGAACAGTGATGGCCAAGTGGTATTGGTCCTGAGTTCCTGACCTACGAGTTGTAGGTCGTGGGTTCGAACCCCGCCAGGCGCAATTACTTTGTGTAACTTATTTCATCACCACTGCTCTCAAAACGGTAAAGGAAAACATCGTGAGAAAACCGGCATGTCCTAGAACCAAAAAGTCAAAGACATGTGACATCTACCAACCCGCACTGGGCCCGCGTGGTGGATTAAGGCCCATTCCCTCTCACAGAGAAGAGGCCTGTGTCCCAGTAGTAGGAACATTATAGGCTGATGATGATGATGCATTCTTCGTAAAAAATTCTAGTCTCAAAACACATCCACACTTCTTTAACAAATCTCCTTACCGGTTTCTAGTACTCGTAACAAAGCGGTTCCGTGAAGCGTATTAGTGATTTATGCTAGCATTTTACAAGGATCGTTACGGCTAATAAATCTTGGTTAACTTGTTGCGAATTAGGCTTCCCTTATAAACGCATGTTACGCGCGCTTTTTTTTACGCGTAATTTATACTCTGTGGCACGGGATTTGGATCGTGTAATAGAGTAATATTTTGAGGAAAGTGACGGAGTGAGTGGATTATGTTTGTTTGCTTAAGATTAGAGGTGTAATATTGTAGTTTTGGTACTTTGTATCGGTGTTTTGTATAAAATATCTGAGCTTACTGCCGACATATATTGGAAAAATATTGAGCTTTCAAAAATTCCATCTTACTTTTATATACAGACGACGCAGATTTTTAAGAAATATTTACACTTTAGTAAAAAAAAACGTTTTTTTTTACCCTTAACAAGCTCATAATTTAATTTTACTAACCTATTACTCCATCTCAGTGCCTTTACAACGAAACCCTTACATGTCAGGCCAAAATTACTGGCACACCGTACAAATAAGGACCATAAAAACTTCCACCCTTTATACCAAGTAATATCGTGACAATGCTAAAGTATGTTCGTCACGATAGTTGCAGAAGTTTGATAAGGCCGTTTACAGCGACAGCTAGCACTTTCCATGTTGTTTTATTTACATTTGATGGGACAAATAAATCGAAATCGCTTCCGGGATGAGGGAATTACGTGTGTTTATGGAGCTGTACGAATACGTATTTGTTTGATGTGGTGACCATTGTTCTTGTACATTCTTTTGTCTGACCACCGTAAATTTTTGACGGCTTGGTTCCAGATCGACTGGGTGTCCCGGGTCCAATTTCCACATGAAAAAAGAATACATAACAATTAATTCAATATACATTTATGTAGAAAACAAAACAAAATCATACTAATAAAAACCAACATTATACAAACCATGAGGCGCCTATGCGTCAAAGAACTCCTCCGTGGAGGAGTATTTATGAGTTTCGATCTTTGTAAATGCCCCCAAAAATAAATTTTAGTAATTCTTAGGCTATGTTTAAAAAAAAAAACTTACAAGTGATGAGATTTTTTATCGACTTCGTTGCTTTAGTCTCTTTTATATGATGAGATGAATATACAAATATCCTTCCTTAGTGTTTAGTGCATACTTTTATTATACAAAAAATATAAACTCTTGCGTAAAACATGGTTTTACTCCTACCGTTCAGACTATGCTCATTGTTTCAGTAAATAATTATTTAACTTAGTGTACAAGATTTATTAAGCATAGATATTATGAAACGCGTTGCTGAACTTTAAATAAATAAACCTAAACCAAAATCATTTTGTATAGGTTTTTTGTACCCACATGAATAAAACATTAAATAAATATACTTCTATTAATATGCTGTCAAAACTGACAGCAAATATCAAATCCCTGACGAGGCTTTAAAAAAGGTTATCTAAAGTTAAGTTATTCCAAGTTTAAAAGAGTTTAAAGCATTTGTCCCACCGCCCGCGATTAGCGAAAAGCGACTTATAAACTCTTTGACGAGCAGCATGTAGTGAATGTATAGTTAAGGTAGTTTTGTCGCTGAACTATTCAGCAAGTGTCTGGGTGCAACGGACGATTATTAGAATCACTCGCTCGTGCTCAATCCTGCACGTCTTTTCAATTTGTTCAGAAAACGAGCATCATTATGCGAATATTATCTATCTCTTGCTGACAGCAATAAACTCATGGGGCGAATCCTTGCCGGCACTGTGAACAATCAGCCACCAGCTTAATAATAATAATTATTGCATATTGCATATTATGCATCTCTTTTGTTTACATGGAATGTATATCTTATTATCAAGTTTCTTAAGTAAGAAAAAATACCGATAGGTAGTTGCTTCCTCGCTTGCAGTGCGACAACAGCCTTATGATAAATATTCATAATAATTTCTCGCCATATATTGCACAAATGATATATTGAGTTAATCTAGCTTCTCATTATTTAGTCTAACCTCTGATATCAGTTTGACAGCCTTTTTTATCAGCTCAGACTGAAATATTAAAATATGACTGCCATCACTTTTTGTACTGATTTTAATTTTATTAATGCATTATGAAAAGTGTTTTTCATTCAAGATTGGAGCACAATATTACCTGCCAGTTTGAATCACATTTAAAATTCTACTCTTTTGAAAGTTTTATAAAAAAAAAGTTTTTTTAGACATAATTTTAAAATGTAACTGGCTCTTATTATTTGTATTTACATTAAATTAAACTTTAGGTCGGTTTTCCACGGCCAAACAAAAAGCTCTCTACACACTTTTTCTTTATCATATTTTATTATTACACATAATATGATAAAGAAAAAGTTCATGTAAGAAGAAAGCATAATATTCGCACTCTTTTTATAAAAAAATACAATAAAATTCAATATTGGTCTTTTGAAGAGCAGTGGTGAACACCACAATGGTATCACCAGTACTTACCAGTGGCCCCCACAACTTACCAGTTGTGCCACGGCCATTTTCTCGTATTTCACAACCTAGTAAAAAATAAACGCCTGCCCGCATCAGCAGTGGGAACATTGTAGGCCGAATATATGATATTTGAGCTGCTCATTTCTTACAAAAATACTTCCTAGCAACACACAAATTACTACCTACTCCCTAGCATCCATATTTAACATAAAACGTCATTACTACGGCCTGTATTGCGTCATCAAACTCAATTATCCAGTAGGTACAAGGCCAAAAACAACAAAATAGGCGCTTGACGTCACCAAAACAAATGCCTGCCATATATTATAACCTCCGGCCTACATAGGCTGGGTCATCTAAGTGTTTTTGTCTCGGCTACATAGTGTTAATTTCCCTGGAGCAGTCATTCGGTTCAGCCATCAATCTACGTCAGTGTCACAGTTACTAAAGCCTTTTAGATGTGTGTGTATCTATATTTATTTTCTTATTTATGTGATTTAGTAGGAGAGTTTCTTCCGTAGGGGAAAATGTAAACATGATTTCAGATTTTCCTCGTGTTTTTGAACTGTTGATGCGTTTCCGGTATCAAAGTTAATGTAATAAATAAAAAAATGGGGATCACTCTATAATAAAGAAGTCAGCTCTGAGTGGCTGGCTACGAGACAAGACTGACTAAACCACTCTGTTTTTTTTTAATTTGCCGTTACGTTCCAGGTCCTCAATACCCGTTTAAACAAACATTCCCTCGATTCACACGATTACTCATTATCTCACAATAATTTGAACATAAAGAAGAAGTGTTTATTTGCCGTTACGTTCCAGGTCCTCAATACCCGTTTCCAAGTCAAAAAAAAATGTCAGATTATGACGTCAAAGTAAGGTTCGTTTTGCAGTCACACTTTATTAGACACGTGTCCAACAGATTTTTAAGTTTTTGTAGTAAGGCCGAAAAAGTGTAATACTTACATATCTAGGTATATTCTTAACAATAGACAAAGAAGATTATGAAAGGAGCTCTTGATATAAATAAATTCAAAGGGAAACAGTCTATATATACACTATAATACGAAAATATATCCCATGTCACTTATTTAACCCCTTACCTGCATCGCCTTTTCCCCTTAGAGGGTAGAGTGCGCATAGTGTGCCGTGCAAAGCCGTTTGAAGTCAAAGCAACACAGCGCAAAATACTTAAATTGTGAAAATTCTCAATATAGCACTGCACAGATTAAGAGTACTAATAAAAATTTCACTACTTCATATAATATTATCCCTTGTCACTTATGTACCTCAATAGAGTGTACGTGAAGGTTTAAATAAAGCAACACAGCGCAAAATTTACCTTTTACTAGATATGACAATATACTTACATTGCAACGTTATCTCTAAACTTTATTCGTGCATTTCAGAATTCAAAACAAAGCTGTACACATAGATGCCTATTAACTTTGAACAATACCCTAAGGACGAATTTTCAATATTTGAGACGTAAAGTAAACTGGAACTTTGACTATTTAAAATTGACAATAAAATTATCAATGAAAAAATTAGTTCCTTCTTCGCACACCAGAGGCGCTGTTCTATTTTTTCATACAAGAAACGCTGCAAATACTGTAAAGTAAAAGAGTGAATATTCGTGCTAAGGGTACAAGTGCAATTTTGATTTCCTCTGTAATAAGTTATATTATAAGTTAAGTTAACCACTTCCCTGTCCGATGAATCACATGTGACTCACGACCATTGTTTATCTATTGTGTCTGCTGCGCGGACAGTGAAAGTGTTAAGTTATATAGTTCTATAAGTTGAATAGTATGGTTTATGATACCTCCCTCATTTTTACTGTCGGAATCTAAATCGCAACACGCTTCGCGAAAGTCGATCATACATCACAGCGCCAACCGTACCATCAAGTCAGTTTAAACACCTTTGCTACTACTACAATGTATGTTCAAATCAATTAAATTGAATTAATTTAATTATTATTATTTTATTTAAATAAAATAATATATTATGTATCCGAGTTAATGCTCAAACTGGAGATTACACTTTCAAATATACATATTTCCGTGGTCGTTCAGCGAATTGTTTAGGAATTCCACAGTCAGAGTTGTTCTAAGAGTAGACAAATCAAATCAATGTTTTAATTTGACGACTCTAACGGGCCAATCTGAATAATTCGATTACTCCGCTCTTTCGTCCATAACCGAGTTAACAGCGGTAAGATTTATTTAAAAAAATCAAATATTCATCTTTCCAAAGTTGGAATGGAGTTGAAATTCCAATTTAAATTTATTTGAGTTCCACAGTTTACTTATGTTCAATTTAAAAATAAATTAAAGTCAATTATTTTGTTTAGAGTGTTTGGTAAAAGAGCATTTGGAGTTTAGTTGTGAGAGTACACAATGGCTTTGAGTCATCTAAGTACTCTCGTATTTGATGCCTATTTAAAAATAAGAAAGAAAATCATAAAAAGCAAACAAGATGATTCTCATTATTTATAATAACGAGGGATGCTATGCCATTGGCTTTATTGTGGTATTTAAAAAAATAAACCGGCCAAGTGCATGTTGGGCCACGCACAGTGTAGGGTTCCGTAGTTGCCCATCAAAATACTTATGCGAACTAACTGATTCGCTGAATTTAATTTTAAAAAGACAAATTTTCAAAATCGGTCCAGGAGTCTTTGAGAAATCGGGGAAAATACATAAAAAAAGATAATGACGAATTTAGAACCTCCTCCTTTTTTGAAGTTAGTTAAAGTTGTAGACGATAAAAACCTATCTATCTCCAAAAAACATACCGTAAAAACATAAAAGTTGACAAACTTACATTTGCAGTTGAAGAACATGTTCTCCGATACATTTTGTTTAAGAAAATATGTTATCCAAGTACATTTTATAAGTTGGTCGACTATTATTCTTAAAGTTGTAAAGCCTACTTAGTTATGATAATTTTCTTTTAAACTTCGTTATATATACTACTATTGTGAATTTTTTCACACCCCCAAACATAATCGTTTAGCTGGTAGAGGGGGGGAGGGGGGACATTCGAGTCGAGCAAAATTTAGCACTTTAAAGCTTAATACGAGTATTTCACAAACGAATTTTTTTATCAAAAAATTGTTAATAGGAACTCTTAATATTTTTTAAAGACCTTTTTAATGATACCCCACACTAAGGGGTACGTGAGAAAAAAAAAACATCCCCACTTTACGTGTACAGGAGGTACCCTAAAAAAAATATTTTACGAGATTTTATTTTACCACTTTTTTGGCACAACAAATCCGTATATTTACAACAAATTACAGCTCTCTAGTACTGTGCATCTCTGAGCTAAACTCCGGACAGACGTACGCCATGTCCGTCCGTCCATCCGTCCGTCCATCCGGACGGACGGACATGGCGAAACTATAAGGGTTCCTTGTTGACTACGGAACCCTAAAAATAGATTTTGCGATTAACGTATTACTGTTTAACGATATTTTTATAAAGTCACCTTGTTCGAGATTTGGGACAAGGTGCCTTTTTATTCGGTCTGAGGTCAATGAGTGGTAATTTATGATAAATAAGTAAGTAGTAGCAATTGGCATAAACAGATAAATTATAAAAATATTTTTCACGGCTTACCAAGTAGGTACGATACCTAACTAATACGAGTATTTTATATTACTTACTCGTATGTACCTACGTAAAATAATTCAGTAATCACAAAGAAATGGGAAAGTCCTTTAATTCCCACTTAGTGCAACCAACAAGAACAAAATAATGAAGCATTTCCCGTAATATTATTGAAATAGTGTGGATATTTAGTCCGCAGTCCTTAGTTTAGTGTGTGCAGTGCATGTATGGCTAGCCGCACACACAAAATAATATTGACAATAAAATATGTATTTGTCAATAATATTGTGTGTGTGCGGGGCCTGTATTGCGATATTCGGCGGGCACAATATTATTGACAATACGTACTTTATTGTCAATATTATTTTGTGTGTGCGGCTAGCCTCACACAACACATTCAAGAACCTCCTTAACAAGAGCATATAGAAACACCCTTAAAAAAATCAAACTGACCCGGCCAGTCAGATCCAGGACTAAAAACGCGAAAAACTGTTAAATGCGGGTACATTTTAAAAGGCCTGGATGACGTCAAAGCGGTTATAGATAAGCGCAGACTGCGCAATCTATCTTCCTCCCAGAGACGTGTGTGATACGGGCACCCACATGATATAATCGAAAATCGCTTACCGCGATCCATCTACATATTCCTTCTGACATGACTAAAATTGGCTTGAGGCTTTGTTGAAGTTTCATCAAGCATGAGCTGATTTTTACGCGGTAGAACACAGGATAGTTTTAGATAATTTTTTTTTAAAAGAATTTACGTGTTGGCCGACAGTTACTTTAAATATTTTTTTATGTCAAATAGCGGGTCGTTGTTTCCAATTAAAAATAAGATTAACTAATTTCGAGTAACACGGTTGTATTATTTTAAATACTAAAACTTGTTAAAATGTTTGATTGCCATAAAAAAAAACAAATCTTACTAATATTATAAATGCGAAAGTTTGTGAGGATGTATGTGCATGTGTTTGTTACTCTTTCACGCAAAAACCACTGAACGGATTTGGCTATAATTTGGTATACAGATAATTTATAATCTGGATTAATACATAGGATAGTTTTTTTCCCGATTTTATGTTCCCGTGGGATAATTTTCGAGTTCTAGCGGGCGAAGCCGGTGGCAACAGCTAGTTATTTATATAAAAAAGTAACATATTTACTAAGTAATCGCTGAAATGTTACCAAAAAAAATCAATGTACAAAATGTATACAAAAAAAAAACCAATCATAGATATTTGAATATTGCCAACTGGATAGTGGATCCCAATTAGCCGGGTTCCAATTAAACCAATGCACGGATCTGACGAACTGACAGCTGTTTGTAAAAACTACGATTGGATTTTTAGTGAGAGATTTAGAAACTGGAGCGGGGAAATTGAGATACGTCAAGTTGTCCACGATTCGCGAATTCGCGAATTTTGGTGGAGATAGCGAAACGAAAAGAAAGCAACATTTCAAAAAGGCTGGTGGTGGTTTAGAACTTTATTAAAGGCGAAACATTCACATTTTATGAGAAGAACTGGCCAAGTACGTGTCTGATGACCCACAGACGAGTCGCTGTCTTCTGGAAAGACGCTGTAAATTAAGGAAGTAAAAATCGTGCTAAGGGTACTGGTTGCGTTGTCACTGAAGATCGGCAACTCTTTCTCGAACATTAAAAAAAAAGAATAATAACTTAGTTAGTTACCTGTGTACATTTATTATATTAACTTTATCTTAATAAAAAATAATAATAACTTTAATATAATCTAAACAAAATAAGTGTTGCAAAAGTATTTAAATTCTCTACCTACCAACCCAACGCCAGCCGGATCTGTATCGCGTTCTACCCGGAGATCAAAAATGCATGTTCGTATGCAGATAGGCTTTCCGAAAACCCGCACATACCAGCCACATGGTATCTATGCGTTCCTGTAAAGGATTCAAAATAGAAAACTTTGAATAAAGCGGATAGTGATTCGTCCCCTTGAATAATGCTATCGGGGAGGTACATGCACTTCAGGTATGGCACAGGATTTTGGGGTTTTTAAACGAAAAGAATTCGTGTTACATTTTTTTTGGTTCAAAAATAGTTTTGAGTCCCGAATGAAAGAATAATATTGTTTGGGGCAAACAACAGTTTTTAGTTGTCTGTTTCTGGCAAAAATTGTGTTCGGAGTAAATACATCGTTGTTGGATGAAATTTTATGCAACTCAATTATTTTTAGAAGATTAATATTATTAAGAAGGTTTATATTATTTAAATTATCAAGAGGATAAAGATGGGAGAATAAACACGATTTCAATATGTCAGACGACCCAGAATGCAGCGTCTGTTGGTTGACATTATTATCCCTAAAGGTCATGGCACACTATACCGGCGCGGCAACAGCACGGCTACAACCCAGCAGTTACCCTGTCATTCAAATAAGAGCCTTAGATCATGTGTCATATAATATATTTCATAATGTCAATATGAAAAGGCCAACGGCGGGAAGTCAGCGCGCTTACCGCTAACGTACAACTCGCCTCGCAGCCCGTGCGCTGCAAGCGAGCAGACGGCGTGCTCACGGCGCGGCGGCCGACTTCGAGTTGCTAGCGAAACGAATGCCTTATAACAATATGTTGCTGCACCTCGCAGACGGTGCGCGAACTGCGTGCTTACACCTCCTGTACAACGCGCAGTTAACACGCCAACGGCTAGCCGTAGCCCAAATTCAAAGTGACGCCGTGCTGCAGCTGTGCAGTTGCGGTGCTGGTATAATGTGCTATGACCTTCAAACTGTGCTCGAACGGCGAGTATAATGGGTAGCTTGGCGTCCGATCTATGGCCAGCCACGTGTCCCTCAAAGAGCTGTTAGCAAACGGGACAACTTACAGCCCAAATTAATCCAAAATGATATTTCAACGAACGCACGCAACTGGGAATACAGTGTTCGTTAATTTAAAAAAAACACACACATCCACAGCTCTTATTACTAAACTGTATGTTAAAAATTTCTTATGCACCAAAAATAGAAATCCTTTCCAAAAACTATAAGTACAATCACTTGTGAAAATTATGACCGAAAAACAGACCGACCGAGTCGTACACGACATTTATAAACCGAACTATTGCGGTTTTCAATTCCAGGTCCTAGAACATTGATAAAGGACTGAAATTCCACAAGTTTTAAGCCAATAATGCTCCCACTATTATAGGTATGCGAGTTCGTAGAACTTTAACTTTGAGATTGATTGAGATCAACTATGCGTAATATTATTATTAATAGTTTGTTGATGAACTAAAAGCCCTTGTATGGGATTTAAGATAAATCGCTTAAACCTAATAATAGAGTACCTTTACTTGATATTATTACATTGACATAAAAAGCCTTGTAGTTTATAAAATATAGGATGCATTCTTTGATCATCTTAGACGGCGCGATTGGCGCAGTGGCGGGGCGATTGGCAACTGTGCTGCGTGTTGCGCGTTCAATTCCCGCATGGAGCAATATTCATAATGGGTACGGTTAGCCGATACTAATTCTGAGCTGCACTAAAAGAAAAATGACGAATTCTGAGTAGCACAGGTTGAGACAGCTGTCAAAATGTTTCATGCTCGTCTGAACTCAGCATGGTTTCAGCCGATAATTTAATCAGCATAGGCTGAATGCTGTTCGGCATTGTCGATTTCTGTCCAGATTTTGTATCAGCTGACCGCACCCAATGATGTATAAGTAGTTGTTCCGGACCTGGGCGATTGTGTATATAAGTTTGCGAGCAGTAATTACTTACGTAATAAAACTTTGTATTGAAAGGCAAAAAGTTCCTAGTGCCGTTCAAGAAGAATAAAGGCAGATTTACATTGAGTCAGTAACTGACGTCAGTCCACTGACGAGTCAGTGCGGACCTGGCACTGCCATAGTATAAATAAATTTCGAGTCAGTACAGTACTGTCGCTTCGCGTACTGACTGCGTTTAAACAGTGTGCGTCAGTCTTCGGCGCCAGCACTGACGACAGCCACTGACTCAATGTAAATCTGCCATAACAATGTTTAATAAGAGACCTATTTTTGGATATTGATTTCATAATTTCGATAACGAACAGCTCTATTACCTTCTCATTATACAATGTTGTATTCAAAAAGCAATTCTAATAAATTGACAAAATTATAAGTAACATCTAGCTCCTCGAAGAGCCATGGAATCCGATCGGTTCGACTTTATTTATGTAAAATCTACGTGGCGAACAATAATTTATGGTTCTCCGACGCAACATGAATAATAATTACTTATAACGAAATAAACCTAATTGTTATGATATTGGTAATTTGAATGATAAACTGATGAAATTCGCGGTTCAACGGCTAGCAAATGTTTTATTAGCTCGATGTATAATAATGTGTTTAAGAGCGTGTGCGCCGAATGGAAATTCATGCCAACTTTTAAGTTCTTTTTAGGAAATGACTGAACTAATTTTAGTAAAACTTTGTAGATTAAGCAGGAACCATAAGTTTATGTTTATCACGATGACTTGTATCGATACTTGTATTTGTTTCGGGTCTGGGTGTTTGTGTACTATATTTGTAAATGCACCAACGATACGAAATTACCTGCAACGTTTTTATAACAAAATATTTGTAAGATAAAGCAAATATAACATCATTTATAAATACCGCTTACTTCATTTCTGTTAGCTAGACTGTGTCAGCAAACAGCATTAAATAAAATAATGCAGATTTAAATATCTAACCACTAGATCTTAGTTGTGAGAGTCAAATACATTTATACCTTGAACCGCTTTTCACAATCTCAGCGACCGTCTGCTTAGTACATTATCAAGCTAAAAAATCTTTCTTTCATTCAGCATAAAATTAAATGCGCATCAAACGTTAACCAGCTTAACCTCCATCTTCCTTTCCTTTGTGAATTCAAGAGGAAATCCATTCACAGAAAACTCCCACTTTTCTAAGATTTTAAACACAGATAGACGAATAAAAAATACATCCCAATTACGGGAGTGAACCCGATAAAGGAGCAAAAAACACGTCCGCTTCGGAGCGCTCATTATGCTAAACCCAGATATGACTTGACTGATGTCAGCTAGCGCCGCAATTTGTCGACTACCCTCCATTTAACGAGACTTAGGATTAAGCAAATTGCTTAATATTGTAGCACTTGTGATCCACGTTTTCATTTCGTTTATAGTGAGTGGATTGCATTTGTTTAAAGTTGTGTTGCTTTTTTATTCAAGGTTGCCAGTCTTGTTATTTTTTTTTTTTTTGTTTTAGTACTACGTTCCTTCGTTCTTTGTTCGATGTTTAAAAATGTATAGTGCGTTGCTCTTATATGTGTACGCAATTTTTATAAGTGTTTTAGGTTACATGTTTTAATATTATGATTGTTTATTTATTTTATTTTAAGTTTCACTTTACGTAATAGGATTAAATTCATCTGATTTTTTCATTCTTTTTTTTACAATAGGCTTGCGCTTATCCATCGTCTTGTTTAATGGTAAGCAATGTTGTGGTGACTCATTCTTTCTTATATGTATAATAATATCGTAATAGCTGACCACGGGAACTTCGAACCGCCACAGAATTGATACTACCACACTACTACTAGACTACTACACCATTTTGTTGAAAAAATGTGATAAATGAAGAACCGCTCGAACGATTTTGTGCAAACTTCACATAAACCATCTACTAAATAGTCCGAACAAAGCCTAAACGTTTGGTTTAGACATGTGAAATTAGAAAGACATGTGAAATAAAATTACAAAGAAAATTAGTGACATTGTTTTTTTTTGTAATGTACACATAATTGTTTGAAACCAGTCACATAGACTATCGGATCGCTTTCGCTTTTCTATGTGACTGGATTCAAACAATTTCATACATTTCAAAAACGCTTCGGATCGCATTTGCTTCGCCTGTCTGTTTGACAACAGCATATGGACTATGTTTTTTTTTTTTGTTTTATAAACCCAATTTCAGCTTCAGTGTAATTTGATTCATGTTCCACTTTAGAAAGTGATCTACACTATAATAGTGTGTGTGTAAGTGAATAAACTAGAATATTATGTGGACAAGTACGTTGCTTCATTTTCAACTAACTCAGTTTGTACACTAGAATTATGTAAACGCGGTGTTACAAGTTCATTGACTGCGTCTGAACGTGGTGCATGACTTGTGTGCTCAACATGAAAAATTCACTTTATCTTACGAACTAAATCATGTGCACAGTCTCATGTTTCTTATTTACACTTTGTTTTATGAAACGGTCTTATAAGGTATTATTTTACACAAAAATAATTATTTTTTTCTGTAAAATAATACCTCATTAAAATTCTGCTTTTAGGTTCACATTCATCAATTTGAATAGCACTGAACAGCAGACGAATGATCCCAAGTAACACAGTCTGGAAGTTTTAAAACCAATCTGTCTATAGACTGTCTATTCAGGGTTAATCTTTAGATACGGGCTTTCTAAAGATGGGTTTGATATAGAACATTTAATCTTATAGAGTTTTTTATCTAAAGCTTAATTATTTTAAGAGCATTTGTTCTATAGAACACTTATTTTAAGTACGTTTATAGTTATGATGAATGTTTCTAGATAAAATGCTCTACAAATAGTTAAAAAAGCCTAAAGGTACCTATTTTGAAGTAGTTTTATAGATAAAACGATATATTTGAAGACAAAACTTTCTACAGATATTCTATTTTATCTAATGGTACTCTTATCTTTTTTTTCTATAGATATCTCACTCTAGATAAAATACTTTACTAGATATTTTTAAGTTTGTCTAGAAAACTGATAGAGAAGTCGTGTTTTTAGAGTTTTTATTCTTAAAAGTGGCTTAGTTAAGTGCATTTGCACTAGAAATTTAAATTGGATGACTTTATGCAATGGAGAAGATGAAACAAATTAAAAGGTCTGGTGGTTTTTGTCGAAAAATCCGCAAGTATTTAAAAAGAAAGAAAAATGAAGAAGAGTCGACCGAAGAAGAATCGAAACTTCCTAGTAACTTCCTCCAAAACGTAGAAAATTGTTGATGATACATATGGGTATCAAAAATAAAAAGGTTTGCTGTCAAGAGTACGAAAAAAAAATCACATTACTTAAATCCAATATGGCGGACAGGCTATTTAAAATACACCCCCATAATATGGGTATCAAATGAAAGGGTTTGCTGTCAGGGATACGAAAAAAATTGTCACGTGACTTAAATCCAAGATGGCGGACAAGCTATCTAAAATCCACCCAAATGATATGGGTATCAAATGAAAGGGTTTGCTGTCAGAAATAGAAAAAAAATTCACGTGACTTAAATTCAAGATGGCGGACTGGCTGTTTGAAATCCAACCCAATTTTGGGGGTTTCAAATGAAAGGGTTTGCTGTCAAGAATACGAAAAAAATTGTCACGTGACTTAAATCCAATATGGCGGACAGGCTATCTAAAATCCACCCCAATGATGTGGGTATCAAATGAAAGGGTATTCATTTAATTACAATTATAATTATTATTTCTCACATTGTTTATTCATAAATAAATCAGAAATACTTTTTAGTCAGGGACCCTCTTGTATTGATTAATTATATTGGTTTGTTACTGCATAAAATGGTCTTACGTTCACAACACATGAAATTACCTATTCACTGAAGAACGTCTAGAAATACTGTGACAAGATAAAAAGGAATACAGAGTGATAGTCACTAGATAATTTTAAACCACTCTTAAATCTGTTTATTCTCTCACTAGATAGTTTAGCATGTAGTAAGTAAAATTATTCTAGAGCCATACTACAAAAAAAATCTCTAGACTGTTTGTTCTACAGAAATCGGTTTTCTAGTAAATTTTACCTGGACGCCATTTTCGTTGCCTATTTTTTGCTTCAAATAATTTTGTTACGTATTTTAATGTTTTTATCATTAAATTATGTCTAATTAGATATTTGATATGTTTTAAATAACTATACTTTAAATAAAATGAGTATTTTAGGCATTAAAATGTAAATTCAAAAATTTGTTTATACCAAATAATATTCATATTTTGAAAAAAAAATGTTAAATCTTACATTTACAGCGGGCGCTCTTATTTTACAAGAGTTTTACATAATATTCAACGATAGAATTTCAATCGCATATTGATTTGCTTATTTACCCATTATTAAAACACAAATTAATAAAAAGTAAAAAATTTGTTACGCCATGATGCAAATATTATTAAGTAAAATAACTCTTGTAAGTTCCACGCCATTATGCGTCACTAGTAAAATGTTACTTAAAGTTGTTAATCTTAAGATAATTTGGTTTTAAAACGTGACGAGCAATAATTCCTATAAAGGTCTTAACTCTGTCTATAAACTATCTACTAGTAAGCTACTAGATAAACGTGCGGTCTATAAACGGTTTAGAGAGACACTAGAAACGTCTCTTAAGTCAATTTGATCTGAACTCTATCTAGTCATGTTTTCTTAACTCATTCTTAAGAGAGGGTACAAGAATGTGCCCACTTTTACTAAACTCTGTCTATAAGCGTTCTAGAAGACTGCTTATAGATATTTTATTCTTATGGTAGACAATTCAATTTTATTCTATAAGCTATCTAGTAGTACGTCTCTAGACACGTTTGTGTTACTTGGGATGTTTAGCGAATTTTTCGATTTAATATCACGTATGCAAAATAAATTCGAGGTCGACAAGTTCAAACCAGAGTAGAATACTAAGCAATACTACTACTAAATAATATTATCGAATACATTTATAGTTAAAATATGACAGACAATTAAATTGACTTTTATTTATTCTAAATTCTTACTATTTCTTTACCACGTTTAAGTCTCAACTTATCACGAACGTTACGCAATCTTAATATGTCTTATATTTCTTTTTAAACTTTTAGTTATAAAAGTGGAAAACATAAACAACATACAAACCATTTATATTTTTTTTTACAATTGAATTAAAAAGCTAACATTACAATATATTTTTTAGCAATTCGGTTTTTTTCTTCAACACTTAATTCTTTATTCTGCCAGAGTTGGTGTTACTTAAATTAGCTTTACGAGTAACTCGCTGAATTAACTTTATCATATTTCAGTGCTCCCTAAATTATTTTCTATTAGATTTACGTTCGTTACGCGATTCTGATTTCATTTAGTGAATTAATAGCCTAATGAAAGAGCGAAATGCAGTAGATAATGAAATTATAAAGCTTTTACTAAATGAGATTATATTCTAGCTTGCTTTTCACTAATTTCGTTACCAAGCACTAAATTTCAAAACTGCCCTTTCATTTTCTGGGATAAATGGCTTTACTGTTTTACTTATTCATTATAATGTAAAGTGAAGAGGGGGAGACTTAGTTACTACTAGGTAAGCGCGCTTTATCGTGGACCACATTTACAACTAATAATTTGGGTTTTAGCCACAAATCGTACTTGAGCAGTTACAAGTGGTCGCTCCATATGAAATACTGGCATTGAATAGAATAAAATATAAAAACATTTATTTCATATTTTACATACACAGAAATAATAAAAATATAATATAATTAAAAATATAGGTACACAATAATAATTCTGATTGAGTATGTCGACACCTAAAGGGTTACCAACTCAGCACTTGCTAGGCGAAAGACTGCACCCAGCGCTGTTTTTCAGTTGGCACCACGCAGTGACATACGGACGAGGGCAGGCAAATAAAATGGTTAAAAAAGAAAGTGTAGTGTATTCAATAATTAAATAAAATTGTATTAAAATTTATTAAAGTATGAAAAACATGTGCGTTGTAATAAGTTATTGCGTACAAAACACGCCACGAATGCATTATAGTGGCATGCTACAGTAGCTGAGAAAAAGCTGAGCAGATAATTATAAATATGATGTTATTGTATATGGTGCAAAGTACCGTACAAATACCCCAATATCGGAAGAGTATCCAAATCTTCTTAAAAGCTTATCGATGGCAAATTGTTTGAAATAATAAATATATACGGTATTGAAACCACGCGGATGCAGCGCTCACGTCACGCTGAAACTAAAGTTTGCTTTGCTATTAGATGCAGACAGTGCTCTAAGACACTAACCAATCGTGAGGCGTTAGCACTGAGCACTCGCGCTTTTTGATTGGACGATCTCAAAGCCATGGCGTTGAAGAACACATCGTTGGGTTCAGCGATGTGATTTCTTATTGAAAATAGCATGGCAGGAGAGAAGATGGACCATTGTCTAAGGAGACATGTTTGAGCTCTGATTCGTCCGTGAATCCCCCAATATATATAAATTTTCTTTCCAATAATCAACTCGGGTTCGCAGTCTATTAAAGAGATTTCTAATACCCTATTAATTTATTGGAATATAAACGGTACAAAGTCTCAACTTTCCAGAACATAGTTCATCAAACGAAACTATGTGAAAATACCAATATTTTATGAAGTAAAACTGGAATAATCTGACTAATAGACCGTATAATGGTATAAACTCAAACTTTACTAAAGTTACTCTAACTATTATAAATGAGAAAGTTTGTAAGTATGTATGTTTATAATTACACTTTTTCACAAAAAAAAATAGAAACAACTACTGGGTGAATTGGTATGTTTACTACATTTATCTATAGCGGATTATCACCAAAGATCCTATTCATCATCATCAGCCTGTTAATGTTCCTACTCCTGGGACACAGGCCTCCTCTCTGTAAGAGGGAGTAGGCCATTATCCACCACGCGGGCCCAGTGCGGATTGATGGATGTCACATGTCTTCGAATTTTTGGTTCTAGGACATGCCGGTTTCCTAACGATGTTTTCCTTCACCGTTTTGAGAGCAGTGGTGATGAAATAAATTACACAAAGTAATGCGCATACCTGGATTCGAACCCACGACCTACAACTCGTCAGTCGGGGCCGATACCACTAGGCCACCACTATTCAAGATCCTATTATCCCGATATAAAGTTCCCAGATATTCCACAGGCAACGCCGCGGGTGTTAGTTAGTAATTCAGTATTTCTAGTAACTTAACGTGTGTTGATCATTAGTTATAGAATTTGTCGCGCGGGGTGACTGGCTAGGTCACCCAAGGTTCGTTGGACACCACATGTTCATGATACACTATTAATTTAGCTAGTTTTACGGGACAAATAGTTTATTAATAATGTGACTTTGTTTAGTGAAAAATGAAGGTGAAATTTATTTGATTTAAGCTCGTGATTATGGGTATGCGGACGAAGAGTACTGGGTGACTTGCCGTCCCATCATGGACCATGCCCGGATCAATGGGGCGTCATGTTCCACGCGCACCTCAACTCAGAGAGCTGTCAACTTTCTGACCCTGAAACGTAAAGGGCTATTGCAAGAACACCGTTGCTATTAGTCAGTATGAGTTTGACCATCAATTTGATCTATTTTTTAATTATACCACGAAATGTGTAATTTTATTAATTTCCCATGGGTAATTAGGTATAGCAAAACGACAACAGTAATAAAACACCATGAAAGAGGAGTGTTTCGTACTGTAGTATAAAAAAACTCCGTTTTACTTCCACAAGTCCGAACAAGACGTAACAACTAACACATGTCAAAACTTAAAGACTTTCCTTGATACGAGTCAGAGAAAGTTTTTAAAAAAAAAGAAAAAAGTTGTTCTTCGTCTTTGTCAAAGGCAAAACTTTCTTGAAACCCATAATAATATTATATGCACGTAGTGGTGACATTAAATAAGTGTATCTCGTTATCAAACTGTTTTGTTTCGTGGAAAATTTTCTTTCATAATGTATTTGTAAGCTTCTTCATTGAAGTTTCCTCGGAAAAGCATTTCCATGAAACCATAATATAATTATATTCTAACCTAATTTTGTTTTGAGAATTTTATTTAGTTTCGGGTAAAAGTGGCTACAGATCGTACAATAAAATCTGTCGACTCGGTATAAGTTTCATAATTATGATCATCATCCCAAAATTTTCCCACTGTTGGGACACAGGCCTCCTTTCTATAAGAGGCTATGGCCCACACTACCTCTCACAGAAAGGCACCATCCACTAGGCGGGCCAAGTTAGGGTTTGAAATAGGCGGGCAATTTGGTTCAGAGATATGCTTGAAATAACACATAGGATACTGTTGATCTATATATTACGTTCTTGTAACTGTGGAGACACAAGCGGGCAAAGCCGCTGGCAACAACTAGTAAAGAAAAACCTACGGAAACCCTTAATTTCGATTTCCAGACACGGCCATTGTCACAAAGAAATAAAACTGTCAGTTAATATTTTCTTGTTTACCAGCCAGTAGTTTTGAGTCAAGAGCCTGTCTTGACCATTTTTTGTATCGTGGGTGTGTAATTACAAACATAGAAATTTACATACATAAACACCCTTACCCGAAACAAATACTTCCCGATCATAGAAATACTTGCAGGGATCGAACCCGCGACACATTGCACAACAGCACTTTATCGCTTCGCTCAGTCACTGCGCCAACCGTGTCGTCAAATTCCATTACATAATAATAATATGGAACAACTAGTACCACACAGAATGGGACTTGAGTGCCACTTCGCACGGTCGCCGGCGTGCGCACGAATACCAATATTCTAAAAGCATGCTCACACATTCCATACATGTTTTGTATGATGCGTTTTATTCAAAAGGCTTTTTTCCTAAAATTCAGGGCAAAGCTCGCTGGCTCGAAATTGAAGGATATTATGAGTTTACTGGGAAAATATTTTACTTAATTCATGTGTGAATTTGGATTTTGCTGCAGAATAAGCTTGCTTTCTTTATGGTTTTGGTAAAGCTTCTATAGATTACCGTATTATGCAGAAATGGAAATGGTTTCAGATTTTGATTCGTTTTCTGTTAAGAATAAAAAATGAGATTTTCAGTTGCAAAATATCCGAAGAATTAAAAATTAGAGGGTCATTTACTATTCGTGAAATGTTCAATCTGAAAACGTTAACAAATCGTAGCGCAGTAAAGCCGTGAATGTCTTGCTACACGTGCTACGATCTTTGCTAAGGCGTCACACTGTGCTACGGCGTAGCTTCGTGCTACGGCGTAGCTTAATGCTACGAAATATCTGGGGGCACGGCAGTGCCCGCGCCAAGACGTACATATTTTCGGAAAGGTTTCGAAACTTTCGTGTAATACAATCAAGCTGATGAATATGTTTTTAGTGACGAGGCCGTATATTTAATAAGTAAAACATCAATATGTACTAGAATAAACTACACTAAACTGCACCCAAGAGCTCGAAGTATGATGTAAAACTAATGCTTTTTATTTTCGAAATACGTTAATCATAAGTCTCTTAGCAACCTCACAAATATGGAGTCGTTCCTAATTTGATTGCTGCTCATTAGTAATTGAAACCTGGCCTGTCCTTCATAGAATTAATAAAGACGATAATAAATTATTACGTACATAATTTGATACCTGGCTTGTTTGCTTAATAAATTCAATTGTAATTGTATGTCTACACTAAAGTTGGTGCCAGTTAAGATGGCAATAGCGGACATTGACCCCTACCTAATAAGTCCTCGTATAATGATATAAGCTCAGAATTAGCATTTTTATAAAATACCGAATTAATTAGTAAGTATATTGTAAGGATATAAGTATCTAAGTATTCATAAGATATCAAAATGGTAAAAGTATTTCACCTATACCTAAGACTTTATATTATTTTTATATTTAAGACTTACAAGTAAACACTATTATTTCACAGAAAAATGCTAATTCTGATCTTATGTCATTATACGAGGACTTATTTGGTAAAGGTCAATGACCGCTATTGCCATCTTAACTGGCACCAACTATAGTGAGTCGAACCGGCTTTGCAATTCCAAATTCGAGTTTTTGAAAAAAGACAAATTTTGTACTGCTGCGATTGATCTCATTCAAATGTATAAAAATCAAACCAACCAACCAGCACCAAACCAGGAGAACTTATATGATACCTACCTCTGGGAGATTGGGCCCGTTTTGAAAGTTTGAAAAAAGGCCGTTGATGATAATGATGATGAAATCTTTCAAAATATAATTATCTCCGAATGTAGAATAGTGATGTGATACAGACAGACACTAAAACCGACTTCGTTTTGTATTCGTCATTCATATTTTTTTGCTTTCGGATTTCCAAAGATCAATTACTGGCTTTTTTATCGTCGGCAATTATGTTTGGTTTAGTATTCAATGTTAATTTAGTTCATTAATCTTCTTCAGAAACAGTAAAAACAATTTTTCATACTCACTAAAACCTTTTCGATAAATAAAATTAAATCATTAAAAATGTAATATAACGATGATCTGCAGTATTTCCAATAAAACTCGTCGTTCGTGAAAAGGGCACACACAAGGTATTTTAAACTAATAAAAAAAAAGTTTAATACAATTTCGTTAAAAAAAATTTTACACGAACTGACCAATGTTTGGTTAAGCAATAGAATTAATTAAAAAGGTGCACTTTTAAATGAATTAGAATAGAGGTTAATCAACCCAAATTTAATTTAAATCATGTAAATTAATTGAATATACACATAGTGTACACAATACATTTTTTTTGTTATAAAATAGTTCACGTTGAATACTAGGTTTTTTGTCCCACCTGCCCTGTCCTGGGTTCAGGACTCATTATTTTGATGATTTTACAACGTCAAAAAAAATAGCATACAACGTCCTCAACATAAAACCCAAACCTTATAATTACGTCACCAAATAAATCCTCTGTTTGTAAACACATATAGCTCTTTAACTGTAGCAAAAACTATTCCCATATATCACCGGTAGCGAACTTATTATCTAATGACGGCACCGGAACAATGTCGCCGAGGGCCAATTTAACTCCCATATCGAATGAGCCTATCCATTTCGACGTTCTACTGTTTTAGTTGGATTCCGTACGTATAAAGTTTGTAATGGTCGATTCTATTTTGTAGGTACTGATTCAACGATGGTTTATTTTTGTTTCTGCGTATATTTCATAAAAAGGATTTCTATTTTATATATTTTTAAACTTGTCACTTATTGGGATTTAAGATATTATGGTGTTAAGAAATATTTAAGCTTACATTTATACAAACTGCCAGACCCGATACTGTCTACTGTATAAATACTTAACATGTCTGTAATATACTAAGCTAATATTACATTATTACGTTTTTTTTTTTGCAGCAATCGTAACGATCACGTGCGCAACTCGCCAAAAAAAAACATTTTAAGTGAAAAAATGCAAAACTGGTTTGACTTTTTCTGTTTATGTCGAAAATGTTTTTTTATTAAAAATATTTACTACTTCTGTGGAGATATCAGTGGAAATTGTATTTTAACAACACTTTTTACTGGCGTTATTCGAATGCAAAAAATGTGCAGGTCTAAATTTTTTTGAGTGAGTGATATGTTGCTCCATTTTTTGGTAAAATACCATAATTTAGAGCTCATTCAAACGTGAACAATTGTCGAACCGTCTTTTTTCACTATTCATTTTTCTTTTTTTCACGAATCGTCAATGACGCGTCCCGTGTAAACGAACTCTTAAATCAAGGTTCCCTAAAGTTTTTCTTCTTCACTAAAACAACCGCTGAGCGATACCAATGTAATTTAACTTTCACATAAATCTTAAAGTCCTAAAACTTATATTAGGAAAATATCTCCGTCCCAGAGTTCAGCGTAGAAATGAAACAAAGTAAAGTATCTAGATATTATTTTAAGATTTCTAGAGTCGGCACGAATTGGTGACGAAAACGTGAAGTAAAAGCGCTGAATTTTGAATCGGAAATAAAGTATTGTCAAAAACCCCGACATGCTTAAAACCAATTTGGTCAATATTTTTGCCCCTCATGGTTGTAAATTAATTAAGACTTTGAGTAAAAATTATACGGGGTTTATTTTTAGCGTCGATCGTCATTGTCATCGATCTACCTGTAATCATACTTAAAAGAAATGAAATGTGATGTAATTAAGTTGGTTTGTTCATTCGACAGTGTATTATACAGTTTTATTTATAAAACATTAATAACATTTCATAGACTAAAAGTACCCATAGCTGTGAAGAACCTTTACTATGAAACGAAACGTCAAAGATGAAAAATCTGATGTTTCATAAAAAAAAACCACTCCTATTTTCATGGAAGCTTGTTAATGTTTCACAAATAAACCTGTTTAATAATTAATTCGTCTACTCGTTCTAGTACCACTGTACCATACCAAATATTTGAAGATTCTTGGATAGTTTTAAAAACCTTTATTAAGAGAACCTTTTATTTGGTTGTCAAAAGACTATTCGGCTATTTGTTCTTTTGATAGCTCAGTTTCTAAGTTACTTATATTTTATTATTTCAATTAAAGGTAAGATATTATTGGATAAGAAGTTATAGTACACGTGTAGGTAACATTATCTTGAGCTTTTGATTATAATGGGTCTACGCCCGAGGTAGACTAAACATAATATTGTTCGCCAAATTATAATCTACATGGATGAAATTACACTCACTACATTTCTGAGCTGGCGGAGAAAATGTGTTATGTCGTCTTTTACATGACTTTCAGTAGTAGGCATGTACTTCGTGAGACTATTGAAAGGGACACAAAGGGCATTTAGAAAACTAAATTTGTTTTTTTTTTCTATATTTCTGGACTGCAAAGATATTTTTAAAGAAACGAAAAATTCAGTTGCGAGGTTTCGATTCTGAGCGATGGCCTAGTGGCTAAGGCGTCTGGAGTACCTATCCAGAAGACGCAGGATCGAAACCTGCTCGCAACTGAATTTTTCGTTTCTTTAAAAATATCTTTGCGAAGACGCGCCGCAGGCATTATTGCATATAGAAATATAACTTTATTTCTGGACTGTTCCAATCACCAAGATCATAGTTTCAGTTTTTTTTTAGCGTGGTAAAATCATCAAATTAGTCCTCCCACCCCGGGCAGGGCGGGGGACTGTCAGACTCGTACTGACTAAAATCCACGGTGTCCTTCAATAGCCCTTTATGTCCCGGGGTCACGGTAATGAGACAAGTCCCGCGACCATAAATACGCAGAATTAACAAAACTTATAAACATTAATAAAAAAAACACCATCATAAAATCTAACTTTTCCTTGCCCATCACGTCCCATAATCCCGACTCGTGCTTCACATTATTCGTTTTATTATATAATTCTGCAGATAACAGGAGTTGGTCTCTTTAGGGAGCTTGCTGTCAGGCCTCGAGATGTTTTCCATTAGACCGGTGACGTGTTGCTGTAGTGCGTCTGTGTATCCCGGAGGTGACGCGGCGTGATTTTAGAGGATATGGCGGATTTTGCAATACTTTGGTTGCTATCCGTCCTGGTTGCCGCGGATTTGTTCTAGTTTAGAGGACATCCGGTTAGTGTCCAGGGCGTCTTCTAGTCCGGGTTTCAAAGTTCAAATCATTTATTCCAATAAGGCCATCAAAGAGGCACCCCTGCCTGGGGTGGGAGGAATCATTTGATGATTTTACCACAAAAAAAAGAGGCACTTTTGAACGTCGAGCCGTCCCCCACCCCTCTCAGCGCAGTTGCCACTTCGTCCCATGTCCGGGTTTTGGACTCTTAAATGTAGGCAATACACGTATAACCTTAGGGGCTTAATTTTTTTGTGAACATGTACAAAACCAAAAAGTACATACATTAATTAACTCGATGGAGGTCCTTCCACCCCGGGCAGAGCGGGAGGTACTGTCAGACTTGTACTGACTAAAATCCACGGTGTTCTTCGGTAGCCCTTTATGTACCGGAGTCGCGGTATACGTATGTCCCGCAACCCCGGCAATACTGTGGCACTCTATAGGGGGCCCCGTCATCGATGGAGGTCCTTAGCTGTTCTTCTGAATATAACAGAATAATTAAATTAATGTAAAAACTTGAATAAACTATTTCCAAGTGAGAATGCTGATTGTATGAATTAAAAGGATTTTCACATGAAATCGTATACCAATTAAGTCATTGTCAACGCCATAAATTTATCGCTTAAGCACGTCACTTAAATCTCAACCAAAACACGAGCTGTAACGAACATGGTACTAATAAATTGTATAATTTTTCTTTTATAATGGAATTTGTAGGCAATACGTGTAACCTTGCTTAAGATTTGGTTGAGACATTTATGGCTGTACTTTGTAACATGTATGAATATGGCTTAATAACATTAGGACAAAAAGTCATATCATGTCTGTTATACCCAAAAAGTTACGTAGAAAATATGTACGAAATTGTACAGCCAGTTTTATTTAAGGCCAGGTTTTCCTGAGCACCGCAGGCATCCAACGCTTACCGCAACGCCTGCAAGGACTAGCGGATACGTAGTGAATTACGATGCGCGATGACACGCGCGCCAAAAGTTGCGATGTCTAGGTAGTAGTTACAGAGTAGAAGAAAGCAGTAGATCAACTTGAATTGACTGGTAAAGGTACGTTTCTATGTATCATTTTTTTTTGCGGTATTATTTTCATCATCATCATCAGCCTATAACGTTCCCACTGCTGGGACACAGGATTCCTCTCTGTGATGGGGACTGGGCCATAATCCACCACGCGGGCCCTGTGCGGATTGGTGGATGTTACATGTCTTCGAATTTTTGGTTCTAGGACATGCCGGTTTCCTCACGATGTTTTCCTTCACCGTTTTGACAGCAGTGGTGATGAAAAAAATTACACAAAGTAATGCATCTGGCGGGGTTCGAAGAACCCACGACCTACAATGACCCATAATACAAATATTGATTTTGATTAGTTCATAATAATTAGCATTAAATACTTTTTTTATAAATTAAATAAAAAAGTGGAGAGAATAACTTACTCGTTATCCCCTGAATCATAAGTCAATATACGCGCACTGCGCTTAGCCTGCAGCTGCATTGCTCTAAAACATTAAAAATCTACGTAATTTTAAAGCGTGAAGGTGAATCAGGGGACACGGCAGGTAATAACTAATATTTTCGTCGGAAATGATCATACTGTGGACACGTAGTACACTATGACCACTACCTATTTGACATTTGGAGGCAGTAAACCATTATAATAAGTGCATTCACGGTGGCTTTCTGAACTCTGACATAAGGTCTAAATTCAACTGTCTTACATATTTGATGCGGTTGGTAAATCTATTCCGCGAGAAAAATAAACTATTATAGCTTTTGCCAGCGTGACTTCTTTATACATATTGATATTGGGTTTAAATTCAACTGTTTTACACTTAATTGCGGTTTGCATATTATAGGTTATAGTCTAGGAGCCACTGAAACATCCCACCCGTTCTCCACAAAGCTAGATTTTTTTGATTATTGGAAAGTGCCGGTGTAGCAGGCATCTATGTGGTTGTATTATCATTCCTCAAAACGGAGACCAAGTCATTTGGTTTTTGCTCTCACAGTATGACTGTAATTTTAACCTTTATAGTTTCGCCATGTCCGTCCGTCCGTCCGTCCGTCTGACCGCAGCTTAGTTCAGAAACGACCAGTACTAGAAAGCTGTAATTTGGTGTAAACATACGGATTTGTTGCGCCAAAAAAATGGTAAAATAAAATCTAGTAAAATATTTTTTTAGGGTACCTCCTGTACACGTAAAGTTGTGAAGTTTTTTTTTTCTGGCGTACCGCTTTGTGTATGAGTTATCATTAAATAGGCCTTTAAAAACATTGATAGTTTCCATTAACAATTTTTTGATAAAAAGATTCGTTTGTGAAATGTTAAGCGTTAAAGTGCTCATTTTTGCTCGACTCGAGTGTCCCCCCCCTCTACCAGCAAAACGGTTATGTTTGGGGGTGTGAAAAAATCACAATAGTAGTATAAATATATAGGTAACGAAGTATAAAAGAAAATTATCTTGACTAAGTAGGCTACGAGTAATAGTCGACCAACTTATAAAACGTACTTGGATAACATATTTTCCTAAACAAAATGTATCGGAGAACATGTTCTTCAACTGCAAATGTAGGTTTGTCAACTTTATTTTTACAGGTATAAAGGTGGGTATGTTTTGGGGATAGGTCGGCCATTCTCCAAATAGGTGTTATTTGCCTAATTACCGTGCCGTTTTTGAATTTCACTGATATGACGTTAAACACATTAGAATATGAAACACATTAAAGTTAGGAATTCAATAGTTATTTTGGCATTCTACTATTACTGATGGTTTTCTAGATATTGAGATTTAAAAAAAAGTTGGGTATGGTAATTAGACAAGTTGAATATTTGATGCTACGGTAATTAGAAAATATTTTGTATCTCCATACTTGTATCTTTATTTTCTTTCATTTCCTCAAAATTGCTTAATAATGACAAAGTACTTGTAGAAGAAGATGAGAGAGCACTAGTTGGACGCGGAGTTGATGTTATTAAGGTAAGTATGGAAGTGTTGGCATCACCTCCGAACTCTTAAAAACTACGGGCCAACCTATGCTCGGCGAGCTTAAGAGGCTGTTCAACTTCGTCATAGCCAGTGGGATTACCCCGGAGGCGTGGAGCAGGGACGTGGTGACATTTTTTTTCAAGAAAGGAGACAAAAATCTCCTCAAAAACTATATATAGACCAACCCCGTTCCTGTGTCACGTCTACAAGCTGTTTTCGAGGGTCGTCACAGATCGGCTTTCCGCTAGATTTGACGTTTTCCAGCCACCGGAGCAGGCTGGGTTTCGCAAAGGCTATAGCACCTTAGACCACATATATACAGTGCGGCAGGTTATACAGAAGACAGAGCAGTATAACCGGCCGCTCGCGCTGTGTCTAGCCTTTGTGGACTACAAAAAAGATTTCGATTCCGAAACCTGGGCTGTTCTGGAATCCTTGCAGCGATGCCAAGTCAATTGGCGGTACATAAAGGTGCTCAGGAAACTATATTATAGCATGGCGTCGATGTCGGTCCAAGTACAAAACCACCATCCAGCTGCTAAGAGGTGTGAGACAGGGAGTTGTAATATCCCCTAACTAAACTGTTTACCAACGCGCTGGAGGATTTGTTCAAGAACGTACTGGAACGGACTGGGTATCAATGTCAACGGTGAATACCTAATGCACCTACGTTTTTCGACGACATAGTTATTATGGCGAAATCGATGCAAGACCTGCAAAAAATGCTGAACAGTCTCATGCTGTCTCGAGACGTGTGGGTCTTGGGATGAAACAAGAGCAAGGTCGTGTTCAATGACCATGTCATCCCAGAACCAATTTCCGTCGAAGGTATAACACTCGAAGTTGTCCAAGAATACATCTACCTCGGGCAGGTATTACAGCTAAGTAGAGATAAATTCAAGCCGAAAATCGCCAGAAGAGTGCAGCTTGGCATTTGGAAAAATGCGTCATATCCTCACGTCGCCACTGCCACAGTGTCTGAAAAGCCGGGTGCTCAATTAGTGCGTCCTTCCAGTCCTAACCTACGGAGCCTAAACGTGGAACATGTCAGTCAAGCTGGCCCACCAACTTCATGTCACTCAGCGTGCTATGGAAAGGTCTATGTTTAGGGTTTCACTAAGGGATAAAATCCGGAATGAGGTACGGCACAAGACCAAAGTTATAGATATTTTCCAAATCTGTAGCAAGCTGAAGTAGCAGTGGGCCACGTCTGCCTCAGAACCGACGAAAGTTGGAGTAGGATGGTTCTTGAATGGAGACCGCGTGTAGGTAAGTGTAGGGTGGGACGCCCTCCAGCAAGATGGACCGATGACCTGAAGAAGGTGGCTGGCAGTGGCTGGATAAAAAAGCAGAAGATCGTGCTCTGGGGAGCTCCCTGGGAGAGGCCTATGTCCAGCAGTGGACTGCAATAGGATGAGTTGATAAATGGTCTTGACAGAGTTTCAAGAGGATCTGATATGCTGTTATCAAGCACGTCTAGATCTATGACTACTTCTTCCTCGATTCTTTCCAGGTTTCCCTTTTCCTTTTGTCTTTTATTACTCTCTAGTCTGATTTTTTCTGTATAAGTTTTTCATACGACGGTAATTATTAACACATGGTAATTAGTATATGGTAATTAGAAAACGATAGACTTTCTTCAAAATTTCGAAAACCAACAATATCTGCAAATACTGGCTTATCATAACATACGTAAGCCAAAGTACTGTTTCATTTACATTATCAATTAGGGTCTAACTTCAAAAATCAAGTATTTAAATGAGTATAACGGTAATTAGAAAAGTTTTGAACCAAGGGCTACGGTAATTATATACTCAAGTGCTTCTTTGGCGCTACAGTAACGTTTGAAACGTACGACTGCTAATGGGCTGCAGCACACCCTAAGAACATTCGACGCGTGTGGTACTGATGTGCCAAATACCGATAGTTAGGCATGTGCACCCGAGAACAGATACTGTTACGGTAATTATAACTTTCTATCGGACACGCGGTTATTTAATTATTATTATTTATAGGCTGGTTCTATTGAGTACATATTTTAGTAGATGATACACGTTGCTTAGTATTGTTTAAAACGTTGAATGGATCAAAGTAAATCTGCAGGTTTGAGAAATTACAAGCAAGTTTTGTCATCAAGTTGGAGTGCGGACAGGCTTCGGTAATTAGAAAAAAGAGCTTTTTCGAGCAGAGATTCAATTAATTTAGGCTAACTAGTTAAGAACAGAACTCAATATTTTGTTTACGGCTAGATACGGTCGTAATCTAACATACAAAAAAAAACCACCCTTGAATATGATCATGTTACGGATTAAGTAAGCGCGGACAAATAAAAACTTGCAACCGGAGCATGGCCGAGGTAGGTTTTTATTGTCAACTATTTTTAACTAACTTCAAAAGAAGGAGGATGTTCTCAATTCGGCGTAATGTGTTTTAATGTATTATACTTCTCATTTATTCATCACTAGTGTGTGCCCGCGGCTTCGCATGCGTTAATTTAGAATTTGAGAAACAATACGGATCGTGTGAGTGGCGCCATCTGGAATATGAACGTAATCGTTTTCTCGGCAACAGCTCTCTTCTGTTTTTCGGGATGAAAGATACGTTATATCCGTGTCTATACTCCTGACAACGTATATGCTAAATTTTGGGACGATCGATTCAGTAGAAAGTAATGCGTGAAAAGGTAAAAAACAAACATACTTGCATTTCTATTATTAGTTTAGATCAATAATGTTATATCTAGGTACATAGTTTGCATAGGAAACGTCTTTATTTGAGCGACATTAATTTCAAAGATCCGTGTTTATCTTAAACATTACACTATCATTTTTTGGTCGATTTACAGTATCGCTGAAAATTGAACGTACGATAGCATTGCTCTTCTCCCTTAGCATAGCGCGTGATACCTAAAAAATAACTAATTATTTGACTCGATGAGTGCAACTTGTCATCGTTTCAAACAGGATCTATGCACTGGTTTGAGCACCAATGTTTCAAAACATAAAGAAACAAAAAATAATAGAAACACTGATTGTTTTCTAATCTTTAAATTCCTACACATCGAAACAATTACAATTTAAAAAATATCCAACTAACTACCTACAATTAAATCAATGTAGATTTATATCCTAGAGAACTATTGAAAAAAAAATAGCAATAAATTAAAATGGCGAATAATATTTAAATAAAAGTATGCACATTTTTTTTTTAATTGTTTGAAACTCTCAGGACACATAAAAACAAAAAAAGGAACAAAAAGTGTAAAAGAAAACCTCAAGATTTGATCCAGAGACCCCTTGCACGAAAGTCAAGTAGGTTACCATCCAGACTGGCTAGTACGCTGACAGTAAATTTCAAATAGCGGTTCCTATACAAATGTCAACAATGATCGAAAATCAACGTATTATAACATTGCTAATCCCCCAAGGGAAATAGCGTAATTAAACATATCCTATTAATTGAAGAGCAGTTTAAGGAATATTTGAGGAAAAATTGAATAAATAATATCCAGTGGTTTAGCTTCCAACTATCAACAAACATCTAAAAACAACAAAATTCATAATTGCTTATCGCCCAGGAAAAATAGCGTAATAATACATAGCCTATTAACAGAAGAATATTATTAGGAATATTTGAGGAAAATTTGATCGACAACTTTACAGTAGTTTAAAAGATAGATCAAATCAAAAAAACATAAAAAAAATCAAAGTCTGAAAAAAAATAAAAGTTGATCTGGCATCAGAATCGATCCCTAATCTCGAAAAAAATACAAAATGAAAAAAATTTTCAATGTACAGGAATGACAGCTCTACGATTTTATTATATGTAAAGATTTTACATACGTTTTACATTTTTAAATATGATTAAAAAAATATATATTAAAAACATGTAAAAATAAAAAAAATAGTAGGCCCACCAGAGAGAGGAACCTCCTCACAATGCGCGCCGTGTCCAGGAACTGCTTTCTGCATCAGGCCCTTGAGCCAGCTGCACAATGAGAGCCTCTTAAGGTGTTGGTCGAGGCTCTTCGCAATTAGTCCATTGACCGTAACGACTATCGGTACAATGACTGCTGAGTCCACGTCCCACATGTCGACAATCTCGTGTGCTAAATCTAGATACTTGATTTTTTTATCATTTTCAGCTTTCACTAGATTCTCGTCTCGGTGATATCAACAATCATAGCAGCGCACTCTCGGCAATCTACCACCACTATATCAGGCTTATTGGCTACAATAGTCCTGTCAGTGATGATAGATTGATCCCAATACAATTGGCATGACCGTTTTCAAGAACTGGGTCGGGCACATACCTGTAGTATGGTACTTCAGAATTCACAAGGTTGTACTGCAGGGCAAGTTGCTGGTGGATAATCCTAGCTACTAGATTGTGTCTGTGTAAGTACTCGCCGTTAGCAATACGAGAGCAACCGAAAATAATGTGTCTAATCGACTCACCGGGACGGTGGCATGTCCGACAGATGTCAACCGTACCGTCCTTGACAATATATTTCCGGTAGTTATTCGTCATGATAACTTCATCCATAATCGCACAGACGAAACCTTCGGTTTCCCCAAAGAGGTCACCGAAACGTAGCCAGGCTACAGACGCTAAAAAGTCTACATCGGGCCCGTGAAGGGCCCGGTAAAACCGCCCGTGTAGCTCCTTGTTCTGCCATACCTCCCTGCGGTCATTAGTATCCAATACCACAGGTTTGCGCCAGTTCTCGTTAGCCAAGGAGAGTGGGGTAAGGCCTTTGTCCACTGAGACTACATCTCGATGTATCCCCACGTCGGCTTCAAAGAAGTATTCCCTGAGATAGCATACCTCGCGGTTGTGTAAGATCTTGGCATTAAGGAAGCCACGGCCTCCACATTTCCGCGGGATATACAGTCTCATCACCGATGAACGTGGGTGATGCATCCGATTTGTAGTCAGCAGTGCGCGGACCTTTCTATCCAGGGCGTCAAGTTCCGTCTGAATCCATTTGAGTACGCCGAAGGAATACATCAGAACCGGCATGACCCAACTATTGAAGGCGCGCACCTTATTTCCGCCTGATAAAAGACTATTTAAAACTTTGTTCAGGCGGCCAAAGAAGCGCTCCTTCAACGATTGCTTCAGCCAGCAACATTGATGCCCAATGATTCCGACATACCCAAATACTTATAGGTTTCGGTTGCTGAAAGGGATCTACATTAAGCCTTATATTATTATTTTCCCCGATTTCTCAAGAACGATTTTGAAAATTCTTCTTTTGATTGAAAGAGTATACACCTTCCAATTGGTCCCAAGATCATCAAGTCAGGATCTGATGATGAAATCCTGGAGAAATCGTGGGAACTCTTTAAATTTTAAATTCTTGAAGCGATTTGATACGTGGCCCGACACGCACTTTTTTTTTTTAGCGTGGTAAAATCATCAAATGAGTCCTCCAACCCCGGACAGGGCAGGAGGGACTGTCAGACTTCTACTGACTAAAATCCACGGTGTCGTTCAATAGCCTGTTATGTTCCGGGGTCACGGTAAGGGAATAATCCCGCGACCCCGGCAGGCTTTGGCCCTCTGAGATGAGACCCCGTCATTATGCTGACGCTCTTTGAGGCGCGCGTGGGACACAACGCGCCGTCGGGCCGTCGTCGCCGGGCATGGTCCTTGGTCGGGCAGCGAGTTGCCCTTTACTCGCTGCCCGCATGCCCGCGCCTACGGTGGCCGGAGATCATCAAGCGACGTCCGTCGCCGTGGGCGTCTACCACTGCGGGTGGGGGCCCGACACGCACTTGGTCGGTTTTTTAATTCTTTGTGGAAAACAGGTAAGTCGGATGGTTCAGTAGCTCTCCTACTATTAGTAAAGAGAAATAAATACACAAAGGAGGTTCTTATAATATTTCCCATGCATCCTTACCTTTTTTTTGTTTATTAAGCCTTCGAAGAGCCAAAGATGACAACTTCTTACTTTTCTGCCCATTTGTTTACAAAATTATAACCATAAAAAAATGAACTATATTACAAGTATTTTGAAAATTAAAATATGTACAGGTATTTCTATTTAAAATGAATGTTTGCTTCTGTCAGTAATAGAAGATAGCGTGGAGGTGGGTTTGCAAAAAAATTGACGTAAGTCCGACCTCGGACGCGGTCCAAGACCGACTAAATGCCAAGAGTCGAGTGTATGAAAAGATGGAATTACCTGATTTGGACTTAGTGGTATGGTTTCTCATCCTTTCACAATGATACGGCCGCATTATATCTAATTTTTTATGCTCTTTAAAATGGTATAATTTTTATTATTCAAAGCCTAGTATAACTGAAATGAAACGATATGCACACCATGAGTTGGACCTGTTTTTGCGATTTAATTGGATGCAGTAAAGTGCAAGCAATCGTGTATCGAAGAGCCCAAACCTGGAGACCAAAGACTGAAATATGTACCATATTTTTTTCAAAATTTAAATCCGTTTCATTTAGGAATAAAACACAATACAAAATGACGGTTTTGTGTCTCACGTCGCCTTAAGTCCCAACGTAATAAAGGCCCAGATGATTGCCGTCAACATGGCATAAATATAAACTATAAGGCTGTTTTTGAGAAATTACTTATAGAAAAACTCAACAACACTGTAACAGGGTGTTCCGAATTCCATAATTCCGTTTCTTTTCATCCTTGCCATGAATGAGATCTAGTGCAATATCGATTTTAAATGTCCCATATATGTATACTACATTCTTATTACATGGGTTCGAACCCAATCAGGTGCATTACTTTGTGTAATTCATTTCATCATCACTGCTCTCAAAACTGTGAAGGAAAACATCGTAAGGTCAACTGTCTTAGAACCAATAATTCGAATACATGTGACATCTACCAGCCCTGACTGGACCCGCGCATTTATTATGGCCCGCTCCCTCCCACATGGAGGAGGCCTGTGTCCCAGCAGTGGGAGTATTATTGACTGCTGACGAATCATGCGACCGATGGTGTAACATTGGGACTAGAAACCGTCACAACACTTAACTATACTTGGGAATCAACCCTTGACACGTGTGCCAACAACAACTAGACCAACGAGGCTTATAGGTGTTTTAATCCAAATAAAAAAAAACGCCATTAACAATCGTTTAAGCAAACATTAACGCTAATGGCCTGTATCAAATGATTTAAAAGTTTTCTGTTTACTGATACAGAACATTAGGGGATGCGAACCCTTCTTTAGCGATTATCATAATGTCTTGACATGTGGTAGGCCTCCCAATCTATTGGAACTCCAAAGAACGAACGAGCGCATGTGTACTTAAAGAGGGCCCATACTTTTTTTTTGCCCTATGTTTCCCATACTTTTTAAACACAGATATATTCCTTTTTTTAATTATATATCTGTGTAATATCATTATCATTCTTAAATCTTAACTAGGTTACCTGTGTCAGCGGCTTTGCCCACGTGAGGTTGGTAAATGTCCTAAGGGATTAAACTGTTGAAATAATTGCCGATGGCAACAGCTAGTAATAATAATTACATTTATTTTGGTAAGGTATCTCTATCAGATAAGCAACTTTTGAGCCCGCTATATTAGCCTAACAAGAACCTATTGTAACATAATTGGACATCAAAATTTCTAAAATACGAAATAAGACATAACATCTCTTGAATAAAAAATCCTTATCCCGTACAACTTTCCCTTCACAAAAGAGATATCCACAAAAATTTCAGTATTACAAAAAGTTCTATAATAATGCTACGCCTACCCGAACACCCATTCAAAGTAAAAAGTACTATCGATATTAATACAATTTTCGCTTGGTTTTATCTAGTTTTCTTCGGTCGTCATCGCTACGAAACTATTTTAAACTTAGATTGAGTTAGAAAATGTTGTCCCCGAAGAATTTTGTACGGTTTTTGTGTTGTTTGTATCCCAACATATTATATGGACCATATAAAGTTAAGGGAAGTTTGGATAGGCCCAAACTTCGATTTTATGTAAAAGGTCATCCTTGTTTTATGTAAAACCGTTATGTGGAGTATACAATGTCTACGTCAAATATTATGTGTGTTTTTTATGCTTTTATTTCTTGGAGATAGGGACGATCGTAATGTCTTTGATGATTTAGGATAAATCATAGGTTATAAAACGTTTGAGGGTTAGGGTGACTCTATTGCTAAACGATTGGATTCTGAGCTTTAAGGCGGTCATTTGTGTTCAAAACCATTATTTGTGTATCTCGCCGAGGTAGGTACTTAATATATTTAATTGATCAAATAATTTGACTCGAAAATAGAGTCATTATTTATTATTCTTTGCATAGCATTAAACTGTTACAGCAGTACCTTCATAGATATTTCTTATTTCGCCTTAAAGAAAAAAAGATGCTTAAAAATCATCAAAATTTTAATCAACATTCTAACTCCCAAACCTCACACTGCTCTCAATTGACTTTTAGTCACGGTGACCTTATGTCTCCCTGTCAAGTGCTACAAAGACTTATGACAGTACGGGTGACAAAACTCTAATTTCTAGCAGCTCGTACATTTCACAGGGAAACAGATAATCTCCGTTACAATAAAACTCCACAATACAGCTGCTGCAGCTTTAATGAAATTTAAAAAATCCCTACTACTGCCATCGTGCATAGACAAGACTCTTAGGGATTTTACCCATGGCGCGACGCGATATCGAGCTGTTGCATCGATTGACGATATTGGTCGCGGATATCACACAAGCGTCCGGCCGAAGAAAATGTATGGACAATCACTAATGTTTGCTAATGGACTCGCACGGATTGACAATATCGCTCACAGATCTCCCCGATATCGAATTGCATGTACGTCCTAATGACAATGCACATGATTCTCTTTTCAAAATTCGATTGCGCAATTACTCGACACTTGTGACATCTTTTGCCTTTGGTTTGCAGTGCCTTTATGTCGTAGTAGTAAGGTGAATTTTTGAAGTTCACGGTCGAATTACATCACTTTATTAGTAAATACGTGCGATTTAAATCGGCAATCGACTCAATATCGCACGAATAACGTCGCGTCGAGTCGCGGCATAGGTAAAGTCCCTTAGAATTTTAAATACAAAATCAAATATTAACCAACAAGTTAACCAAAAAGTATGTTAGATGTTTATGCAAAGATGTGTTTGGTCTAGATAAAGACGCGATTGAGTGCCACATCGTAAATGTCGTTGGCACGATTCCGAATGCAAGATAGCTTTAATGTTTAGGAGCCACAAAAGGTGGCTTTAAGACGTATGCTCTTTCGTTGACAATATACGACTCATACAAATGTAATGTGTCAAAAGTAAGCAGTATAATTGCTATGAAAAAGCTTATTATAATATGTACTTGTAAATATGCGAATAACGTAATAGTTCTTCCCTCAAAAATCTTTGTTTATGTGGCCTATCATGTCAATAAAGTGCGAGTAGTTACGCTGAGGGAACGAGATAGCACTAAACACCTTGGATAGGTCTATGTCTCTTTCCCACAGCCTAAAGATTCACGCCTTACACATACACTCCTTACGTAGAATAAAAACACAACGTTAATACTAACACAGAATACTAACAAATAGTTTTTTTTTTAAGTTTTTAATTAACTCGTTTACTAACAAATACTAATACAATTATTTAATAGGTATTGTTAATAGTGAAACATATTTTTTTAAACATAAGTACATGTGAGGAATTTACAAAAGCTTTTTATTATTTATTTTTATAATGACTCACGCTCGTGAGTACAATCACTTAGGCCTCTTGTACACAGTACGTTTTTCGGCCGTGAAAATCTACGGTTAATTCGCCGTACGCCGTACACACGGCGAATTAACCGTAGATTTTCACGGCCGAAACCGTGACGGGTACAAGAGGCCTTAAAAAGCATTCCGGATGTGGGTTGGTGTTTGGTTTTGAGGTTGTTCGGAATGAAAGACCTTCAGCAGTAGTCACTCACACTGTATTAAACGTTTTAGCAACACCATACAAATCTTATAGAAGGAGAGGTACAGCCTAAGATTAAGCTAAGAGCGAGGAGGTAAGCAATAAGCTGTAATAATTATTATAGCAACTTCGTTACGACCGCACGGAACGTAAACAAAGGCACCGGGGCGAGAGCTCGGCAAACAAGCGTTCCGCGTTACAGAGGTATCTCGACTGGCGATGGGGGAACGGTCGTGCGCCGCGGTCGGTGCGCGCGCGCAGGTAGGGACCTCGTCCCCCGACCCCTGTGCACGCCCCTCGGCCGCTGTGACGCGCTCGCCCGTTCTCTAATAACAATTTGTGTCGTGCGGTTGTTGGTTTGTTGAGTTACATTATATAATTATTATAATTATGTCAGCGTAAAATTGTAACGATCGCATGTCTACAATCTAACTCTTCAATCTATACATTTACGGTAGATTAGTTTAGTTTATAAATAGTAGTATAGTATAGTATATGGTATAGTACAGTTATAGTAGTAAATTAAACAGAACAGAACAGAACAATAATATGGGGTACGCCACATCACCCCCCTCCAGAGGCCGTCACTACGGGCGATAATAGTCCGGAAAATGAACCCTACGTCCTGATCGCGTCCGTCCGACACTGCGCTCGTCGGATTCAGTAGTTGAATTGGCGACTGGTGTTGGTTGTGGTAGTTGTTGTGTAGTAATTGAGGTTTTGCCATGGCCGTTTGTATGAATGTTGTTGTAAGTGTTTGTGTTGTTTAGTATGTAGGCTGGTTTGATCCGGTCCACTGATACTGTTACTATTTTATCATTAAGGAGGAGTTTGAACACTTTATCCCCCGTTCGAGGACTTTGTGGGGTCCTGTGTAAGATGGCTTAAACGACCCAGAAGAAGCATCATCTCTTAGAAACACGTGAGATGTTGTGGCTAAGTCCTTGAATACAAATATTGCTCGCTTGTTGCCGTGACGTGAGGTCGGGGATGGTTGCAAGTTCCTAGCAAACATGCGCAATCTTGTTATGTACTCGGATATGTTTGTATCTTTGTCGCTTACTGGTTGGAAAAAGTCTCCCGGTAGTCGTAGTGTTTCCCCGTATACCAATTCAGCTGTAGTCCCATGAATGTCTTCTTTATAAGCACTTCGCATGCCCAAGAGAACTAGAGGAAGTGACTCAACCCAATTATCGTTTCCGTGGCAGGTAATGGAGGTTTTTAGCTGCCTGTGGAGTCGCTCGACTAGTCCGTTGCAAGCTGGGTGGTACGCTGTTGTTTTACGGTGCTCGAATCCTGCTATTTCTGACAGGCGTTTGAAGAGATTGGACTCAAATTGTCTACCGCGGTCAGTGACAATTTGGGTAGGACAGCCGAAGCGTGAGATCCATCCATACAGTAGTGCTCTTGCCACCGTTTCTGCGGTAATGTCCTTGATGGGTATTGCCTCAGGCCATCGTGTAAAACGGTCAATGGCGGTGAGACAATACTGAAAACCCTGTGAGAGCGGCAGTGGTCCGATCAAGTCAATGTGAATATGCATGAAACGGCGTCGTGGTAGTTTGAAGCTACTGAGCGGTGTGGATACGTGGCGAGTGACCTTCGAGCGTTGGCAGGCTAAGCAGTTTCGCGCCCACTCCCTGCAGTCTTTTCTTACTTCAGGCCACACGTAACGTTC
Source organism: Agrotis segetum (assembly GCA_036375495.1). NCBI lineage: Eukaryota > Metazoa > Arthropoda > Insecta > Lepidoptera > Noctuidae > Agrotis > Agrotis segetum. The sequence goes on along the minus strand of JAQSVV010000175.1, from coordinate 2,870,500 downwards.
CGCCACCAGTTTTGCGCTGGCGTTCGCTCCTGGGTGGCTGAACGAGTGCAAACTGTCAAATACTTGGCGTCTAAATTCCCGTGTTACAAATGGTCTCTGGATGTTGCTGCTCTCATCGCAGTGCAGTTCTAGACCCAGTTCCGGCAGTACCGTCGCTTTTAGTCGCAGGGATGTTTTGCCTTTCAAAATTTGTTTGAGCTCAGGGTCACGACTTTGCGACTTTGCTAGCTCATTCAAATTTATGGGTTGTACTACTTCTTCTATCCGTGTCAAGGTATCGGCCACGACATTGTCCTTACCAGAGATGTGTCTGATGTCTGTAGTAAACTGTGAAATATAGTCCAAGTGCCTAAACTGTCGTGGTGAGCAATTTTCTTTTCGTGTGTGAAACGCGAAACAGATAGGTTTGTGATCTGTGTAGATGGCAAACTGCCTGGCCTCAACCATATGCCTAAAATACTTTATTGCCTCGTATATTGCGAGTAATTCTCTGTCATAAGGCGAATATTTCTGTTGCGTTGGGCTCAGCTTACGGGAGAAAAAGGCGAGTGGTTCCCAGTTATCTTTTTTATATTGCTGTAAGACTGCGCCCAACGCTGTGTCCGAGGCGTCGGTCACCAAAGCGAGTTTGGCATCAGTGTCTGGGTGCGCTAACATTGCTGCCTGGCAGAGACCTTTCTTACAATCTTCGAAAGCAGCTTCCTCGTCGGGTGTGAAATTCACTGGGTGTGAACCTTTTACCGAACCTATTAAGAGTGAGTTGAGTGGAGCTTGATGCTGTGCTGCATTCGGAATGAAACGCCTGTAAAAATTTACCATTCCTAAGAATCTTCTAAGCCCGCGTATAGTTTTAGGTGCTGGAAAGTTGCTGATGGCCTCGACTTTAGCTGGTAAGGGTTTTGTGCCTTTAGACGTGATGCTGTATCCTAAAAATGTTACATTCGCGGCTCCGAACACACATTTCGAGGGGTTTATGACCATTCCGTACTTTTGTAACCTAGAGAATAGGTGTCGCAAATGGTCCTCGTGTTCCTTCTGGTTTTTAGAGAAGACCAGGAAGTCATCCAAATATCCATAACAAAAGTCTAGTCCTCGTAACATTTCATCAACGAATCGCTGGAATGTTTGCCCTGCGTTTCGAAGTCCGAATGTCATGTATGGAAACTCGTATAGGCCGAATGGCGTGGTGATGGCAGTTTTTGGAATGTCCTCTGGGTTTACGGCAATTTGATTGTATGCTTTTACCAGGTCTATTGTGGAGAAAACCTGGCATCCAGAGAGGTAGTGCGAAAAATCGTGTATGTGACGGATGGGGTAACTATCAGGAATTGTTCTCGAGTTAAGAATTCTGTAGTCGCCGCATGGGCGCCAGCTGTTGTCTTTTTTTGGGGCAAGGTGCAAGGGTGAGGCCCATGGAGAATCGGAGGGTCTGGCTGTGCCATTTATAAGCATAGCTTCAAACTCCTCCTTAGCGATCTTGAGCTTGTCGGGGGCTAATCGTCGTGGTGTACATGATACCGGTGGTCCCGGTGTGGTTCGTATGTGGTGTACAGTGTTATGCATTGGTTTGCGATGTATACCTGGTGGTCGTGTTATATTTGGGAATTCCCGTAGTATGTCATCGTATGCTGTGTCGCCAATTCTTACCTTTACAGAAGAAACAATGTCGGACGAACGCGCAGGCGAAGCCGGGGTGACCATTGTTGTTTTAGCGTCAATGAGGCGTTGGTTTCGCACGTCTATTGCTAGGTTGTAGTAAGACAGGAAGTCGACACCTATTATCGCCTTAGTAACGTCTGCAACAATAAATTTCCAGGTAAAGTCGCGGCGCAAACCTATGTTTAATTTTAAATTTATGTAGCCGTATGTATTTATTGTACTGCCGTTAGCGGCACATAACTCAAAGCTTGTTTTAACACGACGCTCTTTTATGCCTGACCTGGGAAAAACACATACATCGCTGCCAGTGTCGATGAGGAATTGTGTCTTCGTTGTCTGATCTGTTACGAATAAGCGACCGGAGCTATGGCAGTCATCGGTCGCCGTCACTGACTGCCGGTTGCATTTCCCGAGTAATCGCAGGGTTTCGTGCACTTTGTAGCTCGGTCGCCAAACTTGTAGTGGTACCAGCAAGTGGGGAAGTTCCTGTAATTCGAATTGGAGCGTCTGGATGGTGATCGTCCTCGGTTGTCGCTGCGAGATCTATTTCGTGACCGTGATAACCTCTCCATTTGGGTAGTGAGTGCTTGCACTTGCTTGGTCAACTCGGCTATCTGGACGGTCATCTGATCGACGTTGCTGCCTGCTGTTGTCCGCGACGTCGACGCCACTTGCGGGTTAGGCGGCACGACGTCGTGAATTCGGTCTGCTAATTCAGCTACTTCTTCCAACGACGCCTTCGACTGCGAGGCGATAATAGTTTGTGTGCCGCTCGGAAGACGGCTGGTCCAAATAGTACGCAAAAAATCTTCTGGTATGTTAGGTCCTGCTAAGTGACGCAAGTGTCGTAAAAATTGCGATGGCTTACGATCGCCGAGCTCTTCTTGGGTTAGGAGCTGATGCACCTTCTTCTCGCGTGACGCCGACAGTCTCTTCACCAGCTCCGTTTTTAACTTTTCGTACTTGTTCGGGGCTGTCGAGTCGATAATTATGTCTTCAACTTCGGACGCGTAAATCGGATCGAGATTGCTCATAGTGTGATGGTATTTAGTTGCGTCGGAGGTTATGTTGGCCAGTACAAATTGACTTTCTAGTTGTGCAAACCAGAGCGCTGGTTTTTCCGGATAGAATGGGGGTACCCGCACAGCCACTCGATAAACGTAGGAACACTGGGTGTGATCACTGGGGGGTTTCGTCCCGTCCTCCTGGTTTGGCTTCGCTTGACTTTGACTCATCTTGTGTTCCTCTCGGGGTCACCAATGTGGGTTGGTGTTTGGTTTTGAGGTTGTTCGGAATGAAAGACCTTCAGCAGTAGTCACTCACACTGTATTAAACGTTTTAGCAACACCATACAAATCTTATAGAAGGAGAGGTACAGCCTAAGATTAAGCTAAGAGCGAGGAGGTAAGCAATAAGCTGTAATAATTATTATAGCAACTTCGTTACGACCGCACGGAACGTAAACAAAGGCACCGGGGCGAGAGCTCGGCAAACAAGCGTTCCGCGTTACAGAGGTATCTCGACTGGCGATGGGGGAACGGTCGTGCACCGCGGTCGGTGCGCGCGCGCAGGTAGGGACCTCGTCCCCCGACCCCTGTGCACGCCCCTCGGCCGCTGTGACGCGCTCGCCCGTTCTCTAATAACAATTTGTGTCGTGCGGTTGTTGGTTTGTTGAGTTACATTATATAATTATTATAATTATGTCAGCGTAAAATTGTAACGATCGCATGTCTACAATCTAACTCTTCAATCTATACATTTACGGTAGATTAGTTTAGTTTATAAATAGTAGTATAGTATAGTATATGGTATAGTATAGTTATAGTAGTAAATTAAACAGAACAGAACAGAACAATAATATGGGGTACGCCACACCGGATTTTGATAACAGGTTTTATGAAGTGTCATCAGCTTATGTTAAAGCATCATCAGAGAAAACAAAGAAACAAAAAGAAAGAATGTAATCATGTAAGTTCAACATAGTACTCGTATCATTAGAAAAATCTTCTAAACTGGTTTTGTGTAAATGAAAACTTAATTTTAATGAAGCATAAATTGAGCTCTCTTACAATATTGCATAAAACAGCAACTTTTGCTAACAGAACGAAGCAAGATTAAACCATCTTTGCAAACTAACAATTTTCTAGAAGTTACACTTCCTCTCAAGGACCGCCATTATTTACGTCAACTATCCGTCAAGCACCGCGGGCGGGCTGATGACGTAAGCGTAATCCGACCCCGGTCACAAAAACTGTTATCGCTCCGTTCCTGTTGATTCTATTCACACACTCTAAACGGTGTCGGGTTGTTGAATGATGTGGCTATGAAATATAATGTAAACAAGATTCTGATTAGACCTCAAAATATAAACATAGCTTGTTGAAATCGGAGTACTTGCCGAATCAAGTTATGTTGCCGTATTATGTTGATTTCTGACTAAACTGTGTGATCAATTTACACGAAATTTTGGAAACAGGCTCATGAATAGACTGGTAATCTAAAGATAATGTTATTTTACGAGTTCTGTATCCGATTCCTGCAATATTCAAACTCAAACTTCATAGCGCGCGGCGCAGTTTTCATGAATTTGTATTGTTCGATTCACTACTTTGTAAACGATCATCAGAGTTATATCAAACAGATGCTCTATAAAAATGTTTCTCGAATACTACTTATATATTCATTGACTCATTAGTAACAATAAATCGTTAAAATACTGCCATTATAATTGTAAAACATCAAAATAACCTAGATTAGGGAACAAATCTGATAACTTTTTTGTAGGCTTTTTTTCACCAGGTTATTTAGGGGTTTGAATTTGAATGTTACTTGGCAATGAACAAAAACAAAGTAGTCTATCGATTTCTACCCATACTTACCTTATCTTTCATAGAAAAAACCAAAATTATCAACCTCTCAAGTGGTCATAAAAACGTATGAAATTCCAACATTCTGTAGGGTTGGGACCACATCACTTTAGTATCGATAAGTTTGACTGAGTTCAGGAAGGAAAATAAAAAACAATTTAGATTGACATAAGTTATTTTATTTACATATTATGCATATTAGTGAAATAATAATAATACTATTATTTTTTTATTTACAAAATACTCGGGGAACACTAGGCAGACCGAGCGGCCGTTCCAATAGAACTGCTAGCTTTTCTTATAATTGTAAATTTACTAGATTTACATAGGAATGATACTAAAATGTATGAATACTGCAATCATAAATTTATATAAAAACAATCACTTTACTACATAAACAGGTATTATAGAAAATTTTATAAATACAGCAAAAATGAATGATTTTATTTCAAATCGACTATTTACACGTACTTTTGAGTTTTCAAGATCATTCAGCTCCAGGGTTGCGGAGTATTTGATAATTTTCCAGTATAAAAAATAATTGAACAGGCATCTTCTGGGTAAGCTCGCTCCATCATAGACTTTGTCTTTGTTTGACTTAGACTAGAGTAAAACTAATAAAAACAAAATATGCGTCTATTTGGAAGAAAATACAAATACAAGAAGCTCAATCCAATGAAATCTGCAAGAAACCATCCACGGAGTCTCTTTTGGAACCTTTTATAATTATGTTACAAAAATCCTGGTTACAATATTCTTGTTGTTTCCATAATGTAAAATAATGTACAGAAAGAAAAACATCAACACAACCCAACCTGAGCCCCAGTGCACACGCACCCAATCCATACATACCCGGCGTTTAGACAAAAAGGATAATATGACCGAGAAAAGGAGTGTCTCTACAATTTGTCGTCTGTCTGTCAGTTTGACTTTGCGGAAATACCAAAAGGCATACTCTTGTGTCGGTCTGTTATGTCCGTCCAATCTACAGTTTCAAAATAAGATAAAAAAAAGTCTGTCAAGTGAAGTCAGTCAAGCTGAAAATAAAAAAATACTCTAAATAGAGAAGAACAACAAAAGACTAGGAGGAACTATGGTATAGTTTAAAACAGGGCTCTAAACAAAGCGGCACATCACAAACACAGCACACATATGACGTACGTTTCGTCACTCCAACCTGGGAACAGCGTTTGCACCGACGTCGAATGCGACAGCCGTTTTTCATAACACCGTCCAATTTTTTGGGCCAATGTTCGGCCACAGCCACATTTGTCGGGCCCAAACTGCTCGGTCCAGGAGGAGGTGGTGGTTGTGGTGGACGAGGTTTTGGCATGTGTTCGTGATGATGCTGGAGTATCTGATCTACTAATTCTAATCTGAAAACTAAATGTTTTTTGGGTACAGAAGTTGAACCCTCTAGAATAATTCTAGCATTTAAAATTGAGCAATTGAGAAGGCGTTTGAAGACCTTCATATTCCATTTAGAGCATCTTTTTCTTTCCAGCAGGTATGGTTCCAGCATTTGATCTTTACGATCAACGCCTCCCATACCCTTGTTATAGTCCAAAATTACATCAGGTTTGAACTGAGCCTCGCGATAAGGTTTCGGCTCCATCCGGCCTTGTTGAATGCCATGGTAGGTAGAGATGGTGCTGATTTTCCGTTTCTTGTCCTGGTATGCCATGACAGTGATATCGCCGGAATGACGGGCTGTAAACTGGCCTTCTTTCAGCTTACACAACGATATTAGTGGAGGAACATTGCGGCGGTTGGCACGCAGTGTCCCTACGCAATCCGTTTTTCGTGCCTTGAGAAATCGGGCCAGTAGGGGGCTATTAAACCAATTGTCCATAAAAAGAGTATACCCTTTGTCAAGGAGAGGATGGATGAGTGTAAGGACGGTGGCCGTGCTTTTCAGCAGTGTAGACGGGAAAGTAGGATCATAGGTGGTGGCTTTGCCGAGGTATATAAAGAAAGACCAAAGGTAGCCAGTCGAAGACTCGCAGAGTTCGTAGGTCTTCACCCCGAACTTGGCCGCCTTGGTCTTAATATACTGGCGGAATTTGAGGTTACCTTTCCACAAAGTCAGGGATTCGTCAATGCAAATGTTTTGGGATGGGACATAGGCTTCCTTGAAGCGTGAATTTAAATGGTCTAAAATGGGGCCAAATGAAAACAAACGGTCGGAATTGTCAGTCGGTCTGTTGCTATTGTCATTAAAATGGAGAGCGCGGCAAAGAATTTCGTATCGGTTACGGGAGAACAACTTTCTGAAGATGTTCGTTTGGAGGAGAGGATTCAAAGTAAAACAAGATTTCAAGGAGGGCATCCGGATGATTCCGAGCATCATCCAGAAGGAAAATAGGACCAAAAGCTCGTGAATGTTCGTGTCATACCAATCCCGGCGAAAGCTGACGGATGATTCAGCAAGCCACTGGGCATAACGGTTGGTCTCAGTCACAATATGTGACAAAACGCCATCATCCCAGTACTGTCTAAACGCCCCATACGCGTTTTCAGATGGAACAACTGGCCCTGTTTCCTGAGGCAGAAATTGTTCTCGCTCGCCTCTATGGTTATCCATAGGTAACCATTCAAAGCGAGGTGAAATTTCTCCTCCAGCAAACAAGACCTCATCCTGGCCGTCATCTGCATCCAACCATTCCTCATCCTCATGCACTTCACCATCTGCCATCACTTGCCTCCTTGCTCTCGCTATGGTCCGCTCTCTCGTAGCTAGTCTAGCATTCATCATTCGCATTACCTTCACCCTCAAATCCTCAGGCACATCATCATCATTCATGTGTACCTCTATCAACCTATCGCCTTTCTGCCACTGGGGCTCACCTGCCTGTCCCCTGCCCTGGCCGCGTCCTCGCCGTCCTCCTCGTGCACCACCAGCGCGCCCCCTTCCTCGCCTACGCGAGCACCCCCTTCCTCGCACCGGCTGCAGACGCTCCACTGGCTCAGCCCCTCGCTCAAATTGATGGTGTTCATCAGCAAGCTGGAATTGATCACCCAGAGCATCGCTGTCACCTTCCTCCAGCGTTATGACAACGTGCCTACGAAAAATAAACAGTAATATCATAAATCTACGTGTGTCTTTATCAAGAAGAATAGCTAAAAAGATAATTACTCTGGGTGAACTTCAAATGGCGAGGGCTGATTGCGCAGTGGGCTTGATCTGTAAAAAAAGATTTGCGTTATTCCTGATGTAAGTCAAAAACAATTATTTTGATGAAAACTGTTTTATTACTTACGCTTGAATGACTTCTGGCGCACTCGAGGAAGGGTGCGGCACACTTGAAGAGGCATAGGATGGATGTGACCTATCAAAAAAGGTTTTCGTTTTAAAAAAGACTCGTAAACAACAATACCAAAAAAAAAACATTTTGATGAAAACATTGACTTACATGAAGATAGGTGATGAGGCAGTTGGATACAGCGGGATTTCGACTCCCTCCTGGGAATATAACCCGAGAATTGTCGGTGGCGGTTCAACATGCTGAAAAAAAAAAAACACACATAAACCTAACGCCTCACAAAAAATACAAGTTTTTCTTGCGAGGTTCACATTCACATGCAATTCCAGACCTTCCCCATATAAAACGTGTACACAAAAACACAAGCAATACCCGCACCTGATTCAATCACACTTATAGTTACCACATACCTATGAATAAAATTTTATCAATTCAGGTTGCTAAAAGACAAAGAAGATATATTGCTGAAAAAAAAAACAAGTGATTATTCATCATGTATGCCAATAAAAACAATGTCCTTCTTCAAGTTTTAGGCTAGCATTGTGCTTAGCCTCATTACAACAAGGTGAGTGATTTATCTGTTATTCATAAAAGAGAATATAATGATTTACCTCAGGATCCGACTCCAAAAATTCTTGGTCCAGGTATTCTGGCTCGTCACAGTATTCCGCCTCCTGCTCCTCGGGTTCCTCCAGGAGGTACTCGTCTTCATCCACGTCACCCTCGTCCTCCGAGTCGGTGTCCCGGAGGAGCTCATCAAAGTCCTCCGGGGCATCCTCACGTCCAACGCACCAGTTACGCCTCGCAGCCATCTCAAATCTATTAGAATACCGTACTTTACAAAACGAAACATGATAAAACTAAAATAATTATTTAAAAAAACATCTACATTCAAACTACACTAAACGGAAATGAAACTATAAAATACGAAAAAAAAACTTTCATTTATATAGGTATCCGAACAATTTTACAAAAACAATCGATTTTATCGATAACTTTTATCGACATGACCCTACGCACTAGCTGGGCTAAGAACCATTTTGACGTTTGACAGTTCAAAATTCAAATAGGATTTCGTTACCAACTAATGTAATTTTCATCATAATATGAATAAATTATTGAAATATGCATGGACTACGTGTAATTATAAATTATCAATAGATTTTACATTACTTCTGCCATTACAAAGATGAAATTTCGTTGAATTATCTCAAAAAATCGTACAATAACAATAGCGAGTTCGACGAACCCGGGACGATGTACATTTTGTTAGCTCAATAAAACAAGTATTTTGGTATTATTTCATGCGAAAAACTATTTACAAAGTTGCGAGAAACACTTATAAATGGATATTCACCCACTTACCGTAAAAAATCACAGGAAAATCACGAAAAACACACGAATTCACTTGCGCGCGACGTTACCGCGAAGACGAATTTTCGTACCAACTTTACACTTTTATTTTTAAATGTTGCCTATAATATTTTAGTTTCTATCTTTGTCTATGGTTGTAAAATATTATCTGCCATAGAGAACATTCGTTCAAAAACGATTTTAAACCTTATATTCACTACAAATACAGTTTATAATCGGTCCGGATTTGGTGGCACAAAAACGTGCCAGTGGGGCTCAACGGTAATACTTGTTTACTGGCACGTTTTTGAGCCGCTGGGGCTCTAGAGGTTAAGACCACAAATATTTAGCGCGCGCTGGTTCGATCGCTCCCTAGGTACAGTCGGTTTCATGCATTATGCAAAGTTTCAATTGTCTACGACGGTACAGTCGCGTTCATGTTTAAAATTCATTCTGTACGCTACCGAACGGGGTTGATACGCTGAGGGGCCAGTCTTTATCGTTTCTTATGTAGTCTTCGTCGGGTTTAAGACTAAAGATGATTTTGGGGTTTGAGTTAATTGTTTTAATCGGTTTAGTGCAGTCGAGCTTTAAATGTCATTTGATTTTAATTTGAATGTGTGTAAATGACAAAAAAAAATAAGTAATTTTGATGAGTATATTTTCATAAATTAAGAATAGTTTTCATTGATTGACAAGTTTCGAAACAATACATTTATGTATGAATTTATATTATTGTTTTTTTTATAATAATTGTCATTATTTTCTCCAAGCTGACTTTTATCGCTCCCTTCTCGTTTTAAGATAAATGCAAAAAAGTAACCTTTAAATACCTCCAAAAAAAAGCATACCTAACAAACAAACACACAAATGAACTTTTGCATAATAGTATTAGTTCGAATAAATCATTGCTTTACATCAAAAAACATTTTTATATAAATAACCTACTTCTTAAACAAAACGGATACAATTTTCCAAAGTGCTACCGAGAGTGTCTATCAAAAAAAAAACTCAAAAAAATCATAAAAACGCAGCACGCTCCGAACCGGGTTGGTTCAAAAGCTATTTGTTTCATGGCTTTAACCGAAGTTTTGAGGGTTTCGCAAATAAACCGGGCAATGCGCGCCCTCGCCACTGTGAACAAACTTGGCTTATTAAATAGTAAGATAGGAGAAGAGAACGTTTAAAAGATATTGTTTTATTTTAATACTGGCTTCTGTTTGGCGTGGATAAAAATGCGGTTAAAGCTGTGAAAACGTTTTTTTTTTGTGTTAAGAAAGAAAAAGTTTTGTGTTAAAACTTGTTTCTTTTGCTCAAGCTCAACTACTAACGTTTGTTTACATTTAGATTATGATTAAATGAAAATGTTTCGAAGAAGATAAGTAGACTTATACCTTTTTTGGCCTATTTACACTTGAATCGTGGCTAGTATTTTTATCTATTTCATTATTAAAAAACTATCAGATTCTGATTAGTAGCAAGGACCAAACGAAACCAGTATCATTATTATGTAAAGACTGACTGTAGTAAAGTAGCGTAGAACACAAGGGTAGCTTTATACGGTTGGATAGATGCAATTTACTTTTTTGAAGTCGATTAAAAATATAGAATCTTTTTTCATGATTACTGTTTTAACGTTTTTTCATTTAAATTCAAACAAGTGAACCCTTTAAAAGAAAACATTGAAATTCCATAGCAATACATTTTCAAAAACCGTGTTTCAACAAAATGCTAACTTTTATAAAATAAAATCATTTGAGTTCCAACGAACTCTATTTTAATTAATTGTGGGGAATTAAAGTAATTAATTGAACCGTAACTTTCTGTTTTCTGGAAACCAATTGATATATTCATGGAACATTTTAATTTCGTTTAACTCTGTTATAATTTGAATGCCAACAAAGCTATCATCAACATTCATCAGAGTAATACAAAAATTAATAAAACTAGAAGATAATTCAGCTATCTTATTATAAGTAAGCCAAGGTTGGTTTTTGGATGGCTGACCATCTACCATAGCGAGTTTCCTCCGTTCCCCGGAAAGAACGTTGATGGTTGGTACCGGCTATCATTCGTTCTTTGAAAGTCGTTACTATTAGTCAGAAGCTCTTAAGTCTGACAACCAGTCTTACCATGGAGTATCATATTGCCCAGTTACTGGAGGTCCGATAGGCAATCCGAAAGACTCCATGTTATATAATACTGATATTCAGCTGCATTTGGTTCGACTGGAAGCTGACCCCAATATACATAGTTGGGAGCAGGCTAGGCAGATGATGACGAAACTATTTAGGGACGCACAGCTGATCGCTGTGGTACGTATGTAACTAGCCTAAGTTGATATACTGGCTATACGCTTCACTATCTGCTAGCGGAGTGCGCTACCGTACTCTTCGTCTTTTGATGTGTTTTCTATATTAATTGACTAGCTGTGCTAGCGGCTTCACCCGCTACAACTCGAAAATTATCCCGCGGGAACATAAAATCGGGATAAAAACTATCGTATGAGTTAATCTCGGTTATAAACTATCTGTGTACCAAATTTTAACCAAATCCGTTCAGTGGTTTTTGCGTGAAAGAGTAACAAACATATCTACATACACATACATGTCATCCTCACAAACTTTCGCATTTAAAATATTTGTAGGATATACTTGTAAAACAATAATAAAATCTGTAACTCCGCGTTAGGCGACGGAGCGCGGGTTAACCGCATTAAGGTGCTATTCTGAAGACGACCGCAACCCTGAAACAGAGCAGGACCGCCAAGTCGCTGCGGTAGACCTCAGACGCCATTGGTTTCTAAGTAAATCAAAGAAAATGCTTTTGTAGATCCCGACATTATTGCCTGTTGCCGTTTGAACATTTTTTTTTTTACATTGGAACTTGTTTCGCTGTAATTTACCACTGGGATATTATTCTGATGAAGTATATAGTGGTGCATTCTTTTGTGTTTTTTTTTTTAAAGAACCTTGCCTCCGTAATAAGATTTTTTCCTGTAACGTGAGTGCGTTTACGAACATTTGGAATATTCGGGATATTTCCAATGTCCGTAACGCACTCACTCCCGGAACAACTACTTGTAAGTCATACAAATATTTTTTCCGTGTGGGAATCGAGCCTGTGACACACAGCGCAGCAGTCAATCGGTTAACCACTGCACTAACGGTTAGGGCAGTGGTAAAGCAATTGACTGCCGTCTTTTATACCTTCTGTACGTGGATTTGTTCATGTTACGGACATGACCTTTTAATATTTATACGAACTATTGTATTTATTGCAACTGTGTTTCTAAAACATTTTTTGAGTTTTATCTTTATCTTTTTCATAAATGCAAAAAAAAGAATGTTTTTTTTTTTTTTCAAATAAAAAGAAACACACGTTTGGAATGTTCAGAGAGAAATTTCCAGAAACATATCCTTAAACGAATATGTCAAACCTATTTCTATGTTCACTTAGTAAGCCCCGTCCCGCTTCGTTGCGATCCATTACGCGTCGCACTTAGTATTCGACAATACAACGGCACACTCAAAGGTGTTGATAACACGGTACATTTGATGCGTAGAAAGTAATGGAAGTATTTTGGGATAAACGTCTCGAAACGTGGCGTTTTAAGTTACAGTTTATGTCTGGGGACAGGTGAAGTATTAGTTTTGTTTATAAGATACCTAAATATATGTAGATAAGTCCTTGAGTGGAGACCATGACTAGGCAAACTTAGTGTAGGGCGCCCGCCCGGCCTGGTGAAGCGACATCCTGCGAAAAGCAGCGAGCAGTGACAGAATTATGACACAAGGCTTAGTTGCGTATATTAGCAACTTAGCCTGCTGGACAGCAGTAGACGAAAACAGGCTGATGATCATGATAATGAAACCGACATGTACATTTTTTGGGGTCGGAAAATCAAATGACTTCTTCCGCTCTATGTTTCCCGGTAATTTTTAACACGCATTTCTGCAAACCTAAACATACTTATTACTTTGAAATTACTTTTTGCTGTGTATTGCGTATAGTGTTTTATAAAACAGGCGTACGGCAGACACTTTTGTCTGATATTTGAACGTTACAGTTTCAACTTGCTTCTGGCACAGAAGACTGCCCAACTCAATTAGAATGAGCAGGACTGTGGGCCAAAAGCACTAAACTGCCGCCTTAAGACAGCGAGGAAGGGTTACGGTAGGTAACTAAGGAGATGGTGGGACGAACACGATAGCTTTCGTCCGAACTGGAAGGAGGGCGCATGTGTTCGCGATATGTCGAAGGAGTAGAGAGATGCATTTGCCTATGAGTGAGACAGAGCCGACAAATTTAAAAAAAAACATTTGATCTATGAAAAAAGTCTTAAAATTCGTGTTATCTTAAAACTTCCATCGATCAAATACACTTCCCGTGCCTAAAACAACCCTTAAAACGTTCGCCCTAAAGTTCTAACGTTGTCACCATTTTATTACCACCAAACTAAAATATCAGCTGAATGCCCAATGAAAACTGTTCTTTTTTGGTGAGAATACACCATAAAATAACCTTAGAGACCGTTTTGCCCATACCCGTAAATGTGTTAAGCCACTTTCACAAATTGATACGCCTATTTTGATCCTTAAGTAATTGTAATAAGACCTGTAACTGGGAATTTGAAAGAAAAAAACTAACACAGTTGAGGAGAAAACAGTAAATTAATATAAAAATGCCTGGAGATTTAAAATAAGTTCCAGACAGTTTAGTGCTCATAATAGATCGACTTTAAAATCAAATTTTGAAGTCTGTAGTTTAAAAGTACGGTGCTGTGCATTTCGTTTGCACAGCAGTACTACAGGTTACTATTAATACATAATGAAGTTATAGTAATAGTGGAGATCCGATAGGCAATCGCTCCAAGTAAAATACTGATATTCAGCTGCATCTGGTTCAACTGGAAGCCGAACCCAATATAGTTGGGAAAAGGCTAGGCAGATGATGATGAAGTTATAGTAATATTTCACAATAATTTTGACTCAATTAAAGCCACACACTTAAATAAACTTACAAAGATATTTCTTTCTTTAATAAATTCTCGTCTAAAGAGCTCAGTTTCCGTATTATTTCGATTCAGTTTCAAGTACAACACCGGTTAGTAATCCTCATAAAAACTACAAGTACAAGTCTTGGAAGCTGTAAAGCCGTTTAAAAAAAGGTGAAACCAACTGTTATATTCATGAGTTGTTTTATATTGCCGTTTCATTTCGTTTCTTTATAGCCGAGTGGTTCTGGATCAGGCTATCTTTTTGTGGTTATTGACGAAGCAAGCAAGCAGGGTCTTTTATAATATTAAAGGTTTTTCGTCTCGCTGCGATGGCGTTGATTTTTTGAACCATGGGACGGATTTTTGTAGTTTTTGGCTGCGTCTCTTAAGTAAAATGTTTTTGAGCGATGAAATCTAAGTCTATGTGAAATTTTTGTAATTATTACCTACACAAATGAGTTTATTATTGTTTGTCTTTAGTGAGTTTTTTGGAGGCTACTTTAACTCAAAATTTAGGATACCGACCCCACATAAATAACACAATAGGTACAGCAAGTGTTTGTATAGACCGATACCGTAAAACATAAAAAGGTTCTTGTTTAAAATATATCATATTTAACACAAACCTTCCTATCCAGTGTATTGTTTATAAACTTCTTTCCTTTTGTTAAACTTATAGAACTAAATTACATTTCAATAAATAAATAAAAAATCTTTATAGAAAAAAAACGGGATATTTAAATTTCTTAAATTCCACATTTACAAGTTCCAGCTGCATCTGTATTTTTCTTTACAAATGTAAATTGTAGCAATAGGGAATAGACAGACAACTTGAATTATTCTGTTGAATAGCAATTTTTGCGGTAATAACAATCGGGAAACATAAGTGGAACGCGGCCCGACCCTTTTCATATCTTTATTGATATCTGTCACATTCCAAAGCTATGAAGATATTGTAAATGTGATATAGGATGTTACGGATACGATGTGAGTGCGATGTTTCATTGCCCTGATAATGTTATTATGTTGTATTAATGATACGGTTGTAAATGTCGTATTTTTATTAGTTGCTCTTCCTTGGTTTGATTTGACAAAAGGGCAAAAGTCGGACTTCGGTATTCTGACCATAATATGGTGTTCAGTTGCAGGCGATCAGACTGGAAGCTGGCTGATACATAAATTAGAATAGGTTAGACCGATGATGATAATAGTACTTTGATTTGAAAAGCTCATTATTTTTTGTTGCAGAAACATTGTATAATTTATGAAAAGGCACTTATGTTACGCATATTATACGACTAAGCTTCAATAAAATTAAGAAGATGCAGACAATTCAAACATAACGTCAAACGTGCCTATCGTCATAGAAAACTGTGTCTATGACAATAGACATAGTTGTCTAATGCTTACAAGAACTGCAGACTGACAACTGACTAATGATTTGTAGTAGACAAAACCAGCTGATTTTCGTTGTTGCGCGTATTGGACACATTTGTTTGTGTTTATACCAGAATCCTCTGCTAGGCTTCGAAAATGCCACTTGAAGAAAATTTGATCTTATGATTAAGGGTTCCAGCCAGCCGGGATCGCGGGACTGTCTCATAAGGTGACCCAGGAACGTAAGGCCATTAAAGGGTCCCCGAGGATTTTAGTCAGAACAAGTGACAGTCCTTACCGTCGCGCCCTGGGTGGGAGGACTCATTTAATGATTTTAACACGATAAAAAAAGCTATCGTGACTGTAGTCTGAAGTAAAGTAAAGAAATAACACAATCGCGTCAAGTATTTAGGTGTTTGGCAAAGATTGTTGTTATATTGAATAGTTTTCGCGGACAAAATAATCATGTTGGTGAAACAAAATAGAAAATAAAAGACGTAGTTGTATAATAAAACAAACTTAATTTCAAGGTATGAAAGGTTAGATGAGTGAATGAACTCTAACTCGTTCCTATTATCGTAGCTGATAACGCCTACGCTGCTACGTAGGCGTAAACTGGTTGCCTTTTGACCTTGTTTTATTTTCAATATCAATTGATAAAATTTTCATTTATGTTTTAAATTGTAGTATTAGCACAGAATACTTAATAATACTACGTACAGAAGTGTCACTTCCCAAAAACAAGTAAAATCTATGCTTGAGAGAATAAAAAAACAAAAAAAAAACGCGGTGCTTGCGAAAACGGCGGCGGGTGGCAGCCGACTGCGAAACGGTGCGCCCGCGTTTGCTTGCAGTTTTATACCTACACCGCGGAGTGCGCCAGACCTGGTATTAGACTGTTATTGTATCCTCTTGTCAACTCTTACTGACAAAAAAATATGTTGTTCCTTCAATTTTCGGTTATCTTTCAGGGTTACAGTAACCAACTTAGACGGTCCCAGCCCTCATGAAACGAAATTATGAAGCGAAATGAAACACAATATGTAAACAATAAGATTGAAAATACTGCGGCTTTATGCATACTACAACATGTATTTTTTAATGGTAAGTAGGTATTTAAAGTAAGTATTTTAAGAAAAATATAAACACGGCAACAATTTACGGAATAGTAGTATGAGACAGTAAAGTACCTTCTGTTAGACAACGTATATCTTAACTTATTCTGTGTCTTTCATTCACAAAAATATTGTTGTTAACCTTTAGTTGACCCTTTATACCATCAGCATTCAATTCAGATCCGCGACTTCCATTACGTATCACAGCCGACTGCCTATCCAGGAAAGTTTGCAATCTTATGAGTATTATGCTAAGTAAATTTGCGTTGTACGTCGCTCAATGTTTTTCTCCATTTTCTCGTGTGATACGCAAAAGCGATGTTTTAGCGTACCCAAAAGATAACCGAGTTACCCCCGTACACTTACCGTCGAGATGAATTTACAAGGAACGGATAAACAAGCCAGGGTATCCGATACTTTGTGAGTTTCTCATTATAATTTATTCTTTGAAAATCTGGAAGACGTGTTTTACCGTAAAATAAGAGCGGAAAAATGTTTGTGAAAAAAATTGCCTTTTAAAAATTAAGGCTTTAAGTTTAAATATTTTGAGGGGCACGTGTTTTATTTTGAAATATTTTTTTTTCTTAAAAAATTAACACGTGCCATTTTTTAAAGTCAATTTTGCTTTTGAAAAATAAAACGATGCAGAATTCAAGAAATCTTGAAAAGACGCAATACAATTTATATTTCAGTTTACAAATTTCAACTTTTAACATCTCTTACAGCCAACGTCCAAATTTTAAATCCACTTAGCTTTTACTGAAATTTCGATGTCAACTTTGAAAGTCTTAATCGCTATACATTAGAGCAGATGGCATCTTGGGTAAAGAAAGACTAAAATATATTTCAGATAAATATTCAATCTTGGGAGCTAGTACTCGTAATAGAAAGTATGTTTTTTTTTTTACTTTTAATAATCCAAAACACGTTTTCAGGCAAAAATAAAATACACATGATAATAAAAATCTAGTGTCACAATGTTTGTGGTACCTGCCTTAATTAAACCACAAAGATCCCTTCTTACCATCGCACATCTAAACGAACGAGCTACTATATAATTACCGTTCATACTCGTATCTAGTAGTTCCAATTTGCAAAAAACGCCTCCTTTCGGGCACGCCGCAATCGCGGCGGTAAGGCCCCTATTTGATAGGGGTCACGGCGTCCTGACCTACCACATGACGCAGGTCCTCACCGGACACGGAAGTTTCGGGAGGTACTGTGTCTGATGAGAAAGGAGGAAACGCCCGGGTGTCACCACTGCCAAGATCGCCCGGAGGACACAGTAGAGCATACGGTGCAATGCAAGACTGCCCAGCTGAGCACCGACGTGTCTTCACGGCGGCGATAGGCCTCTCTCGCGCCTGGCATTGGTTACGGCCATGCTGCGGGGCGAGACGGAGTGGGAATTGGTCGCCTCCTTCTGCGAAGCAGTCATGCTCGCGAAGGAGGAGGCGGGCCGCGTGAGAGCGTTGCAATGCAAAATAGTGGAACAAAATACCGGTTTCTGTGTTTCCGAATCTCTTCAAAGTGATGAGGCTTCTTCTGAGTGAGCTCACTCCATCCGTAGACTATATTTCTGTCACCTCTGATCTACACTTGAGCCAAGAGCAAAACATTTCAAATAAAAAGGAAATTAAATGTTATGAAAAATATTTAGTTTTAATTCCGCGACAAAAATCCAGGCTTGTTGCAGGATGCAATCCCACCCTATGCAGTCATGCATATGCACATGCACCAAATGAATCATGCTTATGCACACATGCAACAAACTGAAAAACATGCCATGCAATCAAACCTATACTCGACACGTGTTTCGCCCCTCCACGGGGCATCCTCAGGCGATGTTGACTCGACAAGCGCTCCGCCTCGAAAGCGCTTGAGCGCTAGTCGAGTCTAACTAAAAACTAAATATTTTTCATAACATTTAATGTCATGGATTTCCGCAAAGTAACGCCTGATTCCATAATTGAAAAAAGGAAAGTTAAAAACTATACGAATATAAGTCACTTGCCTTTTTTTTAAACGTTTAGAAAACCGGTTCACAGTGGTTAGTTTTTATGTCGCACAAGACCAACAAGAGTATTCATTCAAAACGGAAAAAATGTTACTGCCTTTGTGGACTTTTAACAAAACTTACGTTAACACAAAATCTTTCTATTTTACACGCGTTTTCTATGTCTGTGTACATCTTCTTTATCTTTACATATAATAAAATCGTAGAGATGTCATTCCTGTACATTGAATATTTTTTTCTTTTTGTATTTTTTTCGAGATAAGGGATCGATTCTGATGCCAGATCAACTTTTATTTTTTTTCGAAATTTTTTATGTTTTTTTGATTTGATCTATCTCCGAAACTACTGTAAAGTTGTCGATCAAATTTTCCTCAAATATTCCTAATAATATGCTTCTGTTAATATGCTATGTATTATTACGCTATTTTTCCTGGGAGATAAGCAATTTTGAATTTTGTTGTTTTTAGATGTTTGTTGATAGTTGGAAGCTAAACCACTGGATATTATGTAGGGTAAAGTACCCAACTGCTGACCTCCCACCAACTATTGACCGCATAACAGTTTTTATCAAAAATAATAATAAATCTTCTTGCAGTGCTGCATAAAGAATACAGAAAATGAAATATAATTTATCTTGTAATATATTGGCGTCACAGAAAATTTAAATAAAGCAATAATGCGTCCGTAAACCTATGATAACAAAATACACTCCTAAAATCATCAAGAAATTTAACAATTTGCTAAGCTGACGGTTGTTTTCAATGTCATTTTATTTCAGTTTTACACGATACATTCCCTTGAGTTTGGTATTTTTTGGTTATTTAAGACAGACACAATGCTTTTCCACATGATTTTCAAGTTTTAATGAGCGTTAACTTGTTAGAATGATGAGGTCAATATCTGGTACACTCAAATGTATGAATAACCATTTTTTTAACATGGCATGTCAATAGCTGGTAATTTACAAAATGTACGAGAATACCAGTTACTGACACCACTGTGTGTACGTATAGTTCATTTTTAATGGTGAGGTAGCTTAACTTTAATGCATCTGTATTAAGCCCATGGGCATTGGCACCCCTAAAGGTGTGTATCTGCATAATCACAAACATAAAAAATACCTTACGTAGTAACCTGACTACCTAGCATAATTTGAGTGAGGTACTTAAATTTTCGGTCTACTGTCACATTTTGGATCCTCCTGAATATTTTAGACTTTTAGATTTACTAATATTATAGGAAAAGTGAACGGCTGAATGGATTTTGACACAATTTGGCAAGCAGATTAAATTTAAAACCTGGTTAAGTGGGTGTACCTGGACGCAGGATACTTTTTATGTCGGTATATGGTCCCGTGGGACAATTGCAGAATATAACACGAGCAATGCCTCAGCCACAGGTTGGTTTAATGCATAAAATGACAAAATATACCCTAACCTGTATGTTTAGGCAAAGTGTGAGCTAGTTTTTTATTTGTATCTATGTTCTCTTCATTTGTGAGGTCTTTTACATAAGTTTAAAAAGTTAAAACCGTCTTATGTAATTAGGAAAATATTAATTCAAAGGTTTTGAAACTCACTTTGTAGAACTAAAGCCGTGTTCTTTCAATTTATATTTTGCCGGCGAGTATTTTTATATCTGCTGCATAATACAGAACAGTGAAATTAATAACTACTAATAAAGAAGAAAAATTGGACAAAAAGTGATAAAAACTACAACAAAAAGTGATAAAAACTACAAAATTTCAAAATTAAGTGCAAGAATATTATTGACGGCGTTTGAAGACTGAAGACCTAAATAGTGTGAAAAAAGAAAATGAGAAGGGCTTTAATACTAGCTTTGTTTGTTTTTTTGTCAAATAAAACCTCGTATCACATTCATAATAAAAATTATTTGAGTTTATTCTTATACTACAGGAGGTCAAAAATTGGTCATTTGCATGATGAAAATTTGGTACAAGCATGTTAATAACTGGTCAAATGGCCTGTTTTTGCTAAACTCGAGAAAATAAACACTTTTTACCTTTGTATGACTGGAAATAATGTTTTAGTTACATTCTCCAATGTTTATTTTATCTTCCAAAAACATTAATTTCCACTTGCAACTCGTACATTAGTTTATTTTGCGAAAGAAGCAAGGAAAACCGCTTAAGGGGTCAATAGTTGGGTGTTTTACCCTATTTAGTCAATTTTTCCTCAAATATTCCTTAAACTGCTCTTCTATTAATAGGATATGTATAATTACGCTATTCCCCTTGGGGGATTAGCAATGTTATAATATGTTGATTTTCAGTAATTTTTGACATTTGTATAAGAATCGCTATTTGAAAACTACTGTCAGCGGATCAGCCAGTCCGGTCGGTAACCTGCTTGACTTTCGTGCAAGGGGTCTCTGGATCAAATCTCGCAATTTTTTTTTTCTCTTTTTGAGTTTTTTTAGGGTTCCGTAGTCAACAAGGAACCCTTATAGTTTCGCCATGTCCGTCCGTCCGTCCGTCCGCAGTTTATCTCAGAGTCGCACAGTACTAGAGAGCTGTAATTTGGTGTAAATATACGGATTTATTGTGCCGAAAAAGTGGTAAAATAAAATCTCGTAAAATATTTTTTTTTAGGGTACCTCCAGTACTTACACGTAAATTGAGGATTTTTTTTTCTCGCGTACCCCTTAGTGTGGGGTATCATTAAATAGGCCGTTAAAAAATAATGATAGTTTCCATTAACAATTTTTTGATAAAAAAATTCGTTTGTGAAATATTAAGCTTTAAAGTGCTAAATTTTGCTCGATTCGAGTGTCCCCCCCCTCTACCAGCTAAACGGTTATGTTTGGGGGTGTGAAAAAATTCACAATAGTAGTACATATAACGAAGTTTAAAAGAAAATTATCATGACTAAGTAGGCTTTACAACTTTACGAGTAATAGTCGACCAACTTATAAAATGTACTTGATATCATATTTTCTTAAACAAAATGTATCGGAGACAACTGCAAATGTAAGTTTGTCAACTTTATTTTTACAGCTTTTATAGGTATGTTTTTTGGGGATAGGTAGGTTTTTATCGTCAACTATTTTTAACTAAATTCAAAAAAAGGAGGTTCTAAATTCGTTGTAATCTTTTTTCTCATGTATTTTCCCCGATTTCTCAAAGACTCCTGGACCGATTTTGAAAATTCTTCTTTTTAAAATTAAATTCAGGGAATCAGTTTAGTTAGTTCGCATAAGTATTTTGATGGGCAACTACGGAACCCTACGCTGTGCGTGGCCCGACACGCACTTGGCCGGTTTTTTTTTATTTGTCCTGAGAGTTTTAAATAATTTAAAAAAAATGTGCATACTTTTGTTTCAATATTATTCGCGATTTTAAATAATTACTATTTTTTTTTCAATACTTCTCTAGGATATAAATCTACACCGATTTAAATTGTAGGTAGTAAGTTGGATTTTTTTTTTAATTGTAGTTGTTTCGAGGTGTGGAATTTTAAAGATTAGAAAAAAAATCAGGGTTTCTATAATTTGTGTTTATTTATGTTTTGAATTGGTCCTCAAACCAGTGTATAGATTCTGTTTAAACGACGACAAGTTGTACTCATCGAGTCAGATAATATTTTTTAGGTATCACGCGGTATGCTAAAGGGAGAAGAGCAATGATATCGTACGTTCATATTGCAGCGATACTGTAAATCGACCCAAAAATGATAGTCTATTGTTTAAAATAAACACGGTTCTTTGAAATTAATGTCGCTCAAATAAGGACGTTTCCTATGCAAACTATGTACCTACCTAGATTTAACATTATTGATCTAAACTAATAATAAAAATGCAAGTATGTTTGTTTTTACCTTTTCACGCATTACTACCTACTGAATCGATCGTCCCAAAATTTAGCATTAACGTTGTCAAGAGTATAGACACGGATATAAGGTATTTTACATCCCGAATGACAGAAGAGAGCTGTTGCCGAGAAAACAATTACGTTCATATTCCAGATGGCGCCACACGATCCGTATTGTTTCTCAAATTCTAAAATAACGCAAGCGAAGCCGCGGGCAAACACTAGTACAATAATAAAATCCGTTTGTATTCCCGCTGTACGTGTTTTGTGATTTGCACATTTATACATTGTTATACCAAGAAAACAAAAGCTCTACATTTTCGTGGTCATATTGTTGTTCCTTTTAGAACGAGATATTTAATAAAACACTTGATGGGCCATTGATCTTAATACTGCAGGTTAAATGATTTAATTTATTTACCCAAAATTCCTTATAATTATTGAATGTTACGGCTCTCTTATGCAACTTTAAATGTGCAAGCGGAGCAAGGGAAAAAGCGTTGGGTGAATACTACAAGACTGCTCCCAAGTTTGTTAGTTGCTTGGGAAACTTCCACTTTTCCAGACACCAAATAAATTCCAACATTATTATTTTTCCCGTTAAAATTACAATGTTTTCGCTAAAAACCAAGTAGTCTTGCTTTTATTCGTCTCTCGCAAGCGGCTAATTGTCCATTTGCGGATTCGGGCGTGCTTTGCGAAAAACAGAGAAATTCCCAGTCGCCATTTTAATTCAATTCTTTCGAACAAAGCTGCTGTTGCATTTTTCGCTGTTCACTCCACGTTTTGTTGTTGAAAAGTGCAAACGTCTATGAAACGAAAATGGGACAAAAAGCGTCTTAATTTCCTATCCTTTTAGCCCGTCAGATGGCTCGCTGATAACTCCATAAGCATTGTGAAAATTTCAGTGAAAAAATTAGGAGAAATGAACCCTCCCCTAAATGCTGAATCTTTTAGAGAACTATTACGGCCTTGAAGTGAGGTAAGGGCTTCTCAAGAGCCAGGAGAAATGTTTGCGAGAAATTAGAATTTTAACAAGAATTTTTGCAAGAGGGGAAGTTTCTAAAAGGCTTAGATTATCTTGGTAAATATATTTGTTCGGCAAAATGTATCACCTAAGTACAATTCCAAAGGCTTACAGTAAAGTTTTGTTCAAAGATAAGCTTTTTACTTTAGATAGCAAATGTAAGTGGGACACAATTTACTCGTTTCAAATTTAGTTTGGATGGAATTTCCTTTCTTATAACCATCAAATCAAAGGCTACTTCGCTTTAATTAAACATCTTCTAACAATGTCATACTCATACTTTGTCATCTATAAACTCCTGTCGAAGTCCAAACAGAACTTGTTGAGATTCTTTCGCCAAGTCCATCGAAGCTCGCAATCTGGTCGGCTACTGTCGTTTAGAATTCAACCCGAGTCCAATACCATTCCGTTATTAATTAAAGATGGTACAAAGTTCACGGATTCCTCACACAATTCGGCCCAGCCCGGTTTGTGCTCGGCAGGAATGTAATTGGAATTGTTCCGGTTGGAAGGTTAGAATGTGGCCAATTTAAGATTGGGATAAGGACAGCTTTTGGACAGTTCGCTGAACTGTTTGAGTTAGTTCAAACATGTTAGAGTTGAAAAATTAATTTAGGGTCCCGACTATTTGAGTTTGTTTTGCAATGGACCACATTGTTTAGGCCGCGTCTTTGTTTCAACGGAGATGAATTGTATTTAAGTTTATAATTAGTTAAGTTTCTTGCGTATCTACTATCGGGTTCCTCAAGCACGATATCTCAATACGTTTTATATACTAGATCATCATTTTTTTTAATGAAACGTTTCTCGTGTATAAATTAAAACTTACATAAACGGGCTCTCGACAATTATTACCTTTAGGCCATAAAATACTATTCCGCGTGCAAATCTTAGTCAAAACCAACCGCTCAACTGCAGCAGCAATCGTGCTGTCAACGTAGAAACTTTTCATAAGATTCCACAAACCATTCCCCAAAAATAAAGAAACAGGAGTCTTTTGTACGTACAAGTCTTTTGTGCGTACAAGCAGTAACAGCAACAAGCACGCTCTCCGCGCCGCTCTTCTCAGGGCCTTCTCAACAGAAACGCTAGGGTGATATTCTCAATTAACACAGCCTTATGACCGCTAACCAATCGTGCGGCGCCAACGGTGAGCGCTCTCGCTACGTGATTGGACGATCTCAAAGTCAAAGATCACTTCGTAGAGTCTAGCGATGTGATTGCTAGACGCTCCGCCCCGGGTCGCGGGACTTTCTAAGCAGAGTTGGTCTTTAGTCAATAAGAGCCTGACAGTCCCATACACTCTACCTCCCTCACTGCGAGCATTCACCTGTAATGTAACATAAAAGTTCGCAATTTGATGCTGTATTGTCTTCGAATTTTCGAATCTATAACGTAACATACAGGTATAACGTTACAGTACAGAATGCTCGCGGTGAGGCAGAGCGCCCTAAGACGACAAACTCAAAAAAGCGCCCCTCCTCGCTCAACACTCCACTTGAGCAGGCCCTCTGGCCCCACACTAACTCTGTGAGCAAACACATCATCATCAACAGCCGGAGGAAGTCCACTGCTGAACATAGGCCTCCCCCTTAGACCGCCACGCCGAACGACAATTCGCCACTTGCATCCATCGGCTGCCCGCGACCCTCACGATGTCGTCGGTCCACCTAGTGGGAGGCCTGCCTACGCTGCGTTTTCCGGTCCGTGGTCGCCACTCGAGAACTTTTCTTCCCCATCGGTTGTCAGTTCTACGAGCGATGTGGCCTGCCCATTGCCACTTCAACTTGCAAATTTTATGAGCTATGTCGGTGACTTTGGTTCTTCGCCGAATATCCATGTTCCGGATTTTATCCCGCAAAGAAACTCCGAGCATAGCTCTCTCCATTGCTCGTTGAGTGACTCTTAGTCTCTCTAAAAGGCCAGCAGTCAAGGACCACGTTTCGGAGCCATATATCATCACTGGCAACACACACTGGTCAAACACCCTTGTCTTGAGACACTGTGGGATTCTCGATGAGAAGATATCACGTAGCTTCCCAAACGCTGCCCATCCGAGTTGGATTCTTCGGGCGACCTCTTTCTCGAAGTTGGACCTACCTAACTGAACAATCTGTCCAAGGTAAGTATAATGGTCTACAACTTCGAGAGTATCGCTCCCAACAACAACCGGTACGGGTGCCACATGGACATTCGACATGACTTTCGTCTTGTCCATGTTCATTTTAAGGCCGACCCGTTGGGAAACGATACTGAGGTCGCTGAGCATAGCATTGAGGTGCTGCAACGAATCTGCCATGATGACTATATCATCGGCAAAACGAAGGTGAGTGATGTATTCGCCATTGATGTTGATGCCGAATCCGTTCCATTCTAAGAGTTTGAAAACGTCCTCCAACGCGTTCGTGAACAGTTTCGGAGAAATAACGTCTCCCTGTCTCACGCCTTTCTGCAATTGGATTGGTTTCGTGCTCTCTTCCTGAAGTCGGATGGACATGGTGGCGTTTCTATACAAACACTTCAACACTTCGATATACCTATAGTCGATATGACATCGTTGGAGGGACTGCAATACTGCCCAGGTTTCGATTGAATCGAAGGCTTTTTCATAGTCCACAAACGCTAAACACAATGGCCGATTATACTCCTCTGTCTTCTGTATAATCTGGCGGAGCGTGTGTATGTGGTCTATAGTACTAAAACCTTTTCGGAAACCGGCTTGTTCGGGAGGCTGGAAGTCATCAAACCTGCGTTCGAGACGGTTCGTAATGACTCTTGAGAACAGCTTGTATACATGGCTCAGAAGTGAGATTGGCCTGTAGTTCTTCAACAAGGTGTTGTCACCCTTTTTGAAGAAAAGAACAACCACACTCCTGTGCCATGCTTCTGGCGTAGAACCTTCGAGTATGACGGAATTAAATAACTTCTGGAGGACTAGAAGTACCGGTTTTCCACCCGCTCTCAGAAGTTCTGTTGTGATTCCGTCCTCACCCGGCGCCTTGTTATTCTTGAGCTGTTTAAGAGCCATTCTAATCTCGTACAGGCTGATGTCCGGGATATCCTCAGTGAAGTGTCGAGTCAGTTTAGCTCTTGCGTCACGAGCTGTACCGACACTGGGTTGTCGTGTTGATGTGTATAACTGTCCGTAAAACCTCTCAAGCTCCCTTAGGATCTCCGGTTTCGTCGAAATGATGCTGCCATCGTTAATCTTCAGCTTTGTCATTTGGCTCTGCCCAATAGACGAAATCTTTGCGAAGACTTTTGAGCCCTGGTTCCGCTCGATTGCCTCTTTGATCCGTGCCGCACTAAAGGAGCGCAGGTCACGTCGCATTGATTTAGAGATTCGTCTATTGAGTTTGCCATATTCCGACGTATCAGCTGAAGATTGCAGCCTCATCTCGGTCCAGTCCTGCATCAACCTGATGGTTCCGTTCGAGAGCTTTTGAGGTTTATTGCGGCGCGGGGTCTTAAAGAACTTGGACCCCACAGCTTGGACAGTTTCCACCAACCCATTGTTAATCTCGTCCACAGTTTCGCATTCGGTTAGGCACTGGAAGCGATTGTGCAGTTCAAGTTGGAAGTCTTCGGGGTTCCGGATGTGGGCAGGACCAAGTCGGAGCGTGGACTTCACCAGACGAGACCTTTCAAGCTTGACATTGATATTCAGTGTGCCTCTGACAATTCGGTGATCGCTACCGGTTTTTACCTTGGCGATCACAGAGACATCACTGAATATTCGCTTCTTGGTCGTCATGATGAAGTCGATCTCATTTCTGGTAGTACCATCGGGGCTCATCCACGTCCACTTCCTGGATGGCCGCTTCTGGAAATAGGAATTCATCAAATGGAGTTCTTCCTTTTCCATGAAGTCGACCAGTCGCTGGCCCCTATGGTTCCGCTGCCCATACCCAAATGGCCCCACTCTCAACTCATCGCCATTCCGTGCGCCCACCTTTGCGTTGAAGTCCCCCATAACAACGGTGAAGTATGTTTCGGAGGTATGTATGTATGGCCTCGGATATCTCCTCATACAATGCCTCTACTTCATCATCAGAATGTGTCGAAGTCGGCGCATATACCTGTATGACCTTCAACGAATACCGGTTGGTTATTCTGAGTATAAGGTATGCTACCCTACTCGACACACTGTCGACTTTCACAACGTTGTTGATGAGGGACCTGCGGACGAGAAATCCAACACCACCCTGAGATTTACGGTCTCCTTCCCGGTAGAAGAGCATGTTGCCGGAATCTAGAACTATCGTATCCTGACCCTTTCTTCGGATTTCAGATAATCCCAAGATATCCCATCGCATTTTGCTCAATTCTTCCTCCAGCTCGATAATCTTCTCATCGGTCCTCAGTGTGCGGATGTTGTGTGTTGCCAGGGCCAAAGTCCGTTGGGGGTGGTAGCGGGGCATCTGCCGGGGATTCTTAGCACCCCCTGCTCCGCCGTTACCCGATCCGCTACCCAGACCAGGAATAGCGGAGCTGCCGGGGACTGGGGGCCGTGTGCTTCTGTTGTCAATCATAATGGGGGGGGGGGGGGGGTTGCCATAATCCCCACGCTTGGCAGGCGGCTTGGGGATCGCAGTAGGGTCACCGTAAGTTTGCAAAGGACGCTGCTGCCCGTCCTTCGGTGGCTGGACGTAGTTTAAGGACGTACCCGAGCAAACACATAGGTAATCAAATATACATAGCATTAATTTATGAATCACTTGCACTCAATAAAGCATTATCCGGCTAATTGAGCTGCAAACTACTATTTACACGTAATACTAGGTATCATTAAGATTTATAGTTAGTGAAACTAAGATAATTAATTTGTGCTCTCGGCCACGACGGGCTAATACATATTAGTTCCTCATTAGGTCAATTTGGTTCGGTTGCCTAGCAACGGGTTAGGTTATAAATCTAGGGTTGTGGTTAATGGAGATGTAGTATTATTGTTGGTGGGAAATGAGTCATGCTGTGTTTGGTTTTGGTGTGACAATAGTTGTTGTGGCTGTGTAAAACGAGTGGAGCGAAGTGAAGTGAACGAACTATCATATTATCAAGAATCTAAGTACCAGTTTCAATACTATAAGTATTTAAATGAGTAGTATTTTCAATAAAGCGTGCTTCACTGTCCACCACATCATTGCCTATCACAAAGCATGATAGCGGACAAACGTGAGACTATCGCTTACTTTAAAAAATAGACCGTCCTTCACAACCGAGTTTCGTTTTAGGTACCACGTCACCCCAAGGCAAGACTGCTTGTTGGACCATCAAACTTCTGCAAAAGTAAGTTAACCCATAACGACTGACGGTAGCCGAGACCAACCACTTTTGCTGTTTTTGAGGTACATTGTGGACTAAGTACGCTTTAACCCAACTAAAAACCATCGCTTAACTTTGTAAATCGATCCCGTGCTGATTACCACGAGCCCTTCCAATGCACTTCTATTTCTAATGTGATAAGTATAAAGATTTTATGTATACTATCAACATTCAAAGAAGCCCACTGAACCTCGTAATGGCATTTCTTAAAAACATGTGAACTCATGAATAAATTGAGGTGTAATATGTAGCAAAAGCCGAGAAAGAGGTGAGTAAATAAATAATTCCCCCAATGCCACTGGCATAAGCTATTTATTTTGGAAATTGAATGAAGTGGGAGTGCCCCCAGAAATAATTTATCAACAAAATGTGTTACATTACATTGGTTTGGTAAAAAAATCGAGTCGTTTGTTCACGCCTTCGCGCTGTTTTCTTTTTTCTAAATTGTGTTGACTGAGGCGGCGCTTGGCACGTTACTGTGTGATTATAGCTTCAGTTGTGGTTAGAAGATTTAACAGTAATGGTAGGACTGAACACTGATAGTGAGCCGTGTTGCTTAGTTTATGTAAATTTGCGATTAAAATATGAAAAAAAACATAACCCTCCTTCTGACGCAGTCGGGTAAAAAATAGCTGTTAATTTCAGCCGCGTTTATGTTGAAAAGTATTCCACGGGAACATCATAGAGTGAGTTAATAATTGGTGGTGGATCTGTGTGATATTCCATAGGGATCCCTTCTATTCGCATAATATTCTTTGTCCTAATATACTTCGGCATAACGATTTTGGCACAATTTGTTTAGGCATAATAATACTTCGGCATAATTTTTTTAGGCATACATCTTACATTCGCATAATCATCTTAAAGACTAATTTGTTTCGGCATAAATTTGATTCGCATAACGTTAGTAGGCCTAATGACTATTAGCATAACGTTAGTAGGCCTAATGACTATTAGCATAACGTTAATAGGCCTAATGACTATTAGCATAACGTTAGTACGCCTAATGACTATTAGCATAATAATATTTAGGCATACAATTAATTCTTTCTAAATTAATACGTTTCTGTAACAATTAAATAATATGTTAATTAAAAATTGAATATGATGTGCAACAAAAGTTAGTGACAGAACAGAATTGCTGCAAAACCGACTCCACGTAGTCTTGTTTGTCCTACCCCTAGAGTGTAATTTAAAATCGCGTAGGCGCGTAGGGGCCAGGCGGCCCGCGGGCTGAGGAGCAGGCGGCTGCGAGCGAACCGCCGCGGCTGAGGCTGGCCGGCGAAGCCGGCCAACAAGCCGAAGCTGCGGTGGTGAGCGAAAGCCGTCTGCGACGATTAGCACGCGTGGGGCTGCCGGAGGCCCGCAGCGCCGGAGCCGTGACAGAAAACCTTGCCTGCTGCATGTTGCATGCTCGCTTGAATGCTGCATGCTTGCTTGTTTGCTGCATGCTTGCTTGCATGCTTGCTTGTTTGCATGCTTGCTTGCTTGCATGCTGTATGCCTTTATAAGTAATGTTTTAATATCATTACACGTAAATAAATTTATGCTTTAGAGTTTAGGATATTATGCTTAAAAAAGTTATGCTTTAGAACTTTATGCTTAGTAAATTTATGCTTTAAGATATTATGCTTAAAAAAGTTATGCTTTAGAACTTTATGCTTAATAAATTTATGCTTTAGAATATTATGCTTAATCATTATTATGCTTAGAGAAATTATGCTTAAAAAATTATGCGTAAGCTATTATGCGTAATTATATTATGCGAAAAGATAATTATGCTAAACAAAATTATGCTAAGTTATATTAGGTCTTAAAATTTTATGCAAATGGATAGGGAACCTATTCCATACTGTCTCTGCCAACATCAAAATCCATTCAGTCATTTTTGCATGAAGCCATAATTATATACATATACATCCATCCATCAATCCTTCACAAACATTCTCATATTAGTGTTAGTTAGATAGTAATACAGTTTGATGTGTTTTTAAATATAAATTAACAGAAATTAATATCTTCGTACCGCATAGATAGTGCTAGTTTTGTTCAAATTTATCTATTTTCTTGTTATTATTTATATCGTTCCGCAATATAATATTATATTTAAATTGTTATGTTTAAATAGTTATAAGGTATGTAGTGTTTTTATAGCATAGTGATTGCGGCACAGCTACTTAATAAGTTATGGGGCATGCGGTGCTAGCCTGTAAGAAATTGTTTCATTAGCTAAGTTTATGATAGATCCTTATTTAAAATATTTACGATGTAAACAATTGTTGGTTGGCCAATAAAGGAAAATAAATAAATAGATGATTGCTATTTGTGCAGATAGAGCAACTATTTTCTACGACACAATAAAATGTTCAAAGTTAATAGAAATAAAACATTGTACACACAACTACTACTACTACAAACAGTGCACATTTCAGGAGCACTACAAACAAAATACCAATAAAAACTTGAATTAAATACAAACAATGTTCTGAAGACGTCTACACTCGGTGACATTCGTCTTATACGTCACTTGTTTGTTCGCTCGGTTCAACTACTATTCATTTAGTTTTTGTACCGTTTTGCTGCACGACAGTGTACTGTCAACGTAGCAGTGTGAAATGCACAAATCTTGGAGTGAAATATATTGCTTTCAAGGCGGAACGAATGGGGCCCAACTATCGGATGTTTGTGTATGTTTTTGTACTCGTCGCGTCGTGGGGATGTGTTTTCCTCCCTTGGTTTGTGGATAGCAAAAAAGTACCTAAGTAGACTACGTTTTTTGCTGTTACAAATTGTGCTCAGTTGGAAAGATGGTATCTGTTTAATTTATCGCAGTCAACAACTGATTCTTTCTTAAAGATTTAGCCTTCTACACTAGAGGTACTCTTTCATTTTCCATACAATTTACGAAGTACGGTCAAATAAGTCGAATTCAAGTAGATGGGCCAAATTCCAGTTGCGATTATTTTTACTAGAAAATAACAGTTTCATACGCTATTATAGGTTCTTTCGTTTTCCCCAGACATAGTAATCACATAAGGTCGATAGTAATCGAGGAAAAAGTTTCGCTTCGGCATTTTTCATTACGATCAGAGGAAACCAATTCCGATTATAAAGATGGAGAAAAAAATATCCGATTATAAAAATGGGTATGTCAGCTGTAGTTAGTGCTCAGAATTTTCCTTACCTTCGCTGATTTTAGATTTTCATCGTAGTCTAGAGATTGATTCTATTTTTAGTGTCATTTAATTTTGTAAAGTTCAGTTTTTAGCTGTACTGAAATTAATCAATCGAGTCTCTATAGGGCCAAATTGCCAGTCGGGACTGTCTTTGTCAAGGGTACCACAGCTTTAGAACGGCAAGAGGAACAGGTTGCCTTTTACTCAAGTCCGACAGTTCCTTGTCAATCAAATAAGTCGTCTAGCCCTATGGCTCTGCCCAGGGCTAGACTTATTTCATGGTTTTAATGATATAGTTATTAAGAATAAAGTCGCGATTTCTTCCCAATAGAGGTTGATAGAAACATTACCGGCCGCAATAAAACTGTTGCGTCATGTGAATCTGAATGCAAGGCGCCCGACGCGACTCAAGCAAGCTCAAGCAAGCTTCGAGGTCCGGCACGGCTCGCTATATGTATAACCACCTGCCACCGTATCAAGCCAGCGTTAAGTATACGAGTAGTACTATACGAAACGTTACTAAGATTACAAATCTTTTTTTTTTGCCAAAAATGTTAAGACAATAAATTCAACAGAACACAGTAAATATTAGTATTACTTTCGGATAATTGTTTCAGTTCTGAGCATTCTTGTAAATAAATAACATTTGTCCCAGTAAAATGACTGATATTAAACTAGAAATGCTAAGGGCAAGATGTTTTATGAAGTTATATTTAGAACTAGGTATGAGACATGGCAATAAACTTGAGCGGGTACAGCTTGGCCAGAACAGATTGAAACGGAACTAATCTTTTTGTTTCTGACAACGTTTTAAAATCTTTGATATTTGATGTACGAGTAAACAAAGACCGCAGGTTTGTTAGATTTATTATTGTGCCATAAAACTAACGTAATAAGTGAAAAAAAAAATTAAATAAAATCATTCAAAGTGCTGGTAGCGCGAAGACAGTGGCGACTTTCGGTTTTCTACAGTTTTTTGCCAAGCTGTAGGTTGGTATGCGGGTGGGTCTAAAATGGTCATTTCAGCTGCGTCGCTAATTCAAATGTTGCATTTTTTTTTTGCTCTAAGCGATGAACAGAGCGATGGGTGGTGCTAACACGTCATTACCTAGCTATTTTGTACTGGTGGCGCATAAACAACTTTGTAAGTACGCAAATTTGGCAGCGATGTGCCCGCCTCGTGGCATGCTTCAAACATTTGATCTAACTACTCGCCGCTCCGTGCTAAAGCCAACGCTGACAGCGATAGTATTGTGAAAGCGTTCAATTTTGGTGTCACTGACCTTATCTATTTATACTTTTAATAAATACTAGCTTCTGCCCGCGACTTCGTACGCGGATCCTGTTGCTTATGCCAGCGATAACGGGGTCGACAAAGATGAAGATCTAAAACCTCTGATGTGAAATTCTTAGAACCAGGGGACGGGAAAGAAACGGGACGCGCGTGACGATTCCAGACGTTCCAGATCTTTCATTTTTGTAAGTCAACAGGAAATGATCATCAGACTAAACAGCTCTTGCCAAGACGTGATTCCTATATTTATGTTATAGCGTGGCTAGGCTCTTGGAGTTCCACAGCAGGTGTTCCGGATCTCATTTTTCATACGTAACCAGAGAGTGGTCATTAGGCTGAACAACTCATGCTCATGCTGGGCTCTTGGAGTTCTACATCAGGTATTCAAGATTTTCAATTTTTATACGTCAACAGAGACTGCTCATCAGGCTGAACAACTTTGCTAAGACGTCATTCCTGTATATGTTATAGTGTAGCTGGGCTTTTGGTGTTCCACATCAGGTGTTTCAGATCTTCAATTTTTATATGTCAACAGAAAGTGCTCATCTGGGTGAACAACTTTGTTGAGACGTCATTCCTGTATATGTTATAGTGTAGCTGGGCTCTTGGAGTTCCACATCAGGTGTTCCAGATCTTCAAATTTATTCTCTCAGCTGAAAATGCTCATCACGTGGAACAATATTTGCTATTGTTGGAAACATTAAATAGTCGATTGCCTTTTAAATAATTATGTTATCTGTGCCATTCTATTGTAAAAGTTTTGTATATTATCTGTGGCCCCTCACGAATAAACTACGAACCTGAGCACACGCATTTTCATATTTAAAATCCCTAAAATTGCTCCTACACGAAGAAAACACCAGAAACCACTAATAAGGACTTTTACATGGTCCTTCGGAGCCACCCATCGTGTTTGTGTTGAGGATTTCAACGAAAAAATTGCGTCGATTTTGTGGTCAGGTTAGTGGTAACTGATTGGCATTCCAATCGGGTCGCCATTTTTCGCCGCTTCATACCGGCTGCGTCGGTACAGCAGTGCTGCGCCGTGCTGCCCTCTATCACCGCAACATAGCGTCGAGCGACGAGTTGTCATCTGCGCGCCAATAGCCGCACGGATCGCACAAGAAGGCGTCAAGGTTGCCAACATAACGCGCCAATTTCATTCTTTCATTCGTTCATCTCATCGATTGATTATCTATGCTCACGCGACTCCTCCGCCACGTACAATAAATAAGACAAAGAAAATAAAACTGCGTCGCCATTTTTGAACGCCGTTCACGAAAAATTTCTTCGTCCTCATACTTTTTGTGTGCAAAACTAAGCGAATATGGCAGAGTCAGAACCAGATGTGAAAAAGTTAATCCAATATAGAGGAATGTTTAAAGGAACGCTTACCAGAATGCAGAAGCGCATTGATAGCGGCATTTCAAATATGCCTATGCATACTATAACTTTATACGGGGAAAAAATAATAGCTACTTTTGGTGAGTACGAAAAGATCAACAATGAGTTGGCTAGTTTGGATAGTGCAGAAGATCCTACTCAAACAGAAGACTGCTATTATGATAGCATGTCGAAGTTGCATTCACGCCGTGCCGAGTTATCAAAGGGGGCGGAGGCCGAGGGTACAAAGTCCACGCCTTCATCGTCATCGTTGAAGCTGCCACAAGTATCTATTCCGTCATTTGACGGCAAATATGTAGAATACAAACCATTTATTGAGTTGTT
Organism: Agrotis segetum; assembly: GCA_036375495.1. Taxonomy (NCBI): domain Eukaryota; kingdom Metazoa; phylum Arthropoda; class Insecta; order Lepidoptera; family Noctuidae; genus Agrotis; species Agrotis segetum. The sequence goes on along the minus strand of JAQSVV010000175.1, from coordinate 2,835,474 downwards.
TAATGCTTTTATACATAATGACAAAGGTTTAGATGACATTCAAAAATTCTTCTATCTAAGGGGCTTCCTCAAAAATGAGGCATATGATTTGGTTAAGAACTTGCCTATTTTAGGGTCTAGTTATAAGGAGGCTTTGAAAATACTGTCGGATCGCTATGATAATGAGTTTACTATAATTCAGGATCATTTGAATGCCTTGCTTGACTATCCTGCTGTGAGCAAACCTAACATTTCAACATTGCGTTCTTTAATTTCTCATACAAAACAGCATCTTTCAGCGCTTAAAAATCTGGGTGAGTCAATTGAAGCATGGGACAATATCCTTATTTGCCTGCTTGTGAAGAAGCTAGATCCACACACAACCAATGCCTTTCATGTCACATACAATATAAACAATAAATCCTTAAAGCCAACCTATGATATGCTTATGCAATTTCTAGAATCACGGGCTTTAGCCTTAGAAAATTCCGGGCGAAGCAAGGAGCTTGGTAATGCTAATGCTGCCAAAGCAGGGACCGTTAAAGTGGTCAACGCAGTGTCCACCAATAAGGAAATGAAATGCCTCTTCTGCGGTAAGTTAAACCATAAATTATTTAACTGTCCTGCCTTCATGCTAGCTTCAATCAGTGAACGACTAGACTTTGTCAATAAAAATAAATTGTGTAAAACTTGCCTTAACGCTCATCAAAATAAATGTAAATTTCATTTTAAATGTAAAAGTTGTAAACAAAATCATAACACATTGTTGCATTCTATAAATGAACAAGAATCTGCTCAAAGTACAACTGTTTCCAATGTTAGTAACACATGTACACCTAGCAGCAAAACTGACATTTTGTTACCTACAGCTAAGGTCAAACTTGTTTCAAAGGATGGCCAAGAAATCATAGTCAGGGCATTATTAGATTCCGCTAGCCAATCTTCATTTATCAATTCAAGTACAGCGAAATTAGTAGGTAAACAGCTTATGCCCAATAATACTAATATAGTAGGCATAGCCAATACAGAAAAGAAGGTCCAATTTGCCATGCAGTTAGACATATTTTCTTGTGTTTACCCTTATAAAGTAAAGGCCAAACTTTTAGTAGTGGACAAAATAACCTCTAACTTGCCGCAACGTTCTATTGATTTCTCAAAGCTCAATTTGCCTAAAAACTTAAAGTTAGCAGATGATTCCTTTCATATCACCGACGAAATAGGTATCTTACTTGGTGCTGATATCTTTTTCCAGAGCCTGTTGCCGCAGGATGAACACATGCAATCATGTGATGCAGCACACCCTAGTATACTTCACACCCAGTTTGGTTACATTGTAGCAGGTAATATTTCTCACAAATTAACACAAACTTGTTTTGATTCTTCTGTAGCTCTCTTTTGTCAAGAATGTGAAACAGATTTAAATAGTAATATGAACAATTTCTGGCAAAATGAAAAAGTACCGGAGACCTTTGTTGAACATACTTCTGAACAACAGTATTGTGAGAAATATTTTAAGGAGACAGTCAAGCTGGACAATGATAAATTTGAAGTTTCCATGCCTTTAAAGGTTCCACTTTGTGATATAAATAATATACTAGGAGACTCACTAAGTTTAGCTTTAAGTAGATTTTTAAATCTCGAGAAAAGACTACAAAAGGATAGTCAATTGTACACAGAATATAGAAACTTCATTCATGAGTTTATTGAGTTAGGTCATGGATCATTTGTGGATATTTCTTTATATGATCTTTCAAAGGATCCGGTTTATTTCTTTGCTCATCATGCTGTCATAAAACAGGATGCTGTTACAACAAAACTAAGAACTGTATTTGATGGATCTATGAAGACAAGCAATAGGATATCTCTAAATGATTTGTTATTAAATGGGCCAATTGTTCAACAAGAATTGTTTGACATATTATTATTGTTCAGACTCCATAAATATTTTTTCGTCTGTGACATTAGACGCATGTTTCGTAATATAAATATCACAGAAGAACAAAGATCTTTACAAAATATAATATGGAGGGACAGCCCTGAGGAAACTCTCAAATGTATACAACTATCTACTGTAAGTTATGGTCTCAAAAGCTCATCTTGGCTGGCAACCAGATGTTTGTTTGAACTGGCTACTAAATTCAAAAATGAATACCCATTAGCTAGCCCAGTATTACTAAATTCAACATATGTTGATGATATTATTCACACTGATAATAGTTTGAACAATTTAATTGAAACTAAGTCACAACTAATTCAATTATTAGGTAAAGGAAGTTTTGCATTGCACAAATGGTCAGCTAATGACAAACTAATCTTGAAAGACATTCCTGAGCAGCAGCAACATCTTTTTGATTTAGAATTGAATAAGGACATAAAAACATTAGGTTTAAAGTTTGATATTCAAACAGATTCTTTTAAAATACAATGTCCCCCCTGTAGTAAAATACCTAAAACTAAAAGACAAATACTTAGTTATATTAGTCAATTCTATGATCCATTAGGTATAGCAGGCCCTGTCTTTGTTCAAGCTAAGCTAATTATGCAGAAACTATGGCATTCAAATGTAGATTGGGATTGTACTCCTTCACATATTCTGCAAAAGGAATGGCTCAATTTTTTCAATGATTTGCAACAAATGAGACCTGTACTTATTTCTAGAAATATTTGCCCAGAAAACATTATATTAATTCAATTAATAGGTTTTGCAGATGCATCAATAGCAGCCTATGGTTGTGCTGTTTACTTGAGAGTCATTGACCAGCAAGGCAAGGTAACTATGTCCTTACTTTGTTCGAGAATTGCGCCCAAATGCAATAAATTGTCAGTGCCACGTCTCGAGTTAAATGCTGCTCTGCTCCTTGGAAAATTAATAACAAGGGTACATAATACTTTAATTAAAAGAATTACATTGGAAAATGTAATGCTGTTCAGTGACTCACAAGTGGTACTAGCCTGGCTTAGAACTGATCCAGCATTGTTAAATGCATATGTTGCAAACAGAGTACAAAAGATTAAAAAGGATACAAATTCATATCAATGGTTTTATATTAAATCTAGTGATAATCCAGCTGACTGCTTAAGTAGGGGTATTCATCCTACAGAGTTGCAGTGTAACCAACTGTGGTGGTTTGGACCACCTAGTTTAAATAGTTCAGATTTTAAATTTGAAACTATTATTTATCATTTACCAAAAAACTTACCTGAGGTAAAGCTTTCCCAAAAGGAGAAACTGGTGTGTGCAGTATCACAGAATCAACAGGAATCGTTATTAAACTATTTAATTAATAAGTATTCTTCAATAACCAAAATGGTCAACATTCTTGCTTATATATTAAGATTCTGTAATAATTTAAAACCAGGTTCAATTAAAATTAAAGAAAACTTTGTAACTTATGCAGAAGCACGTGAGGCATTGCATTTATTAATTAAAAATGAACAAGCTAAGCATTTTCATGCGGATCTAGCATTGTTACAGGTGGGTAAACAGACATCATCCTACTTAAAATCGTTTAATCCTTTTGTTGATAGTAAAGGTTTGCTCAGAGTAGGTGGTAGATTGCAGTATGCATCCTTACCATACAGCCAAAGGCACCAAATAATTTTACCCAAAGAATCTGCTGTAACCCATCTCATTATTCAAAATGAGCACTTGAAACTATTTCATGCTGGTCAAAAACTTGTTTTAAGTAGCCTTCAGCAACGTTATTGGATAGTTAATGGTTTAAGATTAGTTAAAAAGTTTATTTATAAGTGTGTCATATGTTTTAGATTTAAAGGTATTACTGCTCAACAGTTGATGGGGTCATTGCCCTCTGATAGAGTAAATGTTCACAGATGTTTTATGAAAGTAGGCATTGATTTTGCGGGTCCAATTATGATTAAACAATCAAGAATAAGAAGTGTTATTACAACTAAGGGATATAATTGTGTTTATGTCTGCTTTGTAACAAAGGCCATACACATTGAGTTAGTTTCAGGCCTAGATACTCAAACATTTCTTGCTAGTTTTAAGCGATTTATTGCAAGACGTAACGTCCCGTCTGATGTCTACTGTGATAACGCAGGCACTTTTAAATCTGCTAACACGCAGTTGTCAGAATTGTATAAACTAAATAATTCTAAAAATCATCAAACTCGAGTACAAACTGTAGCTTCAGAATTAGGTATTAAGTTCAATTTTATTCCCAGTTATTCACCTGTTTTTGCGGGCCTCTGGGAGGCGGCTGTTAAAAGCGTAAAGCATCATTTAAAAAGAGTGTTAGGCTCTCATGTTTTAACTTATGAAGAACTTAATACTGTACTAGTTGAAATAGAAGGAATTTTGAACTCGAGACCAATAACTCCATTGTCATCAGATATTGAGGATCTTTCCTATTTAACACCTGGACACTTTCTCACAGGTGCTCCTTTAAATTCTATTCCAGAGCAAGATGTCACTACTGTTCCCACTAACAGACTGAATTTTTGGCAAAAATGTACTGCCTTAAAACAACACTTTTGGAGATATTGGTCCAAACAGTATTTAAATGTACTACAACACCGTCCCAAATGGCAACATAAGACACCTAACATACAAGTGGGTGCTTTGGTTATCTTACGTGAGCTTGATACTCCGCCTATGACATGGCCTATGGCCAGGGTAACTAATGTATTTGAGGGCCAAGATGGTCTTGTTAGGGCATTAGAAGTAAGAAAAGCTAATGGTAATGTTCATAAAACGTCAATTACTAAAGTATGTATACTTCCAATAGATTAGTTTTTTATCTTTAATTTGTTATTTCTAAGTACCTTGCCTACCTGATAAGCATGATGAAACATTTTGTTTAAAATAAGTGTTAAAGAGTTTTTTGTTTTGTTGCTTAATATTATCAATTTTAAATTGGTTAACAGAAGTAAAAGGAGTTTTGTTTTGTCATAATCTCAATAAATTTAAGTTACCTATGTACAGGTTTAATATATATTTATACTTACATTAAGTCATGTTTCATAGGGTACTGCCATAGATAGGTACTTATACCATGTTATTGTCATGTTTCAGTTCAGTTTTACTTAAACATTTCAATTGCCTACCATTGTTAGACAAAGCAGTTAAAACAATTTGAACATTCATATCCTAGTTATTCATATTGTATAATTATTGTTTATAATGTTCATTTTACAGATAAACAAAGGCATACCACATTGAGTCTTATTTTCTCAACGTGTTTATGTAACTTCTCTAGTAGTTTTCTAACAGTTGTAACTTGAATCTAAAGGGCTTTATTTGCTCATCATAAATTGTAGCATCATAATATCAATTTCAATAATATACAGTCCACTTTCTAGCCTTATAATATTGTGTATGTATACGGAAAGGGATAGGCAAATGAAAGCTTATGTATTTTTTCAAAGATTTATTAATTAAGTTCATAGTCACATTATCTTTCTTCGTGCGGAGTATGTTGGAAACATTAAATAGTCGATTGCCTTTTAAATAATTATGTTATCTGTGCCATTCTATTGTAAAAGTTTTGTATATTATCTGTGGCCCCTCACGAATAAACTACGAACCTGAGCACACGCATTTTCATATTTAAAATCCCTAAAATTGCTCCTACACGAAGAAAACACCAGAAACCACTAATAAGGACTTTTACAGCTATCACACCATTTTTGTATCTCTTTTAGTTTAGCTGGTCCATTGCGGTTTTGCACCAGGTGTTCAAGTTTCCATAATAAATTATAGCCTATGTGTTGGCCAGACTTAATACCTATACAACAAAAAAAAAATCATTCAAATCCGTCCAGTACTTTTTGAGTTTATCCCGGACATACATACAGACAAACAGATAAACAGATAAACAGACAAACAGACAAACAGACAAACAGACAAAAATTCTAAAAACTATATTTTTGGCTTCGGTATCGATTGTAGATCACACCCCAAGTATTATTTTTAAAAAATATTCAATGTACAGTTTTGACTTTCCTACTATCTATATCTATATCTATCTATACATATAATAAAACTGTAGAAAAGTAATTTTTGTACATTCGAAAAAAACTCAAAAAATATAGCCAGGGTTATAAAGGACAACCAATAGAACCCATTTCTAGCATTTTTAGAATTTTTGTCTGTTTGTCTGTTTGTATGTTTATTTGTTCGGGCATCACGTAAAATGTACAAAAGTTATGTAGATAACTTTAATACACAACGACTGACCGTAACTTGAAGTAACATTTAGTTTTTGTTTCATTGAAATCGGATCAGTCTATCAAAAGATATTTGAATTCAAAGTGTACCAGAAGTAAAATTACGGTTAGTGTACACCGAACGCGCAGTTCAGTAGCGCGATCTAGCTTGGAATAGAAAAACTACATGTTCAAATATGGTATGGACTGGAGTGGAGTGGTTTGGAGTGGGATGTTGTGGGATAAATTGGGATGGAGTGGGATGGAGCGGTATGGAGTGGGACTGAGTGGGATGGAGTGGTATGTAGCGGGATGTGGTGGGATAAAGTGGGATGGAGTGGGATGAAGTGGGATGGAGTGGGATGGAGTGGGATGTAGTGGGATGGAGCGGGATGGAGTGGGATGGATTGAGATGGAGTGGGATGTAGTGGGATGTAGTGGGATGTAGTGGGATAAAGTGGGATGGAGTGGGATGGAGTGGTATGTAGTGGGATAACGTGGGATGGAGTGGGATGAAGTGGGATGGAGTGGGATGGAGTGGTATGGAGTGGGATGTAGTGGGATGGAGTGGGATGAAGTGGGATGGAGTGGGATGGATTGGTATGGAGTGGGACGTAGTGGGATAAAGTGGGATGAAGTGGGATGGAGTGGGATGGAGTGGTATGGAGTGGGATGTAGTGGGATAAAGTGGGATGGAGTGGGATGAAGTGGGATGGAGTGGGATGGAGTGGGATGGAGTGGTATGGAGTGGGATGTAGTGGGATAAAGTGGGATGGAGTGGGATGAAGTGGGATGGAGTGGGATGGAGTGGGATGGAGTGGTATGGAGTGAGATGTAGTGGGATAAAGTGGGATGGAGTGGGATGAAGTGGGATGGAGTGGGATTGAGTGGGATGTAGTGGAATGAAGCGGGATGGAGCGGGATGGAGCGGGATGCTATGGGTGCTTTGAACGCTGCTAGGTGGGCTTTGAACGACAGAGGGCGTATATCACAAACAGGTCAAATATTATTGAAAAGTCTAAATAAATTCTAATAATAATAGGGTTTATATGAAAACGATTATGATTTATAAAAAACAAGGCGAAAATTAAGCGCTTCGCACTAAGAAAACATTGTTAAATTCCGACATCCACGCGAACGAAGTTGCGGGCACAGCTAGTTTTATTATATGTATAGATATAGATGTAGAGAGGTCAATTCTGTACATGAAACATATTTCCAAAATAACTATCAGGGGGTGATTAGAGATCGATACTGATGCCAAAAATGCAATTAATAAAATAATTGTCTGTCTGTCTGTATAACCGTTTTAGAAACAAAAACTACTCGATGGGTTTTGATGAAACTTGGTACAATTATTTTCATACTCCTGGGCTGGTTATAGAATACTTTTTATAGTTTACTTTTACGTTTTTGAGCTAATGTCGTTATAGCATTACAAGGCAATACCTGGTACCTTTACGTCACAAATTGGCCTTTCTAAGTCCTGTAATTCTGACTTGTCTGATAAATAAATAATTCCACACATAATTAGTCTTCCTCCCTCGGAAATTGCTTTTAGAGGTCCTTTTTATGCCTGCACTAATTACTTTGGAGGCGGCCTGTAAGGGTCCCGATTAACTGAAGTGTAATGTAGATAAATGTACTTACATGTTCAAATAATTTTAAAAAGTGATATGTATCTGACTAAATATGTCACAAAAATGTGAAATTTCGTTTTTACTTACTACTGGCACACTAGGTGATACATAAATGAACGTCTTATTAAAAGCACGCTGGTGTAATCTGCCTAAAATATATGTGTATTGTCTAATTATTGTCTGTACCCATAGCATGACTTTTCACTATTTTACTTTACAGCGTTTTTACAGTATTTACAGCGTTTCTTGTATGAAAAAATGGAACGGGCCCTGTTCCATTTTTTCATATAAGAAACGCTGGTGTGCAAAGAAGGAACTAATATTGTCAATTTGAAATGTCAAAGGACATTGTTAAAAATGGCCTATGAACCAACACGCATGAAACATTTACTATAATTACTAGTTCTTTTAATAATAAACATTACATATATTGCAACAGAACGGACACTTTTTAATTTCGAAAACATTTTAAAAAGGAATTCACTTCCGTCCTTAGCTTCCGTCATAATTCTCAGTGTTTTTGGTTCAATTTGAGGTTTTTAATAGGCAAAGGCATTATAGCTCATACAGCCAAGTCTTTGTAACAGCACTCTTAATAAGTGTTTGACACAAACAAGCACCAGTATTCTCAAAACACTTGATTTACGATAATGATTTTTAGTTACAAACAGTCCGCAAGATGTCGCGGAACCATTATACGAATTATTATCAAAAAAACTCGATTGAAAGCGCTGTTTGAAACGAGCGTTATTATCGAAACTGACAGTTGATTAATTGACAGATGTCAACATTTGACATTTGCATTCAGTAATAAATGCTAACATATTGCTACACGAATGTTTTTATTGACGCAATTATAACCTCAAAATGCAAAAGTGTTTTGATGTTTTCGGAATTTTCAAAAGTGTCCGTTGTTTTAATTTAGGTTCAATCGAATACATACATTATCTAAAAGCCAAAGAGTAAATATACATCCCTGTTGGATCTTAGGCGAACTATGTATGGACGACGAGCAATGTCCTTTCCAGTTTACTTTACGTCAGAATAACTGAAAACACATGATATGGCCTCTGATCGGTTCACATCACTGTCCTCGAACTTTAAGTAAAACCACTGTAAATACGAGTATTATAGATATATTATAAACAGTTACTTACGTAATTTCCTATAAACATTAATTTGATCAATATAAATAATATAATAGGTAGTAATTAACGGGTATAATTCGGCGTTACTTGTTCAGGCAACACGGCATACGTAGGTAAGTTTTAAAAGGTTAAATCTAAAGATTTAAATACTTGCTACTTACCTACTTACAAATTATAATTACGTCAATATAACATTACATCAAGCTAAGTCAATGGAAATTGCCATGGCACTAATACACATCAAATAACACAATTATAACTGCATTAGCCAATCCATTAACCATAATCAAACTTCGTTAGGTAATCAAACAACCTCTACGAGCTGCCAATAACAGTCCACTCTATCTAGTGTGTACCAAGCCTTACCCAACAAGGACATTGTCAGTCAATACCTTTACATTAACTGTGTAATCTGGTAAGCTCTGCAAAGCTCCAGGGTATTTGAGTCCTCCAATCAACCGAAGTTAATAATAAAATAAGCTTTCCTATTGGCTGTTAGGAAGTTTCAGTATTAAACCACTGAGTCTGATTCAGTGCTTGTGTTGGTATGTATGAAGTGATGATGCCTGATTTCTTTCACTCATTTAATTTTTAAACATTAGTAAGTGTGTTTGTGCGTTAGTAAGTTGTGTTTGTGCGTTCCAACTAAGAAGAAGTATGTATAAATTAGCCAAAGGTTTTTGTTCTTTTTATTTTGATTATTGTACATTCAACCCAGTACAGAAGTATATATATAGAAGTATAAAATCTAGCACAAAACTACCGAAAACGAGGATACAATGTGGAATCTGATCAGAAAGTACTGTAATAATGAAAGTAAATTGTATGACTGTTATAATAATGTGTAAAAATGAATTGACAAAAACAAACAATATACCTAACGAATAACATCCAGCAATATTGCGACTCAAATTGTTCTTGTTATCATTTTTCTTTTTTTATTTAATAGTCTATAACACTGGCATAAATTATGAATATTGTACACCTTATGGGTATGTTACAGTGATACAATTATAAAAATGTGTAACAACTACCTACCTTTTAACTTGTGACAAACGATACATGACTTGAATTTAAGAACAGGATCTTAACTTTTTTTCGAGGGGAATAATTTTTGTGGTGACACTACAACAACCCCAATATTACTGGGTTCAAAGGTCACGATTTAAGAAAAGAAAACATACGTTTCAACCGTTTTTGTGCGACGGAATAATGAGATTTGAAATTTTTTGATGTTTCAACATATTTTTATATTGTTTGAAAATATCCCGGGGTAGCATTTACAGTAATTACGCCATGTTAATAATAATAAGCCTTTGTAGACTTGACTTAAAAATAATTGGTGAAATGTCGGTATACTCGTATTACGATACCTCTTCTAATGGTTTTCTTTATCCACAATTATAAGGAAATAGGTAACGAAAATTTATATTTTACTGGCTATTTTCTTCCCAGACAAAGGGTGTTATTGTATTCTACACGTGGATTTACCTTTTCGTGACCTTTTGGTGATTTAATAAATTCGGTTTTCAACTAAGACGAGCTCATTAGTACAAATAAAATCATGACATATTGCATAATGACATATTTTTTATGAGAATTATGCTCGGATTATCTCCATATTTCTACATAATATTGTTTGAGATCGCTTGCCAAGTTTTAAGGTTGTATTGTTTTTCTAATCTACTTATTTTTTTTCGGATTCGGATTGTTGTAAGTTCGCCATACAATTGTTTGTGACTATTGCTCATTTTAGAAGTGTCGTATATTTGTCAATTTTGGTTTTACATAACAAAAACAAAATTCTGGAGGTCAAATATTTTTTAATGTAACACTCTCGGGTACCGGATGAAACAAAATAATCGAAAGGGGAATCGAAATCGAAGCAAAGATTTACTCCCGTTGGATTTATTATTGGTTATAAAAGTGCATGCAAAAGTAAAAGCGGGATTCAACAGGAATAAATCGATCCAAATACCTCATGCTTAGCATCATCATCAGCCTTTAATGTTCCCACAGCTGGGACACAGGCCTCCTCTGGCGTCGGCCATAATCCACCACGCGGGCCCAATGCAGGTTGGTAGATGCTTAGCATAACTGCGTGTAAGAAGTAAACATCTTAACTAATACGTTTACCTAATGAACACAAATACATACACAAAGTAACTAAATTAAACGGTGACGTTATCACACATTCAAGGCTGCCAACCTAATCGTGCTTAATCTCACTTAGTAGCCATAATAATAGTAATCGTCCCTATCTATCACAATCACAATGGAATCCAATTTTGTCAAACATACTCTCGTTCATCACGAACATAATTGAATAAAGACCTGACATGTCTTCTGTAAGCCGATCTCTGGAGTAGGTTTTGGGTCAAATAAGTAATTAAATTAAGTGCAAACCCGGGGGAGCGACGAGTTTAATATTATGCATCTACAGACCGCTTTAATCAGCACTGCAGGGTCCATTTTGGCTTTGTTATGGGATTGTTTTAATAATTACAGAATTAGAAACGGAATGGGGACTGTGGAACTTTTTGTATTATAAATGTTTTATTTGTTTTGAGAATGTTATGTGTTGAGTTTGGTTAAATAATAACAGCCGCACAGGCCAATTTTCCCGGTTAAGCCGCGCTTGCCTAGGTTGGTCTGTGGATAGGGTAACCATTTTAGTCATATAAGTGAGTTTCTTCAGTGCCTCGGCTGTTATTTGTAGATCTTTGACAATCGTTACTATTAGACAGGAGCCCTAAAGACTGACAAGCATTCTTATCATGGGGTATCGTAATACCCAATTACTGGGTTGTGGAGGTCCGATAGGCAGTCGCTCTGTGTAAAATACTGATACTCAACTGCATCTGGTTCGACTGGAAGCTGACCTCAATATAGTTGGGAAAAGGTTGGGCAGATGATGGGAATGTTATATTTCTCTACTGCGACGTAATGTATGGATACGGAGTTTAGTATGCTTAAATAAAAGGTGGTGTTTGATGACACCTCGTGTGAAGCACTAGTGAAGGAGGTAGTTGAACGAGTTAGGGAGAGATTTCAGGCAACCGTAGGCAAGTGTGAGGTCTGCAAGTTATGAGCAGCTTGCCGTCTGATCAAGCACCAGAGTGGGTTTTAATCTGGACTCATTTGATAATATTACCCCACATAAAGAAACAGTGTTTGATGAGTCTTCGGAAATAAATATTACTGGCAATAAAAGCACAAAACTATTTTGGTCGTCTTAAAAGTAAATATTACATATTAATTGTGTTTGTAAAATAGATAACGATCACGAAAAGTTATCAATGAATGTAATTGATTGAAGTTGATAAAACAAGTCTTTAATTTCCTAACAAATTAAATAAATAATTAATGTTGTGTAATTAAACAAGGGTTTAACGAACCGAACTCCGAAAAAAATATATCCTTATAATTTATTTAACACAATCAACCATCTACAGAGAATTGCAAAGGAAAAACACAATGTGGAATATTAGCCACGATTTCTAGGCGTTTACATCAGTATCTACCCTGGGGGCAGCCACGAATTTCAGCGTTCGTTACACAGAAGACAAGAAAAGGTACAATAAGGGTGACACAAAAATAACGTCGGCGGTTCTAATTGTTCTGAGACCAAGGGACTGGACGTCGTTGGAGCGGCAAATTGTATTAGGCTCGGTATAATGGCTACTAGCAAGATATTAAGATGGAAACTGAGTAGTGGATATTAATTTTAGTGAGTTTTTTAGGTGTCTGTAGTAAAATAATTAGTTGCGCTGGTCGAGAAAAAGTGGGTTGTATGCGATTCCGGTCGGATCCGATCCTGGATGGGCAACGGTCTTTTATCTATATCTATGTTTGACATTCATTACGGTGGGTGGAAAGTCTGACGACCAGTCTCAACAGTCAGGAGGTATCGTATTAACCACCACTCTATGGAGCTCAGGAACTCACTCACTCTATAAAGAGTACCTTTTATTTTTTAAGTGGTAAAATCATCAAACGACTCCTCCCACCCAAGGCAAGGTGGAAGGGACGTCCAGACTCGTTCTGACTAAAATCCACTGTGTCCTACAATAGCCTTTTACGTTCCCGGGTAATTCGATAAGTCCCGCGACCCCGGCAGGCACCCAAATGTACTTGAGAAAACGATATTGGCTTTTGAGAAACTGGTTAGTCTATAATGCTGTGAATAAAATGTTATAAAAAAACGGTAAACTTCTCTGAAAATATTCAGCATATTGTGACTTGTTTTTTATTTGCAGAACGTGTTATCCACACACAATACAGATCCTTCCCCTCTTTCTACTTGTCGAGTGCTATTTTTATCCCATCTTTAAGCAAGGTAAGAAGTTGACCTCGTCCCAGCGTAGCCCCGTCTTACTTATCTGATAAAAATAACCTTCCTGTCATAGAATTGGTTTTATTATGCCATTTGTGATTCTTTACAAATATTTAGTGATGAGCACGATAAAAAACACCGATGTGCAAAGAATAAAATAAATAAGGAAAACAACAACCTTTTCAAACAAATTCACTCGATTGATAAAAGGTTAAGAGTGGGTGGATTAAAGTTTAAAGGGTGGAAAGATCCTTTACGAAAAGGCATTCAAGCATTCTGTTCATCAAATTAAAAAAAAAACACGGAGAAAAAATATTATTTCTAGGAAACGATTTTTTATGTGAAAAAAAGCACAGTAACTTACACTTTAATGTACATCACTCGAAAAATTGTGCTGAATTAAATAATAATACCTATGTAATTCATGTACTTTTTTAGCATCATGAAAAAATCAGTTCAATTTACTTAAAACAAAATTAAATGTTGGTATTAATATACTGAAATATGAAAACATGGGGTCCGAGTGCTCACAGTCTCTACAGAGATATCGCTAAAAAACTTGTTGACGCTTCCCGTGACCCAAGAGCTGGCTTTTACCTTGGCCAGAGGCTAAGTATTGCCATTCAAAGAGGCAACGCCGCCAGTCTCTTGGGCACATTACCAGCTGACAGCGTTGAGGATGAATTTTTCGATGCTCTTTAATAGTTTAGTTTTATTTTAATTTAGTATTATTATATTTATATAATTTAGTAATAAAAGAACTAAATATTATAGGCTAATTAATTTTAAAATATTGAAAATAGTGTTATTTTTAATATGAAAATAAACTGAAATAATATACTAGACAATTAAGAAGAATCGAAGATTAGTGACAGTCCCGCGATCCTGGCAGGCTTTGGCCTTTTAAAGGTGGCCGCGTCAGTCAACAATAGCCCTAAAAAACAGAATTTTCACAATGTTTTATGTGGAGGACATTTTCGAAATGAATTTTCAATAGTTTTATTTTCGAGGTCTTATTGTTTTTGTTTGGAGGAGTGCCAAATGGCCTCACTTCTCCTCAGAGGATTGATGTCTTAATGCTGAGCACAAACTTGAGTGAATTATGTTTATTTTCTTTCGATTGTGGAAGTATTAAGAGGATTTAGTCGGCGATCTTACGATAAGCGTGGTATTAGTCATTGTTTTGATGAAAACTTGTTACAATATCGATCATTGCTACCTCATTGTCATTATAGTTTAGCAGCATATTATTGCTCACCGACTAAAGTTCATGGCACACTATACCGGCACGGCAACGGCACTGCTCCAACCCAGTACTTAACTCGTCATCCAAATTAGAGCCTTAAGGCCGAGACTCCACCAAAGCTGTGTCGAGCTGTTCGGAGCCGAGACGTGTTTTGAACAACCAATAGAATTGCGTTATTGACACAGCTCCACTCCGCAACGCAATTCTATTGGTTGTTCAAAACACGTCTCGACTTGCACAGCTTTGGTGGAGTCTCGGCCTGAATCATGTGTCGTATAATATATTTTTTAATTATCATCATCAGCCTATAATGTTTCCACTGCTGGGACATAGGTCTCCTCTCTGTGAGAGGGAATAGTATTTTTTAATGCCAATATGAAAAAGCCAACGCAGTCGTCGCACTTACCGCTACCATACAACTCTCCTCGCAGCCCGCGCGCTGCTAGCGAGCAGACGACGGCGACGCACCGACTCCAAGTTGCTAGCGAAACAAATGTTTTATAACAATCATGTTCACGGTGACAGCAAGCTTGCACTTCACTGACGTCACATGGTTAGCACGCGTCACCTCGAATTTAGGCTACCTACGGCTAGCCATTAGCTAGCCGTAGCCTAAATTCGAGGTGACGCCGTACTTCAGCTGTGTAGTTGCAGTACTGGTATTATGTGCCATGACCTTTATTCGGTGAAGAAGTGCTAGAGGGGTTGTAGAGGTCAGATAGTCTGGTAAAAGCTCTCGCAAACGCTAAGCAATACAAACTTATAACTTGAACTAATAGCTTTACGAAAATCCATCATAAACATTTCTAGAATAAAACTACTTGCGGCCTTCTAGAGTATATAACCAAATTATCCTTAATATTCACTAAAAGGATTTTCTGTGAAAAGCAAAACTTAAATCTTTAATTACCAATGCATGAAATATAAACTCTTAAAACAAAATAGTTATCTTCAAACCAGCGGAGCAAAATAATCTAGGACTTAAAATAAATTACATGCTTGTTAGGTTAAAGGCTCTTCGAAACTAACAGGCGGTTGAAACTGAAAGTTTCGAAATTACCAAGTTTATTTTCCAAGCAAACTCGTTTGTCTTTCCCTGAAAAATGTATGGAAATACCAGGGGTAAGGTTAAAGTGAATTTACAATTATCATCCAGGATTCAGCTAAATTATAACGGATGCGGAAATGGAAAGAGGAAAAAACGATTTTGTGACGCTTTTATAACTTGCTTCTGGTTTGGTCTATCTACTCACATTATTATTTTGAATAGCCGTGAATTTATTATAAGAAGTTATGAAACTTTCACATGGCGAACTCAAAATGAAGATTTTATTTTAAAGAATGAACATAGAACGAAATAGAAGAAATTAAAAGTTTTTCGAAAGTTTATTGTGCATAAGTACTGGATAAAGGTTTATTATATAAACAGAAGTAGTTTTATAAGAAAATGGAACAAAAACAGTGAAGGAAGCAGAGATTTCAATAATTTATTTAAGTGAAGCTTAAACAATTGGGTGGTGGGATATAAGTGATTGCAAACTTTTTTTATGTGTAGGTTGATTTTTTTAATAAAATTAAATTAAAAAATCGGACAATCTGACAGTTAAATCTGACAATCTTTTTCGCTCCGAGAGCACTGGTTTGATGATTTTAAAAACCCTACAAAGGTTTGGAGTTTAATGTTAAAAAGCTTTCCCAATAATTTAACTGACATTTTTTTATATGCAATCGCCTCCGCCAGTTTTGCGCGTTAAATAATAGACTCTTGTGAGAACCTAATGGGAAATCTGAACAGAAAGTACTAGGAGAACAAGATCATGAAGAAGGTGTTGTGCCGCCGTCGTTTTTGGTGGATACCCGTCAAATGTACTAGGCATGCATAAATCCTGGTAGTATTTGTTGAGAGCTACCTGTGATGAATTTACAAATAATTTGAAAATAATGTGACGAATTAACTCTTAAGAGCCCATGCTATCTCAAATGGCTTAGCAGAATTCTGTGATACGTCGAAAATACTGCAGCAGTCTTATGTTTGGCGAAAACATGATTCCATAAAATTTTCTCTATAGAAAAAAATCCCGAAGTTACCTCTAAATTGAACAGTAAACCGCTGGCAATCATAAAATATTTAAAATTAGATCATGAAACTTTTTATACTAACTGAACTAACTTTAAAGCAGGTCTAATTTTATTTATTTTTTTGCCGTTTAATAAATAGACGTGTAGACAGCTAAAAGAAAGAGCAAGCAATAGTGCTTGGTACGTGCAAGTGCGAGCGAGTAAGATTAAATTGAAGTACTATGGAGCCTTAATTTACAACGTTTACAAAATGTGACGAATTTGCTTTGTGACGAATACACAACCCGTGTATTGGTATAAATTATTTACTTACAACTATAGTAAGGTTCACTTAAATTCTAACCTACACAATGACGAACTATTTGACTAACCTACCAACACTTAACCCTTTCCCCGCTCAAGTGTACTCTGCATAAGATTACACAATTCGCTCGAAGGTAACCTAGTGGACTAATAGCAAGCATCGCAGGGTTAGAATGTGTTTGCACAGTATTTCAGACAAATGTTCAACATTGTAGAAGAGACGAGGTGTGGAAATTAGATAACGAACATGTTATAAAATTGTGGTGTTATTATTAGATTATATCCTAATTCTAACTTCCCAACTTAATGTTTTAAATGTGAAAGTAAGTTAGTTTCTTTGTTGGTTTGTTATATTTTCACGCCAAAACCACTATACTGATCATTTCCCGGGGTCTTGGAACTTTATCAGGTAGCCGTGGCCCCGGAATGTAAAGGGCACCGTGGTTTTCAGTCAGGTAAAACGTAACGGGACTATTTACTATTTAACACCCTATTTGGATACCTACATTATTAGCAAATAAATGATTTCTATTTCTATTTACAACTTTGACAGTCCTTCCCTTCCTGCCCTGGGTGGGAGGACTCTTTGGAGGATTTCAATACTTAAAAAATGCATAGTTTGCCAAGAGTACAGAAGCGGATAATTGGTACATTTCATCTCAAGAAAAACAATTGTAACGTTCTTATGATTTAACCAAAAAACGTTATTGTTTATTAAAATGGCGCCACGTATCGCCTAATTCACTATCACATATTTAACGCGAACGAAGCCGTGAGTAAAAACTAGTCATAGAGTGAATACATTTTGCAAAATAGTAATGTAGATGTAAATGTTATCCTGCTTATAGAACTTGCTTTAAGATAAATAACTAAACTGAATAAAATTTGATGAAATCAATTCTTGACATTTCTTTCTGCTGGCCCATTTGCCGACATACAAAAATTTCTTGAACATTTTCATCGTCACTCCTTAATAAATATAAAATTACAATATATTCAATTCCTACACAAATGTTTATTCAATCGTCACATCTCGTAGACGTTTCGTAGCACGTTCTACGTACGTAGCGTTCCGCGTAGCTTGGCGTCACGTCACCGTAGCGTGCAGTGCAAGTAAATATATTGCATAATCAATATGCTTACTTCACTTGAAATGCAATAACCTCGATCTAACGTCAGAGGAAGCAATATAGTAAGTAACCTATGTACTAGAAACTGTAGTATTTGTAAGACTTCTTGACCTACTTTCATAGAAAGCAATTGAACGAAAGAAAATGTATTCGACTTCAAATCAGCACAAAAAAAAAACAATTTTATTAATAGTTTTTTTATATGAAAACTATATTTATTTCATTCAAAATTAACTCAAACATTCTATTCAACCAAAAATGTAATTATAGAGGGAACCCAAAAATAACTTACCTTTAGCACACCTTACTTACTTATTTAGCAAAATACACGGTCTCTAATTGCACAGAAGCTCAGTAAAAACTCCACACCAACGACAATTTATTATAAGGAAACAAAAATCTCAAGGCGACCATCCGCAGTGTTGGTTTACTAAAATTAAGTACGACCTAAGTAACCAGCAAAAACTGGTTTAATCCGCTCCTAACCAAACAATACCGGAATGGAAGGAAATGGCCGTTCGTGGAATTATAAAGCGAATATACACAGCTCGGTACCAAATAGACCCAAAAAGATACCAATAAATGTTGCAATAATAAAAGTTTGGTTCTTTTAGTGTGCCCGTAACGAGGAAATGTAAACGTTTTTCTGTTTCGGTTATTTTTGTTGATGCTCTTTTGTTTTTGTATCAATTTTCGAATGTTCTTTGTTTTTTAGAGCTATTTGTTTGTTGTGTTTGCCAGTTTACGGAATAGAAAGCTTTTGAAATATTAGAGAGGTAAGCCCAATAGTATTTATTTACCGAAATATTATGCTTTGTTTTCTTCTAATACCTTACGTATTAGACACGGTAAAAGGAAGGAGTAAGGATCTGAATGATAAAGTATAGGTATATTGGAATCCTGTAAATGATTAATAAATTTTATATAGTCCTGAAAATTGCAATTAAATGTGCTTCTAAAATTAAGTGACTTTTTTTAAACATTGTCCCACAATAGGTATTTCTTCCCGTATCGTGGGTCCGTTTACAAACATTAAAACTTACATACACAAATACCCAGACCTGGTACAACTACTTGCAGATCATACATATATTTGTTCCGTGACGGGATCAAACCCGCCACACGCTGCTCAGCAGTCGATTGCAAGATGATTTTTACAAAATTTGTTTCTGTTTGTAGGTATGTAGAAGAGTCGCCGAAACAAAGAACTCCCAGTGAATACTTTTCATAACGCACTAAATAGTACAAGTTGTAATGAATAGAATAAGTTTATTCCAAACACACTGCAATCTCTCGCAAGTGTAGCAGAGAAGCGAAGCAAGAGAACATTACTTAGTTTTGTTTTAAATGTTCTTTTTGTAACTTTGTAAAATATGTTTCTTTTATAATAATTTGACATTTGAATTCAGACCTAGTAAATAGAGATAAAGGCAACCAAATAATTTAGTAAATAATTCTGCTGTGTTCCGTGTCGTGGATTCGATTCCCGCATGGAACAAACATTTGTATGATCTATTAATATTAAGTAGTTGTGCCGGGTCTAGGCGTTTGTGTTGGTTTGTTTATATGTTTGTAAACGCGACCACGACACAGGAAAAATTCCTAGAGCCAAGTTTTAAAAAAAAGTTCATTTTATCACAACTCTCAATACAGTGAAGAAATCAGCATGCTCCAGGACATTTTACTTTATGGAATACAGCCGGTTCTCACAAAAAGGATGCCATTTTTTTTTCAGTGGTCAGTCCTGAAATTTATTTATCTGTATACAGGTTGTTTCTTTTAAATTGGCTAAAAGGGAGAAATCCGAATCCATAAGAGATGCCATTAATAGCAATAAGAACATTATAGGCTGACTATGCCAGTCTAGTAACTCTTAATAATATCAAACTCAATGCAAAATCAAAACTGAATTCCAATTACCAAAAGACCCATTAAACAGATAGTACCCATATTTCACTCCAAGTGACGCTTAGTCAAAATGCTGAATCTAATACGCGATTAACCCTTTCACTGGCCGCGTGGGTCGCAATGATTTCACATGAATGGTGGAGGGTTAAACCGGGATAGTTGACTGGCGTTAATCGGAACCTTCTCACCGAAAAGCTACAAAAGATGACATGATTTTCTAATAAATTTAACACACATTTTGGATATTTTCTGGTACGATTGGTGTTGGGTTGAGGAGGGTCATTGACTTCAAAGGAAAGAAATGTCTCCCGATAAGTGTGTAAATAGGTACCTACATTAAAGTCAGAATTGGGATCCAATCGATACAAGATATCTTTTTTTTAAATATAACAATAGGTATTCTTTACGATCATCTCATAACCAAGACGCGGCGGCTGCGCTGCGCTCACATTTCAATAAAGCTTCTCAAAATCTTACTCTATTTCCTACACGATAAGATACACATTTGCAGTTTCGTTGCATCACGTGGCGTCTCTGTGTGAACTGACAGTCAGTTTTACCATTTGGTATCGTATTACCCAGTTTCTGGGTTGTGGAGGTCCGATAAGCATCCATTTCGACTGGAAGCCGACCCCAACATAGTTGGGAAGAGGTTAGGCAGATGATATGTATGTATAAAGTATTTAAGTTTAAGAGAATAATTGAATAATAGGGATAAGTTCATCGAAATTTCGTAATTCTTTTTCAAAAGTCCCTCATAACTCTCTAAAAATTTACAACAGGTACAGTGCTAAAAGGAACAGCGGCAGCGTTCAAATCTCTAGTCGTTAATCTGCTGCGGTAAAAGCACTTTTAACAAAAACATGTTTATGATGGTCGGACTAACTGAAATTGGCACAAACACTTCAGCTGAAAGATTGAAAAATATTGATTTTATGATTTGGAACAGGAAAAGGTGATAAACTTCATATGTAACGTAATAATTTTGATTGTATCGGTTATTTAGGAACGAACTTAATTAAGACATAAAACATAATTTTCTTATATATATTTATCATCTATTATAATGTTCGCACAGCTGGGACACTGCACAAGCCTTCTGTCTGTGAGATAGAATAAACTGTCTGACTCGGAACAACTACCTTTAGACTAAATATTTGTTCCGTATGGGGATGGAATCTGCGACACACAGCATAGCAGTCGATCGTTCATTCACTACGTCAACCAAGCCGTAAATGGTTCGTATAGAAACAACCAGAACACGGAATTTTAAATTAAAATGCGAACATACTCAATCATACCATAGACAATCGTAAACATAGAACCTTAGAAGTCCGGCCTCAATTGCCTCTCACGAATAAATCAACAATCCCAATTATTCTGCCGCAAAGAAAGATCCAGAGGGTAATTTAGTACGTACCCACGAGTACCTGTATTTCAGTCTGAATCTCAGACAGGCAGAGTTGGTGGTGTCTCCAGCAATTAGTGTAAACACCGTCGACCTACAACCGTGAGGGCACTTCACTCCGGCGAGCTTAGCCGCGGGGAGGGGCATAGTGATGGGTCGTAGCGAGATCGCGGGGACTAACTCGTAGTTTAGTTGCTTGCCATCTTCTGTTGCTCACTTGCATTGTTTTAATTTATGAATATTAATTTTAAAATTGTTGTTGAAAGTTTTGTGATTATTGTTTAAAATCAGACACAACACAACACAGAATAAAACACTGTGAGGCAGTTAAAAAAAAAGACTTTTTTTAGACCAAGGTTCTAGCAGTTCACTTAACTAAAAATGTTTTTGCTTTAAATAAGTGCAGACTCCACTACTAATTTCAGCCTAAGACACAGACGTATAACAAAAAAGTCCTTAGACTCTGTTTTTTCTTTTCTTTTGAGATAATATGTAATTGTTACACAGTCAACGGTTAAAGGTATTCTGACGGAACTGCAACTACATAATCACGTCAGCCCAAAGTTTCTTAACAATAAAAATGATTGAAGTAGCTGTCCTCCATTCACAAAATAACATTTTAATTTTGATCGAAATCAATAGGTTACCGAGTTTTCATGCAAAAACTTTTTACCAGAAAACTTGGAAGTCATAAATTTGCCTCACAACTACTTGAAAACTTTCACACTAATATAACAAAGTTGTGTTCAGACGAATAAGGAGTTCTATTATGTTTTTATATTCAATCTTTCTTCTTATGCGGAGAAGTAAAGTTTTGTAAAAAAGGCAACAATATATCACCTTGAGTTTTACGTCCAGAAGCGTTTACATGAGAGCCTCACTTATGACATTTAACCAAAAAGAAGGGCTGATTATTACTTTTTTTCTATTCCATTATCTTCCATTATCCCACGTTTTTATAGGCTTGTGTTTAAACACCTAAAAAAGTACCTATTTTACTACCAAAAAAATTCTAAACGGTTACCAAAATGGATGGTCACCAAATAACGTTTCCTAAATTGAGCATTTAAATTGTAGCCGTTTTTATACACTCACTTTTCTTGTTTTTTTTTTTGTCGTTCCGGTTGATTTTTTGCAACTCTATTTTCAGGCACTTCCCGATAAGCTAGCAGGCCGAGATTTTCAGCTTGGGTAGCTTCAAACCCGATGACATGAAAATATGAAAAGTTTGTAAGTGAATAAATTTTCACAACACAGATAACAATAACTAATAGATTTAAAAAATATAAAAGCCCACGTTTTTAAATGTCGTAAAAATAAGAAAATAACCCTGCGGGGCTGAGAGAGGGGCCACTTAAAACGTGGGGGCGTATCTTTACAAGTTACACCCACGATCTATACACGTCATGTAAATGTATCCCATAAATAATCCCTTGAATAATACAGGTTGTAATCAAAATCATGGGCAATATTTTAATCTAAGGATTTACTCACAATGCTGATTGCATTACGGCTAATAAAACGTAAATCAAAAATATTATTAATGCAATTGTTGTCCACAATTTAAAAATACAACCTTTAAAAATGTAGTATGAGTACTTATGTCACATTGCAAAGGCTTATTATTGCAAATAAGCAGTAAAAGTAATAAAAAATAAGTCATAAGCCCCAAAAATCTTAGAGAATCAAAATTTTAAAGGGCATTACACCGCGCGCCGAACGAAAAGTAAACAAACATCAAATAATATTAAGCGAAGATACTTGCATTAATAATGTTTTTGAGTTCCGTAAAACGAGCAGTATCGTTAGTAATGCCCAAATTTAAAATATTGCTCATTAATAAAATTTCACCCTGTATACGCCCCACGTTTTCCACGTTTTAGTGGCCCCTCTCTCAATCTACTACTCAACTACTATTACTTTGACTTCATAACTGAAGTGAACACAGGGTGACACAATGCCTTACGAAAAAAAGGTTTTTTTTTTGCCTACCGCTACAATTACCACTGTGCCCTCTACCTAAGTCCTCGTCAGTAAATGCAGGGAACTTGCACCGTACGCTTGTTTGCACCACAAATATGCCTACAAAAATAAGGAGTATATTTCAAATGAAAAATAATCGTATAACGCCTTTATTTATTAAAAGAGTATATAGGAAGGCAGTCTGTTTTGTTTTCAAACGTCGTTTAAGTAAAGTGTTTATAAGTAGAGGTACACAGTATGTTTTCAAATAATTAGCTGTTAGAAGAGTACGACATTAATATTTATATTCGTTTCTCGTTATGACTAGCATAATCTGCGCAACGCCTCAAGTACTTTTAACGCGGCGCCAAAGATATAAAACAAAAAAATATATACTACATAATTTTTTGTTTATGCGAAACCTGATACACCTGACCAATGTTTTTGTGCAAAGAATTTATGTATAAAATTTTAAAACCGTATCATTAAAAATCACAAAGTTATAAGCTTGGTTGTCCGTTCAAAAACATGCTCATTTCGTGGTACACCCGCGTAAACCGTGTCTCCTGTGTTATACACTCGTGATAATAGTTTAGCAATAGGTACCTAACCGTACGGTGATTGCATTGTAATTTAATGGTAATAAAATTTAATTAATATATTTTTGAAAAACAAAATATATAACATGATGTAAAAAATATTGAAATCGAATCAGTTACTGATTCTGAACAAACTATAATATGTATATGGGTTTCGCATATACTAAAAATAATGTTATGTATAACAGCGGCCATTATATCCAATAAGCATTGTATTTTAAACATATAAATCAAATACATATTCGCCATGTCATATGGATTTTAAAGAAAAATGCGAAAATGGTTGTAGTTTATCTAAACAAATTGAAATTTAAAAGAGCTCGCAGTAAAGCCTTTTAAAAATATTTGCGGGCAATTTATCAGAGCTTTGACAAAATATTCATTTACTTACGCAGTACCAAATATTGGAAAAAAGCTTATAACAACTTTCAATCATTCCCGATTTCATTTGAATCAGTTACTGGTACGGTCAACGGTAGTTTAAGTGGCAAAATGAACCGAGCCACTATGGCCGGGCCCATTCACGGATTGCTCGAAAAAGTACTAGGCTGGCATAAGTTCGAGGTGGTATGTTTTTAAATAATTCTGAATGAAAACTTACCAAAAAAAGTATATTAGCCTAGCATAAGCTCAAAATTTTATGTATCTAAACTACTTAATGGAATTAATGGGATTAGGTGAGAAAGTATTTTAATTCCATGGGATACGGCGAAACAGTCAATCTATGTCTGGCAGCTGTTAATCTGCACGACCGTACGAAGTTCGACTGCTCTAGTGACTCCATGTATGTACAGGTTAAAGCAATTAATCAAGCTTTTCGTATATGGTATGGCGGGCCTAAGACGTTATCACTGAAATGTTTTTTTTATTGAAAATGTTTCGCAACTCAGTGTTTCTAACACAAAAAGTCTAGAGATCTGAACGGGTTTCTTGCTTGGAGATAAGACCCACAAGTCGACTACTCGATCGGTTCCGTAGGTAGGTGGGTGAAGATAGAAGACCTTAATTTGCTATGCAGTCGCAGCTTTAGCAGCAGATTCTGAAATGAAAATGAAATGATGTTTATTTATGCAAGTAGGTTAATATCAACACTTTTACATGTCTTTTCATAAAACTAGGAGGGGCCGGTGTTTCGTACCTTACTGACTCTTAGAAGAAACATCCGAAACAAATTCAGAGGTCACAGTCTCTTTTAAAGTCCAAGTCCAGACATCATAAATGTAGAACAGTTTATACGAGGACCATGCAGGCAATGTCTGAAATGGTCTTTTGGAGAAAGAACCACACAAATTCGAGTGGACCTGTCCAGTCAGTGCAAGCATTTGTCAGTTATCGTGGAGCTCAACATATAACACAAGGAGCTCAGCGCTCAGCTCTGCTTTAAGCAGTCCGTGTATAGACGGCCTAATGCAAAACCAAGTTTGTTACTCGTTGCAGTAGGTACACATAAAAGGGAGTTTATAAATAGTAAAAAAAAAAAAGGTTGCACTCCAGGAGTGCCGGTAGAAGTGAAAACTTTTTTGTTACTATGTTTTATTTTTAATTTGAATGACGTCTTACTCATTTTCGATCAGGGTCACGTGACCCTGACGCGAGTTTTAAATTTTTTACCCATTACAGAAAAAGTGTACAACGCCGCTAAAGAAGTTTTCACTTCAAAAATGTTATGAGCGTTTTGCTCCAGGAATACTTTTACAACTTTGTGAGTTTTTTGTGGTCTATTAGAAAAGCACTAGAGATTGTTCACAGAACCAAAAAGCGCTGAAGGCTAAAATATCGAAGGAGCTGCTTATAAACGGCTTTTTGAATTCTAGGATCTTTCATACGACTGTCTTTCGATCTAAAGTCTTAAGAGTAATTGTTCATAGGATCTCTTTGCTAGTTGGGAAGTTAAAGAAAAGGTAAAACCATTTTTAATAAAGAAAAGTGGGTTTACTCCTGGGTTTATTCTGAAAATAGATAAAAGATAATATCTAAGAAGCAGTTGCGATAAAAAGGAAGGAAAATTGTTAAAGGCAAGCTTAGGAGTTGTCAGGTGACAGCCACAGCTCGAGTCTGTACTCAGCTGAATAAAGGATTTTTAAAGCCTCGCGCACACACGCGATTGAATATAAATACGAGTTTTTTTTTTAAAGAAAGAAAAAAGAAAAACGTTCATTGGAAAATGCCATAAGTGCACACAACATAAAAAAATCAAATATATACAGCGATGTGGACGTATTCTTTGACGCCCTTTGAATGTTTTTTTTTTTTTTTTGTACATATTACTAGTAAGTTTTTATTTATAGTTTGTACATACTGGTTGTTAAATAAAACCTAATTCAATATATACAAGAAACGTACAACTAAACCTTAAATATTGTGCGACTCGCGGCTGCGCCAAAAAGACCCAGTTCAGCAAATGCCGAACAACGGGTGCCCGATTATAAACATACGGATAACACACTACGACCGGAACTCTTCACACGCCGAAGTGTCGCGAAGTGTCAACTTGCCAAGCTAAATCTCTAGCTACGCCCGGACGGCGCAATATTAAAACCAAAAAAATCAAAAAAATCCCTGGAGTGTAAATGTGGTACTGCTCCATAATCGATGAGGCACTTAATAATCGTGCTCTACGTGCCCTGCCGACTGTTTGTAAAATCATCAAATGAGTCCCCCACCCCGGGCAGGCCGGGAGGGACTGTCAGACTTTTACTGACTAAAATCCACGGTGTCCTTCAGCCCTTTATGTTCCGGGGTCACGGTAAAAAAATAATCCCGCGACCCCGGCAGGCTTTGGCCCTCTCGTTACAGGAGCTGATGGACGTTTTGTAGAGCGCTAAACTCCTGGCCAAATTTTGGGCCGAGTCGATAAAATAAGTAGATTGTCATCGACACTATAAAAAGAAAAATAAATACCCTAACAAAATTTAAAATAATTTTGTGCAGAAGCTAATTTAATACTGTTTTTTTTACTTAATGCGGATGTTTTCCTGCAGCATCGTCGTCCTCTAAGATATCAAGTGTCGGTCCTTGCATACCTGGTCGCTAAACAAGATAACAAGTTTGCTCTAATTCTGCAGAAAAACGGCACACTTGCATTAAAAATACAGTCTCTTTTGCACTTTGTTTGTATAATTTATTATTCATACTAATTTTATGGAAGTGAATTTAATTGTAAATGTTTTGTCTTTTTGTTATCTTTTCACTCTGTGTCTGCTTAACAGATGTGTTAGTTAAGTAGATTAGTATTTGAGTAAGATGGCGAGAAGTCAGACTCCGACAGACAACCAATCTAACTCAATAACTGTATTTTGAACGTCATAATATTACTGTTGCTCTTTAAAATTTAGGTATTCTAAAATATTAGTATTCTGGATGTCGTTAGACTGGAAGCCGACCTCAAAACAGTCAGGAAAAGGCTATGCAGATGATGATTTACTTACATACATAAAGACACGCAATTTTCCGATCTCTTATGATCCTTAGTGTGCCTTTCCACCAGAGATGTGCTACGTAGCAATGCTGCGAGAAGGTAACAGCTGCGAAACGGTCACACAGACCGTTACCACTGATGCTACGCTATGTAGCGGTGCGATTAAAATATGCTATGAAGATGCGCCGCCGCAAAGTAGCTGCGCTAGAAAAATGCGCAGCTCGAGCTATGCGAAATATCGATAGTAGGGAAAACGACCAATAGGCTCAGCACGCAACCTTTCATACAAAAAAAAAAACACATCTTACTTGAATCCGTTTCCACCAGGCTGTGCTATGTAAACCAATGATGAATGAATTTAATTGGTAGATGTCAAAGTCAAAGGCATCCTCAAACGTAGTATAGCACATCTCTGGGAGGAAAACAGCCTTATACTCAACCTTTCTAAAGAACCTCACTAATAAGCAAAAATCTGCAAAAATAAAGAAGGGTCCAAATTCACATGATAGTAAATGTAAAGTTATTACATTACTTTAATAGAGGTTTATATTCCCGTGCAATAAATTCAATATAAACAAAGCAGCGCTAAATCTAGTTCAATAAAAACTGCAATGAAAACGCTGTCTGGTTCGGATTATTGTTAGTTTTATTAATACTTTATTGCAAGACGTCGTCATTTGTCGGTACAAGGAACCATGATACAATAAATATAGGAAAATAAGGGATACATAATATTATTTTTGTGAAATCAATGCATAAAGCTAATAACGCAACAAAATACCCAAGTGACGTCAGAAACAAGTAAAAACTACACTTGCTTGTGACGTATTGGCAGTATTAAGTATCGTGTCTTCATCAATTTTGGTTTATTTCATCATCATCATCATTTTAGCCTATTGCAGTTCACTGCTGGACATACTCTCCCAAGGAGCACCACTGCGCACGATCTCCTGCTTTTTTCATGCATCTATACTGCCAGCTTATCTACACGAGGTCTACATTCGAGAACTTTCCTACTCCACTGTTGGTTCTGCAGTAGACATGGCCAGCCCACTGCCACTTAAGACCTGCTGCTGCTTCTGCCACTGCTACAGATATGGACAATATCTATTTGGTCTTATGCCGTAAGATCTCATTCCAGATTTTATCCCTAAGTGAGACCCCAAGCACAGACCTTTACTAAGCACGCTGCGTGTCGTGAAGTCCGCGGGCTAGTTTGACTGACATGTTCCACGTTTTAGCTCTGTAGGTTAGGACTGAAAGGACGCACTGATTGAACACCCGGCTTTTTAGGCTCTACGGCAGTTGGTTCACTTAATAAATGAAAAAAAAGTCTCAAATATTTTTTGATAGTCTATTTGACAGACTAATTTGATTTTTTCAGTCGAATAACCTATTTCTGGCTAATTGACATGTGACGCAGTAAAGTTGTGTTAATAATTGAAATTATTAATAACTAGCGACCCGCCCCGGCTTCGCACGGGTGCAATGCTGATATTAAATACACTACAGAAAAACTGTGAACGTTGTATATAAAAACATAGCGGCCCGCTCCGGCTTCGCACGGGTATAAATTATATAGCCTATGTGATTAAAATCGATCCAGTAGTTTTGATTTATTCATTAATGACCGTGGCCCGCACGCGTTAAATTTGGAGTGAAACAATCCCCCTTTCCCTATACCATGAAGATTTCCTGCTATCTTTGGAATATCTAAATTCATACACTACATTTTTACTTATTCACTTTTTACATTTTTAACTATTTATTTTATTTTTACAACATATTACAGAATCACTACATAATATAAAACAAAGTCGCTCTTGCCGCACCGGGCGGCCGGCCGGTACCGCCGCAAACGCTACGTCCCGCAAACGCTACGTCCCGCAATTTTTAAATCTGTAATATCTTCGAAAATATTCACTTAAATCATACGGTGTAAAAGGCCATATAGATCTATATTAAATGAACAATGTATTCAAGGTATTTAATTGGTTAAGGATTAATGCTGTATTAGTTAAAATCGCTTCGAAAATTAGCCATTATTTGTCGTAAAAAGTAAATGACAAAAAAAAAGTTATTTTGGGTTATCCATAAGAGATAGACATATACCATCGCGGACTTTTTTGTAGACCTTTTCAATGTGTACAATACTTAGTACATTATTTTGATAAAACTCGTAGGGTTCAGCCTGCGTTTGCAATGTAAGCGGAAAAAATGTAATTATTTACGACATCACATTAGAAACCTCAAAAATAACAGTACTTCTCCACTATTTAATGGATGTTATTATACGTATAAACCTTCCTCTTGAATCACTCTATCTATTAAAAAAAACCGCATCAAAATCCGTTGCGTAGTTTCAAAGATTTAAGCGTACAAAGGGACATAGGGACATAGGGACAGAGAAAGCGACTTTGTTTTATACTATGTAGTGATAAATTTATTAATAATTATTATTAATGGGAAACGGATTCGGGAGAATGTGAATTGTGCAGCCCTCATAATAGATACATTTTATTCTATTATTTTTTTTTACTTTCATGATTTTTTTTTCACAAATTTTATACAGGGTGTAATCGAAATCATGGGCAATATTTTAATCCAATGCTCTACTCACGATGCTGATTGCATTACGGCTAATAAATCAAAAATAATATAAATGCAATTATGGACACCTTTAAAAATGAAGTATTTCGCATTGCAAAGGCTTATTATTGCAAATAAGCACTAAAGGTAATAAAAAATAATCATAAACCCCAAAAATCTTAAATTATCAAAATTTTAAAGCACATTACACCGCGCGCGGAACGAAAAGTAAACAAACATCAAATAATATTAAGCGAAGATACTTGCATTAATAATGTTTTTGAGTTCCGTAATACGATTAGTATCTTTAGTAATGCCCAAGTTTAAAATATTGCTCATTAATAAAATTTCACCCTGTATTTATTCGCGGTTTCGCTTACGGCTACAAGTTCTCTATTTTAGCATCCAAACGGATGCTAATATTTTCCAGCTATTGTTTATCAATCGACATACTCAGTCACTAGAACGATTTCAAATCAAATCATTTATTTGAAGTAGATCAATTACAGGTATATCTGAATTGTGGAAAGACAAAAGTGAAGTAAAATAAAATAGTTTAAAAATAGTAATGGTGCTACAGTCCCCAGTCATAAGACATAAAAACTGTGAAAGTACTGTAGGTTCCCATTCCAAACTGATAATACGAAACAACATTGGCAAGAAACGCCATGGACACTCTTTTTCAATCAACAAAATTATAACAGAACCTTTGTTACATAATTCAAATTAAGATGGAATACACAATTGTTACACTGGGTTTAGAATTTGGCCTTTGTACGCGTTAACCTTAGCTAATTAGCTAAGGTTAACGCGTACAAAGGCCAAATTCTAAACCCAGTTAACTAGTAAATCAAAACCACAAACATTAACTTGTGAAACCCATTTGTTAAATACACTATTGTTAAACTAGACCAACTCTATCGCACCTCTGTTTGGTTAGGCGGAGACCAACATTTGTAGAATTCTTCATACAATTTCAAGAACCCAGGTGCTTTTGGGTTCCTCCACAAACACTTGTAACAAAACCGGACCCGGTCTCACAAAGGAACAGAACTGTTTTGATGGCAAATAAGGGTACTTATGACCGTCCTAATAAGGTTTCATTTCATGTGGTATTTATTTAGGTTCTTTAATACGGTATTTTATTTGGGAAGTAAGTGAGTAATAATTTGAGCTGCTTATGTTGATTAGAGGGGGCTGGTTAACGCTTTTGGATATTTTAAAGGGTTCTCGTAGTGCGAATTTTATAGGAATTATTACAAAATCATTTACGAGTATTTGAAGTAATTTTGATTGTAAATACGGGTATACGTCATTACTGCGAAGTTCGTTACCGCGATGTACGTTACAACGAATGTTCATTACCGCGAAGTACGTTACAGCGAATGTTCATTACCGCGAAGTACGTTACAGCGAAAGTTCAATAGTGCGAAGTACAGTATCGCGAAAGTTCTTAATTGTACTCCTTGTTTTATTTAACAATTCGGCCAAGGAATATGAGTGGTGCTAAAACTAGTCCAGATACTAAATAATCTTATCATCCACATTATCGACGTAAATCTATAGGAAGTAAAGTTACACACTCAACCGCGTTTATTCATGAGCTTCTCACGTGAATCGCGAACTGAATCTAGTCAGGCATAACCGAAACGTGCATAAATCACACATAATTATTGTCATAGATGCGCATTAGGTCCGCCTATAACCACTGCTGGTGACCTAGTCTCTATAGGAGGGAATGAGAGAGCTACTGAGTTTAATTATTACTAGTCCGGTGCTTAGTTATTTATTCCTTGAGTTCTCATAGTCATTTTGGAAAATGGAACACAAATTCTCGACAAATTCGGCTGTATTTTGAAATTTTCGTAATTAGCTGTTACCTTAAGCTACGCTCGTGCTATCCTTCCAATGTTCCTAATTTTCTTTTATCGTGGTACATCACAATATAACTTGCATACATTCATGATGAATTCTCTTAACAATATTCGTGAAGGAAACGAAAAATTCAGCTGCGAGCAGGGTTCGAACCTGCGTTTTCTGGATAGGTACTCCAGACACCTTAACCAATTAGGCTATCGCAACCACGGCGTCTGGAGTACATATCCAGAAGACGCAGGTTCCAACCCTGCTCTCAGCTGAATTTTTCATTTCCTTCAAAATATCTTTGAGAAGACGCGACGCAGGCGTTATTGTGTATAAAAATATAACTTTTGTACTCGTTTAAACTGTTATTTAGTACCATGTTCGGCATTTTTTACCATTCATCTATCTTTACCATTTACTTGAGAATTTGTTAAATTTTTTTGTTATGATTTTTATTTATTAACAATCTCACATTTTATTACATTTCCAGATACTCGTATTTTAAAATCTTAAAAAGTACTGCACTCTCCCTAAAATTTTCATAATTTTAAACTTTTACTTTTATTGAAACATAGAGTTTATTCTAACTTATTGTTCATATTCTGTATGTTCTACAAACAGCCTACATACAATACACAAGTCATACACTAACAAATTTAAAGCGGCACGCGGTGTGGACTGCAAATATCCGTAGTTCCGACTCTCAACGTCATGCACTCATAACAGGGCTGACAGGTATAAAACTGTACTGTGTATCTTTTTTTTTAGAAATAAATTTTTTAAAAGCCTTATGATATATTTTTTCGGAGAAATTTTAGTTTGATTTACCTATATCAAATAGTTTTTTTATGGATGACATTTTAATGTTGATGGATGGAGAGGAAAAGGAAGGCCAAAGAAGAGATGGTTGGATTGTCTAAGGAATAATATGAAAGAAAAAGGAGTAGATGATACTATGACGTGTGATAGTCCCGAATGTAAGATAAAAACGTGTTGCGCCGACCCCAAGTAAAATGGGATAGAGGCAGGAAGATGAGTTTTTTATGGATGACCAGGAATAAAAGAATCATGAAGGACATAAATAGCACGAGATACTTTTTATTTATGTATTTTGGTTTGTTCTTACCTTATATTGACATATTTTTGTACGCCTCTTGTCATAACACAGCGCCCTCAGAACTTTTAGAACTGTATTTATGTCCTAAGTTACACAAATAAAACGATTTGATTTGATTTCACCAACGCCATTCAACTAACATTTCCACAAACGTGAAAGAACATTTGTGCAAGGCGCCACTGAATTTAACTATTTTTTTTTACCTGATTAGTTAGCAAATACAACAAAACAGTATTAACTGCCTAAAATATAAAATTCCCATTACATCTGTATTTGAGACTAACATTTAACATTACAAATTAATCACAAAAACCGCTATAATACTGCAGCAGCAGAAGTTATAATCCCTCAACTTCTAAACCCGGTAACCTCAAAACTAAAACACCCGGCGGGAACAAACTATAATTACTAAAACCAGAAAATCCAGATCTTGCCACATCCTATCTCTTTCTAACATAATTACCGAAGCCAGAAAATCCAGACCTTGTCACCTGCTAACTCTTTCTAACATAATTCCTTTCGTAACACGGAAGCTTAAAACGGTATCGTAAAGTGACTCGCACGAGCCAACCCCAGTCTTAAGGGGTCATGACATAGTGGAGAAATAAAAAGTGAGGGCAAAATTATAACTGGAACGAGCTTTTTGCTTAAGTGGAACGAAACTCTGCATTATGAACTGATTCAAAGTGTAGTGTACTAAATATGGAAAAAGCATTGTGCTTTTGTTGTGTAGTCTGTAATATATTATCTTTTGAAGAATTATTCGTGTAAAAAGGGTTTTTTGTAGTTGCATAGATGGTTGTGTGGTACGTGATAAGCATAATAATAACGGAGTTAGGGTCGGCTTCCAGTCTTACTCAGTGTTTTACGTGAAGGCATTGCCTATCTGGTTTCCAAAATCCAGTTCCTGGGTATCACTCTAAATAAGAATATTTGTTTGACTTTCGAATGGACCCGTTACGATTTTGTGACGACTATTTTCGATTATTCCGGTCCAGGCAGTCTTCAGCTGATCTTCAAATCTTCATCATCAACAGCCTATAATGTTTCCACTGTTGGGACAGAGGCCTCCTCTCTGTGAGAGGGAGTGGGCTATAATCCACCTAGCGGGCCCAGTGCGGGTTGGTAGATGTCACATGTCTTCGAAGTTTTGGTTCTAGGACATGCCGGTTTCCTCACGATGTTTTCCTTCGCCGTTTTGAGAGCAGTTGTGATGAAATAAATTACACAAAGTCATACGCCTGGCGATGACCTACAATTCGTAAGACGGGACCGATACCACTGGGCCACCACTGCTCCTAGAATCTTCATGATCAGCTGGAAAATGTCCATTATCGAAAGAAGGCCTTTCCCTTTTTTTTCTTTTTTGAATCCTTCCGCCTTGACAGTCAGCACGAAACTAACAAACTCTTCCGCTCTAAGGAAGAGATTATTAGTTTCGTGCTGACTAACATCCAGGGTGTTCCTTCAAGAACTCTTTACTTTCCAAGATCCACGGTACCTGTTAAAACAGTCCCGCGATCCGAAGGCCTCTCGCGTAAATCTCCGCAACTGTGCCCGCGACTCGCACAATGACGCCGCTCCACCTACTCAGAGATACGAAAGATAAATGGGATCAACTGTATAAAGTACTCTCCAATACATAGGGACCCGTATTTAAGGCCGCGTTTCCATTATGCAAGTGACTTGCATACAAGTTGCAAGTTGCATGCAAATTGTATAGTGGAAACAACAACTTGTATGCAAGCTGCAAGTTGAACAAAATCGTGTTCCCAATTCAAATCACTTGCTTACATGTACGACGTCATACTTGTATGCAAACACTTGCATAATGGAAACGCGCCTTAAAATCCAGAAAGTTTCTGAGAAATTCCTAAATGTAGGATAAAAGTGAGGTTAGGTTATTTACTTCTTTGATTTTTATTGATTTATTCTACAGAATTAAAGCCAGGACCCTAAAGTTGACGATCGCCCCAAGACCCACCAGACGATTTATTACTTAGTCACCAGCCGTAAACATTAAGTAAAATGTATGAGTAATATCTCAATCCGGATTCAATTACATATTTCTTGGAGCTGTGCGGTTGCATACAAATTCATACATAGATCGTGGTGAGTTTTTGCTGAGCTACAATATTAGGTTTGGAATCCGTCCATTGCCAGTATAAGTATTCCTGCCAAAGTATTTTGTGTCTTTATGTTGCTAAATGCAAAAAAATACCACACATCTAATTACTGAGAGGTTATGCAAAGGTATACCTTATAATAAAACCCATTTCGTTAAGTAACATTCGTGCCCATGGGAGCGAACCCATTGCTTTCAACGAGGCAGAGCCGGACTCCGGTCTAACTCTTGATGAGAAAACCTTGATGACACGTTTTATCGTGGTAAAATCATGAAATGAGTCCTCCCACCCAGGGTCCGCATGAGGGACTGTCAGTCTAATACCTACTGACTAAAACTACGATGATCCTTTAACAGCCCTCTACGTTCCATGGTCACGGTTTCCTGTTAAGACAGTCCCGCGACCCCGGCACGCGTTCTAGTAACATGGAACCGAATTTCAAACTAAAGTCGCGTTCTTAGCAGTAGGTTGCTCAGGCTCAGAATGTCCACTTCCCAAAATGTCTCTTGGTTCAAAACGTCCATTTCCCAAAATGTCCACTTCCCATAATGTCCATTTCCCAGAATGTCCCTTTCCCGAAACATCGATTTCTCAAAATGTCCACTTCCCGAAACATCCATTTTCTGTAGCGGCCATGAGAACATCCAGGCAATCAGTCGACGAGGCTTATAAAGCCCCTTTAAAAAAAAAAAATTCTGCTTAATGTCCCAATAGGAGGGGTTAATAGTTGCCTTAACAGGTGACGTTACTGACGGTAAACTTGAAACAGCTATTGATTACAACAAAAACAAAAAAAAAAAAACGTTGCTGAACACCAATAGCATTACTATTCGCGTTCACATGCAAAGTCCGGCTGGAAATATTCTAACAAATGTACGAACAGAGGCAATAGCCCAAAATAAATGTAATAGTGTGGTCGGCACAATAATCATTTGAATACGAATGTACTGATTTTCTAGGGAAAAACGTTTACATTACCGACCAAGTTGTTGGGAACAGGCGACAGAAACGAAATACTTTACATTTTGGGGTGTCTCCTTTTTTTAAAGGTGAGGTGGTGTCGAGCCTAAATTGTAATACGCCTGTTATTGTTTTTAGACTATGTAAATTTCTTGTTACTGGTAATGGAAATTTTGAGTAGCGTTCAAAACTTTGAAATGAATTAATATTTATAGGACTACAGATCTTTTCCGGAAACTACTTTCTAAATTACCATAGAAAAGGAAAGATTTTCTAATAAATTGTGGTTAAAGAATCTAGTTTTGAAACTTTAGATAGGATAACATTATATTTACCAGTCGTTCGAAGTTGACAAAAACACACATCATAAGACCCTCTCTTCTTTTGGTGGCTCCGTTCTACCCACGCAATGGACTGCAAGATTCGAACTGACTAAATTCCACCGTGCTCCTTCAATTATCCTTTACGTGCCACTGATTAAAACGCCTCGTGTCTGAAGAAATTACGTTAAAGTTTACGGTTAAACAATACACAACTTCCTCTAGTTTGAACTGCAAGTGTTTTTTATTCTTCTGGGCAAAGGCCTCCCCCATAACATTCCACTATTTTCGTTTGTACAGCTTTCTCCGGCCAATCTCTCATGAACGCAACTAGGCCGTCATGCCAGCGTTTCCTAAGCCTCCGGCACCCACTGCGTAACGACTCTAGCGCATTAGCCAGCCTCAGGCCAGTAATTATTAACATCGCCTTTCGTTGCGCACTACTTATGCTAGCCATACACCATACTGCCTATCGGCTAATTGCCATGACGGTACCGATTGGATCAGTTGGAATTGATCGTGTGTGGGGCATGGAATCCAAGCAATCTGCATGACAGTTGATTTGATCATGCCGATTGAATCCTTCCGATTGGAACGTGTCGTAACGGTCGGTTTAAAACATCGTCGTCTGTCACTGGTGATGCTTCAACTGAACATCGCTGCCAATTTGAAAGTTAGATGAGGCCTTCGTCATGCCGATTGGACGATAGGCAGTACGGTGTATGACTAGCATTATGAAGTAGAATGATATTCGTATGGCTCATATTCTCGCTGGCACCTTTCCAGTCTGTAGAAATACCTATTAGTGATAAGAGGAAGAAGTGTGGATAAAACACGAAAATAAAAAATAAAACATTTCATAAGGCCATTACCTTGTCCGCCAGTGTACAGTCACCTACTTCTCAATACCGATTGTATCGTTTTTCCACGCCTCGCCAATAATAACCGACTTTTACGACTATCTCACCTATTTCCACTTCACATTCGCCTTTTCTTTGTTTACAAATGGCCATGAGTTACAATGAGGGTGCCATATAATTTTATTATTTTTATTCAGCTATGCTTATAGCTGCTCTTCGGGAAATGTTAACTTTAGTACGTAGTATGTACTTGCTGTAAGTGTCGATTCGAGTATGACTTCTGTGTTTGGATTACACTTTATGGCATAAAAATGTGTAGAAATTTTCAAATAAGAGTTTTAACAGCGAGTCGGGCTAAATGTTAGATTTTTCAACAGGTTTTTTTTTATCCATAATGTGACAGTATGGATTGGTTCTTTGAAAATTTGCTTGTAACACGACAGACGGGAATAGACGAATTCATGAATATGTGTACCTATGCATAATCAGCCTATATTATTTCCACAGCTGGGCATATTATAGGAGGGAACGGCAATCGAATTCAAAGATGATATTTGCCCGAAAATTGCGCCAATGGTACCCAGGCACAGGACACCGACCCTCGAGATAATTGGCTAGACCAGGACGCAGTTAAAAAATGTCGCACTGAGAGCAAAACAGGATAATAACGGCTATAGTAGATGTCATTTTGGAGTTTTTGGTTTAGGACACTCCGGTTTCCTTTTTTTTTTCGCTGTTTTCTGTTGAGTCGAGATGAATTTTTCACAAAGAAGAAATGAATGCAAGTAGGTAACTGAAATGTTTCTGTCCAAACAACCATATTCTTAATCTGAATCTATAAACGACAAAGCTGACTGACTCATCTAAGTTTATAGGTGCAGCCGATATCACTTCCCTTAAATGTCGCCATCGTTACCTCGTTCTGCTGTTTCGCCGCTTAAACCAAATTTTGTTAAATAAATAAGACATTGAAACATTTCAGCCCAATCAATACTACCAAGCAGTTTTGAAAGTGGTGGCCCAGTGGTATCGGCCCCGACCTACGAGTTGTAGGTCGTAGGTTCGAATCCAGGCAGGCGCATGCCTTTGTGTTATTTATTTCATCTCCACTGCTCTCAAAACGGTGAACGAAAACATCGTGAGGAAATCCGGCATGTCCTAGAACCAAAAATTCGAAGACATGTGACATCCACCAATCCGCACTGGGCCCGCGTGGTGGATTATGGCCCACTCCCTCTCACAAGAAAGGAGGCCTGTGTCCCAGCAGTGGGAACATTAATAGGCTGATAATGAATATTACCAAATCTACGCTTGTCGTCAATCATCTGATATACAAAATACGAGTACATAAGTGCGTGCCTACGAGTTCTACTTCTTACTACATATTATTTATAGCTAGGTAAACTTACATGACTGTGTAACCTTCAGTCGTTTTCACGGCATAACACGTTTCTAATATATTATTAAAAGCGTGGGGTTTCTACTTGATGTTTTCCATATAATCGTACTCGAGGCGAATAGAAAATCAACTACTTTTTCCTTTTGGTAACATTTCTGAACCGGGATTCTTGAAAACCTGTGTACTTGAGTTTGTATTTCACGTACTACAAATCACATGAAAATCACAACCACATGGCAACTACAACCGCACGCAAATGACACGTCATATTTAACAGCCCACATATCGCGTGGATGATACAAACCACATCGTAGCCATATCATAACCACAACGTTGCATCGTTGCTCGTCGCGTCGTTACTACTCATTCATTCTGCATTGTTGAAAATTTTGTTTGATAAAAAAAAAACGCAACCACAACGCATCTGCCATAATGTGACCAAAGCTCGACCGCATTTTGTTGCTTCATTTGGTGTGATTATGGAAGCCCCCTTGAAAGAATCTACGATTTCAAGGGGGGTAACCACATCGTAACGCTTTCTGTACGTGTAAAGGCGGTAAGATTTAATTTTGTATTAATAAGAGTGTTAAATGTGATAAGACGCACTATATTGATCGCGTGACTAACGAATTACCGTGATCCCGAAAAGTAAAGGGCTAATGAAGGACACCGTGGATTTTAGTCAGTACAAGTCTGACAGTGGGTTCCGAGAACTCGTTTGACGATTTAAAAAAAAAAACTATCATCAATAGCACTACATGATAGTATGTTTCCTTCAGTTAACTGGATTTTATTGATTCGAATCAAACTATTAGAGATACTGTGTACGTATAACGTGTAACATTAATAGCGCAAAACCTTTCGTGTGGTAACTCAGCCCATGTTACTAAAGAATGTTTGTACTAAGACTTTTGGAAATTCGCAAATATAAAAAGTATTTTTATTTTTTTCACACTGATGCGCTCGATCAATTTCTCATTTTTTATGAAATAAACAATTTTTTTTTTTGCGAATTTCCAAAGTCTTGGAACAAACATTGTTCAGTTACGTGGGCTGAGTTACCCCACGAGAGGTTTTGCAGTATTAACGTATAAAGTTACATTAATTTATGCACTTTTTCCCGAGTAAGCACACAATAATCATTTATTCGTTAATTTTAGTTTGTGACTACAGTTCGTATCGCGTGTTTTCTGATAACTTAAATTACATTTAATTGGATAAAACAATGGGAAATGCAGTCTACCCAAACCGTAGTATCTTATCTTTCTTTAGTACATTCTATACCACAACCAATTTAGCAATCTAGTTCTGCGACAGACATGCAACTTACCTAACAATGTAACCTACTTTCTTTGTCCCCAATAAAGAAGTTTTTTACTTATTGTTGTATCAACCTTCAGAACATTTTACTTTCCTAAAATAATCAAACAATTTTCTTTCCAAAATGAATCTCCAAGTGCAAGCGAATTTGATTCTTGTTGACCAAGGATTATATTAGCCGTAAGACCGTTTTGGCAAGCACATAGATCAGTGAACTTTTCCTTCACAATATGTTTTTCGTAAAATAGTATAAAATTATACGTTGCAGTCGAAGCAGCCAGTGACGTTGTAATCTGATATTTAGTTTCAAAGATATTTTAGTTCATATTTTATTATTAAATCGTGTTCAGAATTAATGAAATTTATTAAAGGTGTTAGCTGTTTGCATGAATGCTTGTATTTTACTTTAACACTCCTATTTATTTTCTGGTGCAATTTGTAGGGATCAAAGGCCGTCGCGCAGTAAATGTATAGCGTTGTATAAAATTTCTAGTTGGAAATGTGAAACTTTATAAAATACTTTTCTATTTGTATTTCTATAAATGCTTCTATAGAAATCATTTCACATAATTGGTTAAAACACTAAAAAACATTGCTATTTTACGATAGATTTTTAAAATGTAATAAAAATATATTTCTGTAGGTTTTTCAGATAGGTTTCAGACATCAGATAAGGGGATTAGGATTTCGTTTTAAAACACGGATTATGTAAAAAAAGATATTCAATAATTTATCACATTTTGATACCAAACTCTTTATACTATTAAGGTTCAGTTAATATCTATCTTAATGTAAGGACAGTCATCAATGTACGCCGAATAGGATAGGGAGTTCGACCTACGGGCTGACGTTTTACCGTTCCGACACCAATCTCAACATAGGCATGCAACACTGCGCTTCGGCAACACATTCACACTACTATGAGAAAGAAGATACCGCAACAGTGACACTTCCGTTCTTCTTTTTTTAACTTTGTAATGAGGTTTTTTTGTCATGGTAAAATCATAAAATGAGTTCTCCCACATTAAATCACCACAATCATCCTACTGTCAGACTTGTACCTACTGACAAAAATCCACGACAATTATTCAATAGCCCTTTACGGTCCAGGGTTACAATTGCCTGATGGGATAGTCTCGTGGGCCCGGCAGGTTCTGGTCCTCAATGGGAGGTCCCGTCAGATTGGAGACAGCTCTTTGCAATGGGGAAGGCAGGTCAAAGCTAATCGTAAACGGTGCCACC
The DNA here is from genome assembly GCA_036375495.1 of Agrotis segetum. Taxonomy (NCBI): domain Eukaryota; kingdom Metazoa; phylum Arthropoda; class Insecta; order Lepidoptera; family Noctuidae; genus Agrotis; species Agrotis segetum. The sequence goes on along the minus strand of JAQSVV010000175.1, from coordinate 2,794,351 downwards.
AATAGCTTAGTCCTAATCCGACCAATGACGTAGTACTATTTAATTATGATGTACCTTTATGATCTGTTCTGATTTGAACCAATGACGATGCTTGGAACAAGCTATACTAGCGCCATTAGTTCCCCAGTTGCCATCCCCATTCGACGCAATGCCGCCGTCGACCCGGGCAATGGGCATGGTCCATAATCGTACGGTGAGTCAACCAGTACTCAACGTTCGAATACCCTTTGTAATGTGGTAAGTCCACTTCTTTCTTACATCACTGGCATATGGGCTGGCCAGTATTCATGAAACACACAGGTAGCCCCAGTTTTAAAGTTAAGTAGTTTTCGTTCTGGCTCCATTCCAGGGGCGTAATAACCGCATTACAAATAAGTGTCTCCCTGGATCGCGTCGCATACATTGTAATTCTAGAGAATTCGGTTTTGGCAACGACAATGAATAACGTACCGAAGATCTATGCGGCTAATGTTGGCCGTTTTGTGCAACGTTGCTGTAGATTGCGATAAGTAGGTAGCTTTTGTTGTGGGGCTAAATGGGTTCGTGGCTAAGTAATAACCAGTTTTGAGTGTTCAAAAAATGTACAAATAGTGCCTTGGTAGAACACCAAGGAGTATCGTGTATTCAGTAAATGGAGGTCAGGTAATTAGGCGCAGTATAAGTAGACCAAAAGTCGACCACTTTGTTTGAAATTGTTTCAACATACGAGTATGATACTAGCCATAAAACTGTTTTTGAGGTGAGTGTCGAGAGTCGAGAAATTCAATTCAGTCGAGAAATTCGTAACATGTAAAAGACGCTTTAAAAGTTTTGTGGAAATTTTCTTTTCTGTCTAAAAAAATACTGTCACTGATTCGTTCCTGGACAGGAAGATTTATTAAGGAAATGCGATATAAATAACTTCTTGTCTTAAGACAGATTGCTAGGCGATTTAAGGCAGCTGACAAAAGCACCCTTCTTCTTCATTAAAGCGTTCTACTGGCCTACTGCCAGTCCGGGCTGCTTAAGAGGAAACAGCAAGGGTTGGAGAATTGAAAAATAGGTATTTGTAAAATCTATTGCTGTCGCGCAGTGCCCACAACAGAGTCACAGAGCGCGATAGAGACAACAGCAGCTTGGACCGAAAATACCTTATTAAATAGCACAAAATCAACGATTCGTAGTCCCCTGATTACTCCTCCAAAACTTAACCGATTTTACTATTTATTTCTTTAAAAAATAAAGAAAGGTATTGACCGTGTTCCTATGTTTTCCTTTTTTTATATAATCCCGTCAAATTTGTTTTCTGGATATTTGAACACAGCGGGAAATCTGGCTATTTTTTTAGGATTTTGAATGTTCATATCTCTTTTAATAATTAATTTATGGAAAAAAGGAAAACATAGAGACATGCCAATAGTGGTCATAGATTTTTATAAAAAAGTTATTGCTCTACTGGCATTATCCAGGAAGAAAACAGGGGACTACGTTTGTATGGAAAAACGGCCGTGCTGTTTCCTCTTAACGGGCGCTCATTATCACCGATTTCTTCATTCATCCATCATGGTGTTTATTCATATAAATCTGAGAGAGTAAGGGAGTCTTCCTCTCTCTCGTAGCTATTTTTTTTTAGTGTCAAACCCACCGCACTATTCCCAAACCACTGCAACTCCTGACAGCCAGAATCAATAGTGACCACCAGAAAAGCGCCGAAACAGTGAGCCTTGACGTATCCCGGAGAATGAATTTATCTGTCTTGTATCATCATCATCATCAGCCGGAAGACGTCTACTGCTGAACATAGGCCTCCCCCTTAGACCGACACGCCGAACGACAATTCGCCACTTTCATCCATCGGCTGCCCGCGACCCTCACGATGTCGTCGGTCCACCTAGTTAGGCCTGCCTACGCTGCGTTTTCCGGACCGTGGTTGCCACTCAAGCATTTTTCTTCCCCATCGGTTGTCAGTTCTACGAGCGATGTGGCCTGTCTTGGATCCTGCAACGAAATTAATCAGAAAAGAATAGTGGAGGAGTAGTAAATTATGTTTCCACTCTCGTACTTCTCTTGTAGCTAAAAATGTAGGTGTTAATATTCAAAAGGTGAAGCCGAGCTTGGCTGGGGCGGTCTGTGGAGGAGTGACCATCTAACATAAACGGTGCCATATTTAGCCTGTTCTAATAATGAAAGGAGGCTTTTACTCAGTAGCTGATGGTCGTATAGCTACAAGTATAGTTATTCCAAATCAGGCTGTTTGTATAAGGGAGGTTATTTTCTTAAATTAATCAAAAAGACGTTTCGTTCGGGTGCGTTTTCAAATATTTAAACTAACATAAACACATAGCCAGAAAACTTGTAGGTTATTAATATTTGTTCGCAATACGCAGCGTAGCAGTCGATCTCAAAACAACAGCAAAATTTTGAATATGTTTTGTGAATTTATAAAAAATCAGTAAGGTTATACGTAAAAAAAAGTTCTGCTAACGATGATGGTGATTTTAGGCTAGGCTAGGAAAAGGACATTAGAAACTACGCTTGGCAATGACCCTTGCCTTAAGTTACCATCAAAGCTGAAAAAGCCACCAAAGTGCCTGATTTCCTTCAAAACACATATTACAGGCAATTTTTTTTTCAATTATAACTTAAAAAATCAAACAATTTTATTTCCATGCTTACTTTCAAAATGAACGTTTCTTAATCAAACAAACGAGCATATCGTGATTATCGTACAAGCTAGTATCGATTCTTGACGTACCTATACGATAATTGTTGGTTTCGAACCAACACGGTTTAAATAGGAATAGCTAAGTTATGTAGCTCTGTAATTACAGTTCACTCGTACGGCTGCTAATTACTTCTTCTGTTATGACTTACTTGTGGAGTTTCTTGCTGGTTTCTCTATTTAAGCGGCGGTTTTGAATTATGCTTGACCCGTTCAGCGTCTTGTTATTATGTTGGTTTATCGTTTGAAATATCCTTGGAGAATACAGACCTACTAAGTTCCAAGGTCTTATCACGAGTGTTTGTGATGAGAATTGGCTTTATCAGTGTTGCCAACTTAGTGGATTTTCCACCAAGACTGGTGGTTTCGACCCCCCTTTTAGTGGACAAATTTTGCTTTTAGTGGCTGGTGGTTTTTTCTACTGGTTTAGTAGAATTTGCTTTCAATTATTAAAATGCTATCACTCAACCACTAAAACGCTACGGAATATGTTAATTTTACTTCATAATTATAATTATCAGGAGTTTTTACTTTAGCTTTGTAGGCAGCACCGACATGTCAGAATGACGTGATATTGGCATCAGGACCTCGTAGCTATGCCATAAACATCTGGGGGCACGGTAGTGCCCCCGCCAAGATACATTTTTTTTTGTGGTTTCTGGTGGTTTTAGAGGTTGAATCTGGTGGAGAGCTTGTTCATTTGTAGGCAACACTGGACTTTAATTTCATGGATGAAATGATTTCCTCGTACACTAGTGACTTTTTTTTTTATTTTGCTTACAATTTACGTCGCAATACTTCAAGTGCGATGTACGGTTAAATATATAAAATTCATACTCAAGCCTCTGAATTGCCGAAAACAGTGACCAACATGAACTTGTGTGTCAATTGACATGAACATATTTTGTGAACACGTGCAGTGCAGTCAAGTTGTTTCATTTAATGCTTGCTAGCAGTAATGTATACGTATTATTTATGTCCAAAACGTCATTCTAACTGCACTTTGGACTCTGAATTAATATTGAATCCAAGGACTCAGGGACACATATTGAGCGTATTTACATGTTCCACAGTACTGCTTGACAAGACTAGTCGTAAGACTTTCTACCATTCAAAACAAATGTGAAAAACCTAAGACTGGTAATGTGCATTCCAAGGTTTGGTGGTCTTGGGACTCTCTCATCAGGGAAGCGTGACCGGGAACGTAAAGGGCTATTGGAGGATCTCCCTGGATTTAAGTCAGTACAAGTCTGACAGTCCCTCCCGCACTGGTATCCAGGCACTCAGGACTCATTTGATGATTTCAAAAAGATTAAAAAAAAAACTTTCTTTCATGTATTGTCTATAAATATAATATGAATCCCAAAAGATTTCTTTCAATCACAAATTCTTCTCACACAGTCAGTCCCGAACCAAATTGAACTATAAATACAAATATCAGAATTTCTGACACAAAAATAATGGATTCGTGACAAAAGAGTAAGTTATATCCCTAGGGATATATCAGGTGACATTCACCTATATTTGTCGACCTTGAGGACTGCTGGTCAAACAATAGGTCACCCCATCTCCCGAGGGTGACATGAAAGTTGACATTAATGTTTTATTGACTCCGACATTTGTAGTCTGTTGATTTATTACAAGATATGATATTCTATTTCTGACTCGCTTCCACTTACGATCCTCTCAAGACCTGTCTTTTGACGTTTGATTTTAGTCACTCGGTTCAGCATTGTCAGTTGACAATCCTACAACGCATGATCACTGTAGAAAACAATAATGATTTAAAAGTTCGTCTGCCCATGAACTTTTTACTCCGTATAGATCCACGCTTTGGATTTACAATATTTTATCTAGTATTATGCCTTATGACTAGGACTGTGGCTTCATTTTTGTGGCTTTAATGGTTTCATTGATATAGTAAATGTTTTGGTATTTTCTTGATTACCCCGTTGACATAAAAGGCTATTTATTAAATATTATTGCTAATTTTCAAAAGTTTCAGAATCGTTACGGAAAACATGTTGCTATCAACACTTCATACAACTTTGAGTTTGAAACATGGCTTAAGGCAATCAATACGAATTTATATTTGAATTTGCTTATGGAAGATTGGACTCAAAACACAAACTCTTGTTATCCTGTAAAGTGGATTTGTACATGAAAAACTTTTTGCTATTGGTTTTTTTACAAAATAGTTTGTGGCCTCAATGATGAAACTATTAATTAATGAAAGAAAGAAAAACATGGACCAAAATATTACACAAACGGTGACTCAGTCCTGATAAGGTAATCGCCAGTAGCATCAAAAACCCAATAACACTTTGCCCGATCTGGGAATAGAGCCCAAGTATTACTTGCTCAGCAGGTTACAACAACTAGATCAAATAACAATAAAAAAAAAGAAAACATCTTTACAAACATTACATACCTTTTATAAACATGGCAGAAACACAAAAGGTTATATTGATAAACTCAACAAATAATCCCCTAAGTCACGGATAAAATCTAGCTAAAAATATAAAGGATCATCCTCAGTTCTACAAGCGTAGCAAATATGACGTCATGTAGTACATGACACAGGTGCGACGTCATAAAGGTAACTAAATGAACGAACATGTCAGGGCAATCCATCAGAGGATTTTAGAGAACCACGGATTAATTTGCGAAAAATTGGATTGAGCCATGAAAAAGTTATAGGCAGTGCCGGAGGGGCCACAAGGTGCGTGGGCGCGATCGTTTATAAGTATGGTAAAGAGAGATTATTTGGTGAGACAGGCAACTCAGTGATGGAGTCTTAAAAGTCTCTCAAAACGATGCAGTAATGCGAAATGGTGCAACCACATAGTTCATCACTAAAGTGGACAAGATGTAGTGACACATCATTTCGCATTACAGCATGCATAGGTAACGTTTTGAGAGACTTTTAAGACTCTATCACTGAGTTGCCTATCTCACCAAAAATTGTAAACATACTCACGATACTGGAGTAATAAGAACCTATGTCGGAGCAGCCTCAAAAGGGACTTTCTGAAGTGTAATGGATAATCAGTTGGTCACCCTTCCACAGATCGACCTAGGCAAATGTGGCTTTACTAAGAACTACAGATCGACCGTATATCTGTTTTTTTTTGAGCCACGAACTCCTAAGTCTTAATTACACACTCGGGTCACATCGATTAAAAAAACCGGCCAAGTGCGTGTCGGGCCACGCACAGTGTAAGGTTCCGTAGTTGCCTATCAAAATACTTATGCGAACTAACGAAACTGATTCGCTGAATTTAATTTTAAAAAGAAGAATTTTCAAAATCGGTCCAGGAGTCTTTGAGAAATCGGGGAAAATACATAAGAAAAAAGATTACAACGAATTTAGAACCTCCTCCTTTTTTTGAATTTAGTTAAAAATAGTTGACGATAAAAACCTACCTATCCCCAAAAAACATACCATATAAAAGCTGTAAAAATAAAGTTGACAAACTTACATTTGCAGTTGTCTCCGATACATTTTGTTTAAGAAAATATGATATCAAGTACATTTTATAAGTTGGTCGACTTTTACTCGTAAAGTTGTAAAGCCTACTTAGTCATGATAATTTTCTTTTAAATTTCGTTATATATACTACTATTGTGAATTTTTTCACACCCCCAAACATAACCGTTTAGCTGGTAGAGGGGGGGGACACTCGAATCGAGCAAAATTTAGCACTTTAAAGCTTAATATTTCACAAACGAATTTTTTTATCAAAAAATTGTTAATGGTAACTATCATTATTTTTCAAAGGCCTATTTAATGATACCCCACACTAAGGGGTACGCGAGAAAAAAAAATCCTCACTTTACGTATAAGTACTGGAGGTACCCTAAAAAAAAAATATTTACGAGATTTTATTTTACCACTTTTTCGGCACAACAAATCCGTATATTTACACCAAATTACAGCTCTCTAGTACTCTGCGTCTCTGAGCTAAACTGCGGACAGACGGACGGACGGACGGACGGACGGACGGACGGACGGACGGACGGACGGACATGGCGAAACTATAAGGGTTCCTTGTTGACTACGGAACCCTAAAAATGAACAGAACTGTAAAAATGTTACATTTCTCTATTTCGCTGATTTCATGGCTCCGTTTTCAAAGTGGGATAATCTGATCAAGTTACAGACAACCCAGGAAAGGTGGCTTCTTTCATCAGTGTTACCACATCACTTCATTACTGAGCATAAAAATATAGCCTGAATTCTGTATTTGAAATTTAATATGGCTGGAGCATTGCTTGGAATATTTCTTTTTTTTATTCGCCGAGTTACTCGTACGGTAGCTGATAGATCGTGCAATTTACTTTCTTCCAGTACGTACTTTGAAAAATCGGATATCTTTAAGCTAAATATTTTTTCTCTTCATTTTAATATTCTTATTTAAAAAAAAAGGTGAAGTGATTAAGATCAGTCAAAAATTGTCTACACTTTTTTTCATACCAATTGTGTCATGAGATTGTCTTATCAGATAACCCTAGCTTATAGGGCTATTGAAGTAGTTATAAAACCATGGATTTTAGTCAATACAAGTCTGACAGTACCCTCAGTCCTGCCGTGGACACATTTTTTTTAACGTGGCTAAATCATCAAATGAGTCCTCCCACCCCGGGCGGGGCGGGAGGACTGTCAGACTCGTACTGACTAAAATCCACGGTGTCCTATATGTTCCGGGAGGACACATTGGATGATTTTTTGACCAGAAAATACCCTATTTTTTGGGATAACCTGACTGAACTAAAAAGAGAACAAGTGTAATTCATAGTTTATCAGTCATCCAGCTACTTTCCAAACTACACTTTAAAATGGCCTCTTAATTCGAAACACTAACCCACTCTAAATCATGATCACAATTGTACAGGCAAGGCCAGTGCACACAGCTGCCATTTCGTATTTAATTTTATCCCACGACACCGGCCAGTGGGTCCTCGCCTAATTAATTTACCTAGCCAGTCACGCTAGGAACACTCAACTGATGAGATTCTGCAGGGCTAGTACCGCACTCAGTTGCTTTACTTGTGACTACAATTTAGTAGGAATTTGATTGCTAAATATAACTCGCATGCTAGTAAATATTACTGTTGTTTATTACTGAAGCTATAGCGCTCATGTACACGAGACGGTTTTAACACGGCATGGTTTTTTGGGCCAGCTTTAGCGCCGGCTTCGTGTGGTTAGCTACGTAGAGTTCCATACACGAACACGACAGACGATCGCCCGTAGACCTGGTTTGATGCCGGGCTTAGCTCCGGCGCAAAACCGTCTCGTGTGCATGAGCGCATAGGCTGTATGTTGGTTGTATTTCAACATTGCCACGACCAACTAGCAGGCATGTCTTTGCTTTATGCATTATCCATCTACGCAGCTGTAGCACCTACTGATTACACAAAAATAAACAAGTGTGTACAGTCACGAGCAATAACATGTATACACTTAACAAAATTCAAACTCAAATTACTCGTGAAATAATGGTTTCCACTTTGAAGTAAGACCTATTTCATAATAGTATGGCTTCCAAAATAATAAAAATCGCAAAATACAGAAAATCGCTTTTGAATACTGCTTAGTGTATACATACTATTACTCGTGACTGTACTACTTGTATACTTTAACTAAAACAAAAGTATACAAATAGTAGACATACCTTTTATGTAACTTAATAGCGTTTGTATTACGGGCTATCTGTACAGACTAAGTGAAAAAAATGCATAGCAACCTTATAGTCGTTGACTTACCTACTTGTGACCTGCATCTGACTTTAAACGGTTTTGATGACTTCTTAGAACATTTTTTTTTTGTTTTGTATTGGCTTCCATTCTGACCGTCATTTAAATACTTTTTAATACCTATACTTGATTCTCAAGTTGAGTCTTGGTGTGATCAGAGGGCTGGCTTTTTCTATGGTCAAGCAAATTATTGATGCTGCCAGTCTTCAGGGCCTTTTAGGGCGCCAGGAATACTTTGACGTATATATAAAAAGAACCCGTGTCGTAACTTTGTCTAGCGTTTCAACTTTTTTTTTGGTTCTCAAATGGAAAGAATTTAGTATTCATTTTAAAATATTTATTTATTAATTAGGTTTGCTAACTCTGTGTGAATGTAATCTTTTTTCACAAAATTCGAATAAATGGTAACAAGTTTAACAAAAACACTGAAACGTGAGATTAATAAAATTACTGTAACTATGTTTACTCTTTTCAAAACTTGTTTAATTTCACTCAATTGAAAATTCATTACAAAAAACGTAAAACAACTTGTGTGCAATATGAACAAACTACAAAGTTTTTTCATTAAAATTGTATCTATTGAAAACTTTATATAAATTAAACCAAATAAATTGAAAATATGCAGCGATGGGTAAAAATTAAAACTAGTGTAAGCAAATAAAGAGTATGCGGGTTTAAACGATCTACAAATTGAATATTTGCGGATTGCGTTTGCTTTAATCCGTAAATTATATGACGTATAATTAGCATTATAAAATGAAATAAATATTTTCGAACAATACAGTATTTTTTATTGCTTTTTAATAAAGTAATACTAACAACTGGTCATCGGTTTTGTCAAGCTCGTCCCGCCATCTTCTACAAGGTCTACCACAACGCCTTCTGGCTGTGTCAGGGCTCCACAAGGCCCTGGATCGTTAAAATTGGAAGTCATGGGGACAGGGCTTTGCCCAGCAGTGGGACGATGTAGGCTAGCAGTATCAGTAATACTAACCATACGCGATAAAGAAAGGATATCGTAAATCGTCGTTTAGTACTATTAAACTGTACGTCAGCGTTAAATTATATTTAACAGCGGCTTTCAAGTAAATACACTTAAACTACATACAAATTCACAGCCAACGTTTGTGTCACACTTTATTTTTGTGTTCCGGAGAGTTCGTAATACAACTTTTATATTTCATATCCTCCGCTACATCCAAAAAGACAGTTTATTACACATTCTGACAAAATAAAGAAATGTACACGTCATCCCTTTTAAAAATAAAAATAAACTATTCTACATCCCATACTACGTCATCCTACATTTTTAAAGTAAGACCGCCGCGGCCGAGACGGTATACGTGACCGAACATATTTTCCACAAAATGTATTAAAATTTCACCAAAATATTTTGATACGATGGAAGAAAAAGGGGGTTTTTTTCTTAACATTTATCCCCAAGACGTTAAGACTGACCCACAAACCAAGTTGTAACTTAACTATGAGGAGGGTAATAACTTATGTAGGTTGAGTGAGCGGCAGGGTATTGTGTGGCCGCAGTTTTGGTGTAAGTTATTCTAGTAGTTGTTTTCTTATAATAAAAAGGGCAGATGGATAAAATAACTACCTCGCAGGTTGACTTTCAAACTTACTGGGATCGCGAGGCAGTTTTAAAAAGACACTGTGGAGCATAAATGTCACTGAAGGATCAGGCGAGTGAAAGGGACAGAGCTATACAAGTCATCTAGCGCCATTTCGTTCACACTCTTAAACAAGCCTGGGTATTAAGACGTTGTTATATCCCCCCAGAGTGGATTTCTATGAAGTAAGAGTCTGACAGTGCCTTCTCCTAAACCCCGAATGGGAGCACACATTTGATGATGTAAAAAATTATCATACATAATCAGTCATTGCATACTGGAACTAAGCCTTCTAGTTCCTATTCAAAAAGTATCTTTTCTAATCACGATCGCTCATATTCTTTTAAATGACAACATGTACACAGACGAATTATATTTGATTATATTTCTATTCAAAACAGAACATTCCTAAAAAAAGGATACTTATTATTATCCCAGTGTTGAATAGAAGCCTAGTTTCAGACTTAGGGGCCAACTATACGCACAAGCTTCACCACAGTTTTGCCTGCGCAAGCCCGGCCTGTGCGTAATTGCCTGTGGTTGGGCGTTCAGTGTTGCCGACCGTGTATTGTTTTTTTCATGCGAGAAGCTTGCGCAGGCAAAACTGTGGCGAAGCTTTTGCTTGTTCCTGGCTCATAATGTTTAGGTTACCCAACGATGTTTTTCCTTTCCCGTGGTCAGTGATGTCCAAGATAAACTCAAAAAAAAGAGAACCTAAACATAGAATTAAATAAGACACATTTCTAGTTGCCCAGATACAAAACCTCAATCGCCATTGACGAGATCTGAACCCCTAAGGCAACATGACAGTGATAAACGTGTGTATGAAATCGCCCCGCTACCTCCCATACCTCGGTCCGTCGATCGTCGGCGTCCCAACAGACAGGTCTATGAGGCAGCCAGCAACTGCACAGCGGTTAATTAAATTCTATCCACTGCCCGCCCACTGTATAAAACCATGCCGAATACACAGCCTTAATAATATTAACGTAATAAGTTGCTGTTTCTACCAGTTTACTGCTGACTTTTGTTTTAGTTTTATTTTTAATAGCAGATTTTTTAGTTTTAATTAGGTTTTGTAAGAAATGTTGTTAGTTATTTTTTTTTTTTTGGTATCTGTGTTGATGGAGCAGTTTGGGTTAAGACCTCGTAAGAAGTGTAATTTAAATGAATTAAAGGAAGGTCATGGACAATGTTGTGTCTTTTTCTTTGCATGTTGATTGAGCATAACACTAACCGTGGTACCACAAAAACTTTTAAACGTCTGTTGAACACTTGTCTAAAAAATTTCAGATTATGACGTTGAAATAAGGTCCGTTTTGCAGTCACACTTTTTTTAGACAAGTGCTCAACAGATGTTTAAGTTTTCGTAGTAAGGCTGTAATTGTCTAAAAAAAGTGTAACTGCTAATCAAACCTTAATGTAGAAGAAATAGTACATTTATTTTTTCGAAAGTGCTTTAAGCATTCTGACAACTTGCTTAATATTTCCTTAATCATCCCTAAACACAGAAATGTTTTTTTCGTCACCAAAACTTCTTTGGTGACGAAAAAAACATTTTGTGGCATTTTGAATCCTTTACACCTAAATTGAATTTTAAAGACAGGAAAAATAAATGATAAGGTTTTTAAGTTGGTTTTTACACCTCGGCAGGCGCAAAAATAAATGATAAGAATCAATTTCCAACCGTTATTCTCATATCAATTGATGATTGAAAAATACATAGTTTAAATGATCATGGTGGTCAACTTTTATTCAGTCGACCCATCATCGCTTAAATTTTAGTCTAGTCTATAGATTACATATTTATTTCAAGGTCACGTTTCAAGAGTGGCCCTGACACTGTATTTACATAATATCAACATGTCAATAACTATGAGATCGGTCACGTTGTCTGTATATAATAGCTACAGTCGCAGGCTCGTGGATCACGTTGCGAGCAAATCTATGGCGTAACATGGGATCATAGTTACGAGATGAATTTACATCACGTTATATATTTTCATTTACATTTATTTTCTTTATTTAAGCCTAGAATTAATATCTATCATATTCACATCTATCATAGCGAGTTTCCTCCGTGCCTCGGAAAGCACGTAAAACCGTTGGTCCCGGCTGTCATTTGTAGATCTTTAACAGTCGTCACTGTTAGTCCGACAGGCAGTCGCTCCATGTAAAATACTGATATCCAGCTGAATCTGGTTCGACTGGAAGCCGACCTCAATATAGTTGGGAAAAGGCTAGGCAGATGATGAAGCGTAGAACATAAGTAAAGTGTAGTTTTGCAAAAAAAAAGTAACACTTGCATTTCTCGTACTCTTACTCCTCGTACTCCTAAAACTTTCATACAAAAATTGTCGTATTCTGGGAATTGAATCGGGAATATGCACTGCAAACACCGTACTATAACTCACTCTAACTTCACTCTAGCTTCACTCTAACTCATCTCACCCCTTTCTTAGACTACCAAAGGGAGTGATTTTTCTTTGGATCCGACTTTTCCTACTACATTTATCTATTAATGTAGATAAACTTCAATCGGTACACCAGTTACAATTACTGACATGAATAAAATTGATTTTTTTTTTTCTCACAGAGTGATCAAGAAGAACAGTAAAATCAGCCTGCTTCTGTCTTTTGAAATCAATAGAATATTATATTACAAAATGCAAATGCAATGTAAACATTAAATTTTCCTTAAAACAAAGAAGTGGTGGTTCAGGTGGTTGTAAAACATCTAATAAGACCAAATCAACATCTAATAAGTTTCCAAATGCAATGATTTGGTTTCCTTAACATTTTAACAGTATACTGTGTTTTAAAACTAATGCCCAAATTAATTTAGCACACCAAGTAGTTTAGGTACAAACTTTAGGTCTACAACTGGCAGAATTTCCGGGCAAGCAAATTTTCTAGCCAAACCATCGACGGACGGCATTACAGCACTGCAATATTCGTAGCCAAATTCTATGTTGTATTAATTTTATAGACGAAAATTATGCCTATAATGTATGCTTTTTATAATAAGGTAGAATATTTGGGACCATAAAATCTGTGAAACTACTCATAAAAGGAAATTAGCCAAAATTTAGGCAGGGTGGCAGTTAACTTGTAGTAGTAATAAAATTTTCTAACTTGGGTCTACCTATTCTTAAGCTATAACTATGACCCTTGTGATTTATATTTAAAGTACCAATTTCAAAACTATTAAGCCTGCTTCACACGGCACGTGGCAATGGGCAGGCCATATTGCTTGCAGAGCAGATGGCCGAAGGGGTCGAAAAGTACTAGAGTGGAGACCACGGACTAGCAAGCGCACCGTAAGACGTCCACTAACAAGGTGCACAGACCTATAAAGATCGCCGGAAGACGCTGGATGCAGGTCGCTTCCAATCAAATGGATGAGACAAATTACACAAAGTAGTGCGCCCGGCTGGGTTCGAACACGCGACCTACAACTCGTCGATACCACTGGGCCACCACAGGACCATCACCACAGTCTAATCTAAGCTAGAACAAATACTACAATCAAACAAAAACTGCAGTCTTACCTCCATGGCCTTGAGTTTATCTTTAATCTCGACCTTTAGGAGCCTTTCCCGTTTCAAAAACTACCAAAAAATAGAACCAATCGTAATCTTTCGTTACTAGCATTGTAAACCTTAAACAATAATGTATAATTACCATAGTTCTATGCACATGAATATTTAAAACACCGCTAGCTATAAATCCATATTTATTAATTATTCGATTCACGAATTCCCAGTAATTGAAGCGTGTTAGCTGTCATGTCAAAAACCTTACAATTCAAAACCCATACGCGTCGTTGATATGTCTAACGTTAACAATAGCAGACTTAATTGGATTCGACTGCTATGAGCCGCTATGAGTGTTGAAATCAAATCAACCCGGTACATGTAGAACGAAGGTGCTATCAATTTAAAACGAGGAAAACTAGGTGTTATTCTAGTGACATAAAGTTGAATTTACAATACAGAAGATGACGATCGTTTTTTGTTTTAGTCGTCTTGAATTTGGAATTCATTTTCTTTTTTAAATTATCGGGTTGTGGCTTCATCAATGTTGTTGTAATTATGCCAGTCTTATATTATTATTATGTCCGTGTTGCTGGTCTGTTTTATTATTTAAAGTGATTGGTGGTGGCTTGCCTTCAATGGTTGTTGCTAGGGGGAACAGGGGTGTTTAAGGACAGGTGTAATTAACCGTCAAAGGGTCGTTATTACCACACCTGTCATTGCATGATTGATGTTCATATTAGTTTGTTGTTGTTATTCTGGAGTGCTATAAAGATAACGTTTTTATTTCGCCTTTTATATAAAAGTCGGATATGAAACATGCAAAGCCAAGGACTATGTCATTGTTGACATAGTACTTTTTTTAGCGTGGTAAAATCATCAAATAAGTCCTCCCACCCCGGGCAGGGCGGGAGGGACTGTCAGACTTGTACTGACTAAAATCCACGGTGTCCTTCACTAGCCCTTTATGTTCCGGGGTCACGATGAGGAAATAAAATCCCACGACCCCAGCAGGAATCCCGCGACCCCGGCAGGTTGACATAGTACTTGGCTGTCAACACGTCTAATCAACAGTGCACTTTTGATCGTATGATTGGTGCAGTGATTGAACGACTTGTCGCTGCGCTGCGTTTGGCAAGTTCGATTCCCTCATTGGAGAAATATTTGTATGGACTTTACATTATGGCGAGATATTTTCTTGTTGGTTAACCTTTAACCAGTGACATAAAAATTTTATAACACTATCAGGGACATGTAGCCTCTCAGGCTACTATTTTCAAAGTTAGTTTTTTGTTAATAAAAATCAATTCAAATGTTTTAATTTTAGTTCAAAATTTAACCTTGGTAATAATAAAAAAACATTAAGCCATTTTATCAACTTATTCAAGATAATTAAAGAAGAAAACAAGTAAAAACATTTTGTGGTACATTTTAGTCTAAATTGTCATGAGATCCTTATTTTTTCATTTTAGTCGATCTTATAGGAGTAATGCAAAAAATGTTGAACTTTATACTTAAAATCTAGTTTAATAAGAAGCAAAAAAACATAATATTTATTTCCCAAAGTTATAAATAAAAATTCTGACAATGACTCAATTTGGCATAAAAATTATAGCAATTTTTGCATAATAGGCGAGTTTATCGCAATCATACGGAATCACAATAACTGACACACGTGTACACTACGCATCTACATGATCCACGTGTACTCGGACGCTGTTTTTCCTACCTTTTTCTGACATTTTGTATTACAACATTCAAAATAAATTGTAATGGTTTGAACACATATTTTGTATAGCAACTAGGGACATGTAGCCTGACAGGCTACGTTTGATCTTTTGATACGTATTACTTGCAAATTAAAAATCCGACGACAAATCTTTCGCCTTCCTTGATCGTTTTACTTCTAAATTAGAAGCTACTTAGACCCGGAGCAGCGGCAGAAGTGGGGAAGTGGCCAATCTTAAGAATTTGCAAAACGCGCGTAGCCTGTGAGACTACATGTCACCAGTTAAAGGTTAAATGTATCCATGGTACAAAGCAATTGATGATAAGTTATTAAAAAAACAGAAAATAAGTCAAAAAGTATTTCAACTCTATCACAGAACCAATTAAGTTAACTGTATTCAAACGCGTTACATAAAAAGATTGGAAAGCTAAGTTGCCCACTTATTTTCTTAACCATTAAACATAGGTCTGCGAAAAGAAAACACTCAAAATAAATAGTCTAAAGATATACAAAACCTAGGTACGCAAAATCACCGTTTTAAATCCAAAGCTAGAAGCAGGAGTAATTAAATCGTGCAACGAAGGGTGACCATCAGACTGCAGTTCTGAGGATAACGATACTTTACTTTTTGGTGTAAAATGAATAATCCATCGTGTTCAGTAATACATAGTATTTCTGATATTGAATTCTTTTGCAGAAAAAAATGTAAAAAAATGAATATTGTCTACTATACTGTAAAGGTTGTCATTGTAAAAAAAAAACATAATATTATCTCATAAATCATAAACTTAAAATGTGTACTATTTTATGATGATTTATATGAGCCATTTCAGTTTTTTTTTACATAAAAATTAGACAGGTTTTTAGGCTCAGTTTTGAGCATAATAAATTAATTTCTACAAATAAGTTATAGTTATGTTTTTATTCTTCAAAATCACATTCATCAAACATTGTAAAAACAAACAATCTTTTAAAATTCACACTTTTGTTCAGAACGTTGTGCTAAAAAGCAAGAATAATAAAGTAGGTATGTGTCACAGAATTTTGTCGTTGGAAGGTCATATTTTATGGCACAAGCTGACAATGGTATGCCTTGTTGGCACATGTTCAATGCCTTTTAAATCTTTGATGAATCAATGGACGTTGAAAATGCCTTGGCTCTTGTGTATAAGCACCATTATAAATGTACTGTTTGATATTTTATATACTTACACTAGGTCAAACGTCAGAAGGACCACTTTAATTTTGATCTGACCTTATATGACGCAGCACGATGTTTTGATAAAATTGGAGACCAGGGGGGTATTACAACGTCTTAAAACCAGGCTTATTCCGCCGAGTGAAAGTGACAGAGCTATACAAGTCGTCTAGCGCCATCTCGTTCGCCAACGCATTCTCGTTCAGCATATCGAATTACTACCGGGAGTTATAATTTCTTTATAAGGAAGTCTACGGGAATTCAGTGTGATCTTCATTGTTCTTCGAGGAACTTAATAATAATATTATATACATATTATAAAAAAAAAACTCAATTTAATTTAATTTATCAAGATAATTAGTTTAAATTAAAACTCAATTTTAATTAACTGTCTTCGTAACTTGAAAAAAAGTTGTATGTTAATTTATTTTACATTCAATCTTAATTCAAACAATAAAAAGAAAAACTAGAAAATAAAACACAAAAACGAGTAAATGGATCATAATTATTACACTCAGCTTATATTGTCTTTAATATGTCATTTATAAAATATCCCTGTTTTTTTTGGATCAAAAGAAAATATGGCTATTGATTTTTTAAACCTCCGGTTTTTACGAGTAGAAATTACATTCAGTTAAATAAATATTCAGCCTTCAAATAAAATATGCGAAATACCAGTATACTGGTTTGTTTGTATGACCATTCATAAATTTTGACTGGAAATGTTCTGCGAATAAAAAGAGTAGAGAAAGGAAATTATTCTACGATCGTTTGAACATTTTAAATACCTTTTTTGTATTGGAGGACTTTAAAGTTTACGAGTATTTTGTTCTTTCTAAAATACATAAAAAATTCGTGCCTTTTTTCCTAGTTCTAGACAAATTGCCACTTCGGATAAGTTGACCATGTTTATTTTATGAATTTCTTGTAGGTAGTTGTATTATTATTAAAAGAAAAAACTCTACTTCAAGGAGAATACACCTTTTTACCCGACTGCGCGACGCAAAGGAGGGTAATGTGTTTTTATTATTACTACAATTTCAGAGAACCAGACAATCAGTAAAATCCTTAATTATACATAAGTCATGGTGGTCTTACCTCGATCCACAGACTGTAGGTAAGCAAATTACCTTCATTTGTATAATTGAACATCTAATGTTTTTCATCATTTAGTTCTGCTGACTATTTAAATAGTGTGTTATCTTAAAGAGTCCTGTAGCCAACTAAAAAAAATATAAATAGTAAGTACATACACAAAGTACTTTGACTTTTTTACAGAAATTAATACCGGTTAATATACTTAATTTAGCTGTTTTTTTTTTCATTGATTTGGTTACGATTTTAAATATTTTATTGATGAATTAAATAAATGACCCAGAAAAGAGAACAAAAAACTTACTTAATGAATATGAAAAAGAAACCTATCCATCGCTGATATTTGAACCCGTATCGCCGTATGAGGTCAACGCATACACTTTAGTTTTATAGCAACTTAATTATTCCGACAGTGGAGGTAATACAAATACAATTGTAACAACATATTGTAAAAGCAAATCGTTTTGTGGACTGACCACACGCAGAAAAACAGCTCGAACTCAAAATCCTATTGTTTTACATGAAAAGAAAGAAGTAAATACTCCACAAAATCAACCTAGAATAAAAATAATATAATAAATCAACATCCAAACTATTTATAATCAGTACATCAGTTCTAACAAGCCCGTCCACTGCGGGCATACATTCACGTTTCAATTATAATTTGATTTACACAGTTGAGATAACTCGGCTCAGTTTGTCATTAGTATGATTGCAATTACCATTGGCCGGCAAATTAAGTCAATTGAACGTGTCATGTGATCGATGCGGTACCTAATTTAGGGGGTTGGCTTCGTTTTGGTATAAAATTATATTTGACTAAACTCATTTTGTGTTTTTGTATTTAAAGCAAATTGCGTTTTGTATTTTTTGCCTTACTCCATAAGTGGAAACTACTTATTTTTTCTACCCCTCCACTATTCTTTTCTGATTAATTTCGTTGCAGCATCAAGACAGGTACATTTATTCTCCGGGACACGTTGAGCATTATATTCCCTGTGAGGTTCTGGTAGTGGCTTTCAGGAGTTGCAATGTCCTTGTCTGCTTGTCCTAAAAAAAACTCCGTTGAATAAAAGTTTTTATTTCTTTGTAGTCTAAGGATATTGGCCACCCTTTTACGAGAGTTAATTGTTTCGTCTCTGAGAACTCCACAGGTCTCCGACATAGCTTTAGACTTATACCGTCTTATTACAAAATGGGGTCTAACTAAAAACCCAGGTTTAAATCTCGTTTAAACCCGGTTTAAATCCAGGAAAAACTCGTAATCATAAATCAAACC
The DNA here is from genome assembly GCA_036375495.1 of Agrotis segetum. Lineage (NCBI taxonomy): Eukaryota > Metazoa > Arthropoda > Insecta > Lepidoptera > Noctuidae > Agrotis > Agrotis segetum. The sequence goes on along the minus strand of JAQSVV010000175.1, from coordinate 2,775,431 downwards.
TGCATGGTTCTTATATAACTTGATCAATACAAAATAGTCTGGACTTTAAAAGAGACTGTGACCTCTGAGTTCGTTTCGGATGTTTCTTCTCTGAGTAGTCAGGTACGAAACACCGGCCTCATCTAGTGTCAAAATAGTGTCCTTTTGACGTGTAAAAGAGTTTGCCAAAACCAATTTTCTGAATAAATATAATTTATCAAACCGCTTCAAAAATGATGAAAAAAGTTGTTATTCAACAACTGGGAGCGATGAGGTACTGAATGCTGTCTAAACTAAAAAAGTCACATAACGTAAGTTTCAATAACCTTTTTTGTAATTTTATATTAAGTTTTTTCTTTCTTTCTTGTCCCTTTTACTTATTGTGGGAAATGTCTTTAAACAATTGGTTAAAATCTTTAAGCATGGTAAGCAGTAATCTTGGTAATATGTAAGTTCGAAAATATTGTTCAAATAAAGTATGAATTGTAAAAAAACTGAGCTCACGTTACCACCAAATAATTACTTACTTATTCAGTCCCTCAAGTACAAACATCATCAAAAGAGCTTCACTCAAATAAAAATAAAAAATGGCGTGTTTGAAACATTCGTTTCAGACTGTTCAGAAAGTTTTCATCCAGTCGAAAATTAAAAAGAAAGTTGTTTCATCCACAGCCACACACTGGCCGCAAAAAGAAAGATTCCGTTTGTGGCACACCTAAAAAACTAAAACCTTTGAGCACCTGTTGAGTTTACTTTTTACTTTTAGTGTGTGGCACGCCTAAGCCTGACCTATGCACTAGGGCACTAGTGTGCAGGTTTCTTTGTACGTTGCCTTTTAAACATACAGTTTTAATGTCGAATTATACTTTTTCCAGAACAATTTGTAAGGATTTACAAAGTGCAGAGTTAAAATTGCTGACCTCAAAATTACTTTTGGCTTAAATTGTGTGCTGTTTTCATGAGACTGTTGCGTTTGTAAACAAGCTCCAATCCAGGTTACCACTTTAATTGCACGTATATTTAAATCAGAATATTATTGATGAAATTGTATAAAACGATGACAACACGACAAACTGACGCAAAGTACCAATTTTATAAGTAATAACAATCTTTTGTTCGCGACCTGGCCCCGTTTGTATGGAATACAGACTGATGCACACCGTGCAAATTGTAGGTAAACAGTATTTATCTTATACATAGTGCGGTGTTCCACAGGGTTCGGTCCTGGGACCGCACCTGTGGAACATCGGGTACGACTGGGTGCTGCGCGGCGACCTCCCTGAAGGCGTCAGCGTAGTATGCTACGCTGACGATACGCTCATCTTGGCGCAGGGAGAGTCGCACGAGGCGGCGGCCGACGTGGCGACGGAAGCGGTCGCGACAGTCGTCGATAGGATCCGGCGGTTGGGACTCGACGTGGCGCTGCACAAGACGGCGGCCATGTGTTTTCATGGCCGCGTCAACGCGCCACAGTCGGGTTACAGCATAACGGTGGGAGGAGTTCGCATCGGCGTCTTGAGGACGATGAAGTACCTGGGACTCGTCCTCGACAGCCGGTGGAACTTCAGGGAGCATTTCCTGAGTTTGGCCCCAAAGCTGAACCGGGCAGCAGGCGCCCTCAAGCGACTCCTGCCCAATGAAAACATTTATTGACAATGATAACTCAGCGGGCCAAACGCCTCCTGCCGTAGGCTGTACGCCGGCGTCGTGCGGTCCATGGCCCTCTACGGGGCCCCCGTGTGGGCCCCGAGCATCCGGACGCGACCACTAAAGTTGGTCGCATGCCAGAGGGTCATGGCTATCCGGATGATCCGGGGATACCGCACGATTGCCGGCGAATCGGCCAACCTTCTTGCCGGATTGCTGCCCTGGGATCTGGAGGCGACTGCCCTCCAGCGCGTCTATGAGTGGCGCGTGGAGGCGCAGCGCCGGGGCATAACCCCGCTGCCTCGAGAAGTCGAGGCGCGGCGGGAAGAGCTCCGGCGCGATCTCAGGGCAGTATGGAGGGGACGACTGTCGCGACCGAAGGCCGGGCACGCCGCAATTGCGGCGGTAAGACCCCTCTTTGAGGAGTGGCTGGAGAGAAGTCATGGCGTCCTGACCTACCGCTTGACGCAGGTCCTCACCGGACACGGAAGTTTCGGGAGGTACCTGTGGCTGATAGGAACTTATCAGACTCGTACTGCGAAAGGAGGAGACGCCTGGGTGTCACCACTGCGAAGATCGCCCGGAGGACACGGTGGAGCATACGGTGCAAGACTGCCCGGCTTGGGCGGAGCACCGACGTGTCCTCACGGCTGCGATAGGCGGAGACCTCTCGCGCCCGGCATTGGTTGCGGCCATGCTGCGGGGCGAGACGGAGTGGGAAGCGGTCAGCTCCTTCTGCGAGGCAGTAATGCTCGTAAAGGAGGAGGCAGGCCGCGAGCGAGAGAGGACAGCGTCCTCCCTCCGCCCCAGCCGCAGTGGTAGGCGCCCACGGCGACGGACGTCGCTTGATGATCTCCGGCCACCGTAGGCGCGGGCATTCGGGCAGCGAGTAAAGGGCAACTCGCTGCCCGACCAAGGACCATGCCCGGGTCGACGGCGCGTTGTGTCCCACGCGCGCCTCAAAGAGCGTCAGCATAATGACGGGGCCCCCCTCTCAGAGGGCCAAAGCCTGCCGGGGTTGCGGGATTATTTCCTCATCGTGACCCCGGTACATAAAGGGCTACTGAAGGACACCGTGGATTTTAGTCAGTACAAGTCTGACAGTCCCTCCCGCCCTGCCCGGGGTGGGAGGACTCATTTGATGATTTTACCACGTTAAAAAAAAAAAAAAAAAAAAAAAACCAATTTTATAAGTAACAATCTTTTGTTCGCGACCTGGCCCCGTTTGTATGGAATACAGACTGATGCACACCGTGCAAATTGTAGGTAAACAGTATTTATCTTATACATATTATGATATTATTGAGGTTTTATCACTAAAAGCGATCTATTCAAGACAACCTTTGGATGGGTTTAAAATATCTACATTCAAAGCAATCGTACTGAGGTAAATGTTTTTGTCATAAAATATAATCATACAATCAGTCTACCATTTTTCCATATACATAGCTTCCAAAACTACCATACAAGCACATAACTCACATTTCCCTCGTATCACTACTACATTATGTCGTAAATGAAAGACGGGTTGACCAAGACTGATTTTATTAAATACCCACAACCTAATTATTAATACAAAGTTATGACATTGACCTACCTACATAATATACGACATCTCCTCCTTTTTTTTTTTTTTTTTTTTTTTAATCTAATTGTTTAAGTACTCAACCTTAGCATGCCATCATTTATTACAATAAATATTTGTACCTTTGTTGGCACTTATGTATTTATACATTCTGGTGTAGTATAATTTACAAAATAAAGTAAGACAGAAAGTTCCTGTACACACAGTAATACTCATTCCAATTGAATGTTAGGCAAGTTTACGTAACTATATTAAGGACGTCACTACTATACCTACATTCTGTAGGTTGGTAGGATGGATTATAGTTAATTATTTTTGTAAATAGTTTTCAATTTTTTGTCGTGCTAGTATAGCCGCCGGTCTGCGTATGCGTTGAATTGGTGAGCTTGGTAGTGAAATGGGTGGGATTACGTCATCGCTTGTCCCGGGGCTCATATCGCTATCAGTTTTAGGACTACTCCAAGTTTCATCATCGCTCATCTGATCATGAGAAGGGCCAGTAGTTACATTGCTATCGGTTGGCAGCCGGTTCCGCCTAAATGGCCTACCTGTATTGTCTACGACAAAATAAGAGCGAGGCTGTGCCGCGCGACCTATGACTCTTGCAGATTTGCGTTTGCCATCGTCAGTGACGAGTACCGGTTGACCGGCCGATAACATCGGTAGCGGTTTTGTTCGCCTATCATAATACGTCTTATCGGCACGCTGTTTACGTAACATCTCCTTGTAGTCAATCTCATTATCTCGACTTGGCTTCAATTTTTCAACGTGCAATGGTAACCTAGTATTCAGTCGCCGCCCCATTAATAGTTCTGACGGCGAACTGATTCCATTACGTGGCGTAGCTCGATAGTTTAACAGACCTAAGTAGAAGTCTGTCCCCGATTTTATTGACTTTATCAAAATATTTTTTTTTATTTGAACACTCCGTTCACTTTGCCCATTTGATTGAGCATAGTTTGGCGAACTAGTAGTGTGCTCAATGCCCCACTCAGAACAAAATTTTTCGAACTCTTTAGATGCGTAAGCCGGACCGTTATCAGACACTAACTCCTGCGGGATCCCGTGCCTCGCGAATTGATCTCGCATGGCGGTCACTACCGCCTTCGTACCTATGTTTGTCAACGGATTCACTTCTATGTAATTGGAAAAGTAATCAACGATTATTAAAAAATACTTTCCTGCGTACTGAAATATGTCTGAGCCTACTTTGACCCACGGCAAGGGCGGTATGTGATGCGGCCTGAGCGGCTCCCGCGCGGGACGGTGAGCGCGCTCAGTGCATGCGTGACACCGGCGCACCATCTCCTCCACGTCACGTGACATTCCCGGCCAGAACATCACCTCGCGAGCGTGGCGCTTGCACCTGTCTATGCCCATGTGACCGTCGTGTAACCTACTCAGCATTTCGGACCTAACACTTTTCGGTATATAAACTAGGTTATCTCTGAATATGATTCCATCAATAAAACTAAAACTACCTCTATACGACCACAGCCCTCTCACTCGTTCGTCGACTGAATATTTATTCAGCGGCCACCCATCTTGTATGTATTGAATAAGTAATTGACACTCTTTATCCTTTTTCGTGGCGTTTTTAATAAGATTTGTTTTGCTGACACTGAAACGAATGTTTTCTATTAGAAAACACGATTGTTCTTCTACTTCCTCACATACTTTTTCCGATGTAAGTTCTGGTATTGCCGCTCGCGATAAGGCGTCGGCTATGTACATGTATTTCCCTGGTTTATATATGACGGTAAAATCATAGCCTTGTACGCGTAGCATCATGCGTTGGAGACGCGCGGGGACCGAATCGAGCGGTTTTTTAAACAACGCCTCCAAAGGCTTATGATCGGATTCCACAGTGACGTCATGACGTCCATAGACGTACTGATGGAACCGCTCGAGAGCGTAGACAATCGCGAGCAGCTCCTTCTCTATCTGCGCATACCGGGTTTGCGCGTCGGTGAGCGTAGCGGAGGCGAACTCGACCGGACGGCCTGCCTGCAGTAGCACGGCCCCCAGTGCGCGCGCGCTCGCGTCTACCGACAATAGCACGGGCTCGCGCGTCGAGTACAGCGCCAGCACGGGCGCCGCGCACACTGCGCGCTTCAACTGCGCCACTGCCGACTCCTGCGCCGAGTCCCATACCCACTCGCTATCTTTTTTCAATAGATTGCGGAGCGGAAGTGCTAACTCTGAATAACTGGGGATAAATTTGGATAGGTAGTTTATCATGCCTAAAAATCTCTCAAGCGCTGGCCTATCTTCCGGAGCTGGCATTTTCTCTATCGCTTTTATTTTATTTCTATCTATGGCCATGCCCTCCTCGCTAAAAATGTGACCTAAGTAACTCACTTGTCTTACTTGAAACTCACATTTGTTTGGTTAAATTTTATACCAACCTCTCGTGCCCTATCTAGCAATTTCTTCAGACGTTCATCGTGCTGGGCTTTGTTGGAGCCCCAGCAGATCACGTCATCGATGAATGAATCAACTCCCTCCAGGTCTTCAAGTATCTGACGGATTTTATGATGGAAAACCTCTGAAGCGCAGTTGATTCCATACGGTAACCGCAAAAATTGGTATCTACCGAACGGCGTCCCGAAGGTACAAAGGTCAGCGCTGGCATCGTCAATTTCTACCATCCAGAACCCAGAACGAGCATCTAACTTACTGTAATATTTCGCCCCTTGGAGCTTGGTTGCGATCTCTGTGAGCGTCGGCAGAGGGAAGTGCGCGCGCCGTACGACGCGGTTCAGCGGCCGCGGGTCGAGACACACCCGGATGGTGCCGTCCTTCTTGGCCGCCACTACAATACCGTTGACCCACTGTGTCGGGTGAGCTACCTTACGGATCACTCCCATTTTCTCCATGCGCACCAATTCTTGCGATAACTTGTCGCGAACCCCTATGGGTATTTTTCTAACCGGACAGACTGACGGCTGGGCGCACTGATCTATTACAATGGTATATTTACCGGGTAATTTACCTAGACCTTGAAACAAGTCTGCATAGGAATCTAGGTTGAGGGACAATATACGCTTCACCATTCCCAGCTCTTCACAAGCATATCTACCTAACACACTTTGGCAATCGAAGTCGGCAATAATGAAGCGTAATATATACTCAGCGTTTTTATAAGTACATTTCAAATAACAATAACCCGCTATCGGTATATAATTGCCACAAAATGATTGCGCCCTCGTGTTATCTGAACATATTATTTCGTTTGGCAGCCCTAGTTTCTGAAATGTATTTAGTGAAATTACATTTAAATCTGACCCTGAATCTAACTTAAAACTTTCACTGGCCCCGGTACATTTAAAAATCAAAGTTTCATACCATTTTGAGTCCTTACGATCCATCTTGCCCCATAGCGAAGAAACATAGTACAACCCGTCGTCGTCCTCATCAACGGCCACGCCGGCGTCGGGCTCGACACCAGCGTTGATTTGTAACACGCGCCTACGCAATTTCGGACACATGTTTTTAAAATGCCCTCTTTCATTGCACCAGAAGCACATTGCATTTTTAGCCGCACACTTATAGCTATCACAACTGCCTAAACCGCACGCAGTACACAACACTTTTCCAGGCACGCGCTGCTGGGCGGGCTCGCCACCCATTCCGGCCGCCGCACCGCGCTGTGGCTGGCGCGAACCGGCCCCGCCGCCGCCGCCGCCGCGTCCGCCGCGTCCTCGCCCGGCCGGCAACGCCGAGCCGCCGCCGCCTCGCGCTGCGCCTCCGCTGGTGCCCGCGCGGTATGCACCGCGCGCGTACATCGCGTCCACTGCTACCACCTGAGTCTTGGTGCCCTCTATCTGCATCTGTTCCTCCATGGACATCTCGTTAGCTTGGCAGATTTTTACTGCTTTTGCCAGAGTGAGATCGTCTGCCCTGAGTAGTCGATCGCGCAGCTTGCCGTCTCGAACCCCGCACACGATCCTGTCTCGCACCAAGCCCTCCTCTAAATGCTCGAACTCGCATCGCTGAGTGAGAAGCTTCAGTGCCGTCACATAGTCGTCTATCGATTCGCCTTCTTCCTGGTTTCTCGTGAAAAACTTGAATCTAGCCATCGTGGTGTTGTGTTTCATTCCAAAATGTTCATTAAATTTTAACACGAGCGTATCGTAACATTCTTTGTTTTCATCTTTAGTGAATTTGAAAGTTGTATACACATCATACCCCTCCGATCCGACCAAATTCACCAATAAACTTGCTTTGACATCATTTGTTTCTTTGTGGACACCAGACGCTTTGAGAAACACGTTGAATTGCTTGAGCCATTTTTGCCACGCTTCGGCCCGACTGGCTGGCCCACCTTCCAGACACAATTCCGCCGGAGGCCGTGCGTGTTCCATTGTTTTCAATTGTTTACGATACTAGTTACTATCACTTTTACGATATTCTCGAACATAAATCGGGATTATTGAATATTAATTTCAATTAATTACTCAACACCGCTGTCACCATGTCGTAAATGAAAGACGGGTTGACCAAGACTGATTTTATTAAATACCCACAACCTAATTATTAATACAAAGTTATGACATTGACCTACCTACATAATATACGACACATTATACGCAAAACTGGGACAAAGACAGTCACGTTCCACCAATAAACATCTCTTAACGACTTTACGGGCTCTCTTAATGTGTTGGACCGGGTCTAAGTGGCCACCAGACGTTTAAGTTTAACAATGGACCACTATCAAAAACATGTGTATTTGATAACGCGAGTAAGTTGGGTTTGCGTTACCTGTCTGTAGTACTGTCGGGAAATCCTAATCCTAACTTCCTATTCCCAATTCTAACTCATATGATACATTCGGAGGTTGTTTTCGTACCTACCTTTTTTAACCGTGTTGAAATCATATAATGAGTCCTCCGACAGTACGAGAGGAACTTTCAGACTCGTACTGGCTAAAATCCACAGTGATCCTTCAAAAGCTATTTATATTCCGAGGTCACGTTTACTTGATTTGACAGTCCCTCGAAATTTGTACGTTTTCCTACAAAATATGGTGCCATGACAGAACCATCTTTTCGTGGTCGCATAGTTCATAGTGTAAACAGAAACACAGTACCCTTATCACGAGTTTACACTTTTTTACTTTACAGCGTCTTTCCAGTATTTACAGCATTTCTTGTATGGAAATATGAAACATAGCCTCTAGTGTGCGAAGAAGGAACTATTTTTCCCTCATATTTGCCAATTTTATAATGTCAAAATTCCAATTTACTTTACGTCAGAATAACTGAAAACTCATGATAAGGCCTCAGTACCCTTAGCACGAATTTACAGTATATAAGACGTAAAGTAAATTGGAACTTTGACAATTTCAAATTGACAATTTTCAAGGAAAAAATTAGTTCCTGCTTCGCACGCCAGAGGCGCTGTTGCATTTTTTCATACAAGAAACGCTGTAAATACTGTAAAGTAAAAGAGTGGAAATTCGAGCTAAGGGTACAGATCATAAACATGAAACATTTGACAGGAATTAGAGAACAAACAACTGTTAAGTGAACGGGAAATTTGATCAATCATAGCGAGGTACTATGTTGATATTGAAATAGCGTAATGCGATTCCCTGATGAGTGTGACGTCATTGGCTGACAGTCATCAATCAATGTCCTCAATTAATTACGTATCTAATGTGGAACGATCGGTTTTGTTTTGATAGATGTGCTGAGGGTTTTGGGAGGGCCTTTTGAGGGAGAGAATAGGCTTGTTTTGTTATGAGTTGGTTTGAAGATTTCTGTTGGTAGTTTACGAGTAAAGCAAGGTTTGTAAGTTGAATAGTTTCCGCGAGAGATACTTTCAAAGATCAAGTAATTCGTTTTTTTAATACGTCATTAATCGTAAACCGCAATTTACCTTTCAAAGTTACAACCAACTACATAAACTTTTATATTATGTTGCTTGCTGCTATGGAACCCTTCATGGGCGAGTCCGACTCGCACTTCGCCGGCTTTTTCATTTGGTAAAGTTTTCGATATTTTAAAACAAATAGGTAAAACATGTACCTACCTACATGATGACAAGCTATTGCCAGCAGCGGCTTCGTCGACATGCATCTGGTTTATTGTGTCACAGCTGATAATGTTAACATGTTTTTTTACATCCTAACTTTTGTCCCATTGTTGGGCAAAGGCCTCCCCTTTTTCCTTCTAAACCTCTCTATTTACATGTTATATCGAAATTAAAAGCATCATATTTAAGAGAAATTCAGATGTGAACTATCTGTGTACCTACCGATTTTTTTTTAATCACGTCAGAAGGTGTCTCAGTCAAAAACCAACTACTGCATTGGACCTGGAACGGAGGAATCAGATTTCACTAAGAGAAGCATATGCCAACATTGGAATGACGTAAGCAGTAACAGAAAATCCATAGTACGTTAGGTACCTACCGATAAAGGAAATCCGTTTAAAATAATACGAGTTCACCTGAATTCAGAATAAGTATGGCATGTCTTTAAATATCCTGAATTTAGGTGAAATCGCATTTCATACGTCCACTGTTCCTTTTAAGAATATATTCGGAAAAGAAAAGTCTGGTTTCAGGAAATCGCATATCTTGTCTTCAACTGTCGTTCCGCTCAGGCATTGTTGAATTTCGAATTCCATTTTCAAAATCTAAAAATTCAAACACAACCCAAATTAATTTTAAAACAAATTCTGGATACAGGTTGATGCTGATGTCACCTACATATAGAATGCGTAAAAAATGTTTACCTTTTTCAAAGGTTGGCAAATTAAACGTGAAAAATGTGGCAGTAAAAAAATATAAAAGGGGTTTTCCTATCGAATTAACTTTGACGTAAATGAAACTCAATCAATGGCGGGTTCGCTTTGAATCGCTAGTTCGTATCTACTCCATGTCACAGATAACTTTTTTTAAATCCTCCACCATTTTTTGACGTGCAAAAAAAATACAAGCATAAACAGCCAACTAAACACTTGTTTTAACGGACTAGTTATTCGTTTAAGCGCTATTTTTAAACCAATTTATGTTACTTAAATTATGTACATACCACAGACCACAGAGTAGAATAATAATAGCCGACTAAAGATAATAATATTTTATTTACAATTGTAACAATCCTGTTGACAGAAAAGAAATATATTTGCTGTATTCAAACTACAAAACAATACAAAAAAAAACAGTTCGTAATACCCCGTATTTAATTACAAATTCACAAAAAATATCATTTCAACACAATATCAAAACAGAAATAAAACCATATTTTTATTTTGAAACGTAAAACCACTATTTAAAATTTGATCCACGTACACAAAATACAGCGTGTTTTAAAAAGAATGAACAAAAATTGTGTATAAAAGGTATTATGGCTAAAAGCATTCACTTGTTCAACATTGATTGGCTGGCGTTGAACGACGTTCCACTATCCAGGATAGGTTCGATTTCAAACGACTGACACTTCTATAAAATCTCCTCGGATTTTACTCTTGATGTCTGGCATTTTTCTTTTTAAAAGAAATATGTATTGTGAATCAGACTAGGTTTTGTAGGTTGGTTTTATTGAGTTAAGCGATAAAAGTGTAATGGTCTGGGGAGCAATGGCTCGTGAGTTTGAATCCTTCACTGTACAAATAACGTAAACAAGCTTTGAGAAACCCAAAATTCTATCGTATTCGATGCCTTTATTTTCACTTTGTAAAATCCTTAAGTTGAGTTGAGTTGGGACAGTTAGGAACTTTACCTATGGCGCGACGAGATTGCAATTCGATCGATTCAAACTAAAAGTGATAATCAACCTTGCTACTAAGAAATAATGATGCAATTCGATTGACTTGACGTCGTCGTGGCGATCGTGTTTTGTTTTTCATGCACCCGTAGATAACAACGTGTTTTATGTCATATTATGTCGTAGTGGTAGGGTTGATTTTCACTTTTAGTTGGAATCGGACGAATTGCAATCGTGTCGCGCCATTGGTAAAGTCCCTAACAGTCCCTTAAACTCAACTCAACTTGAGGAATTTACCACGTAAAAAAAGGCATCGAGTACGATAGAATTTTTGTCCCTTAGTCTAAGATCCACGGTGTTACTTCAGTAGCTTCTAAATAAAGAAGAATGGGAAAATAAAACATGTGGCGCATATCCCAAAAAGTTAAAATAGCAAAAATAGTGATAATGATTTCATGCCCACGATTTAAGGTATTGGTTTATATAATAGTACAAAACTAAATGCAGAGGCCTTGCCACAAGCTCTTAACGCGATCCAGTTTGGACTGTGGGAAAGAGACAGTGCTATACGAGTCGTCTAGCGCTATCTCTTTCCCACAGCCTAAACTGGAATCGCGTTAAGAGTTCATAGTAGGCCACCAGATCAAACATCTAATTGCAATCCTCGCTAGTGCACTAACCTAATGAATGGATTAAACAAAAGAGCAACAGCACAAGTAAAGCACCTGACAAACAAATATTAATATCACTCCTTCTGGAAGTTTCCCGAGCATCTGTCGCCCCGGGATGGTTTCATGCATAATGCAAACGGCTGATTGTGCCACATAGGGCCCTAGAGTTCTTTGCGAAAACATTCATCCTGTATTTGTTCGGTCGCATCGGCGCGCGTTTATTTTCTTGAGCGCATGTTACATAATGCCAGTGCTGTCTATTATTTGTACGCTTTGTTTTTCTAGGCTACAATTGCCGATCAAGTGGAAAATAATAATAGTTATCGTGGTATCAGTGTGTTGTATGTTCTGCTAGAGAAACTTACAAACGAACTGAAATAATTACATAATGGAATAAACAATGAAGTTCAAATATTTTGAACCTTACATTATACAAACGTAATATCACTACAACCTGTTTTCCTGAAATATTAGGAGTAGAATAGGAGTTTCTTGCCGGTTCTACTCCATGGAATCGACCAACCCGAACCGAGCACCTGTTGTCGACGTTTAATAAGTGTCCTCAGGGGCCTATATGAAATAAAAACACGTGATTTTGATTTTGAGTAAGACCCCCGTATAGTAAAAGATTATTGAACAATAATCCTGACTTTTTATCTAAAATCTTACAAAAGTAACACAATATTTATCCCTTACCAGGAAAAACTATGAACCTTTCATTAACCCCCCACACGCTACAGTCCCAATTAAACAAAAATCACAACTGCACCATACACTGTAAGCACGCCCCATGAATACCAAACAAGACTATATTCTCTCATTTTGTTCTAACAAATTGTTCCCACAGCTGGGATAAATCACGAAATAAGGCAAAAACTGGGACCACCGAAACGTGACTAATTCACTAACATGGAAAAGCTTTCACTAAACAACTAGGTATTGGTTGTGCATAAGTGTATCGGATGTGTTTTATGGTCCCACTGGGGGGTTAACAAACCCTATGGTATACTTTTCATATTTCTATATTATTTTGAAGGCAAAGGTAAGAAAAAGTTATGATTTTGAAGCTATGTTAGGTAGTGCATCTGGGTTTTTCTGATAGTGTTTCTTATTGTTAGATTCGCAAGTGGGTAAAAAATATGATTTACGAACTTACAGGGTGTCGAGTCTGCTAATTATTAGTCAGAATGGCGCCACAATGGCGTTTCAATTGTAGTGCTTATTCGAACCACTTTTTTACTGCTGAGTAAAAAATAGTTCAAAAATTGAAACGCCATTGTGGCGCCATTCTGATTAATAATTAGCAGACTCGACACCCAGGACTTTTGTCACCATGTTGATGTATACTGGGAAGAATGAAATGTGTTTTTTCGTATGTCAAGCAAGTCAAGTGCACCTAAAAACTGGAGTATAAATACGATTGATTGATGATGAAACCAATACCGCAATGAAGTCAAACTTGCATACAGCTAGCATGCAATTTCTTGCGTAGTTTAAAAGTTTTTTATTTATTTTGGGAAACGTCATGCAATGAGTTCTCCCACTCAGGGCAGGCCAGGAGGGACTGTCAGACTTGTACTGACTAAAATCTACGATGTTTTTCAGGCCCTTTACTTGCCGGGGCCAATACGGTTTCCTGAAAAGACAGTCGTGCGACATCGGCAGTCATAAATAAGTCTTAATCCCCAAAGCGGCCGCAGTGCACGTTTCACACTTTTGTGTTATTTACTCAGATCGATCTACTAGAATAATAATTATAATCACACAAAAATTAATAAATACGGTAAGTACATCAAAGTCCTAGAAAAAAAAAATTAAAATAAATTATTGCTAGGCATAAAGTGAAACCGCTTACAGAATATTTAAAACTGTGGCTACACTGTTGATTCATTAAGCTGTGGCAAGTTCTGATCATTTTATAATTCAACTACTTTTGGCAGGTACTTACCTATGTCAATAAAATCATAGGAATGTATGATTTTGTTTTGTTGTATAATTTATTTCAAACAAATCAAAAAACAAAAGAACCTCCTCGTCGTTTAAAAGAGAATAAAAACTATAAATCTTGAAAACGACAAAAAGAGATAATAATATTGGTAATAGGACAAAAAAAAATAATAGGACAAATAATCGCATTTTTATATTATGTAAAATCATCAAAAAAGAGTCCAAGGAAACCCACGTCCCGCGAGAGGACATACCGTTTTACTACCCTTCCAAAATAATCATTTTTAACAGCCTTTAAATAGTAAAGGAACCACTCAAAGAATACTCGAGTGACTCCAATAGTTTTTAAGTTTGAACAAAGGCACAAACAAACTTTCGGAGTCAAACAGTAGGGTGCAAAAGTGTAAGGACTAACTTGGGGTGCACCAAGTTCATGTCAGGAGACGTTATAAATAATATGAACTGTTCGTAACGTAACTGTAAGGAACATTATGCTTTTTTTTAGCGTGGTAAAATCATAAAATGAGCCCTGAGCATGGTCCATAATTTGACAGCGAGTTGCCCTGTACTCGCTGTCCGCATTCCCGCGCCTACGGTGGCCGGAGATCGTCTGCCGACGTCCGACGCCATGGGCGTCTACCACCGCAGGTTGGGCGGAGGGAGGGCATTGTCCTCTCTCTCACACGGCCCACCTCCTCCTTCACGAACATAACTGCTTCGCAGAAGGAGGCGACCGCTTCCCACTCCGTCTCGCCCCGCAGCGTGGCCTCGACCAAAGGAAGATTATGATAAGGATTATCTGAGAATTTGATGTGACTTTTGATATGAAGGAAAAGTATGATTATATACGTATGCATGTAGTAAAAAACGGTTATTCCGCAATGTTACAAACAGACACTCCAACTTTATTAAAATGTATAGATGTATAGATAACCACACATACCTAATACCATGTCTGCTCACCCCCATTATATCAGGCAAACCGTGAGGATAACATTCGTCTAGCTAAGAATACGTCGTATTTGATCGTGATAGGTTAATCTTGGATCGCCCCGGGCCGTCGATCGTACGCCGTGGCGTTTTGAGACCCTAGCACGAGTGCATGACGTAATCATAACATAAATACACCAATTTTTTGTTGAAATTGCGTTTTTTTTAAATTAATAAACGACTTCTAAAACAATATAAAGATATCTAAAATTATTTCTTTTCGTAACTTTGTTTTTTATTTCATTGAGTTTTTTGCCATCGACTTTCGTAAATAAAGGTGTTTTACATTTTTTCTGTCGTTAAAAAGGTAGTTTGTTTACTATTTTTTAACCTATTTTAGTGGGTACAGTCCTGCTATTAGGCTTTGTTATTGGATCAACATTGCATAGAAATGCAGTAGCAGCAATCGCGGTTCATTTTCTGTCATCTATTGAAGATCTCTAAAATCCCATTATCAGACCCTGACCTCATGATCAGGAGACTACCTGGGAAGTATTTCATTTCAAGCCAAAGAAAAGTTTTCACTTCCATGAACACCTTATTTGAAAAATCGAGTAACAAAAAAAGAAAATCTTCCATTTCCGTTAGAAAATATCGTTAGCTCCAATTTTTGCGAAAAACACAATCAATATTCCTCCCAGATCTAAATAAGTCCTGATTTCTGATTAAGTGATTATTATCTTGGAAAAGACAATATTAAAATGTATTATGTTTGTTGATCGGAAGACCAGCGTCAGACAGTTTTGCCCTGTCTGGCATAAATGCTGAAATGGACCTTCTTGGCACAGCCGTGAGGCACACATCACAGTACTCTGTGTTTTGGGTTCCTTTTTTTTTTTTCTTTATTTATCTTTATTATTTTCCGTACTTTTTAATATTATGTGTGCTATGCTATGTAACTGTTGTCAAATAAATCTTTTTCTTTCTTTCTTTCTAAAAAATAAAAATCGAAATATTTAGTTTACGCTTACGTCGCGCACTCGTGCTAGTCTCTGTCTCATCATTCTTCCGGCATTTTTTATACACAACGTTTATGGAATGCCGATTGGTCGATTGGTTTTCTTAAGCAAATGGGGAGTATAGTACATAGAATGGAGAGCTCATTACATCGAGTATGTAGAAGTATTTTTTTTCTCTCTCTAGCGCTTGATTCAGAAGGCAGTACTCTTGGACACGGCGCGTATTGTTAGGAGGGTCCTCTCTCAAGACCCCTGACCACCGGCAGCCCGGACCCTGTTCCCGATGCTGGTGGACTGCTATTTTTTATATTTTTAAATGTTTTTAGTTTGTTTTTTATAAAAATATATAAAAATTTAATTAAGTGTAAAAATAAATAAAGAAAAATAATATTCCACAACTATCACACAACGCCATCTAGTCCCAAGCTAAGCAGAGCTTGTGTTTTGGGTGCTAGACAACTGATAAACATACTTATATATTTGTAAATACATACATATTATAGATAAATTACACCCAGACACAGAACAAAATAATGATCATGCTCATCACACAAACATGTTGTCCTGGGTGGGAATCGAACCCACGACCCCCGGCATAGCAGTCAGGGTCACTAGCCACTAGACCAACAGGCCAGTCTGTTGCTGCAGCGCTGCGTCTCGCAGACTCTATTCTCACACGGGAAAAATATTTGAATGAACCACAAGAAGTTGGTGCGTATTATGGCTACTACTTTATGTGAATTTACATCGCGCTCCCAAGATATAGGAGAAAAACCATAGCGACCATGTTTATACATAAGTGAAATGAAAACAATCACGTTCACTGGTCATACAAATTCAAAAATGAAGACATAAATAAATTCTGATTCAAACACATAAGAAATAGAGAAGCAACGTTGCGATCCTAGTTTTTGCCAACGTTCATCATGACACGTTCTCTCCCTCCAGACTTTATTAACTTTTCCGCGAAAAGACTGAGTGTAGTTCAATTTGTGTCATTTCTGTCCATAAAAGGAATTTCTGGGAAATGTTTCATGAAACTTTTACGGTACAGTTTCATCACAAAAACAATAAAGAAAAGATGCAAAATGCTTTTCCAAATATTGGCGATGTGATTCTGCTTTTTATTTATTTCTGTTTAATAACTTTACATTTTTTTTTTTTTTTTTTGTTTATGCGAAACCTGATACACCTGTCCAATATTTTTGTGTAAAGAATCTATGTACATAATTTAAAAACCGTATCTATATATAAAAAAATCACAAATATTATAATTGTAAGTATTTGTATTATAAACTTGTATACTCGTATTACCTGGATGTCCGTTAAAAAACATGCTCATTTCGCGGTACACCCGCGTAAGCCGCGTCTACTGTGTTATACAGTCGTGATAATAGTTTGGCAATAGGTACCTAACCGTACGGTGATAGTTTTATAATTAACTGGTAATAAAATTTAATTAAAATATTTTTGAAAAAAAAAAATATCATGGTGTAAAAAATATTGGAATCGTATCAGTTACTAACTCTGAACAAACTATATTCAGGTTTCGCATACTTATACTAAAAATAATGTTGTATGAATATCAGATTCAGAGTTACTAATAACAACTCAATTATGTTCCAGAGAAATACTGAAAAAGCTCACTGTTAAAATATGGCCTTCAGGCTCCGTTCAACTCCGAAATCCAATATTTACTTGACATTTAACCTAGAAGACGTGTTAACAAACTTCATGACTCAATCAATACCGGTAAGACGTAGATACCAAAATAATTCAAATTTCTTGGGGATAGAAAAACCACAGGAATGGCTATGAAAAGGGCACTACAAAAACAGGTGGCCTACCATAAACTCTTAACGCTTGAGTCTTTAGGCTGTGGGAAAGAGATGGCGTAAGACGACTTGTATAGCTCTGTCTCTTTTCCACAGCCTAAACTGGATCGCGTTAAGAGCTCGTGGTGAGGCCTCAGATAACGCGACAGGCCTCGTCCTCGTGTAGCCCGTTTATAGACAAAATGACAGAAAATGTATTAATTAATAATTAATTAGTCCGTTGTAATATTATTATTTGTAACGTATTTTATAATTATGACGTCACTCCCGAGTTTTAATGAAAACATTTGACCATTAATTTGAAAATTGTTACTCTTCGTAACAATTTTTACTAATGAGATTTGTGATTTACTGATGTTGTTACATGTCTATAATTGTCCTAGAGGATTATAATAATGTTGGAATAAAAGCTATCATTATTATGTATAAATTCAGGCTATAAAAAACTGTAAGCCTTTTTATTCAGATTCATTGACGTGACTAAGTAATAAACATCCATCCATCCATTCAAACATCCAAACTTTTACATTTGTAACATTAGCATAGAATATTTAATAATACCTACTACGTACAGAAGTAACACTCCAAAAAAAAAACAAACAAATGTAAAATCTATGTCCGAGCGAATAAAGTAACTTTCAACTGCCAGCCGTACTGCCCACCTACTTTTCTAACAGCCTTGATATTAATAAGAATATTCCATAAACTTACTTCACACCCACGCAATCTAGGCCACAACAAATCAGCCATCTTGAATGATTTTAATAACAGTTTTGAGACATAATGGCGGTTATTTTGAAAGCTATTTCTGGAACCACTTACATGCCACGATACTCATTGAAATTCGTATTTCATCAATCACTATTTCGTATCGATCCAGTGACCCTACCTTTGAACAAAGACTATCTTTGAAGTAACTTGTCTGTCGTTCTATGAAGCTGATGGTACTAAAATCGTTTTATGTTTGAGCCTGATTGAAATATGGTGCATTACTATCGATTGAATGGTTTTGTACTATGGGGGTTTTTGGGTCAAATGTTTTGATTGGGTTTTTACTGACAAAGTTGCATATTAATTTCGGAGCCACCCTCAGAAGCCCAGCCTGTCAGGGCGTGGGGCTGTTGCATCAGATAATCATGTGGATACACACAGGGTTATTGAAGGGTCACCGTGGATTTTAGTCAATACAAGTCTGACAGTCCCTCCCACCCCGCCCTGAGTATGAGGAACCATTTGATGATTTTAACACGATGAAAAAAAAATAGTAATTTGTCATGTAGATTTTTATCAATTAGCCTCTAACCAAAGGAAAAGCCAGAACTTGGGTCATGGGAAGCGTCAACAAGTCTATTAAACAAATTATTATTATTAGTTAAATTGGGAACTCAGATTGCCAGAGTCACTTTGGATAAAGTTGTATGTATTTGATCCCCTCTTACCTGGGCATTTGGGCAATGTGCTGCTTACGATAATGAAATCGTATAATGAATACTTCTAAAAAATTAAGTTTGGATATTGTAAAAGGATAATTTTGGTAACATTTATTTTTATCCGTAACATCAAATTTTGTCATAAATATTCAAGAAGTAATAAAACCTTTTTGGAATCATCTGGGATTTAAACGAAAATATTGTACGATATTTTTATTTATATTATTCCGAAAAATCCCGGATACCGGTAAATCCTAAGATTTACCGACGAATCTCGTGATTTACTGATAGCTAACGGTAAACATTATTTAGTTACTAGGTACGCAGGATGATGTAATAATAAGATAAATTTTCATTTCGTTCGCTAGACCTAAAGTTTTTTACTGATTTAATGTAGATTTAGAACCATTTAATGTAATTATTTTGTCCAAAAGTTCTTAAAAGTCTTTTTTTTTATAGAGCTACACGCTACAACTTTGCTGCGCGCTTGCTACGAATTTCCGTCGTATTTGCTACGGATTGCTGTGCCCTTGCTACGCTCTAAAGTCTGAACAGTTTACGCGTGCTGCTAACCCAGTAGTTACGTGTTTATTCATGCATATTTATTATATGTATAACAAATCATATAATATGATTTTATACAACAATTTTTTTGTAAACTTCCTTTATAAATAAATTAAAATTGAATGGATGGTATCAGTCCACAATGTACGAATAGTAGTTCGTCAAAATGAAGTTTAAACCCAAACACTAATAAACTTTAATTTCCTATGCCCTCCAGTCCCTCCAGTAACATAATAAAACAAAATGATTAGTTAAACGTCCCAACTACACATTGTAACTGTTCCAAGCACACCTCCTTTGTTTGCATTCGACCAGACGAATGGGCCCATCGATCAAAGTAGGTGCGCAGAATACCGGCCCCTGTCATTAATAACCGTGCGAAGTAATGGAGCGAAAACTTTCTACGCACGTTTTTCATTAAATTCTCAGTGGGGAAAGCGAATTTATAAAATCAATGGGGGCCAGCAATAGAAATTAAGCCGTGAAATATTGCCGCGGTAGCAGATTTGTTGTGATACCGTTTGCTCCCGAATTTAGTATTGGAACACTTTTTGAATGTTTATTGCTTGCGATATTTTTGAGAGATGCTCTTTTGTTTTTTGGTGTTATGAATTTACATTTTTCGTGTTTTGTTTTGAATTTGAAAAGTTCATCTTTTATCAACATACCGATAATCCCCAAATGGTTAGGCAGAAGTGTGTTCAGTACACCCACCACAATTCCCAGTAATGTTTAAATTGAGACAAGAAATTCCAATTAATAATATTATTGGACCTGGAACCAAATCAAAGATTATTCTTAACAGTAGCTTTACACCAACAATACTGATCGTAAACTATTTAGATTTTAGGTATGCTTTATGTAAATACACGACACGCAGTGGCTGAGCGATTAACGGCTGTCACAGCACGGAAAAAAATATTTGTATTTTTGTTTTGAGCGTAGCTGTATGTTTATACAACTTTTAATGTTAGGAAACTCACACACACAGCACACAAAAACAACAAACCACAAATCAAACAGTCGAATTACTTTTGGTGGCTGAAAAAATTTGTATTGTTAAAAAAATGACAGCTTAGAACCTTAATCAATCCACGATTTTTTTAACTTATTAATATAGATAAGGTAAAAATTTGCCAAACAAACTTTGGTTGGATGTTTCTTACTGTTTACAAACGCGTATGGATTTTAATGAACTTCGGTACACAGATAGTTAATAATCTGGATTAACACGTAGGATAGTTTTATCACAATTTTCTTGTGGGATAATTTTCATATTGTAGCGGGCAAAGCCGCTGGAAACAGCTAGTAGATTTTATTAATTTTACAAATACAGACTAGATTATTTTATCTTTTTATATTGTTAGTTACAAAGGTCTTAGAAAACCATGTTAGTCATCAATAAGAAAAAAAAGTACAATAGCAATAATGTCAAAAACTTAAAATTTATTTATTATCATTCATTCAATGACTATGTCAAGAAATAATATCAGTGTTTTCTAGTCAGACGTAGCCGAATATAAGCCTACCAAGCACCATTAACAGTTCTTTCTAAACAGCATAGTTAAAAAAAAAGTGTTTTGTATCACCTATCACACACATTCAAAAATCTAGATTATATCCACGAAAAACCTATTCAAAACCTCAACAAAAATAAAAATTCCCACATTAGTCACCGTAACTCGAATATTGAACAACCTTGCACAATTCTAGCTACAACAACGAAGTCATTCACCACCAATATCGTAAACGAGATAACCATTCGGGTTCCAGTTCCCGATAACCGAACTAGTGCTGCCCGGTTCGGTGTTGAAGTGTCGAACATTGCTCAGATAGCTGACTACTTGATATCTCTGCTGGCCTAGTAACTTTCAAGATACAAGTGCACTTTAAGTTTATTGGAGGACGAGTTGTGTTGGTCAGAAATGCGATAATGGTTTAAAGGGGATATAATGTTCTAAATAAATACGAATTCACATGATTGTGATCGCCTGCGGCGCAGCTTGTCGCGTGTTCGATGCACACGTGGAACAAATTTGTATGATCGATGATATGACGCGCACGGCATAGGACTTCACGAACCGATTCCCGGCCACCGTACGGGCGGGCTGTGGACGGCGAGTAATGAGTGACTCTCCGTCCGATCAAGATCGTCGTGTTCCACGCGCGCCTCAAAGTGATGTTAGCAATATGTCGGGGTCCCACGGTTACCTGATAAGACAGGCCCGGGACTGTCTTATCAGGGACCCCGGAACGTAAAGGTACGATAAAAAAAAAGAATGGCAGGCTGATGCTGAGGAATTGCTTGTGGAAAAACCACTCCGGGAGCAGACACACTCATGGCTACAAGACCTTGAGGTTGAGGCAGTCAGCATTTAAATATTTGTAAACATTATCTTACAAAATAATAATCACAAAAAAAAAGTGATAAATAATATGTATCTATTCATAGACCATCAAAGAAAGGAAAGTTTCGTCTGGCATATTTCCTTCCCAATAACTTACTGTTTATTGATACTTAAATAGAATGTTTATTTACAGATATCATGGAATATTCGCGATCTTTTTTCTTATCACCATAACTCTTAAAGAATCCAGTTTTATATCATTAAACAACTGAATATAACCGGTTCTTTCTTTTCAACGTTTTTGATGCTGACACGAGTAAGTTGACCTTTTTAAACTTAGTTTTATTTTTTAAATACGTCTGCCGATATGAGAGAATCCAGTTTGAACTGAATTAAAATCTTTTGTGACAAATAAACACGCCTGAAACCGGTGCGAACTGCAACTGTTTACACTAAGAATCAAAAATATTATGAAACTTTTTCTCATGTTTGATAAGCAGGGGAAAAAACTAAATTGCACAACTTTTTACTCATATTATTTGTATGTATTCTTAGAAATAATCTCACACCCTTTTCTCATGGTGGTAGGCAAAAACCACGTTACAGGTTAAAAGAAGACGTAGGTACTTAGTCACATTAATTGAAAAGAGTTTTTGAGAATAATTGCTTAGATGGCTCAATCATGTGAGTAAACGTGACTTACTATAATATAATAATTTATAAGGTAGATGTGAGTGATATAGCCGGGAAGAAACCACCCTAAGAAGACGCGACGCGATTCGAACGAATTCCAACTACAAATGAAAATCAACCTTGCCACTAAAAAATAAAGATGCAATTCGATTGTCTTGACGTTGTGCTGGCCATCGTGTTTTGTTTTTCATCTACCCATAGACAACAACGTATTATTTATGTCTTATGTCATAATGGTGAGGTTGATTTTCACTTGTTGTGGGAATTCGTTCGAATCGCATTGTATTGTGTCCCATCGCGCCATGAGTAAAGTCCCTTACACTGACGAATTGGTGAAGAGCTTAAAAAAAATGGTGTATTGTACTCCCAATTAGTGTGCTTGTATGACTATATGCATGAACGTGGAAGAGGCCAAAGGTGTATGAGAGGATCGTAGCAAGCGGCGCTCTATGGTTTCTGCCTGCTTCCAAGAGTTCTTAGACATTTAGACTATCAACTGCGCAGGTGCACAATCAAATAAGCATTTAATATCTCCTCAAAGTATCCGTACTCGGAAATCAAACACACTGCATTTGCATTCAAATACTGCTTCTTTAATAATATGATGTTAACATATAATAATTTTTCACTCATTAGGTCATTTGATCAAGCACGAGTTGTCTATAAAATAGTAGATTATGCACCGAGGGGCTAAAGTTGTGTCTTATGTCACGGGCGTCATATTGAATCTCGAGCGCAATGAAGGATTCGGGATTTAACTCCCAAGCGTAGCGAGGGAGTTAAGAGTTTAACTCACGAGCGAAGCGAGGGAGTTAATACAAGAATCCTGAATGCAGCGAGGGATTCAAGCTAGCCCAAGGCAAAGACACCTTTAGCCCAGAGGAGGATACTCTACTTTTTACACCTACTGTGAGAAAATAATAGCCATAGTACGAAAAACAAAGTATTTATTAAATAAAAAAAACAGTAAGAATAAGGGTTTCGAGAATAGCTTTCCTCTTTCTGGCACACTAAATCAGACTTGGCTGTATGGGCTCAGCTCCCTTTGCCTGCCCCAAAGAGGGACGAAAAGAACCAAAAAAAAAAATCTAGGCTAGAAAAAGGGATCTATCTAGCCCATGCTAGATAGATCCCTTTTTCTTCCCAAAAGGGAAAAGAAAATTAAAAAAAAAATCTTTCTGGCACCAAAGGGTTTATTCCGCGTTCAACCCCCAAGATTTTCTACCCTCTTCCGCGTTCGACCCCTAAACGTTTCCACATTCGACCCCTAAGGGTTGAAAGTGGAATTTTATTTTTCAAATGTATTTGTTCCACGTTCAACCCCCATTGGACAGTGAAGCAGAAAAGATTTACACGTTTTTTATTTTTAACCGACTTTAAACAAAAGAGGAGGTTTTCAATTCGGATGTTTGTTCGGGAAACTCTATGGCTTGCCAACCGATTTAAAAAAATTTTTAGAAAGGTATACTGCTCAAATATTCAAGCGGTAATTTTATCAAATCGGACAAGCGGTTTTTGAAAAATCAATAATAACTTGAATTTCATTCACTTTGGTTTAGTACTTTTTTATGTTATGAGCATTATTTTTTCGCTTAATGTGTACGTGGACGATATTACTACGATCGGTAATAACTTCGTCTATGTAGACAAACATTCTAGTGGGAGAATTTGGGTTAAATATATATTTTAACTTAAAGAGGTAAAATACGAAAAAAAAATGATTTGTTCACACCATTAAAACTTCTTTCTACATTTAGCGCGCATTTTCTTAACGTAGATACCATAACAAAATCCAAAAGTGTAAATACGATATTATCGTCGCCATTTTGATGGCAGTTCTGGGTTGGGCTAAAAATCAAAAAAAATTATTGGTTTTCGGACATCCAACGGAACATTATAGGGGGGATGAATAACTCGTTATTTAGTATTGTGACGAATTCATACATCATTCAACATAAATTAGCAGTGGTAATGAAGAATTTGATATCTGAACTCAAAGTTTCGCGCCACTTTTGTTTGTTTACATTTTTATTTTTCACTTGGATCACCACACGTGCTTATTATATTACACTCAATAACAACTATTTAGTTAAGTATCATGCCAAATTGTTAAAAATAACAAAAAAAAGGCCAGATCTTAGCGTAATTCTCTAATAAATAAAAGGCCAATAACACGTATTTTTAATTGCCACTACTCAATTTGTGTTCGTAATCGACAATCATGTTTATTAATAAGGAAACTAGGAAATCGATTAATAAAAATTAAAATAAATTTGTTTTAAGCTTAGAATACAATTATTATTTATTATAATATTGTTTAAAGCTTTTATAATAATATTACGTACATTGTCATTCCCAAAAAACAATAAAATAAAGGAACAATGTCAGTAATCAATGTTTGAATGCGCGGCAATTATTTAAATAACCAAATTTAACCATCGAACATAATAATTCGTATATAAAAACTTCATAATACTTTGAACTACCTAAGACTCTACTGACCCGACCTAGCCCAATCGCGATACCCTAGCAACCTAATTACCCTAGTTCCCTAACCTACCATATAAACCATACCAATTTACCAGAGGGTAGTCTGTTACAACTATCTATAAAAAAGAAAATATTAATAATAAAGAAAATAAATGGCTAAACACTTTTGCTTTCACTATTACTTGAATGTCATTTTAAGTGACATAAAAACTAGGGGTTGAATCTGGACAAAGAAAAGATTACCAATATACTGAGTTCCACGTTCGACCCTCAGGGGTTGAATGTGGAAACGTTTAGGGGTCGAACGCGGAAGAGGGTAGAAAATCTTGGGGGTTGAACGCGGAATAAACCCACCAAAGGGTGTTTGTTGTTTATAAACATATTCCAAATTCAAATCAATTTATTGACCAGCGGGTAATAATGAAATCCAGTACAACATTATTGACCGGCTGTGCCCTCGGCCACTAATGACTCACTTTAGGTTAAGGTTGCTTGACATATAATTAGACATTTTCGAGCAGGTGGTGTGAAAAATACTTTTGCGTTTCGAATAATTATGATTTCCATTTTTTGACGAAAACATATTATCTGTTTTATATCAATCAACATCACGATTTTTGAATAAGTCAACTTTTATAGGTGTTTATGTGAATCAATATAATTTCATTCACTGTTATGAAATCTGAGGTTATTGTTTTTATTGTCTAGGTTCTACTAAATAGTTTTTTTTAATGTTGAAAAGGCACTGAACTATCTGTTACTCAATTTTCATAAAATATTTATTATAAAATATTTCCATTTCATGTTACTGAACTAGTCTAGACCCAAACGACACATTCCAACAAAACTCATTTGACATAAGCACTCGCTAAATGGACGTATGCCATTTGTTGTTGCATTTGAATTTAGAATTCACAGTATACGAGCTGTCATTGGCCAGCATCGAATACAACATTTATGGTTAGGGCCAATCAGTGGTCAGTCACCCTAGAATATTCAAGCATTCTGTCATTATTTTTTTATTTTAATTTAGTAATGGCGGCTACAAATTAGTGCCGTGAATTCACGCTGCGAATTCTCGCCGTGAATTCTCGGTACAATACCGACACCGACACTGATCGGCGAACAAGCGCGAACGCGCGTGAACCCCGCGAAAACCATCCACATTCTCGTTCGCGCCTGTCCACGGGCGGGGGTTACCGCTATAAGGAGTTTCAAGTAAATGTAGGACCGATGACCTGAAGAAGGTAGCTAGCAGTGGCTGGATGTAAAAAGCGGGAGATCGTGCGCTGTGGCGTCCCTGGGAGAGGCCTATGTCCAGCAGTGGACTGTAATAGGCTAATGATGATTATGATGAAGGAGTTGTTATGAAGGGTGTATAGAGAAGTGTGGATCAAATTGAGCAGGGGTGAGAAGTCACTTCCAATATTTTACCTGTAAGACATACGGTGATATTTGTTACGGTTCAAAAGTTATGACGAATTTTCGTGTTTA
This sequence comes from Agrotis segetum, assembly GCA_036375495.1. Lineage (NCBI taxonomy): Eukaryota > Metazoa > Arthropoda > Insecta > Lepidoptera > Noctuidae > Agrotis > Agrotis segetum. Next base: position 2,749,079 of record JAQSVV010000175.1, on the reverse strand, counting down.
AGTAGCCTTAGTTATATACATAGAGATTGCAATTCAATTATAGTGTCTAACTTTAGAACTATGTAATTGGAATATCTGAATGATTAATATCTCTAAAGAATCTCTATGCCTTGGAAACGTTTCTCTAATACGTGGTCAACTTTAGCTAGTGTAACATTTTCTCAAGAAAAAAGCTACTCAACTGGACTATATTGCTCTATGACAATGCTCTAAGACGGTGACAACATTGCACTTATTGCCATTTTCATAGAGATTAGGTGTTTATTGCATTTATCACTGCGATTACTGGGTTTAGAAACTGTAAGTACAGTCACGAGAAATATTATGTATACACTAAGCAGTATTCAAAAGCGATTTTGTGCTACCGTATTGATTACACTTTTGCCTTTTCATTAGACTTCTATTTTGGAAGCCGTACTGTTGCGAAATAGGTCTTATTTCAAGATGGAAACAAAGTATTTTACGAGTAATTTGCGATTGAATTTTGTTAAGTCTATACATGTTATTGCTCGTGACTGTACGTTATTTCTGGAAGTAAAAAAAAGCAGTAAAATTCTCTTTATTGTTATCAACACGAGTGTCAAGCTAGCCTGACCTTTTTCGGCATGATTTTGCATTTTCAAACAGTTTCGGTGATAAGTTATTGCAGAATCAGTTTAAACCGCTTTTGTTTTCATGACAAACAAAAAAAAAAAAGCCGTTTAGATAAAGTAAAAAAGAAAACATGCGTCTACCAAATAATGACTATGGTTTTACGTAATCAGGTAGCCTGCCTTGAACTCTTAACGCGATCAAGTTAAGGCTGTAGGAAAGAGATGGCGCTAGACGACTTGTATAGCTCTGTCTCTTTCCCACAGCCTAAACTGGATCGCGTTAAGAGCTCGTGGTATTAAGGCTCCAGGGGTTATTGTTTCAAGATGTCACGAATTGTTAATGTGATTAGTTAACTCAATCATCTTACTATCGTTACTACTAAAATCTAATTTTATCGCATTTTTGTTAGTAGCATTTTCAAGCCTTAAATAAAGTGTAATTAGAAAAATTACTGTTACTGTCAGCCTGTGTCATCCCATTGCTGGGCAAAGGCCTCTCCCCATGAATTCTAGCTATTTCAATCTAAGGCTAGTGTGAGCCACTTGTTGTTAGTTTTGTCCAGCTCATCCCGCCATCTTCTGCGAGGTCTGCCTCGACGACTTCTGGATGTGTCAGGGCTCCACATGGTGGTAATTTTGGCCCACAGTTCATTGGGCATCCGGCAGATGTGGCCGGCCCAGTCCCACTTCAGCTTAGCGGCCACTTTAGCAACGTCGGTGATCTGCGTTTTAGAACGCAGTGTGGTGTTACGAATCTAATATCAGTTAGCTTAACACCTAGAACACTGCGCTCCATTGCAGATTAAAAAAATCCCCTTTGAAATTTATTTATTTAAAAAAATATCACTCACAAGAGGAGAAAGATACCTAGATCATCTAAAGAAACCTTGACACAGTTCCAAAACTTTTAATTATACCTACGTCAGTCACGAACGTTCGAAACTTAAATCTATTTATATTTCATGCCAGTAATGCAGAACCAACTTCTTAAGGGGGTCTTCACACATACTCTCATACGTTTACAATTTAATATTAATGTTGGGGTCTTCTTACGATGTTTTCCTGCCTTAAAGGTTGGTAATAAATTTAAATGGACTGCATATAGCACGATGGCACGTTAGAACGATGTGCACGACCTTTTTAAGTGAATTGGTGTTGTTTGTTTATGGGTAGTTCTTCAGAGACAAAATTTTCGATGTCTGTGGGTATATTTCTGTAACCAACTAACAAAACGGCATGTAATATTTTTTTCTGTACAGTTTAGCTTTAGCTCTACCTGGGACAAATTCTATTTTTTAATAGTAGATACCTAGATACATAATAAAAAATGTTGAAGTCTGTTCTCCTGATTCATATAGGGCGTCCGTTTCCCATTTTTCGGAACAAAATGGTCGATGTCGCATTTTCCTTTTGATTCATCAATATAAGTTATACTTATATCGAAAGGTAATTAAATGACCTCTTACAAAAAAAATACATATTAGATTTAACTACGTTAGTGTAATTTTAATTAAGTAAATAAGAAGTGTCCGGCATATAATACTGATTCATGTGGAGTAAGCTTTGCTTGACTGTACTTGGTCGAGGAATAATGATGAGAGTCTGGGATCCCACGTGGGGGGAAACCTGTCGTACAACGGACGTGCTAGGCGGACATGAGGCTGGTTGGCTTAGAACCTGGTGAAACACTGGTAAATGTCTGATTCATCTGTGCTTGGTTTAGGTACCTTGCTGATTACAATGCCTAATTTATTAATTTGATTTTGCTGTTTTAAGACTTTAATCTGAGTTTCGTGTGATGCTTTTGGGTTACAGATTCGTGTAGAAAAATGATAATACTGAAGTCTGTATGAATGATGAGTTAAGCATGATTTTAGGCAAAATCATGATTCATCTGTGCCTGATTTATATGTTCAAAAACCCATATGAATCTGAAAAAAATTGGGCGTTTTTCCATTAGACGGCACGGCACCGGCACGGCACCGGCATGGCCGTGCACCGGCACCGGCGCCGGGGCTTCCACTGCACCGGTTCCTAACCGGCGCCGGTTCCTCGGCATGGTTTTATTTCTTACTAGCTGTGCCCGCGACTTCGTTCGCGCGGATGTCGGAATTTAACAATGTACTTTTTAGTGCGAAGCGACTAATTCTCGCCACGTTTTTCAATATATTTGAATAACAATTCAAGAATATTTGAAGTGTTTGATCGCCCTCTGTTGTTCAAAGGCAGTTCCATTGAATTGCTACTGGATTAGAGTAATGAATGAAAAATGAATTAATAAAATAAAAAAATATTATGTTGATATAAATAATAAATAAAAATGTTATGTTTCATTTATGTAATTCATTGAATGACACACAAGAACATATATTTCTCCTAAAAAACAAAATAACATGATCATTAGACTTTCAGAAGTAAAGAGGCTAAATTAACCTTATTACGAGCCACAAGCCGAGTCTCACGCCCTCCGCCCCGCGTCCTCCTACACGCCTGCGCACTCACACACGCACACGGCTACAATTCATACACATTATGCACATTTGCCGGCCGGCACCGACTGGGAAGCTTGCTACCCCGGCGACGGCGACGGCGCCGGCAGGACTCAACGCCGGGCCGACGCCGGCGCCGGTAAGTGGAAAAGCGAGCCATACATTTTCATATATTCTTGCTTCCCCGGCACCGGCGCCGGTGCCGGCGCCGGCTAATTGAAAAACGCCAGGCCAGCACCGACTAGGAAGCTTATTACCCCGGCGCCGGCGACGGCGCCGGCAGGACTCATCGCCGGGCCGGCGCCGGGCCGGCGCCGGCGCCGGTAAGTGGAAAAGCGAGCCATACATTTTCATATATTCTTGCTTCCCCGGCACCGGCACGGCGCCGGCGCCGTCGCCGGTGCCGGTGCCGTGCCGTCTAATGGAAAAACGCCCATTAAGGAGCACTTTTGTTACGTTATTTTACTTTTTCATGTCAGTAGAGTGTGTGTGACATACTTTTGACTTTATTCATTAATAAGTCAAACTCTATCAATTTTATTTTATATTGCTGTTTACAACAATGCCACTATCAATAGTAGAAAAGATGGAACAAAATATACTATGAGAAAAAGAGACTCACAGAACGTACGAATTTTTCATCTTTCTAAGATGGAAAATAGGAAAAGTTTCAGGCAAGTATGCTGCGTGGAAATTAGAAATGAAAGAATTATGTTTAAAAAAATATAGAGAAAAACAAAAGAAAACAGAGAGAATATTATAACTTATCATTAAAATAACTATCTAGTATCTATTTATAACAAAATTCTCGCTTTTCTGTAAGTATTTATTTCTGTAATTGTTAGTTTAAAAACAAGAATTTTATTGTTGAATTGACCAGATTTTTTCCTTGATAATATGATCACTGTTAATAAAATAAAAAAAAAATATTGTTGTTATAATATTATGATTATTTTCTTATTACAAAGCCCATTTTTATTAAATCTGTAAAAAATTCTGATTCATCTGGGCAAAATTTTTTTAAACGTCGATCGTCGATCTTAAAAACTACTTTGTAAAAAGAAGTCCCTCAAACAAATAAATGTTATTTGGAATATCTATTTTCATATGAACATGTGTTACTGAGCTGAAAGTGAAATTAAAATTTGACCATATGAATCAGTCAAAGAATCAAATTTCGAAGAACTACCCTTTAAATCACTTGGCTATGAATAAAATATAGATAAAGTATGGTGCCATTCAATGTAAGGTCGGAAAAACGTGATATGCGGCCGTATACCACGTTTTCAAACCAGGCTTTTTCTGGCGAGTAGCACCATCTCGTTCACTCACTGGTACAAAACTGGTTTTAAGAAGTTGTAATACCCGCAGATGTCTGAAAGACGGTACATCGAATTATTGCCGGAAGTTATAATTTTTTTACAAGGATGTCTACAGGAATTCAGTGTGATCTTCATAGTTCTTCGAGGTACTTAATATAATATATTATAATCGGTTTCATTTCCAAGATGAGAGATGATTTGTATTTCTAACACTTTTCTTTACTTAACCTGTACCCATGCCATGAGTTGTCATTACGATAATCGATCATCGATATCGAAAGCGTTTGTCGCTGTCATTGGCCCGCTCCAAGGTTGCATGAACACTCAACCAATGAGAGCGCCAACAAACACGGTCGATATCGGTGATCGAGTATCGTAATGACAACTCATGGTATGGGTACTGGTTTCAAGACGTTGTAATACGGCCACTGGAAGGTCTAACAAATGCTATCACTTTCCCATTCATGGGTATTTCTTATGTCAGGTGAAGTGGAACACTCTCTGAATGGATACAGAAAGGCAGCAAAATGTTAGCCTACCAAAATCCCGATGAGTGGACGATATAAGGAGTAAGTTAAAGTTGGTTTAGACTTGAGCAGTTGGAAGTATTGGCACAAAAAGGAAGAGACCTTATTCGATAGTATGATGAATAATACTGACGATACATTATCTAGCAAAATCGCATTTTTAAAGGCTATCTTGGAAATCATTACCGCATCCGAAATTATAAGTTTGATCAATAATGACAATAATGTTCACAAAAATTTATAAGATACCAAAGAAGCATAGTAAATAAAAAGTCAAATAATAAAAAGATCAGTAGACATCGAACCACAATACCTTCACTTATAAAAATACAAGAAAAATATATAGGGGGACTGGTAATTAGTGTACGATACTTAAACACTTGATTGTGCTCATAATAACAAACAACTTTTACTATGGGAACAACCTGAAAACGCGGAAAAAAAATCAGTTGTTCAGTACATTTATGTTTGTTTAATGCAGCTGATATTTTTTTCACGATTTCGGCTTTGCTCCCATAATAAAAGCTGTTATTTGTTATCATGATCACAATCACGTGTTTAAGTATCGTACACTATTTACCAGTCACCCTATATACAACCACAGCAGAAAGTCCAATATAATCACTTTATCACCTTACAACTCCTAAAAATTGTCCTATTCTATTTCCATCCAAAACAGAATAATTTCTCTCCGAATACAGCAGTAAATTAAAGTGTATTTGTGAAGCAATATTTCACACAAAACAATTGCCAAGGTAATATTTAGCTTGCAAATATAACGTCGGTTTTCTACTTAAAATTAATATTACAGTCCACGGGTAGTCGACAACAGACTTATAATAATTATTGTGGTGTACAAACCGGCGGTTGGTCTCCGCGATTTATGTTTAGATACCGGCTGTTGTTCTATTTATAGGATTGTCTTTTGTTTCTCAATATGCAAAGCCACATTTTAACCGACGAAAAAACAAGGAGGAGGTTCTCAATTCGACATGTATATTTTTTTCGTAACAATGTAATGTTCTTTGATTTGGCACCATTATAAAACAGTCGCATAAGCCTGGGCATTTTAAAAGTTCGATTTTAGGAATCCACTTTCTGAGTGTTCGCATAATCACCGTAATTAATGTCATAAATTTTTTACTGTGTTTTGTCTGTCCGTAAGAGTTCTAGTTCTTTCTCGGTAAATTTAATTTTCGGTTCCTATAACGTAGTCTTGTAAATTATACCGACTAAGTGATGTTTTGTTATTTTTAGGAGCGTTGTATCATACCTGTAAGACGGTTCTATTTTAATTGTTCAAAAGTTATGACCACTTTTCGTGTTCAGATAGTCAACAAATACATAGGGATAGGAGATTGCAATCTACGATATAAAAATAAGTCGGGTTTTCCTTCCTGACGATATAACTCCAGAACGCACGAACCGATTTCCACGGTTTCGCATTCGTTAAAAAGGTCTCGGGCTCCGTGAGGTTTATAGCAAAGACTAGTGGCGAAACGAAGTTCGCCGGGTTTGCTAGTTTTTTTATAATCTATCTTTTGGACTAATTACATTTTTTGAATAAAGTAACCTATAGAGGCCAAGATCAATCCCATAATTATTATTATTATTTTAAGTCACTTTACATAATTGTTTCATTTTGTTACAATCAATCATGATTGTCTTCCTCCTTGACTTTTTCGGTAGCATGACTGGAACTACCTAATAAAAACCGGCCAAGTGCGTGTCGGGCCACGCACAGTGTAGGGTTCCGTAGTTGCCCATCAAAATACTTATGCGAACTAACTAAACTGATTCGCTGAATTTAATTTTAAAAAGAAGAATTTTCAAAATCGGTCCAGCAGTCTTTGAGAAACATAAGAAAAAGATTACAACGAATTTAGAACCTCCTCCTTTTTTTGAATTTACTTAAAAATAGTTGACGATAAAAACCTACCTATCCCCAAAAAACATACCTAAAAAAGCTGTAAAAATAAAGTTGACAAACTTACATTTGCAGTTGTCTCCGATACATTTTGTTTAAGAAAATATGATATCAAGTACATTTTATAAGTTGGTCGACTATTACTCGTAAAGTTGTAAAGCCTACTTAGTCATGATAATTTTCTTTTAAACTTCGTTATTATGTACTACTATTGTGAATTTTTTCACACCCCCAAACATAGCCGTTTAGCTGGTAGAACACTCGAATCGAGCAAAACTTAGCTACTTTAAAGCTTAATATTTCACAAACGAATTTTTTTATCAAAAAATTGTTACGGAAACTATCATTATTTTTTAAAGGCCTATTTTGATACCCCACACTAAGGGGTACGCGAGAAAACAAAAAATCCTTGCACTTTACGTGTAAGTACTGGAGGTACCCTAAAAAAAATATTTTACGATATTTTATTTTACCACTTTTTCGGCACAACAAATCCGTATATTTACACCAAATTACAGCTCTCTAGTACTGTGCGTCTCTGAGCTAAACTGCGGACAGACGGACGGACGGACGGACGGACGGACGGACGGACGGACGGACGGACGGACATAGCGAAACTATAAGGGTTCCTTGTTGACTACGGAACCCTAAAAAACCTCGAAATTAAATTAGCTTCCCACTCTAGCCACGTGTGCAATAAAGGTTAACGAATCCAATTTATCGAAACCTAAAAAGGTTTCTAAGTAAAACCTTTTAGACTATATTGGATAATTGTAATTTGCTCAGATTTAACGAATACTCAATGGTATGGAGGCTACCCCTTTCCAATCCAATTCTGGTACTAAACCTCAAGTCTAATAAAATTTACATAAAAAAAATCGAAGGGTGAATACGCGAGCTTCACTTACGCTGATGGTTCTGTACCATTAGTGGTTATATTCCTTATTTTTTTTAGAACTGGGATACAGTAATGTGAAACATTAAAGTGTGCATAATTATATTCCGAAACTGTTGCCCCTTTAACTGTCTTAACAACAGTTCTTTCTACTTACTTCACACCTTCAAATAAGTGGACAGAATATCTTACCAACCGCAGTCGGACTCTGTCCGCTGCCCGACCATGGACCATGCCCGACGGTCCCCAAGGTCGACGGCGCGTTGTGTCTCACGCGCGCCTCAAAGAGCGTCAGCATAATGACGGGGCCCCCCTCTCAGAGGGCCAAAGCCTGCCGGGGTCGCGGGACTTATTCCATCACCGTGACCCCGGAACATAAAGGGCTATTGAAGGACACCGTGGGTCAGTACGAGTCTGACAGTCTGTCAGTGGGAGGACTCATTTGATGCTTTTACCAAGTTAAAAAAAAAAGTTGTGTTACATTGTGAACTATTAATGGATGTTCGGGACAATGTTGTAACGAAGTGTATTCAGTTTAACAAAAACAAATACAAGTTCTTGCATTGTCAGTGAAGCTAAAGTCACTAAAACAAAAGAAACTTTTGAACATTCAACCACAGAAAACAAAACACAACCGCCGGTCTACAACTAGCAACAAATAGCCGCTTGGCTAATAAACATACCACTTCGGAGCACTTGCTTGATTAGACCAAGGGAAATCATGCGAATTAGCAATAATGTCCGACCAGCATCCGTCTTACATACACTGATTTAATCAAGGAAATAGGTCACGGATGAAACGGGCGTGTTTGTAATTATTCTGAGGGCTAAGTAGCGGTTTAAGATCGTGAAAAGCATCTTTAATTAGTGTTTGGGATTTTGCTTTTAGAGCAATGATTATTTATGAGAAGTGTGAGATATATATTTTTTTTTATTTATACCTTTATTACAGGCAACTATGGCCCATAACATAGAATACATACTATTAATATAAAAAATAAAAAAATAGAATAATCGGCGAGTCTGCAACGCGTTAATTGTAAAGTTGTGAAGGTTGCGGACCGGAAGATGCAGTGTAGGTAGGCCTCCCACTAGGTGGACAGACAACATCGTGAGCGTTGCGGGCAACCGATCGATGTTAGCGGCGAATTGTCGTTCGACATGGCGGTCTAAGGGGGAGAGAATGGTATTTTCAGCAGTGGACGTATTTCGGCTGATGATGATGACGAATGCTTACTACGATAAGGTAGGGCTCACGATGATTGCCGCATATATATCGTCTGCTTGATTTGTTTATTAAAACCATGTCTGGGGCTTCCATTCAAAGCTCAGTTCGAATTAGGATATTATTTAAAAAATAAAAAAATATTTAGAAAGTGTTCATGTAAAAAACTTGTCAAATTGACTTATAGACAGCTGATTATTTTATAGCAATTACAAAAAAACTGTAAAGCTCTTTTTGCAATCCTGCCGCAGTCTCAAATGTGATTTGACTTTTCTTCTTGCATTCCAAAGTTACACTGACTATAAACCAAAGTATCCATTGACTAAAACTCAAAATCCAATTCAAAATCAAACTACAAAGTCGCAAGTATCTTCCAAGAAATACAAATTTGGAATATAACTACAAATTCCTTTACAATATTAGTCAAAGATATTCCCGGTCTCAGCATTCCGAATATTTGGAACAACGAACTTGCTCGACAGTGTACAGAACTAGTTTTAATTAATACAGTAGCATTAGCGAGCTTTTCGCGCGATTGCATTACACTGGATGGCCACATAATGATCCATGCAGTTGTGGACCAATTACAGAGTCAACTGTGTGGTTACAGTGCAATGAACCTGATCAGGTGTTGGGCTGTCAATTTACTTGTTATGTTGTACTGTTAGGTGTATGTTGATGAAATATAATTGTTTATATTCTCAAGTGACTTTTTCCATTTGTTATTTAGCCTACAAACTCACGGCGAGATGTCTCTTCAAGACGTTAAGTGAAGTAAAAGAGACGTAGAGTTACCAATCATATTCACGCTTCTCGGGTGTTCTCAGGGTTTCTCGCCGTAAGTTTTTTAGGCTTTACACTCTTATGCCTAATTTGCAAACCGCTTTGGGGGATGTTGGTACAGACAAAGATAAAATTCAAGAGGTTATTATGTATGATACTTATTTTGATAAAACTCAAAATTGGATTAATCGGTGTTTAAAATTCTTAGAAATTATTTTGTTAACTTCGTTCCCATTTTGAAAAGACTCGTGTATAAATGTATAAGTATACATACCTATTTATAACCCATGCTCTAATAAAAAACTTTCAATAAAAAATATTTAATTTAGCAGAAAATCTTTGTAAGAGAACTACGTCCAATTTGTCCCTCGACTTACAAATTGATGGATCAAAGGCTGAATTTGATCCAGTCAAAGATATTATCATCAATCAAAAACTGTTGAATCAATTTATAGGAAGAGATTTTTTTTGGTTATCTCTTTGATGGTCATTAATTTTAAATTGTTTACGTCTAGTGCCCTTTTTTGGAATCGGATCGAGAATTTGAAATTTAAAGAAAATAGAAAATCTGGGACATTATTTTATTACCTGTTGTGACTGCCAAATAATTAAAAAGAGGTCCAATTCCCTGTATTATTATACAACAGTTAAAATCCTCTTACATACTTTTTTTGTATTTAAAAAGCCTTTCATTCCAATTCGATTTTCAATTCGAAAAAGCAAATGGCCTTTCCGAAAACATTCCACGAAAGTTCTTTATTTAAATGCGAGTTTTCTTTTTTATTTTAATTGCTGGCTGTAAACATAAGGTAATGAACCGAAACAGAAAAAATATTTCGGTTTGTGTGTACCCAACCGTAACATTTTTGCTTTCGTGTTTACATTGACGTAACCGTATTTATAGAAGAAAATCTTTTACTTATTTTGATTTTGTAGATGCTCGTTTTGTATTAATTACTTTTGTATGAATAAAACAAAAGGATCCAACATCATGGATTGGAAAAGGCTTGTATTTATTTATGAGCTATCAAATCTTTTTTAATACGACTTCAAAAAAAGGAGGAGGTTCTCAATTCGTCGGAATCTTTTTTTATGTTTTTTTTTCTTTTCTCCTATATTATTTTGAGCCAATGTGGTCCAATCGTGCATGTTGACTAGTCAAGAAAACTCTGAAAGTCCCTTCTATTCCACACAGGGCGACGAGGACTCATTTCATCAGACTCTTACTGACTAAAAACCTGCCCCGCTCATTCAATTGTCCTTTCCGTATCAGGGCCACGGTATCCTGCGTAAAAGTCCCACAATCCTTTAATAGACTTAGCGTGGAGAGATTATATGAGAAAAAAAAACATACTATGGTTTTAGTCTTACTTTTGTACAAAAAGTAAGCCACGTGTAACTGTAGGTGGGATTTTTTGTGCTTAGTTTTTTACTGTCGACGACCAGAAAGAAGGCCGGGATTACGTACGTTTTATGATACACGTGTTACCGGGGGAGGTATATTGTATTGTATTACATTATTACATAGATAAAACAGAGCTTAATAAGATAAGATTATTCAGTGATACTTAAAAATAGACAAAAAAAAATATGAAAGAAATGGCCGTTTATATACCAACAAGTCTACTTTGGCCAGAGGACCTCTTCACTATAAAAGAAACTATTTCAAAACTGTCATTGCTGTCTGTTCCACAGTGTCAATTTCTGACAGACAGCTCTTTAAGGCGCGTGGAACACAACGCGCCGTTGATACAGGCTTGGTGCCCGGACGGTGAGAGACTTGGCGCTCAATCATACTGCGCCTACGGTGGCCAGAAATCGCCTCGCGACATCCACTGCCATGGGCCTCTTCCGCGGCAACTGGAAGGGGTGGAAAGTATTCTGTCCCTCAAGAGTCCCGCCTCCTCCTTCGCTAACATGACTGTTTTGTGTGTTTTGCAGAAGGAGATGACAGCTTCCCATTCCGTCTCATCAATCGTCAATGTCAGGCGAAGGTCGCAGCCACCTATCGCCATCGAGAACCCCTCGTCCAGCAGTTTAATTCTCACATAAAGGTACATTTGCATAAGTTTCACAGCTAACCATTCTATAGTGTCAGTTTAACTTGCATGAACAAAAGTGACTGCGCACTATAAATAGAGCCCCCCACCAAGCCACACAATTTAGGGTAATCGTTTGAATAATAAATACACTGCAAACCACTGGGGTGCCGTATCAAGGGTTCCGCAGTACACACAAATCATATTATGCAACACACTCGGAACGAATGGGCGAAATTGGCGAGAATTAAGTTCTCTCGCCGGAACTGACGGGGTCTGGCGGTTTTGGACAAAGGATTTATTCTGCCTAGCTTTTTCGACAGCATATTTCTGTAAATTTCTAAATAAATAAATGACGAATATTATACTCGTACGTCGAGCAGTGGTGGCTCAGTAGTTTCGGCCACGAGTTATGAGTTCTAGGTTGTGGGTTCGAACCCAGACTTTAGTTTGTGTAATTTATTTCATCACCACTGCTCTCAAAAACTGTGAAGGAAAACATCGTGAGGAAACCAGTATATCCTAAAACCATAAATTTGAAGACATGTGACATCTAGCATTGATCCAAGCTGGGCCCCTGTGTTGAATTACGGCCCACTCCCTTTCAAAGAGAGGAGGCTTGTGTCCCAACAGGAGAATATTTATAGGTTGATGATGATAACGATTAGCAAAGTCGTCCAAAAACAGGGAAGAAATGATGACGAATATGTCGTATCTTACGGGCATGGGTACCTTATATCGGGATGAATTTATGTTATGTGTTAATCCACGTTTTGAAACCATTTTCGTACCAAATTTTAATCCAAACTCGTTCAGCAATTTTTGTGTGAAAGAATATTAATAAACATTTTTATGCTATATAATTAGTTGAAAGACAAAAATATATTAAGGTCGTAGGTAACTTGGTAAGGCATCTTCTCTTGGAATGAAAACTTCGTCAAACCATTTGATTTTAAATTCGAAGTACCTTCAAAAGCGTCTGGATTTTCGTTGAACGAGTACCTGCGACAAAGTTTTCAACGCCAACCGAACTTTTGATACATGAGAATCCTTTCACACTGTCCTTACTTGCCTACTCAATAATATAACAATTAATGGATAGAAAAGTCTTCAACTTGTGTGGAAGAGTGCAAACCTAAGTTGTAACTTATAAATAGTTGGGAAAAGATTTCTAAGTCGCAAGTTGGTAAGTTACTAAGATGCTCTCTCTAAAGTTCCAAGTTGGAGGAGTCTTAAGAAATAAGTTAGGTTGTAAGTTGTCGATGACTGGTTTTGAACGTGTTTTAGACGCTTGTCGAACTTGCTTGGTGGTTTTTCATTTCCATTACTATTTATCGGTGTTTAAAGATGTATTCATAAGTAGGTGAACCAAGGAAGGCCACACTAACAAATAAACAGTTATTATTCGTTTATTTACTAAACAAATAAAACTAACAAATATTGTAGTGATACTTTGTTTTATTACTTATCATAAGACCACTTTTTTGAATTGCAGATTTAATCAATATTAATTAGACATAAGTTTTATTGAACTCTACCAAATGGCCTAACTAGGAACAGGGGCTTCTATGAAGGCCATCGTAATAAATAGGTTATTTAACACTAAAAGTTACTGTTATTAAATCTACGTTAAAAAGAAGTGGTTTATATGATTGTTATATAATAAAACAAAGTATCACTTTAACATTTGTTAGTTTAATTTATGCAATAAATGAATTAATAATAACTGTTTATTTATGAGAGTGGCCTTCCATGGTACACCACCTTAATTTTACGTTGTCTATTCCCGATATCCAAGAAGCGAGGGCCTGTTACGTACTACCAAAACAATAGCGCGAGCGATTCGCGGCTGCGTCTGTGATTTTCAGTTGGATGGATCTTTGTAAACGGAAGGAATTTGTCATCACATGGCAATAACTACGAAATTTTAATAATTGGCCTTCGAAGGAGCATGGCCTTCCATGGTCCACCCACCTTAATTAACATTTAGATTCAGTGAGTAGTGATAGACAACCTGTTTAGGATTTAATTCGTGATTATAAAAAACTTAATTTTAAACTTATTTTAGTAGTTTTTTTTTTAAGTTTATTGTCTTTTTTTTTATAACGTTAAGTATAATTTTGAGTTCACAGTGAATTAATCAATAAAGAGTTAGTCTGGAACTATAATAACAAATTCATATTATGTTTTTCTTGTAAACTAAATAAATAAAAATCACATACGAAAAGAAATCGAAATGAGTAATTACTAGTTCCGTTCGTTTATTTAAAGGTAGAAAATATACACAAAATAAAAAGTAAATAAATAAACAAAATTGGCCAGTAACAAAGCGGAAACAATAAAAAAGTAGCGCGGTGCTAAACTAATTATAAACATTTATTTTCAAAGAACGGTTTCGTTATTAGCGTAAACTGTTATTATGTTAATACTCTTTGAAGAAAAGTTATTGTAATTATTACTGTGAAACGTGTAAAAGTTTTATCCTTATAATTTTATTTAAATAACCTGGCTATGGCTTGTGACTTTTTTGTTTGATTAATTATAATTATTTTGCCATAACAATTAATTAAACTGTTTTGTAACTTTCCTTAATTCCTGAAAGAAATAGGTAAAACACAATAATTACACGTCTTAATTCTGGCAATAACACTGAATAATTATTTATAAGCACCACTTTTGAGTAACACTTCTCACGACTTATAATGTGTTTTGAAAATGATGATTAGGTACAAAAATTATAAGAGTAGAAGCAATATTTTTTTTAGACATATTGTGTTTTTGTTTTGATAAAGTAGTAGATTTTGTGATTATTTATAGTTTATACATAATTTTAGTATTGTACTTTACAAAACAATATTATATATTTATATTTATATTATATATTTATATATAATATTGTTTTGTAAAAAAAGATTAAAAAAAGATTTTGTACCACAATGTAGAGTTAAAATAATAATTATTTACTAGCAACCGATTAAAATATCACATTACTTACTATCTTTAGAAGTTACAATCGCGATTAGAGAAAGTCATTCCCCAACTACTCAAAAATATATCTTAAAAACTTTATATTTTTTAATAAATTTATTACAAAACTTACGGTATAAATTATAGTGTTTCCTAGCACAATTCTTTAGTCCGGCGTCGGTGACCGTCTGCAAATTTATATGGAACACTTAACAACTATGTAGGACATAAAACTGCGAAGTTTGTTGTACTAAATGTTGGATATTTTTCGATCCTTTTCAATGTCCTAAAAGTAAGATTCTTCTGTTACTAAGTTATATGAATCTGATTTTAAATGGTCTAATCCTACATGGTCACTAGACTAACACTTTTAGAATAACTTACAACGTGATAGGTATTTACCGGGCATGTTTTTATTTTTATTTTTAGTTTTAAAAATTGCACCACTTTTACTATGTGCCATGAACAATTGAACATTATACATTCATTGCCTTTTCAAGTCATACGCAGTCAGAAGTGAGCTTATAGCTATATTTTCAATTTCGGGGTTACCACCTTCTAAAAAAGATTCCAAACACTTTCCACGTTCTGGAGGTGAATCCAGGACTTCATTGGTGGCGGCAGTAACGCGTGCGTCCAAAATCACTCCAAAAGATTTGCTACCACATAATACATTGACACGAAGTTTTATTTGACGCTTCACGTTCGCAACATATTTGCACGACACCATGTCTCTCATAATTTAAAACTATTTCGTTTTTATCACGGCGAAGCAAAACTTCTTAAAATTTTAAAAATGTCTCCGCTAGCTGTCTAGACTGCAAGCGATACCCTTCAAGTGATAGTGAATTTTAATATACTCAAAAAAGATGCAAATATATTTAAAAAATATTCAGAACAAAACCTTTTTAAATATTTGAAGACTATCGGAGCTCCACAAAATAATAGTGCATGCTTACTCATGGGCCACTAAGCCTTAGATAATGGCGACTTTTGGAACCGATCCCCCTTTGAAATTCAACGATCGAAACGGTATTTGAATAAACATATTGTGAACGAAATAACAAGATGAAAAAGGGAGAATTAAATGGGATTTGAAAAGCTCAAGTTTCAAATAATAATAGAAGAAAAAGCTTATTGACACATGCCATTATTGCAGACAACATGAATAAAAGGTTTTTTTATTTACTTCTTTTTGCAGTGAAAGCCATTCAATAATCCTGAACAACAAACAATTAAATTCTATGAGTTAGTGACATAAGTATCAAATAAAACGAACTATCAAACATATATCGTTAGCATTACGTGGGATTGTTACTTGGGGTCGCGGGACGTGATACCGCAGTCCTAGAAAGCAAAATGTCCCTGCTTTGTTTGCCTAAAAGGACCAGCCAGTACGTGTCTAATGATCACTGCTGCTTCACACGGGGTGAGACTTTAGTATATAGATAACTAGCTGCACCCACTACAACTCGAAAATGATCCCAGAAAAACATAAAATCTAAGTTATAAACTATGTGTGGGCCTAATGTCATCCAAATTAGTTCAGTAGTCTTTGGATGAAAGAGTAACAAACCATCCGAACAAACTTTTAAGTTTATAATATTAGTAAGATGATAGACTCGATCGATGATTTATTATCCTCTCCTAACAAAAAAATAATATGTATGATCCATAATAAATTACTGCTCTCATACAAAAAAATGCAAAATCCAATTTTCTTTAAATAATTCATTTTACAACACAAATCTTTCAAGCACTCTCAAAATAAGTATTAAAACAAACATCCTTTGTTTGTAAAATACAAAATGATATAAAACTATAAAATCAAAGTTCGTCGTTCTCTCTATCGGATATCGTCGATAAGTGTTCAAATAAAATGGGGGTGTAAGTAGGAACGTCGCTTCAGATGCCTGAGGGTGCACCCTTGTCTCAGTCACGTGGGGTATATGCAGTGAGATAAACAAAGTGCATTAGATCGACTACACGGTAAGTATGGCGCTGTGTTGCAGGTCACGTTTAAGAAAATGAGAATACGTTTACTTTTCAATAGCTCCACCCCTTTTGTTTTCTTCAAGTTTTATGCAGAAAGAAGTAACATAAGGGCGCTTCCTCACCGCGAGCATTCACCTGTAATGTAACATAAATATGCGCAATTTGATGTTCGGTCGTAGCGAGATATTATAGCTTATTTATCTTCGATAAACGGACCAAATTCAAAAATTATTTCTCGATTCGGACCTGGCCCTATAGACAAACAGCAGGCGACATCGCAGACGGCAATCGTTATCGCTCAGCAGTCACTAATACATTTTCAACTTTATACACTAGCGCATAAAGTTTGATGTTGAAGATTTGCTGTTTGTTACTTTGTCTAAGGATCCAGCAGTTCCTGAGATTAGCGCGTACAACCAAGCAACTTCAGCTTTATAATATTATAGTATAGATTAACGATCGGGTTCATGAAGGATCTTTTTACGCCTTTTTTTATCGTGGTAAAATCATCAAAGAAATCCTCCCACTCAGGGCAGGGTGCGAGGGACTGTCAGACTCTTACTGACTAAAATCCACACTGTCTTTCAATAGCCCTTTATGTTCAGGGTCACGGTAATTAGATCGGTCCCACGACCCGGGCAGGCTTTGGCTCTCTAGAGCCCGTCATCATGCTGCCACTCTTGGAGGCGCGCATTGAACACAAAGTGTCGTCGACCCGGGCATAGTCCTTGGTTGGACAGTGAGTTGATCTTTTTACGCCCGAAAAATTATACAACGTATTTATAATTCCTAGTAAATCCAGACAAACCTTCGTTCACCTACTTTCCCAAAATACACTGCAACATGTATCTGCATAAGATCGAAGAAATGCTAATCCGCGCTCGTGAAGGCAATGAACTGCAGTGGGAAATATTATGCCTGGATGAATACCACCCCACTTTGATGTTATGTGAATTATGTAGATACGGCCTTTGCACTGAAGAGATGCGAGCTAAACTCTGTGAAATATGTTATGCGAGAATCATGTTACGTTTTCTGGCTTCTTGCCGAGATGCTATTTGGTTAAAAGAGTAGGTTTTCTGTAGTGGAAACATCGGCTGTCTTTTTGGTGCCATACGTTCTTAGGCGCGAGCCACATAGAAAAGACGTAAGACGCTGACGGGGCGGAGACATATTTCTCTTTGGCGTCGCTTTCATACTAAACACATCATAACACACAGAAGACAGGTTCGTTGTCACTAGTTCCATTAACAGTTCCATGATCGAACTATTGATTATTTTTAATGTCATTAGTTCCATTTTAGAAGAATCTTAAAATAATGAAACTAATCCTAACTAATCCATTTTAAAGGATTTTGAAAATAATGGAACTAATGTTGAATTTGCCTTTTTCATTGACTAACCAGCAAAAGTACTAGGCTAACATAAGTTCAAAGTGGTATTTATTTTAAATATTTCTTGGCAGGAATACTGGGCGCGGACGCGACTCTCATACATTTTCGCACATCCGCGACGCGTCCTCGTCTTACGTCTTTTCTATGTGGCCCGCGCCTTAGTATATTACATATTTTATTAAAACGTTTCCCACACCAGGAATTTCTTCTTGTAATCGTGGTTGCGTATACAAACATAGAAACTAACTTTCACTTTGTAAAATTGTAGATCATACAAATATTTGTTCCGTGCGGGGATCGCACCCGCGACACACTGCGTAGCATTCGATCACTGAGCCACTGCGCCGACGGCCAGTTTTTGCCCGTGGTGTCACTCCTCCCCTTTCCATATAGGCTAAAATCGTCTCTCAAATCCCATCCATCTCTATACCAAAATTCACAAAAATTGGTAATGGGTAGGGTATATTATATACTTTTGCATTTATAATATTACTAGAGAACTATAATAGACCACATTAATTTTATTTTTATTATGAACCTAAAAGTTGAAAATGCTACTATATTTTCCTACGCCGATGACACTGCCGTTGTCTTTCATGGGCACAGTTGGCCAGATGTCAAAAGTAAGACAGAGAAAGGTATGTTCCAAATTGCAGCTTGGCTCGATAACAACCTTCTCACGTTAAACACCGCGAAAACCAACTACATATGTTTCTCCATCTATAAAAATTCACAACCAGATGAGTTGTTCAACATAAGAGTACACTCATGTCATCAAGTTACATCTAATAATTGCACTTGTCCTTCTATTAGTAAAGTTCTGGAAACAAAATATCTAGGGGTAATTATTGACCATAGATTATCGTGGTACTCTCATGTTGAACATTGTCACTGGGAGGATGAGGAAGTTGGGATGGATTTTTAAAACATTGAGACATATAGTACCTACTAATGTTAACACGAAATCAGGCTCTCACAGAAACGTGTTAAATGAAATATATATTTCAATAGCACAATCTGTAATATCCTACTGCATTACTATATGGGGCGGTGCGGCAAAATCTAGTTTTATACATGTTGAACGAGGACAACGTGCCGTAATAAAAATCATGTATTTCATAAGAATGTGTTGCCCTACCGAAATTCTCTATCAGGAAAGTGGACTCCTCTCTGTTAGAAAGTTATACATTATTAAAGCCGTTCTAAAAAAACATAAAGAACTACCATATGATCCAAGTATAACAACAAGAAGAAGAAAAGATCTCATAGCACAGGTTCCACAAACTAAAACTAGATTTGCCGCCATTCAGTACAGTACAGTAGCTTGTCAACTTTATAATAGAATTAATAAGAAGATATATATACACAATAAACAATTACACGAATGTAAAAAAGTTCTAACCAGTTGGATAAAGTCACTAAATTACGCAGACACAGAGGCATTATTACAACACACGTAATGAAACACACATACATACACTCGCATTCACAAACATACACACACCCTCACACTAACACACATATACACGCATACACAAACACACACACACATGTACTCACCCTCGACTAACACACATTCACACTCTCATACCTACTCAAGCATGCTGTTAAATCTAAATCTTAGTTTCTTATTTATTGTATATTGATATAGAAGAGCGGAGTGTCCTAATACAGGCATTACTTGCTTAAAAGGAGGCTCCAATCAACAACTTATGTAAACTTTTTTGATACAGAAATAAAGATTTTGTATTTTGTATTTGTATTTATGGTAGGACCGCCCGCGCAGTTATTTTTCGTATTACTATGAGCTACGTCGTAGCACAGTCAGATCTACGGCGTAGCTCTTGCGTAGCATAATGACACGCATGAAGTTGTTTTTTGCCACACTTCTATATTCATTCCGAGAGTTTAAAATAAAAATATATCCTGTAAAAAATTTAACGAATTCGCTTCATTTAACTTCACAATTAAGAATGAAACAAAACCCCCTGCTCCCATTACAAATTTCTCAATACAGTACTGGACAATAAAAACAGTTTATCTGAGTAAAGTGTAATATAATTAGTACATAGTTTAATTACGGGCAGTGCACGGCCGGTGATTCGGTGGAAATCTTGGCTGGCTCCCTGCAATTAATGCTGGCTTTAACTGTGGCCGGTGGCACGATCCAATTACTAGGAGTTTGGCTTAAATAATGAGATGTAGTACGGTTTGTATTATGTCAATCAATTTGAGACGGTTGTTGGTTTTAAGTTCTTAAAATTGAATGCCTTAAGGAATAGAGTAGTTTAAATGATGATGAAAGAAATAAATGAATGAGTCTTGATCTTGGAAATATGTTTCTTCAGAATTTATTCGTTCAGATTATTATCTGTGTTCTTCCGTATTTTAAGGAATAAGTACCAATTAAAATCACATCTTTTATTAACTCACGGATGGATGTTTTTTGACGCTAAAACTGCTGAACCGATATTGATAAAACGTCATATTTTATACTTAAATAATCACCCGTAATCATTTTATTTTACCGGCTTAGAGGAATGTCAGAAAATCGATGTTAACAGAAATATAATATATTTCTGTTGTCAAGAATCTGTTTCGATATTATCGAAATAGATTCTTGAAACTGTATTCAACGATGATGGCTTACAGCTTCAAAGTCCAAAGGATTGATACTAAATCATGTTACATGCAAACTCAAAGTAATACTGACATGGCTTTAAACAAAGGAGAATGTCCATCCATCCATCGCTTCAGCTTGTAAATTGCATCCCAACGAAAACTATAGCTTCGTGAAACTTCTGCTGGTTCATTGTGCAGGTATACAGATTGCATTCAAAAATTGCATCTGATTGTTTCTGGCCACTCTTTTCTATTCAGCCAGTATTTCCCTAGGGAGTAACGTCACGGTTGAACCATGAAAGAATCGGAACGAGAGTGCTATGTGAATCTGTGTCCTAAAATGAAAAGAAGACCTGACATTTTGGTTTTAGAGTCTATTTTTCGAAAATAGAACGGTTTATATTGTGTTTTATGACCACTGATTTCCAAGACAGTAAAACTACTTGATTAATTTCTTTGGAAAAGGAGTCCAAATCGTCACACCAACGTTTGCCCGCCTCGGTTGCGACCTACGTCTTTAGGCGACCACTTAGGCCCGGCGCCCACTATCGGCATCGACACAGCTGAGGATTTTAGGTGATAAAAAGAATTATACACATTAACTTAACATCTGAAACTAAAAACACTTAACAACTGAAACAGCTGAAACCATTGGTTTCGTGCTTTTTTTTTTGGCGTGGTAAAATCATCAAATGAGTCCTCCCGCTCCGGGCAGGGCGGGAGGGACTGTCAGACTTCTACTGACTAAAATCCTCGGTGTCCTTCAGTAGCCTGTTATGTTCTGGGGTCATGGTAAGGAAATAATCCCGCGACCCCGGCAGGCTTTGACCCTCTGAGAGGGGGCCCCGTCAATGGGTTTCGTGCTTAGAGATTTGACCCTCAGGTCCTATTTTTAAAAAGAAACCTGTATTTCACGAGGAAATCTTGTTCAAATTTTGTTAAAGAACTACATACATTTCTCGTGACTGTACATATTATGGATGCCATGCTAGGGTCGTGATGTGGCACATACTGGCTGCCAACGAGATAACGGTTCGTCAAAACACATTGTCGGGAAATGGCTGCGACAGGCGCTTGCCACAATGGTAGCAGATATTTTAAACCAAATTCCAGAGTTAAAGTACAAATTATAACATTGGGTAACACTTTTTTCCAGAAGTGTAGACACTACTTTCGCTATGGGTTACGGGACTGACTAAAGAGAGTATCGCGGCCATGAAACGCAAATGGAACAGAAGAAATTATGGTGGTTTTAGTCACTACTAGTCTGACTGTCCCTTCCGCTCTATCCTAGGCGGGGAACGCTTTTGATGATAATTATAAATACATTAAAATTTTAAAAAGAAACAATTGAGATTGTTTCAATGTAGCGGCACAGGTTTCATTAGAGTAGAAAATAAGACGATTAAAAAATAAAATCACACGATTTTTTGATGGTACACTTCTGCAACAGTCTTTAATAAACCTCGTTCCGCAATAATATTTTTCTTTACTCCGAATGCTGAACTTAAACTTTAATTTATAATTTTTTCATGAAAATAAAAGTAAAATATACCAACGCCAGATTTCCTAGCTTCATTTTTTTTTGTTATTCTGCTAAATAAACACAAAACAGAGAACGCGGCATCGTATGTAAAACTGTTTTATTTCCCGCAAGTTGCAAATCAACTAAATAAAAATAACTGGGTCGGTATTTACATAGGCGATTTAATTTTGTGCATAGCTGAGTTCACACAATCGCCATATTGTTTTACGTTTAGAACTTTTTTATTTATGTTTAGATCTGGCATTTGATCATTTGAGCCGGTGAAAGTCGGATAAATGTTAACTTTATGTTTTGGCGTCGAGGAACACACCTCGTGGATAAGCCGCGCGAAGATATTAGCTTGGCTCTGCTACAATGTGTGCATCATTGTTTTTGACTGCTGCCTTTTAGAGAGACTAAGAGTCACTCAACGAGCAATACAATTAATATGAAGATAAAAGTCCAAAATATTAATGAAACATTACTTCCCAGTAACAGTTGCTCACAAAATATTTAGTAGCCATTTTTTTATCAAGTTGTGTGTAATAACAGTTCCCTTGCTTATAGGTCAGACGAAAATCTCCAAGGACTATGTATCTATACACCAAACTTTTCAACACTGTTTACTTTAAAATGTAAATATTTACAATTCAGTCTAGACAGTGGGTTCTAAAATTTTCCATATCATAATGATGTTATCGGACGTGCGTAAATTTTTAATTGCCTATTTTTAACCTTGTAATTATTAAGTAATAATCACAATCGATTAATTCAGAACCATGTAAATAAGCAATCAGTGTCACAATTTTTGAAAGCTCTTGAACGCCGTTTCCATTGTGCTAAACGCGTTTAGTGTCAATTATGAATTTCGTCTCAATTCGAAACTTGCAATCAGTCAGTCAGAAACCGGATATATTATTAAATGATACGATGTTGATATGAGATTTGACCACAAACTGAATCGAATACGCTTATAAAATCCAGCGATTAGGTCCCGAACAAATAATTATTTATTTTGCGGTACCCCAACCAAATTGGATTTAATTTCACCACAATAACTGTTAAGCTGAATGACTATAATTAAAATAATTGTTGGACAAATTAAAATGATAAAATCCTTTACAACATCATTTACTAAGGTCCAAAGCAGTATCAAAAATGAAGTAGAAATTCTCTTATAAGCACCTTGAATACCAGTAGATTACAATTATAGCCAATCTCAGAGGGCACATAAAGTGACAAAACAATTGGCACAGCGGCTGACTAATTAATTAGTTACTGCGCTTCGTGACATGAGTTTGATTCCCGCACGGAAGTAAAATATTTGTATGGCCTACAAGCAGGGACCGAAACCGGTATCAACAATACCGGTATTTTTTCGGTAACAACCTTTTTTTCTTTTACAGGTAACTTTAAAGATTACCTTTATTATTAAAGTGAATACATAACCAGTATTAATACCGGTTACCGAAATAAAAATTACCCCTATCTTGCACACTTCAAACGTGCCGTCGGCAATAGTCACAGGGCGCGCATCGCATGTGTGTGTGACAAAGAGTCGTTATCTTTAGTTAACCGGTATTAAAACGGTAACCTGAATAGAGGTTACATTTTTCTTCGGTCTGGTTACCCAGATAGCGGCAACCTAAATCTGAAAAATAACCGAAATTCTTTAATACCTGTACCGTAATTTATAAAGGTTTTCGGTCCCTGCCTACAAGTACTTGTTCCGGGTCTGGTTGCTTAGAATTTTAATGTTTTTGACGTGATAACGTCTATAATTCGATGAAGATGACGTCATGCGGCGTTACCTCGCTCTGTAGCGTTCCACGGCGTGTCAATTGTTTGTTTATACGAGGTAAGTGCAGTATTTTCTTATGACGTTGTCACGTTCAACTATCGTCAGTAAACCGACTTTCCAGACAAACGATATTTAAATATAGGTAAGCATACACAACATGGAAAAATTTCGAAGTATCGGTTGTGAATGTCGCACTCAATAATGTGACTGGCTTTGTTTTTTTTTTCATTGACTTTTTTGTCACCGACTTTCGAAAGAACTACTTTGTACTTATTATAATTATTCTACTCAATCTGCTCGCCAGTTCATCAGCTATAATGCTCATATTTCCCAAACAAAATGGCGTACACTGTAGATGCCACGTGATCGCGCCGGGCGACCGCGTCGGATGTCACCTAGTGTGGCACGCTTTTATCAAAAGTTTCGCGTTACTCCCCCAAAGGCCACGGCCGTACCAAGGATTATATTTTATACTTTAATGCTGACGTGGTAAAGAGACAACGATGTGAGATATAGTTAGACTGTGGGCGGAAAGCGGGATACAAATTCAGTGAGTAAAAACTCAAGCATTGCGTTATTGTTAAACTCATACGGCGCATAATGGGTGTCAACGGTAATTTTTCACAGAATAAGAATGGTGACATCGGGAGTGAATTTTCATTATTTTAATCATGGAAAATGATGCATTTACCTCATCAAAGGAGATGGGTTAATGGGGACAGCGGTAAAAAATTAAATACTTATCAAGTTCCGTTCCGGATACTTATTTCAGAAGAGTACCAAACCACACACAAATACAAAAACGTTCTACATTGTAAATAGTTACGTAAACTTGTTAAAACAAAACTCAACACAGCTGCCCGCTAGCACTAGAACCTAATCTTTTAACCATGACTAATATAAGTAAGTTGGCTAATAAAACGCATGCTTAGTAACAAAGTTCGGAACTAATCCGGAGTTGCGCACTTATTTGGACATTAGCCGTATTTAGGTCGCGGCATTAGGTACATTAAACATTCACTTAATAGCCACCTTTTTGTCTGACTTGATTACATCGTGTTTGGGACTTATATTGTTGTTTGTTACTTTTTCGGTTAAGTGGAATGATGCCGTGATGTAGCGGGATGAGTATCAATTATTTATTTATTTTATTGGTTTACCAACAATTTTTATATCCATAGATACTTAAATAGAACACGTAACATTAATACTACTTGTACAATTTTAACCGGTAGACACTACATGCCAAAATAACAAAAAAAAAAAAATCAAGGAAAGATCAGAAACAATTTTTATGCTGTGTTAGATAACCAAGAATACATGCCAAAGTAAATGTGATTGTGATTACAAGTGATTTTAGATTACATAATAGGAGTCAAGACTATCGTAGACAATGAATACATACTAATCATGAAGATGAAGTTGCGGGTTTGAATCTGAAAAATACATAAACGATGGACTGACGTCATATCTCACTGATAGCGGGAAATTCTGAGTACCTAGGTTTTTAAGTTACTTTTTAGTATTATTCGTGGCCTCAGTTTCAGTGTAAGCTAGAGGCAAATACCTTAGAGCAGTGGTGGCCCAGTGGTATCGGTCCCGACTTTCGAGTTGTTGGTCATGGGTTCGAACCCCGCTAGGCGCATTACTTTGTGTAATTTATTTCATCACCGCTGCTCTCAAAACGGTGAAGTAAAACATCGTGAGGAAAACGGCATGTCCTAGAAACAAAAATTTGAAGACATGTGACATCCACCAATCCGCACTGGGCCCATGAGGTGGATTATGGTCCACTCCCACTCACAGAGAGGAGGCCTGTGTCACAGCAGTAGGAACATTATAGGCTGATGATGATGAAATACCTAAATTGGAATAAGCTCACGCAAAAGGAACTAGAACTCCTGCGCACCGACAGAACAGTGAACTGTTTTATTCTGGACTCCGACAAGATGGTGGTCACGAGCCAGACAGCCCTGGTGTAGCCTACTTTTGCCAGAGGGATTGCTCAGTCGACACCGCAAGTTACAAAATAGCCTACTGCACCGTCGTTTGGCATGAAAGGTGGATTTACATTTTAGGTAGTTTTACAAACTACATTGACAAGCCAAATTATTACAAAGATTTTTTTTCCAGTATGTGGTAGACTAACGCCCACGTAATGGTGAATCGTGAGACGAATCGCGAACAATACAAGAAATAATAAATAAAAATGAAACAAACGATTTTCGGGACCAAAACAGGAATGTGGGGCGAACAAGGAAACATAATTATGTGAGTCGTGAGGTGAATGAGAAACAAATCGGAAGGAATACTCGTGTAAGCACCTCGAACATCAGTAGATTACAACTATAGGAAATCTCAGAGGACAGTTTGTTTTTTTTTTTTTTTTTTTGCTCAACTGATTCGGCTTTATTACAAAACGTGGTTTAACTTAGACCAAGCTATCAAACAAAAATGAATTTTTGTATTTCGAACTTTATTTCTACTGTCGTAAAGTTATTAATACAAAAACCGAGTTTAGATCCCGGTCTAAGTTGTCAATGTGCATTTTAGAATTTAATAGCAGTTGGAATAAAGTTCGAAATTCAAAAATTGATTTTTGATTTAAAGCTGGTCTAAGTTAAACCACGTTTTGTAATAAAGCCGTTTGGGTCTAGAAAGTTACCCATGTACCTACTTCATACCTGTGCATGCCGTGAATGTGGAAGAGCCATTATGTTAAAATGTGAACACCTTATTTTGTACCCACAGTCTTTGCAAATTAAATGATTTCTGACACATCAAATGCCAACACGATTGGCGCAGCAGCTGACTGATAAGTCAGCGCTTCGTGTCATGAGTTTGATTCCCGCAGACAACAAATATTTGACCTACAAGTAATTGTTACTTGTCTGGTTGTTTGTGAGTTTTAATGTTTGTTGGCATAAGTACACACAACATGAGAAAAGTTCCAAGTATCTGCTATGACTGTCGTACTCAATGATTAAAAAAAACACTTGATAAGAAAAAATATCCTCTATTATACTTTTTTAAAATATAGATAGGCAGCTTACTGACAGAAACAGGTATCATAATTTACCTTTACTTACAAAACAAAAACTTTTACATAAAATAAACTGGTTACCGCAGTGAACACTAATAGGTTCACTGAAGTGGACGTGATGCGAACGTTACATTCACGAACGAATGAATATCCATTCATTCGTTCATTAAATCAGTTTCATATCAAGCGGGTTTGCTTTATCAGTACTGAAAAGCGGATTCATGGCAAAAAGGTGGAATATGGCTTATTTAACTGTGGCTGAAATGGTGGATAAAATATAAGAAGCCGGCTTTTGAGCGATGCTTTAATCGCGAGTTTAAAGAAATTGACGATCAATTCAGATCATGCGGCGCAATCTCATTTAATTATTTATTAATTAACTTATTGTTGTATTTCTCGGGAACAGTATCTTTTTGAGTTGAAACTGAAAGGTAAAGTCTGTACACTGGACATCATTTTTGCAATATTTCATGATGATTGGTTTTGAGGGCGGGAGGGACTGTCAGACTTGTACTTGTACTACAATCCACGTTGTCCTTCATTAGCCCTTTACGATTTAGGGTTGCGGTAATGGAATAAATCCCGATACCCCTCTGGGGGGCGTCGTCTTGCTGACTCTCTTTAAGGCACGCGTTGAATACAACGCACCGTCGACCCGGGCATGGTCCGTGGTCGAGCGGCGAGTTGCCCATGCCTGCGACAGATAGCCGCCAGTCTCTTGGACACAAACAGGGGTTGAAATTAGTTTAATCTAGTAAGAATTAGTACAGTTTAGCTTTACTTTAGAAAAATATACGTGGTTAACTTTGTTTTAAGTTAAAAATATGTTACAGAAATCAAATACACATCCTCACCCTCTTCAACAAAAGTTACAAATCAATGAACATTCGAAATCCACTCACGAAACTTCGAAATTTCTAACTGACATTTCCAATACTCCTAACACTTGGTATCTGTGAAACAGAAAGGAAATTAAATCAGTAAGACTTGCACGTCACGACACAAGAATTTCAATATTTTACGCGATAAAAAACTATGAAGAAAGTACTAGAGTATCGAGATGCCAGACTTTCTGTCTTTAATTAATAGTTTCGTTAAAGTTTTCAAGCTTTGGAGATTCATTTTCAAACTGTTTCGTTTGAGTAACGGTGAAAAGGAAAAATGAGCACTTACTATGTTTAGTTACATATTTAAGTGTTTACTTTGTTATGGCAACTTTTGGGAAGCGCTAGAAAGCTTACTTTACTTTATTATATTGTTTTGTTGTTTCAGTTAAGTCGGAAGGAACAAACACATGATTTCAAGGCTTTATGTGCCTAAATGTACAATCGACAAAGTTGAATCATGGCCCATTTTGACAATAAATCGTTTGAATACGTTAAATTGACAAAGATCAAAGTCTTTACCACGGATATACAATGTATTCACTCGAATGCGGACCTAATTGCATTTGAAAGTCCGTAAGAAAATAAGCTTTATGGTGGGTCATGATTCAACTTTGTCGATTGTACTTATGGAAAGTGATACTCTGCACTTTTGGAGATAATTAAATTATAGATTATATTGGACGTGGACGTAGTAGTATAAACTTTTATGTCAAGCAAAGTATGACTTTTCAATATCAACTTTTTAAAGAGAATATTTTCGTCACAATACAGTTTCATAGATCAATTTCAAAAGAGGCCTTTTGATCAGTAAACGGGAACAATAATTATAAGTTATTTTGTTAGTATTTCAAATAACTAGAGTATCTACTGCACTACACTATCTTTAAATATTTTCGTAGCAAAAATCTTCGACAAATTCAGCTACTAAATCGAAAACATCTAAAAACTACCTTCGACGAGAAAATCCTTCCAAAATCCAGGTTCAAACCGCAAAACAAAATTGAAAGCCGTCCCGACCCCAACTAATCATTCCTTCGCTTTACATTATTTACTTCCAACTAATAAACTATGAATATCCCAGCATAATACGCGTATTTCATCACGAGGAGTCGATGTTCCCTTAATAGTGATGCACCATACGATCCGATAATTCACAGTATCGATACAAGCATCAGGCAATACTCCGAAATTTTGAATCGATACAAACGCTTAACTATGAAACAATAGAATGATTGTTTTCGAAATGAATAGATAGTGTTAAATTGTTTTAAATTACACGAGCAGAAAATCCTATATAATAAACAAAGGGACACACATACAAATTGTATTTAATTCTAAATGACACAATAAAATACACAACGAATTTTATAAAATCAATAATTGGTAAATAAATTATTACGATAATTCAAATGAAATACATAGGTACTTACGTAAACGTTCTAACAAGGGAATGAAAGACTCTGTTTTGACGAGTGTGTTGCGTTGGCCTAATTGGTAAAGCGTTTGGACTAATTAACCAAAAGACGCGGATTCAAGTCCCACTTCTAGCTGAATTATTCTTTTCTCAAAAATCTTTCAGTAGCATATTAATCAAAAACTTCACACAAAGAAGTTTAGTGGTAATGCTAAAATTATTGCCAACTATGTCAGAGAGATTTATAAGTAAGAAATCGGTCTCAGGAAACTCAAAGTCCGAATTGTAACATTTTATACTAAGACAGAAGCTATTCGATACGTAAATAATTCATTTCGTAAAGTTGAATTTTGAATCGATCCAAAGTATCGATACAAATGCAAGCAACAGAATCGTCCATCCTTATCCCACACGAAAGGATCCCAAGATATCTCCCTACCAAGTAGTAAGACCACTGCATCTCTCCATCTCATTACTATGGAAATATATTATACCGTAGTCTGCATGAATTCTGTTGGTGGCGCGAATAATGTTATACTTAATATGGAACGTAACGATTATGTAATGAGACTCGTGTATCATTTTGATGAGAGTGATAGTTGAGCTGCATTAAGTTCTAGTTTCAAAAAGTTAGTGTTGTGAAAGTCATAATAATTTATGTAGGTTATTGTTAACGAGTAAGTGGCCCACATTTTTCACATACCTTGCCTCAGATCAACGAAATAGGCAGACAGAGCGCTCAGAACACGCGAGTGGTTCCACCAAAGTTAATACAAAATGAAAATCTAATACAAAGTTGCGACAGTACCAAGCTACGCGTCGTACCAAGCTGCGCGTCGTTGTTGTTGTTTACTAAAATATGCCGTCACATGTCTTTAACCATTGTAAAAGTTGTTCTCAAAAACAAAGAAAACATTATGGAATGTAATTTGATTTGATTTTGTATTAACTTTGGTAGACTCACTCGCGTGTTCTAAGCGTTCTATCTGCTTATTCCTTTGATCTGAGTACCTTGCTAGCATTGTTACGTGTTGAAGTTAATATGTTGATCACAATTTATTGGACTATGACTGGTGTTTTTAATCAATTAAACTAGTCTAGTAACATAACACATCCAACAGAAGACTAACATCTCAGTCTCCAAGTGCATACGGCTTGACATTGACGTGTGATACGCAGCAATTAAAATCCCCAAAAAAACCATTGAACATCGACAGCTGACGCTAGAAAGTCACTAGATGAACGAATGATGCAATGATAGATGTCGAAGCAACTCCTGATTGATCTTCCCTGTACAGCGCACCACATAAAAAAACGAAAAAATTTTGTTCCTCATTTTTTCACTAGTGATAATTACTTTTTTGTACCTTATATTTGCTGTTTTGAAATGATGTGTCAGTGTGCTTGTGATTACTTGTAATAATAATAAGTAATGTAAAAGTCAGGATTACAGTACCCTTAGCACGAGTTTTCACTCTTTTAGTTTACAGCGTCTTTCCAATATTTATTGTATGAAAAAAAGGAACAGCGTGTCTGGTATGCGAAGAAGGAAATATTTTTTTCCTTGAAAATCGTCAATTTGAAATTGTCATAGTTCCAGTTTCATTTCAAATGCTGAAAACTCGTGCTAAGGGTACTGTAAGCTTGAAACCGATTATGAGTTTACATTTTGGATTTAACCGAAATTTTATTTTGTCAGGCTCCAAAAAAATTTTTATTCTTAATCGCTACGTAATCCACAAACTTTTTACCCGTTAAATTTTCGAACAACTAAGTTAATCAAATTGGGATTACTTCATCTGGAAGGAAACAGTCCAAGTTGGATGTTATCTCAGTTCTCAACGTCAATCAGAGAGAGCCAAGCCGCAATTGTATTGTAATTCTTTTTTAATAAAATTCAAATTAACTGATAAGCAAAGCCAGGATCTAGACAAGTTAAACATATAAATTAGGAAAAAATACGTTTGTCTCAAAAAGAGGATTTTGTATTCTTGCCAGGATCTTGCAAGACCCGAGGGTTTTAAAAGGCAACTTTACCAGATTCATATTATGCAATGCTCTGCGCGATCGAATGAGGAGATTCAAAGACGAATCAAAGTTGCCGCTAGTGAATCAGTAAGTTGGAGTGGCAGTGGGCTGGTCACATAGCACGCAGAACTGACGGCTGCTGAGACATAATGTTCTGAAAGAGAGACCACACAAATGGGAAGCTACAAAGACATCGTCCTCCCTCCACCCCAGCCGCAGTGGTAGAGGCCCACGGTGACGGACGTTGTCTGACGTTCTTCGGTCACCATAGGCGCGGGTATGCGGGCGGCGAGTAAAGGGCGACTCGCTGTCCGACCATGAACCATGCCCGGGTCGACGGCCCCCCTCTTTAGGGCTAAAGCATGCCGGGGTCGCGGGATTTATCTCATTACCGTGACCCCGGAACGTAATGGGCTATTGATGAACACCGTGTATTTTAGTCAGTACGAGTCTGACACTCTCTCCCGCCCTGCCTTAGGTCGTGGGAGAACGCACATTTTTGATAATTTTTACCACGCTTATAAAAATATTTATTACTACTTACTACTATTCCATTGTTTTTAATAAAATCTAATATTCCATTTTATGAATTTTATCGCAGTTAATTCTTATTCATACTAGGGTTTTTTTGACCCCTGAACGTTTCTTCGCGAACTCGATAAGACAGATTGATTAGGCACTTAAGTTGCTTTTGAGAGACTAAGACTGGCCTGTTGGTCTAGTGGTTACTGACCCTGACTGCTATGCCGGAGGTCGAGGGTTCGATTCCCACCCAAGACAAATGTTTGTGTGATGAGCACGATCATTTGTTCTTTGTCTGGGTGTAATTCATCTATAATATGTGTGTTAGTGAGTATAGATAGAGTATTTAGAAATATATAAGTATGTTTATCAGTTGTCTAGTACCCATAATACAAGCTCTGCTTAGCTTGGGACTAGATGGCGTTGTGTGATAGTTGTGGAATATTATTATATTATTATTCTGTGATTGTCCATGGATTCAGTAACATACTCGTAGTACTGATTTTTACTTGCATTGTTACTGGTGTAACATGAAATCAATCCACAAACTCAAATTCTTTATGACTTAAAAATGGGGATTTCACACCGCCAACTTTCCTAACAGTTGCTGAAAATTTTTTAAAGGATTAAATCAAAAATAGATCTTTTGTCTCAAGCCGAGAATCGAGCCCTGGATTCCACGCTCAACAGTAGCGCATGCGAACGGGGCATCTACTATAACTACGTAATAATGTAACGAAAGCAACGTACGTGTTATAATGGATCAAAATAACTTTCCTATTTCCCATATAAATTTTATGAGTTTCGAGGAATTACTGTTGACCACTTCAAGCCTCGTTTAAGTCGAGTGTTATAAGTCCAGTTACTGTACTGTTCCT
Organism: Agrotis segetum; assembly: GCA_036375495.1. NCBI lineage: Eukaryota > Metazoa > Arthropoda > Insecta > Lepidoptera > Noctuidae > Agrotis > Agrotis segetum. The sequence goes on along the minus strand of JAQSVV010000175.1, from coordinate 2,716,203 downwards.
GTGGAAAATTTATTATTCATTACTCGTTAATTACGTATTTTGCGTATCATACTGTTTGAGGACTTTAAATCAATCAGCTTATTTATTCACATAAAAAAATTCAGTTAATAACTAAAGATCGTGCAGTTTTCATTTTGGCAAGTAAAGCCATTTTATATACTCGTAGTTTAGTTCTAAATATGTTCAGATTACTGTCCTACAAATTCTTAGATCTTTTTTAGACTAACATTTAGTTGGTATTGGACTATTGCCAATGTTCAGTTGTTGGTTTGACGATCATTAGAACGAAAAAGAAAGAAATACATGCGCTAATAGGTATTTTTTACTAAAATGCCAGTAACGAGGAACAAAACATAAAAGCATCAATAGTTATCTGCAAAATGCACTCTCTTTCGCTTCCATTATTTTCTTATGGTTTATTGAAGAAATATCCCTTTGATCCCTTTTTCTGTCAAGTAGATACTCGACCGTTTCAACTGGCACTGTCACTATCCCACTAGCACTTGACGAATGTAAACACAACTCACATAAAAAACATTTTCAAAAAAGGTAACCAGCTTATAAAGCAACCACAACAACAAAGAATAAAATAACCTACATTATAACTTTTCTTTCACGAAAAAGTTTTTACTATTTTACCCTTTTTAGTTTAAATCTGTGTTTAAATATAAAACCCAAATTCTTGTCAAATACATAATTTTCTTATAAGTGTACCTACTAGAATATTTAATCCGTAGCACCGGTAATAACATCGCCCATGTACACAATAAGCTAAAAATGTCCCTACCTCAAAAACTAAACCGATTTTGATAAATATTGCAGTATTTCCTAAATTGAACAAAATTACTTAAACCGGACTTTTACTTCCGGAGACACGCAAACACACACATACCTATAATAATAATAATATACACACACAAATAAAATATTACATATGGGTCGAATTGATAACCTCTCCCTTTTTTTTGAAGTCGGTTAGAAATTAATTTCTATTGGCACCACAAACAGGAAGGTAAAACAAAATATTTCAACGGCTGTAATAAAAATAAGTACAGACCCACACTAAATGTACCTTTTAGAATTAAAGCGTTCGCTGTTCCTTTATTTTATTTAGGTTTAGGTACTCGAAATGCGTTACGTCTGCAGAATAATAACGACCTATAAAACCAATCCTGTTTCAATGTTGAACGTTTTACTTAGTTATGTCTCTGTAGGCTTTCAAATACTTTCAATTAGGGTATAAACTTGTTTGTGTAGTGTAGTTTATTTGAACGCGATCTGATCTTCGGATCAAGTACTGGTTTGTACAACACTATTTTTTTGTAGTCGTGTTTAAACACTATTGGAGATTTGTGTGATTTCATTTAAGTATAGTCGTCAGCACATCAAGCCACCCCAAACAGTAAGATTAATTTAATAGATTTTCAATTTTATCGCAGTTGGTGAAGATTCACGTTCGATTGAGAATAATAATAATATTCCACAACTATCACACAACGCCACCTAGTCCCAAGCTAAGCAGAGCTTGTGTTATGGATACTAGACAACTGATAAACATACTTATATTTCTAAATACATACATATTACAGATAAATTACACCCAGACACAGAACAAATGATCGTGCTCATCAAACAAACATTTGTCCTGGGTGGGAATCGAACCCACAACCTCCGGCATAGCAGTCAGGGTCACTAACCACTAGACCAACAGGTCAGTCAAGTCAGAATATTTGAGAGATTGAGATAGGTTGATGTGATCCAGTCTGTATAATAAATCGTACTGTGGCGCGTCGCAAATCACAGCGGAAAGTTACCTTAAAGCAATAACCCGAAGACTGAAATAATGTGGTCACTGGAGGTGTCATCTGCAACACAGGGTCACCTCATAAGCTGGGTACTCACTCAGCAGTGTTGCATGTCACGTATCAGATACTGTATCAACCTCAAATGGGTACGGCTCGTCCGAGCACACTGCGAGCCGCCTTGTGTCTCTAGCTTATAGCACGCAGTTCGCAACGGGCTCGTGTGTATCTGATACATTACATGAAACAGTGTTAAATGAGTACCCAGATATAGATGGGGTACACGGTTCTTAAGGGCGCATAACCTTATAGTTGGCAACGCCGCTAATAGCTGTCAAATATTTACAAGTAATATTGATTTGGCAATGTTACTGTATGGAAATAATAAAAATGGCTCTGTAGTGCACTAGAAAACGCACTATGCGCTCTTAAGCATTACTGATGAATTGTTGGCATACTAGTACCTCTGCCCAGTGTTTCGAGAATTATAAACACTGGACAGCAAAATGCAACTGAGTCAAGTTTGAGGCTGCCTATGCATAGGAGCGAGGCTGCAGAGCGGAGAAGCCGAGAAATGTCATCCTATAGTATTGTACTTAAGGCCACGTAATTGGGAATCAACCTATTTTTGATTCAACGGCAAACAATCAAATATTCGTTTTTCGATCTGAAAAAAATGTATGTTATAGTTCAATAAACTGTCTATGTTATTTTCCAGTTGAAAACGCGATATTTATAACTTGACTCGATCAAAAAAAATCGCGAAAATAGAGATTTTTTTAACGTTTTTTGAGTGGTACTTGAAGTAGATCTAACTTTTGGTCCTGAAGAATATATCAATAAATAGGTAATGATGTTTGTCAGAACTTTATCAGGTTACTTTTTCATTTAATAACAATTTTAATTTATAAAAAGACGTCAATGTGTTTGGGCACATACGCCGTTTTATTCTAAGCACACATTCACTATCGTCCTCTCATCTTTTGCCTTTCAAAAGTAGTGTCATCACTGTCGCTCGTTGACGAATCAGTCAGCCAGCGTGGCTCTTACAGACTAGACCTATGACACTTTTTTCTGATCGGGGCTGTCAGATTTTCGTAATAGAAAAATTGGAAATTGAGAAAAAGATATCGTAGGCTTATTGGTTATTCAAAATATGTTTAGGCATATATACGCTGTGTTTAATGGGACCTGATTAAACGGACATGGCTGTAAAATAGACCTATAAACTTTTCTATTTTCAATAACATATTATTTTCATTAATAAATATTGAAAATAAACCGAACTTACTGAATTTAATTGCAGGAAATTTCTGACGCACAGACATTCTTGATGTACGGAGCAAATAAGGGATTTGAGAGAATGAGAATTTTAGAATACGTATAATATACATTACGAATTGTTTCTATCAATATAATAAATTACTCACAGGTACCTATATCAATGTTATCGTGATATCGTAGTACGGTTCTTGTTCATCGTTCTGCAATATTTTGCATTCTCCATCGTCCAATACTTTTGGATCTATATAACATTTCACGTGAACTATTCTTATTAGTACTGAATTTCAGTCAACAATAATTATGTAACTGAAAACAACCACTAATGGTATCGAATTGCAATATAGGATAAGATGCACTTCACTTTTATTATTATTTATTTCATTTCGTCAAAGATTTATAACAATTTCGAAGAAACAAGATTAAAATAATTAAATGAAAATTACTGTATTGTCAATATTTTGAATACTTCAAGATTACATGTCACCCATGTCACCTACAAATAAGGAGTAACACCCACAACGCTGTTAAATATCGCATAAAGCTCCATTCTCACTAGCGCTGTTTTTTGGACGTAAAAAAAGCGCAGAGTTTTAACAAAAAGGTACATAAAATTGAACTTAACTGTCACCGCCTAGCATTTAAAATCAAATGGAGTTTGAACAAAAACGCCGCGTTTTATAATCGTTGACGTTTAGACAGATACAATATGGGAATACATTTTTTTCTATTTCCCATGCCCAGAAAAAAACACTTGTGCGATTGGCCACAAAGTACTGCGAATGCGATGAAAAATCGGTGGTTGTTGCTCAGTCTCACCATGTGTTCAGTACAAGTTGTTTGTCGCTCTATTAAATTTTTTTTTGCGACGTGGTTGAAAATCATAATTATCTAAGACCAAATGTACAATATTGTTTTTTTTTTTTAAAGAATTTAGACGTACCTACTTGTCTAGAATATAAAGAATAATTAGTAAATTAAAAAAAATAGTGATCGTGATTCAAGTTTTGTGGCGCGTCCACAATCTGTTTTACTAGGAATTAGCATCGCCTAAACGACACTGCATTAGTTTCATAGAAATTACTCATTTAATATTGTATTTAGTAATAGTTTTTCTAAATAATAGCAATTTTATTTTTACATGAAGTGTGATATTTTATCCTACAAAAAAATGGGAAAGGCACGTTCGCGGGAAATTTATAATTTTGGTTGCTCTAATAGAACGAATAGAGGATGACACTACCATCATTTACTTCATTTAGCCAGCTGCTAAAGTGCAGCAGTAACAAAAGTTCTCCATCTTGTTCTGATTTCCCGCCAGAAACGTTAAGAAGTCTTTTTATGGCGATCGGACAAAAAACCTGCAATTTTGTTGTATAATAATAATAATAATAATATTTCACAACTATCACACAACGCCGTCTAGTCCCAAGCTAAGCAGAGCTTGTGTTATGGGTACTAGACAACTGATAAACATACTTATATATTTCTAAATACATACATATGATAGATAAATTACACCCAGACACAGAACAAATGATCGTGCTCATCACACAAACATTTGTCCTGGGTGGGAATCGAACCCACGACCTCCGGAATAGCAGTCAGGGTCACTAACCACTAGACCAACAGGCCAGTCGAATAATGAACAACAAAATAAAATAAAATGTGTTTAAAATTTATATTTTAAACACATTTTATGAATAATTTGGTGTTGTAATTTAAATGCATAATAGAATTAGAATAATATAAATTCCATATTCTTTGTAGTTTTTTTTAATAAACATTTATTTATCGAAGTTCTAATTTTGATAATGTTTTTCCATGCATCAGTGAAAAAATTGTTCTTAAATTATACACAAAACATCGTATGATCATGATGATGATGAATTGATGATAAAAGAGATAAAAAAATATGTTTTTAAATTCAAATCAGTAAATGTTTTATTCGTAAAATGTGTACTGGTACACACCACCAGATGGTGAAGGGCGTCCCGCTTTGTGAAAATGTGAACGCATGTTAATAAAACGCTCCGCTCGTGTGTTTGGGGCATTATAGATAATTGGGTATTGTCATTTTGGCACAGTATGCCAATGCTCATAAATTTTTCTAAAAAATAGTAGTTTTTTTTTTGTTATCTGGGGACATCAAAATCTGTGTCAAAATGTTATAAAATATATTTAGGTCTGTGAATGGACGAATATATTTATAAAATATTTGTTTGCATCAACAGGTATTTATATCATTTTGTATTCGTAAATGCATTGACATCCTTGTGATAAAATATTTCTACTAGAGTAATAAATGTATTTTGCGTGAAGGGAACACTGTATGAAATATTGAAGTTTTAGAAATGAAATACATAAAACTTAGGTTTTCAATAATTTCGCGACAGTGGCGCTGGTGGCGGGGAAATCGTCAAACTTTCCCCGCTCATCGGACGTCGATTTTGCAAAATATGAGAGCCTTAACCTCCGCTTCTGTTCAGTGGCACAATGCTGTTAGTTAATATTTCTCCGTTTCCGCTTCGGCTTCGCTGCTGTTTACAGGCAGCCTTAGTGCTCATGTACACGACGCCGCCGCCGCCGCGCCGCCCCGCCGCACCTCCATTCGCTTTTGTTTTGGCGGCGGCGACGCGGCGGCAGCGGGATCGCGATGTTATACACAGCATTGCGGCGCGGCGGCGGCGGCGGTGCGGCGGTGGCGTGGCGGAGGTATCGTGTACATAAGCCCTGATAGTTTCTGCTCCCACCACCCAGCAAATAAAACGGGAGCAATAATTTGATGATTTTGCACCCGAAAAAAAATCCATGTCAGCACTTTTACGAGCAGAATGTGAACGAACCTCCAAGAGTGTGCCAGTAAGACCTTTGCGTGCTCCGTCGAATGAGGATCAGTTGTTCAATAATTCATTGTTCCATAGAACAGCGGAACCTTTACGACGACTCGTTTTTCCGACAGCCGACGAAATCGTTTCCGATAAAGTTTTCTTAGTATTTTGTTTTCATTTAAGTGTATTTTAATGGCTCTAAGAATAGTGAATTTTGTTTGAAACCGATGCTAAGCTTTGTGGAACGATTTCTTTTCCGATGAGTGTAGTAAATTCACGATTTTCTCTTAGGAAATGATTTTCCTCTACTTCTCCTTTCTTCTCTTATTGTAGAAAACGTTTATTGACGCGTTTTTTCAAACCAAAAATAAACATTTTTTTTTTTAATTTTATATTATTTTAAATAATAATGTCAGTAATAGTCGCTCTACTATTATAATAATTGCGAAAATAAGTTTGTCTGTTTGTTACCTTTGCATCTCTAAACCATCTGTGCCGTTCATCCTAAAATGCCTATTACGTTCTCAGGAGTACAGAAACGGAAAGGTTTTTAAGCCAAAAAATGCTCCCTTAAAAACCACAATGACTTTCCTATTAAGAGCCACATGTACGGTCCGAACTGATTGTCAAATTCTAAATTAACTCAAGCGAAAACGTGGGCTATTGCTTAGTGGTAGCAATAGCCTCTTAGTTCTACATCTATGACCACGTGTTCGAATCCGAGCGATGAACATAATATTTTTGTTTCTCTTCAAATGTTTTCATTTTTGAAGATCACATTGATAGATCTCCTCAAAACTTTACTCACTCAATCAGTACCGTGTTTTGTTCCGATAACGTTCATAAACTATTTATTTTAAACAGAATCAGATACACAATCAACAACAACAAACAGCAATCTGCCAATACAAATTGTACAGTCGAACATGCTCGCTTAGACAAATACCTAAACTAATTGTCAACAGTACAGACAACGCGAAAAATGTCGTTAAAACTACAAAGTTTAAACGTAAACGTACAGTCACGCGCACAGCGGAATAAATAAAAAAAGTTTGCGTAACAAAATTGTCGAACGCCCTGATTGGCTGAACATTGTCGGTGTTGCTACATCGAATAATAGAATTTTGTATCGCCTGGCCTAGGTTAGCCTGTACTAATTCGATCATGCCACGGACGTGAATAAATGTTCGAAATATTGAGTAGGCTACTACGGGTCAGTTGATTCACCCCGACTTGTTTGTCGGTTGACGATTTCGTCATCCCAATGGGCTTTTGGGCGGCTCTTGTTTCTTTGAGCTATTGTCACCATTCGGTCAAAACCTTACTCCATCTGCCATCTCTGCGTTTAGTCAGATGCCCAATGATCATTACTACATCATCAACCAACTGGCAAACGGACCTACAAAAAATAAAGAAACATGAAATACCTACGTGAACAATTTTAATTATAAATTAGGAAAGTGTAAGCAATAGTGTGTAATGTTCTCAATGTTGGGACACAGGCCTCGTCTCTGTGAGAGGGAGTGGTTAGTTGGTGGGAGGGTGTTAAAGGGCCACGCTTAAAAATGATACTGTAAACATTCATACAACATTGGCCTCCCTTAGACTTCGAATAGGACCGGTTGTGAACATTACAGGAATCAAAAATAAATAAAGCCACAAAAAAACGAACAAATTATTACCAATAGTTACATACTTTCCATGTAAGTAACTATCCATGTCATTATTTCTTATCAAACGAGCCACAATAAACAAAATTCAAGTAAAGAAACCATCAGACAAGATCAGCATGTCTTTCTAACACTGATTGATGGGAAATAAATTCGTATAAAAAAAATACAAGGGCTATATTCGAGCGAATTGGGAGCAGCGAGTCGAGCACCGGCATCGGGGTATCGTATCGAGAGATACATCAATGATCTGTTCCACTGGTTTACAGTGTAAAGTAGAATGCAGTAGGATAAGTGCAGTTGGCATATTGAATTGCAGACATTTTTATTAAATAACTAGCTGTTGCCAGCGGTTTCACCCGCTACAACTCGAAAATTATCCCACGGAAACATAAAATCGGGATAAAAACTATCCTATGTGTTAATCCAGGTTATAAACTATCTGTGTACCAAATTTTAGCCAAATCCGTTCAGTGGTTTTTGCGTGAAAGAGTAACAAACATCCATACATCCATACTTACAAACTTTCGCCTTTATAATAGTAGTAGGATTTCTTAGTAGAAGTGGTGGCCCAGCGGTATCGGCCCCGACTTACGAGTTGTAGGTCGTGGTCGAATCCAGCCAGGCGCATTACTTTGTGTAATTTATTTCATCACTGCTCAAAACGGTGAAGGAAAACATCGTGATTAATCCGGCATGTCCTAGAACCAAAACTTCGAAGACATGTGACATCTACCAATCCGCACTGGGCCCGCTGGGATTATGGCCCACCCCCTCTCACAGAGAGGAGGTCTGTGTCCCAGCACAGAACATTAAAAGTGGGAACATTAATAGGTTGATGATGATGATGATTTCTTATTGATTCAATGATGAAAAGTTACTATTATACCTACTAACTTAGAACAAAATTAACTATAGCAATACAAGAAAGTAAAAGTTTGCAATAAACTATTGCAAACAATCAATAATGTCATCCTCAACGCTGTCAGCTGATAATGTGCCCAAGAGACTGGCGGCGTTGCCTCTTTGTGTGGCTAATATGCTAAGCCTCTGGTCAAGGTAAAAACCAGCTTTTAGGTCACGGGAAGCGTCATCAAGTCTTTTTTATATTGGTCATAACTCTCCCAATGCTGGGCAAAGGTTTCTCCACACTTCTTCTACCACTGTACGCCACTACAATCTCCAAGCCTCCTATTGGCATGCGGGCGGCGAGTAAAGGGCAACTCGCTGTCCGATCATGGACCATTCCCGCGTCGACGACGCGTTGTGTTCCACACGCGACTCAAAGAGCGTCAGCATAATGACGGGGTCCCCCTTTAGAGGGCCAAAGCCTGCCGGGGACGCGGGACTTATCTCTTTACCGTGACCCCGGAACATAAAGGGTTAACATTGTATGTCAATCCAAATCCTGATCCGTGTTTCAAGCTACTTCTAATTGGACATCTTTAGGACTAGGATACACTTTGATCGTTGATTGGTTATAGACTAACAGGAGATTAAGATTGCGACCAAGATACCCGAGCTTTAGTAGGCGTTGTTGTAATTCGTCATTATTATTATTATTAGACTGTGCTGTTCCACTGGCAGGGCTTCAAATGTTCCCAAATTGGTTTCGAATTCTATTGACTTATAACTAGACTGCTGGACTTTTCTTTCTTTCCAGTTTTTATTTTAAGATCGCTTTTTAAGCAGACAAACTTAAGTTTTTTTAAATTAACTTTAAAAGTTAGTTAAAATCAGCCTTTTGAAAACATTAAAACTTACAGTTATATAGTGCACAAACAAATAACTCATCGTTTATGCGACGAAGTTATATTCACTCCGTAAAGTTAAGTTTTACAATTTATGCGACAAAAAAGATACGGCAACTATTATAGTGTTTGAGCTTCAAAACTGAAATATTTTACTAGAAAACTTGTTCATTCGTCATCATTTAAAAAAAAAAAATGTTCTTTTATTTTATTTGTATTTAATTGGGAATCGGTAATTTGTAATTAAATTATTCAATTTTTTCTGATATCTTATCTAATCTTGCCCGATTTTTTTTTTACTTATTTATATTATGCCTATGGACAGACACTTGCACTAGATAAAAAATCAAATTAATTTACTTAATATTTTTAGGTTTTTACTAAAATTCTCGGAAGTTGACCATTCATAACGTTTATCGAATATTTATTTCACAATTTTTTTTCAAAGTTCTAATTACAAGAACTTATAAGGCTGACATCTAAGTGAACTAACCGTTACCCTTCGGTATGAAAGGAATAAGAACATTAACTTTATGTGATTAGGACTTATTTTTGGATAAAGCGCGACCGAGCTAAGACCGAGTTAAGTTATGAACTTAACTCATTATATGTATAGATATCCAATTACATGGTCGAATCTTAATCACCAGCTGCATGGCATAAGTCGGATGGCGCTCAAGTCAATCAACAATGGCGACCACCAAAAACAAAACAAAAGCGCAGATGAATATAACTGTCTTGAATCGAACAACATCATCTGCCTAGCCTTTTCCCAACTATATTGGGGTCGGCTTCCAGTCAAACCAGATTCAGCTGGATATCAGTATTTTACATGGAGCTGGGAAACTGGGTAATACGATAACCCATGGTAAGACTGGTTATCAGACTTTAGAGCTTCTGACTAACAGTAACGACTGTCAAAGACCTACAAATGACAGCTGGGATCAACGGCTTTACGTGCTTTCCGAGGCACGGAGGAAACTCGCTATGATAGATGGTCACCCATCCACAGACCAGGTTGGTCTGTGCAAGCGCGGCTTAACCCGGAAGATCGGCCTGTGCGGCTGTGATTATTTAGCCAAGAGCTCGTCATATCTTGAATCGAACAATGAAAATCAAAAACGAACAGTCATTCAATAGAAAACATTCATAACGTTTTGAACTAAACTAAACTTCTGTTCCACGACTCAACTATTTCTGTCTTCACAAAGATACATATCAGTAACACAGCCTCCGGTTCATTGAACTATACATAGACGGCCAAAGCTAATCTTTCAGTAATCACGTTCATACGATACGTTTACGCCACATCTGTCTTATTTTACGTATTTTTCATCCTCATCCCCCATTTGTTTATATGATACTGAAGAAAATCTTGTTACGATGAGCGCATTTGCTTAAGCATATGGATTTCAAGTATCGTTTTGAGGGAGAATTTCTTTGCAAATATTTTATGGCTATTTGTTATTGTCAGTGTTCTGAACTTATTTATGGGGTTAGGCTTGGGTTACAATAAATGAGTACAAACAAATATGAATTGGATTTGATTTCGGAGGAGGATGAATGCGGAATAAAAATATATGGGGTGACTGGTAATTAGTGTACGATACTTAAACACGTGATTGTGCTCATGATAACAAACAACTTTTACTATGGGAGCAAAGCCGAAATCGTTAAAAAGATATCAGCTGTTCAGAACATAAGCAAACATAAATGTACTGTATAGCTGATTTTTTTCTCGAGTTTTAAGGTTTGTTCCCATAGTAAAAGTTGTTGGTTATCATGAGCACAATCACGTGTTTAAGTATCGTAAAATAATTACCAGTCACCCTACTGATATTTTAAACAAATAGATTACTTATAAACATTAAGTTTTTTTTATTGGGACATACACACCACACTATTAACAAACCACTGCAACTCCTGAAAGCCAGAATCAACAGTGGCAACCACCAGAAAAGCACCGAGACAATGAAGCTCGACGTGTCTCGGAGAATGGATTTACCTGTCTCGGATCCTGCAACGAAATTAATCAGAAAAGAATAGTGGAGGAGTAGGAAAAATATTATGTTTCTACTAAAACTAAGTATTAACCTTTTATAGTGGTAAAATTATTGAATGAGTCCTCCATCCTTTTTTCATCATCATCATCAGCCGGAGGACGTCCACTGCTGAACATAGGCCTCCCCCTTAGACCGCCACGCTGAACGACAATTCGCCACTTGCATTCATCGGCTGCCCGCGACCTTCACGATGTCCTCCGTCCTTTTTTGTTCGTGGTAAAATCATGAAATGAGTTCTCCCAGGGCGAGACGGGAGTCACTATCAGACTGGTACTTCCTCAGTGATCTGAAACCCTCAGTGATCTTTTAGCCCTTTACGTTCCAGGGTCACGATCACCTGATGAGACAGACCCCCAGGCCCTGGGAGTGTCAGACTCGTACTGACTTATATCCACGGGGTCCCTTCAATATCCTTTAACGAAAAAATCTTTTCTACCAGACAAAGAATACCAACCACGATCAACCGCTACAGGCATGAAAAAGTATTAATACCAAAGTAAATTAAAGGAAACACTGAAACAGTACAACTTAAAAGGAAAGTAATTCATTAAACAAACAATAACACGGTTGAGAAACCCTCGAATACCAATTAAAGTAAAAATAAAATGGTTCCATATTTAGATAGAATTAGTAATTATTTGTTCAATGATTGCTTGTTTATTAATTTATTTTCGTTATTGGGGTTTCGAAACCAATATACAACTTGTTCTAGAAAGGTCTTCTCCCCTTTTATTTTTTTCATTTACTTTTTTATATAATCTTTTCTTTTATAGTCAAATCAATTTCAAGAAGATAATATCATTGGTAAAGGAATAAGTAGAAAGTTAATTTTTTTTTATTTACTTTTTTAAGCTAATTTTTTTTAGTTGAACTAATTTTAAGAAGGTATAGAAATAAGTTTATTTATATCGATCTAAATATAAACAGCCACACATTAACATCCACGGTGGTGAATTATGGCCCACTCCCTTTCACAGAGAGGAGGCCTGTGTCCCAGAAGTTGATGATGAAATATAAACAGAGGCATTACTGTTGTTTTTTTTTTGTGGCTAGTGACTTCAATCTAATCCGGAAGTAAAGATGAAACATAAGATGGAACAAGCTTCCGTGGAGGAATAACTCTAGCGAATTTTCAAGAAAAGAACAGTAACTAAGCGTAACTACATATTTTAATTTTCTTTCTCCAAAGTCAAACCGATAATAAAGTAATATTTATTAACAAATATATTCTACAATTAAATGCATTAATTAAAAGTTCTAAAACTCTTTACTAAAAAGTGTCCAAGAAAAACACGCAGTAGCAAGAAAGGTACAATTTTTAACTAAATTAATTCATGGAGTTCGACAACTCGCTGTTTTTAGCTTTTTAATAACTTTTTTTTTAATTAGTTGGGGCTCAAAGTGTTCCCTTTATGGAGTAAGACGGGAGGTGTAGAAGGCCGTTTTAAATTGTTCTTAAAATCATAAACGCCTTTCAAAGTGTTGTTGACCTTTCATTTGGTTTTTATTCGACTTTCAAATAAATTGACAAGTTTTTTTTTTAATATTTCCAGCCATTCATTTAGTTTTCAATGGAATCGATATTGAGCAATCAATTTAGATATTAATAGATTCTTAACATAACTTACCTATTGGCGCCAAACGTAGGAGGTTTTTCAAAGGAACTTTTTAATTCAGAAAGAACGATTATTTACGATTTACGAATGGGTGTGGGTTTGAACTCAACCATGGCTATGTGTCAGTTATTTCATCACCATCGCCCTCAAAATAGTGCTTTGAGATGAGAGATCGTGAAACACAACGCGTCGTTGACCCGGGCATGGTCCATGGTCGGGCGGTGAGTTAAAGCCTGTTTCCTAGAAAATTTTGCACAACTAGCTGTTATTCTTTTTAAAATCATAATTTTTCCAATTAATTTCTCAAATATTCAAAATGTCACTTACGGGATATCGCGCCCGTCAACCCACGATCATGGTGCTTGCTACAGCGTCGAAATATCGGGAACTCAAACAAATAAATAATCACGGAAGATATCCCGTAAGTGACATTTTAAAAGAGACAAACCGTGAAAGCTTAAAACAGTGTTCCCAAATATTGTGAACTGAACTACTGCTTCTAAAGAGTATCATTAATTCTGTAATTTAATCAACCGATTTTCCAGCATAAACAATCTCAGCTAAAAAAAACTACCCAAATCCAAAATATACGTACTAAAATGTCACAGACGATATAATCCAATCTTGGAAACTCAGTGAGCTCTAGTATTTTTCTTGTTTGAGCAATAAATTAGCGGTTCAAAGCATTAGGCTAACTTATTGCATTTTTATCCAAGCTTTCTTCGCTTCACTTCAACAGTGAACTTAGCAAGAACTTTATTTTGCACTTCAAACTGAAATTAATGAATAATTTATTGAAAGTATTGTGTTTATTCAGGGCTGCTTTTATTGTTGTTGATTTACTTACCTATTTAAAACGTTTATTACAAGGGATTTCTAACCTGCCCCCCTAGACAAGTCGCAAATGATAATCGTTAAGGCGGGCTTTCAGTAATTTTTAAGATTTTCAAACGTCTGAAAGTCTCATTAACAATGATATTTTTAATAAATAAAAATCATAATATTAAAGTTGAACATATCCTCGAGTGAATGGTAAAGATAGAAACACGAATTGGAATAATTGGCTCGATAGAAAAAAATCTCAAACATGACACTAAATCACAATTTTCAAACATCCACTGCTTAGAGATTTCACAATGAATTTATATGAAACTTATATAAATAAAAACAGCTCATTATTTAGAAGTGCATGGTAAAAGCAGATTTTAAAATTTCGTGATAATTTTTCTCCAAGAAATAAAATACCCAAAATATTGGCATTATTTCGCTCGCCGGGCGCTCGCCAGTACCCGCCGAGGCGTGATAGAGGATGGACGTACGTCGTTGCTGCGCAAAAATTCCCCCCGCGCGGTTACGTAAGCAGGCATAGAACTGAACTACTACATGGAAACAAAGTCACACACACAAGCGATTACGTGTTAGTTGCGGGAATAGAATAAAATAGTCAAGTGATCTAATTTTGAAACGATGTAATTTTTTTTTATGGACCACTTATTTTTTAGCTAGGATGCGAACTTGATGGAGTGACCTGAAGGTCTACATCGGTCACTGCCACTGGAACTCGGCGACGGATTGAACTAGATGTGCCGAGTTTGGGCTCTTTTTGTTAGTTATGATGAGACCTTACCTCCGGACTTGATGGAGAGACCTGAAGGTCTACATCGGTGACTGCAACTGGAACTCGGCAACGGATTGAAATAGATGTGCCGAGTTTGGGCTCGTTTTGTTAGTTACGATGAGATCTTACCTCCGGACTTGAGGGAGTGACCTGAAGGTCTACATCGGTGTCTGCCACTGGAACTCGGCGACGGATCGAACTAGATGTGCCGAGTTTGGGCTCGTTTTGTTAGTTACGATGAGATCTTACCTCCGGACTTGAGGGAGTGACCTGAAGGTCTACATCGGTGACTGTCACTGGAACTCGGCGACGGATTGAAATAGATGTGCCGAGTTTGGGCTTGTTTTGTTAGTAATGATGAGATCTTGTTCGATCCGTCGCCGAGTTCCAGTGGCAGTCACCGATGTAGACCTTCAGGTCACTCCTTCAAGTCCGGAGGTAAGATTAAGTTACATAAAATTGTAAAGGCACAAGGCGAATCCACAAACCTACAATTTCTGTAAACTTGTAATTACAATATCAATAAAAAACAAGCTAAAAATAGATTTATCCTTTTATTAAATTTCTACAATCAATTTTAAAATACTTATAACAAACAAAAACATAGCATATATAGTAATATTTAGAAGATATTGAAAATTTTTAAAAATTAGAAACGGGTGTAACCGCCGTTGGCCTCTATAACCTCTAAAAGACGAGACCTCATTGAACCAACAAGCCGTGAGCAAATATCGGTTCCCCGCATTTCCTCCCAAATATAATTACAGTGACTAATAAGAGCTTGTTTGGTTCTTTCATTTTGATGCGACCATCGTTGGACCATAAGGCCCCAAAGATTTTCTATCGGGTTGAGGTCCGGCGATCTTGAGGGCCACTGAATTACCCTTACGTCAGTGTGTGAACGAAACCAGGCTCTTACGATCCTCGCATTATGAATTGAACAATTATCTTGAACAAAATCAAATTGTGGCACTTCGTTCTCCGGGTAAACATTACGGACTGTCGGTAGCATTGCATTCTGAAGCACGTCGATATAATTTACAGCCGTCGCTCGAGGAGGTAGAGAACACAATTCTCCTACACCATCCGCACTCATCCAACCCCAAATATTTACGGAAATTCGACCTGATTCTCTATTTGGAATTACATGATCATCTTTATACCGTGTTGAATTATATCGCCAAAGGTGAAGACGTCCATGCTGACTGGATTTAAACGTTTTTTTATCACAAAACACTGTATTAGACCAATCAAACTCTAAGTGCTCTCTGGCGAAGTTAAGACGAGCAAGTCTGTGAGCATCCGTCAAATATATTTTCTTGGCGTAATGCCTGTGGTGCAACCCCATGTAATGTAGATGATTCCTTATTGTTTGGGCACTCACATCGAACATCTCCGCAAAATGTTTTGTGGGCTTAAAACCATTGATTTCATATTCCCGTCTCATGAATTCTCTATCGTTATTGGAGAGTGCAGGCCGGCGACCACTTCTTCTGTGATCCAACAAACTTCCCTCCTCTCCTTCACGACGAATCCACAAGCGGACAGAACGCCTCGATATATTCAAATTCCGGGATATCGCACTGATACTGCTTCCCTCATTAAATTGGGCAATTATTTGTGCTCTTTCGGCAATGGATGATTGAGATGATTTTATATGCAGTTGATTGAAAAATAACACGGAAAATATATCGATTTTTTGCATATTATATTTGACAAAATGTCAATTGTCAGTTTTCTTTTTCAAATGGAATTCGGTTGTCTATTTAAATAGTTTTTATTACTTTTGTTTGGAAACATTTCAATTGCTTTGTAGAAACTAATGTCCTTTTCATTTATACTAAAGGTTAAAATGTCATGTACTTATATGTGACATATGACGTATGAATACTAAATACATAGGTTTACGTCATGATAATGTTGTCTCTTTCAGTAATATCTTTTTATAACGAACCTTGTTGTAATTTTCGATGACCGGGAAACTAAATCAAAACTGGTACACCACTTTCTTGGCTGACCGTACCATGGGTTTCACTTGGTTTTACGTTTACTGTCACCACAGAATATATAATAGTACCTATAGGCACAGAAGGCTTACTCCCAAAAAGAAAACAAACAAATGTAAAATCTATGCACGAAAGAATAGAGTCCATTTTTACTTGCACCCGCATCACCCACCTACTTTTATAATAGCCTAAACTTCCCGTGCGCAAGCAAAAATGAACTGAATAGTGACGCGCGAGAGTTCATTTTAGTTTATCTGACGCCAACGACATTAAAAGGTTACTGTCGGTCAAGCTCAATAGGGTTGCGACTCGCGAGTTTGGGCACAGTTAGGTGATACATTTACGAACATCCTGAATACGTATTTTATGCATTGTTTAATTACATTATTAATTAACATAAATATATAAAATTCCTCATTACCTCCTTATAAAAACTTATAAATCTAACAAACCTGCGGTCTTTGTTTACATCAAATATCAAAAAATTTAAAACGTTGTCAGAAACAAAAAGATTAGTTCCGTTTCAATCCGTTCTGGCCAAGCTGTAGTCATAACTTTAAAAATCGATTGTTATCGTTTACGGCAAAATAGGTAACTAGTCCTTATCATTTTAATTTCATTCATTTCATTGTCACAGGCCCCGTGTTGCGTGTCTTTGTAGGTAAGTAGGTAAAAAAGTCGCGAAGAGAATTACGATCGCTGACCTTGAATGCGTAGTGTAGCCATTTTCTGAGTTTGAACGTGTCTAAACAATAACGTAAACATCTTCCTACTTTCTACCGATCATAATTCGACCTACCCGTATTTAGCTTAGGTGAGTGAGAGTGATGTCGGGTTTGATAATCGTCTATTTTATTTATCTTGGTCGTCTTGTAGGCCAAATTTGTAACCTACCTAATCATGCTTAACCGATCATGATTACTAGCAGGTACTTGAATGACATTAATAAGCACGCCACAAGCAGGTAGATAGTTTTTTGATCATTATTAAATGTGTACTACATGGATAAATATTCACTTTTTTTCTTACCTTTCGAAATCACGCGGTAGTGTGTGAAACGTGAGGCTCCTATCACTGTCATTATTTAAACAACCAAACGTTATGCAGTATTTTTTTTCCTCATCATATATATTTTTTTTAAACTCAGGCGTAAATTCAACCAAACACCAAACTTAAATATAATATAAGTAAGCGCGTGCGTAGTGGGCGGCGCGCGGCAACCGACTAAATGTCCACTCCGAAGTGGTCCCCGCCAATGCTTGCAGTTTTATACCTATTCTGCGGAGTGAGCCAGGCCTGCTGTCACGTAAAAACCACACTGACTACAGTAAATGCCAACTTCAGTGTAGTCAGATGAATGCAATACGACAAAATGAAAAAGGTTATTTTTCTATTGCTTAGTGCAAGAAAACACGAATTCTAAATTTGGCCGCCAAACTTTACTGCCGGACCAGGCCTGGCTCACTCCGCAGTGTGGGTATAAAACTGCAAGCATTGGCGGGGGCCACTTCGTAGTGGCCATTTAGTCGGTTGCCGCGCGCCACCCACTAAGCACGCGCTTACTTAAATAATATTTAAGTATGGTGTTAGGTTGTATTTACGCATAAGTTTAAAAAAGTATATACAGGGTGAATTTTTCAAGTGGGCGTGGATGGCTATTTTCGAAACTATGAGGAATATCGAAAAACGTTGAAAGGAGTCTCGAGGCCGATTTTGACGTAAACTAAAACTGCATCATTGGATTTTAGAAAAGTCTATCATCCTGGCCAGGAATTGAACCCGCTGATTTTGGAAAAAAAATCACACCCTGTATTTTTACACCATTCGATAGTGTTGCTGTTAAGGATCAAATTCTGGGAAGTAATCATGTACGGAAAACTTAAGGAAAACGTATAATTACAAAAAAACTGATCAACCATCAAGGCAATATGGGTATTTGAAACATGACATAAATTACCATTTCTTCTTTAAAATAATAATGTTATTTTTAGTTCAACTCCATAATTTCGTATTGCTAAGCACAGCGGGATTGTTGAGACGTCAAACCCAGTGAAACATTGAACAATTTAAATTTTATTAATTTCGAATAAATTATGGCTCAGTAGAAGTAAAGTAAATTGGAAAAATAGCAATTTCATAAAAATCTGCCATTTCCTTAAGTTTGCCGTATATGATTACTTTCCAGAATTTGATATTTATCAGCAACACTATCGAATAGTGTAATAATACAGAGTGCGATTTTTTTTACAAAATCAGTGGGTTCGATTCCTGGCTAGGATGATTGATTTTTCTAAAATCCAATGATGCAGTTTTAGTTTTCGTCAAAATCGGCCTCGAGACTCCTTTCAACGTTTTTCGATATTCCTCACAGTTTCGAAAATAGCCATCCACGCCCACTTGAAAAATTCACCCTGTATATGATGAAGAAAAAAAAATACTGCTTAACGTTTGGTTGTTTAAATAATGACAGTGATAGGAGCCTTTCACACACTACCACGTGATTTCGAAAGGTAAGGAAAAAAGTGAATATTTATGCCTATTAATGTCATTCAAGTACCGGCTAGTAATCATGATCAGATAAGCATGATTAGGTAGGTTACAAATTTGGCCTACAAGACGACCACGATAAATAAAATAGACGAATATCAAACCTGACATCACTCTCACTCACCTAAGCTGAATTGTGTGCACCTAAGAGTAGGATGAAATATGATCGGTAGAAAGTAGGAAGATGTTTACGTTATTGTTTAGACACGTTCAAACTCAGAAAATGGCTACACTACGCATTCAAGGTCAGCGATCGTAATTCTCTTCGCGACTTTTTTACCTACTTACCTACAAAGACACGCAACACGGGGCCTGTGACAATGAAGTGAATGAAATGATAAGGACTAGTTACCTATTTTGCCGTAAACGATAACAATCGATCTTTAAAGTGATGACTACAGCTTGCCCAGAACGGATTGAAACGGAACTACCCTTTTTGTTTCTGACAACGTTTTAAAATCTTTGATACTTGATGTAAACAAAGACCGCAGGTTTTATTTTATTTTATTTTTAAATTTTGAAATCTCTTAATTACATATTTAATATTAGAAACGTGTTTTAGTCATTGGATACATGAACTGGGCTGCCGTTGTAAGGCGACTAAAAAGTCACTGTTTATATACTATTCCTCACGTAAAGTGCCGTAGGTACCTACTGTTAACATTCTGTGCTACCAATCGATATGAATATGAAGTAATCGATGACGAAACAGAAAAAGATATAGGCTGATGATAAAAACAAAATTCCTTGAGGAACATAAGGAGGTAATGAGGAGTGATATATATTTATGTTTAATAATGTAATTAAACAATGCATTAAATACGTATTCCTACCTAACTGTGCCCAAACTCGCGAGTCGCAACCCTATTGAGCTTGACCGACAGTAACCTTTTAATGTCGTTGGCGTCAGATAAACTAAAATGAACTCTCGCGCGTCACTATTCTGTTCATTTTTGCTTGCGCACGGGAAGTTTAGGCTATTATAAAAGTAGGTGGGTGATACGGGTGCAAGTAAAAATGGACTCTATTCTCTCGTGCATAGATTTTACATAATTTGTCTGTTTTCTTCTTGGGAGTAATGCTTCTGTACCTTTAGGTGCTATTATATATTCTGTGGCCGGACAAACGTCACCGGTTGTTTGAAAAGGGAAATTGTAAATAATTTAGAATTTCTTCAATAATTACGTAAGTTGAAAAGTGACTTTTTTGTTTATGGTTATTTTTCAATTAAATTATTTAAAAGGGGTGTGTTTTATTATAAAAGTGATTGCACAAGTTGTTTCATGTAAATCGGATCAGTAGTTTTTAAGTTATTGTACTTTTTGTATAATCAAACTTTTGTTCCTGTGTAATTTTTGTAGTTTATGTTCTAGGATTTTTTGTATTTAGACATAGGTACATTTTGTTTGTTTTATATACAAATAGACTTAATAAGGAATCTAGAAAGGTACAATACATAGTTTTAAGGTTTAAATTAATAAGAAAATAAAGGCTACGAAGGCCTCGGTCTTAGTAAAAATCACAAGGAAAAACGGGCTCAAAATACGTGTGTCTCTTCAAGGTAAGGACGGGCGGTATAAAAGGCGGTACGACCGGCCAGCACTGCGTTCAGTCGCAGCCGAGCCACCGAAGAAGAAACATCAATAAAAGAAGACCGAAGCCTTCAAAGTGAACTCTTCAAATTAGTGTTTTTTATTATTTCCGTTGTCCGTGGTATATTGTATTTCCGTAATTTTCCAAAAACGTACGCATTCAGGGGTGCGTAGATGCATGCGTCTCCAGCGAAGGCAAGGCACATGTGCACAACAATACGTCCCTGTAGTGGACGCGCTGTCGGAATCCCGGTCCGTCCATTACAACTTGCTTTTGCATATTCGGATCGTGTCCTCTATAAAATCTGTTTTCATCTGCCGCTTGGCCTTCGGCAAACATCCTCCAAGTGAAATATTGTCGCTCAGACATTTTTAATAAACGAAAAACAATAAAAAAATACTTCTCACAATAAAAATATCGGTGAGAGAAGTAACCACAGTAGGTACAGTAATTTACTGTGACATCTATCAAATCAGTGACTCATGGTACCGATTTGTATGCAAAACGCTACGTAAACTAAACTCTCTACGGTAAACTGAAACAAATGTGGTAAAGAAATTTTAGTTTTCAACTCATGATACGGATTTTAGTTCCGCTACTACTCAATAGAGGCGCTGTACAGATTCTCATTTTACACAAATTGTTTTACGTTTACTGTACCGTAAACGTAAAAAAAAAACTCATGGTTGAGGTACAGTACCTCTACTCCATCAAGTCCGGAGGTAAGATGTCATCATAACAAAACGAGCCCAAACTCGGCACATATCAAATATACTGCTGCCTAAGAAAGTACTCCATTGTATGCACTTTGCAAAATCAAAACTATCTCGACTATCATTTTACGAAAATCTAATCCAGAGTTCCAGACACACTCGAACGTAATTGACTAACTGCATTACGCTACGCTGTGGCATATATACACACACGGTCCCTCCCGCCCGCACCGCTGTCGACTTGCCCCGCCCCTTTGCGGGGGCTGAGGTAGTGCGCTCATAGCTGCGTACTGTACTGGAACCTGGCCTTAACGCTCGGTTTTCCCCAATAAATTTTCAACCTTATTCCTTCGGGTCTTTAGTTGAAAATCTATTTAGGATTTCTAATCGTTAGCGACTGGAACTAACGACAACGCCATGAAATCTTCAATAGATTTTCAATTAAAGACTCGAAGGAATAAGGTTGAAAATCTATTGGGGAGAACCGAGCGTTAACTATTATCGTTTGCGACTTGTCTAGGGGGGCTGTTCGTCGTTTAGGAACCTTTTCAGGGGGGCCTCAACGTGCACTTTTAAAACGTCGAAAAATTGTTCGGGTTAATTGTTCCCATGGAGAAGAACCGACAAGAAACGCTTTCAACGACATTTGTTTTTACAATGTTATTATTAGTTTGTAAATATAGTTTGGGATAGATGGGAAAAATTAAATCACTGACTATTAGGGAATTCGGAATCATAGGGTAGGTTAGAAGGGGATAGCAGGGTGTTTGTGACCAACACAGAAACCAGTGCCATATAGCCCGATACGTGCCGATTCCGACACTAGCGGGGTCAACGATACAGTTTTTCCCATCTAGCCCGTTGATAGGGCAATGCGAGCAGGGTGCATGAAAGTGAAACCAACCCTCGTGTGGGCTGAAAAAATTACGGTGAAGTTCACATGTCTTCAAATTAGATCTACTCATAGGAGAATCCACGACTTCCATTTGGAACCATGCCAACAAAACTACAACATACAAACAAGGTAAAATTCTTTCCTAACGTTCTAAAAAATAACAGTCTAATCTATGTTCCACCTATTTCGTAACGGCAACCAATAATTATGGCGACCCACGATACTAATGATCACGTTAAAGTGTTCGTGAACACATTTAACACTATTATTAAGCGTTATTTGGACTAGTTATCAAGCCACGCAGGGAACGCCGGCGGCGATTGCTAGCTCATAAAGGGGCAGTGAGGCTCTAGTGTATTATTTTTGTTTTCAGTAGTTAATAACACGTCCGTGATAGATGATTGGAAGGAATTGTTGGTATTCTGAAAGTACGATATTTTATGTTTGAAGTTTATCGTGCCATGTTCGTCACTTTGATTATTTGGATTATAACGATGAATTTTTTTTTTTTAATATAAAACGAATGAGTATGCCAAATGCGGCAACCCACATTATGGCAATATTTTCAGTAACTAATGAGTTATGACTGAAAATACTCTTAATTAATTGGATTTAGCTTTTATAATAACTCTTAGGGGCTGTCTCCACGAGCGAGAGAATCGCGGCGATATTATCGCCGTGCCACGTTTTTCTATACACTCTCTATGGAACCGTCTCCACACGGCGATATATTATCGCCGCGATGCGACGAGTGGCAACGAGCGCGCAAAATGTCATTACATCGTCGCTAGCCCGCCGCGACTAGCAACGCGACCGCCGCGCGCTCGCGGCGCTCTCGCGACGAGCGCGCGGCGGGCGCGCTGTCAAACGCAGCGTCATTTCAGCATTGCCTAACGCAAAACGCGGCGATACCGTTACGAGTCGCCGCGGAATCGCCGCGATACCGTAACGACTCGCGACGACACGCGGCGGAATTATCGCTCGTTCGTGGAGATTATCCGACGATATAAGGGCGGACTCGTCGCGATTCTCTCGCTCGTGGAGGCAGTCCCTTACAGTCAGCAGTCTTTAATTATTCGATTAGATAGTGAAATATTCTCGCTATTAATAAATCCTGACCATAAAATTGAAAATTACTTAATCAATGTACTCGGGAAGAAAACCTACAAATAAATAAATAAATAAACCAAAACAAAACCTAAAGCTGGAATTTCACGGCGCGTGATTTTGCGGACAGTCGAATCTGCCAAACACATTGATACATGATTGATAAACGGGTAAAGAGGCAATCTCGCTAGATATTCTGACCCTCTTTTCCCGTACAGCAAAGAAAGTAGAATTCCCTGCTAGAATCTCGATTTTGAATTTTGGACTTCAAATCAAGAGTGAATAGGTCGAGTCTAGAAGTATCTAGACTGGCGCATTTCACCGTCGACAACAAACTTTCTCTTAAAATCAGGCGAGGTGTCCAACGCGAGCCTATCGATAAATAAATTTAAAAAAAAGAACTGACACGTAGCAGCCCACATCGACACACCGGTCGCCGGTAATGCAGACACGTCTGTCGAAGGCCGTTCGTACACAAGGCGATGCAAGTCTTCGATACCTTACGACATTGGTAACCATTGACGCGTGCCTGTGTACGAACGTCTATGGATTTGTATTGCAAAAGTTGCGTCGATACCAAAGTCGTAAGGCATTGGAGACTTTTGCGCCTTCTGTGCGAAGCGATGCGTTGCTGTCCGTAGTTGTCGGCCGTATGCGTTCGTTCGCAATATGACGTACCGTGGGAATCCAGCTTTATTTTTACTTGCATTTTCCCAGTAACACGAGTTTGTTCATTAATTAAAAATACGTATACGTCGTCAGATTTACTATTTTTCATTGATCTTTTTTATATCTCTGAGAAAAATCGTCAAAGGAACCTGAATAATCTTACGTTAGGTAAAAATAAATATTTGTGGGAAAAGCGCTGTGTTATGTTTTTAGCTGAAGCTGAAACTAACTCTTTAGATTTTGTTGCGGATTTAATTGGTAGCGCACAGACATTATCTACTCTGATATCATAAAAAATAATGTGAGTTTGTTTATTACGCTTTATGGCTGCGTTTCCACCAGAGATGTGCCGAGGAAATGTGTCGTGCGAGAATGTCTAGCCGTGCTGTGAAAATGTGTGGGCGTTTCCACCAAAGCTGTGTGATGAAGATGTGCCTACGAGGATGCGCATTAATGTGTGGTGCGCGGATGCGTTGCGCAGTTGTGAAATGTGTCGACGATGGTGCGGTAGGAGCAACACATCCCTCGCAACACATTCCTCGTACACATTCCTCGCACACATTCCTCGTACACATCCCTCGCACGCATCCTTTACTTGTTTTGTATGCGCAAAAATCTAGCTCCGCTGAGCCGTTTCCACCAGAGCTGTGCTGACCGAGGCGAGGTAAATGAAGCGATTCTATTGGTTCTTTACAAACACATTCCTCGCTACACATCCTCGCACATCTCTGGTGAAAACGCAGCGTTACGCACAAGTCATGAGTCCTCAACCCTAGGACTAACTTTTTAACTTTTGTTAATTTTTAGGTTCTCTCTTACATAATGTTCAAATAATAAAACCATAAAAATAAAAACTGCGAAATACATTATTACCAGCTACATCCCAATTTCAGCTGAACTGAAAAATAAACACAATCAGCGAAAAACATACTACTAATTTCACCAATTCAAAGAATAAATACCCCGTGTTTTTCCATTCTGCTCGCAATTCCGTACACCGATATATATGAGTCGTTTCTTGCAACGTGGGCGGATGACATTAAAAACCGCTTAGTGTTGCCCACAACGAAATACTGGCAATTTTGGTGGCCACTTAAAAATATAGAACGCATCCGTAGGTAGGTTACTGTAGCTATTTACTAGCGAATCGTTTGTGGAACGTAACATTGTTTTAGGTATTCTTTTGTTTTTGGATAATTTTTTTTTAACGTGCTAAAATCGTCAAATGAGTCCTCCCACCCCGGGCAGGGCGGAAGGGACTGTCAGACTTGTAACGACTAAAATCCACAGTGTCCTTCAATAGCTTTTTATGTTTCGGGGTCACGGTGATGGAATAAGTCCCACGACCTTGTTTTTGGAGCTTAAGGTCAATGTACAATCGACAAAGTTGAATCATAACCCACCATAAGCTTATTTTTTTACAGACATTCATATATAATTATTAGGTCCACATTCGCGTAAATATACATGTCCATGGTAACAACTTTGATCTTTGTGAATTTGACGGATTCAAACGATTTATTGTCAAAATGGGTCATGATTCAACTTTGTCGATTGTCCACAAGTTAGAAAATTTTGTACAACTTAAACAAACTTGCGTACGTTACGCTACAAGCAGGTAGTTTAAACTGGTAAACTTTTGTTTAAGTAACTGCACGATATCAACTTAGTCCATTGGGAGTTTTTACCCTCGAAAAAAAATTCGTGTTAAAATCATCGAATGAGGTCTCCCAAGGCTGAACGGGAGGGACTGACAGACTTCGTACCTTCTGACTAAAATTCACGCTGTTCTTTAATAACCTTTTAGGTTCCAAGGTCATAGTAACCTAGTGATAAGACAGTCCCGTGAACAATTGCATACAAGTTGCACACTCTCGCAGACATGTCTCCTGTTCAAGCTACTTGTATGCAACTGTGACGTCATACTTGTATGCATGACTTGCCTAATGGAAACACGCTGTTTCTTTTCTCCTTAGTATAGAACTCGTACGAGACTTTACGCTTCACCAGCGCCTCTAGCGATGAAATTCACACGTATTTCGCCTTCATTAGTGTCAAAAATTAAGATTTGCGATACCATAGTACTTACGATACGGTTACGGTTTGTTTTAATAATTATTGATCATTTTGTTTATAATTACGGACACTTTAATTAAAAACTTGCTACATCGTTCTTACATAGTGTACCACTCCAAAATGAATGATGTAACAAAGGTTTTGTAATAATTCTGGCGATTTAAAAAGAGTGTCCATGGAGCACGTTCTTCTCCATAGAGATCTACTTCTTGGAACGGGCACCTACGTTACTTTCACAGTTTTTATGTCTTGTGACTGGGACTGTATCACCATAACTTTTTACTGTTTAATAATAATTATTCCTTTAATTGTCTCTGACAATTCAAAAGTGCCTGTAACTGGCCTACTTGAAATAAATGCTTTGATTTTGATTTTGATATTCAATAAAAAAGGCGAAATCTAAACAGACATGTCCACACTTCACTGCTCTTTCACTTTTTAATTTCACTCCCGTTTAATATATTTTACGTATAATAAAAAAAAGCAATAACCGTATATCATTTTCTCCCCTTTTTTACACGCTCGAAGAAAATGCACGCGATTTCACTTGTTTATTGTTGCTAAAGACTAGTTTACATTGTGCGAGTCGACTAGATTGATGGTGAGTAGGTAATAATTTACAAAAAGAGGTCATGGTGTGGAGAATTTTGACAAAAACATATTTAGCACGAACTTTGGATGGAATAAAATTACATTGTATTTTAAAATGAATGCAAAAATGTTTTAAGTATGAGTTTGAATTATTTGGTAACCTTAGTTTTTAATACAATAGAATATCGTTACACAGACTTTCTGGATATTTCTTTTTTTAATTTATACAAAAAAAAAAACTGATAACAAAAGTGCTGCCCGCCTACGTGGTCAATATGTAGCTGACTATTTTCTTTTCAATTACACCGTCTAATGTATAACCGATATTTTTTGGTCAACCCGTCACAAAGGTAATTTGAAAATAGAATTACTTTCTACCAAATCCTTTCAACTTTCAAGCCCTTTGACAAATAAATACTACATAAAAGAAATAAACAATTTACCATCTGAATAAAAAGCTAGCCAGATTAGGTTTTTCTTCTTTCAAATATAGAGCAATAAAATCTACGTTATCGACTATACTGGTTTCAAAATACAATATAATAACCTGTATAAAACAGCGGTGAAACGTTCAAACATTCATAAAGAATCAAAACTGCGGGATATATTTTTCAAAGGTGTCAGTCCAACAAAGTGACAGCGCTTTTCACGCGTAACTTGCCCATGTAATATGCCCCAACATTGTACACTTTTTTCATGTTTTTATAAAAGAGCGCTAACACAATCTGAACGCAGCTTTATGTAAAAAAAAAGGAGACTGCTAACATCTGTGACTCGTCTTTTTTCTTATGTAGCAATTATGTCATGCAAAAGAGAAGGTATAACGATGAATTTAAATCAATATTAAATGGATTAAAAAAAAGAACCATAAGCAAGTTTAAAAGTCCTGTTGAAATCATAGTAGCAATAAGTTATCTTTTGATAACGATGTCACATTGTTTGGCCCCATAGTTTTTAAACTATTTGTGTACTTGTAAGATCTAATAGGGCAAAAAGAGAATGTTTTAAGTAAGAACTTACACTGACATACCTAAAGTAAGTCTTCATGGGTTTGATAACTCACTACGTTATATTTCTCACACAACTCAATGGATGCCTGAAGCACAAACAAGACATTTTAAAGGGCCGGCGCTCTGTACGGCATAGAATGGCGCGGGTAGTGTGGCACGGCACGATAAAGTCTGCCGGGGTCTCGGGACCGTCCTTTTAGAACCGTAGCCCCGGAACGTAAATGACTGTTGAAGGACACCGTGGATTTTAGTCAGTACAAGTCTAACAGTCCATCCCGTCCTGCCCTGGGTGAGAAGAGTCATTGGATGATTTGTAATATCGAGCGCCGAGATGTAAGCAAGCGCAAGTAGAAGTAGTGAAAGCTATTCGACATCAGTATTCCTATTTCAGAACCAACTAAATTGACACAAGGTCGAAAATCATTGCACAAAAAAATCCTTTGCCACATCGCCACCACTGTGCAGTGCCATGCAGTCAGTAGGCGACAGCCCTTAGGCAAATTGCCTCTCAGCCTCCCGTGAACAAATAAGGACATTACTTTAAAACGGCGGGATCTTACGTAACTTTGTTGAAGCCGCTGCGTCTTTAGAAGAGGGGCTTCTGAAGATAAAGTACAGGTTGGCGAAAAAGTCAAGAGTTTTTTTTTAACGTCAATCGGCAGAAATGTTAATATCCTGTTTGTTTTGGAATTTGGAGACATCATTGAGCGGAATTAATGTCTTAAAAAATATAGTTTTTTTTTTATAAAACTTTGCCCCACGCTATGAATTTATCATGTGTCGTGGTGGAAATACCCAGACCCGGAACAACTACTTGTAGATCGAAATATTTACTCCACTCGAGAATCGAACTCGCGACCCGCAACGCTGCAGTCCAATCGCTCAGCCAATGTACCAGCTGTGCCGTCAAAAGTTTTTGCTATTCTGAAGTAAATTCCAAGTAAGTAAGTAAGTGAAGTAAGTAATACTGATAACAGGACAATTTTAATAAACTTCCTACAGTACCATTCATCCCAGAAAAAAGTACTGTTCCCATGTAAACAACAATAACGTTTTTGTGATAATAGATGGCGGCACATGTCATCGAATTTATTGCCAAATTCTAAATTAACGCGACGGAAGCGGGCGGGAAAAATCTAACTATTCATGTCCGTACATAGCCAATAGTATTGCCACTATTTTATCCCCTTTTTCCAACCCATAACAGTAAATCGGGCATCCTAAAATGTTGTTTCTAAAAGGAAACAGGTACCTACTACTTCACTAGCTGTGATTTTGGCACCCTGTCCTGGCTCTCGGACCACATAAATCTCGAAACTGGCAATATATTTCGAGACTCGACACCAAAACCATATCGATATTAAAATCGAGTTCGCAAATGGTTTTATGAAATTAAAATTTTACAGCTCTCGCAAGTGGAATCTATTTGCGGGGAAACTTTTAATGTTTTCTGGTGATGTATTGGGTAAAGTTGGATAAGCCCATTGAATGGAGCAAAACATTTCTTCATATTTTATTTAGGGTACCAATTCGACGAGTCTAAAGGTTTTAAAAAAAAAGCTTTGAATATTTTCAGCTCTTATTCAATAGGTATATCATATGGCAGGGTAGGCGAACCATTATGCATCAACGTGCCATTTTTTCTAAAAAAAAGTTTAATGGGGTCATTCGCGTGCCATCATATAATTTTTACTTTCTGATTATTGGCAAAATAATAATTATAAATACTATCAAAACTATTAAATAAAGTAAGCAAAAGAGGTACATTTTGGTATGTTTATATTAAATTTCAGAAAAATTAGTGTGACTTCTGTTGCTGCAGGTTAGATGACAAATAATTTATGTTATACTCGGTGCGTTTTAGCATGGTGCGGGTGACAGATTCAATAACATTTCGTTTCACTCTTCGAAAGTCGCAGCGATTTACAAATTACGACTTAGTACATCAGCTGGAGCACATTCGTAATATACTATTAATTTAAACTCAACCGGAATGTTTTAGTCCTTTGTAATCCTCCATTTAGACAACTGTCACCCGCACCATGCTATAACGCGCAGACTGTAGGGTACCTAATTCTGCAACGTGCCCAAAATATTGTGTCGCGTGCCATTGGTTCGCCTACCCTGTCATATGGTATGGTTGGGATCCACCTCTTAGAGGCGGACCCCAGGCAACGGCACCGCAGCCCTCCTGTAACTTTTTTTTTAACGTGGTAAAATCATCAAATGACTCCTGTCAGACTTGTACTGACTAAAATCCACGGTGTCCTTCAATAGCCCTTTATGTTCCGGGGTCACGGTGATGGAATAAGTCCCGCGACCAGGCCTCTTGTAACTTGCGTCGATTGCCGAGCGCTTCCAACGGGGTTGGTAGGCCTTACACACGGGCCGCAGCAGAGGACTGTCTCATCAGGTAACCGTGACCCTGGAACGTAAAGGGCTATTGAAGGACACCGTGGATTTTAGTCAGTACGAGTCTGAGAGTCTCTCACGCCCTGCCCGGGTTGGTAGGGAAAAAAAGAGTTTTGAAGATTACAGGCAGGTCTTTATGAACCGTAGATGTAAATCAGTAAACTGTAGAAGAGAAACAGTAAATAGAACGAGAAAAAAGAAAATAAAAAAAACGTTTATTTGGGTAACCGCGGTACACACAATATAAACAAATAAATGAAGAAAGAGAAAAGAAAAACAAGATATACATACAACAAAATATAGCTACATAATTATAACATTGTGTGTCCCACGGCTACGTCAAATGGGCCCAGTCTAGCTACTGGACCCATTTGACGACGCTGATTTTCAACAAAGAACATCCAAACGTGATTTGTGTGTGTTTGTGAAATACATAAATACTTAAGGCACAGTTGGTGCCATCTTCCCTTCATTAGAAGGTAGCCAGTCTGACCTAAAACCAGTGGTTGAGGATGACACGAACTATGACTTCTTGATATCGAGTTGGGCTTCAAAACCGACGGAAAAAAAAGAAACAAAAAAAAAGAATGATAAACAACCTGGGGACTGTCTCATCAGGTAACCGTGACCCTGGAACGTAAAGGGCTATTGAACGATCACCGTAAATTTTAGTCCCGTCCCGCCCTGGGAGAGCGGATTCATTTGACGATTTTACAACGATAAAAAAGAGAGATGACTTAACATTTGCAACTTATTCATAATATCATCTTCTATGTATAGCTTATAAAGCTTCCAAGCTTATCTCGGTAACTTCAAGGTTACAGGCCCATCATTGTTATCATCATAATCATAATGGGCGTTTTTCCATTAGCCGGCACACCACCGGCAACGGCGACATGCACCGTGGCATTAAGTAAGGTCAAGGTAAGCATTTTTTAATTAAAATCACACTTTTTTTTTTTAGCGTGGTAAAATCATCAAATGAGTCCTCCCACCCCGGGCAGGGCGGGAGGGACTGTCAGACTTCTACTGACTAAAATCCACGGTGTCCTTCAATAGCCCTTTCTGTTCCGGGGTCACGGTTAGGAAATAATCCCGCGACCCCGGCAGGCTTGGGCCCTCTGAGAGGGGGGCCCCGTCATTATGCTGACGCTCTTTGAGGCGCGCGTGGGACACAACGCGCCGTCGACCCGGGCATGGTCCTTGGTCGGGCAGCGAGTTACCCTTTAGGGCGTGGCCCCATGTCTACGGCGCGGCGCCGTGTGCCGTGCGGCGGCGCGACGCCGTGCCGAGCTACGGCGCCGCCGCCGTGCCGCGCTACGGCGTCGTGTACCGGCACGTAGGGTACCGCATAGGGTTATGATGTGGACCGCGAAAGACGTATCCTGGTCCTGTTGCTATTAAGACGACTAGAAATAAATAAAAAAAAACAAAGAAAATATTGGGTAAATCCATACCTTTCTATAATGAACCATGATGGAGATAATTTCAAGAGGAAATATGAAGCGCTGAAAAACTGTGGTGATGACAAATTTTACGAATATTTTAGAATGTCCGTATCAAGTTTTGAAGAACTGCTAACCAAAATAGCGCCTCGTATACAGAAGAAATACGTGTTCAGGAAACCTGTTGAGCCTATGGAAATTCTAGGCTTAACTATAAGATAAGAAATAATTTTAACTTATTTATTTTTATCATAGATTTTTTTTTTGATGTAGACATATATGTATGACTACATACATACATATACACTAGCAACAGGAACAGGATACGTCTTTCGCGGTCCATATCAAATCAAAACTGTAATTCTTATCTTTGGATACACTTGCTGATCATAGGGTACGTGCCGGTACAAGACGCCGTAGCGCGGCACGGCGCCGCGCCGCCCGCCGGCGACGGCGCCGCTCGCCGGTGGCGGCGGCGCACAGTGGGCTGAAAATCGATCTTCATAGACTTAGGAATCAACTTCGCAAATCTGTAATTTTTTTAGCAGAAATGAGTTTAGGTATAGTGTATTGATCAATATAATGCTATCTCGCCTTTTGAATAAACGTTTTTCGTTACTTTATAGCACTTGGTTGAAAAAAATGTATGGAGAAATATGTTAAAAAGGGTCTATTTCAAATTTGGCACGAGTGCCCCTAATTTCCTTCAGCACGATTATAGTCCTTATTTTTCCGCATTTTTTGACATATCACACTATGCGCGCACGGGTGAGAGTTTGGACGAAAAAAATAAAATGTGTTTTTAAAATTAAAAAGCAGATTTGGGGCACTCGTGCCCCTAATTTCCTTCGGCACGATTATAGTCCTTATTTTTCCGCATTTTTTGACATATCACACTATGCGCGCACGGGTGAGAGTTTGGACGAAAAAAATAAAATGTGTTTTTAAAATTAAAAAAGCAGCTTAGGGGCACTCGTGCCCCTAATTTCCTTCGGCACGATTATAGTCCTTATTTTTCCGCATTTTTTGACATATCACACTATGCGCGCACGGGTGAGAGTTTGGGCGAAAAAAAATTAAAATGTGTTTTTAAAATTAAAAAAGCAGATTAGGGGCACTCGTGCCCCTAATTTCCTTCGGCACGATTATAGTCCTTATTTTTCCGCATTTTTTGACATATCACACTATGCGCGCACGGGTGAGAGTTTGGGCGAAAAAAAATTAAAATGTGTTTTTAAAATTAAAAAAGCAGATTAGGGGCACTCGTGCCCCTAATTTCCTTCGGCACGATTATAGTCCTTATTTTTCCGCATTTTTTGACATATCACACTATGCGCGCACGGGTGAGAGTTTGGGCGAAAAAAAAATAAAATGTGTTTTTAAAATTAAAAAAGGTTTTCAATCTGTTCAAATTGACACTAGATACATAGATTATAAATTAATTAATTTATGAAAAAAAATTTAATATTTATACAGATTAAGAATTACAAATTTCGTGGAAATTAATGTTTTTGTAATTTAATAACGGTGATAGTTTAATAATGAGATTTTTATTAGCAATTGGCTATCATCTATCATAATGAGACCCAATGTCCTATTACAGAGATAATGACCAATGATATTATAAATAAAAAGAGGTAGATATCGCACTAGCACGCACAAATTGTTGAGGACAAAGTAAGACAAATTGTTGCCCTTTACTATCCCTATCTCTTTCTATCTTAATACGTTCCGCATTATCTATCGCTGTCGTAGTTTTAAATTACTATAATAACAACGCAACAATTTTGAACGCCATTCAGTATGAACATGGCGTATCTTTCTTTATAATATCATTGGATAATGACAATAATGTGAGCTCACTTAGCCGTGCTTTGCGTTATACTGCTGAACAGTCCAATTTATTTTTTTCCAAGAAAGTGAGTTGGTAGTAGACAATGAAATGACTAAAATGGAAGCAGAAAGAAAAACTTGATGACCAACCAAATGTGTTGATGGCATTGAGGTTTAACACAATGTCGTCATGACCATGATCGATGTAAAAGTGTGCACTTATCTATCAGAAGCTTGCCCCAGTGCTGTCTGCTACTCTGCAGTCTCATTATGATAGATGATAGCCAATTGCTAATAAAAATCTCATTATTAAACTATCATCGTTATTAAATTACAAAAACATTAATTTCCACGAAATTTGTAATTCTTAATCTGTATATATTAAATTTTTGTTAATAAATTAATTAATTTATAATCATTAAGTATCTAGTGTCAATTTAAACAGATTGAAAACCTTTTTTAATTTTAAAAACACATTTTATTTTTTTTCGCCCAAACTCTCACCCGTGCGCGCATAGTGTGATATGTCAAAAAATGCGGAAAAATAAGGGCTATAATCGTGCCGAAGGAAATTAGGGGCACGAGTGCCCCAAATCTGCTTTTTAATTTTAAAAACACATTTTATTTTTTTTCGGCCAAACTCTCACCCGTGCGCGCATAGTGTGATATGTCAAAAAATGCGGAAAAATAAGGGCTATAATTGTGCTGAAGGAAATTAGGGGCACTCGTGCCAAATTTGAAATAGACCCTTTTTAACATATTTCTCCATACAATTTTTTCAACCAAGTGCTATAAAGTGGGGTGCTATGACAGGAAACCTCCACGTGCGCCCGTGGACTGGAGTTCCTTCTCGGATACGTCCGGGGGGAAGACCAGTTTTTCGGGCCGGTGCACCCTGGGATGCGGGCAAAAACTCTTTCTTAAGCACTGTGTGCCTAAGTGGTCTCTTTGCCCGTATGCGAATAGCCTGTCGTGTGGACGCTCCAACGCGTGTCCCTCTGATTAGCAGAGGGCACAGCGGCGGAGCGGGCTTGCGGACGGTGAGTGATGGGTAACTCGCCGTCCGAAGGACCAAGCCCGGGTCGGTGGCGCGTCGTGTTTCGCGCCAAATGCCTGCTGGGGTCGCGGGTTTTTTTCTTAACCCAGGATACCGTGGCCCCAGAACGTAAAGGGCATAGGAAGGAACACGGGTGGATTTTAGTCAGTAAGAGTCTGACAGTCCCTTCCGTCCCTCCCAGGGCGGGAGGACTCATTTGATGATTTTAACACCTTAAAAAAAAAAAAAAGTGCTATAAAGTAACGAAAAACGTTTATTCAAAAGGCGAGATAGCATTTTATTGATCAATACACAATACCTAAGCCCATTTCTGCCAAAAAAAATACAGATTTGCGAAGTTGATTCCTAAGTCTATGAAGATTGATTTTCAGCCCACTGTGCGGCGCCGTAACTCGGCACGGCGCCGTGCCGCCGCACGACACACGGCACTGCGCCGGAGACATGGGGACACGCCCTTACTCCCTGCCCGCATGCCCGCGCCTACGGTGGCCGGAGATCGTCTCGCGACGTCTGTCCCAACACCGCGGTTGGGGCGGAGGGAGGACTCTGTCCTCTCTCGCGCGCGGCGCGCCTCCTCCTTCGCGAGCATTACTGCTTCGCAGTAGGAGGCGACCGCTTCCCACTCCGTCTCGCCCCGCAGCATGGCCGCAACCAATGCCGGGCGCGAGAGGTCTCCGCCTATCGCAGCCGTGAGGACACTTCGGTGCTCTGCCCAAGCGGGGCAGTCCTGCACCGTATGCTCCACCGTGTCCTCCGGGCGATCTTCGCAGTGGTGACACCCAGACGTTTCCTCCTTCCGCAGATCTTCCTAGACACAGATACCTCCCGAAGCACCCGTGCCCGGTGAGGACCTGCGTCAGGCAGAAGGTAAGGACGCCATGACTTCTCTCCAGCCACTCCTCAAAGAGGGGTCTTACCGCCGCAATTGCGGCGTACCCGGCCGTCGGTCGCGACAGTCGTCCCCTCCATACTGCCAGCGCTGCGCCTCCACGCGCCGTTCATAGATGCGCTGGAGGGCAGTCGCCTCCAGATCCCAGGGCAGCAGTCCGGCAAGGAGGTTGGCCGATTCAATTAAAATCACACATAGAAGATGTCTCACTCCCAATCCCCGCTGTATTCATGGCCCAAACATTGTGGTAACCCAACGCAGTCGAACGCTCCCGTGACAGAGGTCTTAAAATTACTACGCACTTAGCACAAGTTACACTAAATTAATTTTAGGGCCCAACTTAGGGGCCTCTTCCAGCCCAGTTTTGGCACCATGCCAAGTTGATAAATAAAGATGTTTTATTGCAAGACTACAGAAATTATTCACGGTTATTGAAACCTCTGTTATTGTGACTGTAAAATTTAGTTGTTTGTTTTAATTTGGAAGTAGAAAATTAATTTATTAACGGACTGAATTTAATGAATGACAGAGACAGTAAGATTCTATGAATAGATCTTTGATTTTGCAAACTATAATAAAGATTTTGTATTGCTTTGAAAAGGTCAAAGAATTTTGAGTAAGGACTGTTGGAGTTTGAACGCTTTTTTTCGACAAGACTGTCACACTTTTTCACAAACCACTGCAGCTTCTGAAAGCTCGCTGAAATCCCAAGAAATAAGTATAACTATGGCGTATCAATGAAATTAATCCGAAAGAGATTTAAACTATAAATCAGGAATTTAGTAATACCAACATCAAAACATTACTTATTATAAAAAAATACAACTTAAAAGTACAAAAACAATGTGTATAGCCGTCACTAAAGAAGTTTAATAAAAAAACAGCCGTAACAGCCAAAATCCAAAATCCGAATAACAACGACAAAATGAAAATCAAAAACAATCCGACACAAATAATAATAATTCCTCTGCGAAAGTTTCCTACAATATTTTATTATAAATTGTTTATTTTTCACCGAGGGCAAGAGCGTAAACAGAAAATATTGCCAAAGGTCTGAGTGAAATTAAAAAGTTTTAATTGAATATTAGCCAGCTGAGCGGTTATGGAAAGTAACTTTCTTCATTGGAGATGTTCGCTCACTGCGCTAAAACTTGCCCAGATTGAACTTATACCGAAAATGTACGAGTTGGTAAAAAAGTAATTAAATCTGAAGGGTCAAACTTGTAGCAAAGGGAAGTGGTGAACACGAGCAGGTGAAGATGCTGTTTTTCCGCAATTTTTTCAAACTTTACCCACTTTTAGGAATTTCTCTTGTATCGTGGGTGTGACTACAAAAATTTTAACTCACGTACGGGCAGGAGGTCTAATCTCTAAGAACCAAACCCGTGGTTTCGGACTAAGTGACGGGCCTTTTGACAACAAGCCTGAACTAAGAATGAATGGTATTACAACTTGACAGATAACTCCATAAAGTCCGCGCCACCACCTGCGGCAAATTCGTGGTACTATATTAGTAAAATTCAATTTGATGTAATGACACTAGCGCCGCATCAAAAGGACTTCAATCATTTTTTTTTTTTTTTTTAACGTGGTAAAATCATCAAATGAGTCCTCCAACCCCGGGCAGGGCGGGAGGGACTGTCAGACTTCTACTGACTAAAATCCACGGTGTCCTTCATAGCCTGTTACGTTCCGGGGTTACGGTAAGGGAATAATCCCGCTACCCCGGCAGGCTTTGGCCCTCTGAGAGGGGGGCCCCGTCATAAAAGGACTTCAATCATGGCGGTTCTATCTGTTCACTGATTTTGACGTTGGTTACGTTCGTGTCTTCGTTCACGGACTTAGGAAGTAGACTCCCAGGGTGTAATATTTTTCGGTATATAAAAAATAAGTTCAACGACCTAGATATTTTCTTGTAATCTAGAACAAAAACACGTAAACATTCATTATCATTTCTGATATCATTTTCAATGTCTAACAAAAGGACGTTATCAGTAATGTTAATCATTCAATGGTCAACCACAATGCAGTTTTGGAGTGTCCTTATCAGCTAAATGCATTTCCTATATAAATGGAGCGCCAAGTTTATGCAAACATTCCGCAAACAGTCGTGTGAAAAAAACGTGGTGCGCTTATCATTTCGAAGGAATATTGAAATATTACGGCAGGTCAGTTTTTTTTACCAAAACTTTTTATACACAGTGCTCGACCACACATTCGTCCCATTTTACCGCTACTGTTCCAACTACGTGTAAGCCTGGGCCGCAGACCAGAGGCGAGTTTTCGTCTTTTCATGTGAAAATTGAATGTGAGACTTACAACTTCCCTAAGTGTTTTTTTTAGGGTTCCGTAGTCAACAAGGAACCCTTATAGTTTCGCCATGTCCGTCCGTCCGTCCGTCCGTCCGTCCGTCCGTCTGTCCGCAGTTTAGCTCAGAGACGCACAGTACTAGAGAGCTGTAATTTGGTGTAAATATACGGATTTGTTGTGCCGAAAAAGTGGTAACATAAAATCTCGTAAAATATTTTTTTTTAGGGTACCTCCAGTACTTACACGTAAAGTGAGGATTTTTTTTTCTCGCGTACCCCTTAGTGTGGGGTATCATTAAATAGGCCTTTAAAAAATTATGATAGTTTCCATTGACAATTTTTTGATAAAAAATTCGTTTGTGAAATATTAAGCTTTAAAGTGCTAAATTTTGCTCGAGTCGAGTGTCCCCCCCCTCTACCAGCTAAACGGTTATGTTTGGGGGTGTAAAAAAATTCACAATCGTAGTATATATAACGAAATTTAAAAGAAAATTATCATGACTAAGTAGGCTTTACAACTTTACGAGTAATAGTCGACCAACTTATAAAATGTACTTGGAAATCATATTTTCTTAAACAAAATGTATCAGAGACAACTGCAAATGTAAGTTTGTCAACTGAAAATATTTTTACAGCTTTTATAGGTATGTTTTTGGGGATAGGTATGTTTTTATCATCAACTATTTTTAACTAACTTCAAAAAAGGAGGAGGTTCTAAATTCGTCGTAATCTTTTTTCTTATGTATTTTCCCGATTTCTCAAAGACTACTGGACCGATTTTGAAAATTCTTCTTTTTTTTAAATAAAATTCAGCGAATCAGTTTAGTTAGTTCGCATAAGTATTTTTATGGGCAACTATACGGAACCCTACACTGTGCGTAGCCCGACACGCACTTAGCCGGTTTTTATTATTAGTATTATTACACGACTTGAAAGATATCCTTTACTCCTCTACTATTAAATAAATTGACCTGCAATATTTTTATTGTATTAATAATTATGTTGTATTTTTTTTTTACTGTGAAATGTAGGGAATAAACGTAATAACTAACGCATATTTATTCATATTGTTGTGTATCTTACTACTTTATTACAAATGTAAAGGGAGGATCGACGGATGTCTGTCTGTCAGTCTTGCGCACAAAAACTACTGACTCGATTTGCATTCAGACTTTTATCCCGGTATGACAATTATCGTTGGATAATAATTACCAATATACAAACAGTGAAAGCTGTGGACATAAAATACCTACTCCTTCATAAACATAATTAATATTATCGTGAGCATTGGTGGCCCAGTGGTGTTGGTCCCGACTTACGAATTGTAGGTCGTGGGTTCGAACCCCACCAGGAGCATCACTTTGTTTAATATATTTCATCACACTGCTCTCAAAATGGTGAAGGAAAACATCGTTAGGAAACCGGCATGTCCTAGAACTAAATCCGCACTGGGCTCGCGTGGTGGATTATGGCGCACTCACAGGTTGGAGGCCTGTGTCCTAGCAGTGGGAACATTATATGCTGATGATGTCCTATTTGGCCCAGTGACTACTGTTTTTTTAATGGTTAGGATGAGATTACACCAATCGGTGCGGTACGTAACTATTTTGCCGCATCAGCGAAGACACGTACTACTCGGCTTGCATAAACATAAATGCAAAAGGTAATGCACACACCATGACCTTGTGATAACGTAAGGTCGTCAAAGTATGCCACAATTACGATTAGATAGGATATCTAATTTGTATTGATTAGATGTTCAGAACTCGGCGTCAGAATCATGTCACCTAGTGTAACAATCATCGTAGTAACTGCAGCGTTAATTTCAGATAGTAGCAAAATCCTGGACAAAGCTTGTCCTTGTTCTAATAAACTGCATAATTTTAATAATACCGTTATAAACTCATCATCCACCTAGCGTTTTCCCAACTATGTTGGGGTAGGCTTTCAGTCTTACTGGATCCAGCTGAATTCTACTCGTAGCATTCTAAATGAAGCGACTGCCTATCTGATCTACACAACCCAAGTACTGGATAATACGATATCCCTTGAATCATAAATAGATAAAGACTTTATCTGCCAATTAATCATCATCGTGGTCAAGCTCGTGCTACCCATTGTTGAGATTAAACCTTTGTTTTTACCGATAGCTTCCTGCATCCACGAATGCCTACATGTAAAAATTAACTTGAATTTTATCTTGTTTAAACAGCATAAATAATGGCTCGAATCCTAGACGGCAATGCTTTGTCTACAACAATAAAAGATGAATTAAAGAATAAAATTGAAGACTGGGTAAACATTGGTAACAGAGCGCCTTCTCTTCGATGCATCGTTGTCGGAGACAACCCAGCAAACCGGTCTTATGTAAACAACATTATAAGAACAGCAACAAATATAGGCATTCATGCAGAAGTGATCAAATATGAAAATACAATAACTGAAGAACAGCTCATCCATGCCATACAAACCGTCAATTCTGATGATAGTATCGATGGTATCTTAGTTCCATTACCATTACCGGAGTCAATGAGCGAGAGGAAAGTGTGCAACGCTGTCGCTCCAGAAAAAGACGTTGACGGATTCCATATACTAAATATTGGACAGGTGTGTGTTGATATGCCATCGTTCGTCCCAGCTACTGCTTTTGGTGTCATCGAGATTCTGAAAAGGTGAGCACTTATTCTTCTTTTTGTACATCTGCTGGGAAACAACTATGAGAAAGACTAAATGGTTAAGTATGAACGGATTGCATGAAAGACTATCTAGATTTGGCTGTTAGAGAAGAAATAAAACCCAAACATACGGTAACAGTTGTAGAACACCTACTGAACGCGCCAAAGCTGATAACACATTGCAATTAAACCATTGACGAAATGCAAGTTTCCAACATTTTCAGGTTCGAGATTGAAACTTTCGGACGCAACGCAGTAGTGATCAGTCGATCGAAGAACATTGGTCTCCCAATTGCCATGATCTTGCATAGTGACAAAAGACATGAGAGTGGACTTGGAATGGACGCCACTGTGACTATCTGTCATCGTTACACACCACCGGAACAGTTAAAAGTCTTCTGTCAGAATGCTGATATTATTATTAGTGCTACAGGTAAAAATACCTATTATATTTCACGTTTTTTTGGGGCGGTAAGTTATCAAATACCGCCTTGAGTTAAGTTGTCCAACGGTATTCAAAGGTTTGTTGAAAATATACGGAGGGGTAAGATAAATAGCGTACATTACAGCACGCCAGTAATCCTCGAGCATTATTCTCATTTCGTACTCATTTCTCACCGTGGATGCTATTGAAAAGCAAATAGCAGAACCTTACAAAACTTTTCCCTACCTAGAAATCTCGGGACTGTAGCTCAACAATCGCACTTGCGGACAAACATAATCACCTTCCAAAATTGTTTTAGTAATTTTTAATTTCAACATTTGCGTGTATTGTTTGTCTCAGGGATTCCTAAACTGATCAAAGCTGACATGATCAAGCCAGGCGCTACAGTCATTGATGTTGGCATGACCAGAGTTACTGATGAAGAGGGAAAGGCGAAATTCGTTGGTGATGTTGATTATGATGGTAAGTAGAATATTAATTACCATTCTTGTATTACTTAACGAAAAGGCGATATCATTTTCCAATTCGTAATAAACGTTTAGGGATCGAACGCGGAAGAGGGTAGAAAATCTTAGGAGTTGTACGCGGAACAAACCATTTTATTTGTAGAATTTGGATAGATATTAATTAAGGAACATCGTTTGTTTTGTATATCATTGTATTGGCTTTCAAATTAATATAATTATTCTTATTGTAAAATCACTTCAACCTAATATCTATAAATTAAACATAGGCACAGAATACTTAATAGTACAAAAACCAAAACAACCTTTTTATCTTTCTTTAAATGTATCACACAAAACTTTCGCTGAAACGTTGCTAGATGTCTAAATTAAATTTGGGGCTCCATTTTGCAGCAGGAGTATTTAATTCCGATTGTTCTAGATAATAGTTATTTTATTCTGAATTCCATGCCTACGAAGGCATGGGCTTAGGCTAAACTGATAATAATAATGGATTTTATTATTTCATTTCACCAATAGAGGTCATCCAAGTAGCTGGTGCCGTGACCCCAGTTCCCGGTGGCGTGGGCCCGATGACCGTCGCTATGTTGATGCACAACACATTTCAAGCGGCTAAGCAGCTTCGAGAGAAGGCAAAACCTAAGAAACCTGAGGAATTCGAAGGCTACTTTTAACTTCTAAGTTTTCTTTGCTGTTTTCCTTAGCACTTTTGTCAATCTCCCATATAACTGTACTCTTGTTTAATAAACTTATTTATGTAACGCAAGTATTAAACGATCTAAATATTATAATCTTCACCATTATGTTTTTGTTCTTCATCTGTAACGTCAGCCTTTTCTAACAAATCTCGTCATTCATTTACATAATTAGTTTCGATTCGATCATAAAATTGGCACAACTGATAAGGGTATTGTCGATTGGTAGTTGTTATTTTTATCAGCCAATCACAGCGTGATCATTACATACTACTTGACCATCATACTGTTTTGCATCACCTTCGTATACTTGACTTTATGAGTAGTTTCCAGTTACGAATTGGTTATCGAGCCCTGCGTTTAGTTTTACAGTGTCACCTTCGCCTGCCTCTTCACTTGTAACAGTAAATATTTCCTTTGGAGTACTTGGCTTCAGTATCGAAGTTAGTGTTTAAGTAACTTGTGGTGCGTTTAAACGCAATTATTAGAATTTCTGACATTATCGTCTTGCCTGGTAACAATTAGTTATCAGTAATTTATCAGAATAGTGATAAAGAACAATACAATTTTGAAGTACCTGCCTCC
Source organism: Agrotis segetum (assembly GCA_036375495.1). Classification (NCBI taxonomy): domain Eukaryota; kingdom Metazoa; phylum Arthropoda; class Insecta; order Lepidoptera; family Noctuidae; genus Agrotis; species Agrotis segetum. The sequence goes on along the minus strand of JAQSVV010000175.1, from coordinate 2,673,555 downwards.
GGTGCACCATAAAACGTGCTGTTTATTATAAATACTGGACAGTGAAGTTTAAATAAACATTCTAACAAAACGTAGTGCGTGTGTTATTTCAAAGGACAACTCGAATCTGTAATACTTTTAAACGAATAAGGTAAGTTTAATTTTTATTTATTTTTTAATTCTCCTGCCTTCTTCATTATGTTTCTCTGTATGCCTTTAGGATCTCTCTATCGATTCAGTAGGTATGTCATTCTTTCGACAGTATTTTTTTTCGTAAGGTGGCCATCCTCTGGTGTCAGCCACCTTCTCTGAGAACCTCACAGGCTTTTGATATGGTTTTTAAGTAATACTGATTTTATCAAGTGTAAGTTTCCTCACGATGTTCAAGACTTAAAAGTACTTGCATTTTTTTACCCCAGTATTATTAATCTCTTTGAGTATGAGATTATTAATACTAGGGTAATACCGTTGTTTCAATTTACTTCTAATTTAACAACCATCGAGATCACATGCAGCATATTCAATCAATAAAATGCTGAGTATGCTGCAGATACATTGGTAAACATTTGACATTCATCCATTCCATTTTCATTTTTCGAAAGAGGGGACTGGGTTTTATAATGATACGAGTAGTAGACTATGTGCAGTGGCTGAGTGATAGACACACACTGCTATGTTACGTTTCGTGTGTTCGATTCCTGCACGTAACAAATATATGCATGACGTTCAGCCTGCCATGGCGTATAAAACGTGAGTAGTTCCAGCGAGTGAAAGTGACAGCGCTGTACAAGTCGTCTAGCGCCATCTCGTTCACTGACTGGAACAAGAGACGTTGTAATACACCCCTAGGGAGTTGTTCTGAGTCTAGATGTATGTACATGTGAGTTTCAATGCTTGTGAACGCACCCACGATACAGGAAAAATTCCTTATGGCGGCTCCACATTAGTGCCGTGAATTCACGGCAAGAATTCTTGCCGTGAATTCTCGCCACAAGTCGTGCCCTACACACTATCGGGATGCTCTCTCTCAGTCTCAATTTCAAAATTCGAACGCGTCATGTATTCAATTATTTTCTACACTGGCAGTTGAGCCGGCCCCATTAGTGTGGGGAAAAGTTATAAAAAAAAAGAAAAAGCATTTCAACCTTCTGATGACACTAGGTCATCTATGTGTGTCACAGTCACAATGTCACATAATCACATTATGTGATAAGCTGTAATAATAGATTAGTCATAATACTCAGTTCCAACAATGATGTCAGCTGATATAACAATCAAGTGCATTCAATGTAGGTATTTTAGATAACAATGTTATGGGTTTGGTCTACTGCATTCTGCTGCTACTCTGTGATTTTGTATGTTCGTTTTATTTTGTACGACTTTTTAACAGATTTATTATTTTTATATGTAGACTAGCTTTATCCTTTATTGCCTATAATGTCTTCAGCGTCTATTCCTGTTGGGGTCGCGGGACTAACGAATACCGTGGATTTTAATCAGTACAAGATTGACAGTCCCTCTTGCCCTGCCCTGGGTGGAAGGACTCATTTAATGTTTTTACCAGGCTAAAAAAAATAAAAAGGGTCCTGTACCACAGACCCCAGCTCAATTTAACTTCAGCTCAAATGACTTCTTGATGAGTATTATCATAATATTATCAGTGTATCTCTTTCTATAAATGTCAGTCAATGTCCCATTTGCCGAGGTTCCATCTTTCTTATAGTCCCTCTTCTATTCCTGAAGGTTGACTACCAAATTCCAATATTTCATTGCTCACTGGGAAGCGGATCAGTCCAGAAACACAGGATTCTAGTCTGTTCACTGTGATTCTAGTATTGACCCTTCCGTGCTAATTTTAAACCATCAGGCCTTATTTAAATCCTGTCCAACTTTCCCTACGTTGCTGAAAAAAAAACGTTGAAAAACCGGGAGAACAAAAAATTAACTTTAGGTACATGAATAACGTGATTGTGACTGACGTAATATTATGAAATATTTAAAGAACATTTTTGTTCTGTTAATTTTAAACGCGTATTTACTACACATTGATAATAAAATACGGCGTATAGTAACTGAGCCCTGGTAACTGAAATGATAATGTAAGGCTCAAGCCACATAGAGCGTAATTAATTTCTCGGAAATTAAACGTGGACTGTGTGAAACGTAGTATGCTGAAGATGAAGCAGATACTGTTTTTTTTTACCTACCCTCGTGAAATAAAGAGTGTTAATATTTAGAAATGTTGTATATGTCCATTGTAGAAGCCACTTTTCGATCCGTTAAAATTCCCATAAAGATCAAACACGACAATTCAATTTTTCAAACCTATATTTGGAAGCTCTCTCTTAGCTAGGCTTAGGAAGGCAACCTACAATGGTTGACTAACAACTTACGTGGGAACCACGAGTATTGTACCTAGATAATTTGTAATAATTTAAATTCATTCACAGAATTTTTCACTGGCCATAGGCGACATCAAAACGAACGTCTGACTTTATGCGTGTTACATAAGCAGTCAGATCTTGCCTGCAGGCGTAGCATGGCGCCGTAGAAAGGGGTTTTGTCGACGCAAGAATAGACAAAATGACAGAACGTAGAAATAATTTTAGCGTTTTTAAGCATGTTCATGTAAAAAATATGGAAAATAAACGTTCTTTTCTTCAGTGTTGTAAGAATGGTGTCATAATCATTTGTGTAAAAAAACAGTCGATTTGTGTAGAAATAACGATTAAATAACTTTTTCTTAGTAGACTAGAGATAGAATCGCCATGCTACGCGTGCTGATTGAAGTCAAAAACGATTTTTTATTTAGGTACTTATGTGTTTCTCTTTTGTTCGATTCATAAATCAATCATTTGGGCGAGCCACTTGTATTCTCAGAAAATCATAAAAAAAAAACAGTATTTACTGGGCCATCTAAGACGTGTCGTCCCAATGCATTTACACCCTAAACCCATTCGAAACAAGATGTTTTTATTGCGTATTACTAATTACTGTAATTTAATTAACAGTAACGTCGAGACATTGACATGACGTGTTATCTCATGACCTCTGCGTCACGGAACACACCCACACACGTCATTTTACTATTTAATGTTTTTAGGGTAAAACATGGGAAGTTTATAGATAAGCACAGAATATTTGAGCACTTTATTGGTTGTAGTACAATACAATACGCACCTGGTATGTACTCGTAGTACAAAATTAAAAAGAATCTTTTATTTGAACATGTTCTGATAATAATAAATTATCTAATAGGTATCTTTAAACGAGCAATTATTGTATATATATAATCACGATCTCGGAAACGGCTCCAAGGATTTTCATGAAAGTTACAGATTAGGGGTTTTTCGGCTAAAGGAATCGATTTATCAAGGTTCCAGGTTCGAGAAAAGCTCGGTTTCCAAGATATAGACATTTTAAAAACCGAGCGAAGCTCGGTCAACCAGATATCTTTTCTTTACATATAATAAAATCGTAGAGATGTCATTCCTGTACATTGAATATTTTTTTCTTTTTGTATTTTTTTCGAGATAAGGGATCGATTCTGATGCCAGATCAACTTTTATTTTTTTCGAAATTTTTTATGTTTTTTTTTTATTTGATCTATCTCCGAAACTACTGTAAAGTTGTCGATCAAATTTTCCTCAAATATTCCTAATAATATGCTTCTGTTTATATGCTATGTATTATTACGCTATTTTTCCTGGGAGATAAGCAATTTTGAATTTTGTTGTTTTTAGATGTTTGTTGATAATTGGAAGCTAAACCACTGGATATTATTTAGTCAATTTTTCCTCAAATATTCCTTAAACTGCTGTTCTATTAATAGGATATGTATAATTACGCTATTCCCCTTGGGGGATTAGCAATTTTATAATATGTTGATTTTCAGTCATTGTTGACATTTGTACAAGAACCGCTATTTGAAAACCACTGTCAACGTACTAGCCAGTCCGGTCGGTAACCTGCTTGACTTTCGTGCAAGGGGTCTCTGGATCAAATCTCGCAGTTTTTTTTTCTCTTTTTGAGTTTTTTTTATTTGTCCTGAGAGTTTTAAATAATTAAAAAAAAAATGTGCATACTTTTATTTCAATATTATTCGCGATTTAAAATAATTACTATTTTTTTACAATAGTTCTCTAGGATATAAATCTACACCGATTTAAATTGTAGGTAGTAAGTTGGATATTTTTTTTATTGTAATTGTTTCGAGGTGTGGAATTTTAAAGATTAGAAAAAAATCAGGGTTTCTATAATTTGTGTTTATTTATGTTTTGAATTGGTGCTCAAACCAGTGCATAGATTCTGTTTTAAACGACGACAAGTTGTACTCATCGAGTCAGAAAATTAGTTATTTTTTAGGTATCACGCGGTATGCTAAAGGGAGAAGAGCAATGCTATCGTATGTACGTTCAATTTGCAGCGATACTGTAAATCGACCCAAAAATGATAGTCTCATGTTTAAATAAACACGATTCTTTGAAATTAATGTCGCTCAAATAAGGACGTTTCCTATGCAAACTATGTACCTAGATATAACATTATTGATCTAAACTAATAATAAAAATGCAATTATGTTTGTTTTTTACCTTTTCACGCATTACTACCTACTGAATCGATCGTCCCAAAATTTAGCATATACGTTGTCAGGAGTATAGACACGGATATAAGGTATCTTACATCCCGAATAACAGAAGCTGTTTCCGAGAAAACAATTACGTTCATATTACAGATGGCGCCACATGATCCGTATTGTTTCAAATTCTAAAATAACGCAAGCGAAGCCGCGGGCAAACACTAGTTAATAATAATTCTCTGGATCTTTTAGTAAGAGATACAGAATCCACATAGTTGATTTAAAAAGAGAATTGAATAGTTAATACCTTGAAAACTGGATTGGTTTATTTAAGTCAGTAAAACTATCATCAAACGAGTCCTCCCGTCTTGGGTGCAGCGGAACGGCCTATACGTTACAGGGCTACGAAATCCCTGAGCAACCTACACATTAACTATTTTCCACCCTATTCTTTTTTAGGGCGTCGCCACGATGTTTTTATCATCTGATTATTGACCCTCAATTGTTATCCTATTGTACGCCACAAAACCATAACCAGAATATATGACGTTCTTAAACATATTTCGTTTATCTACGTCATTTACAATTAGGTTTTTCATAAACATGTTTATGTTTTCATGAACATCACAATTATATTTGCTAAAATAATTTACACTTCCAAAAAATCACACGGTTTCATAGAAAAGTGTACATGACCATTAATAAAGATTACGTATACAATGGGCCCTAGGATTGACCCCTGTCGCACGCTGTCGTGACTAGAACGCGCAGAGCGGCTGATCCGAAAAGCTACTCCGTTGACGAACACTTACTTTATTCTCTGACTTTTTGGGAACGTCTTCAAATAAAGTATGTTTTGATACAATAGGTTTAAGGAAAGAAAAATAGAATTATGTCTGTATTATCCTTGTCGAAAGCTCTAGGTAAGTGAATGAAACAGTAACTAAACATAACTTTTGGGTATGAACATAATTATGTTACACAATAATATTTTACTCTTCCAGTAAGATATTGATTCATAATAATAAATGATAAAATAATCAATCTAATAAAAAAAAGTTTTTGCGATGATGAAACTTTATCACAGCAGTGGCGGTCCGACGACCAATGTGAGAATGTGGTTGGAATTGTAATGTTATTAATTAATCTACACGTTAGATAATAATTCTATTTTTAGTCCAAATGATGAAACCAGTAATTACAATATAAGAATTAGTTCATTCGTTATTTGCATCCTAACGCCAGATGGCTATGACAAAACTTATACTTTGCCTCTTAAACACGATAAATAAAAAGAGCTTGCTGAGGTTTTTGGTGATAGAAAAAAGTAACCTAGACTTACAAAATCCAAGGCTAAGTCCAAAACTATGTCGGAGGTCTTTAAGATTCCCAAATAGGTGGCTTGATTAACTCTAATGCCAGAGCTTGGTCAAGGCCAGTTCCAGTCGAAAAAGAATACCAAACGCGGTCACTTAAAAAATAGCGTAGTAATAGTGGAGGTGTATACATTGGGCGTCCGGGGCATTGTATTTACTGTCAACTATCTCCAAAAACTCCTCCGACCATGAAGATAATAACCGGCTTGCTTTGAATCCAAATTATCTTGGGTCTTTTCACACACAACTTCGTCAATCGTTTTCACCCCATTTTCAAGGAATAGCTACGTACTATTTCACGTTTTTGATCTTCCTTCTCAAATTTTGCACCATCAAATGAAAGAAGTAATTTGCTTCTCGATTCCAAGTGCACATCTTCTTAATAATAATTATGGTAGTTTCACAAGTTTAATAGAATGTTTAGAACGCACTACTCATTTTGATAACCCTTACATTAGTTACATTTGATAAAATTATAAATATTCCATTTATAACAAAGAAGACACCTAACTCTTATCTAATTTTTTTAGGTAATGGAATATTTTAAAATACTAATGTGTTAATTTATTTAAAATTATAACTGATATCACAAACGCCAATCTTGTGACGTCAGAAGTCACACCCATAGCTTAACCGTTTATCTCAAGTGGTCTAGAGAGGTGCGGCTGTATACCAGCTTCTGCTTAGCAACTCTGTCCTCATCTGGCACTAAAGCAGAGGCGTAGTTAACGCCGTATCAATTATTATACGGCCTATACGGGGCCCAAAGTCTCAAGGACCTGAGACGAGCTTGATTTTCAAAAAGCTAAATGTACCTGTCATACATGAACTACGATCAGTCGATCAGCTTTCTCAATTTTTTAGCTCCCTTCAAACTGCAAGCAGTATGGTGAAAAACTACTTCAAGCTGCCAGCAGTATGGTCATGCAGCCAAGACATGCAAGGTCGCTACCCCTACGTGTGGACATTGTGGTGAAGAAGGACACTCTAGTAAGGACTGCTCAAAAAAAGCCGGTGACCCAAAGTGTGCCACATGTTTGCACTTCAAGAAGCAAGCCAACCATCAAACGGGAGACGCGGCGTGTCCGGGTAAAATAGCTGCCGAGTATAGATATATTAACTCGATAGACTATGAAGGCTAGTAAGAACGTCAGATTTTAGTTTTTAGCTAATACGTAATTTGTTGTTTTAAACTGTATTTAGAATGTATATGCATAATTAAATAAGTATTTAATATGTTACGTAGAAAATAATTTATCTTTAGATTGATTTATTATAAATGTACAAAGATTGCAATTAGATTTTTGCGCTGCGTTGCAAACCCAGTTAGCCATGCACGCACAGACAATGTTTACTTTATGTCAGCAAATAATCGGTTAACACGATGTTCTACTTTTACTTTTGCTATGTTAGTTTTAATTTTAGTATTTTACACTGTTTATTTATATTCTAATTAGATTTTTTTAGTACTGTCTAGCCTGAGATACAGGTTCTACCTAGTTCAGGCAAATGTGCAAACTGTGATCTATTTTAAATGTTAGGCTAATTTAGTTGTAAAAATGTCCTTTTTATAAAAATAAACAATTATTATTATTATTAAACATATAACAATACAACACCTAACTCTTATCTATTTTTTTAGGTAATAGAATATTTTAAAATAATATGCGTTAAAAATTATAACTGATATCACAAAGGCCAATCTTGTGACGTCGGAAGTCACACGTATAGGTACCGTTTGTCTCAAGTGGTCTAGAGAGGTGCGGCTGTGTATACCAGCTACTGCTTAGCAACTCTGTGCTCATCTAGCACTATAGCAGAGGCGTAGCTACCGCCGTATCAATTATTATACGGGACCCAAAGTCTCAAGAACCTCACACGAGGAAAATAAAATTTTTAAAAAGCTAAATATGTACCTGTCATACATGAGCTACGATCAGTCGATCAGCGTTCTCAATTTTTAGCTCCCTTCAAAATTCATGACATCAGTATTATGCATTAGTTACACGAGTCAGGATGCTATAATAATTGTCTTAATATGCAAAACTATACGAGGTACTCGTAGGTTCTGCTTCAACTTACCAATTGTACGGGCGAAGAGCCTTAAAGGGGGCGATGTGGTTCTGTGAATAAATATAATAATAATAGTGTTCGTGTTGTCTACTGTCCAAACCCTAAGTGAGATTGTCTGGCTGGTCTAAGCATTGAGTCTATACAGTTGTAGCCAAATAGTAATTTTACTGTGTTTTTGGTGCTCTGGAGTTCCTTCTCATGATGAGAATGATAATAAATCTTTTATATTGTATTCATGTTAAATGCGTCATACCATACCCACAATCAGTTATACGTACGTCATATAGCAAAAATAAAACGTAACTGTAATGACGTCACTGTCAATGTCAAAACCTCTCGACGAACTATGGTACGTTCTAAAACTATTCACAAAGCATCACAAACTTAATTTTTGCCAAAGAATTAAAAATAAATATATATAATAAACCTTTCGAAACCATGATAATAATAAAAAAAATCAGAATCAGTACTTTTTCTTTATCATAATTTGGTTTCTTTGTCGATATTCTAGATTTTAGATAGAGTTCGTTTAGAAACTGCTTGATAACTCGACACGAATGCCACTCACGTCACGTTTAGCGCACATGATATTTTGATTTTGACAACTCAAAGTTTTAATTTGGTTTCGTCGATTTTGGCTTTTTTTTTATGAAACCAATAGAAAGAAAAATATTCTTTAGCTATCACAGAAAAGAATAGAAACTTTCACTCGCGACACTGCTTTGTGTACTTGGATAACTAACTCTAATACACTAAAGTATTTTGCAAAAGGAGACTATTATTAATTGGTAAGTAGGCTACTTTTTTAATGTTTCTTTGCATTATTTAACGAAGACCCCATAAATTTTAATTGAAAGTGATACTGGCGGCATCGTACACCGAATATTAAATAATCACTTTATAATGCAAGGCAATGTTTGATCTTCAGTAATGTAACGTAAGGAAGTTTATATTCATTCATTGGGTATATTTATTCAACACGTGTCGGATTTTGAACAAGCACTTCTGGTTTTATGCCATTATTAATGTGACTATTGCTGAAGTCAGTTCTAGAAAACTTCAAGGTAATTCTTAATATTTCTCTTATTCTTTGTAATGAGTTTAGCCTATATAATTATGTTGATATATTATCTCAAAATATTGCCCATGCTGCTTAAAACTGGTTTTATTGATATGAAACGCAATGCGGAGTGGTTAAAAGCAGTTTACACCTGACCCGACAAAAAGATATTAATTGAACTTCGTAACCCATTGATGCTCTCATTTCGAAACTATAATTATCTGGTTTAATTTGGTTTGATGTCTTTACTTCGAATATGTGCGTTATCTGTGTAGTAAATTGTTCGGTCATGCTGACCTAATGACCTGTGTGTGTTGGCCGTAGGCGATGAGGCAAATCCTCCGCCACCGAGTTTTCAGTTCACTACTGACATCCACAATGAGAAGTCACACATACATTGATTCTCTGGGCACGGCCAGGTAAAATATATTATAGAGTTGTGTTGTGGCTTTCAAACTAATGTGTTAAAACTTTTTTATTTTGTTGCAATATTTTTTTCACCTTGCCTTTTTTGTTTTCTTCAATGTTTTGGGTTTTTGCGTTATTTTGCTTTTATTATCTAATATTTTGAGTAGCTTACTTTAATAATATTTCATTTTACAACATGTATCTTAGAAACAGTTCTGTTTTAGTATACCTACAGTTTGTTAGAACTTATAATCATTTTATTTCCCTGCTAGTTTATCTAATGTCTCTTAAATTTCTTTATTGAATAGGAAGGTCGCTAGATAATTTTTACATCCAAACATACAACTATTAAACATGAATGTAAATACATTCCACCATCATCTGTGTATTCTTATAATTATCAATTGAACAAATTTTATCTAAATAAACCCAATCAGTATATTTAGTATTTTAATTATATAATAGTGTACTAAAGTGATGCCATGATAATAAACTTTATAATAGGTCCATTAAAAGTTCTTTAGTGCTTATAATTTTATTTTGTTCAAACAGCATAATGGCCCGAATCCTCGACGGCAAAGCATTAGCCGCGACGGTGAAGGAAGAATTGAAAGAACAAATAGCCAACTGGATACAGCTCGGCCACAGAGCACCTTCTATCCGGTGCATCTTGGTAGGAGAAGACCCGGCCAGCCACACTTATGTCAACAACAAGATCATTGCAGCAAGATACGTAGGCATTAACGCAGAAGTGATCAAACGTGATAGCTCAATCACGGAGGAGCAGCTTATCGAAGAAATAGAAGCCCTCAATGCTGACAGCAGTGTTGATGGTATTCTAGTTCAGTTGCCCGTTCCTGACACAATGAGCGAGAGGAAAGTGTGCAATGCCGTCGCTCCTGAGAAGGATGTTGATGGATTCCATATTGTGAATGTTGGACAGCTGTGTGTTGATATGCCTACCTTAGTGCCTGCTACTGCCTTAGCTGTTATTGAAATGCTGAAAAGGTGAGTTGTTTAGAAATTAAGTTCTTGATATCATAGTGTGTGAGTGCTTAGAATATTTTTTTTGCTTTTATCATGTCTTAGAATTGACAATGCCACTGTCAATTACATTGTAATTTATCCAATTATGCACTGAAAATTTACTTGAATTACTGCAGTTAATTGATTTAAACTTCATACTTGTAATGCATTTTTCCCCAAATTCTGCCAAAGATTATGTGACAAGCAATAGAAGTGACAATTCTCTACCTTTTTAGGTTCAAAATCGATACTCACGGACGCAATGCTGTGGTAGTCGGTCGGTCGAAGAATGTAGGACTGCCAATTGCTATGATGTTGCATAGTGATGAGAAACACGACAATGGACTTGGAATGGATGCAACCGTAACTATCTGCCATCGTTACACGCCTAAAGAACACTTAGAAATCTTCTGCCAGAATGCCGATATTATTATCACTGCTACAGGTAATTTTTTAACTTATGACTTTGGATTAAAGTCTATTTTTAAACAAACTTTATTTTTTTTTTCTTGTTATTTTTTACTTATTTATTTATTTCTTTTATCTTAGGTGTGCCAAAACTAATTAAAGCAAACATGATCAAGCCCGGTGCTACAGTCATTGATGTTGGTATCACCAAAATTACTGATGCAAATGGAAAGTCAAGATTAGTAGGAGATGTTGACTATGATGGTAAGTGAAGTTTTTATCACCTTTTACCAAACATGGCTTTATGGATTTCTTTTTGTGTGCAAATATTATTCCCCAATTATTTAGATGGTATATTTAAGGCTCAACATTCTTAGAATTAAAATGAGAATACCTTATATAAAACTGATTTCCGGTTTTTTAAATTCATTTTATTAACTTTGTTTTTTTTTTGTTTTTCACTTCACTTCTTCTTTACTTCACGTCACTTCTTCTTTAGTATTTAATCACCCAAAGCTGTGGCTATCCAATTTTTTCCAGTCGCTTTTACTTTTATTCCTTTTTCTTATTTTTTTTTTTTTGTTTTTCTAACAGAGGTTGTCAAAGTAGCCGGTGCCGTGACCCCAGTTCCTGGAGGCGTGGGCCCGATGACCGTCGCTATGCTGATGCATAACACATTCCAAGCTGCGCAACATCTGGCGAAGAAGACCCAATTACAGTAAATTTAAAATTATTATCATAGCCCAATCATGCAAAACTTTTGAGTAAATCTCTCTAGAAAATGTTTAACTACAGTTCCTATACCGAATTTTTTTTTGTGACTCTAGTTAAAGTAGCCTTCATGGCTCAACAATTTCTTAAAATTCTGAACTTCAATAAGCTTTCAACTATCTGTCACAAAATAAACATAGTCTTTGTCGTTTTATGACGTGCAAATGACATGGAACCTTATGTAGTTAAGTACGAAGTTGACTTTACAATAACAGACTTTCTACTTACAATATTTTTTTAATCTTTGGTTGTTTCTTGCCTTAATTATTTTAAATACAATTTTGTAAAAGAATCTCTAAATCGAAATATTTTGAATTTAAAATTTTAAAAATAAAACTCCAGTGTGCCTTTACAAAAACACAGAAGATACCTTCAGGTACCATAAGTGTTTATATAATTATATTTTTAAGATAAATTAATTATTAGTTTTAAGGATCATTGAGTATTAATAAAGATAATTATTATAAGTGGGTACGATAGTTATAACTTTCTATACATTGATTGTATATTTTTATATAAATACATTCCGTCATAAAAAAAGGAATAATACGAATTGTGACTAAAATAATCCGTCGTGTTAACTGTTGCGCAAAATTGAACTTTATCTGCAATACCTTAAAGTTTAAAATCGATTGTCTTCCAAAATTTATGATAGATAGTAAAAAACTTAAAACATTGTTTTTAGGGTTCAGTTTTATGTTACATAAGTGCACAAAATCATAGTTTAATCTCACTCCCAATAGTTTAATTTATTCCATTGTTTAGAAATTTAAGGATAAAAGACATGCATTTTATTTAAGTTTTTGTTAATTGTGTATTAACTTGTTTAATTATTTGTTTGTTGTTAAAAACAACTATTTAATTATACATTTTATAATTTATTACTTTTGTTTTATTGCCAAAAATCAATCATCAATATTATTTATCTACTTCGAACCTAGCCAGACAGGCAGTTTTCAATTTTATTTCCTGCGAAAAAATGTCTGGATTTTCAATTTCGGAGATTACCCTACTTTACAAGTTGAAGCGTTTGTCTATCTGACATAGAACCCTGTAATTACAAGATAATACTGTTCTCCTGGTAAAATCACCAACATTTTGTACCTATCTTAGTAAATTATAGGCCGAATTTAACGCCCATACAAAATTACGCAATATCACTCAATTTCCGACGTGTCGCCCAAGAAACCACACTTGAACACGAGCCGAGTGTGAATAATTAATTAGCAGACTTAACCGACTCCGCAGCACATTGTGAGAGGTACTATATCAGCTGGTTTTGTGGCTCTTTGTATGAAACCGCACCTTTACGTTGGTACCTACTGGCTGAGTATATTAGACCAAGATTGAAGGTTGGGGTTCTGATTAAATTTTGAGTAGCTGGTAAATTGTTTTTAATGTGAATTAGGTGCAAGGATGAGCCCAGGGTATAAGAAAACATGTTAGAAAATTATAGTTATTTAACATGTTTTACAGATTCTAATTTTATATAAAAAAAAATCAATGCCTCTTTTCGTTGTAATTTTAAAATTCAAGAACGGGCTCACCTATCAAAACCAATTGTTTAGGCTTTGTTCGGACTATTTAGTAGATGGTTTATGTGAAGTTTGCACAAAATCGGTTGAGCGGTTCTTCATTTAGGTACCACGTTTTTTGTAACAAATGAATTCAATAAATGGTCCTAGATCATTTTGTTAATGTAGATTTTGCACTCGAAGTAGCGAAGCACGTACCGGCCCTCTAATATTTTGTAAATATTATACACATTAACATTAACATGCGTCGCCAATTTCAAAGCTTTTCTTTGGAAAGAAAAATTCGAACCACGAGCAGGATTTGAACCAGCGATCTCTGGATTCAGTACATCCGTCGCTCTTGCCAAAGCTTTTCAACCCCCAACCCCAAGTTTTGATCGGTAATTATACATATAATCCAAAACAGTGCGAGTACCTATTACTGTGCTGGTAGTGTTAGTTGGGCAATCACAATAATTATCATGGAGAATCCCCATTTTAACCTAATTTTTAGATGGAGCAGTAAAAATAATGTTTTCTTCATAAGCGCTGATTGGCGGCAAAAAGTGGGCGGGGTTAATGTTATCATTAAGTTTTGGTAAAATGTACAAACACCAGCATAACAATTATTTAGCTGTTAGCTGTCACACTTCTTTAGTAGATTTTCAACTTCACAATGTTAGAACGTTCATGTTACCTACTATTGAGAAAATTTGACAGACGGAGTAGTCATCAGCACATCAATGCTATTTTCAACTTTATTGCAAAAGAAGAAAGTTCATGTTCGATCGGGAAGTTATAAAGTTCGGCCCGGTTGCCATAATATACAAGGAAGAACTAATCACGATATAATTCCATGAGAACAAAGTTGCGTCAGCAGTTTTCCTACAATTCCCATGTTAATCAAACGCCCAAAGATCAAGAAACTAACATCTTAATTAGCAGAATTTCTTATAAATAGGCACTTAATTAATACTGTTATCGCCCCTTATCATGAAGTCACATGTGGAAAATATAATACAGAGTTCACCCGTTCAAGATTGTAGATTGCGTGTCGTAAGTAATATGACCAAATGTCCCGTATTTTTCGGACTGTCCCGAATTTCAGATTTATTGACAGCTAGCGATACGAGCCGGCTCCGCACGGGTGTAATACTATAGGTAATATGCAAGTATTATTACATAATAAACCTTCCTTTTGAATCACTGCACTGTATTTAATTAAACAAACCGCATCAATATCTGTTGCGAAGTTTTAAAGATCTAAGCATCCATAGGGACTAGGGACAGACAGCGGGAAGCGACTTTGCATTATACTCGTAGTGATATAAATTATTATTGTTTTACTTCATATGAAAAGTCAGAATTTGTTTTTGTTTTTTGTTATGGTCTTTCAACGACTGGTCGTTAGTTGATTAATCCACATTTTCTTATTATCCAAATAATTTAGCAAAAATTTATGATTTTTTGAAGCGTAATTATTATTCACATAGAAAATCATGTATTTTTTTTATGTTTTTTTTTTTTCATCAACGTTATAGTGCCTATAGGTTTACTAACAGATTAGATATACGACATTTTAGTAATTTAAATAAAACGGCATGGTCCGCATTTGAACCTCAAATCCCGCATTTACAATGCTGTTCTCCCAAAAAACCGAAAATCATAACTGGTCACCCTAGTCGTATAGTAACGTAGTAGTTACGTCCCAGGCCCGACACCGGCAAGATTATTATTAATGTCCGTGGTTAGAGGTAATCGATTTCCTATTGTTAACCCTTGGTAGGGATACAGTAAGTATAGGAACCTGCTTGGACACGCACATGCAACTCTTGTGTAGCAAGTTATAAAATAAGGGCTAATTCGTACTAGCGTAGAAACGAAGCTGATCGAAGCGTCATAAAAGACAATTTTTATTATAGGTAAGAATATTGTCGTCACTGCCAAATAAGTCTGGAATAAAGGTCATTCAATAAAGATCCTAATAATCCATCATCGAATTTCAAAATAAAATAATTATTATGAGGTCAAGATCGCCTCTTACCACGAGTTGCTTTTGGTCGTTCTACGACATTTTCTTTACATTTTTTCCGAGAATGGGTTTGAAATATTGCAATTTGGTACACGGGGGCTACGTATTTTATTCGACACTTATCTGGCGGAAACTATTATTAACAACCTATTACCTAAAATATCATCGTTTAGAGTATCTACAGCGAATACAGAGTGATTTTTTCAACTGGGCGTAGATGCCTATAATTATATCCCAAACTATCAGAATTCGATACTTATTTTCCTGAGATTAATGTGTTCACCAAACAAACAAACTCTATTTATTCTTGTATCTTCTTTAAAACTATGCAGAACCCGTAGCATCAGTCACGTGCCTATTTAACCGCATTTCTTTGTGTCTCGGTAAAGTAAAGCAAGATAAGTTTTCGTCCAAATTAATTACACAGTTAATTGGAAAAGTTGTCGCAACGTGTTTCAATTATAAGTAAGTAATTAACTAAATGTTTCCTTAGCTGTCAGATCAAAGAAAGCATTATTCTAATGGGTCTGTACTTCTTGAACTATATTATGTGAGTGGAGCGTCGATTATCCGAAGTAGTCCCCCCGCCCTGCATGAAGCGTGTCCCAAATGCAGACTCTTCTGACTAAAAATCCACGGGAGTGATTTAAATTTGGAATCGCAATATTTCTCGGTTCTTTTTCGAAAAAAAAAACGAATATTGACCATTGTATCCTGCGTAGACAGTGTCGTGATCCCCACACTGCATAAGAGGGTATTCGTATTATTTGAAATTTTCCAGTAGCTTATTAAATAAAAGACACAATTTTTCCTTAAAGAGGCCCATGTCCGGTTAGATTGCAGGCAGACAAGATGATGAAAATTTATAGTCCAATAACAATTTGCTTTACGCTTTCAATGATAACCTCGGAACAATGTTAGGTCTTATCTCATACTACTGATACTTCCACAGTCCCCTGCGAGGGGTCACATAGATTGTTGTGACCTCAATCTTGTGATTGCGACGTTTGACGATCTTACCTCCTTTTTAAGTATCTATTTCGTCATTATTGCCAATAACAAATAATTCTTAAAATTGGGCAAAACAATCATAATATTTTCGACGTCATCAGCTACATTTGGGTACCTATTACTTACGCAAATGTTTACATTGAATGTTGTTATAAACAGGTTAGCTGTCAGTCAACACTTTGTGATTCATGGAAAAAAAAGTTTCTTGTTCATTTCTAAACGAAGTGAACTATGATCGATTGAACTGGACAATATTCCCAGAAGCATTACTGGTCGTAAAAAAAAATTGAGCTTCGATAGTTAGATTCGATTAGATATTACAACCGATGTTACCTACATGGGAAAGTTGTCCCGCTCCCCTACTCTGGTCCTTCAAGTAAATACTCACTCGCTGACATTTGACATTTAAAAGCTTCTTAGCTAAATAAGTGTAGTGTATTTATATGCCCAAGTTATACCTAATGTTATTCCAATAATTCTGTTCACATAGTTTTCTTAATATTATCCAAAAATAGTTACAGCGTAGGTAGAAACTATATTGACAAGACAAGAGCAATTACAAAGATTTACGTAGTTACCAACTGGGCAAAAAATGGATCCCCTATGACGCATGTGATCAGTCCACATTTTCTTTATTATTATTTACTAGTGTTTGCCCGCGGCTTCGCTTGCGTTATTTTAGAATTTGAGAAACAATACGGATCGTGTGGCGCCATCTGGAAAATGAACGTAATTGTTTTCTCGGCAACAGCTCTCTTCTGTTATTCGGGATGTAGGATACCTTATATCCGTGTCTATACTCCTGACAACGTATATGCTAAATTTTGGGACGATCGATTCAGTAGGTAGTAATGCGTGAAAAGGTAAAAAACAAACATACTTGCATTTTTATTATTAGTTTAGATCAATAATTATCTAGGTACATAGTTTGCATAGGAAACGTCCTTATTTGAGCGACATTAATTTCAAAGAACCGTGTTTATTTTAAACATTAGACTATCATTTTTGGGTTGATTTACAGTATCGCTGCAAATTGAACGTACGATAGCATTGCTCTTCTCCCTTGCATTCCGCGTGATACCTAAAAAATAACTAATAATCTGACTCGATGAGTACAACTTGTCGTCGTTTAAAACAGAATCTATGCACTGGTTTGAACACCAATTCAAAACATAAATAAACACATTTTTTTCTAATCTTTAAAATTCCACACCTCGAAACAATTACAATTAAAAAAAATATCCAACTTACTACCTACAATTTAAATCAGTGTAGATTTATATCCTAGAAAACTATTGAAAAAAAATTAGTAATAATTTAAAATCGCGAATAATATTGAAATAAAAGTATACACATTTTTTTTTATTAATTGAAACTCTCAGGACAAATATAAGAAAACTCAAAAAGTAAAAAAAAGAAACAGCGAGATTTGATCCAGAGACCCCTTGCACGAAAGTCAAGCAGGATACCAACCAGACTGGCTAGTACGCTGACAGTGACTTTCAAATAGCGGTTCTTATACAAATGTCTATAATTACGCTATCCCCCAAAGGGAATAGCGTAATTATACATATCCTATTAATAGAAGAGCAGTTTAAGGAATATTTGGGGAAAAATTGACTAAATAATATCCAGTGGTTTAGCTTCCAACTAAAAACAAACAGATAAAAACAACAAAATTTAAAATTGCTTATCTCCCAGGAAAAATAGCGTAATGATACATAGCCTATCAACAGAAGCATATTATTAGGAATATTTGAGGAAAATTTGATCGACAACTTTACAGTAGTTTAAGAGATAGATCAAATCAAAAAAACATAAAAAATTTCGAAAGAAAAGAAAAGTTCATTTGGCATCAGAATCGATCCCTTATCTCGAAAAAAATACAAAAAGAAAAAAATATTCAATGTACAGGAATGACAGCTCTACGATTTTATTATATGTAAAGATATATTAAAAACAATTGCGTTATGTACCGCTTATGATAAGAATAACTTGATATTTTTGTGTCCGTATTGCGTTAGACAATGTGCGTCAACACTTTTTTTTCTCTTAAAACATTTGAATTGTTTTGGTAATGTTGTGTTTTCGAGACAACCGATAAAAATGTAAAGAAGATTGTGACTCAACAAGATGAAAATTGTTTTTTTATGGCTTTATTAAAATGTCTTAAAAGCGCAATTTATTGCCAACCAATCATACACTCCTTCGTCCATTGTAAAATGACATATTAATGTAGCATACCTACAGGACGGTAGTTCGATGCGTTTTAGTTACGTCAAGGAGAATTATAACCAAAATGTAATAAGTTATTTATATTTTATGCATTAGCGCGACCGCTTTCTGTCAGAAAAATTCTGATGTTCGCTAGATGCAACCCGCACACAAGCAGAAATTTTGAAAATGTAAAGCATTCTATATTTGAATCGCTCGCTTTGCTCGCGATTCGATCTTAGAATCCTCCGCTTGCTCGATCATCAAAATTAAGCACGCGGTTATTTAACAACTTTGCACTCTTGTATAAAAAATATATTGGACCCTATTAGCTTTTTTAGCGGCCATTATAAAAGCGCTCGTGCCAATGGGGGTACTAAACATTAATTGTGGAATGGTCTATGTGAATCAAAAAATGCCGCGTACACACTGGGCCAATGAAGGCCAACCAATGAGTCTTGCTTGTCTAGGTTTGTCCTTTATGGAGGATTTGACAAACGCCAACGAAAATTCTGGCGGTAACATCAGAAGCATTGAACTATTCGATGGATCTCGATGTGAGCAGCAATCAGCAAAGGCGTTCGTTGTCTTTCGATGACCCGGTGTACATACGTAGCGTTAGAAAAATAAAATGGCGGCGTTACTTAGTATTAATCCCACGTGCCGTAAGATCCACGTGAAGTAAAATACCTATACGCAAATAAAATTTTCCTCTTAAAATAAAACCGTCAAACATAACCCACCGCTACGTGGCTAATTAGACATTTGTTTTCAAAAGGCTCTTTCTTTGTCAGATCCCTTTCAATAAAGGGTCAAGTGTACCTTGTAGCCATTTTACTTATTATTACAACGTGGTGTAGACCTTTAGGACTACACGTGAGGTATTTAGTCGCACATTTCGTCAGTCCCACAGACTTGGTCAGTCCCAAGTAGGCACAGACGAAAGAACAGAACTGTCTGTGAATAAATTTGTGAGTACCTTTTTTTAAATTGGTCACTTGTCAAACTTAATTAACAAAAGATAAAAAAAAAGATTTATTGTACCTATCCTACGTTTGAAATAGTCTTTGGTATAAAATATGACGCAAAGGTCCTGAAACCATGACAGAAACATTAAAAAAAAAATGAGATTGTCTCTGGCGCTATAAATAAACCAATGGCTGCAAAGCTAAACGAAAACTTTAAATAATTTACGTTAGCGTTAGTTAGGTATACCAAATAATTGTCACCTAACAGAATATGTACCTACCTACTTCTTTTTTTAACATTGAGGGTGCATAAAAATTAAACCTCTTCTTTTTTTTTCCCATAAAGTTCGTTCCGTTCTTAATTCAAAATTATTTGGTGCCATACCGCCACTGAACGCTAACGCCTCACTGCGGCGACAGCGTGAACTATCATTGTGAACCCCGCGAAGTAACACAAAAAACTTGTCCCGCGGTTCTCCGTTAAAAATATTGTAAAAAAAGTCTTCAGAAACTGATTGACCGATTGGTGTTCGAAACCTTGTGAAGTGATATCAAGTGAAGCCAGTGAATGTGCAGTGTATATTGGATCCAGCCGCTCCAGGATTCCGGATTGCAGCGGGTAGCTCTGATCCATGTCTATCCAGGTTAGTGCTTATACTTACTTTTTTTTCGATATTCTGAACTAGGTAGGTACAGTGTTGCCAAATACTAACACCAGATCAATTCAATTGTTTCTGCAGACGAAATCTCAACTGACGGTTTTTAAATAGCGTACTACTAGCATGCGTGCCATTGCTGGTAGACGACAAAAATGTTTTGGGCACTCCACCGATCGTCAAAATACGTAACAAATCTTATAACAAACGAATGTACAAAGCCTACGTTGCGTTACGGAGTGAGTTATAAGCGTGGAGTATTGACGGATGTTTGCGGTTTAACCCTCATGCCTTAGAAACCCGTGATCCTGGTTTCCATCCAGTCGTGTCTGATTGCCGTCCCATCAGAATATGCGAGTTCCATACAAGTGCTTATTACTATTTTATAGAGATGTGTTGCTAGGCTCGGAATTCCACATCAGGTGTTCCAAATTTATTTTCTCAGCAGAAAATGTTCATCACATGAAACACTTTTTGCTATGGCGCTATTTTTGTATGTCATATAGTTTAGCTGGTCTATTGCAGTTCTGCGTCAGGTGTTCATATTTTCAAGATTTTTTTTATACTAATTTCCATTGTAAAGACCACACCACTTTTCTACAATTCTATTACATGTATAGTTAAACGTGCAAGAGTTCTCGTAAATATAACTGCGTAAAAAAGTCACCGAATATAAAATCACATGTTACAGGGCTTAAGGTTATCTCACGACAAGTAGGCACATTTATCCTAATCAAATTACACTAATCAGTAATCACACACTCAAAGTCTTCATTACACAGCGTCAACCAATTACAGCGTCTGGTTGCAAACGAAGAGAGAATAACTCCTCAATACGTCCCTTCTGTCGCTCTTAATGAACTTAATGTGAGGATACTCAATTAGTACGCTTGGCAATCTACGTAATCTTATTGTCGGATTCGTCAGAGAACGACAGAAGGGTGTGTTTTGTCTAATTACTCGTGTCACGTGCGTGAGCCTCTTAACGACGAGTACTTGCGTACTTTTGTGTTCGTTAAGCGCTTTCTTTTTTCTTTGATAGTGGTTATAGCGCTCAAGGCTAAATAATAATAGTCGAACAGGTCTTCAAGGTCAAGCAGTTCTTGCCGAAGATGACTTGTGTGGATGACGATGACGATAGCGAGTTTCCTCCGTGCCGTGGCTGTCCACGTAAAGCCGTTGATCCTGGTTGTCATTTCTAGATCTTTGAGAGTCATAACTCTTAATCAGAAGCTCGAAAGTCTGGCAGTCAGTTTCAGGGCGTGATAAGGTATAGTACAAGCTGATGATAAACTTTTTTGAAACAAAAAACTAAAGCTAATTTTGAGAATTTTAACGCTTAATTGAATTGTACCGACTGTTACCTAGCCGAAAAGCCGATAATTCAGCCAATCTAGGAGTCAATTTTACATTATTTGAAGGCACAATACCAAAGGTAACCGCAAACCATAGTAAAGCTGTCCTAATTTCATTACAGACGGCAGCGCAGTAGCATACGGCAACACAACAGATTTGCTGATAAACTCTATGATTTCTATGAAATCGCATCCTTTTTGCTGCCTGTTGCCAGTTGCTGCTACCTTTTATTATTGCTTTGCATTAGGTTGGTAATCTACGGGCTGATTTTTCAATAGTCAGATAATTTTTATCTGAGGAATATAAAAATTGCGGTTTGACAGTTTATCTATGGAAAATAATACGACAAACTGTTATTTTAATTCCTCAGATAAAAGTTATCTGACTATTGAAAAATCAGCTACGCGAAGTAAGGCGTTTTTGTTTGTAATGTATGGAATTGTTTGAAGCCAGTCACATAGACTATCGCTTTTCTGACTGGATTCAAGCAGTTCCATACATTACAAATAAAAATGCTTCGGATCGTATTCCCTTCACCTGTCTGTTTGACAATAGCTTTAATGATTTTACCACGATGAAAAAGGACGGGTCCATCCTTAGTAAGAGATAAATAACAATAATATTGCTTTAATTAACCTACGCGTGTAATCTAATAATAATCACAATATTGTGACTATACACAGTACACAAGACCTTGTTGTACTAACATGTTTCTAACCCGCTGAATGTTGAACAAAGACGTAGTTACTCATTTGATATGCACCCCTTTCCACGCATTATGTGCACTCCACTAGCGACAATAAACTTATTAGTGAGTAAGAACGCGGAAAACCCTAGTGTGGTAAACCCTAAGGTAGGACATATTGACTTTAATAAGTTTAACAATAACTGTTCGTTTCCAGTTTCTTTCAACAATATTATTTGTTCCTTCTGCACCTCAGTTAGAGCTCGTGGCTTAATAATTACAGCCTTACAGCCCCATCTTGTGGGTTAAGCCGCGCCACAGCATACTTAAAAGTACTAGGTACGTACGTGGCCGCGCTTGCGCATCTGTCCTAGCGACTTTCCTCCGTGCCTAACTAATTTAAATATCTGGTTGACCGAGCATCGCTCGGTTTTTAAAATGTCTATATCTTGGGAACCGAGCTTTACTCGAACCTGGGACCAAAAAACCCCTAATCTGTAACGTTCATGAAATCCTTGGAACCGTTTCCAAGATCCTGATTATAAATAAATATACAAGAATTGCTCTGTTTAAAGATATATTAGATATAGTTTTAAATCTTATTAATAGAATGCGTCATGTTACTAGAATGAACATAATTCTACTCTATTCTATTAATAAATCAATCAAAATCAAAATCAAAATCAAATCGTTTATTTCAACTAGGCCAATTACAGGCACTTATGAATTGTCAAAAGACATAAAATAAAACAAGTATAAAAATAGTTATGGTGCTACGGTCCCAGACACAAGACATAAAAACTGTGAAAGTACCGTAGGTGCTCATTCCAAGGTGTAGATCTCTATGGAGAAGAATGAGCAAGAAACTCCATGGACACTCTTTTTCAATCGCCAAAATTATTACAAAAATTTTGTTACATCATTCATCATCAGATGGTACATTATGTGAGAACGATGTGGCAAGATAATAGTGTCCATAGTAAAATAAAAAGACAATTCAAAATAAAGTTATTAATAATTAAAATAGACCGTGGCAGCTAAGAGATGACCAGTCACGACTGACAGCGCCCGTTCACGAACATGACACATGCATCAGCATCACTCAGCTCAACCATTTTGAAGGGAACTAAATGATCCGACACACGCGCCACCGCCAGCGAGACATTAGAGTGAGCATGACATAATCTCAACCGCCAGGGTCATTCAAGTCATTAAAAGACGTGGGTATCTACTCATTGAAAGTTATAAAGTACATTGTACTCACAAAATGATTCCTATGAAACTATAATAAATACTAAAATAAGTATGTGAAGCAAGAACTTTAAGGGGACGTAGAACTATCGAAAGGCACTTTTAAAATTTTTATGCAGGAGTACAGAATTAGAAAGCAATTTACTTTTATAATACAACATAGTAGGCATCTTTAAGTATTGAAAAAATCCTATCACGACGATTTGCCCGTCAAAACAGAATTCAATAGAACTCAAATTAAAGTCGACCTAAATAGTTGACTTCAGACAAACTTTTAACCTAAATCTAAGAAGAAAACTTCGCGAGGAATACCAAGTAACTCGTAAAATTCTGCGCTGAAATTATTACATCTTAAACCACTTAGGTACGGAACCTACTAAGGTATAAAACCTGGAAAAGTGAAAGCTTCTTGATGTAAGGTAAGAATACTTCTGAGAGTGTCAAAAATGAAATTCTAAAATATTTTTTTTGCAGTGAAAAGATTTGATGCACTGTTTAACAGTGGTTGTTGTTTATTTTTTCTAACACTGTCCCTCACTAGGTATTTCCTCTGTTAGTAGATGGAAAATTCTATTATTGAAACTCATATTACACAAACAACCAGACCGCACAAATATTTTGTGGGTCATACAAATATTTGTCCCATGCTGGAAACGAACCTGCGACACGTTGCACAGCAATCGATCGCTGAGCTACTGCGCCAACTAACTACGTATACGGTTGTTGGTGCCATCCGTGTCGCGAGTTGCTAGGCGATTGGTTGATTGTGGTTGATAAGGTTGCCGCGCTGAATTTCATGAGTTTTTTCTCAAAAAGAACTTAATATATTGCAATAGCCTACAGGTTGTTGTTACGGGTTTAACTGTTAGCTCGTAAATACACAACACGACGTAAGTCTCCGATACCTTACGACTTTGGTATCCAGACTACTATCGCAATACAAAACCATTGAGGTTCGTACACACACGCGTCAATGGATACCAAAGTCGTAAGGTATCGGAAGTTTGAGTCGTGTTGTGTAGGAAGGGCTTTCCGCGTGTGTGATCCTTTTTTTTCTGATCACGGAGAAATTCTTAGTGGGCCATGTTTATTTTCATAATAAATATACATGAATGTTATATAGGACTAAGTAATTAAGCTTATTATAATTATCTTTGAAATACACAGAAGTAATAACAACAAATGCAAATACCACACATTGCACGTGAGATTCGTATTTATTAATGTTTCTTGTGCATTTCTTATGAAACGGGGTTTTCTTTTTAATTACTATTTGTATTATTATGTAAATTGTAGATTACAGACTACCTGCAGTACTTTCTCTCCTACTCCCTGAAATCTATTAAACATATTTTAAAAATATCACTCTAAAGATTCGTCCACACACAAAAACTAATAGTTGCGAATAAAATTGAACATGCTCATGGCTCAATTCAAACCGCGGCGACTATTCGTTGCGAATAGCCAGCTTAGGCATTTGCACCGATTTTAGTCGTTGTGTATGAACGAAACTTTAGCGATATCTTATCGTTCGAACTAAATAATAAAAAAGTGTCCAACATTTTGATTGTTGTTAATGAATATTTGTATAAAAGTTACATAATTTTTGACTTGACGAAATCCTATTAGAGTACAAACCAGTATTTCACAAGAAAACCCATTTTATTGCTCTTTGAGGCTCGTGACTGTACTTTCTTTTGTTGAGACAAAACCACCACATTATTCCCAAGCCCCCACCAGAAAAGCGCTGAGACAATGATGCAATTTGAAAGAAATTTGCATGCCCTAAACAGGCAAAATATGGTATTGTGCCTAAACCACCAATGTAACACCTGGTAGTACCTGTATTTTATGCAAATAAATAATTCTTTCTTTCTCGTAGCTTTACTATATGCAGATAAGGTGACATTCAAATGATCAATCCATCGTGACCATCTATATTAAGGAAGTGTTAAAATTCAAAAGTCTGCCGGACCCAAACGGCGCCAGTAAAATGCAAAGATTTATGTTATGGCTCTAAAATGGGCGATTAAGCTTCCATACAGATGATTTACCTGCGGCTATGGAAATTCAAAATATCCCTAAATATTGAGGCGAGAGAATATGTGAAACTTCTATGTTCATGACCTTTATAGGCAATACGACTTCCGACACTTCATGCGACTTTCAACATTATGTTGTGTTTACGACATGCGCGTATAGTACGTTGTACGGCTTTTTCGTAATGATAACTAATTTACGTATGTTTAAAGAAAGAAACTGGCATCCGTTATACTTGTAACTTCGATTTAGACTTATCAATTATATTAATAAAACAAATTGTATATTCCAACTCCAAAAGAGTAACTGAAAATCGTGCAGGAAAATACTATTATCCTCGCAAACGAAGTCACGGGCGCTGTGCTAGCAACTTCCAATTTCAAAATTTTCAACACATCCTAATGCAACACTCGATTTCACCATTCCTTTTCCACCGAAGACTAACCGACCTACTTTTTAATAAAATCCGAGAGCACACTCAACATAACTAACGAAAGCTTTAATTTCCTTAATAAAGATTTGCATTCACTACTGCTTAATTAGTAGATACTCGAACTAACAAGAAAGAATTCCAAGAATTCCAGCGCTAACGAGTAAAAAAGAGATAAAAAATGTAAGTTTCTCTTAGTCAGATCGCTTGCTTAAGGGACCTACTGCGTGGGACGCTGGCTGGCAAATCGTCGCGCTTGCAAAATGCTTAGGATTATGATTTCCGTCCGTCCGGACACTGCATAGTGTTAGAATCCATTGAAACTATTTTTCGCTTGGTGACTTTAAATGTAAGAGAGACTTGAAGGAAAATGAAAGAACATAGATACCTACTCTATTTTATTACCTATATCACGCCTGTAATCCTCGAAGGTTTAAGTAGAGGTGTACCTCTTAGCAGTGCACCCACATTTTGTCAGTTGGTGAACCGATTCTCAGCAACTGGGTACAAGCACATATTAGTACAAGTCCAGACTTGGTGGGCACAATTAAAAAAATATATATATCTTGTTATATTGTTAAAAATCTAATTAAGTATCTACATTGGGCGCGGGCCACATACAAAAGACGTAAGACGCAGAGACACGTCTCTTCGGCGTCTCTTTCATACAAATGTCTACACATTTTTTAGCGTCGATACGTACAACACACAGAAGAGTCGGGGCGCGCGCGACTCTCATGCATTTTCCTACGTCCGCGACGCATCCTCGTCTTAAGTCTTTGCTATGTGGCCCGCGCCTTACCTTGATTCAGATAAATATAAAACCGTTCTCCTTTCTCTTTCAAACTAACTTAATAAACAGCCAGTATTTAATAACATCTCGCAACAACAAATGCAATACGAAATTCCAGCCACAACGCCATACATTTTACAAACTTTTCCACTAGAGAACTTTACGGAACCCACACATTCCTTCCACACAAACACTTCGTATAACGTCAAAGCCTCATTTGTATCAGGAACCCACGTGTAGCACACCATTCGACTAAGCTTAGGGAACGCAATTTATACATATATTAAAGAGACGATCGATCGCGTAGTTCTCGCGACAATTGCAGAAGCCAACGAATGCAGGAACTGTGATGTGGACTAGTATTGTGTAGTATTGCTGCCTCGGGATCTGCTATGAAAGAGTTGCAAAGCATAAGCGGCAGCGGGAATTGAAACGCTTTTTGATTTGGCGCACCAATCTTTTAAGCATCATAAAATATTAGTAAAAGTTTTCCCTTCAAATTAGTCCTCCGGCCCGATATCAATTGGAAGGGTCCATCTTAATCCAACAGTTACAATTTAGTTATAAGTTGCGCTCTAGGGCCAGTGTCCTTTTAAAACGGCACCGTGACCGCTGCAGACGAAAATTTATAGACATCTTTTCTCATGTCTATTTCATATAGACATCCTTTAGTTTCACATTCACTTTCGATGTCTACCATTTTTAAAACTTAAATATGGGTAAGTTTTTGAGGTTTTTTGATAATTCCAATGTCGATTTGTCGAAGCCTAGATCTAAACGTTTAAAGACAAGAAGTCGCAAAACTGCCGTAAAAGCTAATTGACCATAAAGCACAGTATAAAGGCTATAGCCCGAAATACAGAACGCACCTCAAAACTCTTAAATCGCGGTAACCCCACTACTTGCACCACCCACAACTTCCTACAGAAGAGCCGATACCTAACAAGCATTACGAACGCAATAAGCCACGGAGCAGCACGTTGTAAATGTTACACCACGCCACATTGCCGTGCGGTGCCGCGGCGCACGGGTGCGTTCCAATGTACACCAATATTTTCATTGCCGTTTGCAAGCGGATGGAAATGGCGTGCGAAATGAAACGTTTAAATCTTCTTTTAACATTTGTCATTGAGCGTTATTTAAGTTTAGTTTCGAGTAGGATGCTGTAATTTAGACTAGAGACCATTTGTTTCATAAATTTCTCAACAAATGCAATAAGCAAAGTACTGGCTTGTGAAAGGGAGTGACACAATTTGATGGATATCATATCTCTAATTTTGCGTTCTAGACATGGTCCTTTCGATGTATGTGTTAAAGTTATAACGTTTTAGACGGTTTTTAAACCAGTGGTGATGAATGTTACACACCGTAAAATACCGGCTTACTCTCAAACGCAGGCAAGACTAAAAAAAATTAAGAAATAGTTAATGTAGGTATGATCTGGTTCAACCGCTGATTTTAGTTGTTTACAAACTTCAAACTTCCACCAAGAACCACTCGAGACCACCAAGTGGTCAATTGATGATGAACATACGGTTTAGGCGCATTTGGGCTAATTCTCATTTGGGCAACCGACTCCATAATGGACTACTTCTCATTTGGGCTAATTCTCACTTGGGCTACTTCTCATATGGGCTAATTCTCAATTGGGGTACTTCTCATTTGGGCTAATTCTCATTTGGGCTACTTCTCATTTGGGCTTTTTCTCATATGGGCTACTTTCCAAAATTTGGGGATGTTTATTAAAATAAGTATTGTCTTTATCTATTTAAACTTGTTTATTCATTCAAGAGATCAATTACATTATTTTAAGAGCTAGTACATACGTCGATGTTGCGTTGAGCGCGCGTTGGTCGCGTACACACACCGCCCTTAGCACTTTTAACCTTCTACTGGTGACGTCAGATTGAGTAACAGTATTGGTGACGTACCGTCATTTTGACGTACTTCTGGAAAACCGAATTTCAGGACAACTAAGTGCATGGGGATGACAGAAATGGCTTTATTTACAAGTAGATATCTTACTTTCATAAATTAAACACTTTTTGTATATTATTACAATAGAAGATTTTAAGTATATGATTCACACAAACTTAGTATTAATATTCAGCTTGCATTTTCGTAGATATTGAAATCAATTAAAATAAAATTAAATAAATAAATCAAAATGAAATCCAACGTTCAGTTCTTATTGATACTTTAATAAGTAACGAAAAAAAATGTTTTAACATACTACTACAGTGGAAAAAAATAAAGATTAATTTTGGTGAGGAGTGGGTGTTTTTCAAGGCAATAAAGACAGGATTCTTGCACTACTTGTATTTTTGTGATGTTCTTTTTTTACTTTTTGCGGCACTTA
This sequence comes from Agrotis segetum, assembly GCA_036375495.1. Classification (NCBI taxonomy): domain Eukaryota; kingdom Metazoa; phylum Arthropoda; class Insecta; order Lepidoptera; family Noctuidae; genus Agrotis; species Agrotis segetum. The sequence continues at coordinate 2,644,566 of JAQSVV010000175.1, read as the reverse complement.
TTGAGCAACAAAAGCCTATGGTTTAGGCGCATTTGGGCTAATTCTCATTTGGGCAACCGACTCCATAATGGACTACTTCTCATTTGGGCTAATTCTCATTTGGGCTAATTCTCATTTGGGCTACTTCTCATTTGGGCTAATTCTCATTTGGGCTAATTCTCATTTGGGCTAATTCTCATTTGGGCTACTTCTCATTTGGGCTACTTCTCATTTGGGCTACTTCCCAAAATTTGGGCATGTAATTAAGGGATACTTTTCGAAAATCTTAATCAATATTCAACAAAATTTCTATCTTCCCGCAGTATCCCATCTTGAGTGGTACTTACGTCCTAAAAATAACCCCAATGCATATAATGTTGGAATTCCTTCCTAACAACCCCAAAACTACTCCTTAGGGGTCGAATTTTGCAACATCCTCTCTTAGTCAGAACCTATGTCCTAAGTAGAACCTCCTGTAAAATTTGAGACCTCTACGAACTATCAATACATCAATCCCCTCTTAGATACAACTTTCGTCTTGAGACTAGCACTTGTAGTAACAAAGTTTCACACAAACTATCAACCACAGAAAAAACCCCTTATGAGGTTGAATTTCGCAAAATTGTGTCTTAGTCATCTACGTCCTATGAAACCCCTATGAATAATTTGAAACTCCTAGCATTTGTAGCAATAAAGTTTAATGTAAACTATCAACACCAAAAACAACCTCTTAAGCGTCACAAAATACTGTTTTGTGTGCATTTACGTATTAAAAAGAACCGCCATGAAAGATTTGGTCGCCTAGCACTTGTAGTAACTAAGTTTCATACAAAATATCCACCCAAAAAACAAACCCGTTAGAGGTCGAATTTTACAAAATCCAGTTTTGGTATCTATCATCATAGTACAACCCCTTTTGGGCCGAATTTCGCAGAATCCATTCTTAGAGCTCACCTACGTGGAGAGTATAAGGAGGGCTTATGCCAAATTTTAATCTTCTAAAAATGTGATGTGAAATTTTGTTCAGGAAAACAAAAGGAACAAACAGAACTTAGACCTATTATTGTAAACATCCACCACATTGAAATAATAAAAAGAGTGCGACTTTGTATTCAACAGGTATGTATTGGGACTCATTTTGAGCGTTTGATATTGATTAATTTTGTAACAAAAATGTTAACCTTCTATTGGTGACGTGACGTCAATTTGACACCTATTAACTAAAACCACTGAATATGTGTCGAACGACTGTTTCCCCTCACCCGCAGTTCTCAGTAGCTGCAGTTAGCTCAGTTTGGCGTCCGATTTCACACAAATTGGTCGTTGCAAACGCACAGATGATGAGATATAGGATACACGACGTCAATTTGACGTCACGTCACCAACAGTGTCCGTAATTTATACTATAAGTTGTAGTTTTTCATTAAAAATAATCCAAATAACGAAGATTACGAGTATTAACACTGAGATTTTAAAACAAAGTAGCAGTAATGAGTTGGAACAGAATCACTGAGTGGAATCTGATCGTAACACGAAAAGTGAGCAGAAAGTCCAGAATCTGACACGGACTCCGAGGATGAGTTTTTTAGTAATTTGAAAAGTGATAGGCTTGGTTTAGGCGCATTTGGGCTAATTCTCATTTGGGCAACCGACTCCATAATGGACTACTTCTCATTTGGGCTAATTCTCACTTGGGCTACTTCTCATATGGGCTAATTCTCAATTGGGGTACTTCTCATTTGGGCTAATTCTCATTTGGGCTACTTCTCATTTGGGCTTTTTCTCATATGGGCTACTTTCCAAAATTTGGGGATGTTTATTAAAATAAGTATTGTCTTTATCTATTTAAACTTGTTTATTCATTCAAGAGATCAATTACATTATTTTAAGAGCTAGTACATACGTCGATGTTGCGTTGAGCGCGCGTTGGTCGCGTACACACACCGCCCTTAGCACTTTTAACATTTTTGTTACAAAATTAATCAATATCAAACGCTCAAAATGAGTCCCAATACATACCTGTTGAATACAAAGTCGCACTCTTTTTATTATTTCAATGTGGTGGATGTTTACAATAATAGGTCTAAGTTCTGTTTGTTCCTTTTGTTTTCCTGAACAAAATTTCACATCACATTTTTAGAAGATTAAAATTTGGCATAAGCCCTCCTTATACTCTCCACGTAGGTGAGCTCTAAGAATGGATTCTGCGAAATTCGGCCCAAAAGGGGTTGTACTATGATGATAGATACCAAAACTGGATTTTGTAAAATTCGACCTCTAACGGGTTTGTTTTTTGGGTGGATATTTTGTATGAAACTTAGTTACTACAAGTGCTAGGCGACCAAATCTTTCATGGCGGTTCTTTTTAATACGTAAATGCACACAAAACAGTATTTTGTGACGCTTAAGAGGTTGTTTTTGGTGTTGATAGTTTACATTAAACTTTATTGCTACAAATGCTAGGAGTTTCAAATTATTCATAGGGGTTTCATAGGACGTAGATGACTAAGACACAATTTTGCGAAATTCAACCTCATAAGGGGTTTTTTCTGTGGTTGATAGTTTGTGTGAAACTTTGTTACTACAAGTGCTAGTCTCAAGACGAAAGTTGTATCTAAGAGGGGATTGATGTATTGATAGTTCGTAGAGGTCTCAAATTTTACAGGAGGTTCTACTTAGGACATAGGTTCTGACTAAGAGAGGATGTTGCAAAATTCGACCCCTAAGGAGTAGTTTTGGGGTTGTTAGGAAGGAATTCCAACATTATATGCATTGGGGTTATTTTTAGGACGTAAGTACCACTCAAGATGGGATACTGCGGGAAGATAGAAATTTTGTTGAATATTGATTAAGATTTTCGAAAAGTATCCCTTAATTACATGCCCAAATTTTGGGAAGTAGCCCAAATGAGAAGTAGCCCAAATGAGAAGTAGCCCAAATGAGAATTAGCCCAAATGAGAATTAGCCCAAATGAGAATTAGCCCAAATGAGAAGTAGCCCAAATGAGAATTAGCCCAAATGAGAATTAGCCCAAATGAGAAGTAGTCCATTATGGAGTCGGTTGCCCAAATGAGAATTAGCCCAAATGCGCCTAAACCGAACATACGTGCTGGACTGCTGGCGCATCATGAATTTGTTAAACGCGATACGATATATCGTTCATTTCTGACAATCATTTGAAGATTCAAACAAATTCAAGTAAAACGAAAATGATGTTTAGCATTTAATTCATTTTGTGTTACAAACCTTTTTTAAATAGGGTCAGCTTTAACCGTAAAAAAAAACAACAGAAAATAAAAATGAAGCTAAATAGAAACAAACACGATACCTATAGAGTTTATTTACAGTAAACCTAATCAATCTATCAATGTATGTGCAGTGGACATCAGATATTTATGAACTACAGGCGCACACATTAATTTGTTCGTGTTGTTGCAATTGCAACGGACGCGATAAAATCACTGTTTTCATACAACGTCGAACGAAACTAACATTTAGAAGCGAATTGATATTTATCTGTATTTAATTCCAGTTGTTTGATTTATGCCGTATCATATCATCATATCAATATCGATGTGGAATTAGGTTAATAATATAGGGAGTAAACTCATTCATATTAAGCATATTACTAAACCGCAACCTCCTTCAGCAGTGCAGTAATGCTAGCAGAAAAAGGAGGCGGAAAGAGAGAGGGAGAGGACATCCTCCACATCATGCCACACTTGCCCACGGCGTCGGATACGAGACTCGTTCTACGGCGTGTTATGTTCCACTCGCAACTCAAAAAGTCTATGAGGACAGACAGTCTTGTCTTCCGACTGGGTCCAGTTTTTAAGACACGCTGACAATTTTGAAATCCCTTGCTATAGACCCACAAATTTATCTGTTCCAATGTTGGTGTTGCTGGTGCCGAGTTTATTGAAATGTTCAATGACGTTTTTAAATTGGCAGATGAAGTTCCAATTTTGACTGTCGGATCCTAAGTTTGCGGCAGAATACCATGAGACCAGAGTATTCAATATCCGCTCGAAAACGTAAAACAACAATTTCCTCTCATAAAGCAAGGGAGTTAGGAGCATAAAACTAGAAATGAAATTACTAAGCTGTCAAAATTGGCCTAGATTTTATGCCTGCAGTTTGAAGCAAGCAAATTGAATCAATATCGTCGGTGCAATTCTCAGAAACGATGGCGTGTCCAAGTATATTGAAAAGACATGAAACGTACACAAAATTAAATAAAAATACTTTTTAAAATTGAGGATATGTTGTAGCGAAAGGAAAATAAGAACAGAACGGAATATTTGTTTCGTTGTTTTCCAATTTTTCGATGCCCAGTTTTACTTCAGCAACTACCTTTTTGATGCCTTTATGAAATAATTAATTAACGATGTTGTTAATAATGTTTCAAACAGAGCTGTCGCTAAGGAAAAAATGACGGTCGACTGATGAAAAATACCTCCTATCGCCCGCCTGTATAAAATTCAAAGAGTTTGGACATTGTGCAGACAACCCAAAAAGAAAAATTTCATAAAAGGAAATGAATATCGTCGATTTCATCGAGAGGGAAACTTTGTAGATGTATCTACTTGTGAAATGACAAGTGAAAAAGAAGAGATAGATTGTATGAACTGTAAGAAATGAAAGAGAATGCAGAAAAAGGAATTTAACAGAAGCAAAATGGGAAAAAGACAGAGCTGGACAAAAGGCAGGAATATTAAGAAGGCGATCAACTTTTTAACATTCAGTTCTCCATAATAAGCTTTTTTATAAATGCCTTTCAAATCTTCAAACCTTTCTAAGACCACTGTCCCCCATAAAAAATAAATAATCCAACAAAGAAACATTCCCCAACAGCACTAAAATAAATAACCCGATAAAATAACCACCAAAAACGAGATATAACGTATTGTATTCCGGTTTCGCACAAATCTCTCGAATCGAACGCCGTATATCAGACAGCAAGTACAGTCGCGGCATATTTATAGACAGCGAGTGGTTGCAATAATCTGTGCGATTGCGATGCCGGTCGATGTGTTGCGATCGCAACCGGCGCGATATTAACGGGCTCCGATAACGTGCGATTCGCCTCGTTGCAGTTACGTGCGGCACAATATATTGAGTAGGAATCAAAATGATCTGCTGGAAAAAAGGCGAGTTGGAAAGGAAATGAAGCCATTTTGAAACTTATTAAAGGAATATTGTGTGCCGCGTTGTGTAGATAAAATATCATCTACAGTAGTGGGTCTTTTTTATTCCGGTAGAATCATCAAATGAGTCCACCTCCTACCCAAGGCAGGACGAGAGGGACTGTCAGAGTTGTACTGACCAAAATTCATGGTGATCCTAGCTCTTTACGTTCCAGGATCACGAATACCTGTTTTTTTATTATGTGAGATGGGTTTGCTCTTGACCTTAGTCTAGGTCAGGAATGACTAAGACAAGGTCGACGGTGGAGGGAGATTACCCAGAAGAAGCCTGTTCACTCTAACTTTGAAGAGATTAGGGTTGTATGCGTTCGGAAACACAGACGCAGGCAGAGAGTTCCACTCCTTCGCTGTCCGCGTTATAAAAGATGTCTGGAAACGCTTAGTGCGAATAATTGGCGATATACCTACCTAGCAATAAAGTAAGGATGGTAATTTGCCGTGCATCTAGATGTTCGATGATAGAAAGGGGCTGGTGGGATGAGATCGTGGAATGATTTTACAGTCCCGCAACCTCGGCAGGCGCGCTTGTGGGTCATGGATTAAATTTTGGTAACTGTAGAATATTTTATTGAATAAAAAATATTATTAAAATATTTTTATCTGCTTCGCGTTTGTTATGTTTAGAATTGTAACCGTAAAATTGAACAAGAAGAGCTGCTGAAAGAATTCCCCAATCGAAAATGAAAAAAGAAATATTAAATACTTAACAATATGTATATAATACCACTATAACCAGTACTAGCAATCAGCCTACATAACGAACACCGAAAAAATCACACCCTGAGTAATTACACCATTCGATAGTGTAGTTAAGAAAAATCAAATTCTGGGAAGTATTCATGTAGATACGGTAAACAAGTTCGTAACACACCAATATTATTATTTCGGTAAATAAAAGAGAGATCAAAATAAAGTGTCAACAATAACCCGATACATCACACATGCAGAAAAGTACAATCAGCAGAACATTTTATTGATGGACGGCCAGTCACAATCGGTGGCGATATGAAGCGATTGCCACCGATACGAATGATGCACGATGTGGGGCCATACAATCGCAATATACCGTTTATTCTTCCAAATGAAATCAAGTAAGGTTTACGATACACTGATTCCGATCAATAGGTTTGTCCATTTCAAAAGAGAACAACTAATGATAGTACTGAGTCATATCAGCCACTGGTTATCGAACACACCATCATCTCTACATCAAGTAAATTCCTTAGTGGAAACTGTAATTTCGACTCTTTTGGGGTTGCAATTATATTGAGTCTCTTCAAAAAGTTACCAAAACTTCATACCTGTTGACGCTTCCCATGAACAAAAGGCATTTGCCTTGGCTAGAGCCTAATGGCTGCTACACACCCTACGATAAATAATAATTAGTCGGTACAGTTCAAACTGCAACTATAAATCGACAAGTGTTTATGAGAAAAACTGTACAGTTTGTTCGATTTTTTCTCATACACGCTTGTCGATTTATCGTTGCAGTTTATCGGAACGATTTATCGTAAGGTGTGTATCAGCCATAAGCATTGCCATCCAATGAGGCAATGCCTCTAGTCCATTGGGCATATTACCAGCTGACAGCAGTATTGTTTATTTTATCTAAGCTTTGTAATAGTTTAGCTTGTTTTTATAACAATTTTAGTAGTATGGAACCTATTGTTAATTATCTCAAGCTCCTTAATGACATAAATTAATCATCACTGCCGTCAAAACGCTAAAAGAAATCCTCCAAAATAAGGAAACGGCTTCATAACTAACAAGACACTGTGCGGCTTTTTCTTTCTCATAAAAAGGAGGTACATATCACCCAGCTATGGGAACAGTGTATAAAGGTAAACTTGAAAATATTCTTCTAAATTGTGTGACCTGTTCTACGAAATTATCCTTTCTGTATAAATCAAATAACAAATAGTAAGTAATACGACACTAATGCGACCACTCTGCGTACAAATACGTGCCGATTCATATATTAGAATAGAGATGTTTTCTTATTGAAATGTTATTTGTGTCTTTTATCGTGATAAATTAGAACTGGGTCTGTCATTGAGAACCACGCCTTGTTCCTATGGGGAATAGGTAGAAATTACAAAACTCCATCTAATACAATCCCTACATACATACACTTTTGGTACGTTCACATTCATAAAGCCCATCATACCACAGATAACATGCCATGCAAAAACTCTGGTTTTAAGTCCTATGCACCTGTACCCTTAGCACGAGTTTTCAGTATTTGAGACGTAAAGCAAATTGTAACTTTGTGACAATTTTCAAGAAAAAAATTAGTTCCTTCTTCGCACACCAGAGGCGCAGTTCCATTTATTCATACAAGAAACGCTGTAAATACTGGAAAGACGCTGTGAAGGAAAAGAGTGAAAACTCGTGCTAAGGGTACAGATCAGCTGACCTTACTGAAGAATAATACTATTAAAATAGGACTTTTGTAAATTTAACAAATTAGTAAGAATTCCCGACTTTTAAACAACGTAAAAATCTACAATGGAACACGAACCTTAAAAAATACGGAACTACAGGCAAAGAAACGACATTAAAGTGAACATTATGAAACATTTCTCAAATTAAAACCGACAGAGCTTATGCATAAGTTACATGTCGGAAAATGTTTCGAAATTATTATTAAAATGACATCTTGTTATGAGTTTTTACCCCCCGCATTTATATTGTCACATTAATAAATTGTTGCCAACCATTATTGCTGGGCCGACAACAACATGTCTTGCGAATTTACAGAATGAGAACAGTTTCTAAGAGCATGAAATGAGTCCGGAAAAAGAAGCAGAAGCGCGTTTTGTTTTCCAATCTCGTTGCAATTTTATCGCCTTTTGGCCTCCAGTGGTTCCGCTCAGGGAACGAGATGGTGCTAGATGACTTGCAATGATCTATCTCTTTCCCACACCCTAAAGACTCACGCTTTAAGACGTCATGGTAGGCCACTTGAGATTATGAACGCGGCACGGCCCCACATTAATATATCGTAGCACATTACATATTAAGTTCATTTTTATATCACGAATAAAATCATTTATTTAGATTCCTCAATATATCGAACGGCAACATAATAACTGAGGACAAGACGACGTACTTCCAAGCTCTTTCCTCTCACACTAAAATTTTCATATCCTACCATAAAATCTTTGAGACACTCTCTCCTCGTCTTCACGATAATTCTCTAGAATAAAAGCCGGCAGAATCGTAAAGAACCTTTTAAAGAACGGAATAATATGTCCCCTGTTACGTTTTAAATCGTTACTCTTTAATTTGACTACAGGAATGGTAATAAGAATGTACCTTTTCTTGGACGATGTCTTTCCTTAGGTACCCTACTAGTTGTAATGTTTTATATCTGGGATCCTTCAGTAATATTGAAATGAAAACCAAACCGTATTTCATTTCTACAACGAATAGTGTCAAGGTGTCGATAACGGCATGAAAAAATATTTGTATTAGCTATGAGTACCTGTTCCGGATCTGGATGTTTGTGTCATGTATGTTTAATGTTTGTAAACGCACCCACGATATAGGAAAAAATCTGGTGTAGGATGTAGGCAATGTTTTTTTTTATTGCAGCAAGCAGTATTAACATCGAATTTCCAATACTTCCTATAATTCCAACATAATACTTAAATTACTTTTATATCGTGAAATGCAAATAGAATTTCACTTTGCCTTATGGTCTTCCCTTATCAACACATGACGCTCTTTAATATTCGTACATAATGTTATAACGTAGATAATTTTAAAATGGCCATGTCCCAATAGTATACGTTTACCCGCAGGACCAAGCATACAGATGTTATCAGTTCTCATAAAATACCCTTTAACCGGGCAAAGTTCCAACTTTGAGATTTAAATGAATGCATTTTCTTTCCGATATGTTATCTAAGGACCTGAACCAGGTAGCGTCTTCTCCTTGCCAAAAATGTCAACAAAGTTGTTTCTGAGTAAACCAATCAGCAAAAAAAAAATGTCATCAGAAGTCTGGCAGTCCCTCCGTCTCACCCTGGGTTCGCAGACTTATTTGATGGTTTTACAACGTAACCTACAAAAAAGTACACCAATCAGTGTGTTGTATGGATTCACAGGCTCGTGACCTTGTCTGTGATTGAGGGTCGCAGATCACAGTTCGAGTATCTCTTAATATGTACGATACGATTGGCGAAGTGGCTCAGCAATCGATTCGCGGGTTCGAATAACACACGGAAAAAAAAAAAATAAAAAAAATTCTATGACCAGCAGTTTTTCCAGATCTGACTGTGTATTTATGAGTTACATTACCACCTACTAGGAATTTCTCCTGTGTCATGCATGTTACAGAAGGAATTCTTAGTGAGGTGAATGAACGTAACGAAAAAAAATTACAATCAAATAAAAGTAATGCACCGAGAAAACTGAGTGTTAACTGTAGCATTAGTAATTACAAATGCATAAATCTAAACATACTTGTGGCCGTAACGAAAACAAAACAGAATCGCCGAAGCAATAATGTAATTTTGTGCGACAGTAAAAACAACTCAAATATGTACAGCACTTGTCATCAAAAGTAAAAACTTCGGTGAAAATTGACAATCGTTGTGGAACTTTACGAATTACTCTCAGGGCCGAAAATTGCCTGCTAATAGAAATGTCAGCCGGCAATAGGTAGGTCTAAGGGACCCCTCGTCAGGAAAACTGTCACTCTTGAAACTTCAGGATTAGAAATGCAGATTATATTTTATTTGGAAAGTTATTGTGTGTCAAGATATTTGGTACATTAATGTTATTTCCTCGCTGTCCGTGATTTTGTTTGTAATGAATGAATGTATTCTCTTGTGAATTATCCCTTTTCAGGGTATTCAAATGAATAGTGAAGGGTTTACGTTATTGTGATTTAATATTTAAGTTTGGGATTGTATTTGAAGATAATGAATGTTGTGTTATTGTTTAGATCCTTCTTCGTAAATGACCATTTAAAGTTGCCTATTCAATCAAGAAGTTTATTAAAGAGGCTATAAATAGATGTTACTAAAATATTAACATTTCAACGACCCTTCAGCTTTGTGAGAATTTACTGAAACTCTATTGACTGTAACATAGTGGTTTTCCACTAACATCTAAAGTAATTTTAGTAAGTTGTTCGAAGTAAATTCACTAAAGTTGTTACTAAAATCTCTCCGTAACCTTCTGATGGGAATTCATATATAATTTGTGATAAAATTAATGACGGAAATTCCTTACTACTATGATATTATTACAATACAACAAAAATTCAAGACAGGCATTCGTACCTATCGTTTTCTAAATCTTTGCAATTATGTATCGTTTTAGGTGTTATCGGCCCCGACTTACCGAGTTCGGCCATGGGATCGAAACCTGCCAGGCGTATTTCTATGTGCAATTTATTTTAATACCACTGCTCTCAAAACTACGAAGAAAAACATTTTGAGGAGATGTCCTAGAACATCTAAAACATTCACGGGACTCGCGTGGTAGTTTATGGCCTACTTCGTGGTTTTTTTTCATCAATGGGAAGATTCTAGACTAAAGTTGATGATAATATTATTAAATTCATATAGTAGCGGATAAGAGAGCCTATACATCTACTGGCCTCTTCCTTTTAGCTTTAGTCAAGTCCTTTTAGTTTTTATCTATTTTTGTCGATGCATTTAGAATCGTTTTCGAACGACAATTTTGCGAGGTGTATCCGGGATTTGGCCCGCGCGAGCAAGGATCAAATGCAACGGAATCCGCTCGTGTTGGATTCCCGGGATTTTTCCACGGGCCGCAATGTTGCCATTATCAACACCTACTTTCAAAACAGGTTTACCTTCCAGCTTTCGTATTCTTTATCATAATTTTATTAGGAGACCCACTTTACGATATTTGACACCTCGTGGAGGAGTGAGGACTACAATATCTTCATTGTAATCGTTTTGTTGAGGAAATAAAAATTATCAAATGCGTCCTCTCTACCACACTGGGAGGAGAAGAAGGGACTACCACACTCTCAATGAGTAAAAACCTCCTTACACGTGCCCTTTTGCGTTCCATGACCGCGAACCCAGCTTAGATAGTCTCACGACCCATTTTAATAGTTTTGACATCTTAATTTAATTCATTATAATTGATGAGCGAACACAGAGATTTCAATTCACAATTGAATATAAATTATTGAACATTATGTTTATTATCCCCATTGAATCTTGTTTATAATAACATAGTTCTACAAACAATCAAGATTCAAGAAAACCTTTTAGCTCTTTAATTGAGAAACAAGTAATTAAGTAAATAGGAACAATACCTACAGTACAGTTCCATTTTTTCAATACAAGAAACGCTGTAAATACAGGAAAGACGCTGTAAACTAAAATAGTGAAACTCGTGATAAAAGTATTGATAGTTTCAACGTGAAATACAACCTGAAAATATACTGTGGGAGTGACAGTTTTAGCTGAGTTCAATCGGTGCTCAGGAGTTCTAGTTCCTTCTGGGTAAGCTTCTTCCATCTTTGCCTCTGAGCTAGATTGAAGCCAAGAGATAATCCATCCTACAAACTTTATCCACTCAAATCTAAAGAAATGACAATCAAAACTGTAGAGTCTATAATGCGCTTCTACATTTTAAAACACCAGACAGAATTCCAGTTCTATTTACATTAAATTCAGAACTGCACTAAAGTACTAGGTCCATAAACTCAGAATAAAATGGGTTGGGTCCCGTCCATAATGGAATATAAGGACAAAGTGTCATAAAAATAGTACTTTACGTCCAGACTGTACTAGTTACGTTAAAATACATTTTAGTTAAACTTTTGGAAACTGTAACTTTGACAAATAAACTAAGTGTTTGGCAAGCGCAAGGTAAAGTTTGGTTAATTGAACTCGTTTTGATACTGTTTTGTTTTAGGGTTTATCTGTTAATATATTTGTTGAGCGTTATTTTAAAATAGTTAAAGTTCTTTGAGTGGAAAAGCTATTTGTTAAAAGCAACACATTCATAGAAAAGAAATTTTGTATTTTATTGAGTTTTCGAAAATGTTAATATAAATTGAAATTTTGAGTTAAAGAAAAGTTAAAGAAGTCATTAGGTACGTATAGAAGTTTTGAGTTGTTGTATATTGCGATATTACAACCATGGATATTTTTAGTACTTAGGAGTATTCATTTATGTTCTAACAAAATGAATCATATTTGGCACAACGCCAACGACTTTATAATCTTAATTTTTTCTTAATATAACAAGCATGAGTCGTCAACCATGAGTCCTGGTTAACATTAAAGGGCTTCACTCACAGCAGCTATAATGTAAAGATGTACATTATAGAACGATACATCTCATTACATCTTTCCATAGAAATTCGAAGATGTAAAATTAAACATTATAGCTGCAGTGTGTCGTCTCCTGACGATTTCTATGGAAAGATGTAATGAGATGTGTTATAATCTGTGGTAAATTGATAATATTGATTTTAAGTATGGCAACATCATCACCCTGTTAGCAACACTGAACGTGTGTCATGGCTACCACTTTTTTTCTGCTCCGTAATGTGTTGGTGTCCGCAAATTGTAAAATTAATTAACAGTGATTATGTCATAATAAACTTCATAAATATAGCCGATGGCCTATCATTTACATCCACCACTCCAACATGGTAGCAGAGCGTGGTTAGATGGTTATTTGGTGAAATACAGAAAATCGATGAAAAACGGCCACGTGCAAGTACTTCTCGCCGCAGTTCGGGACACGAGTTTTATTGAATCAAGAAAGGATACTTTGTCATCACAAAATGGCAAAACATGCAAAAATAGAAGACATCATGATACCTATATTCGACGGGGCCAACTATTCCAGTTGGAAATTAAGATTAGCAACTTTGCTAGAGTACAAAGAGTGTAACGAGCCCGCCATGTGCTTAAAGCCGGCAAAATCCGATGAGGTAACCTGGAAAAAAATGGACTTGAAGGCGAGAACCATTATAATGAGCACCATCTCCGACAAACAATTGGAATACGTAAGTGAATGTACCACAGCATACGACATGATAAAGAAATTTGACAAGATGTACCTGACGCAATCCACCGCCATGCAAATTATATGTCGAGCAAAAATTGAAGAAATTAAACTTAAAAATTATGACTCCGTAGAAGATTTCTTTGTCGATTTTGAAAAAACAACGAACAACTATAAATCAGCAGGTGGAAATTTAAGTGAAGCCGAAAAAGTAAGATACTTGTTGCGAGCACTGCCTCCCAACTATAGTTACATAGGAGATTTCATAGATGTAATCCCAGAAGAACAACGAACAATAGAATATGTAAAATCCAAAATAAAAGAGAAGAATATGACTACTCCAGACAAGAAAAGCAACATTAGTACATTTGCATCATCGAGTAAAGGACAATGTTTCATCTGTGGTAAGACCGGCCATCTCAGGAAGGACTGTTGGCACGGTCAGAGAAACTCCCAAGGAAGATACCCAAACAGTCAACGCCAGCAAGGACAACAAAGAGGTCACAACAGAGGTGGATTCCAACGAGGTCGTGGCCGAGGCAGAGGTCAAGATCGTCCCAGAGGTGAGTCTTCGAGTACTCAGCAAGACAGTTCTTCGGCAGAGTCATGGACAGCTCAGGTATGTAATTCTGAAGTAAATCAGGTAGCGGAATGTAACACCGGCCAATGTGAAAATAACAGTGAAATTAATTGGTTATTAGATAGTGGTTGCACAGATCATATCATAAAGACTGATACATGTTTTTATAATTATTTGGATTTGAAAATTCCCATTGATGTGAAACTGCCAGATGGTAAAATTTTAAAAGCAACTAAAGTAGGTACTGTTAAAATCTATTTCAAAAATTATTATAATGAAAAACACATTGATTTAAAAAATGTATACTTTGTTAATGGTATTAAGCAAAACTTGTTAAGTGTTTCAAAAATAACTAAAACTTGCACAATAGTAGCTAGAAATGAAAATGCTAAAATTTATAATCAGTCCAGAGAATTAGTAGCTGTTGCCAATAAAATAGATAATTTGTATTGTATTAAAAGTTTTGTTTCAAAAATTAATAAAAACAATATGTATGTAAATTCAGTTAAATTGACCGCTAAAGAGAAATGGCATAGGGCACTTGGTCATGTCAATTTTCAATATTTAAACAAGTTAATAAATAATAAATTACTAGAAGGCTTACCGGATAAGATTGAAAATATAGAAATGAAATGTTCCAATTGTATTGAGAGCAAAATGGCTAATGTACCTTTTGAAAATAATAGAACTAAGACTACAGAAATTTTAGAATTGATACATACTGATTTAAACGGTCCACATAACACAACTGGTTATGGTGGAGAAAAGTATTTTTTGACATTTATCGATGATTATAGCAAATGTACAAGAATATTTTGCATTAAAAGCAAAGCAGAAACTGCAAGTTGTTTTATAGAATTTGTTAACTTGGTAGAAAATAAATTTAATAAGAGAGTAAAGAAATTACAGTGTGATAATGGTAAAGAATATTTAAATCGAGACATTTATAATTTCATTAGACATAAGGGAATAGAGTTACTACCGTGTCCACCATATGTCCATGAATTAAATGGAGTTGCAGAAAGGTATAATAGATCTGCTATGGACATAGGCAGATGCTTAATGAGAGAAGCTAAAATTCATAGAAGGTTTTGGCCTGAAGTTATAAAAACAGCGGCATATTTAAAAAATCGTACTATTGCTAATACAGTGGAAAATAAAACTCCTTATGAAATATTTTTCGGTATTAAACCAAATGTTGAGCATTTAAAGATTTATGGAAGTAGAGTTTTTGTCAGGGTTCCAGAGGTTTTAAGAAAAAGTAAATGGGATGATAAAGCCCAACTAGGCGTGCTAGTAGGCTATAATGAGAATGGTTACAGAGTTTTATTAAATAACAGAATAATTAATGCCAGACATGTTCAAGTAGTTGAAGAAAATACGAAATTGATATGTTTAGAAAAGCTTGATGATAAAAAGGATAGGGATTTAGAAAATAAAACTTCAGATATAAAAGATGAACAAATTAAAACTGAAATTGATGAAGACTATGTAGATGAAAATGAAAGTAGTTCTAGTAATAATGTAGAAGATCCTGTTAATGATGATAATTTAAGTGATAATAAGGACAAGCTTGTAATTCAAAGAAAGTCAAAAAGAAAGATTAGTCCAATGTCTAGATATGGTAATCCAGTAACACATTTTATTTATGTAAATTACATTGATGCAAATGTACCAGATACATTTGAGGAGGCGATGAGCTCTCACGATCATAAACAATGGCAGGCAGCAATGGACTCTGAAATAAATAGTTTAAACAAAAACAACACATGGCAAATTGTTGAACGGCCAAAAGATAATAAAGTTATTGATGTCAAATGGGTCTATAAAAGAAAAGATGAAAATGTTTATAAAGCTAGATTAGTTGTAAGAGGATTCCAGCAAAAAGATTACATTGAAAATGTTTATTCACCAGTAGGAAAAATGCAAACATTGAAAATTTTACTATCATACAGTTGTAAAAATAATTTATTTATAGAACAAATGGATGTTGAGACAGCATTTTTAAATGGTCATGTAAAGTCAGAAGTTTTTGTCAATCAACCGAAAGGTTATGAAACTGGAGATAATAAAGTTTACAAATTGCAAAAAGCACTCTATGGTCTCAGAGAGAGCCCTAGAGTATGGTATGATTGTTTTACCAAATTCATTGAAAACCTTAACTTTGTTAGAAGTAACTATGATTATTGTTTATATGTAAACAGAGCAAACAAAGATCCAATATACATATTAATATTTGTTGATGATCTCCTAATTTGTTGTAAAGATAAAGATAAAATAAAACAGGTAAAAACTAACTTAATGGAAAGATTTGCAATGAAAGACTTGGGAAAAATTAAAAGTTATATTGGCATAAACATTGATTATAATGAGGAGAGAAATAAAATGACTTTAAGTCAAACAAAATATATTGAATCTTTGGCTGCAAAATATAATTTAGAAAACAGTAAGCTCTTTGATACTCCGATGGAAACAAACTTAAAATTGGAACAAGCTCCAGAAGTAGATGAAAGTATTAAGTATAGAAATATAATTGGTGAATTGTTGTATATCAGTACAGGCACTAGGCCTGATATAGCTTATAGTGTTAATTATTTAAGTCGTTATCAAAGTTGTTACAACCAAACCCATTACAAATATGCTATGAGGATCTTAAAATATCTGTTTAAGACTAAGGATTTAAAGTTAACTTACTATGATAATGTAAACTCTGAAACATTAGATTGTATGGTAGACTCTGATTATGCAGGAGATAATGTGGATAGAAAATCTACGACAGGTTTTATTATTAGATTATTTGGAAACTTAATTTTTTGGAAAACACATAAACAAAATTCAGTAACTAAATGTTCAACTTTTGCAGAATATACTGCCATGTCAGAAGCAGTCACAGAAATACTTTTTATTAAAAATTTGTTAATTGAGTCATTCAGTATAAAATTTGATGAACCTATAAAATTGTATGAGGATAATTCAGGTGCAATTTCAATTGCCAAATATGGCAATTTTACAAAAAATTCAAAGCACATTGAAGTGCAGTACCACTACATAAATGAAAATTATGAAAAAGGTATTATTGATATTGTAAAAATTAATTCCGAATTTAACTTAGCAGACATATTAACTAAAAGTTTAGACAAAACAAAATTTTTGAAAAATAGATTAGCTTTTAATTTAATTTAGAAGATACTATTTTTTTGTAAAAGATCAATATTATAAATTTAAGGAGGCGTGTTATAATCTGTGGTAAATTGATAATATTGATTTTAAGTATGGCAACATCATCACCCTGTTAGCAACACTGAACGTGTGTCATGGCTACCACTTTTTTTCTGCTCCGTAATGTGTTGGTGTCCGCAAATTGTAAAATTAATTAACAGTGATTATGTCATAATAAACTTCATAAATATAGCCGATGGCCTATCATTTACATCCACCACTCCAACAAGATGTATATACATCTTTACGTTATAGCTTTTTTTTTTACGTGGCAAAATCATCAAATGAGTCCTCCCACCCCGGGCAGGGCGAGAGGGACTGTCAGACTCGTACTGACTAAAATCCATGGTATCTCTCGGCAGCCCCTCATGTGCCGGAGTCGCGGTATACGTATGTCCCGCAACCCCGGCAGGACTGTGGCCAAACTGGGCTTCCCCCGGGACGTATCCGGAAAGGAACTTCCAGTCCTCGGGCACTCGTGTAGGTTTCCCGTCCTTAGCACCCCTTACATTATAGCTGCTGTGTGTGAAGCCCTTATTTGAGAGCCTTGAATAGGCAGTCTTGCAATGCATGTGACCACTCCTGTAAGTTTTATCAGCTATATTGGTATAGCGTCGACCGCGTACTGGCCAGTTATTTTTTATTTTATATTTTGATTTGTATAGTCTGTGTTCACTGGCTGGTTTATGCGAGGCTTTTCATACGTATCATCTGAATTGTCTTACTACCAACATACAAAAAATAAGGTCTATCCATACCAATAATTATCAGAAAAGGTCCAAATTCCCTCATTCGCTATCTCTCGCTCAATAATAACACAATTTGTGCCAAATTGGGCCTTAATAACAAACCTTTCAGTTTATTGGAGTAAAAGCTTCCCTGGAGGACCAGATACATTAGTCCGTTGCACCACGGGACCCATAGTACATAATGTATAGATAATATTCGACTTAATTGCCAGTTAGCAAAAAGTGACCCTTTTTGTTTTTATTCGCTGTATTTAGGTTAGTGTGCTAAAGTCATTATGGTTGGTATTGGGTGTTTGGTAGAAAACGTTCTCGTTTTAAAATTGTTAACCAGTATTTTTGCATTTTGGTAGCGGAAAAAAACTCTAGTCTAGGAGTCTAGGTTACAAGCAAATGGAGTTGTAATGAGGTCTTACGGCGTAATTAAAAACTTCTTGCTTTATAACAGTCAACTTTTTTGAATTGTTCTTTATTTAAATTGTTTCTTTATTTAAATTTGTTGTTGTTCGTTTTTCAAATTCTTTCAAACAGTGAATGCTCAAAATACCACAAAAGCATGCTGTGTCTTCGTTTTAAGTAAGAAAATAATAAATTTTATTAAGAATCACTGTCACCGGGACTAGGGCCAAGAAGACACATCATGGTTATCCAACATGCTAGCCTGTTTTCTTGTTCTAAAACCCTCTTTTTATTACCATAAAAATAAGCAAAAAGTACAGACCACCACCAACTACGATCCACGCCATTTAGTTTTTTTTTCTATTTTCATTCCCAATTTCGAGGGTACTTAATAAATCATAGTTCGGCGTAAACGACTATACGTCACAGGGGCTAACGCAGTTCACAGAATATCCATTAATGAAACAAGTGCACTAAAAGGTCGCATTGTAATGGACTTCTCATGTCCTTGGAAGGTTCTCGATTTAATTCTAGAAAGTGCTGTTCGTAATTAACAATAAGAAAAAGGTTTTTTTTCTGCGATAAAGTCACAAAGAACACATCTCTAAGTAATATTGAGCGATTTTTTTTTGTAGATTTTCTATTTTTGTTAAGCATTTTATATTGGTTTTAATCTATAAATAGTTCATACATTTTATATTTTTGTACAAGTAAAGCTTAGTTTTTGATCAATAACCACTTTAGTAGATTTATTTAAAGTGCCGCCATTAAATATGGATCAAAATGGTTAACATCAATTTGATAGCAAGTTATTTCAGTAATCATTTACTTTTAGAAGGTATATTTTAAGTGGCAGAAATAGAATAGATAAAAAACGAAAATTATTTTCGAAGAGATTTAGTTTATTTTTAGTTTTTAATTAATTAGCCTTTGTGTAATTACTTAATAATCACTGCTCTCAGAACGGTGAAGGAAAACATCGTTAGTAAATGGAGCATGTCCTTGAACCAAAAATTCGAAGACATGTGACATCTTAGATAAAAAAATGTCCAGATTCCGTGTTCGAAACAAAACGAAACGCTTTAAGTGAAGCCACTTTTTAGAAATGTGTGAGTGAGTGCCACGCACACATTTAAATATTTTCCTTCGAGATGTTCACTTGTTTTACGTAGGAATCGAACGACGCGGGAAATTTTTACCCCGTGTTTTTGGCTTCAATTCTCAGTGGCCTACTATCAATCTGGACATTTTTTAATCTAAGTGTGACATATACCGACCCGCACTGGGCCCGCGTGGTGGATTATGGGCTCATTCCCTCTCACAGAGAGGTGGCCTGTGTCTCAGAAGTGGGCACATTATAGGCTGATGATGACAATAATGAATTAATCTAGTTTGACATGATTGTAAATGTTGAAGTCACGCACAGTGATATTATAATCAAAAAATGAATAAAAGTAAATAAGAGCAACAAACAGTAGAATTATTACGTTATGCCAAACACTTAGCAAGCCATACACTTTGCATAAGGATGCTTGTACACGACGCATGTAACCCGCGCAAGTAAAGATGCGGGTTACCCGCGCGAGTAACATGCGCAAGCTACTTGATCAAGCTACCCGCGGGGTGCGTGTACACGGCGCATGTAGCTTGAGCATGTTGAGGCACTTGCGCGGGTTACATGCGCCGTGTACAAGCATCCTAATATCTTACGTAAAAAGTTATTAAACTACAACAATTTACCAGTTTTATTTCACGTGATCATAGTCCGGAACAGCTCCCATTAGACAGCAGGGTATGCCTGATGCTGCAAACCATTTCTCATCTTAACTATGGAAACCCTGCCGAGTGGCTTACTGGCAAAAACAAATAAAAGTTAAATATTTTCACGTTTCCTTGTTGAATTCATAGTCCGTGTCTTTATTAGGTACTTTTCTAGTTTTACCAAATAATGTTTTTTTTTTATAATATGAAAAACCCCGCTGTTAGACTCCTAGATCGTAAAGTGATGTTAAAATTACTGACAGCATATAGCCTCTATACAAAAAGCTATACAAGACAAAAAGATTTTTAAATTCGAAACAAACGTTGATATCCTAAGATTAGCGAATGGTAAAATATGGTAGAACAATAATACATTTTTAACACCTTAGTGGACCACCCATGTTTGCAAAATAAAATTATAATACCTGGTTGACCGAGCTTCGCTCGGTTTTTAAAGTGTCTATATCTTGGGAACTGAGCTTTTCTCGAACCTTAACTTTCATGAAAATCCTTGGAGCCGTTTCCGAGATCCTGATTATATATAAATAAATATACAAGAATTGCTATTAGATAGATCCTATTCTATTCTAGCACGTTTAACCAAACTAACAAACTAAAAGCTTTAAAACATGAAGCATTGATCATGAGTTTCATCAATGAAGTCTGACAAATTGTTTGAAATTCATTAAATCATACCAGCTCGGTATCACATGGTTGGTCACCCATCCAAGAGCCGACACAGGTAAGCACCTTGAGGATCCAAACAGCTGCCACGACGTCCTGTACCCAAGCACAGCTAAGTGCTAATATATCACATGCGGGCACAATACACAGTCCTACAAACAGATCCCGGTTTCCCTGAACTTGTATAAATAATAACTGCTGAATCGTATATCTCGGTAGGGTGCCCGTACTTTGCCGCTACGTTAGAACCCCTGGCTAGAAATACAGGCTCTTTGTTTGTGGTCACAACTTATTTATTTACTTAGTTTTACTATTTTAGTGAGGTCACCCTGTAGGTACAGATGTACTTGTTTTTTGTTAACGAATTATTAACTTTGTTTGGACCATGTACGGATCATTTCTTAAAAGACCATCGCAAGACCGTTGCCGTAGGCCAATTCACACTTTTTATAACAGCTTTTATAGACTTTTTTTTTGAAGCAGGAGCGACTGCCAGACTTGTACTAACTAAAATCCACGGTGTCCTTCAATAGCCCTCATAAAATCAAACATGGTTGCACTTTACTCGCCGCCCGCATGCCCGCGATAGGGTAGTTTACATGAAACAAATTAAAAAACTGTTAAGTCCATCAGTTATTATACGAGTACCTATATATTTTATACATCATTCATCATCATTTCTACCTATTGCAGTCCACTGCTGGACAAGGGCCTCTCCCAGGGAGCGCCACAGCACTCGTTCTCCTGCTTTCTTCATCCAGCCACTGCCAGCCACCTTCTTCAGGTCATCGGTCCACTTGCCGTCCAACCCTACGCTTACTCGTACCTACACGTGGTCTCCATTCGAGAACCTTCCTACTCCACCTATCGTCGGTTCTGCGGCAGACATGACCAGCCCATTACCACTTCAGCTTGCTATTTTATACATACCTCTATCACAAATAAACAGAAATCTCAAATCCCCAAATAAATTTCAAATCCTACAAAATTGCGATAGCGTACGAATAGTTATTTACTTCGATTTAAAGCATTCCTTTGTTACGTCTCGTTCTAATTAGAGCACAAAATTGATTTATGCTCTCAATTGTTTTGTTTATTTGACTACCAACTGCCAACCAATTGACTTTTTGGAGTACGGTCCTTTAAATTGAAAGATTATAGCTTTAATATAGTTATGGCCTGTTTTCACCAACTGTCGAGGTCAGTTAAAATTAGATGCCTTTTTGCGAGTTTTCGGGATTCTGTGATACTCGTATAAAGTAAACGGGAACTTTGACGTTAACTTTATAGAAAAAAAAATCCTCGTTCGTACACTAAAGGTGGTTTTTCATTTTCCGTAAATTTGGTTAATATGGAGATCTAATGTTAAAGCTTCAGTTTTGTTTTTACTGAACAACGTTAGAGGACGAATCGATAATTGGATAAAATTCGTAAAAAATTACCTCGTTACTTTCTAGCATCCGATTTTACGGCACCTTTTTTACGATTCGAAGTATAATCTTATTGCCATCGTCAATCGATGCAAATAGCGATAAGCGATATCGCGTCGCGCAATGTGTAAAGTCCTTAACAGTAACATCCCAAACTTGTAACCAAAGCCTGGACCAATCGGTGAAAAGAGACTTGATTTCACATTTCTTTCTAATAGGAAAATTACAGGTGAAACAGGGGCTTATCTTAGATGTAATACCTACGTTGATTAATAAAACGGATTATACCTTAATGTAGGCTAGCAACAACATAATATTATTATTATCTGTTAATGTGATAACATAATGTATTGCCATTATCAATATGACTCCAGAGCGTAATAATTGAGATAATTAAATATTATTAATTCGAATTAGGTCGTAACACGGCTTAATTAGCACTCAGTGGTATTAGACTGTTAATGATTGACATAATTACTAAGAATCACGAAATTCAATATAATTATTTTAATTATCCAAAATAATTATTTTCTAATTTATTTAAGCTTCAACGAAACAAAATCTTATAAATATTATTAACGCTTTCACACAAAAGCTACGAAATGGATTTTGATCACATTTGGTACAGAGGTAGATAACAGTTTGGGATAACACATAGTATAGGTACCTTTTGTCCCAGTATTATATTACCGTGGATTGATGTCCGATATAAATGCGGCCGGAGCTGCTGACAAAGACTAGTCTGCTCATAATTAGGACTTGGAATCTCTGGAATTCTGGTAGTTGGAATCTCTGTAATTCTCGTAGTTCGAATCTCTGGTATTCTCGTAGTTGAAATCTCTGGAATTCTCGTAGTTGGACCTCTATGACAGACATTGGTCTGTAATCCATCATGCGGGTCCAGGGCGAGTTTTAAAGCTATTAAAGATATTCGATTATTTTAACGCCGGGGTGATGGGTTCGCGTTTTTTCCTTTATTTTTGGGAGCATTGGTGTTGAAGTAATTGACATAAAGTTGCACACCTGACTGGGTGCGAATCTATAGCTTACAACCCGTAAGTTATGAAGTTAACACTAGGGTTCCATTGCCTTCATTAAAAGAAAAATATGTGCTAAAAACAGTCATCTGAACAACCGTGAAAAAGAAAATGAAAACAAGTTATTTTATATTACGCAAAACCACGAAATTAAATGACTTTTACCCCATGTTATGCACCATAAAATTACACACGTCCCTATCTAATTCCTAACGCAATATTCATTTTCAAATGAGCGTAGAATTCTTACAATAAGTATCACTTATTCGCAAAATGGGGCATAAAAATGCCTCCCAAGTATACCGGTTTTGCGATTATGTGGTACTCTAGCAAGCCATGTCAGCTCTTGTAGTTAAAGCCCGGCCAAATTGCGTACATAATTACAGCAGTTAAGCTGAGGTATAACCGTTAATGAAACTGAAAACGAGTTAAAGTTTTAAATGCCGCCATGACTGCAAGCTGTTTCTCAATTTCGGTAAATTTGCCACATTTTTACGGCTGCGTTGCCATTTTGTTGTGGAGTGTTAAATGTTTAGTACGGTACTATTTCGATTTTTACTGGTCATTTGCTGAATTTTCTAGTTTAATGCATTTTTATAATCCTCATAACTCATGAAAACCTTACAGCAGCACTGATTTGACGTTGCCCCTCCTCATTTCTACTAGCTGGCCAAGATTCAATAAAAGTCTCGTTCTCGAGTCTCGCTTGTGCCGCGTTCGAATGCGGACGTGTTTGCATATTTTGTGTATTGACTAGCGCAGCGCAAGCTGTCGCTCGAATTTGACTCGTCATGAGTAATCAACTTGTGGTGAATGAGTTGCTGGCGTTCCTGCAGCAGAAACTGGATGTTATGGACGAGGTGTCCGCTGTCCAGATCTGCGCAACTAACTTCAGCGAGGATGACATAGCTGCTGCCAAGCTGATGTTGTTCAGTGTGCTGAACAAGCGCGACCAGATGGTGTCCCGCCGGCGTGACGGGACTAAGAAGAGCCTGCAAGACATAATCACGCTGTTCAAGGAGACCGACCCCGACGACGTGCCCACGTTTGTGGCATTAAAAATCCGAAGGAGCTTCACAAGCTGCCTCCCGTCACCTTCGACCACGTCGATGTAACGAGCCTTCTGAAGGATATTGTCTTTCTGAAGGCCCGCCTCGCGGATGTTTTTGCAAAATTAGATGCATCCCAAAACACCGTCGCCGATTTGTGCAAGGAATTTGGCGAGTTGCGAAACAGTGTGGCGGCAATTAGGTCATCAGTCGATGCGCCTAACGTAAACACGTGTCGCGGAGCCGGCCTCGATGTGTCGTCGACAAATTCCGCGTCAGCAGTTTCGTCGCCGGCGCAACCGTCGTATGCTGAGCTAGCGCAACGTTCCACCTGTGTGCCCCACAGCCCCGCGCTCGCCCCTACGCCCGTCCCCGCAGCTCCTCTAAGCAACGCTGCACGAATTTCTCGCCCTGTCCCGCTGCCAGCTACCGCAGCTTTGACGAAACCCTTACAAAAGGGTTCTACTGCCGTTCCTGCGAGTACTCCAGATGTTCCCCCCGCGAGGCCCGTGTCTGTTAACAAAAAGGAAGTAAGGGTGATTTTATACTGCTGAAAGGCAATGGACCGGGCTGTTGATGACGGCTTCGTGACGGTGCAACGGAGGAAGCGCCGGCAGCGAAGCAGTAAGAACCGTTGCGGCAAGGCTCCAATGGAGCCTGACGTGAAGCTACGTGCAGCGAAACCGAACACTCCGGTGTACATCTCGCGCCTCCACTACACCACTGAGGCAGAGGACATCGTTGAGTACGTGCGCCGAAAGTTGAACTACACGGCAAGGGTGCACCTGTTGGAGTCGCGCCGCAACGTCAATTTCAAGGCGTTTGTAGTGCGCATTCCGACGTGCTACCTCAACCTGGTGTTAGAAGAAAGCTTTTGGCCCCAGAACGTGGTGTTCCGTCGCTTCCGCGGACCTATTCCACACGACGGCACAAAGTCAGTGCAGTGCTAGTGAAGTGTTATTAATATAGTTTTAAGTTTTATTTACTAACACTTATTGTATTGAATGCTTATGTATTAGTTTATTTTTACTTATAAGATTATGTTTGTGTATTTTATCTATGGGCCTTCGTTGCCTGAAGACAAATAAATAAATAAAATGCCTTTTTAAGGAATTCCTAAAGTAACCCTGATCTTCATTGTTGGAATTGACATACCAATAGAGTAGAGTTGATGTTATTAAACTTGTAGGCCTAAAGACAAGCAATTTACATGACTTGATAATAATCCATTTATTTCGATGTACCTACGAGGCATGGGGACGGCTGGAAATAGTAGCTCGCCGTCAGATCAAGACCAATCACTAGTCGAGGGCGTAAACTTCCACGTGCGCTTCATCATCATTCATGCAAACTAACTCCATAATAGGCAAGAGGAATCATAGGACGATTATTACAACCAAAAAAAGTTATGAATCCAATGTTGTTACTAGCATTTTGTTAACAAAAACGTGATAAAACAGATATTCATAAGTCATTTCAATAGATATTGCAAAAAGTTAAGGGTATATTTATTTCTTTACAAAAGATTTCCATTTTCAATAAAAGAAATCCCGAACATAACAAGAAACCCAACATCAATCTCAAAAAGTTCAAAAGAAATTAAACCTTAATAACGTCTTATTACTTTTGATCAGATAACAATTCGTTTGTTCAGAAGTATCGCAAGTGATCGTACAAAATCGTATAGCAATATCGTGCAAAGTTAAAATTTTCTTCGAATTGATAAGGTATGACGTCACAGGGGCATTTAAAAGTTTTATACGATGATCAATCACTTTGTGTTTCAAATTGTTTTACTGGATACTAGGAAAAGATGTGGTTTCGCTTGTTTTTTTTTCCTTTTATGTGTAATCTTATGACACGAAAAAAAAAATAACTGCAAAGGATGATGAAGGCCAAAGAATTTATTGTAATAGGAAGACCCTTTACGTTGTAATACTTCAAAGACGCTGTACGGCCGAATACGTAGAATTCATGCTAAAGGTGTGCGTCCACAGGTCGGCATCGCACGTATCGGACGTATCGTACGTAATGGATTTTAGTTTGCCTTGTATTGTATGAAAACTCGACTGCGTCCACTGATCCGCATCGTACGGACGGCTCATCGGCAATGCCTTAATGCGATGCGTACCGATGACGTCATACGGAATGCCGATCAGTGGAAGCGATGAAGGTGACATCGGCAATCCGATTGCTGATACTCGCGTCGGCAATCCGATTACTGCCGACACAGAAATCCGTGTGATACGATGCGTCCGATACGTACGATGCAGACCTGTGGACGCTTACCATAAGGCTTTTGACATCACACAACCTGGTAAGTGAATTATTAATACCTACATGGTACAGGTAACTGAATTGTTGAGGTCAAATAGAGTAACGCACCATGTAAAATATTCATGTTCTCCTGCATCAAAATTGTCTGTGAAATGAATTAGTCGTCACAATATAAAATATTAAATAATCCCTATGATAAGTCTGAGGGTGAAGACAAACGAGCGTAATTTTGTGAGTCGTACTCGTGAGTCAGACTTTGGTCGCTTTCTTAAAAAAAGTTTTTCGCGACGCCAAATGAGTGGTCTGCACCGTACCAGACCACGATATTCTGCGACTCACGACTCACAAAATTACGCTCGTTTGGCCTCACCCCAAGGCTTGAATTCCCTGTTACTCTAAAGTCGGTTGCGTACTATCGGCCGCGTACTGTTGGCTGCAAACTATCGGCCACGTATGTATGTGAGAAAAATTACGTCCGCGTCGTGTTTGGTGCTACGAGTAGGTATATACTCGTAGAACAGAAAGTGTATTGGTACGTCCGGTCGACGCGACGTCACCTATATCAACAGGAATTCAAGCCTTAGATACAATATTTTTTTCCATAGATAAACCAAGTAATATACATTCAAATAAAACAAACTTAAGGTCCTTCACGTTTATTATACTCTTCTTCGTCACCAAACATTGTTAAGGCTCTGAAATCGACAAAAACATAAAATGTTTATCGCGCAAACTTTTACACTTCAAGTTTTCTTATTGCTGATATCAAAAAACAGACAGAGATGGGACTAACAAGAAATAAACAATGCTGACATTATTTACGGACAAATAAAAATGAAATAAAATGAAAAGGGCCTTATTGGTATTGTGCAGTGTGATATTTTTCGTTTTCATAGCGGTGTTAGCGTAGTTAGGTTGAGTGTAACCACTTATGACCCGAATCAAAGGAGCGGATGGCTAGAAAGGAAACTTAAATACGGTAATTTACAGTTTAGTGAAACTTTAAATAGCTCCTAGTCGCGTCATGAAGTTGTGCTGTTCTAGCGGGACTGTCTTAACAGGTAACCACGACCCCAGAACGTGAAGGGCTATTGAACGACACTGGATTTTAGTCAGTACACGTCTGACAGACCCAAATTTCCCTCCCTGGGTGAGAGGACTCATGTTGATTTGATTTGTTGTGTTCCTCAACAACCGCGTTGCATCCCATCAGCAACTGTCCCAATATTTTTTCGACTTCCTTGAAAAATATTGGGATATCATGGCTAATATACATGAGGAATAATGCATCCAGCTAACTGAAAAAAAAAAGAATCGGATCACTAGTAAAACCAAAGATAAAAACCCAAGATTATTGCTACGTTAGATTTAAACAGACTATAATATACTATTTTACCCATAGTAGTTTTCATCAGCCTTTTTACCAACGAACTACACCAAAATAAGAAACAAAGACGTACAAAACAACACGGTTCATATATAGAGATGTTCCCGCGAAGAATCAAACGGTTTCGAGCTTTTCCGGAACGAGAAACTTTGAATGAGATTGTATTGGCCGCATCCCAAGTTGGGAACTGTCGGTGAGGTCCATTTTGTTACCAAAATAGACCCCGGGCTTGATGTAATGGTTTGAACTGATATGGAGTGTTCTTGACCAGTTTTTGACGAAGATTGGTTTAAGATTGCGAGTAAAGTATTTTGTTAGAAGTTTTAGAAATGATATTTTGTTTGATGTTATTTAGTAGATAGAGTTAAAACTAGGTCTAACTAATTATTAAATTAATGATTTTTGAGGAAAGGAAAATTAGCTGCGAGTTGGATTTGAGTGTGAGTTGCGGTAGCGTAATTGGTAAGGCGTCTGGAGTACTTATCCAGAAGACGCGGGTTCAAATCTAATAGGGATGTAATCACCAAAAATTGGACACAACAAACCCAAATTTTCACAGTTTTAAATATTATAGATAAAGTTGCGTTCAACACTCGAGGTTTCAAACCTGGAATATTCATTGGGCTAAAATCTTGACTAAGTCTGCAAAGAATCATTACCAACGGGTTTAACGCAAACTCTGATTTTCAAAATTACTGGACTATTATGAACGTAAGGGTAATTAAAAGATATTTTAAAATAAGGCCCATCATTACCTTTATCCACAATAAAATACACTGTGCTGACGGAAAAGCAACAGCTTCCAATGTATATTAATAAAACCTTAAAGCAAAAAGTTAAAACATGAAAATGCATACTTTAAATTACCGTTGTAATAATTACATTACTGAAACGCTAACAGAGTCGGCAGCAGGCTCGAATTATTTTTAATTTTATAGCAATTTTTAAAATATCTTTTCACTTCTGTGAGAGCAGTGATGGTCCAGTGCTAATAGCATTACATTCAGTAATTAATTTTTATTATGAGAAGGTTCGTTTATTCATTTACTTATTTATGTACACAGAACACATTTTTTTAGCGTGGTAAAATCAACAAATGTGTCCTACTACCCGGGGCAGAGTGGGAGGGACTGTCAGACTCGTACTGACTAAAATGAGTCCCCCCATCAGGGCGGGAGGGAAGGTCAGACTTATACTGGTCCTTTGATAGCCCTTTGCGGTTCCAGGGTAACGTTTACCTGATGATACAGGCTCACAGAGAGGAGGCCTGTGTCCCAGCAGTGGGAACATTAATAGGCTGATGATGATGATGATGACAGGCCCGCAACCAGACGTTTATGCCTAAACATAAAATTAAGAAAAGTGTCTAAAGTTCCTCGATACTTCGTTGAATCGGAGAATCCTCCGAGCAGACGTAAACGATTGTTTCGACTGCCCTGCAATTGTTATCAAGGTTTTTATTAAAACTTGCTAAACTCATGGAGAACTCCAATATTGCGATTAAAAATTTCGATTGACTCATTTTGTGGTATGGATGTTGTTAGTGTTATTTCCATCTTGACTCTTGTTTACTCAGGCCACCCATATACAGACTTACTACCTGGCGACTTCCAGACCACATCGACCGCCCAAAAATGTTCGACACCTCGAGCGGTACCAAGTACTTTTTTTTTAATGTACCATGGGTTTGCTCTTGACCTTATTGTAGGTCAGCAGTAACAAAGACAAGGTCGGCGATGGGGCGAGCTTACCCAGAAGAATCCTGTTCACTCTGACTTTGAAGAGATTAGGGTTGTATGCGTTCGGAAACACAGACGCAGGCAGAGAGTTCCAATCCTTCGCTGTTCACATTATGAAAGACGTTTGGAAACGCTTAGTGCGAATCGGTAGAATAGCAATAAGGTAAGGATGGTAATTTGCCGTGCATCTGGACGTGCGATGATAGAAGGGGGCTGGTGGGATGAGGCCGTGGAGCTTATTATTCTTGGGCACTGGTAGTGCCTGCTGCGTACCTAGAAAACTATAATTTGCTATTCAGTTGCAATTGTGACTTGAAGCTGTCTATACTGATTACTTCAATTTGGAATAAAGATTCAATTGTGGAATGGAACCAATTCCAGAGCATACCTACGATGCACATGCCATTACGCGGTCGCTGAAAACATCTCAGCTCCATTGAAATGCATAAAGTTAACAGCACAATAAACTAGCTTTCCAATTGAAATGCCTCCATTTTTCCTCCAACGCAATAACCGTGTATTTATCTATGGAAGGCAGGGTGCTGGGTTCTCTATAAAATAATTTGCGTCGGGACTTGACGCCTTCTTACAGGGAGTCACTGCATCCGATCCTACAGTAACGAACTTTGAAATTTATTCATAGCTTCCTCGGCTCTTGTAAATACGACGCGGGAACACAATCGGGATTTCGTTTTGATTTTATAACTAATCTACGGTACGACGTGTCATGACGAAATGAGTTTTCGATTACGTATCTAGATCTGTGAGGGTTTCAAAATGGAAATTAGGTTTTTTTTTTCTCTCTTGTTTTCCTGCAATCTGTCTTGTCAACATTAAGCCGGATTTTTGTAATTGGGAATTTGTCTTGCTTGGTACAATATCCAGTGATATGTCCGTATTATCAATTTATGCCCCTTGTTTCAAATCAGATCTTGAGGGGCTCGTCTTTTAAGTCTTCTGAAAAAGTGTTGGAAATTAGGTTTTTGATTCAGCTAGATTTGTAGCGGTATTAATTTTGTGGATGCACGTTGTTGTGCTTAATTTTATAATTATTAGTTTTACACTTTTTTAAATCTTTCAATTACAAGGTTTGCTATTATAGAATCTAATGCCGAGTTAAGCTCGCCTCCGTTATCATTATTATTAGCCAGATGTCGTCTACTGTTGAACAGACCTTCTCTAGAACAATAATTCCACATAGTGGTAGGTCGCCTCAAAACATAGATAAAAATATATAATCAATGAACGTAATGAAGGAGATACTTGTACACAGCACACTGATTCAACATTGTGGCTCAAACTTTCACTACAGATGGATATGCATTGAAATTCCTTTCTATTTCCTTTGCCATCTTCATAGAAATAGAAAAGACTATTAATTTCCTGGCACTTGAAGGACTAGCTTCCTAATAAAAACTTCAGTCTATTTCCAAGACTGATTTCCAAACCTATTTCTATTCACATTGTAATAATACTGTTAAATAAATATAAACCTAGTACAATTTAAATTCAGTAGATTTTAGAATATTCTACTTGCACTTTTAGTGACCCAAAGCTGAGTGTCTCATCAAAACCATTCCACTTCTAGCAGTTTTGTGTCATGACTAATAATAACTTTCCAGTGGTTTACAGTCACTTCAATATAAATAATGTTTGTATAGAGTTGACCACTCAATACTTGTAACTTTAACGTTAACATACAATTTTTGCATATTATTATCACATTATTATATGTTTTCTTGTTTTATGTTATGAATTATCTTAGAAATTCTTTTGGACACAAAATTAATCAGGTCGATTCTTGTCATTCCCCTTTACAAAATTTTACAATAAACAAGCGATTCTTCCACTGGCTACATACAAAACAGTGTGGCATTACCGCGGTAATCGTCCTGTGTAAAAATCCCATAACTTTTACAACCAGGAAAACTGAATCACGAATAAAAGGTAATAGTCATTTTGTTCTCTTTTTTAAGCTAAATTTCTGTAATTATTCAAAAAGATGAATGCTATTTAAGATAATTCGGGTCACGTAAGAACTTATCTGTTTGACAAATTGCCGGTGAACGGAGCGCTGTTCAAATATCTTAATAATAGTATCTTACGTTTAGAGGTCAGAGGGAAATGGGAGATGACCTTTTTAAAGTAAGAATTACGGAATTAAGGTACTGTTTTCTTGTCTTACAAGGTTTTAACTTACTTAATTCGTCTTATAATGTCGTAAGAAAAGGAAAAAGAAAAATGAAAAATATTCAAGATCGTGACTGCTTTTAAGGCTGACATGTCGCTCTTCGTAGTACTATACTAGTGGCATATACCTACTAGCTGTATCCAGATCCAGACATGTATTATGAGATAATAAGATTATTAATAATAATATCACGGCCAACAGTAGGCGTTTCGAACAGAGAGAATTTATCGGACTAATGAGCAAAAGCTGTAGGGTTTTTCGCACAAACCTTACATCGCATCAATGGAATAAAACATCGTACTACTGAATAAATTAACTACCAACAGACCGAGTTCGATATAATAAAAATCGAGTCATCTTAGAAAACGACCCACTTTCTCTCACAGAATGCACATTGGAATCTGTGTCCCAGCCATAGAAACATTAGGCTAATTATTAGCTCATCGACTATCTCAGCATAATATAAATTACAAATGAAATTATATGCCTGGTACGTGTTTCGCTACTTTGACAGTGAAATCCCCATTAACAAAATAATTCGCCATATTATTATATTGGATTCATTTGTTACAAAAAATGTGGTAAATGAAGAACCGCTCGATCATTTTACGCAAACTTCACATAAACCATCTACTAAATAGTCCGAACAAAGCCTTAACATTAAGTTTGGATAGGTGAGCCCGTTCTTGAGTTATAAAATTACAACGATATACAGGATGGAATTTTGTAATGCCACCTGGAGGGAAAGTACCCTTAATACTGCAGATAGAAAATTTTACTTAAAGGAAACATTTTTTTATTTTTGAATAGAAAGCAAACTGCATTCAAAGATTTTCGAAAATTCTCTTCTCCAAATTATTATATTCCCCGATTTATCAAGACCAGTAAATAAATTACATAATAATTCTTTTAAACGCAGGTAATAATTTCTGAAGAGACCTTCAAGCCATGATGGCTACAAAGAATACATATGGTTTCATTCCGAGCCTTTTGATATTAAAATGTCGGTATCTTATAAATATTTAATGCAATCTTGTTTTAAGTACCAAGTGTGATGTAACTCACTGCGGAACTCAGGAGTATTTTGACCAACTGCGTCGGAAGAAAGTGAGTTATGAATTTTGTATTGTGGGCCTTTGTTTCTTTTATGTACGGTGCGGGTATGGGGTTTGAGAGGGTCAAATTATGTCAGTGAGACCAGTCCGGAATTTTATAAAGTGTGGAGTGTCAGGTGTCTTAAAAAACTTTCAGCTGTACCCTTTTTTTTTTTTTTTTTTTTTTTTTTTTAGGTGGTAAAATCATCAAATGAGTCCTCCCGCCCTGGGTGGGGCGGAAGGGACTGTCAGACTCTTACTGACTAAAATCCACCCGTGTTCCTTCCTATGCCCTTTACGTTCCGGGGCCACGGTAATCTGGGTTAAGAAAAAACCCGCGACCCCAGCAGGCATTTGGCGCGAAACACGACGCGCCACCGACCCTAGGCACGAATTTTCACTCTTTTACTTTACAGTATTTACAACATTTCTCGTATGAAAAAATGGAACAGCGCCTCTGGTGCGCAAAGAAAGAACTATTTTTTTTCTTGAAAATTGTCCATTTTGAAATTGTCAAAGTTCCAGTTTAGTTTACGTCTCAATTACTGAAAATTCGTGCTAAGGGTACTGTTATCTATATTATAGACGATATGTTTTGATAAATTAGTAAAATAGTAAAAGCAAACCCTTCGTACAGGTAGGCGACGCCACTCTCCGATACTTTACGACTTTAGTATCCAGGTGACCATCGCAATACAAATCCATAGGGGTTCGTTCACACTCATACGTCAATGGATACAAAAGTCGTAAGATATCGGGGACTTGCGTCGTCTAGTATACGAAGTGGCTACAGTTTTTTTATGGAAAAAAGTTTTTATTAAAGTCTCTATCAGACGATGCAAGAAATACCATGCAAGTTGCGAGCAAGTTTTTTCATATTGCGGTATTCCTTTGATCAACGGAATACATTGTCCATCAATAGTCAAATTCTTACAACGCACGTCTAAATAAAGCTTTACCCAAGTGCGTGATACTTACATGTGAAACAACCCTTACAACTCTATAGTGAAACCTATGATTTTCCCCGCTTCATTTATGTAAGAAACTACCTACTATCACGCCATCATAATTGAATAGTCTATACATATAGTCTAGCTTTTTTCAAGCCTACGTTTTTTAAGAAAAAATATATCTTAAGGGAGGCAGACACTACGTTACGGGCACCATTCCCGTCTCGGGACTAAATAAATAACTTTCACCACTTAGTTAACAATGCAAATGCGATTGCACAAAACTTCTACTTACCTAAGAAAATATCTACTCACTGTAACAAAATCTCAATTTTCTTCGTCGACAACAATACTAGGTTTTAAAATTTATACGAATTAGATGCTCTATGGACTAGACTAGAGTGTAGTATACATGCTCCGTGCCCCGGATCCGGCCGAGTTATCTTACAGTATTTATTCTGCTCTGTCTGAGTGCAGCGATTGGGCCGCGTGACTAGACTGCTAATGTTCGGATTGAGCTGCCATCGTCTGTGGGTAGGCACGCATCCATTGGGAGATTTCGCTGATGCGGGAGAAATCATATAAGTTTAATTCTCAGGGATAGACTAATGGAAGTTTCAAACAACACGGCTGGCGCTGTAGCTGACAGATTGATAACTCCGCTGCGTAACGCTGCGGGTTTGATTCCAACTCGGAAGAAACATTTCTGTAGCCTACTTAAAGTTGTTCCTGGTCTGGCTGTTTGAGTATGCGAGTTTGAGAAATTCCTAGTGAGGGGTAGCTTCGTATTGACAGCTGTTTTGACCGTATGTGGGATCGTCTATTAGCATTTTGAATAGAGAAAAACAAATGTTGTTATAGCGGCAACAGAAATAAATATTATCATTTAACACTAAATCAGTACTTAAATATCTTCAACTAAGTACGTCTTTACTTGCTTACTGATAAAAAATACTGGGAACTTTTGACGTAAGCCTTTTCTCTCAATGGATGCGTTCCTATAGAAGACAACACAAGCCACTGCCCGTGAAATAGCTTGTATACTGCAATCGTATTGCTTCCATTCTTAGATACACGCCCCCGCAGCTTACTGCTGAAAGATAATAACACAAATACCTTGTAATAACGTACTGTATTGCTATTACTGGTGTACGGGAAACTTACTGTAATGGAACTTGGGAAAAACGATAATGGAAGAAAAGTAGTTCGGAGTAACACGTTTCATTTTTAGACTCAATAATGCGTTGTGATGAAGTTTTTTTTTTTTTATTTGAGATGAGTTTGTTGCTTTGTTGATGTTAAATTTTTTACTCATCACTTTAAGTCAGTAATTCGAAAGTCTGACTAGCAGTCTTACCATGGGGCATTGTATATCCCAGTTACTGGTTTGTCGAGGTCAGTACCCTTTTTTTTTTAGCGTTGTAAAATCATCAAATGAGTCCTCCGGCCCCGGGCAGGGCGAGAGGGACTGTCAGACTTCTACTGACTAAAATCCACGGTGTCCGTCAATAGCCTGGTACGTTCCGGGGTCACGGTAAGGAAATAATCCCGCGACCCCGGCAGGCTTTGGCCCTCTGAGAGGGGGGCCCCGTCATTATGCTGACGCTCTTTGAGGCGCGCGTGGGAACAACGCGCCGTCGACCCGGGCATGGTCCATGGTCGGGCAGCGAGTTGCCCTTTACTTGCTGCCCGCATGCCCGCGCCTACGGTGGCCGGAGATCATCTGCTGACGTCCGCAGTGGTAGGCGCCCGCGGTGGCTACCACTGCGGTTGGGGCGGAGGGAGGACGCTGTCCTCTCTCGCTCGCGGCCCGCCTCCTCCTTCACGAGCATTACTGCCTCGCAGAAGGAGCAGACCGCTTCCCACTCCGTCTCGCCCCGCAGCATGGCCGCAACCAATGCCGGGCGCGAGAGGTCTCCGCCTATCGCCGCCGTGAGGACACGTCGGTGCACTGCCCAAGCTGGGCAGTCTTGCACCGTATGCTCTACTGTGTCCTCCGGGCGATGTTCGCAGTGGTGGCACCCGGGCGTTTCCTCCTTCCCCATCAGGCACAGGTACCTCCTGAAACTTCCGTGTCCGGTGAGGACCTACGTCATCCGATAGGTCAGGACGCCGTGACGTCTCTCCAGTCACTCCTCAAAGAGGGGTCTTACCGCCGCAATTGCGGCGTGCCCGGGGTCAGTGCCCTTCACACGAATTTTCAGTATTTGAGACGTAAAATAAACTGGAACTTCGACAATTTCAAATTGACAATTTTCAAGGAAAAAATTAGTTCCCTCTTCGCACACCAGAGCCGCTGTTCCATTTTTTCATACAAAAAACGCTGTAAATACTGGAACGACGCTGTAAAGTAAAAGAGTGAAAATTCATGCTACAGGTACAGATAGGCAGTCGCTTCGTGTAAAATACTGATATTCAGTTGCATTCAGTTCGACTACAAACTTACCCCAACATAGTAGGAAAGTCATTAAGCAGATGATAAGATACGTAACGTAACCTAACTTAACCTACGTATTGTAATAGAAAAATAATAACATTGTAATAACGGTTTATACAACTATAAATAGGTACTTAAATTGAAAATATTACATCGTGGTGGCACTGGTGCCTAAACTTGACGGAAACTTTGTATTTCAGGACACAAGCTATCCGCCCCATGATGACGAACCAGAACTCAAAGAGTAGCCAAATAACCACTTCAAAAATAAATGCAATTCACCAAGTTCCTGATCACCAAACAAAGGCATCCTGATTGTAATGTCCCGCGATAATAACCGACCGGACGCGGAAACGCGTCAGATATTCCGACCGGGCCGGTTTTAATACGGGCCACAATCGAAAACAATGGTAATGTACGTACATTGTTTTGCGACATATGTACCATTTATTTATTAAAAGGGGACGGTTTTAAAACGGTTTTTATTACGCACGCTTTAACATGAGAGGTTGTATTGTTTTATTGGGACGTTTTAGGATTGATTTTATATTCGTTTTATTTTTTGATTGATAGGAAATGGATCTATTGAATCGAAATAGTTGAGTTATAGTGAATTGATGAAATAGCTGTCATCCACGCGTGCCAAATAAAAATGCTAAAGGCAAGGTTTGAATCAATGACCTACAGCTTGTAAGTCGGGGATTTTACCAATGGGCCAGCACTGTACTGTATACACTCATGGTGCATCACAGCCCACTCCCTCTCACGTAGAGTAGACAGGTGTCCCAGCAGTGGGAACATTATACAATTATACTAAATCTCAATATAAGAGACAAATAAAGTCATGTATTAATATAAGACATTCCATTTTGAACATTTTTTTAACTGATACTGAAAAAATATTCGTGTAGCTATACAATACAATAGCTGTAATATAAAGTACTAACGTTAGTGAGATTGGTTGCAAACTGTCGTTAACCACGTTTTATGCTTGTTTGTTTCATATTATTAGGCGCAACTGACGTGTTATTAAAAAAGTTGCTTCTAATTTCTTTTTTATTGCCCGTAGGTTTTTTTTTTTTGGCGATATATTTTTTTGCTGGCTTGTTTTGAAAATGTCTTCACTTCTGCGTAGAAAAAAAATTAATTAATGAAGTGGAAAAACTTTCTTTTAAATATATTCAAAAATGATTGGCCGAAAAGGTTTTTAATACCCAAAATCTCAGTGCAATGTCCTGCAAAAAATCCGAAGTAAAATGTTTAAAATATGCAAAATGATTAAGAATTGAAAGAATTAAAAACGGATTTTGGACTTGGCGCGCTAACGATAATTGCTACCAAATGTTCTTTTAAAAATCTCCATCGTCCGGAAAGAATGATTCCCGTTTTAGGCCGACCGTTAGGCACTAAAACGAGTTAATTCTTTCCTACGAATTTAAAAAAAGAACAGTGGAAGGTTTTAATCGTGGCTTGATGCCCGCAGCAAACTTTATCGCCGAATTACATGGCATTCGGGCAGCCATATTCTTTTTTTTTTATTTGTCATCCTTCTTTATGCTTTATTTTCTGTCGTTTGTTTCTTTTCCCTGCTTCTCTATGTGGCCAGCGTTGTGAGTTATAGGGATATGGAAAATTAAAAGTGCGCGGAAAAGGGGATGTTGTTATATTCTTTTTTCTCGTTCACACTTTTTGATGTTACGAGTTTTATAAGTCTCTGATTGAATTTTCTCTCGTAAAATCTTAATTTTCATTTCCTCTTAATCAACTTGCAGAATTGCAGTAAAATCATGAAATATTTTGATATAACTTTATTGAATTTTCCGAGAGAAATTTAATGAAAGTGAATTTTAATGGAACTTTTTATTTTACGTATTTTAAAGCTGTTTGAACTTTTTAATAACATAATCATTATTGTTTTAAACAAAAGGGGTTCTAATTAATTGCAATGGGGTTAGAATTAAGCGGACCCATTTATTCACACACACATTTTCAGAACAAGCATTAATTTATAATGGATTTTCATGAGCGGTAAGGGTTAAAAAAAATAGAGCCAACTTACTTTTAGCTTAACCTGAGCTCAGCTGCATCTGAAAATTAACTTTACTTGCCTAACTTTAATGTTCTTATTCATTTAATAAGCTTGGTCACTGTCGTCTTTAGGACTACATAGGCATAACTCACTTCCGTAGAAAGCGTAATTGACTAAACTAGGTTGGAGGACTCATTTGATGATTTTGCCACGTAAAAAAAAAAGTCTAAGTTCGATTTAGGCTTAAGCCAAGCAACGACGCCTTACTCATAGACGCTCAATGATTATAACCTAGAATTAGACACCAATTACAAGCCACTCCTAATTTATCGCCCTGTCAATTAGGCAACTTAACCCCATCTAAACATAGCCTTTACAGCTACAACAATAAGGGTGATTACCGCAAAACCTGATACGATAATTTGTCCATAAATTGTAATATCACGATAGCATTTCAAGTAATTAAATTGAAAATGTGTCGCGAGCCGTACGCCTGTAATTAGGCATTTGTTTTTGTTGCCTGTTTACAATATCACTATCGGGAATTGATTTATTGATGGTGGTAACTCTGATAGCTGTTTTGTAATTGATAACGAACCTCAGTTGATGTATTGTGGTCAAAATAACGTTGTTTGTTGTTCGTGATAGTTTTAAGTAGCTATTTTTTTATTAGCCGCAGTGGTAGACGCCCACGGCGTCGGACGTCAGCAGACGATCTCCGGCCACCGTAGGCGTGGGCATGCTGTCCGACCATGGAACATGCCCGGGTCGATGGCGCGTTGTGTTCCACGCACGCCTCAAAGTCAGCATGATGACGGGGCCCCCTTCTGGAGGGCCAAAGCCTGCCGGGATCGTGGGACTTATCTCATTACCGTGACCCCGGAACATAAAGGACTTTTGAAACACCGTGGATTTTAGTCAGTACGTGTTTGACAGTCCCTCCCGCCCTGCCATGGGTGGGAGGACTCATTTGATGATTATGCCAATTTAAAAAAAGTTTATTTTCTTAAAAAAGTTAAACAGCAAAACGACCCTTAGGTATATCGACATGAAATGTCATTTTGACGTCGTGTTGAGACGGTGTAAGTTTGAGCACTCTCAAAGGACTCTGGAATGACACAGGAAAGATGACCAAATTCTCACCTCAAAGATTTTAATGATCGCCTAAATATTAACTCAGAACTAGTGTCAGTAGCTCTATCATGACTTTTTAGTTTTTGTGACGTAAAATAAACTGGAACTTTGACGTTAATTTGAAATAAAAATATAGTTCCCCCTTCGTACACTACATGCGCTTATTCAATTTTCCACAGAATAAACGCAGTAAATACTTCAAAAACGCTGTAAATAAAATACAGAAATCTTGTGAAAAGGCCTCAGTTAAATACAATTTACTTCTCTATGTTTTCTTTAAAAGTATGTCGTTCACATCTTAGATGAATGTGTGTCACATTAATCTTCCTGCGTCGAGACAATCATAGACAATTTTAATAGTTTCTAGCACAAGTCCTATGTATTCGATTCTATAACTTATTGTATTGGCAATTCTTCACTTTTACTACCAATACCTTAGTCAATACTCAATGTACTCGTATAACACAACTTTTACCGAGAGATTTATCAACAAAGAAGGTTTGTAAATCGCCACGTATTATTTCCACAAACAATTCCTTTTCAATAAACTCGCTACTGAAACAATAACCATAAGTTGTTGAATTGAGATTTTAAATAATAAAGTCCGTTGGAGTGTTCGCCCGCGATTCTGTCACCTCGGGCGGGATGAGTAGCGCTCAGAGATTTATTACATTATATACTTTGTACATAGGGGTACCACATGGTGTCGAATGGAAGTATTCTTCCACTTACAGATGTACTAAGTTTAGTTTTGAAGTGATGAGAAAACTTGAGTATTTTTGATTTTAATGGTCTTTTCACAAAGTTGGGAGTGTGAGATTGTTTTGTAATAAAGTGTTCATTATTGTCTTTTACTTCTGATTTTATTTATTTTTGGAAAACTTACAGCTAACAAGTATAATAGATAACAATTTAGACAAAATAAGGCCAATTACAAGTTTCCACATTTAAAACAAAAAACAGAAAATTGATAATGAGTATAGGTATTAAGTACATAAATTACTGGCATAAAAACATTGAACCATGCACGCTCGAAAAAGATATTATTTAAAAATCTTCTTCAAATTAGCAACACTTGTGCTGAAAATGTCGATACCAGCTTCCTGGCAGGTTGCGTTGTACATACGACTCGCCCTAATCATGAACGAGTTCCGTCTGTACGTGGGGTACTACCAGTGGGGTATTATCAGGGGTTTATCAGTATTTAATGTGGTACATTATATCAGAAATCATCAAATAATATCTGTTTATTTTCAAATCAACTTAGGTGCATAGTTCGTAAAAAAGTTAGTAGGTAACAGAATCAGTAACAAAAAAAACGATAATAATTTTCTTTCTTTCATAATATTACTGAATTGACTCTGTTGTGTACTGTAGGTTACGCGTAAAGAACTTTTGATAAAAAAAATGACAGAAGCACGGGGGACCCAATTCAGTCTCATGTCATCTAAAACCATACCAAGAACCCCAGACTTGAAGCTTGAAGCTATTTAAAGTGTAAGATACTAATTTTCCTTCAGTCATCACCCTCAAGGAGTTAATCCCGGTTGCTTCCTTAGCTTCCACCTCGGTGCCCGGGGTCCGCCTTCCTACCTAAACGCCTCCACTTCGCACGGTCTTGTGCATCTCCAGCCATGAGCCCATAAGCACGCATATCGTCCCTTACGACGTCAGGCCTACTAATGTTCCTTCAGTGCTAAGCCTTATTCCTTTGTCGCTTGACTTAACGATTGGATTTATTTTCCCCTCCCTCCTTCTTTAGCCTCTAACTCTTTAGGTTACCATATATTTATCTCTGTAGCATTTATCGAAATCGTTCCTGCGGTTACAGCGTAAAAGCATACCAAACAAACTCACTTCGCCATTTTAAAATTATAACGCCCCTAAAAGAATAATTTCCAAAAGTCCTTCCGCTAGCTTTCCATAAACCTCTAGTGAGCAGTAAGTGGTGGCCCCTGGACACAGTTGATAAGTGGTTGTATTCCCGCGTTTCACCCCTCGAACAACCCCTCCCATACCTATTTCACCCCCATTCTTTTGTTATTCACGACGCGTTTCAGCACCGACTTGCATGATTGTTGTGATGTATTATTTCGTTTAGATGCTGCAGTTCTGTATTGTGGTGTAAGAATTATGGAAGAGGGGTGATTGTTGAGGGTTGTAAAGGGGACTAGATTGAAACAGTTAAGTTGAGGGCTTAGCTTTTTTATGCAACAAATAAAAATTTATTTAAATTTTGTAATTTTTTATCATGTTTTTAAAGAGTAGTTTAAAAATAATGCTGAAAAATGTAATTATGACGACGCGGTAAAAATTGTAAAGTACCTATTTTTGGGTTTACGCCGGCCAGGTGGAGTGACGACCTACGAAAGGCGGCTGGCAGAGACTGGGACTGGATGAGGAAAGCTCAAGACAGGGCTGAGTGGAGCACATTGGGAGAGGCCTATGTCCAGCAGTGGACGAATACAGGCTGATGATGATGATGATTGGGTTTACTGACAGTAATTTTAGAGTAATAGCTAGTTGAGCCTGTATTCACACCTGAATTGATGGCAATAGGTTTGCTCAGAAAATAAATAGCATTTTTTTAACTTTGACCGTCACTTGAGCCAGTCTTCTTTCTTGCACGGGCATGGGAACTACCAGAAATAGGTGACATGCCAACCAATCATGGAATAGAGAACTGTCAGAAATCTAACGGGGCCCCCTTTAGAGGACCAAAGCCTACCGGGGTGCGGGACTGTCAACAGGCAACCGTGACCCTGAAACGTATAGTGCTATTGAAGGAAAACCTTGGATTTTAGTCAGTAAGAGTCGGATAGTTCCTCCCGTTCCGCCATCGGCAAGAGGACTCATTTGATTATTTTACCACGATAAAAAAGTAGCAGTGGTGGCCCAGTGGTATTGGTTCCGACTTACGAGCTGTCATGAGTTCGAACCCCGTCAGGCGCATTACTTTGTGTAGTTTATTTCATCACCACTGCTCTCAAAACGGTGACGGAAAACATCGTGAGGAAACTGGCATGTCCTAGAACCAAAAATTCGAAGACATGTGTCATCTACCAACCCGCACTGGGCCCGCGTGGTGTATTATGGCCCACTCCCTCTCACAGAGAGGAGGCCTGTGTCCCAGCAGTGGGAACATTATAGGCTGATGATGATGACCACAAAAGAAACTCTCATTTTTCAAAGGTTCTAGAAGATGTGTTACGTAATTGGGATACTGATATCAATATCGGTGATGAAGTTTATCATCCAAAAACCGATAAACAAGTTCCACTTAGTTCCATTCACCACTTTAACCGAAATCCAATTTAAACGCCGATTTACGACAGCACGAGACAGCAAACGAACCGATTTATCGGGAGTGAACCGAAACTTTTATAACTCTTTTACTATTTCACTTTTACTTAAGTTCGTAAGTCACTTAACTTATTTAAGTCAATTTCTGCGGAATCGTAACCTATTTTTAAAACTTGACGCAAAAAGAGGGGTGTTGTAAATACGTGTTCGCATATGGCACCGTAGCATTTAAACGGATTACCGATATGAATGCAAAGTTTTGAATTGAATGTTAGCGTTCAAAATCGATTCAGCAGTTCTCAAGCTGGTGACGAATTCTGTAAAACGATGGTGTCAGTTTTAATTAAAAGTATTCAATTTTCTAGAATTAGACTCTCATCGCATTACAGAAGCCGC
The DNA here is from genome assembly GCA_036375495.1 of Agrotis segetum. Classification (NCBI taxonomy): domain Eukaryota; kingdom Metazoa; phylum Arthropoda; class Insecta; order Lepidoptera; family Noctuidae; genus Agrotis; species Agrotis segetum. Next base: position 2,601,522 of record JAQSVV010000175.1, on the reverse strand, counting down.
CATCTTATAGATTTGAACAATATTTTGCCAGTTTTAACAAATGGTGTTACAAATCTTCTTGATAAAGTATTGGTATCAAAGGCGCGGCTAAAGTTTATTAAAACGATTACAAAACAAAAACTTGAAAGCGTAATCTTATAATCCGAGATCCACCAATTCTATCTTAACTTTCTTCTGGTTGACTTTTAATTCTTTTGACGTTTATTAACACACAAGCAATGATATTATAAAGAAAGATACGCCATGTTCATACTAAATGGCGTTCAGATTTCGTTGCGTTGTTATTATAAGTACTAACATAGATGTGTACAGTAATTTAAAACTACGACAGCGATAGATAATACGGAAAGTATAAGATAGAAAGAGATAGCTAGTTTTAGTGTGTTGCGCTTGAAGTACAGTCCACACTACAATAGAGTATCATAGAGTGACATGACGGATGCTATTTGTCTCTGTCACGCAGCAGATTGCCATCCTATTATCTATCCTTTTCGAACCATTACGTCAATAATACGAAATTTATATGAAAATGAGGAATAACTCGTAAAAAAATACAAAATTGGTATATTTTTAATAGACTTGCTTATGGTATGTCACTCCACAACTCTTATTTTTCTTGGCACCATAGTTTTTGCACTTTCTGAAGACACAAATTAACGTTTTTGTTACGCCGCGCACTCACGTTACCTCGCTCGCTGTTGTAATCCGACTAAATCAAGGGTGCAACAATTGTGTTACATTCTCCTCAACATTTTGTGCGTGCTAGTGCGATATCTACCTCTTTTTATTTATAATATCATTATTGCACACAAGCGCTTCTGGTAAGGCTCGAGGTTCGACTCCCAAGTTGGGCAAAGCTATTAAGTTTTACCATTACCAATATACAGATTGATAGCAATAGGGCCATATATGCCATTGACTGCATGGAAGATTGGTCAGGGAAATGTTGGAGTGGATACCACGGAAAAGAAAGAGGAATGTATGCAGACGACCGACTAGGTGGGTTGTACGTCATTACTGCGAAGTTCGTTACCGCGATGTACGTTAAAGCGAATGTTCTTTACCGCGAAGTACGTTACTGCGAAAGTTCATTACCGCGAAGTACAGTATCGCGAAAGTTAGAAGGTCGATCTCGTCAAAAGCCGTAAGAAACTGAATAGCCATGACACAAAACTTCCAGAAGTGGAATGATTTGAAAGAGATATCTCTTTCAAATATTGGGTGACTAAAGGCTGCAGAAAAGAAAGAGATGGATGGCAATAGAATCACGTGCTATTACGTGACTTAAACATAACACTGGTGAAATGTGTGTACTGTTAAGTATGTCTCTGATTAACAGGATTTTAAAAGCGATGTTACTAGGTACTTACTCCTCTGCTTCGGGGATTTTAAACTCAATGTTATAAGGTACACATTTGCTTAACACTTCGAGGATTACAAACGCGATGTTATGTTGTATCATTTTTTCTAGCCTACTCTGTCCCACTCCTGAGCAAAGGTCTCCCCCCATTCCTTCCACTTCTCGCGATGGTGTGCCTCCTCACGCCAGTTCACTAGGAAAACATCCAAAGCGTCCCACCATCTTTGGCCTGCCGCGACCCCGCCTAGCTATCTCAGGGCTACATTGCTGTGATATCCGAGCCCACAGTTGTGACGGCATCCGGCAGACATGACCTGCCCAGTCCCACTTTAGTCTTGCAGCTTTGTGAGCAACGTCGGCTATTTGAGTTCTGGAGCGCAGTATGGTGTTATATCATATCACACACAAACACAGTTCAACCTAAGACCGTTTGACAGCACGCAAATATTTGTATGAACTATTAGTAGCAGTTCCGGGACTGAGGCTTTGTGTATTTCAATAGATTTTTTTGCAAACGCACCCAAGATACAGGAGAAAATCCTAGACAGGAGCAAAAAGAACCGCTTTCTTACGACTTCAAAAATGCGCCAAACAACACAATAATAGTAGCTATTCCCACAAAACTATTTTTATTATAACCATGCAACGGAACGCTCATTTATCTGCAGTTTCCGAGTACTTTTCAACTAGCCCGTGATTTATACGTTTATGTTTTGAAATATCTAACCCACTATGTTCTTATCTTTCTACACCTTTGCTTTTGAAAGCGGGCAGAAACATAGTAGGAATGAAAACGTGGGAGAAATGAAAACGGGAAATTATGACGTAAATGAATGGGTTGTTTTTTTTTTTTTTTTTTTTTTTGTTAGCTACTTCAGAGGTTGTTGAAAATATTTCAGTTTAACTGCAACGAAAATTTTGTTCATGTCCGACAGTTAATAATTAATAATAACTGGACGTTTTTTAAATAACGCGGGTACCTGCGTGAGCGACGACTATTTCAACTACTATTATAATAATTATTTACTTCGTTTTGCGTCGTGTCGCTCACGAAGAGTTTAAACATATATATTTTTTTTAACTAATGGTAAAAAGAATCAAAATCAAAGCATTTTTTCCAAGTAGGCCAGTTACAGGCACTTTTGAATTGCAAGACAAAAAATAAAAACAGTTCAAAAATAGTTGAAGGTATGTTGCTATAGTCCCAATCAGATATAAAACTAAAACTGTGAAAGTACCGTAGATGCCCATTCCAAAGAGTAGATCTCTATGGAGAAGAACGGGCAAGAAACTCCAGACACAATCGAATTTTAAGGAAGTACCTATGAAATGGATTACCCTAGTACAACGCTAAAATATATTTTCAATCACCTTCACAAGCTCAAAAAAGCGGCAATTTTCGTCCGGAAACAGCGCATTGCATTATTATTATTGCGTTTACCATAGGTAAACGGTTTAGATAGCAATGAAGATAAAAGGTTCATATTAAAAAAACCAAATCCGTCACGCAGTATGAAAGATTGCAAGCAAACAAACCTAGACAGATATAGGTGGGGGGTTTATGTCATGGGCAAAAGCGATCTAAAACAACAATGTATTTCACAGATATGACGCCCAAAGGGAACATAAAATTCATGAGAAGTAAATATCTTCCAAGTTTATTCTTGAAAAATTTATTCTTGCTCTAAGTGTTTAAAAAAAACTAAAATCCAGTCATCGCGGACATGCGGGTGACGAGTAATGGGCGACTCGCTGTCCGACCATGGACCATGCCCGGTTCGACGGTGCGTTGTGTTTTACGCGCGCCTCAAAGAGTGTCAGCATAATGACCGAGCCCCCATCTAGACGGCCAAAGCCTGCCGTGGTCACGGTACTTAATAATTACCGTGACCCCGGAAGGTAAAGGGTTATTGAAGGACACCGCGGATTTTAATCAGTACGAGTCTGACAGTCCTTCCCGCCCTGCCCGGGGTAGAAGAACTCATTTGATGATTTTACCACAAAAAATAAAAATAAAATACTTAGTCATAACAATGGAGATTTATTCTATCAGTAAGCCTTTGCTTTAGCTCATCAGCTGTGTAATCTGAATGTCTTAACTATTACTTACATTAAGATTGAAAGTGTTACGTCTAGGCAAGCGTGCTTCATCGTCATTGCTTACCATCAAGCGAAATTTGTCGCAAAATAAAAGCATCGTTTACCCATAATATTGTTGGTATCCAGTCGCGAAATAAGTTTGGATGCCCGGCATGGTTATCAAACCTAATAACTCATGCTCAATCCCCACACTTGTAACCTATTGACCACAGAGGATTACCAACCCAATTAGTTTTAACTTTTTTTTTCAAGATAAAAACGTAATAAAATCCTCAGCCGCAAATCTTTCACAACTTGTCCAACTTTACGCCTTCGGAGAAGAGAAACTGTTCAATTCAGAGAACACATGTGCTTGTCAAACTGAATATGATGGATGATCATGCGTCCCCCACCTCCCCTCTATTTCCCTCCCCCGGCCTACTCTTCCTGGCTAAGAAAATTGACTACGTGTCATGTAACTGAAGAAATATTTTCTTTTTCGAAAATTGAACTATCGAGTCCCTAAGTTTAGGCTAAAGTAAGGCCAGCGAAAAATATTATTCAGGACAGTTTATAGCAATTATCATAACGGTTCATATTCATCTGTAAATACCAAGAGATACGACAGCAAACCTTTATTTAAACTAATTCCGCCTAACGAAAAAGGTAACAGTGGAGAAAAAACATCGTGAGGAAACCGGCATGTCCAAAAAATTCGAAAAACATGTGATATCCACCAACCCGCATTGGGCCAGCGTGGTGGATTATGGCCCACTCCATCTTACAGAGAGGAGCCTGTGTTCCAGCAGTGAGACAGGCTGATGATGATGATAATAATGACGAAAAAGGTAAACATAATATGTTGAACACAGTCTACATATCTAAAAAACTTTTACGCCGTTTGCAGTTACACTTTTTTTAGTACGCATTTAACAGATTTTTACCTTCGTCTGGTAAGGCGGCTTACGTTTCACCTGTAAGCCTCTTTAGTGTGTACGTAATCAACAAACAATATTACACAGCTGGGAGGTCCAAGGTATGGCACTACCTGTGTGACCATGCAGCCTCTCGGTAAGAGGTCTGAGAGGGAAATGTCCTAGTCTTCCATCCAGGCCCAGTGGAGGTTAGTCTCAGGAGTCCTTTTTAAATATACGGCTATCGCCATAATCTAGCCCTCTTTAGACCAAACAAACACCTTTCTAAAACGGTTCTATATTAAACCCAAATTCACAACCGTACCATTTCAAAAACCACACAGAAATAAACCTTGACTGTTCGTAATAAAACCGTAAGGCTTCGTCTTGCATTAATATTAATTATGCCACCATCACACGCGTCACCAATAATGTTTCTCAAACGTTACACATCAAACCGACCTCAATTACTTGAGAATTTCATGAGAAAATTTCATAGGTTAGGTGCACATCAACACATTTTCGACTTGTTTGAAATTTCGTCCATTGTAAGTTTTAGAGTAAAGTGGACGTGTTTTGGAACTAGAATAGGGACATAAGTGAGTCATAGTGGATTTAGAATGTCTTTTTTAAACTAATGTATAGCTTTTATCGCGTGCACGATGCACGGTGACCGAATCAAGAAATTTCGTAACGAAAATAAGTCTAACTTTTTTCATAAATATTTTTTTAGTTATTACCTTGTTAATGTTACTTTTAAATTTTAAATGCAATAAAAGTGATAGAAAAGTGAACAGTTTCACAATATTACGCTAAACAGAAACAAGATTAATGAATTGTGACAAGTGTCATGGCGCCACACATTTGTAAACTACACCAATTATTGTGATGCAAACAGCATTCATGTGAAATGACACGAGAAATACGTACACGCATTTCAACAGTGGGTAAACATCTATATGTCACATAATGTGACATAAGTGTCACGTTAATAAAACACGGACATTTGGTGTTTACAATTAATTTTTATTCGAAATTGGTTTGCTCTTGACCCTAGCTCAAATGTGACAGAGACAAAATCGGCGATGGCACGAGTTTACCCACAAGAAGCCTCTCCGCTCTGATTTAAAGATAATAATATCTGGTTGACCGAGCTTCGCTCGGTTTTTAAAATGTCTATGTCTTGGGAACCGAGCTTTTCTCGAACCTGGGACCTTGATAAATCGATTCCTTGAGCCGAAAAACCACTAATCTGTAACTTTCATGAAAATCCCTGGAGCCGTTTTCGAGATACTGATTATCTTTATCTTCTTTATCTTTATCTTTATCTTTACATATAATAAAATCGTAGAGATGTCATTCCTGTACATTGAATATTTTTTCTTTTTGTATTTTTTCGAGATAAGGGATCGATTCTGATGCCAGATCAACTTTTATTTTTTTTTTTTTTTGTTTTTTTGATTTGATCTATCTCCGAAACTACTGTAAAGTTTCGATCAAATTTTCCTCAAATATTCCTAATAATATGCTTCTGTTAATATGCTATGTATTATTACGCTATTTTTCCTGGGAGATAAGCAATTTTGAATTTTGTTGTTTTTAGATGTTTGTTGATAGTTGGAAGCTAAACCACTGGATATTATTTAGTCAATTTTTCCTCAAATATTCCTTAAACTGCTGTTCTATTAATAGGATATGTATAATTACGCTATTCCCCTTGGGGGATTAGCAATTTTATAATATGTTGATTTTCAGTCATTGTTGACATTTGTACAAGAACCGCTATTTGAAAATCACTGTCAACGTACTAGCCAGTCCGGTCGGTAACCTGCTTGACTTTCGTGCAAGGGGTCTCTGGATCAAATCTCGCAGTTTTTTTTTTCTCTTTTTGAGTTTATTTATTTGTCCTGAGAGTTTTAAATAATTTTAAAAAAATGTGCATACTTTTGTTTCAATATTATTCGCGATTTTAAATAATTACTATTTTTTTTCAATACTTCTTTAGGATATAAATCTACTCCGATTTAAATTGTAGGTAGTAAGTTGGATATTTTTTTTAATTGTAATTGTTTCGAGGTGTGGAATTTTAAAGATTAGAAAAAAATCAGGGTTTCTATAATTTGTGTTTATTTATGTTTTGAATTGGTGCTCAAACCAGTGCATAGATTCTGTTTTAAACAACGACAAGTTGTACTCATCGAGTCAGATAATTAGTTATTTTTTACTTTTTTTATGTATCACGCGGTATGCTAAATGGGGAAGAGCAATGCTATCGTACGTTCAATTTGCAGCGATACTGTTAATCGACCCAAAAATAATAATAATAATAATAATAATAATAATCTTTATTTCACAAGAAAGTGTTTACAATTATAGAAGTCCCTGACTCTTGTGCTAGGCTATAAACCTGTGTTACAAGAGCCAGTGCCCTCTCCCAGAAGGTAACATGAATGGGTCTTATGCAATAAGATTATTTAAACAAAAAAATAATAATTAAGAAATTTGAAATTAAAGCCTAAAATAACAACACTAAAAAGTAAAATAAGAACAAAATATAAAATGAGAAACGGTTAGAAGTTATGTGTGACTGTGTGTGTGTGCGCTATGTGTATAGGTAAGTGTGTGTGTGTGTGTGTGTGCGCTATGCGTGTGTTAGTCTGTGTGTATGAGTTAGTGAATGATTGTGAATTGAAAGAACAGGAAGGTTTTTTTTTTTTTTTTTAACTTACGAAGTAGAGATGATAACTTTCTCTGTGTCGTCATAGTTCAGCAACAGTAGCCAAGGCTTGAGGATTTGCTTGATTTTATGCGTGGTCAATTTATAAATACATAATTTTTTGTGAATTTTATTATACATTAATGAGCTTTGAGCACGATAGTGTCGTCGTGCAAGTGCGGTACGACAATGGACAGATTCACATATTGGGAAGCCGGTCCGCCGATTGCATAGATTAGCATCTAGAGGCATTACTGAATGGCGGCGCAAGACAGTGCGAAAGATGTAGAATTGTCTAACCGTAAGTACTTGAGCTTCTGAGTACAGCAGGGCCGTAGAGTAGTCTCTTTTACGAAAATAAATAACTTTGAGAACTGCCCGCTGAGCTCGTTCCACACGAAGCATTACGGTTTTGAAAGTCCCGCCCCAGACCGGGATGCAGTAAGAGATGATTGACTCGCATAGTGAACGGTACACTAGTAAAGCTGTTTCAGTGTCAGCCGCATGTCTGAGCTCTTTAAATAAATAAATCAACTTGCGAAGCCGGGTGCATAAAGTATCCGCATGGGAGCGCCAATCCAGTCTCTCATCGATGTACACACCCAAATATTTTATGTTGTTTACCATATCAAGACAATTGCAGTTGCATGAGGAGTTGCCGTCACAGGTATGTGCTATAATTTTATCGGAGTTCGGCGATGGCTTAACTGAATTTGGTGGTTTAAACTGGATTACTTTGGTCTTCGATATATTAAGCGTCAGAAGGTTACTAGAAAGCCAGTCCATAATGGTTCGCAACGCAAGTTCAGTGCTTTGTTTGGCTCTGTCCCAGGTCTCACCAGATATCAATAGAGCTGTGTCGTCGGCATAAGTGAATATGTTACAATGAGAGAGAGAGAGTTGACAGAGGTCGTTAATATATATCTGAAAAAGGGTGGGTCCCAAGATACTACCCTGGGGTATACCGTAGCTTATAAACTCTACGTCACTAAGAACGGAGTCGATTTTAACGCATTGACTACGACCCTTAAGGTAATCTTTGTAAATATCTAGGACCACACCCCGCACTCCCATGTGCTCCATTTTGGCCAAAAGTCTGGGAATTGACACTGTATCGAAGGCCTTCGTTAAATCTAAGAAAATGGCATAGCACTTGAGGCGACTGTCCAATTTATCGACCAGGGTATTGGTAAAATCAGAGACAGCATCTTCAGTAGAAATTCCTGAACGAAATCCGTACTGGTTTTGAGCAATCAGATTATTTTTTGATAGAAATTTGGTCAGATTGGTGTTAAGGATTCGTTCAAGTATCTTAGATAAAGAGGTAAGGACTGAGATAGGACGATAATTGGAAACTTCATCCTTAGCTTTGCCTTTGTATATTGGATGAACAATAGCACGCTTAAAAGCTTTGGGGAAAACTCCTGAGTTAATGGCACAATTACAGATATGAGCAATGGGAAGAGCCAGACAGCAACTAGATTGTTTTATTACAAGTGATGGGATGTTATCCCACCCAACTGCACAATCACTACGTAATTTATTAATGGTGCTAATTACAAGTGCTTCATCAACCAATGGTATAGCCAGAGAGTTAACTGGAGTTGGGGAGGAAGGTGAATATACGGACGATGAGGTAGTGGCGAATTTCGAGGCAAGGTTTGATCCAACGTTAACAAAAAAAATATTGGCTTTATTAACAGATACAATAGGGTCGACGGCAGATTGGAGCAGGGCATTAGGAGAATGTCTTTGTTGGTTACTGTGCGTAATTGATTTAATTATTTTCCAAGTTGCTCTCGGGTTGTTACTCGCTTTTTTAAGTTCCGTTTTTTCATAGGCTCGTTTTAATTTTTTCAGTAGGGAATTACAAAAATTGCGGTACCGCGTGTATGAAGTTTTTAATATTGTATCACGGTGACTTACTGACCTGACGGTGCATTTTGTCTCGATTTCGGAGACATCGTAATAAACCAGCAGTCATCCAAGGTTTTACCACCGATTTTCTATTAGGAGTATGAACTATTTTAGAATTTTTTGATATAATAGCTTGAATATCAGCTATTAAAGTATTTGTTGCTAGGTCTGGGTCTGTAGTGCTGATAACATTAGTGAAGTCATGGTTATTGAGTTCATTTTTTATTTCGTCGTAGTCGTATCGGAGTGAGGTTCTTTTCTTTTGTTGAGATACTGTAGATTTTGCAGTCCCTAGGAATATAGCAACAGGAAGGTGATCGGTAACGTGGGTGTCCAGAACGAGTACATTTGCAGGCGATTTAGTTTTCAGCAGGACATGATCCAGACAGTTGTTCACTCTTGTCGGTGAAAAATGATAGTCTAATCTAAATATATAAAACTCAAAGGTGACTGACTGACATAGTGATCTATCAACGCACAGCCCAAACTACTGGATGGATCGGGCTGAAATTTGGCATCTGGGTAGATGTTATGACGTAGGCATCCGCTAAGAAAGGATTTTGATCAATTCTACTCCCAACAGGATAAAATAGGGGAAGAAAGTTTGTATCAAACTTCGTCAATTTTAAACCGATTGGGCTGAAACTTTGCATGCATGAAGCTACTATGACGTAGGCATCCCTTAAGAAAGGATTTTTGATAAATTCCACCCCTAAGGGGATGAAATAGGGGATGAAATTTTATATAAAACTTCGTCAATTTTAAACCGATCGAGCTGAACCTTTGCATGCATAAAGCTACTATGACGTAGACATCCCTTACGAAAGGATTTTGATAAATTCCACCCCTAAGGGAATAAAAGTTTGTAAGTCTTCTCTGATTTTCGACTGATTGACCTGAAATCAAAGATTGGAAGACGTCCGCTTAAATAGGATTTTGATAATTTCAACCCCCATGGCGATATAATAAGGGATGATGGAGGATGTAAATGTATTAGTTAGAACCTATCAGTACCTAATGGAACGAATCAATTCAGACGAATGTTAAACCGCACACCAATAAAATCATAACATTGCAATAAAGCAGAGAGAGCAGTGGTGGCCCAGTGGTATCGGCCCCGACTTACGAGTTGTAGGTCGTGGGTTCGAATCCCGGCAGGCGCATTACTTTGTGTAATTTATTTCATCACCACTGCTCTCAAAACGGTGAAGGAAAACATCGTGAGGAAACCGGCATGTCCTAGAACCAAAAATTCGAAGACATGTGACATCCACCAATCCGCACTGGGCCCGCGTGGTGGATTATGGCCCACCCCCTCTCACAGAGAGGAGGCCTGTGTCCCAGCAGTGGGAACATTAATAGGCTGATGATGATGATGATTGCAATAAAATAGTTCATTGATTGTCGATAGATGGTGCTTTTTATTTGAGATCAATTACCTAATGATATCCCGTTCGAATTTAAACTATTACAGTTTCCCCTAAAAGTCTGCTTTGCCATGACAATAAACAAGTCTCAGGGGCAAACTCTTAAATTTGCGGGTATTGACTTGAGAGAACATTGCTTCTCTCATGAACAGTTTTATGTTGCTTGCTCACGAGTAAGTTCACCCAATAGCTTGATAGTTTTAGCGCCTAATGACAGATTAGTTATGAATATTGTGTACAAATAAGTTTTGTAAGCCCTAATTTATTGCACACGCTAACCAAAAGTAAAACCGCAAAAACTATACCTTGATTAATAAACACTTCTTAACGCGAGCGAAGCCGCGAGCAAAAACTAGTGTATAAATAAATATACAAGAATTGCTCGTTTAAAGATATTAGATTATTAGGGTTTTAAACGTTCGGAAACACAGACACAGGTAAAGAATTCACTACGTTGCCGTGCCAAGAGACTAAGGAAAGAGACAACAAGAATCTAACCATCCAATATTTATCGGATAGAATTATTATGATCCAAACCATTCTTCATGATTTCTCAAAGTGACTTCTGCAAGAGCTGATGTGATTCGGCGGTAGGGACTGTCAGACTCGTACCTACTGACTAAAATCCAAGGTGTCTTTCAATAGCCCTTTACGTTCCGGGATCACGGTAATTTGTTTGTCCTGCGACCCCGGCAGGCTTTGGTCCTCTAAAGAGCCATCATAATGCTGAAACTATTTGAGGCGCGCGTGGAACACAACGCGCCGTCGACCCGGGCATGATACATTTTTTTTTTTTTTTTAATCGCCGTCAAATGAGTCCTCCCACCCAGGCAGGGCGGGACAGATTGTCAGACTCGTGCTGACTAAAATCCACGGTGTCCTTCAATAGCCCTTTATGTTCCGGGGACACGGTAATGAGATAAGTCCCGCGACCAGTTAGATTGAGACTTTGAGAAAAAAAATAAAGAAAAGCTACATCAGAAAAAAAAACATGGGATTCCAATTGTCTTTGTAAAACGTTGAACAAGTGTCATTATTGCGGAGTTCTTGCAAGTAGACTAAGATTTTTATTCGTTTGAACGGTATTTTGGTTGCTTGTCACGATTCCGATAAGTGTGCACCCAGTCTTACAGCTCGCTCTTATTAAAAGGTGTTGTGTTCATAATTCGACTAATGTACGGAACGTGAAATAACGGCGACGGTTTTCAACAGCGAAAATGCATTAATATAACAGAAATGCGGCCATAAAGCCTGGCGGGTTATTAGGGGCCTTTGAAGTGAATACAACAGATGTTCATTGGAAAATTTTCATCTCACGTGTTCAGCTTTGTTCTCCGAAACAATTAATTTAAAACGCTACAATTATAGTATTCGAATATTTTAATAAGCAAAGCGGTTACAAAATATTATTGTAATAAAGGTGAAATGTTTGACTTTTGTGAGTTTTGCGTAAAGTTATAATAATACATATTCGTATCCAACAGACGTAAAAATCAAGTAAAATATGTAATATTTTTCGTACATTTCTTAGAAAACCTTTATTACCTGCTACGGCGTAGCACTATTGAGAAGACTACGCTACGATGGTGCTACGCCGCCGAATATTGCTACGACAACCGTAGCAAATACATGAACCCTTCAAATCACGTCTTCACTGATGTTCACAGTACCTACAAGTTCTTCAGAAAAATTGGTACGCAATACATTCTTCGCACGTACCACCGATTTTCAAGTGTCTCTCGTCTCCCAGAATTCTTATTTCATTCAGATTTAAGTTGTTACGACACATGTTTTTGGGTCTGAAGAATTTTCCTCACCCTTTTGTGTGAAATTATTTACTTGCTTAACATAGTTGTATCGTACATTCGGATCACGTAGGGGTACAGAGGAACTGAGGGGTGAAGTAGAGGGGGGGGGGGTAATTCATGACGTCACACGCAGGTGTAGCGTGCAACGTGTTATATTTCATGGCTGCTTTTTGTTTTCGTTTTGAAGTGGAAGTGGTAATAAGTTCTGAATTAAAATGTATCACGGCATGTCCTTGGAGATAAGCTCACGATAAATCGTTGTCTAGTTTATTTGTGAAATATTTTGTTTCGAAAAAGTTGGGAGAAGTTTATCGCTGTTAAAACTCATTTTATGGAACACTTTGCTATGTAAACTACTGTAGGCGTAGGTACTCTAATCTCGTATAAAATATTTTTAGAAGCATATATTATTATAACATCTACCTTACTATTCACACACTAATTACCTTTCAAATTAATTTTCTCCTTTCATGTGCCTGTTACCAGTTTCTTACGAAATACCCAAGTTATGTAATGCTCAAGTATTTCTATGCATTTTCCGGGGGGTGCATTCTAAAAAAGAAAAAAAAACTAAATTATAGGAACAAAAATATATCTTCCATGTTATCAATCCATAAAATGTGCCCTAGAGACTGTTAGGATTGCCACGTTGTATGGCAGCAGTACCCAGTTATTATAGGTCGTTCGTTGTTGATTCAAAATATATTGTCAGGCCTGTTGTTTAGTAGTTAGTGACCCTAACTGCTATGACGGATGTCGTAGGTTCGATTCCCACCAAGGACAAAATATGTTTGTGTGATGCACGATCATTTGTTGTGTCTGAGTGTAATTTATCTATAATATTTATGTATTTAAAATATAAGTATGGTTATCAGTGTTCTAGTACCCATAACACAAGCTCTGCTTAGCTTGGGACTAGATGGCGTTGTGTGATAGTTGAGGAATATTATTATTATCTGCAGCTCTATCATTAAAATTAACCTTTTACACAATTGCATACGTACACTGCATGATTGAATCAAGAGCATAATGCGATGCAATTTAAAACCATTCAATTTAATCATATCAATCCATTTTGCTCAATTATCAGCTGCACACAATTTGTAAAGTACTCTTTTTATGATAAAATAATGTATGCGGTCTGTTTTAATAATATCTATTATCAATGAAGGGCACATTGTATTATTGTTGAGTCAATTTGTTACTTGAGCACTATACAAAAATTCAGTTAGGTTAAGTACATAATAAGGTTTACGTATCTTTAGACAACTATTTAAAGTTCAAAAAATGCCTTTATAACCCATACATTGTAGGTACCTTTTTTTTTTAAATCATCAAATGAGTCCTCCAACCCCGGGCAGGGCGGGAGGGACTGTCAGACTAGTACTGACTAAAATCCACGGTGTCCTTCAATAGCCCTTTATGTTCCGGGGTCACGGTGATGGAATAAGTCCCGCGACCCCGGCAGGCTTTGGCCCTCTGCGGCGCGCGTGGGACACAACGCGCCGTCGACCCGGGCATGGTCCGTGGTCGGGCAGTGAGTTGCCCTTTACTCGCTGCCCGCATGACCGCGCGCTTTGTAGGTACCTAGTAAAGCTAAAAAATCTAAGAGCTGGAAAAAGTGTTGGAAGTTCGGTAATGAGAAAGGTGGACGACACTGTTTCCATCGGAAGAAAACCGTGGATAAAGTTGACATAGTAGTGAAAAAAAGAGACCTATTCCACTGCTTTGTAGTGGGTGAATAATTATGATGGATGGATGAGGAAGATTTAGGTATTCAAGCACCAGAATATTGTGTCGTAGTGATTGTTTTGACGATGTGCAAAAGAATATCTAATATCTTTAAACTAGCAATTCTTGTATATTTATTTATATATAATCAGGATCTCGGAAACGCCTCCAAGGATTTTCATGAAAGTTACAGATTAGGGGTTTTTCGGCTCGAGGAATCGATTTATCAGGTCCCAGGTTCGAGAAAAGCTCGGTTCCCAAGATATATACATTTTAAAAACCGAGCGAAGCTCGGTCAACCATATTTTTTTAACCTCCTGAAAACACCCTCTTTCTACAGGAAAGTTGTTCCATACATAGAGAAGGAACAAATTAATATGGCTATTATCACCTATTACTTTTATATTAAACTGTATCCAAAACGTAGCAGTCAAATTGTTAACTGAACTTTCCTAGTTTTAAAATTGCGGTTATTCTGTTTGAAATTCTTAATATTAAATTAAATTAATTAAATTCTTATTATTCTTTGCTACCACAATCAACTTGCAACAAAAAAAATTCATCACTCACGTACGTCAAACCTAAGCGTGCAATCGATTTTAAAACACAAATATCAATTTGGTCAAATTGGATTTATAACTGGGGTTTCAACAACTTTATCCATTAGCTAATCCACGGATATACATTTAATTTTATTTATCCGTAAGGCCAATCCACGTTCAAACTTTGGTTATAAACCTTTCGAGCATTTATTGTATACGTTATTTAGTACGAGTACTTTGAACGTGATAATATGTCTTTGTTTTTTATTTGTTTCCTGGTAAAATGAGTCCTCTCGCGGGAAGGACTGTTAGAATCGTATCGCATCGTAATCGTATGATGGATAGTCCTAGTTTATCTTTATGTGCCTTCTAGTCACGATTGAGGTGTAATCTCGGATTGATGTATAATGTGAATGTTCTATTAAGGACGCGTTTACAATTGACGCAAAATTATGCCTTTTTTCGGTACCGATTCTTACTAAACTGAATCAAATCGAATAAAACTAATAACGAATACAAACAGATTGGTTCTTTATCTTCCCAGGATAGACAAGCTTTTCTTGAAAATGATAGGTTTAAATACTTTAAAATCGATCTGCCGTTGCCATGTTTACCATATCGTGTTGTGTTTGCGAACATATTTTGTTCTACAAATAACATATTTTAATATTCCTAATACTACTGAAAGTAGGCAAGTATAGTCTATTTTAAGACATAGACAATATTTCTTTATTTTTCATTCAGAAATACACCAAAAGTAATTCCGCAAAACAGGAAGATATTGTCAAATTTTCGTCCGAAATTATATTTTTTTATCTATCAAGATTTACTGAATATTCAATCAAAAAGTATTGAATAACTAAGGTTACTATGTTAGCTTGCATTGAAAAAATAATTAGCTCATTTAAAAGTAAAATAATAGTATTAAACAATTATAATATGCAATGACAAAATTCAATATAAAACCAAGAACGGTTTGTTCTTTGATTTAGACGGCGCGGGGCGCCTTCTGAGGGAGGACGTATCGCTCGCAACCATTTTGACATTAGTCACGTAATTATTAAAATTTAAAATACACGCCACCATTCATGACCTTTACACGCGGCGCCAGTGTCTTTGTCATGACATCAAATTCAATGTGAAAAATGTAGTACCTCGAATTTTCCGCAGGTCATGAGTGGTGGCCAGTAATTTTCCCAGTCGCCAAGAATACAGCATAACCTACCTTTCTTGATACTAGCTAATATTTTGAATTAATTTTATTGAATTTTCCTACTATATTCGAATGAGGATATAATTGTAAATAAAAAATAATGTAAATAATAAAAAAAATCAATTTAAATAATTCTGATAGCTTTTTTCTGAATAGCTATAACTCTTCAGAAAAAAAAAATATAGCTCGCTGCGGGACCCACCATACCACCGGTCATGCCCCTGGTGGTATGGCTTTTTATTACGTGGTAAAATCATCAGATTAGCCCTTCCACCCAGGGAAGGACAGGAGGGACATACAAACTTGTACTGACTAAAATCTACGGTGTCCTTCAATATCCCATTGCGATCCCAGGCTATGGATACCCGATAAGACAATTCCGCGACGCCCGGCAGGATTTGGCTCTTTAACGTGCGCCCCGAAAATCCGTGAAAAATTGATCTGATCGTTTTGAGGTAGTGGTTAACCCAGAGAAAAGTTTTGTTTTAAACTTTTTGAAGTGAAAACTTCTTTAGCGGCGTTGTACACTTTTTCTGTAATGGGTAAAAAATTTAAAACTCGCGTCAGGGTCACGTGACCCTGATCGAAAATGAGTAAGACGTCATTCAAATTAAAAATAAAACATAGTAACAAAAAAGTTTTCACTTCTACCGGCACTCCTGGAGTGCAACCTTTTTTTTTTGTATCGTTTTTGAAGTCGGTACTTTTTTTCATCAATTTATTTTTATTAGGTTTGATCGAAGAGAGTTGAAGTCTTGTATCAGGTTCGGCATCCAGTCAATTGCGGTATTCCGTTTTGGTAGCTGCATTGTATTTTTTTTTTTTTTTTGGTAAAATCATCAAAATATATGTCCTCCCGAGCGGGACCGGATTTATTACCAGACTCTAGTACTGACTAATATCCATGGTGACCCTTCAGTAGCCCTTTACGTTCCAGGGTCACCGTTACCTGATAAGACAGTCCAGTGACCAAGGCAAGCTCCTACCCTCAAATAGAAATCTCTTCTCGTCGTCGTAGGTCACGCGGCTGTTCTCCCTAACGTGTTCCACCTCCTACTTCGCTAGCATGACTGCTTTGCATGAGGATTCGAGGTGACTACTTCCTATTCCGTCTTGCCCCGCAGATCGTGGCCTCGATCAATGCCGGGCGCTATTAAATTGACTCAAGTGCATCGAGTTGGGATTTGGCAAACCTGTACCACTTCATGTACCTAACTTTTTTGCAGCCAACTCAATAAGCGGACTAATATTGTGGGTTGATGTCAACGGCACCCCAAAAAGGTCAAGATAGCCTGTCATTTTTACGGTTACACCTCAGAAAGATAGAACCGAGTCGGATTGGCTCTTTTTTGCGGAAAAATTCACGTCTTATCAGCATTGAAGCTCAAGCACTCAACCGGCTATGGCTCTTTTGCCTGATATTATTTTGTGAATTTTATTCATGAATAAAATTCACAAAAAACAGATACTACTCAGGAACCCCGAAGACTTCCAACTTGAACTGCACAATCGCTTCCAGTGCCTAACCGAATGTGAAACTGTGGACGAGATTAACAATGGGTTGGTGGAAACTGTCCAAGCTGTGGGGTCCAAGTTCTTTAAGACCCCGCGCCGCAATAAGCCTCAAAAGCTCTCGAACGGAAAAATCCGGTTGATGCAGGACCGGACCGAGATGAGGCTGCAATCTTCAGCTGATATGTCGGAATATGGCAAACTCAATAGACGAAACTCTAAATCATTGCAACGTGACCTGCGCTCCTTTAGTGCGGCACGGATCAAAGAGGCAATCGAGTGGAACCGGGGCTCAAAAGAATTCGTCTATTGGGCAGAGCCAAATGACAAAGCTGAAGATTAACGACGGCAGCATCATTTCGACTAAACCAGAGATCTTAAGGGAGCTTGAGAGGTTTTACGGACAGTTATATACATCAATACAACAACCCAGTGTCGGTACATCTTGAGACGCAAGAGCTAAACTGACGTGACACTACTGTACATTGAGGATATCCCAGACACCAGCCTGTACGAGTTTAGAATGGCTCTTAAACAGCTCAAGAATAACAAGGCGCCGGGTGAGGACGGAATCTCAACAGAACTTCTAAAAGCGGGTGGAAAACCGGTACTACTCTAGTCCTCCAGAAGTTATTTAATTCCGTCATACTCAAAGGTTCTACGCCAGAAGCATGGCACAGTGTGGTTGTTCTTTTCTTCAAAAAAGGTGACAACACCTTGTTGAAGAACTACAGGCCAATCTCACTTCTGAGCCATGTATACAAGCTGTTCTCAAGAGTCGCGAGAACGCAGGTTTGATGACTTCCAGCCTCCCGAACAAGCCGGTTTCGGAAAAGGTTTTAGTACTATAAACCACATACACACGCTCTGCCAGATTATACAGAAGACAGAGGACTAATAATCGTATCACCATTGTGTTTAGCGTTTGTGGACTATGAAAAAGCCTTCGATTCAATCGAAACCTGGGCAGTATTGCAGTCCCTCCAACGATGTCACGACTATAGGTATATCGAAGTGTTGAAGTGTTTGTATAGAAACGCCACCATGTCCATCCGATTTCAGCAGGCGTAGCATGGCGCTGTAGAAAGGGGTTTTGTCGACGGAAGAATAGACAAAATAACAGAACGTAGAAATATTTTTATCGTTTTAAGCATGGTAATGTTAAAAATATTGAAAATATACGTCCTTTTCTTCAATAGTGTTCAAATAGTGTCACATTTCGGTAGGTACAACTTCGAGAAAGAGGTCGCCCGAAGAATCCAACTCGGATGGGCAGCGTTTGGGAAGCTACGTGATATTTTCTCATCGAGAATCCCACAGTGTCTCAAGACAAGGGTGTTTTGACCAGTGTGTGTTGCCAGTGATGATATATGGCTCCGAAACGTGGTCCTTGACTGCTGGCCTTTTAGAGAGACTAAGAGTCACTCAACGAGCAATGGAAAGAGCTATGCTCGGAGTATCTTTGCGGGATAAAATCCGGAACATGGATATTGCGCAAAGAACCAGAGTCACCGACATAGCTCATAAAATTTGCAAGTTGAAGTGGTAATGGGCAGGCCACAGCGCTCGTAGAACTGACAACCGATGGGGAAGAAAAGTTCTCGAGTGGCGACCACGGACCGGAAATCGCAGCGTAGGTAGGCCTCCCACCAGGGGGACCGACGACATATTGAGGGTCGAGGGCAGCCGATGGATGCAAGTGGCGAATTGTCGTTCGGCGTGGTGGTCTAAGGGGGAGGCCTGTGTTCAGCAGTGGACGTCCACCGGCTAATTTATTTTTTTATTTATTTGTCATCAGGCAACGAAGGCCCATAGATAAAATACACAAACATAATCTTATAAGTAATAATAAACTAATACATAAGCATTCAATACAATAAGTGTTAGTAAATAAAACTTAAAACTATATTAGTAACACTTCACTAGCACTGCACTGACTTTGTGCCGTCGTGTGGAATAGGTCCGCGGAAGCGACGGAACACCACGTTCTGGGGCCAAAAGCTTTCTTCTAACACCAGGTTGAGGTAGCACGTCGGAATGCGCACTACAAACGCCTTGAAATTGACGTTGCGGCGCGACACCAACAGGTGCACCCTTGCCGTGTAGTTCAACTTTCGGCGCACGTACTCAACGATGTCCTCTGTCTCAGTGGTGTAGTGGAGGCGCGAGATGTACACCGGAGTGTTCGGTTTCGCTGCACGTATCTTCACGTCAGGCTCCATAGGAGCCTTGCCGCATCGGTTCTTACTGCTTCGCTGCCGGCGCTTCCTCCGTTGCACCGTCACGAAGCCGTCATCAACAGCCCAGTCTATTGCCTTTACAGACACGGGCCTCGCGGGGGGAACATCTGGGGTACTCGCAGGAACGGCAGCAGAACCCTTTTGTAAGGGTTTCGTCACAGCTGCGGAAGCTGGCAGCGGGACAGGGCGAGAAATTCGTGCAGCGTTGCTTAGAGGAGCTGCGGGGACGGGCGTAGGGGAGAGCGCGGGGCTGTGGGGCACACAGGTGCATACAGGCTAATGATGATGTAGATGATGATGAGATACTACTCAGAATAAAACATACAAAAAAATAAGTTAGCATTCCAATAAATCGTAAAAATAAGCGAAATTGAATGAAAAGTGAGAAATTACAGGAATGTGTCAAGTTTCATATAAAATAATGAAATCGAAAAAATAATGTTCTTTTTTCTCTTAAACCCTGTGTTATTTTACTAAAGGTGAAATGTTATCTATTAAATAACGAACATTTTCTATACCGTTTCAATAGAAATTAGGTAAAAAGCCTGAGTGACCAATTGTAGCATCGTAATTCGAGCATAAACGAATCTATGCACTGGTAGTCGCGATTGATCGAAGATGAACTCAGGTACTACTTGCTGTGCGAATGGAATAATGTGGAGTTGAACCACCTTTTCTACGCAATTTTGAGCAGTTACGTAACTTCGTTAGGAAGTGAAAGCTCAGTTTTGCGAGATAGAGATTATAATTTAGAGCTCACCGAAACATTCTGTTTCAAGAGTTAAATGATCTGAAACCCTATTGTTTAGATCTTCTCTACACTCTGATAGATCGGTCTTTATTAAAAAATAACCCAGCTGTAACCCAGTATAAGAAGCACTGAAGCCCAGTCAAAACAGTTCAATAATTATTCTCCTTTGCAAATGTTTAACGAGTTGCACCATCCGCTCACAGTTAACTGCAGGGGAACCAAGAATCTTCTCGAATATGTTTAATCTTCATGGTGTCGATTCGAAATTGTCTTGTGGCTGGTCGCAATGGACTTTGTATGATCTGCGTAGTAGATTATCGCTCTCTTTGCGCGGTTTAACGTCTTCTTGGGCCTTGCTCACTTTCTTCCTGGATCACGGCGTTTGGTGATATTACCCCTCTCTTAATTGACACTAGTTTCAAATATTTTGAACCACTGGTTGGAAATATTCGAGCATTAAACCGACCATTTCTGGTTATATCTAAGGAGATAAAAACCAGCCACTTGGGGTGATTAAGGTGACATAGTTATGGATCTATGTCACCTTAATCACCCCAAGTGGCTGGTTTTGCGTCCATAATTATGTCTCTGAATAGATGGCATAAATGACTGTTTGATGTAAAAGTCAAAGAAAAAGTTTGAAAAATTTTAAACACCAAATCGTAAATTCTAAATAATTACAAAAATCTAATTAAAAAGTTATGAATTCCAATTAGTCACTAGAAACAAAATCAACACCTGAAAGATGTCATAACAAGATAATTTACTCGTATAATACGAGTAAATTATCTTGTTAAGAATGAAATTGAATAATCTCTATAATGCACACTTTGTAAATTACAAACATATCCAATTCGCAGTGTGACACAATGTGCGGTTTTAAGTGTAATTGATAGAGTGGCTCTTATTTTATTTTGATAGGTACCTATATATTTATCATATTATCCATTCGTTTATGAAAATAAGTAGTGTCTAGAAGACCGGGATCTTACTTTGTTTATTCGAAACAAAAGTGGCAAAAGCTCATGTCGTGTGCTTTCTGGTATACGAGGCATAGCTGTTTCGTTAGTGTTTTGTTTTTATTCGTGGGGCATCACGCTGTCAAATTGACAGAAATTGTGTTCTTTCAAACGTATTTACGTCCTTAAATTGTATAAATCTGGGTTCTTCCGTATAGACAGATGTGTTGCTGGGGAGTTTGTTCCGCCACTTCTTCCCAGCCAAAACACTAGTAAGTGTCGAAGGGGGGGGCGCTTTAGGGGACTGAATTCTGAAATCTTCGAATTTTTGGTTCTTGTACATGCCGGTTTCCACACGATGTTTTGAATGATTATTATAACACGTTTAAAAAAAAGTCCACTCCACATCAGTGCAATCCAAAAACGTGCCCACAACTTACTATAAACAAAACTATATAGTTATAACCACACCCTCATAAACAACCCGTATAGCACACCCCTACCCAACTACAACCTTATAAGTAAGTTATAATATGAAAGAAGAAGTGTTGCTTAATAACATGAGGTGATTTATTAAGAGGAACGCATCGCGGGACGGATGCCGGTAATCGCTTCGAGAGTTCCCCCGGCGAAGTTTCTATGAAATTGTATCGGGTACCTGGGTACAAAGATGCTTAGAATCTAGATGTGTAAGTTGAATTAGTTAATTATTGTTCTATTTTTGGTAGTCGACACACAAATAGAGACTGTTTTGTCATCACCTCTGTAGTTTTTCTAAGAACTTTAAAAAAAGACGTAAGACGCAGACGGGGCGGAGACATAAATATGTCTCTTCGGCGTCACTCATACAAAATGTATAGAGGCGTCGCGACGTAAAATACACAGAAGAGACGCGACTCTCATACATTTTCGCACGTCCGCTACGAGTCCTCGTCTTACGTCTTTTCTATGTGGCCTGCATCATTTCTACACCTATTCTGATAACTGAGATATGAATACTGTTCGGAACCATACGCGATTGTGGTCACTGTTGACTTTGTACAACATGACTTAAGGCCTCGGTCGTGATGAGGCATTTTTTAACTAGGGCGCATTATCTAGTTTTCCCCTAATGTTCTTACTGTGACACACGAATCTCTGTGAGTTGCAGTGGACTGTAATCCACCACGCAGGCCCCTACCCCTTGGTAAGAACTCAAAGACCTTGTTTGAATCCAAAATTCTTGAAGTTATATGATGAAACCAATTGATGGTAACATTAATTTAAAAAGGTGGCATTATGTTATGAATTTTATAAAGTGAAGGCAATAAAGTATCCCTATAAGTAAACCTACTTTTTAATTTAATCTTCCACTCGGAAATGAAATAAATAAGTTTATTTAGTAGTTATACATACGCTCGTTGTCTCTCTCTTCTAACTAACTCATCTTTAAAAGTCATAGTCATCGTCAAAATCTCGTGCTATCCATAGAGGGTCGAGAGGTTGGAGTCGCGCCATGAAGCCAACTTCAAGTCTATCGTGGTGCGGGTACCGACTCATTGTCTCGAGAGATTCCTCAAAGATGAGTTCTGGCCGAAAGGTGTCGTGTACCGGCGTTTTCGAGGCCAGCTGCGCGGCACCAGTCAATGAAACACGACGCCGCCTCTTCGTGTGCAATAGTCAATAAGTTTAGTTTGTAGGTGATTCATATGTATTACTTTATTTATAATTATTTTATTAATGGTATGTATTATATGTTATGGGCCATAGTCGCCTGAAATAAAGGTATAAATAAATATAGACATAACTCTACTACATAATTATAACTAACTAGTCAAGTATGGGAAACATCAAAGCTATCCGCCAAAGATAACTTGCTAACGTTCGGAAACTTGCTAGACGTTGGACAACTATCTTAACCACTGTAACTTCAACTATTGTTCTTGACCTCGAGTATTGGAAGCTGTATAATGTCTAGGAACTGAATATTATATTTTAATAAGCTGTTTCCCGTGGCTTTACCCCCACTGCTCGGTTTCTATTGGTAATGCTAACAACATGTAACACTAAATGCGCAAAACCTCACGTGGGGTAACTCAGCCCATGTTACTGATCAATTTTTGTTCTAAGACTTTTGAAGATTCGCAAAAAAAGATTTTGCATACAGATGGGCCCGTTCAATTCCTTATTCCTTATGACTAGCTTCAGCGCACGTCTTCGCCCACATTCGTCGTAGTTTAGCAATTTAGGCGTAAACGCGTAATAAATAAACAAACAAACTCGCATTCGTCTTTCTGACATTAAAGTTTCGATTATAATCGTATGTATAGGTACCGATTATGCGACGCAACGCAACGCAACTCAATATTGAATCATCGTAAAGTATTAGCACTGTCTTTGTCACTTTTAGGTGAATTCTAGAGACAGAAAGAGTTTTGAAGAGCATCTTAAAGTTACGTTACATTTTAGTGTTCGGGTGTAGTCTTATTCTCTTTTAGTCTGTAACTTCCTCCAACTTTTGTAGAGTACAGTACTTTTATTTACAAACAACACTTTGAAAATAATGAAGTCGCCTTTAAAGTTTAATTCGTAGAGCTACTCATACTGGCGAGGCTCTTTTACAGTTTCAAAGCCTGCCAGGGTCGCGGAACTGTATCGTCAGGTCACCGTGACCCTGAAACTTAAAGGGCTATTGAAGGATCACCGTGTATTTTAGACAGTACCTACCTACAGTCCCTTTACTCCCGTCCTGCACTGGACGGTTTTTTACCACAATAAAGAAAGAGCTACTCGTAGTACCTAATGCTTTATTCCAAGATATTTTTTATTGATTTGTTAAAACAACGTTAGAAAATAAAATTAAAACATTTTTTATGTTTCTTAAAATAAAGAAGTATCATCATCATTATCATTGATAGACTTGGTCCAACTGATGTCGATCGAAGAGAATAAAAAACATTTATTTTCTACATGTCAAACATAACCATGCTTAGAACGATAAAAATCTTTCTTCATCGTCATTTTTCGATCCTCCTCTCGACAAAACCCGTTTCTACGGTAGTCATGCTACGTGAGCTGGTATTATAGGTATTTTGTGCCATATTTGTCCCTGGCTTGTGCGAATTATAAGAAGGATTTACCAGCAATCTTGTGAAGATCATCCAGCATCCATCCATCCATCAGGTAGTCTGTCAGAAATAAAGTAATAAACTACGATACATTAGCTGATCATTTTTGGGAGAACATATTTTTCCTACACGATATCGGAAAATACCACTGATCTATACTTGGTATTTCTCGACGTTTATCTAGGTGGTTCAACAGTTTGGAAAGGTAGGTTTTTACCATCAATACTTCCTTTTCATATAATGGCGTACCTTTTTTTTTAACGTGGTAAAATCATCAAATGTGTCCTTCCTCCCCGGGCAGGGCGGGAGGGACTGTCAGACTTGTACCGACTAAAATCCACGGTGTCCTTAAATAGCTCTTTATTTTCCGGGGTCACGGTGATGGAATAAGTCCCGCGACCCCGGCAGGCTTCGGCCTTCTAAGAGAGGGCCCCGTCATTATGCTGACGCTCTTCGAGGCGCGCGTGGGACAACACGCCGTCGACCCGGGGTTTTGGCGTACCTATATCATCAAACCACCCGGTTCCTATATACCATACCGGTTACAACCATTTGCCTTTCAGGACCACGTTAACCTCTTAAGACATTGCCACAACCCTGATGACATTCCCGCAGCAATAATCAGCAATAATCCCAGGAACCATTCTCGTTAATTATGAAACATCAAAGCCACGTCTAGTTAAACAGCATATCATGATACAAGAAGACGTATTGTGAAATCATGCAACCTTTGCGCTTCAACAACAACCCACTTCGCACTAGAACAACCCAGTTTCTCATGTATATAATATAGTTTATAGATAGGTTTACCTTACCTATCTCTCACAACCCATCTAGTGTAATTATAATGAGCAAACTCGACTTTTCGTCTCAAGCATCTAATTAGCATGAAAATATTGTTATACCATTTTGAAATCTACTTGATTCAGGGTCCTTATGAATAATTGCCAGTCATTTTGAGGTCTGCTTGCGAAACAAATTTTATCTTTAACATTTACAAAATGTCTTGAGTGGAGACAGTTGTTAATTTCTGTTAAGGTAGCCATTTTAACTCTCAGACCGCGTACGCAACACCACACTACGCTCCAAAACATAAATTGCTGACGTGGTCAAAAGGCCGCTGCACTGAAATAGGCTTGGGCCGGCCACGTCTGCCGCATGCCCAATGAGCTGTGGGCCAAAATACCTCCAAAAGACCTCGTAGAAGATGGCGGGACGAGCTTGATAAAACCTGTGACCAGTGGTCCACTTTGGCCCTGGATCCTGAAAACTGGAAGTCATGGGGAGAGGCCTTTGCCCAGCAGTGGGATGATGTAGGCTAGCAGTAACAATAGCAGTAGCCATTTTAAAAGAACCGTTGTACCATAAAAACTTTTAACGTCTGTTGAACACTTGTCTAAAAAAATGTCAAATTATGACGTTGAAATAAGGTCGGTTTTGCAGTCACACTTTTTTCAGACAAATGTTCAACGGGTGTTTAATTTTTTGTAGTACGGCTGTGTGACTCTCATTGGCTGGTAACTTTTCCGGGTGATTTTTTGTTAACCCACCGAGTGCTATGATAAGTTATGTAGCTTTTTTTACGTTAACATCATCAAATAATAATATTCCACAACTATCACACAACGCCATCTAGTCCCAAGCTAAGCAGAGCTTGTGTTATGGGTAACAGACAACTGATAAACATACTTATATATTTCTAAATACATACATATTATAGATAAAGAAAATGAGACGTCCCACCCAGGGCAGGACGGGAGGGACTGTCTGACTTGTACTGACTAATATCCACGATGCCAATTAATATACCTTTATGTTATTAAAGGCGTTAATGAGTAATATACGATATAAAAACTTTAAAAAAAAAAATATGTCCGCCTTCAAAAACAACCACAAAAAAAGGGTAAAATAACCTACAAAACTTTTCTTTCGGAAGTCGGTGACTTTTTTATTAATTTCATTGTCTCTTTTGCCACCGACTTCCGAAAGAAAAGTTTTGTAGGTTATTTTACCCTTATTTTGTGGTTGTTTTTGAAGGCGGTCATATTTTTTTTTTAAGTTTTTATTTTACTTCTTTTTAGTTTAAATATTCAACCAAAATTATTGTCAAATACATCATTTTCTTACATGTGCACTAGAATTTTGTAATCCGTAGAACCGGTAATAACATCGTTAACATCTCTTTCATTCATTCCCTATCTCAAAAACTGCTGAACCGATTTTGATGAAATTTGCAGTATTCCCTAAGTTGAACAATACCTAGTACAAATAAAAAAAAATTACTTAAATCGGACTTGTAGTTCCGGAGATATGCGAACACAAGCATAATTTTCTTACTTGAGGAGTTGTACCTTCCATCATCAGCTCAGCCACATGAGATGATGATTGAAAAATAACCATGCACAAGTACTTGAATTACTTCATAAGATTTGCGAAAAACTATGTGTCAGCCAATAAAATTTGAGGGTTGCTCTCGATTTCTCCAAGATCCAATCATCAGATCCTGAAATGGTGACAATGGGACCACACGGGAAGCACCAGCTTTCGAATAAAAAAAGAATCATGAAAATCGGTTCACCCAGTCGCAAGTTATGAGGTAACAATCATAAAAAACAAAAAAAAAAAAAAATACAGTCGAATTGATAACCTCCTCCTTTTTTGAAGTCGGTTAAAAATTAACTACATTTTGTCCACGCATCTTCTAAACTATTTTATTTACAAAATATTTTCTCCGCAAACAAGATAAATAAACGTCACATTATGTTTCCACTCAAAATAATACATTTCTACCTAATCATATACTGAGTGCTGAGTAGGTTTATATGTATATACAAGCGGGTATATCAATAGATGAACGTAATGTTGTTCGAGTACATCATTACTGGTATATCTCGCGGCTCCAGATATCCGTATTGGCCTAAAAATATACATTTTAGGCAATTCAATCTTGCAGCGTATGTGTATGTATTAAGGTTGGGTCTTACAGTAAGCGGCAGCGATTTAGAATGCGGTTATGTAGATGTAGATAATAGCAGAAAGATTGATTAATTACTAGTTTCTGACCGCAAGGTTCAAACGAGTGATAGTCGATTTACTACTTTACAAAAAAAAAGTTTTTCTTTTACCCAAAGATAATTCATATTGGATATGTTTTCTACCTGTCCCATTACTACAAAAAAATATGTCTCATATTTTTATCACGTCAAATTTTTGAAATACCCACATTTAAACTTATTAAGTTATCTTGTTCGCGTTGTCGCAATTTTGTTCGTTTTAATTGCGTTTAAGTATTATTTGAACATTTTTA
Organism: Agrotis segetum; assembly: GCA_036375495.1. Classification (NCBI taxonomy): domain Eukaryota; kingdom Metazoa; phylum Arthropoda; class Insecta; order Lepidoptera; family Noctuidae; genus Agrotis; species Agrotis segetum. The sequence goes on along the minus strand of JAQSVV010000175.1, from coordinate 2,573,939 downwards.
TTTGTTTTAAAATGTCATCAAGACAGTGTAAATTAAACCCAAATAATTTTTGCTATGTTTGTGGCCAATCCTCTCACTGAAGCCGTAACACGAGCGTATTTCCATTGCTTGCAAATCTCGGTAAGAAACCTTGATAAAAATGGGTTCTAAGTGTAGTGTGGGGAAATTGCAGAAGTATTTTATTAACCGGAGCTGCCTGAAAAAAAAAAACCATTTGCGAATCTGCATACTAATGATATGGAGAGAACCCACAAATCATACTACTGACTGTTACTTCTGCTTCACTGAAACTACAGTTTTTAATAACAAAAACTGAAAGCACATAGGTACAATATCCTGATATTACATCACTTACAAACCACAAATAAGAAAGATATCAAGGAATAAAAATTTTGATGGTTACTTAACCAATGTTGAAGAAGATGCTTAGTATTCCTTTGAAGGGGTAGTGAAAAATTTCCTGGGTATCAATAAATTTAAGAATTATGCAGAAATTATTTCCATATTATTGAAGAATTACAAAAAAAAAAACGGTTTTTACATTCTTATCTGGATTTTGTCCCTGAGAACCTGGGAAGCCTGAGTGATAAGCATGGTGAACGTTTCACCGAGATTTAAAGGTTTTTGAGGAAAGATACAAAGGATTTTGGGATAAAATTGTTAGTTAGCGGGTTCTGCTGGTCCTTATTAAGAGATATTGATACTAATCAGTATAAAAGAAAGGAGTAAAATAACTGTATTATAATGATAGATAATAAAAATAATGAATATTTCCAAAATTTGACGTCCTATTTTTTTTCCAACTTCAGTTTTAAAGTAAGTAAGTTCATCTTTGGGTAAAAAACCTTGTAAACTAGGGTTATTACTCATGGGAACATAATATCGAGATGATAGGTATCATATGTATACACCTAGGTTATTAGATATCTGCATGCCATCCAAATCTGTGTAGCCGTTATTTCGTGAAAGAATAACACTGTCAAAAACATCCACACACACAAACTTTCACATTAATTAATAATTATAATTTATTATTCGACTCCCTTGGCGGTGTGATGCTTGCAAGCTTGACTTCTATCTATAGTTCCATTCCTGGGTCGACACAATCTGCTGTTCTATTAGTAAATTAGAATCTGGATTTTCTTAATAAATAATAATATTAAGCTCACTCTTATTCCTTTCAATGTTTGACATAATAAATAGAAATAGACATGATTATAAAAGTCTAATGAAATGCATAGTAGTTTTTATTGATATAGGGGATTTGTATTGATCGCTCTCCACTTATCGCTCTCAGTGAGAATACAGGTTTTATTATAAGAAAGTATACGAAATGATGTATATAATTATATAAAAGTAGCGCGCAAAAAGGTTCTATAGTAGATTTGCAAAACTAAGTAGGTACTCTGTTCCATTTTTTCGATCGTTATCCTTAAAAAAAAAAGACTGTGTTTATACTGGATTCATTTTATAAATTCTAACTACAAAATAAGGTAGGTAATTCATATTATTTCTTTACAAATAAATTAAAAACCCTCACTTCAAATGATGAGATAACTAGTATTTCAATATATTTTGGATAATATTCTGTTTTGTATTTTTGTCAGTAAAATTAATTAAATTTTACGAGTAGATGGATAAACCAACCCATACAAGTGGAAATTACATTTATTATTCATTAAAACGTATCATTTTTCTACGAGAACTTTCTTTTCAAATGGCTTAGGCTTTCGGTTTTCATCATTACACATTTGCCTTATAATTAAATTGCTGTTATAGAGACTGTTTTCGGGTAAAAAAAATATATATAAGCAGATTAAGGGCAAATAGGTTACACAAACAAATTTTTTATAAATATTTTTTCTTTTATTACCTAAAACCTAAATTGACAGAGATACTCGTACAACGCTTCAAAACGTCACTCGATCAGTATAATTAACAGGCATTATGACGTCACAAACGAAATCGTGAGTGGAGTCCCGAATTTCGAAGCGTTTTATCTTTGGAAATATTGATTAATTTAAGAGGATAGTATACCGGCTGCCATTTCAAAAAAAAGGTATTTAGAAAAACTCGAGCTGTCCCTCTAGCGCGTTGAAAAACCTCCGATCGTGCGATAGAGAGCGTTGCAGCTCGCGACTGACTGTATTTTTATATGAATTTTGTCTCTCGAGAGAAAACGTTTTTCACATACTAAATCACGACCAATCTCTTAGATTCTGGCGTCAATCGTTTCAGCATATTATATTCTAGGTTTGTAGTTTTGCTTTTTTTCTAAAACTTCTTAGTTTTTAAAATTTTACTTCAATGAAGATTTTGTCGTAAAAATAGTAACTTTTAGGCCTGTAACTTTCAAACTATTATAAATTTTGAAAAAGAGAAAACCTACAAACCTAGTTTTTTTACTGTGTCAGAAGCATTCTAAAAAATCATTGAGATAGGATAACATTTCTCTTTCTCATTCGAGCGCTCGGTAGACGATCCTCTTAAAAAGAGAAATAATACGTGTGGGTTATTTTTCAATACGGATTGCCGGATTCATAACACCTGTAAAATTATACCAACCGAGTGAGATTTTGAGATTTTTGGAAGCATTGTCGTCAGTTTCGGTTTACGTAACAAAAGAAAAAATACGTGTCAAATATTTTATGGTAATCCATCGGACATACCGCATTCGGACTAATTACCTTTTTTTAGTGAAATAGCCTATTAAAATAAACTAGGCAAACCTTTGAATCTTCTATTTCTTTACTTGGAAAATCGTATAACTAGCCCTCCTAGAGACTACTCGTTTCAGAATTGACTACCGAAATACCTACCACTTCTTCCATTATAATTTGCGTTAAAGGGCCGCAGTAACCTTTAAAGACAATCTTACGATCCAAACAGTCATTCGGGTCTATGAAACCCCACCAGTTCAAAACTCTACACCCTTATCACGAGTTTTCACTATTTTATTTTACAGTGTTTTTACAGTATTTACAGCGTTTCTTGTATGGAAAAATGGAACAGCGTCTCTGGTGTGCAAAGATGGAACTAATTTTTCCCTTGAAATTTATCAATTTGGAAATGTCAAAGTTCCAGTTTACTTTACGTCAGAATAACTGAAAACTCATGATAGGTCCTCAGGGCTGCGTTTAAATCAATTATCCAGTTTAAATTTATCCCCGTTCAAGCACACCTTGAGGTGAAACATGAAACTAACTAAAATTTAATCTGCCCCGTTTACGGTCGTCGGCGTCGGCTGGTATAAGTTTTTGCTAAATGGAGTAAATTTTTGCGACCTTTTTACCTCGCAAAATTTTATTCTGCCGTCAGATTGACATTAGGTTTTGTTTTTTTGCTGGATTCGCACCGTAAAAACGAATATTTTTATTTGAGAGAGTGTATATTATTTGTGGATTATGGATTTAAATAATATTACACCGGCAAATTGATCATTTCTTCGTTCAGCGAACACTCGCTAGTTTAATTTTTATCCGAAATATTGCCGGTTGATTTAAACGCAGCCCTGTGTCGCATCCAGTTTTCACACGTCAAGTTCAATCAGTAAAGAATTAAAGTTTTCCGCTCCTTGCCTACTTAAACTCCAATAAGTTTCGTTACTTACATACTTCTTAAGTACCCAACGTTAGTTCGCGATTAACTTGCGTTCAAGTGACGACAGTTTAATTAATTGATGATTCTGTTTTATTTTGGTGACGTATATATATTTAAGTGTGTGTTTCAATTGCTTTTGGGTTAGTGTTAGTTGTAATAATCTTAATTTTATTAAATAATCAAGCCCCATGCAAAACCAAAACATAATAGACCCATGCAAGTGCAATACAGAATTCTTTCCTCTTATTCCTTTAAAAAAAATGTTGCCCCACACTGAAATTTTTTCTGTCTCGTGGGTGCGTACAAACATAGAATTTCACATACCTACACAAACACCCAAACCTGAAAGAACTACTTGTATGTGATACAAATATTAGCTTCGTGCGAGAATTGAACCCGCGATATGTCGAGCAGCAGTCAAATCGCTCAGCCACTGCGTTAAACCGTGCCGCCAAAAATGTTTCCGAGGCGCTAATTGTTTTTAATTTGAAGGTACATATCACTTTTAAACCACACTTTTCTGAAACACGGTTGAACGTTTAGAAGATTTTATTGAATAACAATTATCTATTTACATTCCTGGGATCCACCTCCTTGCAGTCCACCACGGATACTTTCATTCCACGAAGGTAGGTCTACCCTGAGTTCAGGACTCATTTTATGATTTAGCAACCAAATTAATAGTAGCGAAGCTCTAAGCGAAGCTTCGCCAGCCAAAAAGAAGAAGAATCTCTGTCTGAGACTCACCCTCTTGATAAAAATATAGATAACGATAGAGTTTCATCGATATTCATAACCAATTATCGAAATAAAACAACAAATAATGTTAATTTCACCTTCAGATCAAAACATTACCATTACACAAGAAATTTTATCGTGAATACATCTTCATTTAAATATTCGCTTACGTAAATAACGTAATCAAATATATAAATAAATTCCTCGTGAGAAAATATTCAAAGGGAGTCACGGATTTCGCGAAATAGGTAAGATTCACAGCTGATGTAGATATTTCATTATGTTTTCGATAAATAATTCTACATCAGCACATTTTGTTTGTGAAAACGAAGAGGAATTTGGTTTAAGTAGTTCGAAGTGTAAATGTGTCAGGATTTTCTCGGAATCGTATTTTATTTGTACACAGAAGATATTTCTTAAAGTAGGACAGCATTTCTTTTAACGATCACATTTTTGTGATTGAAACAACACTCACTATATTACAGGTTAACTACATATAAAGTTATACGAAGCAAGATTTTACCCTCGGTAACTCATAAACTACTCATATAAATGGAATGTTTGTTTGTGCATAACATTGAAATAACCGTTTTAACTACATACACCGTTCGCGGGACCTATCTCATAACCGTGAACCCGGAACATAAAGGGCTATTGAAGGACACCGTGGATTTTAGTTAGTACAAGTATGAGAGTCCCTCCCGCCTTGCCCGAGGTGGGAGAACTCATTTGATGATTTTGCCACGTTAATACACCAAAATATATTTTTGTCTGTCTTTCTGTCTGTTTGTAATGCCTAATCTCTGAAAAGGATGGGCCGATTTTGACGGTACTTATATTGGCAGGTACCTGATGTAAAAAGGAGTAACTGAGGCTACTTTTATTTTAGAAAAATCATTTGTTAAAAAAAATACATTGTTGAGTTCTGACATCCTTGAGAAAGAAGTCGCGGGGACAGCTAGTAATAAATATATGACGACATGGCTAGCGCAGTGGCTGAGCAATCGACTGCTGCGAAGCGTGTAGCGGGCTCGATTCCCGTACGGAACAAATATATGACCTACTCTTTATTGCTCCGTGCCTGGGTGTTTGTGCATCCCTGTTCCTATGTTTGTAAACGATACAGGAGAAACTCCTAGTGTTGGGCAACGTATAAAAATACTCGTAGTTTACAGTGATTAATTAAACAAAATTGAATGATGTCTTATTTTTTAATCACATTAACTATTATCTATGTAAAAATGTATCGACTTATTTCTAAAAAAAAAGATAAACAAAATTACAGAAAAAAAGGCTAAAAGATTGCTGTTTATAATTCAAAAATTGAAACTCCATTTAATTGGAAACTCATACTTAGTAAATAGTTTCCATTCAAACAAAAGTACAATGGAAGTTGATAAAATATCTAGGGACATTCACTAGTTTTGTTCAAATCCGGTCGAATGGAGAACTGGAGGACTCGTCCCTAAATGGATCACGGTTTAGGACTAAAACACACTGGCGACACTCCATCGATTAAATCTTAATCGGCTTGCTGTGTACTCGGGCTTTTATTGAATCTACTGTTTAGTTCCTAATGAATTGAATGTTTTGTTTGAATACGGTACTAAAAAAGTTGCAATTTTAGCAATGGAGTGAAAATCTATAGTATTAAATTATGTTACTAATATTATAAAGCAGAAGACTTTGTTTGGGTGAAAGATAATCTCAGGAACTACGGGTTTGAAATGAATAATAAATTCATTTTGTGTTGATAGTCCTTTTCTGAGTAGTGGTGGCCAAGTGGTATCGGCCCCGACTTACCACTGGGTTCGAGCCCAGTCAGGCGTATTACTTTGTGTTATTTATGTCATCGCCACTGCTCTCAAAATAAACAAAAAGATCGTGAGGAAACCGACATATCCTAGAACCAAAAAACCGGCCAAGTGCGTGTCGGGCCACGCACAGTGTAGGGTTCCGTAGTTGCCCATCAAAATACTTATGCGAACTAACTAAACCGATTCGCTAAATTTAATTTTAAAAAGAAGAATTTTCAAAATCGGTCCAGGAGTCTGAGAAATCGGGGAAAATACATAAGAAAAAAGATTACGACGAATTTAGAACCTCCTCCTTTTTTTGAATTTAGTTGAAAATAGTTGACGATAAAAACCTACCTATCCCCAAAAAACATACCTATAAAAGCTGTAAAAATAAAGTTGACAAACTAACATTTGCAGTTGTCTCCGATACATTTTGTTTAAGAAAATATGGTAACCAAGTACATTTTATAAGTTGGTCGACTATTACTCGTAAAGTTGTAAAGCCTACTTAGTCGTGATAATTTTCTTTTAAACTTCGTTATATATACTACTATTGTGAATTTTTTCACACCCCTAAACATAACCGTTTAGCTGGTAGAGGGGGGGGACACTCGAGTCCAGCAAAATTTAGCACTTTAAAGCTAAATATTTCACAAACAAATTTTTTTATCAAAAAATTGTTAATGAAAACTCCCATTATTTTTTAAAGACCTATTTAATGATACCCAACACTAAGGGGTACGCGAGAAAAAAAAAATCCTCACTTTACGTGTAAGTACTGGAGGTACCCTAAAAAAAAATATTTTACGAGATTTTATTTTACCACTTTTTCGGCACAACAAATCCGTATATTTACACCAAATTACAGCTCTCTAGTACTGTGCGTCTCTGAGCTAAACTGCGGACAGACGGACGGACGGACGGACGGACGGACATGGCGAAACTATAAGGGTTCCTTGTTGACTACGGAACCCTAAAAAATCGAAGACATGTGACATCTACCAACCAGAACAGGGCCCGCGTGGTGGATTATGGTCCACTCTCTGCCACAGACAAGAGGCTTGTGTCCCAGCAGTGGGAATAGTTTGTATTTGTAGTCCATTCATCATCCATCGAAGATTAACTAACCTGATTTGCTGGGTTTGCGGGATTGTCTTAAGAGGTTTTAACGAGGCCATTGAACGCAAAGCGTAATTGGAGAAACAGGGTACGTTATAGTTAGTAGGAATCTAAGACACTTTTCGATTTGACACCCCAAAATTACAACCCTCAAAACTTACTCAAATAGTAAGGTTTTCACAGTTAAAATACAATACAAGTACAAGTATTTTATGTAGTGGCAATCAAATTGAGACTTTACGACGTCTGAAAATTGAGTAGAAATTGAGTTTTCGACCGTTTAAATCAGAACTTTTAAACAACGGCTTATTTAACTGACAGGTACAAAGAACGGTCCGGGCGGGATTACAATAAATGTTATCAGTACCTACATGCGGATGCTGCCCAGCCTTGCAAATAAAGGGAAATAGGTCACTCGTCACATTCAGTTGTCGTTTTAATACGATTTAATAATACATTGTCAAGTTTGCACATTAAAATGTACCTACGAACGTTTAAAAAATCCGACGATTCCCGATGGCCACCCCCAATTTGAGCAGCACTGGTGGACAGCGAAACTTTTGTTGAAAATAATTCCCTTTGGACACCAGGGGTGAAATAAAAAATGTATTACTCGACCAATGGTGGTCAAGGGGAAATTTTATGTAAAAGCTTCCTTTTGTCCAATCGAGGATACAATAGGTAGTGGTAGAGGGAATTAGTTTTAACAAAAGTTTCCCTGTCGCCCAGTGGTGGCCATCGGAATTCATCGGAAAAATCCGATAACTTTTTATTTATTTATTTATCACTGTCACGTTTGCCATTACAGTTTAAAACTAATGCGACAAAGTAACTAAAAAAAAATAATTACATATTAATAACTAAACCTTACATGCTACACAGTATGTGGTCCTCGTGAACTCACTCAGTGTACAGTTGAATATGTCTATGACATCCGCCACCATGTTGAGAGTGCGCAGCGCACGAGTCAGCGGTGCGCGCCCCAGCAGGTTAGTGCGCGCCCTCGGAACCACCAGCAGCTGCGGCTTGCGCCGCCGCGCCAAGTACCCATCCGGTAGATTAAAGCCTATTTCGGATAGTATTCCTGAGTGCTGTTTAATATGTCTTAAAACTTTGAAAATGTATGTTGCCAGTGCCACTTCTCTCCTAATTTCCAATTTGTAATATCCTACCATACCGAGACAGAATAGGGTAGGATATAGTAACGGGTATCCCGGATACGAGTATCTCCCATACAGCTTTAAATAAATAAATCTGATAAATTTATTTTGTATCCGCTCGAGCATGATTTTGTATTTGGCTTCACTCGGACTCCAGACGGCCGCATTGTACTCGAGATGACTCCTCACAAGTATGTTTCAGTAGATCTTTTAGTGTGCAGTCAGCACAAGTCCGTCAGTCCCTCTTACCCTGCCCTGGGTGGGAGGACTCATTTGATTATTTTGTCAAAATACAAAAAGGAAATCTATCCCGCGACAAGTAGTCTAGCAATCAACCATCGTTTACATCTTTCGTCAGTATCGTTGAACTACTTTTTTTCTGCAGTACGCTTAGCAGGAATTTTTAGTGTTTGAGACGTAAAGTAACTTTGACAATTTCAAATTGATAATTTTCAAGGAAAAAAATAGTTCCATCTTCGCACACCAGAGGCGCTGTTCCAGTTTCTCAAACAAGAAACGCTGTAAATACTGTAAAGTAAAAGAGTGAAAATTCGTGCTAAGGATACAGTTGTCATAATTTTTTTTCTGTTCTAATTTTTTTTACTGATTATATAAATGCGTTTGTTCCGGTTTCTAAAGCCGGTACATTATAGAATATTCTAAGCCAGAATATTATTTTCTCTTCTACACATCGGAAAGTTCCATTTTAATACTCTTCTTACATTTCCGTCAGCAAAGTATGGCCAATGTGCACTAATCCTAAGTGGATCACGGCTTACAGGGTTGCCCGCTGAAAAATAAATTGCAGCATAGATGAATGAGAGCGGCGGGAATTGCATGATAAATATTTGAAGCGAACGCCATTGTGGCTGGCAACCCCGGCCCTGACTTGTATTTGTGTCTTGCTTGAGAATTGCTACTCCAGAGGATAACTATTTTGAGTAAAATATACCTGCGGCTTGCCAAGAAATGTGCTTGCAAATATTATGGGTAAGTAAATATATTTCATTGTAGAGTTACGTCTTGGCCTTGTTGAGGTAATCCATCGTGTATTGTTAAAATAAATTACTTGAGTAAGTGGATCTTTTAAATTAATTAACAGTTAAACAAATTAAAAGAACCACTTTAACACACACATAAATTGTGTACATGTTTTACACTTCTATTTTTATATACAACGTAACCGCACTGAAGTTTGCTGTGAAAACCGAATTTTGAATTTAAGCTTGCCTTTCCACAAAGATCTTTTCTGAAAATAAAACAGGAAAAAAAAGGAAATAAGAAAATGAGTATTCCTGTTTAATTTATTTAGTTAACGATAATACACATTACGTCAGTTCGAATGTCTATAGTAAAAGACATATAAAACACGCTACCCATACTCTGAAAACACTTTTCACCTATTCCACCGTTCTTATCAAACCGTTTATCCCACTACCAAGCAAACGCCACTGAGCGAATAGTCGCTGTCCGACTATGGACCATGCCCGGATCGACAGCGCGTTGTGTTTCAAAAGTGTGTCAGCATCAGCACAGTGACGGGTCCTTTAGAGGGCCAAAGCCTCCCGGGGTCGCGGGACTAAACAGCAACCGTGACTCCAGAACGTAAAGGGCTTTCGAAGGACACCGTGGATTTTAGTCAGTGCATGTCTGACAAGCCCTCCTGCTTTTTTTTTTTTTTACTTGGCAAAGTCATCAAATGAATCCTCCCACCCCGGGCAGCCTATTTCCAAACTCTATACTATTCCAGTCACGAGTCAGACTATAATCGATGAGCTTTTGTTATCTCAGTAAAAAACTTGACTCAAATAGATTAGCTTTTGGTTTTGATATGTTCAAAGAAAATGCACGGACAAAATCTAGTGCCGCAGTGAGAACACGGCGGTGCTCCGCCCAAGCTGCGCAGTCTTGCACCGTATGCTCCACCGTGTCCTCCAGCGATCCTCGCAGTGGTGACACCCGGGCGTTTCCTCCTTTTTTATCATGCACAGGTACCTTCCGAAGCTACCATGTCCGGTGAGGACCTGTGTCATGCGGTAGGTGAGGACACCGTGGGACCTATCCAGCCACTCCTCATAGAGGGGTCTTGCGGCTAGCCCGAGGCCCTCCTGCTTTGCTCCCTTGATGGTAGAACTTATTTGATGATTTTACCACGATAAAAAAACTATTTACGCTTCCAAAGACAGTTCCCGTGAAAGCTCAAAAAATCTACTTAAACGCTACATTTAATTACATCAGTAGAAACATAATACAGGTGATGAAGCCGACGTAGTCTTAAGAAGGGAGAGGATCTCCGTAATCCTTAGGAATTTAAAGCAAATTAGCGCGGACGGTTGGTAGGCACTCTTCAAGGCGCTCTTATCTAAGGCAGGCGACACCCGCTGGAAATTGGTTCTCCGAGGTACTAAGTACTTGTTGTTCCTGTGATTAATGAGAAACGTTTTTTGTATTTTGTTTGTGTACCTTTTTTATTAGTTTGCTTTTGAGTTTCATAAAGTTTGGTTCCTTTAGATTTTTAGGCCTTTGAAGGTAATTGCCCGTTATAGACAGTTTATTCCGCTCTGAAGCTCTTTTTTATGTTTTGCTACAAGAATTTTAATAGATTATGTTTCAGAAATTAATTAAACTGATTGGTTTCCAATTAATGTCTTTTAGTACTTCTAACTTTTTATTTTTTTTTTTGAGGCAAAATCATCAAATGAGTCTTCCCACCCAGGGTGAGACTGTCAAATTCGTACTGACTAAAACCCACGGTGACCTTCAATAGCCTTTTACTTTTCAGGGTCACGGTAACCTAATGAGGAGTCCCGCGACCCTGGCAGGCTTTGGCACTTTATTAGGGCCCCGTCAGATTGCTAACATCCAGGGCGCGCATTTTAGGCTCGTGGAAAACACCTGAATAGAGGCTACATTTTTCTTCGGTCTGGTTACCGATAGCGGTAACCTAAATCTGAAAAATAACCGAAATTCTTTAATACCTGTACCGTAATTTATAAAGGTTTTCGGTCCCTGCATAGTCCATAATCGGACAGCAAGTCAACCTTTACTCGCCGTCCGCATGCTCGTGCCTGCAGCGGCCGAAAATCGCTTCGCGACTTCCGTTGCCATTGGCGTCGCCTGCGGTGTTAGTACTACTTGAAGTCCGAATATTATTAGTAAGACACACATTTTTGAAGTTCATGGATTCGGAATCAGCCGTCAAAAAGATTAGCACTCTGCTGAATCTTCATGAGAAGCGATGTTGACTCCGCATTTTAGCAGTGATAATTTTTAATTAAAATCCTGTAATCGCATCACAACTAAGCATACCTTAGAGGTAGTACACACACACACACAACACAAACTACTTTGTACAGTTATGAGCAATAACATTTGTATACACTTAACAAAATTCAAACCCAAATTACTTGTAAACTACTGGTTTCCACTTTTAAATAAGACCTATTTCCTAGTAGTGTGGCTTCAAAAATCAGAAGTCTAATGAAAAGGTAAAAGTTTAATCAATATAGTAGCAGAACATGGCTTTTAAATACTGCTTAGTGTATACATACTATTGCTCGTGACTGTACTATCACAGTCACAGCAAGAACAAAACACTTCAAAATTTCAGTAAAATCGTTTAAAATGCGACTGCGATTCTCTAATAAAGACCCATAAAACCAATACTTAGAGCTCCGGTTCAACAGACACCGATAACATAGATTCAAAACTGTACTCTCTTGGGGGAAACATGTAAAATTATTTTTCTTACACATACTTGGAACATGTGTGCTTGTCAGACCAAATATGATGGATGTAACCCACTAAATGTACCTAGAGGGGTAAGTGGTGTTATACAAACATTGGTAAAAGCATTGGGGATTTGGATTTAATTTGATGGAAATGTGTATTTTTTTTTCAAGGACATACTTATTTGTGAGAAAATTATAGTTGATGAATAATTACATATTTTTTTCAACACTGGCCAGTTTTTTCATGATATGTCGTTACATGTCTACTACTGACCTGCACGCACACTAGGGCGCAGGAACACAGCTTTTTTTCTAAAAATTTTGTGTCTCTAGGAATTTTTATCATGAAAATAATATAGTCATCGTCGTCTTTCTGCCCTTATCAAATTATACTTGGGGTCTGCGCAACACGTTTTTTTTTTCCATGCTCCGGTAACAGTATCATTTACTCCTTTTTCTTTCATATCATTCCATATACAATTCATTCATCTTTTCTTTGGCCTTCCTCTTCCTCTCCATTCATCACCATTCATACTCATCACTCTCTTAGTTTCTCTTCATCACATGTCCATCTTCATACCAAGACAGACGAAAGACACATGAAAAAAATGTTGAACTACGAATTTTTTGGTGGTGGCGCGGCCCAATTTTATACTATTTTATTTATAGTCTTTTGACAATTCTAAGTGGGTGCTTAGAAAGGCCAACTTGAAATAAATGGAACTAAATGCTACTAAAACCGACTACAAGAAATAAATGGTTTGATTTTGAATGATCACAACAATGGAACGTTTTGAGTAGGCGTATCTACTACCGTAATATATTCATGGGCTTTGAAAAGTATTTGCAATAATTCTATACCGTGGGTGTTACTAACCTTTTCGTAAGGTGTTTCCGCTCGTGTTCAGGAATACAACCCACGTTGATCTACAATAGAATAAATGAGGATAAATTTATATCTTAACCAATACAAATACCATTTCAAGACTTTATTAAGAATTGATTACCAAGAATTTATTAACAATTCAGAACCTTCGCTTTGTAAACAAAAATTACTTATATTGAAATAAGATTCACCATAGCTCAAAAAACTTTCATGGACAGTGGGTCAACAAACACTGTTTTAAGCTTTTTATTGCAACGCTAATTTTAGGAGCTTAAAATAATTAATAATCACTGAAGATTCCCAAGTGACAGTTTCAAGTTAGTGCATCAGCAACCGAAGACTAAGAATTTATTATTATTTTTTTTGGTTTGGGTGTTTTTTTGTCAGATTCTTACTGACTTAAAATCCAACCTGTTCCAATTACCCTTTCCGTTCTAAGGTTATGGCTACCTTTATGTCCTCGGTCCCGCAACCCTGATTTTTATTTGACCATAATTGTCATTTTTTTATGAATGGAAATTGGAAACTCGATCAATAGGGTGAAATTTATTTATCTATTCTGAACACTTGTTTTTTTCGTATAATGACATTATGCTCTACAACAACACATCCATATTTTACAAAAAGCGTACTTGAGGTATTTACGGCGTTATTAGTTAATTACGGAAAATGAAAAAACGCATCCAGTGTATAATGAGGAACTAATTTCTTTCATCAAATTAACGTCAACGTCAGAAATAAATGAAAAATAGTTCTAGGGCCTCGTAGCACTAATTTCCAAAATTTAACTCGCAAATTTCAGGTTTTTAGGAAACGACCTGATTTGAATAAAGTACTTAAATGATTACCGTTCAATAAAATTGTATTATTTCAGTTAAATCCTTCGTAAACAGTGACTTTTAGAACACGTGTATAGTTTGCTTGCTTACCTCTAACTATCCGTTCCACGAGGCATCGAGTTACCTTTGATCTTACATCTAATAGGTTCGGGATTAGTATTATGTCGTTTCCGTCTTTGGAAAGGTATAAAAAAACTATGAGGTATAATATCAAAAATAAATCTTTGTAGAGGCTGATTTTATAAATATTTAAATGTGTAGATTGAAAATTGAAGTAAACTGCAACTATGTTTTCAAACGCATACAACCCTAATCTCTTCAAAAAACAGAACGGAGCTACCGTAACCCCGAAACGTAAAGGGCTATTGAATTGCAGCGTGAAGTTTAGTCAGTACAAGTCTGACAGTCCCTAATGCCCTGCCCTGGGGGAGGACTCATTTAATGATTTTACTACGCACAAAAAAGAAGTGTGTGGGCAAAATAGCATTGGCTTTCAACATAAAAAGCGCGACTTTTATATTTCATTATAATGTCAAATAAATTCGTCTTTGTTCATAAAAAATCCTTTGTACTAAACTTTTGTTATAAATGTGTTTGTAAGTACGAGTATTTTCTCTTGACGGCTATTCTTGGCAATGGGTCCTACTGGCCTAGATAGCCAGCCGTGGGAATAATAGCTCTTTATTTAATGATCTTTAAGAATAAACAACAAAGAAAGTTTCTCAATTGTTTAGTGAATAAGTTGATGGGAAGGATGAAATTGTTTTTGATTGTTGCGAGTTATATTTACTACCTTTTAATCGAAGATCGAAAGGGGATGCCTATGTCCAGCAGTGGACGTCCTACGGCTGAGATGATGATGATGATGAATCGAATATTGTCGTATCTGCAAAGAAACACGCTGAAAGTCGTCTTAGAATTGCGTAGCCGCGTAGCAGCTACGCCGTAGAACGCAATAACCGTAGCGCTACGCAGCTCTTACCTTAGAGACAGTACACAAATGACGTGTAATTTGCCTAGTTTCAAAGAATAATGTTACCAAGAAACCTTTATAAGGTAACATAAAATATAATTAGGAACAACACAGCAGTCTGCGAGCGTCTCAGACTCACGACAATAGTAAACGTTTCTTATTGTTTTCATTGGAAGAGTAAATATTGGCTTAATTATACATTTTCTCTATAATTAATATACGCTGCTCACTTCACAGGCGCTCTTTAATAAAACCCATTGTGCTGTATAATTAGAAGGTACATTCATTATTCTAATTACCTGTCAACCGCGCCACAGTGCCGGTGCAGTGAATCAAGTCCGTACAGCGGTCGAGGATTTAATGATTGCATATTACTTTTCGATTTTCAATGCTAAGCCAAGGAGCAGATGACATTTTTACGATATCCAAGATTAAATTGAAACTAGCTTTTACCACGCTTTCCCCACTTAGAAGTACAAAACTATCACATTCAATATTAAAACCGAGATAGGAGTACATATTTCTTTGTCAAACATACAAATTAGTTCAACCATAATAGCGCTAAAAGGACAGACAGAGCGACTGACGGAAAAAAATATCGCAATCGTAGGAATCGGAACAGATTTATATAAATAACAGGACAAACATCACTTAAATTGCTGTCTAGCTATGCTAGTTAAAATTTCTTATTTAAAGAGACCGCTCGTCCGCACGGTTGGACGGTATCCGCGGAGCAAACGTGTGGGCAATGCCATGTGAAGAAGCGCTGAGAGCAGCATGAAAAAGAAATAACATCAAATCGTCCGCGCGGAGAGGCGGTAACAAGCTACGAAGTGAGATCCACTTCACCGCCCGTCCGCGCGGACGAGCGATATGAACATAACCGTCAAAAAATCTAGAACTTTACCGTCAAAACGTTAAACGTTTTATCGAGACTTCATTTATAAAATGTTATTATTTTTCTATTTTAGTTACCAACAAATCTTGCTTACTGCTAATACATTTTTTCAGTAAATTGCTTCACGGTTCTTGCGGTACTACAACCTTGCTTACTCGTCTAATATCGGGCGGGAAATTGAACATGTTTCAACGATATCGCTCCAGTAAATCTTGGAGATTTTAATGAACAACTTAATGTCTGGCATAAACAGAAAATTGTTAATGTCACTCAGAGGTTTGTTAATTAGAAAAATATTTCATGGTCTTGTTATTTCTTCGTGTATTTGGTAGTCGTAATATAATTTTGTGATACCAGTATTTGGAAATTGTACAATTTGTACATTTGTGTTGGTAACTGTCTAACTGGTCTGATGGAAAATATTTCAGTAGTTAGATACGTTAATGATTGATAAACGTTGTAAATCTATACTTTGTTAAAACTTACAAATTATAGCATTTACAAAAACAAAGAGTGAAGTCTTTGCCACGGCTTTGTAGGTATTATTTATTCAAAATTATTTATAACATAGAGTATTTTGTTTATTTTTATAAGTATTACCAGTCATATAATACAATAATTAAATCTAAATAAAATTACATACGGGTATACTATAAAATTACATTAATATTATATACTAAATAACCATCCAAACTAAATATAACTACATACGAGTTCAAGCCCCGAACGTCAGCGCTTAAACGTCAAAGATCTCCTCCACTCATCGCTGTCATCCGAAAAGTGTCCTGAAGACTGGTAGCTTGCCACGTGTTTTAATGATGTTAGTAGGTACTACTATGTTGTATAGTAAAAGCTGATTTGAGTCTAGATCAACTGTTTTTGCATGTGTAATAAACCTTTTACCCACACAAAACCTCCACAAAACGTACAGAGTCAAAAGACAAAACATAAGTATTTATTACATACACATTATTCTAGACCGGCATACCATTTGAAACTCAACATTCCAAGTTTTAAACACATCGTAAAGGAAACATAACCATACATCCCCTTCCCTCCCCCCACGACCCCCCTTACGGTCTACGGTCTACCATTACTAGGGATGGCCACAATAATTAAGACTCACCCCTTGATGTTGCAAGTCACTATAATTGGAGTTGAATTTCATCCTTTTGGATAACCCTATTCGTTCGTACCTACTCTAATTAGTGTGGGACGAATTTATCTTGTTTAAGATTATTATTTTAGCAAAGTTTAAATGTGATTTATTGCGAATGATGGGATTAGGGCGTCTATAAAGTTTCGGTGTACCGTTGCAGGAAATGAAGTTTGAAGTTGTCGTTAATTATGTTTTAGACGCGTGTAAGTAATAAGGAAAAGTAATCACAGGTTGATCTTGAGGGTTAAGCCACACCGAGTCGCGGGACTGTTTTATCACGGAATCGTGACCCTAGAACGTTAAGGGCTATTGAAGGAACACCTTGGATTTTAGTCAGTAGTCTGACAGCCCCTTCCGCTTCACCCTGGTAATTAACCCATTTGATTTTCATCATCACCATCATCAGCCTATAATGTTCCCACTGCTGAGGCACAGGCTCTGTGAGAGGGAGTGGGCCATAATCCACCACGCGGGCCCGGTGCCGGTTGGTAGATGTCACATGTCTTCGAATTTTTGGTTCTAGGATATGTCGGTTTTCTTACGATGTTTTTCTTCACCGTTTTGAGAGCAGTGGACATCAAATAAGTTACACAAAGAAGTGCGCCTGGCGGGCTTCGAACCCAAGACCTACAATTTGTAAGTAGGGACCGATACCACTAGGCTGGCCACTGCTCGATTGATTTGATTTTACCACAATTAAAAAGGTACCTAGGCGAGATTCGCCTGTGGAAGGTTGACCATCTATCATCGCGAGTGTCCTTTGTGCATCAGAAATCACATAAAGTCACGGGATATCGTATAACTCAGTAACTGGGTACAACATAACTCGGAAAAGGCTAGATTAAAAGTTGTTAGGTAAAACTGATATTACGGGTTTCAGACTATTACTGAAGTTATCAATATCGTTTACAGGTATAACAATAGCATACAAAAGGATCCAATTCCATATTCGTCGGGGTTTCGTTTGCGGTTGTGGATGAGCTAGTTCTTGAAGGATTCTTGTGGTGATAGCTGTGTGACCCACGGTGTAAACACTTATTTTTGTGTGTTAAATCCACGTTCCTGGGTCACGGTATATCGATAAGTCCCGCGAAACCGAAAGCTTTGGCCCTCTAAAGGCACCCCGTCATTCCGTCATGCTCTGGGTGGGAAGGACTCATTTTTGATGATTTTACCACGTAAAAAAAATGTGATAAGTGACATCTCTGAGAACTAACTAATGATTATTTATTTGTATGAGCTCCCGATCAGTCAGTCAGCTCAGTCAACCCGCGATCATGGCGCTTGCAACAGCGTCGAAATATCGGGAGCTCAAACAATTAAATAATCACGGAAGATATCCCGTAAGTGACATTTTAAATTTAGAGACAAACCGTGAAAGCTTAAAACAGTGTTTACTAATGAAAAACCCAATAAGCCCTTATTCAGACCTGGGAATCGAACTCAGTCCCACATGTTCAGCAGTAATTAGAGTATCGACACTGC
The DNA here is from genome assembly GCA_036375495.1 of Agrotis segetum. Taxonomy (NCBI): domain Eukaryota; kingdom Metazoa; phylum Arthropoda; class Insecta; order Lepidoptera; family Noctuidae; genus Agrotis; species Agrotis segetum. The sequence goes on along the minus strand of JAQSVV010000175.1, from coordinate 2,555,552 downwards.
TTATAGAATATAACATAACAGTAGTCAAATAATCCCAAAGGGTTAGGCAGTAGCTTATAGTACATACGTAGAAATACATACAATTGATCACTATAACACACAGTTAACTTATACCGCAGTATTGTTAACGGCCGGTCACACGGGAACAACTAACTCTCTGCTAAGTTAACGAACGATTATTTGCGTTTGCACTACAATCCCTTGCGAATGTCGACTTGGACGTCGCGTCGTATGTTGATTTACCTTATACAAAAGTTTAAAAAAAAAAAACTTTAAACAGACTTATGCAATGGAAATATACTATGAGTAAGGACAATCGATCGCAATAACACTATAGTTGGTGCCAGTTAAGATGGCAATAGCGGTCATTGACCTTTACCTAATAAGTCCTCGTATAATGACATAGGATCAGAATTAGCATTTTTCTATGAAATCATAGTGTTTACTTGTCAGTCTTAAATATAAAAATAATATAAAATCGTAGGTATAGGTGAAATATTTTAACCATTTTGATATCTTATGAATACTTAGATACTTATATCCTTAAAATATACTTCCTAATTTATTCGGTATTTTATAAAAGTGCTAATTCTGAGCTTATGTCGTTATACGAGGACTTATTAGATAGGGGTCAATGTCCGCTATTGCCATCTTAACTGGCACCAACTATACATACAAATAAGTTATACCGCAGTGTAGTTAACTGCTGGTCACAAGGGAACAACTAACTCTTTGTTAACTTAACGAAGGATTCTTTGCGTTGCAGTGCGATCCCTTGCGAATGCTGACTTATGTGTTTATTGGATAATGCGATCGCGAATTATTGTCTGTTTTTAGAAAGAGTTTATATTTATTTGTTACATTCTAGTTGCTTACTGGTTCTTTTCAGTGAGCTTATTAGTAAGCATTTAAGCATGCAGTTTAGGTTTCTTTTATACCATAACTGTCTCAGGGCTCCATTCATCTAATCTTATATCTTTAAACGAGCAATTCTTGTATATTTACTCGTATATATAATCAGGATCTCCGAAACGGCTCCAAGGATTTTCATGAAAGTTACAGATTAGAGGTTTTTCGGCTCAAGGAATCGATTTATCAAGGTCCCAGGTTCGAGAAAAGCTCGGTTTCCAATATATTATACATTTAAAAAAAAAAGGGCGAAGCTCCGTCAACCAGATACTGTGTTATTCAGGCTGACAGTTCAGACGGCATGCTGCAGACATGACCTGCCAAGTTCCACTCTCGCCGCTTTATGAGCTACGTCGCCTATTTGCATTCTGTAGCGCAATATGGTGTTTCTAATTCGGTCACTTTAGTCTTATAAATATTTTTATTGCTTTACATTGTTATCTTTAAAATAGTCAAGAAAAATAATCTTACTTAGGACTGATTTTTCAATAGCCAGATAACCTCTAACTGAGGAATAAAAATGGCGGTTTGACAGCTTATCAATAGAAAATATGTCAAACCGTTATTTTAATTCCTCAGTCAGAGGTTAACTGGCTATTGAAAAATCAGCTCTTAAGGGGGATGCTCCAACCAGCCCGCGAAATTCGCAATCAACTTAAAGCAATAAAAACTGTCACAGAATAATGAAATACAGCAGACGGTCAGTAATCCGACAGTCGACCAGACCGGACGACTTCTTGCCTACTCCTTGTGACTCGCAAAGGAATATGTAGATACGAGTGCTTTATAATGTAACTAGGTTTTAAAAAGGCTTTAAAATGTATTTTTTTATGACGGTTAGTTGGTTGGTTTAAGAAGTAATTTTTTATGTGTAGCATCTTTTCTTTCGCTTTCCTGTAATCTGTAGAAGTTATTTCATGAAAGACGGAACAGGTGGCCTTCCAGCGTGAGAAAGAGAGAAGTCGTCTAGCCATCTCGTTGGAACACTGGACAAATTCTCGCCTTAAGACGTTATGGCAGGGCCACCAGGAAGCCGTGCTATTTGATTTGACCAATGAACGCGCGCGGTAGTAGAGTTGGCCGTCAGATGGTAGCAACTCTTACCGAGCTCTTGGCACTGAATGGGTGCTCAAGTTTAAGCAACAATTATCTGGGTTGGTCTTTGGATGCGTCACCAAAGTTGAGCAACGCTTACCGAGGGCAGCACCTGGTTGGGTGACTATGTAGTGAAGGGTTGTCGCTGCGCAATGACGCAATCTTTTTGGCTGGTACCTATAACTATGTATTATAGTTTAGAATCCCGTTTCCACATGTTACTATTTTACATTAGATAGGGTGTTTTTTTTAAATATATAACCTTATTTAATACAACCCATATAAATCTCATTAAAATTTACTACCTCCGTAGTAAACTCAATTATACAGAAATCAAAACCTGCAATTTGAACTAGTCCCTGCACAATTCTGAGAAGCTCGCATCTCAAACAGGTCGTGTTATGTATAAGACCTGGGGTGCACCAACTGGGCGCCGTATGCCATCAAACATCGTTTATATTCTACTAAGAAATTACAGTGCCAACAGTAAGTGCTAAGAGCAGATAGGGAGAAAACAGAAGATTTACTCGACACAAATTCTAATAATTATTTTTATACCGACTTAAAACTATATTGACGTGATAACGTCTTATAATTCGATGGCCGACTGCACGCACGAAAAAAGATGACGTCATGCGGCGTTACCTCGCTCTGTAGCGTTCCATAGCAACGGCGCGGCGGCGTTTCAATTGTTTGTATAAAGCAACGTAAGTGCAGTTTTTTCTTATGACGTTGTCACGTTCAACTATCGTCAGTAAACCGACTTTACAGACAACCGATTCTTTTTGAGCCGTTTGAGGTTGGAACTCTAGGACCGTGGTGCTCACAGCCGCTATAGAAAGCATAGCCATACATAGAGGCAACGCTGCCAGTCTCTTGGGCACTTTACCAGCTGACAGCGTTGAGGAAAAATTTAACGATACTTTGTAATAGTTTAATCCTAAATAATTGTTAAGACAATATTTATGTATAAGTAGGTAAAAAGTACAGACACGTTCAAGAAAAATTACACTGATTGAGGTATATCTCTTCTAATGTTATTTCAAGACATGGATTTGCCACCATGTCTTGAAATAACATTAGAAGTTAAATCGTGTATCTTCAACCTACAGATGATGCAATTTGAAAATGTTAGTTAAAGTTATTCCCAAAACACTGTCAATAAACAGCGAGTTTTTTTTACCTTGAAAATTTTAATTTGTAAGCCAGATCTTTTAGTTGGGATTTACGCCGCACCAGAGGCGGCCTTATCCATTGCGAGGCCCCGGGCGGCAAGTCTTTGCGAGGCCCCTTGCCCTTTATAAAAAGTATGTGATGCGAAAGTAGGTTTGGTTGTCATGTTTGAAGACAAATGGTAAAGTTATACAATGGGGATGGCAACTCAAAGCTAATCGTAGATGGCGCTGCGATAGTTGGTCCCCACGTCTACCTTGTACAAAAAAACAAACAAGATTATTTGTTATAAAAATTGAGTATAAATACAAAACAAATATGGAAAATTATTCGTCCATGCAAGTACTATATAATAAAAGAAGAATTAAGACGCCGCGGCGCATTTACAAGAGGAAAAAAGTGATTTAATTGAGTGGTTATACATTTGATTTTACCGTAATAAATCCACAATTACTTGTAGTTGAGGTTTCAATTTTTGAGTTTAGGTATGTTTTACCTGTCCTCTCCTTTATCAAGAATATAATGCTGGTTTTGACTTTCTATTTTGATAAAATATCATAATGTTTTAAGTCAGTAATTTTAACCTTTTTTTCTATTTAGATTCGAGAAATATCACAATATATTTAATTTCTTAACACCACAACTATTACAAAACTCGTTCCAGGTGATAATTCTTCGATTTTCGAGCGATGCAATACTGGTACATAACCTCCAAAAGAAAAGTAGATATTATTTTGAAAAGTGTATTCCATCATTTTTACAGCTTATTAAACAACATCTAGTCATTTTACATCAATAAATGGTTTTTTTTCTGAAAATTCCTTTGATTTTACAGTTCTTTGGGGACCAAACTGTCATTTTCACTTTGACACTTGCCTTCCCCATTATATAAATGTGAGTTTTAAAACATTCTATAGTTCATACAGGAACTTTGAACATCCGTCTTTGCGTAAAATGGAGTAGTTCTGTTTTTTTGCAGACTTTGTTTGTCTTTTTGGCGATTATCACCTTAAAGTCTTAGTTCACTACATTGATGAAACATAAGCACGTTTCTTTAAAAAAGAATAAATTTACTACAATATGCGACTAAAATGGTTTCTGTAAACCCAAAAGCTTCCGAGTTAGCGCTTTTCAAAAGTATCTCAAATCCACTTTTTTAACCGACTTCCAAAAGGAGGAGGTTCTCAATTCGGATGTTTGTATTTTTTTTTATGTTTGTTCGGGCATAACTCCTTCGCTTAAAAACCGATTTAAAAAATTCTTTTTTTGTTGGATAGGGTATACTTCTGGAATAGTCTCATTAAAATTTTATCAAAATCGGACTAGCACTTTTTGAAAAATCAACAAAAACCTAAAAAGTTTTCAACTTTGTCTACACCGATTACTCCGAGGTTTCTGGTCCGATTTCGATGATTCTTTTTTTGTTCGATACAGTTGGTTTTATCTGCCATTTGGTCCCATAAAATTTTCATTTAGTTTGGTGCAGTAGTTTTTATTTTTAGTAGTTCTCATTGTGTACATACATACATGGGCGTTGTTATTACCGGTGCTACGAATTACATTTTAGTGCTATGTAAGAAAATATGTATTTGACAATAATTTCGGTTGAATAGTGAAACTAAAAAGGATAAAATAAAAAACTTTTTTTTAAAAAAATGTAACCGACTTCAAAATAACCACAAAAAAGTTCAAAATAACCTACAAAAAAACTTTTCTTTCGAAAGTCGGTGACAAAAAGTCAATGAAACAAAAATAAAGTCACCGACTTTCGAAAGAAAGGTTTTTGTTGTAGGTTATTTTAAACTTTTTTTGTGGCTGTTTTGAAGTCGGTTACATTTTTTTTTTAAGTTTTTATTTTACAACAAATATGGAAGAGGCATCTGATATCATGTTGAATCTTGAATCTTCAGTTGGAATGTTTTCCAACTTTATAACTTTTTTCGAAAAAGAACTTTGAAGGGGTTTCGGCCGCACTAAGGTTAAACCGCTGTGGTTTTTAATGGCGTGAATTCGTGCCCCCCTTTTTTTAGCATGGTAAAATCATCAAATGAGTCGACCCACTCCGGGCAGGGCGGGAGGGACTGTCAGACTTGTACTGACTAAAATCCACGGTGTCCTTCAATAGCCTTTTATGTTCCGGGATCACGGTGAGGAAATAATCCCGCGACCCCGGCAGGCTTTGGCCATCTAAGAGAGGGCCCCGTCATTTTTGATGATGCTCTTTGAGTTGCGCGTGGAACACGACGCGCCGTCGACCCGGGCATTGGTCCATGGCCGGACAGCGAGTTGCCCTTTACTCGCTGTCCGCATGCCCACGCCTACGGTGGCCGGAGATCGTCTGCCGACGTCCGACGCCGCGGGATTCCACTACTGCGGTTGGGGCGGAGGGAGTACGCTGTCCTCTCTCTTTCGCGGCCCGCCTCCTCCTTCACGAGCATTACTGCTTCGCAGCAGAAGGAGGTGACCGCTTCCCACTCCGTCTCGCCCCGCAACATGGCAGCGACCAATGCCAGGCGCGAGAGATCGCCGCGACCAATGCCAGGCGCGAGAGATCGCCGCGGCCAATGCCAGGCGCGAGAGATCGCCGCCGTGAGGAAACGTCGGTGGTCTGCCCAAGCGGGGCAGTCTTGCACCGTATGCTCTACTGTGTCCTCCGGACGATCTTCGCATTGGTGACACGTGGGCGTTTCTTCCTTCCCTGTCGGACACAGGAACCTCCCGAGACTTCCGTCGAGCTCAACTCTAAAACTACTGGGTCTACAGATATAAATCGGTTCTCATATTGTAGCAAAAGGCATCTTTGAAACCGTTCTGAGAAGTTATTATCAACAACTAGTCCTTTACGGTAATAAACGCATTTTTTTGGTTTTTTAATTTATTTACAAAGTAGCGTTCGGTGTTTGAGGTCTCAAACTTTCATTATTCGTTGGGCCCAGTGGCGTAGCTAGGTGCAGGCTTAGCGGACCCTAGCTAGCCTTGCACATGATGGGGCCTCGCGCTTAGAGATTTAATAAAATAAAATAAAATTGACAACGGCAATCTCAACTTTGTTACCACTCAGTAAAGCAGTATAACTTCTACTATTATTTCTGAGAACTGATAGAGCTAAAACTGATGGCGCCGACGATCATATTTAGGTCTAGCAATTCCGCTTCTCGCGCGAGGCCCCGTAGTTGCATGATAACTTGTTTAATTTTTATTTCTAACTGTGAACAGAAAGAGGAAAAGAGGCCTCGCAAAGCGATCTTACGAGTATCATCAAGTCATCAAAAAAAAGGAGGCCTCGCACGCGATGACCCACACGACGGGCTTAAAAAAATCACAAATCGGCACGATATTTTTCATCCTCCATCAAAGAAAAGGGCCTCGCACATGCGTCTTGCCCCCTTCAAGATTAGGTCTCGCTACGTCATTGATTGGGCCAACATCATAAACAAGTCTGAACTACCGGATTTAATCTAAACTAGCCGTACGTTTAGGCGACAAAATTATTGTACTAAATAAATATTTACAAAATTAACCAACTCTGAGATGATAAATTAAAAAAAAAATAGATGGATTGATTTTTTCTAAATAAAATCTTATTTAGTTTTGCCGTTATGATTGTTATAGCCTTAATGAGTAGCCTAACTACACATTATGGCTATAACATAACTAATGAATTAATTAATCAAAATCAAAAGTTTTTAATTAAGAAAAATGACTAGCTTTCTCTTTTGCTTGGTTATTGCGCGAGGCCCCCTGCAAGCGCGAGGCCCCGGGCGGGTGCCCGGTTCGCCCCCCCCTAAGGCCGCCACTGCGCCGCACTAGGCGCAGGCGCATTTGTTAAAAAGTCAATCTCCTACAATTATTCTAATAGCAACTGGTGGCGCACGTGTGTTAAACTGGTAAACAATAATTATATCATTTACTAGCTGCTGCCCGCGACGTCGTCTGCATGAATGCCTTTAAGAAATAAAGGTAAACACGTAGGTGATAGCATGATAATCGACGACGGTGATAGCACGAATATTATTAGTAATAATATTCGTTCCATAGTTTTTTGAGTTTATCCCGGACTTAAATACAGACATTTTTGACTCAAAATATATTTTTTTAAATATTCAATATAGGTACAGTTTTGACTTTCCTACAGTATTTTATATGTGCCTATAGATTTCACACAGGCGCGACGCGATACAAGTTGTAATAGCAACTACGCTATAGTAAGTTGAGCTTGTGGGCACAAGATCAACTTATTTACCATTCTCCAAACAATTGACTTACTGTGCTTTTCTACACAGTGTTGTTAACTCGAACTAATAATCTGCGACCATCTTGATATTATGACGTCAGAGCCCAGGTGCACACCGGGACCGCAGTGTTATCGCATAACGACGCTCCGTCGACAAACAGTCCAGCTTGCAGCGCTGTGCTTCCAAAGCTTTGATGCGCTGTTTCATAATATACCACTGTGTTGAGCTGATTGTGTCCATTGCTTTGTTTTGGAGTAAATTATCTTTACATATAATAAAATCGTAGAGCTGTCATTCCTGTACATTGAATATTTTTTTCTTTTTGTATTTTTTTCGAGATAAGGGATCGATTCTGATGCCAAATCAACTTTTTTTTTCTTTCGAAATTTTTTATGTTTTTTTGATTTGATCTATCTCTTAAACTATTGTAAAGTTGTCGATCAAATTTTCCTCAAATATTCCTAATAATATGCTTCTGTTGATGGGCTATGTATCATTACGCTATTTTTCCTGGGAGATAAGCAATTTTAAATTTTGTTGTTTTTATCTGTTTGTTTTTAGTTGGAAGCTAAACCACTGGATATTATTTAGTCAATTTTTCCCCAAATATTCCTTAAACTGCTCTTCTATTAGTAGGATATGTATAATTACGCTATTCCCTTTGGGGGATTAGCAATTTTATAATATGTTGATTTTCAGTCATTGTTGACATTTGTATAAGAACCGCTATTTGAAAACACTGTCAGCGTACTAGCCAGTCTGGTTGGTATCCTGCTTGACTTTCGTGCAAGGGGTCTCTGGATCAAATCTCGCTGTTTCTTTTTTTCACTTTTAGAGTTTTCTTATATTTGTCCTGAGAGTTTCAAATAATTTAAAAAAATGTGTATACTTTTATTTCAATATTATTCGCGATTTTAAATGATTACTATTTTTTTTCAATAGTTTTCTAGGATATAAATCTACACTGATTTGAATTGTAGGTAGTAAGTTGGATATTTTTTTAAATTGTACCTAATTGTTTCGAGGTGTGGAATTTTAAAAATTAGAAAAAATTGTGTTCATTTATGTTTTAAATTGGTGTTCAAACCAGTGCATAGATTCTGTTTTAAACGACGACAAGTTGTACTCATCGAGTCAGATAATTAGTTATTTTTTAGGTATCACGCGGAATGCAAGGGAGAAGTGCAATGCCATCGTACGTTCAATTTGCAGCGATACTGTAAATCAACCCAAAAATGATAGTCTAATGTGTTTAAAATAAACACGGTTCTTTGAAATGAAATAAGGACGTTTCCTATGCAAACTATGTACCTAGATATAACATTATTGATCTAAACTAATAATAAAAATGCAAGTATGTTTGTTTTTTTATCTTTTCACGCATTACTACCTACTGAATCGATCGTCGCAAAATTTTGCATATACGTTGTCAGGAGTATAGACACGGATATAAGGTATCTTACATCCCGAATAACAGAAGAGAGCTGTTGCCGAGAAAACAATTACGTTCATATTCCAGATGGCGCCACACGATCCGTATTGTTTCTCAAATTCTAAAATAACGCAAGCGAAGCCGCGGGCAAACACTAGTCAGGAATAAATTCGACAAGTTATTAAGTAAAAATTGTTTAAACCATAGAGAAACAAGGCTAAAGATAACGCATTTACAATTAAATGAAATAATGATTGAGCATAATTATATCGTAAAGCCAATAAAAATGTCAATTAAAGAACAATACCCAAAACGTCCCCACCCTTGTAGCACCTTAAAACCTATGTCAATCGAAGGATCATGACCGTCTTATCATTTTATTGTTCCACGGCGAAACTGAAATGTGCATCCGAAAAAAGTTATATCGACATGAAGGAACCAGAATCAGTCACAATATTATGTTCCCGATCACGATGGTTTTCTCTTTAATTATTACCGTGGAATGATTTTGTTCGTTCGTGGCTAGTTGAGAAGCTCGCGACTAAATAATTACAGCCGCACAGGCTGATCATTCGGGTTAAGCCGCGCTTACCGAGGTCGGTCTGTGGATGGGTAACAATCTGTCATTGTAGTTTCCTCCGTGTCTCGGAAAGCACGTAAAGCCGTTGGTTCCGGCCATCATTGTAGATATTTGACAGTCTTTACAGTCAGAAGCTCTAGAATCTAACCACCAGTCTTACCATGGGGTATCGTATTACCCAGTTACTGTATTGTGGATGTTTGATAGGCAGTCGCTCTATGTAAAATGATACGCCAGATGCAGCTCATATTCAGCTGCATCTGGATCAACTGGAAGCCGACCCCAATATAGTTGGGAAAAGGCTAGGAAGGTGGTGGATGATTTTGTTCGGAGTTTTCAAACAATTCTTTGGAACTAAATGGTTACTTCCGCACGGAAACAACTCACGGAGCAGAAAAAAGTTCAATGAAGAATTCTAATGAATATCGTTAGTGTGAAGTAACGTCGATGAGAGTGGCGGTACAACTGCTCAAGGCCAAGAATACCGCCCCAGGACCCGACGGCCTGCCAGGAAAAGCCTAGGTCCTGGCTTCGGGGACTCTCGGGCCTCGACTGGGGGGGCTATTTAGCGCGTGCTTGTGGCGAGGGGCCAGTTCCCGCTTCGTTGGAAGACGGGGAAACTGGTCCTCATTCAGAAGCCTGGGCACCCTGCGGACTGTCCGTCCGCATTCCGGCCCATCGTGCTGCTCAACAAGGTGGGCAAGCTCTTTGAGAGAGTAATTGCAGACCGCCTCGTCGGGCACCTAAATCGGGTGGGCCCGAACCTGTCGGAGAGCCAGTTTGGCTTCCGCAGCGGGCGCTCGACGGTGGACGCCATCATGCGCGTGAGAGCGCTCACGACGGGAGATGCAGTGGCCCGGGGCAGGGTCGTCGTGGCGGTGTCCTTGGACATCTCCAACGCTTTCAACACCCTGCCCTGGAGTTGCATCAGGGAGGCTCCGGTATCACCGGGTGCCGACCTACCTCCGTCGCACAGTCGAGGACTACCTGACGGACAGAGCCGTCATCTACCCCGGTCACCGGGGAGAGTGGAACCGGCGAGAGATGTCGTGCGGTGTCCCACAGGGATCGGTCTTGGGACCGCACCTGTGGGACATCGGTTTCGACTGGGTGCTGCGCGGCGACCTCCCTCTAGACGTCAGCGTAATATGCTACACTGACGACACGCTCGTCCTGGCAGAGGGAGTGTCGCAACAGGCGGCGGCCGACTTGGCGACGCGAGCGGTTGCAACAGTCGTCGAAAGGATGCGGCAGTTGGGACTCGAAGTGGCGCTGCACAAGACAGAGGCCATGTGTTTTCATGGCCATCTGAATGCGCCACTGACAGAGTCCCACATAACGATGGGGGGGGGGGGGTTCGCATCGGCGTCGGGGGTACGATGAAGTACCTGGGACTCGTCCTCGACATTGCGTTTGGCCCCAAGGCTGAACCGGGCATCAGCCGCCCTCAGGCGGCTCCTGCCCAATATCGGCGGGCCAAAGGCCCCCTGCCGGAGGTTGTACGCCGGCGTCGTGCGGTCCATGGCCCTCTACGGGGCTCCCGTGTGGGCCCTGAGCAGTGAGCATTCGGACGCGGCCGGCAAAGCTGATCGCATGCCAGAGGGTCGTGACAATTCGAATGATCCGAGGATACCGCACGATCGGCGGCGAATCAAAAAAAAAAATTACCCCATGGTAAGACTGGTGGTCAGATTCTAGAACTTCTGACTGTAAAAACTGTCAAATATCTACAATGATGGCCGAAACCAACGGCTTTACGTGTTTTCCGAGGCACGGAGGAAACTACAATGACAGATCGTTACCCATCCACAGACCGACCTCGGTAAGCGCGGCTTAACCCGAATGATCAGCCTGTGCGGCTGTAATTATTTTAGTCGCGAGTTTTTCAATTAGACACGAACGGACAAAACCATTCCACGGTAATCATTAAAGAGAAAACCGTCGTGATCGGGAACATAGTATTGTGACTGATTCCGGTTCCTTCATGTCGATATAACTTTTTTCGGATGCAAATTTCAGTTTCGCCGTAGAACAATAAAATGATAAGACGGTCATGATCCTTCGATTGACATAGGTTTTAAGGTGCTACAAGGGTGGGGACGGTGTCCATACATTTTTGAACCTTGTTCTTTAATCGAAATTATCACTTCACTATCACTACATAGTATAAAACAAAGTCGCTTTCTCTGTCCCTATGTCCCTATGTCCCTTTGTACGCTTAAATCTTTGAAACTACGCAACGGATTTTGATCCGGTTTTTTTTAATAGATAAAGTGATTCAAGAGGAAGGTTTATATGTATAATAACATCCATTAAATAGTGGAGAAGTACTGTTATTTGTGAGGTTTCTGATGTGATGTCGTAAATAATTTCATTTTTTCCGCTTACATTGCAAACGCAGGCTGAACCCTACGAGTTTTATCAAAATAATGTACTAAGTATTGTACACATTGAAAAGGTCTACAGAAAAGTCCGCGATGGTATATGTCTATCTCTTATGGATAACCCACAATAACTTTTTTTTGTCATTTACTTTTTACGACAAATAATGGTTAATTTTCGAAGCCATTTTAACCAATACAGCATTAATCCTTAACCAATTAAATACCTTGAATACATTGTTCATTTAATATAGATCTATATGGCCTTTTACACCGTATGATTTAAGTGAATGTTTTCGAAGATATTACAGATTTAAAAATTGCGGGACGTAGCGTTTGCGGCGGTACCGGCCGGCCGCCCGGTGCGGCAAGAGCGACTTTGTTTTATACTATGTAGTGATTCTGTAATAATATATGTTGTAATAAAACCTTTTTAAAAAAAAAACAAACCGACGAAACATAGAACTGAAAAGCAAAAAATAAATTTTGAGGCGGCGCCAAACAAACAAACATATAAATTAACTATTTGAAGCGCAGAATAGCTCGTTGTATAGCTTGTAGTGGTTGAATAGCTCGTCGTAGCTATTCGTTGATTGTTTCTTTGGCGCCGCCTCAAAATTTATTTTTTGCTTTTCAGTTCTATGTTTCGTCGGTTTGATTTTTTTTTAAAAAGGTTTTATTTTTTACTTTTGAGTTTCCTATCTCGTGTCAATATCTGTAACTAGAAAAATATAGGATTTTTTAAATATTTTTTTTGTTAACTATTGACGACCTCCTACACCTACTTTCTGCCTTCATTCTCAAACTCTCAAGGACTATCATATCCCAGCTACGTCTAAAGTTCTCATCAAGATAAGTGAAATGAGCCCAAATACGATATAGTTACTGTTAACTGTTGAGGATCTCTTGCTCCTGCTATCCGTCACCATCCTCAGACCCTCGATGGCAATGATACCTCAGCTAAGTCTAAAGTTCTCATCAAGCTGAGTGTAATGAGCCCAAACATGATATAGCTGTTGTTAACTGTTAATGAAATCTTGGGATTGACTTCACAAAATAACAGGGATCTGGAGTTGATCTGATGATGGCGACGCCATCGTGTTATGTTCCCTACATCTCTTCTATATAATAATGTCATCAGAACTACAATTGTTAACTTTATTTCAACAGAATCGGTTCATAATTGAAAATTCTGTAGAAAAATTGACCATTACTTCCTTTTTTTCTACCCTTGGAGGCCGATTTTAGTTTTGAAATTTAAATGGGACCAACTTTGAGATATACTCTTTCCAACAAAAAAAGAATTTTTGAAATCGGACCACGTTAGGAAAAGTTATGCGTGGTCATACATAAAAAAAAATATATATATACATGTCGAATTGAGAACCTCCTCCTTTTTTTTTCGTCGGTTAAAAATAAAATAAATAGTTAAAAATGTAAAAAGTAAATAAGTAAAAATGTAGTGTATGAATTTAGATATTCCAAAGATAGCAGGAAATCTTCATGATAAAGGGAAAGGGGGATTGTTTCACTCCAAATTTAACGCGTGCGGGCCACGGGCATTAATGAATAAATCAAAACTACTGGATCGATTTTAATCACATAGGCTATATAATTTATACCCGTGCGAAGCCAGAGCGGGCCGCTATGTTTTTATATACAACGTTCACAGTTTTTCTGTAGTGTATTTAATATCAGCATTGCACCCGAGCGAAGCCGGGGCGGGTCGCTAGTTTTTAATAATCTTGGCAAAACTATCATGTTTTGCCTATCTAGAAACGTGGATTAAAAGTGGACAATACGGTACACAGCGGTCACAGTTTTTCCCTACTCAGGGCTACTCTTCTGTACTCATTTAAAAAACGAATATTTCCTCCTCCTTCCTCCATTTTTTATCCAGTCACAAAAACTATATTTTACAATGGGGATGGCAACTGGGAAACTAATGGCGCTAGTATATCAGGGCGCCAATTCTGCTAATTTTATTTAACGCACATGCTATTGATATTCAATTGAAACTCAATCACGACTCCATTACGATTAGAACAAATTTGGTATTCTGCAAAAACTTGTGTAAGCTCAATAGAGTCGTAATGGAATCGTAGTGTAATTGTAATTGACTCTCAGTTGAACAGTTATAAGTATTGCCATTAGAGAGTAGAATACCGATAAAGTTCACAATCGATTTACAATTGTAAGACGATTGAAGAGCAGACTAGCAAATATTCTGATAGCAGTTCAATGGAATGTCACTGGAAAACCATTGGTCTTAAATTAGTAGCAGAATACCAAATGTAGTTAAAACTGCTACTAAGATCCAATTGATATTCAATTGAGTCATTACTAAATTAGCAGAATTGGGGCCCTGGTTCCATACACCGTGATTGGTTCAAAACTTATAGGTACTTCAAAATAGTACTACCTCATTGGTCGGATAGGACTTAGCTATGGTGGCGCAATCTACAATTAGCCTTGACCGGCCTTCCCCATTTAAAGAAAGAAGAATTAAATAAATAACCGTTTATTCACACTACGCTTGCCTACGCGCGTCTCCTTTCTAAAAACTGCCAATGTTTAGACTGTCTCAATTACAAAAGTAATTTGAAGAGATACCTAATTCTGAAACTTATGTTTTGATACTTAAGTCCAAACTAATGGTTAGGAAACTAGGTAAAGTTTCATTTCATTAGTTTCCATCAAAATAACATCGAGGCAGCCTCCCGTCAACCCGACAGACGCAGATTAATAATTTAATACAGTTATCGGTGGCACTGTACTTTATACCTCGGAGGATTGTGACGCAGAGACTACTCTCAAACTGTGGAGGTACTGCCTCTGAGGTCAATGACTCCGGTTAGTAGTTGATTTTAGTGTTTGTTCGAAAATACTGAAGTTTCAAGTTCCCGAGGCGACCATAGTTGAGTTAATTTTGTAAAAGTTAAATTAGTGAAACTACAATGGTATGTACAGACAGGTCGCAGGTCAACTACTACCCCAATCTGTCAAGTTTTACCAATCAAACATTAACCTTCCACTATTGTGATAAGGTTGAAAATCTATTTTAAAAAATTGACAGATTGAGATAGGTTGTTGTGCTGGCGGCTGTACATCCTATATTTTAGTAGATTATTCGCTGTGAGTCTTAGTAGCTGTAAATTTCTTTATTGAATTTATGTACCTTCTTAAATTTCAGTGAACTACCGATACTCACCCGGATTTAGTTTGTATTGCCACGAAAACGAAATTGTTTTCAGTGTTTCGAATTTTATTTAATTTTTACACCTATAAAGCATCTAAACACAGAAACGTTCAAACGATACAATAAAAACGTAGTGATAGTTAATTATTCTAGTTTACCTATACATAGTATCAATCCACGCCGCACATAACCCAATCGTGTATACCATGATCCATATATATTGACAATTACCATGACCCTTGTTATTTCAATTTATACCATTTCCATTTCGTATCCGAACTCAATAATATCACCCGTTTTAACATACATTTGATCAACCGTCTCATTAACATATAGATAGGGTCTCGAAAAATTCGCTATCCAAATTGTACCTTCCTTTTTTTGTCCCTCCAGGCTCTTTCAAAAGATAAATTAGGGCCTTTTTTGTTGGTCCTGTGACCACTGGGGCGGACTCGAGACATTCATTTGGCCCTGTATACATTACGCAAAGGTATTGAAGATTCTGAGTAGCTCAGGTTAATTATTTCGTTGGGAACTTGATTAGCCTTTGTAATAGGGTCCCACTTTTTGTTTCGCGGTTTGAGTACGTTCGTACTTTTTGTTAATTAAACTTTGTTTTACAACGTTTTGGAACGTTTTAGAATGGTCAAGTTTTAAACGGTATTTATGTTCCATTTCATTTTTGAATTATTCTGAGTCTGTTTTTATTTTTGTTTGAAAGTAATTGTATTGTTATTTAATCGTGTTCGTATCGCATGAAATTGGTATAGGTTCTGTTAGTTAGTTAGGTACCTAGGTGTTTAATAACGTTTGTGGGAAGATATTTTTTTCCATACGCAAACACACATTGACACACCACAACTTTCATGTTTCAGCGTTGCTATTTTTATCCAGTTTTTGGTCGCCATGTAGCGTTGAGCTACCTTCTAGTAGGGCACAGGTAACAGGCCGTCCACCATGATGCTGCTAAACGCTATACCGGGTATGCCGTCGAATTTGGCGGCCACGGAAGCGAGGCAGGGTTTTGACGTGGTACCTGATCCGGCTAACAGGATTACGGAAAATTATTTATTTATGTGAAAAACTATATTTACTCATTTCCACCAGAGTACACATTGATAAAAGACCCACGAGATTTGAACCAAAATATTGCTGAAATTAAATTCCCTAAACATTAAATTTTCATGAAATGAATTTCGGATGAAAGCACAAACAAATAGTCGAATATTTCGAACTATTAATAATGATATAAGACCATCACAAAAACGTTTTGAACAACACACGGGAGCAAACTAAACAATAGGGACAACTACTCTGTTTGATTCGTACCGTTTTGAATTAATATGAAAATTAACTAACTCCAGTGAAATTGGATCCTCGAATCAATAACGGCCAAATTTATTCAATTAATAACACCCAAACACTGGAATAAAGTGGATAAATGTCACATAAATTAGTTTGTGGAGTGGCTGTCGATGATATAATGTGTTCACGGTGGTATTTTAGGGTTACATATTATTTATTATGGACGCTTTGTTATGAATTAGTGTTATGTATAAGTAGGAAGGTTTGTATTTAACATATTTTGATATTTACTCAGTTTGTTTGGGGAGATTTCAAAGGAAAGAAGCTACGGATGGAAAAAAACCTATTTTCTAATACCTACGTAGAAGGAAGTGCTAACGTACCCGGTGTGAAAATAGACGCAGTGCGTCGCCCTATTAGGTACCTATACATAATGGGAATACCTTTATTCCGCAACCAATCGGCTAATCAATCAGTCCATACAACCTTTCTCAGAACACTGTCACACATGTCGGACCCGACACAATTTAATTGCGTATTTTCAGATTCAATAAATAAAAAACTTTGTCTACAAAATCTCACACCCCAAACCTTTTATACAACGAAAACAACTACTTATTACTTCACAAAGACATCACATGAGAACCAAATGATTGTCCCGAAAAAATAATAATAAATCGAACCAAGAATCCGTCAGAACGAATCCGTAAACTGTCGGACGATATCGCAAAACTTCGGTAAAAGAAATATTCTTTCCGGGAATACATACATTATTTATATTCGGTGTGATATTGTGCTATATCTTTTGTTTACGAACACTGCTACAGTCCTGAGGGATACGTCGCGTCAATGTACTAGCATAAATTGAATTATCGGGCCCACCGAGCGATGGTTGACATTCTCGTGTCCACGGGACCAAGTTATTGAATATATTGAATTTATTTACATAAGCGAAAAAAAGGTTTTCTAACAAAAAGTGTGGGTTGTCATAATATATCATGTCAACACGAGTTTGGTTCGTCTGCGTGTCAATCGATTTTTCGTATATGTGTGAAAGAGTGTCAATATTAATTGTGTAGGTATTATTTTACTTACATTTGGCCTAATCAATTTACTTGGACTTCTTGATATGAAAGTGAAAGTATAATGAACACAATGTTCATGGCTTTGTCACTGAAGCCTCGTGAACATGGCAAATAGATACTATGTAGCATTGATACGTCATACGCAGATTTGTTATAATAATAATAACCGCTCCCACACCGGTGGAACACTATTTTTTATATTTTTAAATGATTTTAACTTTTGTTTTTTTTTTGTAGTTAATCATATTTAAAAATGTAAAATAATATGTTTAAGAATGAATAAAGAGAATAATAATAATAATATTCCACAACTATCACACAACGCCATCTAGTCCCAAGCTAAGCAGAGCTTGTGTTATGGGAACTAGACAACTGATAAACATACTTATATATTTTTAAATACATACATATTATAGATAAATTACACCCAGACACAGAACAAATGATCGTGCTCATCACACAAACATTTGTCCTGGGTGGGAATCGAACCCACGACCTCTGGCATAGCAGTCAGGGTCACTAACCACTAGACCAACAGGCCAGTCAAAATAATGTCGAAAAAATAATGTCGAGGATAATCCCATATAAACATAAATAAAAGTCGAATATGTTATACATAATATCCAACACCTTCCGAAAAAATCAAAATGACCATTTTTCAAATATCCATCAGGCAATGATCGCTGAAAACAATCTGCCTAATGATTGATGAGTCAAACTCAATTATTTTTTAACACGGAAACTCCAACATAATTACTATGTTTGTGTTAAACAACGTTATTACCTAAAAAAGTTAGAATGAACTCGCTTTGACAAACGATAAGGTCAGTGTGTATTCAAGATGGCGCCGATAGCCGATGGCTGATAGCCGCCACGACAAGCAACAATTAATAACTACCCTCCATTAATTTCTGCGATCCACCACCGTTTAGATACCTTTATTATTCGATATTTTATGCTTTTATTAAGGGTTTCGGGGCCTTTTATTAGGATGTGGCGCTTTATCTTATAAATGGTAATTGATGATTGGTGGAAAGGTTTTGCTGTTAGTTATTGTTTTAAAATATGGAGGGTTGGTAATGAAATTCGATCACCACTTTAGTACTTATATTTTTCAAACTATACATTGAGGAAAATATTTATTTTTTATCAATAATAGAATAAAACCATTGTGTTGGTATAGCGTACCTACCTAGTATAATAGAATTTGAAATTACATTACTATTTTTTTTTTTAAAAACGGTTGCTCTACACTATGAATTTCCCCTGTGTCGTGGGTGCGTTTACAAACATCCAAACTCACATACACTGGGTGTTTACCCAGACCCGAAATAACTATTTGTAGATCATACAAATATTTGTAGGTACCGTGCGGGAATCGAATCCGCGACACGTTGCGCAGCAGTCCAATCGCTCAGCCACTGCGCTAACCGTTCCGATTTAAATGAATTTAAAATGATTCCGATGTATAACATTTTGTTATAAGTATTAGACCCTGCATAACGAGAAATGATGTATGATACTTTGTTAAATCAATAAATAGGCGACTCTGATTTGTATTTTTTTTTAAGTAACAAGTAGAACTATTTATCCATTGTTAAATTATATAAAGAAAGTAGATAGGTAGCTAACAAGGGAAAATTCGACGTCAAAGGCAAAGCGCCGGATGTTGTGGACTGGCACAACTTGTGCAGTTCGATCCATCGCACTATTGACGCGCCCCCCGTAGTACTTCCTATTTCTAGAACAAGAGTCTTTGTTTGTTAACAGTGTTATAACAGAAATAAGCTCCTCGTTTAATGTGTGAGTTTATGTATGTATGCTTATAGTTGCATGTAGTGCTGTTGCCAGCGGTTCTGCCTGCGTGTATCTCTAATGGCTGCTACACACCTTACGATAAATCGTTACGAGGGTAGTTCTTCAGAGACAAAATTTTCGATGTCTGTGGGTATATTTCTGTAACCAACTAACCAAACGGCATGTAATATTTTTTTCTGTACAATTTAGCTTTAGCTCTACCTGGGACAAATTATATTTTTTTAATAGTAGATATCTAGACACAAAATAAAAAAAATGGAAGTCTGTTCTCCTGATTCATATAGGGCGTCCGTTTCCCATTTTCCGGAACAAAATGGTCGATGTCGCATTTTCCTTTTGATTCATCAATATAAATTAAAGGTAATTAATTGACCTCTTACAAAAAAAATACATATTAGATATAACTACGTTAGTGTGTTTTTATTTAAGTAAATAAGAAGTGTCCGGCGTATAATACTGATTCATGTGGAGTAAGCTTCGCTTGACTGTACTTGGTCGAGGAATGATGATGAGAGTCTGGGATCCCACGTGGGGGGAAACCTGTCGTACAACGGACGTGCTAGAAGGCGGACGTGAGGCTGGTTGGCTTAGAACCTGGTGAAACAAAGGTAAATGTCTGATTCATCTGTGCTTGGTTTAAGTACCTTGCTGATTACAATGCCTAATTTATTAATTTTATTTTGCTGTTTTAAAACTTTAATCTGAGTTTCGTGTGATGCTTTTTTGTTACAGATTCGTGTAGAAAAATGGTAATACTGAAGTCTGTATGAATGATGAGTTAAGCATGATTTTAGGCAAAATCATGATTCATCTGTGCCTGATTCATATGTTCAAAAACCCATATGAATCTGAAATTAATTTAGTTTTCCTCTTTTCCAGCCAGAAAGGAGCACTTTTGTTACGTTGTATTACTTTTCCATGTCAATAGAGTGTGTGTGAGCTAATTTTGACATTATTCTTCGGTATTGATTCATAAGTCAAACTCTATCTATTTTATATTGCTGTTCACAACAATGCCACAATCATTGTAGTAAAGATGGAAAAAAATATATCTATGAGAAAAAAAAACTCACAGAACATACGAATTTTTCATCCTTCTAAGATGGAAAATAAGAAAAGATCCAGACAAGTATGCTGCGTGGAATTGAAAATGAAAGAATTATACTTGAAAAATAGAGGGAAAAAACAAAAGTAAACAGAGGGAATATTACAACGTAGCATTAAAATAACTACCTAGTACCTATTTATAACAAAATTCTCGCTTTTCTGTAAGTATTTATTTCTGTAATCGTTAGTTTAAAAACAAGAATTTTATTGTTGAATTGACCAGATTTTTTCCTTGATAATACGATCACTGTTAATAAATTAATTGTTTAAATAAATATATTATTGTTGTTATAATATAATAATTATTTTCTTAATACAAAACCCATTTTTATTTCTGTTCCTGATTCATCTGTAAAAAATCTGATTCATCTGGGCACAAAATTTTTAAACGTCGATATCTCAAAAACTACTTTGTAAAAAGGAGTCCCTCAAACAAATAAATGTTATTTGGAATATCAATTTTCACATGAGCATGTGTTACTGAGCTGAAAGTGAAATTAAAATTTGACCATATGAATCAGTCAAAGAATCAAATCTCGAAGAACTACCCACGATTAGTCGGTACAGTTCAAACTGCAACGATAAATCGACAAGTGTGTATGAAATGAAAATTTTTCTCATACACACTTGTCGATTTATGTCTGTTAAAAATAGTTTGTTCGATTTTTCTCATACACACTTGTCGATTTATCGTTGCTGATTTAACTGTACCGACTAATCGTAACGATTTATTGTAAGGGGTGCAGCAGCCATACAACTATCCTACGGCCACGTTATAGCGGGATAAGAGAAGACACACCTTATGTACCAAGTTACATATACTTATTATCTGTGTCCCTCCCCTCATCCGCTTATAAAATATTGTTTAGAGCTGAGATAAACTACGACACCAGTGTCAGTCAGTTTCTCTTTAAAATAAACAAAAAAGAGATTTTTTTTTTGTTCGATACTGTATACATCTCATTTGGTCTCATAAAAATATTGTTCAGTTTGGTTCAGTAGTTTGTATTTAATGAGCATTTTTCGCAAATCGTGGACTTGAACGATGTTATTACCGGTAGGTACTACGGATTGCGTATTTAACAAGAATTGGGTTTGAATACTTATTTGTACTAAACAAAACACCAACAACCTTCATAAACCAAGTTTTGTTTTAATAAGAACTCAGTTGCTGACTTCCTTTAAGTATACTACTCGTAATTTTATCTTATAAGCAACCGAAACCAACCACAGAATATATTTTCAAAGACCAGACATGCCTACCTCTACCACATAAAATCGATGTCAACACCTAAACCTTTCCATTAATAACGTTATGGGTTAAATAAATTACTTGAGCACCTCACATAAGTAAATTATAGCCTATGGTATCTCTGACCCCATTACTAGATCGTATGGAATAATATGCCGTGTTTTCTGGCCATTAGGTACTTCAATATTACTTTGAATCAAGCAGATTGAATGAAGCGACATAAAAAATAGGTTAAGGGTTAACTACAAGGTGCTTAGTTAATAATGAACATGGCATGAACTATGAGGGTTAGGTTTTATAAGCTAAGTTGTTGTTGATGAATGTGTGGGGAATATTAAATGCTGTTTTTTCTGACTGATACCTTCGTTTAAAACCGAGCTTTTAGTAATCAAGTAAATCGTTCTTAAACTGCCAATTTGTTTGATTATTTTTCAGTCTTCAATCGATATAAGTAACTTTTTTCTCAATCACGCAAAAGCTACAAAATGGACTGTCATAAAATTAATAACACAGATAGGTAGCTTATAATTAGGACTAAAAAAACAATTTTGATGTGTGTAATAGTGGGATGTCCACTATGTACCGATAGCGCATTGCCGTACGTCTTGCAGTCCGATGATGAAAATGGTGACGTGAGATGACGGACATATTTCCAATATACCGAAATTAATAAATTATATATTCATTCATATCATTGATATACTCGTGCTATATAGAAGACATTTCCTTCTGTCAGCGTTCCAGTTAAGATTCCAAGAGAATTGCAGAAAAGTTCATTAAAGACTCCTCACCATTAGCATGTATAAAATGCCGAGCAAAGTATAACAAAGGATTAGAATTGCTAAGTTTCAAAACTAGGAAACAGTAACCAAACTATCATAATTATTATTTTGTGCTCGGCTAGCGTTGCTGTGGTTCTCACACTGGTTCCCAACATGAGGTCCACGTACTAATAGCTAAAATATGATCCGTGAAAAGTTAAAAATGTCAAAGTCTCTTTCGTAGATACATTTTAACATAATGTTATCATCGTTACATTCTGTAGGGTGTGATGTTATAACCGTATTATTATTGTTTTGTTGTTGATTTTTTTAAAATTTTGTTTCACACTAGGAATTTCTCCTGCTTACTAATATTTGCTTTTAGAAAACGTAATCTTTCTATCAAAAGTAAAATAAACTGTTAATGAAGGACTTTCGAGTGCTTGTTGTTCGTTCTAACATCTAAAAATGTAAGTGCCTGTGCATGCATGCTTTCACCTCTACCACTTAAAGTATAGTATAGCAAAGAAATGCAGCCTTGCACAACGAAATTAGCTCAATCTCAAAAATTAAACAAGATACCTACTTATAAAGGAGGTCAAATTAGTTCTATAATCTTAAAAGTTTATGACAGGTCGCAGGACTAACGATTAACCGTGGCTCCAGAACGTAAAGGGTTATTAAAGAACACCGTGGACCAACGACGATATAATACTAGACTCCGCATGCACGATCTAAAGAACACAAACTATTCTGCCAAGTTGCTGAGGTACTACGTAAGCGAGGGGGACGGGGTATGCGTTGTGATTGGTACTAACTCAAAAATGGTCTCCTGTCCTGCTGTCTCAACGTATGTTTGCGGCTCACAGGATTGGTCGAAATGAGACGAATATAAGACTTTTTTGCCTAATGTGTTGGCAGACATCGGTCGCCTGTTATTAGGAGTCTAGTATTATATTGTCGTTGCCGTGGACATTAGTTATTACAAGGTGGTAGGTACATTCGCCCTGCCCCGGGTGGAAGGACTCATAAGATGATTTGACCAAGTAAAAGGTTGGGCGCCACTGGTGTACCGCAACAGCAACGCATGAATACGACAGTCACACAGAGTAGTTCTGAGTACAGAGTATTCAGAGTAACATCACAAACAACCAGTGCACTAACTCGCGATCATAACTCACGAGTCGCAGTTAGTTTTAATCAGTCGTTAGCCGGTAACTCCCCTAGGGATCGTTAACAAATGGCCCGACGCCGCTCCGCGACGCAATCCAGATGCGTTTAATAGCTTTTTAACCCAATTTAGAACACAACTTTATGGTACATTTTGAGACATTGAAATGTTTATTATTATATACTACGCACATAAAAAGTTTGAATTTTTCGTGTTGCTAATGGAGCAGAAGTTCAATTTTGTATGACAAAGTTTTTTGAGAAAGAAATAGTTACTTACGCTTTTTAAATTTACCTGTTAACATAGAGACCATATTATTTATTTTAAATTATTTATATTAAAAATATCATATTTCTGTAGTAAATCACTTCGTTTTTCTCCAATTGATTTCCCATTTATCCGATCTGTACGTAGCGAACGAAACAGCTGCGACATCGATTGCCTCATCCGAATCAACCACTGTGGACTCCTTAAAATGTTTGTATTACTAGAAAATACTTCGCCAAAGGAACCACGGAAATATCACAAGTATTACAACCTCTTCTCGAATCCTCGGACGCTCCTCCAACTCCTTTATATGACGCTTATTTCCAGCCTACAATGTTCTAGTGGACTACTGCCCTTAACCTACACTGTACGTTTATGACCCTCCCATAAACGTTGTTAACGCTTTACTTATAAAGGTTTTAGGGCTTTGATATCAGTCCCATACGTTTTATCAAACAATGAAACTCGTCGTATTACTTTTTCTCGGCACCTTTGTAGTTTTTTTTTTTTTGTTTGTATTTCTTTTCATATTTTCACTAACTTGTGCATAAAGCTATGCTAACCTTTACATAAGTCCGGTGATTCAAAATGAGACCTGAATTTTTCAAAAAGTAAAGAGTTCTCAAAGGATATAATCGTAAGATAAGGAGGATTTTTTTCTGGGCGAAGTTTCTCTGTAATCCGACCGGACTCTGACTTGGTTATTGGGACCAAAGTCTCCGTGGTGAGACCTAACACCAACAGTGGTATCACTCAGCCGTCACACAGGTTAAAGGTAGTCCGTAGTGCGGTTGTCTGGGGTGACCCCGACCATGATCCATGATGACCATGATCCAAGTCGAAAATTGCTAGGAATATAAGCGTTAGGGCCGAGTCACACCGAAATGGCAGCGACCGGCAGCGGCCGCGGGCGACCTCCAGACCCCGCGCGCCTGGTATCTTCTTGACTAGTTTAGTTTCTACATACGACAAGGTAACTCGTGTGTTTCGAGTGCCACCGCCCGCTATGCCACGCGCGGCCACGCGTCGCCGCTTTCACCCGCGGGCGGAAATACAACCTTTTCAAGCAATACTGATTTTTTTAAGTATGTGGTTAAATTTTAACATAATTTCACACTGAAAGTGCTCGCCGTGTCGCTGCCGGCCGCTGCCATTCCGGTGTGTCTCGACCCTTACAGCGGCAACTAAATCACAACTGCTATAATTCAGACGGCTGAAACGGATAACTTGGAACGCCCTTTTACAGTTTTTTTACGAATATCTCAAAAAACTAGGCGTTCTAGGCCAAACATTACGATTTTTTCATCTCCCTTCTTTAAGTACAACACCCCCGGGATACATTATAATAAGAGGCGGAGCGTTACCCGTATATCTTTTACAGACGCCCAGGATACATTGGTGTAGGCCTCCGACTAAAAAGTGATACATAATATTTGCGTTCCAAATCCTATTATAAGCAGGTACGTATTGGCATCTGCTTTCTAGGGATCGGCTTGTAGTCTAAATGTTAATGCGTGGACCACGGGACAATACTATGCAAATATCATCCCCCTATATTGGCCCAGTAATGTATGCGAGGGGATGACACGGACCTCCCACCGCCGCCCAAACTAATACTTGTGATACCTGTGTGTGAATATTTTCCACTATTATGTATTGAAATGTGAGAATTTTTGGGTAGCGGTGTTTTTCTTTTCCCATCTTGTAGGAACCCTGTCTACGAAGGGTTCGATGGGAAACGTGGTCGGAATTCGCATAGAGCAATGAATTTACATCGTCATCTTGGGGGTCAATAATATTACAATTTGAATAAAAAACAGGCTTCGTTGACACAGACTTCCTTTTTATTACAAATATTAATTGCACATAAGAACATTTCATACAAAAATATATTCTTAATTAAAAAGATTCCCACTAAAACAAACTAGAAAATAAATGTAGATCTACCCCACTAAGCAGTAGGTCAGATAAAATTAAAATCAATTTTACACAAATACAATCGTCAGAAAATTTTGATTTTATAATTACTAATATGCAATCATAGTGGACATGCAAAAGATATTTTATCAAATCAGATGTCAAGAGTTTTCACAATATAAAACACAAATTAAAATATTTAAGATTATAAAAATTTGTTTCCTAATAAATTATTCTGAGTACATTTTAATTGACGAAATTCGAAGCCAAAGCATATTGTGACATTTCTTGTATATTTAAAATACCATAAGAATTTATTGACAATATTTTCTTTATTAACAATTCAACAATCTAGCTAACATTATATACAGTTGGTGATGGTAAATGGTAACATTACATCTTTGACTTTATTTAATTTCTCTATGCCCCGTGCTTCATACAGCGGTGATACAACCTCGTAGGTATCATTTTACAGTACTTATATCACAATATAGTTATTAACATACCTGTCAAATATAAAACATGTAAATTTTGAGACTTTATACAATTGAGATTGAAATTGTGACATTTTTATTATTAAATATAAAAATCTAACTTCTAAAAATATACCTAAGATCGCGGCAGAAATAAATGAATGATTATTTTTAACTAATTACAATTAAAACTAAGAAGCTTTACTACTTATAAAATAACGTTAAAATTATGACGAGTCAAGTTGTTTTAGGGCTATTAAAAAATTGTCTAATAGAATCAACAGTTTAAAGTATATTTTCGTCGACTTGAACAGGTTCAAAATTAAAAATTGTACAATTTTTAAAACGCTATGGTAACTTTGGGCCTATGAACTAATTATAATTAAAATACATTTAATTACAGTTAAGGGTCGTAACGCCATACTAAGAGAGCTCATCAGATCTTAAACCAGATTCTTATTACATTACCTATAGTGTATTTGTGGCATGTCGTATGGCTTTTATAGGATGACTGGTAATTAGTGTACGATACTTAAACACGTGATTGTGCTCATGATAACAAACGATTTTTATCATGGGAGCAAAGCCGAAATCGTGAAAAAAATATCAGCTGTTCAGAACATTAGACAAACATAAATGTACTGAAACTCTGATTTTTTTTTCGCGATTTCAGATTTGTTCCCATCGTAAAAGTTGTTGGTTATCATGAACGAATCAATGACTTTTTGTGGCATCATGTCTGCTGCTTAATCTGATCCATATAATTTGTCTTATCAAAACATTTATTTAATCCAAGTAAAAGGGAACTTTTTAGGCCGTCTCAAAACAATGTAATAACATAGAAATTCTAAAGATACTTAATCAATTTTAGTGTTATTACCTATAGAAAGATTTCTATGGACCGTCAAGCCAAAATAGCACCTGATAACAATGTATACTTCTTAACAGTAAACAATAACACATCAAGCGAGCCCAAATCGGATCTACAGGAGACAAACAAAGGACGGCTGATGACGTCACCGACTATCAGTTATTTGTGCGACTGAGACAGAACACACCATATGTGTAATGCAAATTACCTCAGAGGCTAACGTCAAAGGCAGGTTTGATTAAGTCGAGTGAGCGCTAAGTCAAGATGTACCAGCAAACATGGAACCACTAATAAGAACTTGTGTTCCCAAGCATACCTGTGGAACTGATTGTGAAGCTATCATAGTCTTAATCGATTAAGTTTCGATTATCGATTAAACGGTAATCGATTTAAAAAATCCTGGACGTTTTATTTGTTTTGTAGTAGTTGGAAAGTTTGAAAAGTTATACGGAATGTTACATCTATCTTTAACTTTTGAATGCTTGATATGGAATCGATTATTTTGCAAACTCCCGAGATAAAATCAAATGAAAAGTATTGAGAGTTATTTCGTCCAAATTATCACATTGTAGCAGTGTGGCGCCGAAACCATCGACACGAACTCTTTGTTCAACTTACAATTTTATATCTAGCTATATTACATACATACATAGTTATTTTAATTACAGGACTTTAGTACTTCGACTGGTGATTGTGATTTCTGTCGATGCGTAGTACCGAAAAAGCATAGAATTTTAGTTCCGTTTGCGATCAACTTTCAAAATTATGTAAATTTTTTGGTCACATTAAAAAATAAGTTGCTTTTTTATAGTTATCCAATTTTTAATTCATTTTAAATGGGATTACGTATTTGTATCAAGAATTGGTTTATTGTGAAACATGCTTTATCAGTAATACGCTCGAGTTTTTGACCAATAATGGTGGGTAACAGTCACTGTCGCCAAAATACAAAGGCGGTGACTACAAACTAAAGTCGGTAAAGTTTTTATCGATATTAATATTCGATACTTAGATGTATATCATCGAACACCTGATAAGCATGGACATTTTATCGATCGATAGATAAATTGTCGAGTAAATAAATAATAAATGGAAGTAACTTTATAATAATTGTTGACTTCATCGATAAAAAGTCCGCGCTTTACGTACAAACTTGAGATTTTTACGAGCTTTTATAAAGCTTAGGTGTCTTATAACAACATCCAACATAATTATAATGGTCCTCCTTCAGAACACAGTAAAGAAATGAACAGTAGTCCAACTTTTTGAAGTGTCAAAGTGTAAGTAAAGTCCGGTCGGAATGCAGGAGCAATTTCGTACATAACCTATTATATCTGTCTCTATCACTCCCGCGTAAATATAATGAGTCTCGCTTGCAGAGATACCGGCCGCTATCTGTGCTGGTCAATGCACGAAATTCCTCCTGCTTTCCGACAGGACTTCAGCGAAGTTGTCTTACTGCTGACGTCTTTATCGCGTCAAAATGGAAAAAAAAAAATCAAAAACTAGGAAGTTGTGACCGTACATCACTTACTGACTTACCTATCACTGATGACGTCATGTCTTACTTCTAGGATCACAGCGCGCGCTATGTGGAATGTTCGAGTAGTGGCTCTTGTTCGCACTCGGGTCGGTCCGGGAAGTTGATACGGGATGTTAGCACGGCGACGTCGCCGTCGTCGGTGCAGGCGAGTGGGGAGTACACCACGCCACGTGTGCGCGTGCTTTTCTGCTTCTTCTCGCGTGGACTGTGGGCCTGGGAACAGAAAGGGAGTGTAAGGGTTGGACCTCATCTGGCAGCACGGAATCGCCTTTTTCCGTCGCCCTTTCTCTTTCTGTCGCTCAGAATTGCCATTTGCTAGACCGAGACAGAAAGCATAATGCCCGTGATTCCAATCGCCTCGAAGATTCCGCCGCGTGCTATCGCATTATGCTTTCTGTCTCGGTCTAGCCAATGGCAGTTCTAAGCGACAGAAAGAGAAAGGGCAACAGAAAAAGGCGATTCCGTGCTGCCAGGTGAGGTCCAACCCTAAAAGCTGCGATTCCTCCTGCAGAAAGAAGATAGTAGCTGTTTTCCAGTGGATATGTTATACACTGGTTTTATTTTCCATTGGGCATTCCTAAAGTGGTCAGGCTCTCCAATAGCAATGGACGCTTATGAGACTCATTTAGGATGCAAATCGACAACTGAATCGAATTAACTTGCACAGCAAATCTCTTTGCGTACGTTTGGATATATTTTGGTCGTTCATATGAGAAACTATTGATTTGTGCACAAAATTAAAAAAAAAACATGTAGGATAAAAAAACGAGCGTAGCGAGCTTGAAAGTTTTATACCCCTGAATTAACAGTTACATTTTTGTGGAAAGGACTGGGGGTATAAATGTGCCTTATGGAAAGGATAGGTCTTGTTTTGTGAATGTATTTTTATTAAAATTGCTTGTCAATATTACAAAAATATAGTCCACAAGACATATGATCAGTGTTTTTTTTATACAATAAATAATAGAAATTATATTTTTGGTGGTCAAAATAACATGTCTAGCATGTTTTTAGAATAGTTATTATTCATTGGGAAAAACAATGATAGCCCGTATCTATATTATCCCAGTAAACAATTGCTATTATTGGTTCAACGATCTAAGAAAACACGACCTATCATTCTTGAATTTCTTTATTTGTGTCTACATCAATATAAACATGTAGTGGACGTATTTGACTTTATTATTGTAACATAAATAAAATGAGTATATTTATGTGGCATGAAACATCTTCATTTCGTATGCTGCTCTTACGAGAATGTCGATAGCGACATTAATGAGGATATTCGCAGTAAAGTATGAATGTTTATAGATGTACAGACCGTAATATGGTTTATTAGTACTGTGTGATGAGAAATGTGTACTTTATTTAACATATCCGGCGGATATTACGTTTGATAGTAAACTCCGCTAGATATGAAAGTTTAGTACCTACCTACACGTTTTATTATTGTTTCTACGCAGTTATACGTCAAAACTTCTACGGGTCCAAATCCCGTAGAAATTGTGTCATGTCCTTTTAAAACTGAATTTAGCTTGACCAACAGTTCGCTCACAAATCTCAAACATATGACAGATTTTTTAGTGTAAACAACCTTTCTTTAGCGCGGTAAAATCATCATTTGAGTCCTCCCACCCAGGGCAAGACGATAGGGACTGTCAGACTTGTACTGACTAAAATCAACGGTATCCTTCATTAGACCTTTACATTCCAGAGTCACGGTAATGGAATAAGTCCCGCGACCCCGGCTAGCTTTGGCCCTCTAGAGGAGGGCCCCGTCATCTTGCTGACGCTCATGGACGATAGTCATGAACCTGCGTCATCCGATAGGTCACGACGCCTTGAGACGTCAAGGCGTCGTGACTGAAGTGGCTGGAGAGACGTCTCCAGCCACTTCTCAAAGAGGGTTCTTACTGCCGCGATTGCGGCGTGGTCGAAATGTGAATATCCTTAACAAAATTTGGAACACTTCAATGAACATTGATAAGTTTAGTATGACATTTTGCCAACATGATTATAAATATCACACCAACCTGTAACACCATCAGTACAGCAATGAACAGTCCGACAGCCGCCGCACAAACCGCGAGCGTCACCACAGCGGCGCTGGGTGCGGAGCGAGTGCTCGGCGCGGTGTGTAGCGCGCCCCATTCAGCGATGCGACGCTTACCCGCTACTGACGAGTTTATGCACTCCCCTGGTGGAAATTTACAGTAAGAAACTTAGCAGGAAATAAAATTTGGTTCTCTCAATGAACAATAGTTCTGAAAATAATTTTAAAGCAAATTATTATCATAATAAGCCTATGTTTCCCCGCTTCCTTACTTCTATCTTTCTCGGTCTAATGCTTGGAGAGTAAGATCAAGCTAATCCTTTAAAACTGAGTCCAGGGGGGGTATTACAACATCTTAAAACTAGGCTTATTCCGGCAAGTGAAAGTTAAAAGTCTGAGTCCAGGTTATCCCACCATCTCCTCGTGAGCCTAGAGCGTTGTCGTTTTCTGCCAGCATCAATAAATTACAAATCAAATTAGACCCTCAGTTATAGTTTTAAATATACCGGATACGTATATTTTCTTTTATTAAATAAATGCATATTTACAAAGATATAACGCCTCAAAATTCTAGAGTGCCCCCACTGTCTCGTGACGTCAGGAGCAAGTAAAAATTGCTAGTGACTTGTGGTCATTTAAAAAAAAATCGTATCTTCGAAAATTTATGTTTATGTAAAAAAAACGTGGCAAATATTCTTTGATAAAATCTAAATGACGGACCAATTAGATTTCCTCAGTAAAATACCCTATTGGAATCCACTGAGTGGTCTTTTGGCTTATTGTTTCTCCAACATGCGGCAGATATGACAAGTCCAGTTCCACTTCAACCTAGTGCTGTTCCGATAACCTGAAGAAGAAAGCTATGCTAAAGACTCACCAGTATCAGGGTTGCAATGACAGCAGTCGGTGGTCGGCGTGGAGTTGGTTGCGCCGCGCTCTGAGCAGCATGGCACGCATTGATTGTTTAGCCTGCACACGTTATAATCAGAATTTAATTATAAGAAGAGAAGGGAGCCGTGGTGGCCAGGTGGTATCGGCCCCGACTTACGAGTTGTAGGTCGTGCGTTCGAATCCAGGCAGGCGCATTTCTTTGCGTAATTTATTTCATCACTACTGCTCTCAAAACGGTGAAGGAAAACATCGTGAGGAAACCGGCATGTCCTAGAAACAAAAATTCGAAGACATGTGACATCCACCAATCCGCTTTGGGCCCGCGTGGTGGATTATGGCCCACTCCCTCTCACAGAGAGGAGGCCTGTGTCCCAGCAGTGGGAACATTATAGGCTGATGATGATGATGATGAATTATAAGAAGAAATCATCAACTGCCTAGCCTTTTCCCAACTATATTAAGATCGGCTTCTAGTCGAACCAGATGCAGCTGAATATCAGTATTTTACAAGGAGCTACTGCCTGTCGGACCTCCACAACCCAGTAACTGGGTAATACGATACCCCATTGGTAAGACCGGTTGTCAGGCTTATGAGCTTCTAGCTAACAGTAACGACTGCCAAAGATCTACAAAATGACAGCCGGGACCAACGGTTTTACGTGCTTTCCGAGGCACGGAGGAAACTCGCTATGACAGATGGTCACCCATCCCCAGACCAACCTTAGTAAGCGCGGCTTACCCCGGAAGGTCGACCTGTGCGGCTGTAATTATTTAGCCACGAGCTCCTCAATTATAAGAAGAATTAAATTAATAATTTTGGTATGAATCTTGAGTTTCCTATGATCGCCACGTTGCGCGCTAGGCAGCCGTGGTCGCAATCGCTGAAACGTAGCCTCGCGACGAAAACGGTGCTGCAAAACCGGTCCTATTGGAAATCTATCATCTTTCTCACCTTATCCCATTTATTTAGTTTTCTTCTTCCATTCTCCCTTGTCAGACGTCACAGCATATTTTTTTTACATTCATATTATCATTCCTCGCACAATCCACTCATTTTTTTTTTGGAAATCTATGTATATTATCAGGCAAGTGCGACTTCCTTCTTGTTTTGCAGCTTGGGATCCAGAGTTAGATCCATTACTTTCTGAATAACCATGATGTTTTAAAATTGGTTGCGCATTATACCCGATAGACAACATTACGCCCTTTTTCACAGAAGGGCTATGTCTAGCCCTACTAGACATATAGTAGAATTGTCTGAGGTATAAACTGTAAATGTCAGAACTATAACTGTGGTGATCATGATTCTTTACGCTTTCTTCTATTTTATCAAAATGCTCACTCAAATAAAAGATTCATCCATGAAGAATGAATTGCTACGCAACGATCTTATTGGAAATCATCAAAGTAGAATCACAGCAATTCACAAGCTAAACTATAATGTCGCACCTACACGACAACGTCAAAATCTGAGACACTTAGTAACTAAATAATATCCTATCTAGACAGCACAAAGGAATAGGTAGTACGTAATATCTATATAGAACACGTTCTACAGGCATTCCAGGAATTTCTCAAGTGTTCTATTTGACACTCGATTATCTTGCAAACGTTAATCAAATTGTTCTGTTGTAATATTTGAATCTTGGATTGTATAGATGATTGATCAGAATTTGATTCTACCTTTAGATACTCGATAGAATGTCGCTTACGACGGAAGGAATATCTTGGAGTCGTTGATAAGAAACATTAAGCTATTACGTGGGTGCAGATGAAGATACATTTGTACAATATTTTTTAACAAATGGAAAGCCAGCATAAATCTTGTATGA
This sequence comes from Agrotis segetum, assembly GCA_036375495.1. Lineage (NCBI taxonomy): Eukaryota > Metazoa > Arthropoda > Insecta > Lepidoptera > Noctuidae > Agrotis > Agrotis segetum. Next base: position 2,522,202 of record JAQSVV010000175.1, on the reverse strand, counting down.
AATATCTTTATTTTAACCACATAGGATAAAGGTAGGCCTCCACTAGTTGACTCGTAAGTCGACCGCGAGTGTTTCTGGTCGACGCTCCGTACATGAATAGGCGCGTACGCAGTACGCACAGAATGAGCAGCCTAGCGAGGCATTTGCCGCGCGCAGCCGCGGGCGAGCGACCGAGAATGCACCTATTGGCGCATGTTAAAAGGGGATTTCAACAACATTTATTTTGGCCAGTGTCAGACTTTAAAATTAATATTATCAACAAATCCCAATATTAATATTTTCATGTAATATCTTTATTCTAATCGTTTAACACCAAAAGCAAAAATAACCGGAATAAATATCAGCACTATGTCAGACGCTATATAAAGGTAAGCTTCCACTAGCTTATTGGTAAGTCGGTCGCGAGTGTACTGCTCGACGCACCGTGTGTCAGTGTCCTTCAGTCACTCAGCGCTATGAGGCCTCTTTGTGACGCCACCTTTACTCCGAGACGTGGAAACTAAGTGCTAGTGTCAGGGAAATATGTTTCACTTCAACGGAAAGGGAAATGTAACAAGATATTTTTGTTTTGCTCGTGTCAAATATTAAAACATTCTCTACAAATCCGAAATATCGCAATTTCATATTTTTTTTATTCTTACCGCTAAACGCCAGAAGTAAAAATACCCGGAGTAAATATCAGCACTATGTGAAACGCTTTGTAAAGGTAAGTCTCCACTAGCTTAGTGGTAAGACAGTCGCGAGTGTTTCTGCTCGACGCGCCGTACGTGTGTCAGTGTCCTTCAATCACTAAGCGCTATGAGGGCTCTTTGCGACGCCATCTTTGCTCCGAGACGTGGAAACTAAGTGCTAGTGTCAGGGAAATATGTTTCACTTCAATGGAAAGGGAAATGTAACAAGATATTTTTGTTTTGCTCGCGTCAATTATTAAAACATTCTCTACAAATCCGAAATATCGCATTTTCATATTGTTTTATTCATACCGCTAAACGCCAGAAGTAAAAATACCCGGAGTAAATATCAGCACTATGTGAAACGCTTTGTAAAGGTAAGTCTCCACTAGCTTAGTATAAGTCAGTCGCGAGTGTTTCTGCTCGACGCGCCGGTGTGTCAGTGTCCTTCAATCACTAAGCGCTATGATTCGAGGGCTCTTTGCGACGGCGACGCCATCATTGCTCCGAGACGTAGAAACTAAGTGCTAGTGTCAGGAAAATATGTTTCACTTCAATGGAAAGGGAAATGTTACAAGATATTTTTGTTTTGCTCGCGTCAAATATTAAAACATTCTCAACAAATCTCAAATATCGCATTTTCATTTTTTTATTCCTACCGCTAAACGCCAGAAGTAAAAATACCCGGAGTAAATATCAGCACTATGTCAAACGCTTTATAAAGGTAAGTCTCCACTAGCTTAGTGGGAAGTCAGTCGCGAGTGTTTCTGCTCGACGCGCCGCACGTGTGTCAGTGTCCTTCAATCACTAAGCGCTATGAGGGCTCTTTGCGACGCCATCTTTGCTCCGAGACGTAGAAACTAAGTGCTAGTGTCGTGTAAGAAAATGTTTCAGTTCAGAAAAGGAAATACCAAAATTGTATTTTTTGCGGTTACTTATTACTTACATATTTGCTCTACTTCCAGACTATATTTTATGAATTATTTAGAAAATTGTTTTAATAACATTTAATTATTTTCAACTAATTTAAAAGGGATTTTTTTTTCGTGGGGTTACATTATTTTGCTATTCTATTAAGGTTTCAGTTTCCTAAAGATCATACAGAAATTGCAGTATTATATTTTGTGGAAAGTGACATGAAAATTGTTTTAATTTTCTAAGTTTTAAGAACTGTAAAGCGAAATATTTAAAACTTATATTTTTTTATATGAGCCAGCTCGAAGCCTGAATTTGTAGTGGAAAGGTTACCTTAAGTATATTATAGACGCGGTATAACGTTACCTAATATCTATATAAGATTACACGTGACCACAAAACTTACTCTTTCACGGCAAATGAAAAACTACAGTTCTTTGAGCACGTGCTCTCGACTTCTCGCCACGGGAACACTTCTCTCCAACCAGACCGTTTCACTCGCTATTTCATACATAACAAGCGTATAAAGTAACCTCTAAACGTATGACCCACCTGTCGAGTCAGCACGAACGCAACGCGGGCTATTGAACTGTCCCGTACGGAGACGAATGAAATTTGGAGTTTTAGCTTTGTGTCTGCCGGTTTGCAAACATAATTAGGTCGTTAAACATACATGTTAATTTTTTTTTTTTTAAACAAGCATTAAACGGCAGAAACCGTCTAAGGAATGATATTATGATATAAAAAGGAGTAAATGAAACTGTAACGACTGATAGGGCGGAATGGGATGACGGCAGGAAGATGATGATGATGATGATAAAGTGGCAAGAACCGCACTTAGTTAGGAACGCACCTATTACTGAAAAATAATTAAAACTTTTTTCACAAGACAAAACTGCTTACATGTTTCCACGAACCTAAGAGGCGAGCGCAAATGATCAGAGCGAAAAATATGATGATGATGGACCCTTCATTACCCACTCATGGTGGAAACCCAGACGTATGCCGTAGCAAAATTTTAGCGCTAAGTTGCGGCAAAATCAAACATATGAATCTGCCGCTCGTGGGCATACTAACTAGTGACAAAGTCACAGTGTAAACACTCACCTATCAAGTCTTAATGGTCTTGAACACGTTGTACAACTGAACTGCCCGGGTCCTGAACATGTTCGGCAGGACTCGTCGCAGCCACGACACGTTCCACTGCTGGCATCGTAGTACTGTGAGCCGAGACACTCCATACAAAGCCCGCCGTCTAGCATGAAGCGAGGCGGGCAGGACTTGCAGTGTAGTGGCCCTGAGCCGTCGCACTCACGGCAGTAGTGGTGGCAATGCCGGCAACCGCCCAGAGTTTGGTAGAAACCTGGAAATAATGGAGAAGTTTAATATGGTGTGAGAGCACACATTTTGAGGATTGGACAACGGAAGCCAAATTGGGATACCGTAGCTCGGTTTTAAGTCGGTGAAGTCTGATAGTTATTTCCAATTTACCGATAGTGCGAGTACTCATTTGATGATTTGGCACACCAAGAAATAATGAGGTAAAGTGAAAAACCAAAGATGATGGCGAGGAAAGAGAATAAAAACAATTAAATTAATTTTCTTAAATTTTGTAGTCATACATTTAGAAAATGATAAAAAACACCGAAAAACCACGTTTAGAAATGCCGAATTTATGAAATAGTAGAAAATGTATAAATTGCTTTTAATTTTTTTAAATATCGTTTTTAAAAACATAATTTTATACAAGTAGCTACAAATTGCAAGTTAACACAACATTGAATCTTATCCAGCCCCTTCTAGGAAACCATCTGTGCAATGCCATTTATAAGTTGAACATTCAAGAATTCTCTAGAAATCTGAGTACACGTTTGCAGACTGAATTCAGGAGAGACTCTTTAGTAGCTGCTTGAGGCCGCAAGATGCTTGCAGTGATAAATCTCTTTCAGTTAAACTAAACGAAAACCTTCAAGCGATAAAATGACGATAAATTACAATTTTATTCGTATAGATTACATTTAAGACTATGTTTTATTCAATTTTAATATTCATCTCGTTATTCTGAAAGCGTATACGACTGTTAAGTTTTTAGACTCGTAGATAAGATCGCTGAGTCGGGCCCGGCTCCATTGGAGTATTCAAAGGAGTTACAATAGGCCCGCCCCTGAAATGTTATAAGAATTGTGTATGAGATTTTATTAACAGCTTATTTAATCTGAACACATAGATATGCATGCGCCACACTACTCGGTTACGATTGAAAGCAACTGTCATGGCACCATAATTTTGTGTGACGTCGTGAACGATTTTCTAACAGTGGCACGCTCTTAAATAAACAATAATTACGTTATGAAAAATTTGAAATTAATAACCATAGCAATTATCTTGAAAAATTATTTCTAAGGGCCCTCGCCCACGGCGACTTTTTGCAGCGATGCTGTAGCGCGTTTAGCGAACGCGCTACAGCGTCGCTTCTAACGCGAGTTAGTCGCATTTGCAACGCGCTACTGCATCGCGATTGTATCATATCATCGGTAGAGAGGTTGGAGGGGGGAGGGAGTGTCGCGATTAGAGCGGCGCGTTTGCATCGCGACTGAATCTGGTCCCGTGGGCGAGGGCACAAAGCTAGCGACAGCATCGCGTCTGTATCGATGCTACGCGCGACAGCATCGCGACTGCATCGCTACAAAAAGTCGCCCGTGGGCGAGGGGCCTAATAGAAGTAGTTTTCAATTGACTGTTGAAAACCAAATCAAAGCATTTATTTCAAATCAGGCCAGTTACAGGTATTATTGAATAGGGTAGTTTCCAGGGTCAAAATAATTACATTCTATTTAATCCGTATTTTAGATTATTAAAAAATATTGGACACGTATTTTTTCTTTTTTCGATTAAACAAAAAAGAACAAAGATAATAGCCTATTTAAGTTACCTGTGACGTCACTCTGCGCGAAAAATACCACGCATCGTGACGTCACACGTAACTTTAATAGGCTATATCTTTGTCATTTTTGCCCTAATTTACAAATAAAAAAATACGTGTCCCTTATTTTTGAATAATCTAAAAGACGGACTAATTACATTTTTTTAGGCAACTAGCCTATTGTCAAACACAAAAAAAAAGTAATTCAACACTATAAAATTAGGGCCCTACAGTCACAATCAGACGACATAATAACTGTGAAAGTACCGTAAATGGCCATTCCAAGGAGTAGATCTCTTTAAAGAAAAACGGGCAAGAAACTCCATGGAAACTCGAACTGGTTTTCAATCTCATCCTGGTCGCATAGTACGCAAAACCGTGTCCCGTAACAAATGTAACTGAGTCCCGGCAAAGATAATTCCTTAGATATCCTTGCTCATCTCCCCATGTCCACTAAAACAACAACACTATAATCCGCTTTGTTACCCTTCAACTACACGACCATTAATCTCATCTATTCTATTATCCAACACTAATCAATAATGGGAATAAACATATTTTTGTTGTTTTCCCTTCCGCTTTCCTCACACGATTCATTAGAAGAAACGTTGTAATAAGTAACCGGGGAAACATTCGATTGTTATCTTAATTCTCATCGTTATTTCGCTGTGGGCAGTGGATTAATTAAGGCCACGTAATCAGGAATCGACCTATTTTTGATTCAACAATAAACAATCAAATATTCTTTTTTTCGATCCGAAAAAAATATATGTTGTAGTTCAATGAACTATCTAAATTAATTTGCAGTTGAAAACGCGATATTTATAACTTGCCTTGATCAAAAAAAATCGCGAAAATAGAGATTTTTTTAACGTTTTTTCAGTGGTACTTGAAGTAGACCATGCTTTTGGTCCTAAAAACATATCAATAGATAGGTAATGATGTTTGTCAGAGGAATTTCCGGTTACTTTTTTTCTAAATATTTCTGTTTTTTTTTTACCCTTAACTATATAACGACGTGCCCTACGTGCATTGCTTCAGTCGCCCGCGAGGCGTGTCCGAGGTAGGACCTGTGTCGCTTTTGCTGGCTCGCGCCATTCCCCCCGCTAGTGATCGATATAATATACGTAATATCATTTATTTCTGAGTTTTAACTATTTAGTGTAATTTTGTAGCCACGTTAACAGGAAAGCATAAAACGCAACGGTTACATTACAGACACAGTGCAGGCGGCATCAAAGTATATTTCTGTCACTGTCGTGTGACAGAGACACCATGATATCTTCGATGTTTCTCTCTTATGGTATCTTTGTCTCTATCTAATCTGCCACATAAACTATACAACACTGCTCTAACAAGTCATACACGAAGTTTTTGGTACTAGGCGATCATAGATATGAAAGAGTTTCTTTGACATTAGCGTAAGTAAACAAACATTTATTTTCACGAAGTTCCTTCAATCATTTTTAAGGGCATTTTTTGACAATCTTACCAGGCAAACATGTTACGCAAGATATCATCACGGCGGTGTTTCAAACTATTTTAGACTTTCAAAACATAAGGGGCAATTTACACTGTCCTAAATTCAGGCTCCGATATTCAGGACGTCCAGAATTCAGGAAAGTGTAATTGCATTTAGGACGAGTAGCATCCTAATTAGGACACGATTTAGTACATGCTTTGACGACTAAGTTTCTTACTCTAAAAGTCTAAATCATATTCTGAATATCGGATCCTGAATTCAGGACAAGTTATGACCCCTTATAAATTGTCACGGCCGGCGCGCATCGCTTCACTTCAGTCAGTAAGGCCTTTTCACCAGAGATGTGCCATGGTAATGTGTCGTGCGAGGATGTTTAGCTGTGCTGTAAAAAGGTGTGGTTGTGTCCAACAAAGCTGAGCGATGAAAATGTGCCTACGAGAATGTGTAGCGGAGCTGTGAAAATGCGCATTAATGTGTGGTGCGAGGATGCGTTCCGAAGCTGTGAAATGTACGACGAGGGTGCGTTGTAGTGGGAGCGAAGACACATCACGTCACACATCCTTCGTACACAGCCCTCGCACATATCCCTCGCTTGTTTTGTAAGAGCAAAAATCTAGCTCCGCTGAGCCGTTTCCACTAGAGCTGTAAAGTCCTAGTCGAGGTAAATGAAGCGATACTATTGGTTCTTCACAAACACATCCCTCGCTACGCATCCTCGCACAACGGTGGAAACGCAGGGTCCAAGTACCCGTGTGATTAATTTTAGTAATTTTTGATAATTTTTGTTTAAATCAAAATTGCTGCAATAAAATTGTCCGGGAGCTTTCCGGGGGCGGAGTAAATTTATGATGTCGTGCACTTCGTCAGGAATGCCTGAAGGTACAGGAACATCTGGGTCTTCTGCGGGAGGGAGGGAGGTCCTAATGTTCTACTTCCGAGTCTACCTTGAAGAGGTGACTATTGTCTACCGGTTGGGTGCTGGGAGTGCACTGCGATTCCAGGCTGTCGGCAAGGCATTCAGCTTTTTCAGAGTCAGCAAAAGCTCATATTGGGACGATTTAGAAGAGGCACAGTGGCCTCTTCAGTGGCATGCAACTTTTTTTGCAACTGCCAAAAGGCTTGATGTGTGGGCTTCAGTTCGCTAAGCATGTGGAAACGCAGCCTTATAGTTTGATAGGAGAGTCGTAAAATTTTCTTGCATTTGTCCCGATAGTACCAGGAATACATAAAATGCAAAAGATAAAGCTTCGTCTTCTGTTATTTAATCAGAACCAATGAAAACTCATGACATAATTTATGAACAGCTATTTCAAGTGTCTAATCAGCGGAGTGCGTAGCCGAACCGAAGAAAGCCGGTCTGGTAAGCAACGAGGTTCGGGTTCGATCCTTACTTCATTTGATACTCTTTTTGCATTATATAAAGATTTCAAATACTTGTTTTTTAACTTGCATACCATATTTTTTATTAAATAAATTGAATAGAGATGAATTTTCAACATGTTTCAAAGAATGTCTCGAAATAAAAATGCATGAAAGTATGCAATAATATGCCCGTCTCGATATCTCCTAGAGACGCTTCGTAGTGCGCATTTTCTAAAAGTAAAAACTTTTTGTATTCCAGTGCGCTTGGTGCGAGTTTTTTTACGTTGACGCGATAGTACCGTTACGCGTTTGACCCTCTTATTGGTTGAGAGTTCTCACGACCTTGGAGCTGACCAATAAAAGCGCCGAACATAGAAAAACATTACTATCGCGTCAACGTAAAAAAACTCGCACTGAGCACACAGTTATGCTTAAAAACTGATAGAATGCCACTTACCAGCAAAAGTACTAGGCTAGTATAAAATCAAGGTGGTATGTTTTGCGCTCTGGCGCCACGTGACACGCAGCGCAGGGGTAAGGTTACTCTAAATGGCCTGTCAAAATACTAGGCTAGCATAAGCTCAAGGTGGTACGTTTTTCAACGGGGTCAGCGAAGTTCATTTGAAAAGCGCTGTGATGCCACGTGACAGGGGGGGAGGAAATTACTCTAAATGCCTGCTGCGCTCTAAGATATGGGCCCCTTAAGTAAATAGATAAGGTAATAAATGCGCGATATAGTCAGGTAATATTATGACGCGGATTTTATTTTGGCGTGAGTTAAGAACCTCATTTTTTGAAATGGGTTGGATCCACGTCCTGGAGGTCTACCCCGGACAACAACCACAGGTTAACAGTAACCTTAGCGATACTCTTCCTCTTATCGTGTCGATGACAATCTAAATTGACTCGGCCCAGAATTGGGCCACGAGTTTAGCGCTCTCCGAACAATCCATCAGCTCCTGTAACGAACAGTCGGCAGGGCACGCAGGGCACGGTAATAAGTGCCTCATCGTTTGTGGAACAGCACCACACTTACTCTTCACAGCTGAATTATCAATGAAATTCCACCTGAGCAGATTTTCTTTGCTTCGGCCTACCTGTGTACGAAATCTATTTATAGATTTCCAGGTCAGCCAAAGCAGCTCCTTTCCAGGAGGAAGATCTTATAGCGATGGTAGACCTCATCAGGGCCACCTGGCTCGCGACCACCAGCCTGTTAGTGTTTGTTGCCAAACAGTTTCTTGTGCGGCCGATGCGGAGGAGATTCCGCTTTTCTTTTTCATAATTTCCTCTGGGCTAAATTGAGGTCAAAATGGGACTCATCTATCTTTCTTCTTATATCTTCTTCTATCTATCAATCTTCTATAATATATAAATGGATCGCAAAATGTGTTGCTAAGCTCATAACTCGAAAACGGCTGGACCGACATGGCTACTTCTTTTTTTGTTGTGTTTGTAACCATTAGCGCCAGGTTTTAGAAGGACGAAAATCATCATGTCCACCCGTGCGAAGCCGGGACGGGCCGCTAGTTTTATATAAAAAAAAACTTAGAACTTAATGTCTCTTACGAAGAGGAAAAAGATAGCATAAATACGTAAAATGAAAGCTGTCATATTAATACGTCGGTTGTCTGCTTAATAGCTAACTTTAGTTTGAAATAAAATGTTCACATTCCGTGCTAGCGGTTTGTTTTGACATGTGGTTAGAACCTCTGTTTGTCCGGCTAAAGTGTTCCCAGACAGGCAAAATGAAGAGCAGTCAAAAGTATATTAGGCTGATATTTAGCTACAGAAAATCTTGTTGAGAATACTCGTGGTCAAAGAAAAAAGACACGCTTTGAAAGCAGTAGTAATTCCTCTGGCCCTAGTCAGTAAGAGTCAAATAGTCAAAACGAGATATATATCCCCTCTACTCAAAAGAGGAGTAGAGGGGATTCTCTATCGAGAGAATCCCCTCTACTCAAAAAGGGAAGACTCATTAAAATGTGATGTTCTTAAGCTGGGTATCCACTATGTTTGCGAACCTCTTGTGCTCCGCGCTCTTGCAACAGCTCCGCATAGTGGATACGTTTGCGAACTTGGAGCGCGAACGGTGCGCGCTCCGCGCAGTGGCGGTAAATTTGGCGAACTCAAAGGGGAGCTCAGTCTGTTCGTGGACGCGCGAGAGAGAGATACGATGGAGATGCGCGTACCGTCTCCATCAGAGCGGTTACGGGACCGCGGAGCGCAAGAGGTTCGCGAACGTAATGGATACCCAGCTTTACCACCCAAAAAAAAGCCTTTGCAATTCGATCCGCCATGTCCTTCGTTATCTGCTGGCGATTTCGTCCTACTGCCAATTTAGAAGCAAAAACACTGTTGCACATACCTTGTGGACACTCAGGATGACACTCTCCTGCAGCAAGTCTCCAACCCTCAGGACACGACGCGCATTGATCTCTTCTCGGTCCAATACACGTGCGACAAGACAGGTAACACTTCGAACACGTGCCACGATCCGCATAGTACCTACGTATTTAATATACCATGACAAAAATACTAGGAATAACACGTAAAAGAAATGTCTACTCTAATTTGATTGATGTGTAAGTAAGTACGGTACATTCCAACTATATTAATATTCACTAAAACGTAGACGAATGACAAGTAGGTACATTTATTTGGAAGATGAAAAAAAGATGAAAACTATATGGCGTTCTCTGTAAGGCCTTTCTTACACGACGCGACGCAAGTCTACGATTATTACTTACGACTTGGTAATTTTTAGCTTTGATTACAGATCGTTTTTGTTTGTTTCGTTCGCTCTCGCTCATTAGTCTTTACTAGATTTTCATCTTTATGCGATGAGGTATAAAGTTGAAAATGTATTAGCGACTGCTGAACGTTAACCATTGTCGCTTCCTATTTGGCTACAGGCTCAGTATAGAAGATTTGCGTCGCGTTATGTACGAAGGGTATAATTATTATTGATCATTATGGGCTAACACACTAGCGAGCTTTGTATGGAATCGACGGTAAAGTCGCTGGTGTGGAATAGCCGTATTTAGGTGGCAATACTGATCGGCTCAGTAGCTGCTGCACTGTCGGGGGTTCGATTCCCGCACGGAGCCAACATTATGGCGTACAGGTGGCAGACCATATAATTTTGGCAACGTCCTCCGAGCCTGGCTGTTTCTGTATTATAGTGTTAGTGGATGTACAAACATAATTATAAAGATGGCAAGCAGGCGATTCGTTGACGTTCTTTAAAATATATCGATGATCGATTGATCATTAGTCAACCACTTTACTCCAAGTAATAAATTTTCTGTTAATAAAGGAACATACCCATCAGCACAAGTTGTCCTACAAGCGCCTGACTGTAGCCTCAACGCGCTGACACAAGATGTGCAGTTCAGTCGCGACACGCACTCGGAACAGCCGTGCATGCACCGCGCACATCTACCCGCCTCCGGATAGTAACCTTTACTGCATTCTGATACGCATCTATGGTGGAAAAAAGTTATTTAATGCATCGAAAATAGAATATTCAATAAGTCTCTACAACCTTCCAAAATATTATCACACACGACGCGGAATTACCTTGACTCAGTCGAAAAGGGCTTTATGTCTATGCAATAAACTAAAATAGACATCGCTTTTTTTCATTTTTTTTCGATCGACACACGCAAATTTCAGGTCGAAAAGCTTGGTTACTCCCTAAATATACAGAACATTATGTATGAAAGGAATTAAAAAAAAATAAAAAGCATGCAAAATAATCCTGCAAAAACAGTCTAGATATGACTCATAATAGGAAGCGGTACTCAAAATTAAATCAAAACAAAACGAGAGGGATGCAAAATTGTAGCTGGCAAAAAAATACAAGGACCCAAAAATACCACAAGGTAACATAATTATCAACGTTGACCTTACTCATTAGCTAAAAATAAACATAAACCCGGGACACGTCCACGTGCATGTGAAACGCGGTTCGTTAAGGTTTCCGTGTGAAAATTAAACAGAATATAAAGGGCTCTAATACGCAATTAAACTGGACACAGAAGTTCCGCTTTCATGATTAGTGGAAACAGTATTTATTTCGGTAAATTAGAAGAGGAAAACAGAAGACCGCGTTAATTAACAAATTATACTATTACTCACCTGTAATCTTCAAGTAAGTTAGGATTCTGACAAGTTAGACAACTTCCGTCGTTTTCTCCGTAGCACGAGTCACAAGCTTCGTTACATCTCTTGCATTTCTGGTCTCCTGCAGCAAATTCACTAGAACTGCACTTATCAGTTCCCGTAGGCATACATTTTCCCTTTTTATTCAGTTCCCAGTTCGGTTCACATGAGAGGCAGAACGCGCTCGTGCATGTTGAACAACCGACGGGACACCTACAAAAAAACGAAAATATGAAAACGAGGTCACATCAAAGCTTATATTAAAGTAACACGGAAATATATGATACGAACCTCATACATTCTTTCCTCTTTTTGTCGGCATAATAAGCTGGAGGACATGACGTAACACATCGCCCGTCTAATGCATAAGTCGACGGATGACAAGTCACGCACTGCGCTTCGCCGGGCCCTTCGCAAGTGTCGCAAGATTCGTGACATTTTGCGCACATATAATCTTCAGTTTCATAGTGGGAAGCCGGGCACGATGCCAAACATGTTCCGTCGTGAAGAACTAGATGGTGATCACAAGACGTGCAACCATCAGCTCGTTCGGAACATGTTGCACAGTGGGCAGCACACGGCCGACAAACGGAAGCCTCGCTGTCTTCCCAGTAACCATCTGGGCATTGCTGGAGGCACACGGCAAGATCTGCAACTAGTAAGTGTGCTGGGGCACATGTCAAACACGAGTCCTGGCCCGGTCCGACGCAAGTCTCACAAGACTCGTGACACGGCCAGCATACTCCGCCTTGGTTCGCGTAACTTCTTGGAGGGCATCGAGAAACACATGAGTCATCCAGTCTATAGTGTTTGCACGCAATGCATTGAATAGGTCCTTTTCCGTAGCATCCTTGAGAATCGCATTCAGGGTCACAGTCATGCATGACGCGCTTGTCATTACTATCAGCGAGGACATTCTCCCCATGCGGAGAAGGGACGTTATGTCCATCGAGCTGAGCTACCGCCTTTTCCGGGTTGGACCCTGCGGCGAATAGATTTGGAAAGTTTTGATAGTTGGCAAACGCGTCAGTGTTGTAAAAAGAATCCCCGATAGTTTCGTAGCCGTCTGCGGCGGTGGGGAATGCAAAAGGCGGCGCTACAGGCGACGGCCTTTTATTTCTTAATCGTACCGGATCAACCGATGTTCCATAAAATATAAGTTGCCACTTTTTAAGTATACCAGCTTGGTTAACATGCCTGTTGCCGGCATTAACTATTTGTAGCGTCCATCTTCCTTCAGCATGTTCGCCCCAGAAGTGAACACTTAAGAAGGGCCAGTCATCAAAATTGGAACTAACTACATCTCGTGGCCTTTCAAACAATAACGTAGAAACAGTTCCCATTGGAGATGTTAAAAGTATACGTAAATTACCTCTAGGGAAGAACCTTAACGATATTTTACATTGAACATGTTCAAGATAACGCACTTCGTTAACTGTCGAACTGCACCCATTAACGTCCATATGCGTTGATAAAGTGTACCCAAATGTTGATTCTATCTGCTTGTCTTCGTTTATTTCTTGTGATTTACAAATATGTTGTGGCGGGACGGTCACCCATTGCTCCGCTAAACTGACCATTTCAGATGCGTCCATCAGACCGTATCCGAACTTGTGACTTACTTTCCTTTTGACTCCGTTTATGATCCAGCCTCCCTCTTTTTCGAGAGGCTGTGGTCGTGACGTCATCACAACTAAGTATTGCATATCTCTCCATGTGAGTTCTGCGTTTGCTTCTAGAGCCAGCGCACATATACCGGCTGCAAGGGGAGCGGAGGCCGAGGTTCCCGTGTGTTCTACTGTACAAATATGATCGGCTCGCAACCTACCGTCCATGTCAACAGTGGCGACACTCTTGTCATGTCCTGGGGTCCCTGAACTGTAAGTAGTAGCTAAAGTAGACGAACATTCTTCAAGATACCACGGTTTATAACCACCTTGTGTTGCACTAGAAATTGACAAAGTAAATATACTGTTCGTATAGCCGTCACAATTACACGAGTCTGTATGTCTTCCACCGTTTCCTGAAGCCCACACGAAAATGGATCCTTTACCGCGACGTCCGCTTGTGACTCCATAGATGAAAGCCCTGTGAAATAAAAGTAAGGATAAATAAATTATAATAAAGATAGATTGCACCATAAAGTAAATCCACAATATCTTACCTTCTAGCTAGAGGTCCTGGACCATCAACAGTTTTGCCGTCATCCTCAGGTCCCCAAGAAGCGCTGTAGATATCGATGTGGTCTGGGTTTAGACCTAAGGCTCGAGCTTCAACAGCATCATTGACGACTCCATCCAACATTCTTACGCCACCAATGCTAGCGTTATAGGCGATGCCTACGCCGCAGTACTGGTTGTAGGCGACTCCGGCAACCTCGCCCGCACAACGTGTACCGTGCTTATTGTCACCATTGTCTTGAGGCATGGGGTCATCATCGTTGCCGTTGATGTCTGTCGACGCGTTGGGATCCTTCACAAAAACATCATAATTAATATACAAACAACGATTTTGACTAATTCTATAATTACGTTAAAACAAAATAGAAATAATATTCATATTTCAAAAATGTTGTAGCCTTGTTGAATTGGACTGATGAATTTACAAAATTCAAAGCACTTTTGGGAAATTAATTAATTCCGATGTTGATACATTTACACTGTTTGTAATTCGGCGCGTTATAATAATTATGTAACTTTATTCTCGACCCTCTATAACTCATATTTGCAATTTTCCCTAATGGAATGAATACCATTCGAGGAATTAATTTTCGCGTTACTTACTGGGCATCGCTATGATGGCATTTGAATTGCTCATTAAAAACATTTGAGAGCATTACATTATTATGAGCCTATGTTGTACTACTGCAAGGCAAAGACCTATTGTAGACCAGTCCTTCAAATCCAAGCGTTGCATCATAGCATCTAAGTCAGAGTTATTCATTACTGTAACTAAGAATCCCTATAATCGCGAACAAACACCGTCGTAAACCACTAAACCGTACCAAACAACCAATCAACGGGTTACATTCGAGATTAATGTAGGGTCTAGCCTAGATAAGTCTACACCAGAAACAAGTTACGGGTGTTTTGTAAAACATGAACTAACCTAACTCAGTTGCGAAGCCTAACTTCGTAAGTTAATACGGGCAGCTTATCTTTGGTGCGAGGTACCTAGGACCTTTAAGTACAGCAACTACATAGTATTTATCAGTCTATTTTATCGGTCCTCTATGGAACAAGTAAATGCTGTGTAATTTATCGATTTTGTTACATACTGAAATAGTGTTGCATTTAGATTTTTGGACGTATGTAAGTCGATATTAGACTGTATCTATTGTAATCCAATCCCACAAAACTGTGGACTAATTGTGTAGATTTTGTTTTTTTCATTTTATTTCAAACTAGCTGTGCCCGCGACTTCGTTCGCGTGGATGTCGGAATTTAACAATGTTTTCTTAGTGCGAAGCGCTTAATTTTCGCCTTGTTTTTTATAAATCATAATCGTTTTCATATAGGACCCTATTATTATTAGAATTTATTTAGATTTTTCAAGAATATTTGACCTGTTTGTGATATACGCCCTCTGTCGTTCAAAGCCCACCTAGCAGCGTTCAAAGCACCTATTGCATCCCGCTCTATCCCGCTCCATCCCGCTCCATCCCGCTCCATTCCACTACATCCCACTCAATCCCACTCCATCCCACTTTATCCCACTACATCCCAATCCATACCACTCCATCCCACTCCATCCCCCTCCATCGCTCTCCATCCCACTCCATCCCACATTATCCCACTACATCCCACTCTATACCAGTCCATCCCACTTTATCCCATTACATCCTACTCCATCCTACTCCATTCCACTCGATCCCACTCCATCCCGCTCCATCCCGCTCCATCCCGCTCTATCCCGCTCCATCCCGCTCCATCCCGCTCCATCCCACTACATCCCACTCCATACCAATTCATCCCACTCCATCCCGCTCCATCCCGCTCCATCCCACTACATCCCACTTCATCCCACTCCATCCCACTTTATCCCACTACAACAACCCCACATCATACCACTCCATCCCACTCCATCCCACTCCATCCCACTTCATCCCACTCCATCCCACATTATCCCACGCATCCCACTCTATACCACTCCATCCCACTTTATCCCACTACATCCTACTCCATACCTCTCCATACCACTCCATCCCACTCCATCCCACTTTATCCCACTACATCCTACTCCATACCTCTCCATACCACTCCATCCCACTCCATTCCACTCGATCCCACTCCATCCTACTCCATCCCGCTCCATCCCGCTCTATCCCGCTCCATCCTGCTTCATCCCACTACATCCCACTCCATCCCAATTCATCCCACTCCATCCCGCTCCATCCCGCTCCATCCCACTACATCCCACTCCATCCCACTTCATCCCACTCCATCCCACTTTATCCCACTACATCCCACTTCATACCACTCCATCCCGCTCAGTCCCACTCCATCCCGCTCCATCCCACAACATCCCACTCCAAACCACTCCACTCCAGTCCACACCATATTTGAATATGTAGTTTTTCTATTCCAAGCTAGATCGCGCTACTGAACTGCGCGTTCGGTGTACACTGACCGTAATTTTACTTCTGGTACACTTTGAATTCAAATATCTTTTGATAGACTGATCCGATTTCAATGAAACAAAAACTAAATGTTACTTCAAGTTACGGTCAGTCGTTGTGTATTAAAGTTATCTACATAACTTTCGTACATTTTACGTGATGCCCGAACAAATAAACATACAAACAGACAAACAGACAAACAGACATACAGACAAACAGACAAAAATTCTAAAAATGCTAGAAATGGGTTCTATTGGTTGTCCTTTATAACCCTGGCTATATTTTTTGAGTTTTTTTTGAATGTACAAAAATTACTTTTCTACAGTTTTATTATATGTAATAGAATAGATATCCGTATCAACTGGTTCGGAACAGGTACACAAAAAAAATGTAACAAAAACCTTTTGTAGGAACTGAAGTTTATTATTTTTGTAACCAAAAACTTTGATGATACGTTGTACTCGTACGTCATTTCGATTGGTCATCAAACCGCAAAATATTTTAATGGCTATCATTTTTCTGGGAATTCATCAGAACAACATCCAATCCGGATAACGGATCAGTTGATACGAGCAATTTCAGGAAAACTAATATCCGTATGGTAGTTTATTGGTCTCCACAAAGGATAATCGGATATCATTGGGAGTAGAGAGATTAAAAACGTAGCCACGTTTTATTCAGACTTTTTCTCCTACAATATTTCTGTGCATATGAGCCTTTTAGCGTTGCCTTGTTAAATCCATTTATTGAAAGGTTTCGTGAAAAGCTCTTAATAGCTTTAAACCGTGTCTCATGTTAAATTATTCAATTTAATAATATTATGTTTTACGGACACTGTGTATTTTCTGTAAAATAAGGCTATAAGACCTTGTTGTACAACGAAACTTTTGCTATAAAATTTCAGGACAGAGTATTATTTTGCTTCGTTGACTTTATAACGTGTAACAAATGTATTTGGTCAAAATTAATACAAAACCGTTTATTTGAAACGAAAAACGACACGGTTGATGCAGTAGCTAAACGTTTACCCTGATACGCTGTGTGCTGCGGGTTCTTCTCCCGCACTGAAAAAATGTGTATGGTCTTTAGGAAGTGTATGTGAGTTTTAATGTTTGTAAACGCACCCACATCATCTTCAGCCTATAATATTCCCACTGTTGGGACACAGGCCTCCTCTCTGTGAGAGGGAGTAGGCCTTAATCCACCACGCAAGCCCAGTGAAGGTTGGTTGCGTGCACCCACAATACAGGAGGATTTATTAACAAGGGGCAATTTTCTTTTATCTATACTTAACTAGCGGCCTGGTACGTGCTTCGCTACTTTTACAAAAAAAGTGATAATTGAAGAACCGCTCGACTGTTTTTTTGCAAACTTTACACAAAAATCATCTACTAAATATTCCGAACAAAGCCTAAACATTTGAGTGTGGTCTGTGACAAGTTTGTCAGCCCCCTTCTACAGCACTGGGTTCAAGCACAAGTGCGTGTGCCCGGGGCGCCGGAGGGCGGTAAATATCTACATTGTTATATATAAATTATGTAATTTTATTGATAAACTATTTTATATTATTTCAAATTCTGTGTTACATTATTTTGTTTTAATTTAATTTTTTAATTTTTGGGAACCGATAATTTTGTAATTTAATTCTATTTATTATTTTAATTTACTGGTATAAAATGTATTATTAATTTATTTTACCTTGCCTGAAATAAATACTTTTTTTTATTTGGTTTGGATAGGTGAGCCCGTTCTTGAGTTATAAAATTACAACGAAAAGTGGAAAAAGGTAGAAATTTTTATATTGGTTAAGAGTTTGTTTGGTTGAAAGCGCTGAATCTCAGGAACTACTACACCGAATGGAAAAAACATTTTTGTGTTGCGTAGTCTATTCATCGAGAAATAGGTCCATAAATAAAACATCACGCTACTACCAAAAGAAGCCGAGCAGCACGTGTGAAACTACGTAGAACAGAAACCAATAAATCTACTTACATAGTTCTGCGCCAAATCCGGATGGTTGGTCTGGATGCCATCATCCAAGATGGACACGACTATACCCTTGCCGGTGTAGCCTTTTTGCCACGCAGGCGCCACGTTCATATCCAGACCGTCCTTGGCACCGCCGTTCTAAATCAAACATTTTGTATGAAAATCTTTGAAGAGTTTAGCGGGAGTCAGGAGAAACGGCCAAGCCTTTAAAGTAGACATGTTTGTCTTAGAAATAGTTCTTACAGATCCATAATCCGCCTAAAACGGGTATCCATGCTTAAATTACGCGTCGTTATTTCTAATGAGAATGTGTGCGTGCAGGACGCGTCGCCTTTCGAAGTATGAGGAGCCGCGTTCTGTACGCAGACATTTTAGGCGGGCTATGTCTTACGCTGCCTTCACATTTGGGCGACAGTCGCGCGACGCAGCGCGGCAGAAGCACATTCCTTTACATTTTATATGAACAGCCGCGCATAAGCAGCGTCAGTCGCGCGACTGTCGCCCAAATGTGAAGGCAGCCCTAATCTTACCTCCCCTACTAAAAAGAATTTATTGCGTAAGCAACATGGTGTTGAATTTAGTTTCCGTATGGAAAATTTTACGCAACTACAAAATTATATAGTTATGTAAAACTTTATTATTTACTACACAACGTGTAACGTTAATAGCGCAAAACCTCTCTTGGTGTAACTCAGCCCATGTTACTGAACAATGTTTGTTCTAAGACTTTTGGAAATTCGCAAAAAAAAAATGATCTTTCGTACTGATGGGCCTGATCAATTTCTCATTTTGTATCATCATCATCATCATCAACAGCCGGAGGACGTCCACTGCTGAACATAGGCCTCCCCCTTAGACCGCCACGCCGAACGACAATTCGCCACTTGCATCCATCGGCTGCCCGCGACCCTCACGATATCGTCGGTCCACCTAGTGGGAGGCCTGCCGACGCTGCGTTTTCCGGTCCGTGGTCGCCACTCGAGAACTTTTCTTCCCCATCGGTTGTCAGTTCTACGAGCGATGTGGCCTGCCCATTGCCACTTCAACTTGCAAATTTTATGAGCTATGTCGGTGACTCTGGTTCTTCGCCGAATATCCATGTTCCGGATTTTATCCCGCAAAGAAACTCCGAGCATAGCTCTCTCCATTGCTCGTTGAGTGACTCTTAGTCTCTCTAAGAGGCCAGCAGTCAAGGACCACGTTTCGGAGCCATATATCATCACTGGCAACACACACTGGTCAAACACCCTTGTCTTGAGACACTGTGGGATTCTCGATGAGAAGATATCACGTAGCTTCCCAAACGCTGCCCATCCGAGTTGGATTCTTCGGGCGACCTCTTTCTCGAAGTTGGACCTACCTAACTGAACAATCTGTCCAAGGTAAGTATAATGGTCTACAACTTCGAGAGTATCGCTCCCAACAACAACCGGTACGGGTGCCACATGGACATTCGACATGACTTTTGTCTTGTCCATGTTCATTTTAAGGCCGACCCGTTGGGAAACGATACTGAGGTCGCTGAGCATAGCATTGAGGTGCTCCAACGATTCTGCCATGATGACTATATCATCGGCAAAACGAAGGTGAGTGATGTATTCGCCATTGATGTTGATGCCGAATCCGTTCCATTCTAAGAGTTTGAAAACGTCCTCCAACGCGTTCGTGAACAGTTTCGGAGAAATAACGTCTCCCTGTCTCACGCCTTTCTGCAATTGGATTGGTTTCGTGCTCTCTTCCTGAAGTCGGATGGACATGGTGGCGTTTCTATACAAACACTTCAACACTTCGATATACCTATAGTCGATATGACATCATTGGAGGGACTGCAATACTGCCCAGGTTTCGATTGAATCGAAGGCTTTTTCATAGTCCACAAACGCTAAACACAATGGCCGATTATACTCCTCTGTCTTCTGTATAATCTGGCGGAGCGTGTGTATGTGGTCTATAGTACTAAAACCTTTTCGGAAACCGGCTTGTTCGGGAGGCTGGAAGTCATCAAACCTGCGTTCGAGACGGTTCGTAATGACTCTTGAGAACAGCTTGTATACATGGCTCAGAAGTGAGATTGGCCTGTAGTTCTTCAACAAGGTGTTGTCACCCTTTTTGAAGAAAAGAACAACCACACTCCTGTGCCATGCTTCTGGCGTAGAACCTTCGAGTATGACGGAATTAAATAACTTCTGGAGGAGTAGAAGTACCGGTTTTCCACCCGCTCTCAGAAGTTCTGTTGTGATTCCGTCCTCACCCGGCGCCTTGTTATTCTTGAGCTGTTTAAGAGCCATTCTAATCTCGTACAGGCTGATGTCCGGGATATCCTCAGTGTAGTGTCGAGTCAGTTTAGCTCTTGCGTCTCGAGCTGTACCGACACTGGGTTGTCGTGTTGATGTGTATAACTGTCCGTAAAACCTCTCAAGCTCCCTTAGGATCTCCGGTTTCGTCGAAATGATGCTGCCATCGTTAATCTTCAGCTTTGTCATTTGGCTCTGCCCAATAGACGAAATCTTTGCGAAGACTTTTGAGCCCTGGTTCCGCTCGATTGCCTCTTTGATCCGTGCCGCACTAAAGGAGCGCAGGTCACGTCGCATTGATTTAGAGATTCGTCTATTGAGTTTGCCATATTCCGACATATCAGCTGAAGATTGCAGCCCCATCTCGGTCCGGTCCTGCATCAACCTGATGGTTCCGTTCGAGAGCTTTTGAGGTTTATTGCGGCGCGGGGTCTTAAAGAACTTGGACCCCACAGCTTGGACAGTTTCCACCAACCCATTGTTAATCTCGTCCACAGTTTCGCATTCGGTTAGGCACTGGAAGCGATTGTGCAGTTCAAGTTGGAAGTCTTCGGGGTTCCGGATGTGGGCAGGACCAGGTCGGAGCGTGGACTTCACCAGACGAGACCTTTCAAGCTTGACATTAATATTCAGTGTGCCTCTGACAATTCGGTGATCGCTACCGGTTTTTACCTTGGCGATCACAGAGACATCACTGAATATTCGCTTCTTGGTCGTCATGATGAAGTCGATCTCATTTCTGGTAGTACCATCGGGGCTCATCCACGTCCACTTCCTGGATGGCCGCTTCTGGAAATAGGAGTTCATCAAATGGAGTTCTTCCTTTTCCATGAAGTCGACCAGTAGCTGGCCCCTATGGTTTCGCTGCCCATACCCAAATGGCCCCACTCTCAACTCATCGCCATTCCGTGCGCCCACCTTTGCGTTGAAGTCCCCCATAACAACGGTGAAGTATGTTTCGGAGGTATGTATGGCCTCGGATATCTCCTCATACAATGCCTCTACTTCATCATCAGAATGTGTCGAGGTCGGCGCATATACCTGTATGACCTTCAACGAATACCGGTTGGTTATTCTGAGTATAAGGTATGCTACCCTACTCGACACACTGTCGACTTTCACAACGTTGTTGATGAGGGACCTGCGGACGAGAAATCCAACACCACCCTGGGATTTACGGTCTCCTTCCCGGTTCATTTTGTATGAAAAAGCAAAATTTTTTTTGCGAATTCTTACGAATCCAACCATAGAAGTTCGTACTCAGGCATGCGTCTATGGATGCCACAGCCGTAAGGTCTTGAAGACTTGCGTCGCCTTGTGTACGCGGGGGCTAAGGATTAAGTAAAGGGCCTGTTCCCACTACGCCGAAATATTGGCTCTATATTTTTTCCGGATCCGGCTACATGTCTGCAGCCACTGACCGATCCGGCAGTTCTACCGGTCCGGTTAAACCACCGGTCGAATGGATAGTCGGTACGGGAACGCGGCCAAAAGGAAAACGTAAGGTTTCTATATAATCTAGTAGCAGGTCAGTTCAGCTATTAATCGCTGTTATAAAAGACGAATATACCTATGTATAGACTCAAAAAAAAAATCTAATATGGTCGGTATTTAAACATTTTAAGCTCTTACCGTTTGATTTACAGATGTTTTGTTTTGCTTATCCACTAGGACAAATAATAATTTACCATTTAACAGGGAATCAATTGCAAGCAAACATTTTTTTGGGAGTCATTATGGATACAAATATACTTACATTGAGCTAAATTAAATTGCTAGTGACAAAATAAAAAAAGCTTTCAATAATATTTATAAATTATATAGTTAAATCTAACCTATCACTAATTGATAACCATTAAAAATTTTCTTAACCGAAAGGCCAGAAAAAATCTGACTAAATCAACAAATAAGATATTGAGGCCAACCGTCAACAAGGCCAATTTTCACCCCTTAAGCTCCAAAAAGCACTTGTATTCTGTCACGTATGTGATTAAAATACATACTTCTTTACATAATATATGCGAGCTGGGAAAACCTAATTCTTTTGTTCAACGCATATTTAAAAAAAAATCGAGAGTTAAGTCGGAACGCCAGAAGCAAGTAACAACTGTACTTTTTTGTGAAGTGTTGGCAATTATTTTTAAAGTGTCATATCTTAGTAAATGAAGGTCGTTACAAGAGATAATAAAATACGTGTCAAATATTTAGTTTTAACTTGCAAAATAACAACGCCCGCCGTCGAGGTCGGCCGCGGCGGAGGTGGTGTGACGATCTGATCGTGTTCGCAGGGCAGACATGGCCATGCAGAAATTGCCCGAAATAGAGAGGTTTGGAAGGAGAAAGGGAAGGCCTTTGACCAGTGGGACACAGAATAGACTATTAAAAAAAAAACTTGCGAAATAATTAGACTTTTTTAGTCAAATACCCATTCTGTGTACATTGATTTGGAACCTACCCTCGGCATTGGGGGCTAAGGCGCAAAATACGCAGAAGCGATGAAAGCTTCGGATACGATGCGTATGAGAGACGGATACGGCACCGATGCTGACTTAAATTACATATAAAAGGCAAAGATCTGCTTAAGATCGTTAGTGTACAGGCTGACTTTGTTGCAAAACATGTGCTTTTCAGAAGATGCGGATTCTCAAGTGATAAATCCGCGCCGCATCCTTTCTGTGTAATTTACGACGCATATATTTCATACATTTTGTGCGAATAAAATTTAAAGCGACAACAAATCCGATCCACATCCGCATCGTATCCGAATCTTTGATCGCTTCTGTGTATTTTGCGCTAAAGGTTGAAGAAGATAAAGAGTGTGCGCAGACGCAGGCGCTCTCTGTCTCAAACGGCGAGTAAAAAAACATTAATAAAATATACGTACCAAGTACCATTGCTCCTTGAACAGTGGATCTGGGAAGAATGGCGAGGAAGAGAGCGCGCGATAGTGCGTTCGATGAGGCTGCAACCGCCGCGAGAGTTGGGAGAACGCGGCGCGGTCGTACGGCGAATAATCGCGCTTCATACGACGTTTCTCGCGCTGCTGCTCGAACCATCGGACCTTGAGAAAAAAAACGTGGTTATAGCAAAAAAGATGACAGAAATAAAGGAAAAAAACGAATGTGGGCGTGTCAATAAGGTACTCGTAGCATACTCCATTAACAAAAAACGTATTTTCACAAATTAGGTGACTGTAAAGTTTGATTTTTTTGTTGAAAAATAATTACATTCAGTACATCGCGTCGACAGATTTAGTGTTGTATAGCTTAACACGCAAAATCTGTGGGATAAAAGGATATTCACAACGAACAAAAGTAAGCTAATTCTTCGGATGTTTAATAGCCTAGCCTGCAAAAACTACATTTGAGGTACATCGCGTCGACAGAGTTGAGTGATGTAATAGCATCACACGCAACCATCTAAGAAAAGGATCCTGTATAAAAACGAACAAAAGTAACCTTATAACACATCGACATGTAATACCCTACCGTAAAACAATACATTTGAACGTCTTAATTACGCGAGATAAACATCTGTTGAACGCTTGTCTAAAAAAAGTGTAAATGAAAATGACCCTCATATCAACGTGATATGTCGTTTTGACTTAGACAGTTTTTTTAAGCAAGTTTTTTTTGTGGCAAGACTGAATGTCTTATAACTGGAGTTATTGTTAAAATATAGTTTTTGACAAAGGAACCTTAAAACCATTTCAACCGAATTACAGTCGAATTCCGACTACTGAGCTGGTGATAGTAAAATGCCTAAAGACGAAAATTTGATCTCAAATCGTTAATAAGAGTCTTCAAAAGTTATTAAACAAAATATTAGACTGCCAAAACAAAGCGTTTATCCTACAAGGTTACCAATAAGCTCGTACAAACAAGAAAAACCTAAAGGGAAAAAATATATTTATATCTTCTACTTTGTTATTTATAAATATCATAAAAGGCCAAGAATGAAAGCGCTCTTTTTCTAAGTTAACCTTTTTGTTACGCAAACTGAAAGAAGCATCAGTAAAAAAACTGGCTAAGTGCGAGTCTTTTATTTACTTTGTTTTGTTCCACACAAGAGCCTTCCTGTATCGTGGGTGTGCTTACAAACACCCAGACTCACACATGATCAACTCACTCATTGCGGCGAATGACTGAAACGTGCGTGCGTTTCAGTCAATCGCTTATAACCACTGCGGCAACTGTGACTTCACAAGTCAAGTGATTCGAGCCTCGAAGCTTCTACATGAATTTAAAGATCATATTCGGCTTCTATTCTCAAAACCTCTAAAGATACAAGCTGCTTTCCCACAATAATTTTCTAGGAAATAATGTGCGCGGGCATGTGGACAGCGAGTAAAGGGCAACTCGCTGTCCGACCATGGACCATGCCCGGGTCGACCGACGGCGCGTCGTGTTCCACGCGCGCCTCAAAGACCGCCAGCAAAAATGACGGGGAGAGGGCGAAAGCCTGCCGGGGTCGCAGGACTTATTTTTTTACCGTGACCCGGGAATATAAAGGGCTATTGAAGGACACCGTGGATTTAGTCGGTAAAAGTCTGGTGTCTGACGGGGTGGGAGGACTCATTTGATAATTTAACCACGCTAAAAAAAAGGGAAATAATGTGAGATTAGAGAGGAGCAGAAACAATCTCCTTCACGGCTGTTAAGATGTGTTAGATTGGATACAAAACATTTAGCGAGCCATAAGACGTAATTACAACGCTCTTAGTTCTGGACGGCGGCCAAGCAAAAAGACAAAGGTCGTACAAACATATTCTGGATCTAGTTTTAGACTTTTATAGCGTATTAATTGTGAAAGAGTGGAAACTGTTTGCCAACACGTTTTACGACCTAATTAATGGATAAGCTTTTGTAAAGGAAAATTGTGTGCTCATTAGCAGTATTTCGTACAATTTTTCAATATACGAGTATTATGGGTAGTACAGTATATTTTTCGCATAAAAGCATTGGAGATTTTTAGCCAAGATTGATGTATAGTAATGGCAATAATTGTGGGTGGGGATGGGCAGTTTTGATGAACAAAAAGTGGAACCAAAACCATAACAAAATATTAACCATCTCTAAATCACGTTCGGGTAGCTCTGCACAATTCACTTAAAGGCTTTTTAGGCTGTAAATATGTTTGGCACCCGACATCTGACAACTCGAACCCGACTCGACAATCCTGTCGAGTTGGGTTCGAGTTATCAGAGTCAGGCTACCTGAGACTACCGTCTGGTGGTCACAGATGGCCCTTGTGAGGTCTACCAACACCATTGGGATAGCTCAGCCGTCACTGAAGGTTTCAGATAGCCTCTGGTGCCATTGCCCGAAGTGAACCGCTAGGAGTTGGATCTCACCCACTCAAAAGTTTTTGACATTACTAGATTTCGCCACCCGAATGTTCCAAATCTATTCGACCAAAAAAATAAATGTAACTGTTACTAATGTAGCCCGGATAGTCAATTATATACTACTAACCTTGTAGACTTACACGAGAAAATAAGATTTTCTTGAGATTGTGAATACGAACGACAAAGAAAGAAATAGAGCAAGCTCATCCTATCAAAGGACAATGCTAATAATTAAATTAGTAAATAATTACAAAAGACATAAGTAAAGAAAGCAGATAGAAAAGTAATTAGATCTAGAGTGTTATTAGATTTTATTGTTAGCGTCGCCGGCGACCTGCGGTTACTGCGACCAGACTAATTAATGAATGAGAAACACGATAATTAGTCGTGTGAGATGCTTTAGTGAAGGAGACTGATTGTATTGGGTAGGAGGAAATAAATAATGATATAAGAAAAGAAAGGTGCTCTATCCCGTAAGACAGCGGTAATGCGTAAGAGTAGATTTGTTTGCAATAAAGCCTTGTAACGATGAGAATTGACAATCTTTATTTATAACTAGCTTTAACCCGCGGCTTTGCTCGCGTTAAGTTTGGAGATAAATGAATCTCCATACTAAATCTATATCCTACTAATATTATAAAGGCGAAAGTTTATGAGTGTGAATGGATGGATGTTTTTTACTCTTTCACCCAAAAACTACTGAACAGACTACGATGATATTTGGTATTTAGGTAGCTGAAGATCCAGAATAACACATAGGGTAGGTAGATGTAGGGTAGGGGTAGGGAGGTAGGTGTAGGGCAGGCTCAGCGGGTACACTACGATAATACGAAAAACTTTATTCCGAAATTCATAAATACGATAAGAAGATTTCAAAATACCGATTTTCATAATTCCGAATGGTTCAAAATTCCTAATATATTAACTCCGATGGATCAAATTCCTAATTTAATAATTCCGAAATTCCTACGTTATAATTACTATTTTCAAAATACCGAATTTCAATAGACCGAATATTAAAAATTCGGACTTAATATATTTTCCGAAACATCAAAACACGAATCTACCGAATATTAAAATTCCGATTATTGGAATTCCGATTCGGGACCGTCGGGTCGAAAAGTCCGAGTCGGGGTGCCCCAAGACACATTTTTGCTCGCTATTGCATCCTGAGTTAAAGAACGACCAAGGTGGTTCAACGGAGCCCCGTTTCGCGGGGCTCCTATTTCTGTGAGCAAGGTTTAAAGTACCTAAGACGAAGGGGACGGCGGGGTCTTACCTGTCCGAGTCGGGGTGCCCCAAGTCCCGAGCTCGCTTCGCTCGCTCTTGCATCCTTGGTCAATTTGTTGACTACGCTCGCTCTTAGATCCTAAGTTCTTCTAATAACAATAAAAATCCTGAAGGCAAACAGTAAAAGTTAAGAGGATACGCCTCGCCATTCCTGTAGGCACGGAATGGCGAGGCGTATCCTCTTAACTTTAGGCTGGGCAGGCTTAAATAACACTCTGGGAGTACGGTAGACAAAATTACGTGGAGCCGGTTTTGCACCAATTCGTTTCTGTCACTGACTTTCTGGAATGAGAAACGAAATTCCGATTTTTATTATTCCGAAAAAATCAGTTTATTCGGAATATTGAAAATCGGAATTTCGTTTTTCGGAATGAGAACTCATCGAGCATTACATTTTTCGAATATGTGAAAATCGGAAAAAGAAGAAATCGGACATACGACTTTCGATCAAATAAAGGAGATGGCTAAATGACTGCCCCAGTCGCCTATAAGAATTTCATTTTAACTCGTAGTATTTGAAAATTCATTAATGAATTGTTTAATGTTTAATAATTTCCTAAGACTTATATAAAATGTTAAACATAAAAAAGTATCTGAATTGCTTTTCGCTCATTTTTTATTGACATGACTTGGTCACGATGAAATAATGAAAACTAGGGAAGGGTAATAACGCTTTTCCAGATTGTTAAAATGAAACTGTATTTAATCGATTTTTACTAATGTGATTTAAAACGATTTGTTTGCTGAAATTAAAAATTGGCGTTGAAACAGTATTTGGTGGGAATCGATAGATTCAGAGTCGTTTCGTTGCTTTTTATTGTGTTTTCATGCGTTTTGATTCGGAAAATCGGATTGTTTTAAAGTGATTCGTCCACTAAACTCAACTTCATTATTTTCGTTAAAAGCTTCGGAATGAACTTCTTAGTTTAATCTTAGTTCATATTTTGTGCATAATAATAATTAACTGGACAGGTTCCGTCCGAACCGGAAGGAAGACGCCCAACATCGTGAAAGGTAGGAGTGGAAAGAGAATATTGCCCAGCACGCGTAGCATGGCGATTCTACCAAGAAAAGACAAGGTTATTTCATCGTTATTTCTACACAAATTGACTGTTTTTTTTTACGCAAATATGACACCATTCGTACACTATTGAAGAAAAGAACGTTTATTTTCCATATTTATTACATTACCATGCTTAAAACGCTAAAAATATTTTTACTTTCTGTCATTTGTCTATTCTTGCGTCGAGAAAAACTTCTTTCTACGGCGCCATGCTACACCTGCTGGAGTGGGAGAGAAAAAAAAAACTGAAGTATGATCGATACTACTTTCTAACGATTTCAATCGATTCATTTATCGCTTCTGTGACTATTTGAGTCCAATCCCATCTTTAAGAAAAAAACAAACGTCAGATGTCATTTGAACGCTCTGCGCTCTGCTTATTAATATTGTTCGTTGTGATTCTTCCTTTTGCTTTTCCTTGGTCCGCTTGTTTATTGGACTTCCTGCTTGCAAACCTACCGACCTCTCGCTTCTCGACCCGGACTTGACTTGTATACAGTGAATCATGCAATGCATAAACTGTGGTATATCCACGCGAAGACTGCGGCGTCATATACACTCGAGAGGAGCTCGTGGCTAAATAATTATAACCGCACAGGCCGATCTTTCAGCCAACATTGTCATCCTTGTTTTAAACTGCTGCATTCAGGAGCAACTGGTGAAATTCGTTTGGCTATTCAACGGAGTGCTTAGCTTGTGGTCGTTCTGTGAGAATATTGCAAAGCCATCGCCATGTAGTGGAAAGAAACAGTTCAAAGTTGCAGAAATTAACAACATCACATCCAGATTTCCATCACCACGTAATAAAATGACATTTAAACACAGTCCGTCGCTTCGTATTCTTTCAGACTTTATTTATAAGAATCACAGATTATGGAATAAATATACTATTTCCTATTTTTCTTGTTTCATTTCGAAATTGTTAAATGTATCCTTAGCTAATGAAAGGATTTATCAAGATATCGTTTGTTTATCATTACAACTACTTACCTACTATCGTCTGTGAAAACTGTCTTTATTTTAAGTTTAAGCACGTACCACATTATTTGGTAAGTAGTTTGAAGATATTTAATTAATCTGAGTGGGTCACAAATGTGGTCATCAATAAATAAATACAATCGTAGATACATAAAACGCAACGCCTACGTAAAAGTTTATAGCAATATCAATATTTGCAATTTTTGTAGTACTTTTAGTGGTAGGTGTTCACGTTTTTTTTTATCATGATTATGAAGATATAACAAGTTTTAGAAACTTTTTTTAAGTGAAATATGAATATTGAGCTATTCAGCGTTATATAGTGCTAGGTCCCATTTCTATACCTGTCTGAATTTTTCCACATACTTGAACTTTCCATCTCCTTTCGAGATTCTTAATAATAGATATTGTAATTTTTAGGTATTATGATATTCGGAGTTTTGAAAATCGGAATATCAAAATTCGGAATAAAATATTTCGGAGTATTTGGGTGTTCCCCAGGCTCAGCAAGTGAGGTATAAAAATGTATAGCTACGGATAGTCACGCTTTAACTTGCAAAAGGCTGAACTGATTTGGCTGATTTTAATCTTAAAAACTCGTGTATGTTCAGGGAAGGTTAAGGTAAGTGTGGTGTAGGTATAAAGTAGGTGTAGTGTAGTAACAGGGGGGGGGGGGGGGTAAAATCAGTTAATTTTAGTATTTTTTAGAGCTATATCTATGAAAATTGGCATTTAGCTATTTGACTACAAATGAAGGCTGACGTGTTTTAATTTTTTTGGAAATTCGCCCTTTAAGGGGTAAACAAGGGGGGAAAGTTTGTATGAATTCCGTACATTTTAGTATTTGGTTGGTTATTCGGTTGCAAATTCAGCACGATTTGTTATAGGAAGAGGGTAAAAAGGAGGGCGTGCGGGCGGGGGTAAAAGTGGGGGGGGGGCGGAGCAAGATTAGTTAATTTTAGTATTTGGTTGGCTATTAGGTTGCAAATTAATCACTATTTGTTAAAGGGTGGTAACGTGGGCCGTGGGGGTGGAAAGGGATGGAAGTTAAGGAGTCGGTTAAAATAGTTTTAAAATTTTAGATTTATTTAGGTGGGGTAATTTCTAGGTTTTTAAAATTGTATTTGCTGCCATATTGTTATATCATCAATCGGCGAAGACGGGAGCCGTACGGTCGGCGGCGGGGCGGGGGGAATAGGTAGACATCGGAAAACTTTCTGGATTGCATCCGTAGATTAGTTCTTCGAAGGTGCTGCACGGAGGTGTACTACTTAAAGAATATTCGATCGAGTTGCCTCAGAACAGAAGTTGACTTAAATTGCAGAAAATCGTAAGTATTTCTACAATCATAAAGGCGCAGGTGAGGCTTCGCTCGCTACCTGGCCTCTTCCTTTATAACTTGACTTTAAATAAGATTATTATAATACTTACTTCATTCATCGTTATTTCTTTTGCAGGCTGATAATACTTTTCTCATTCATAAAAAAGGCAAAAATTGTCCTTATTGTGGCAAGTACGTCATGAGAGTGAACTGAAGATTATAATTTATTGCAATTAGAAACTACTTATTGACAATAGCACTATTAACTTTTTTTAATTTTTTAAGCTACTTGCGCGTTCTGCAAAGCAT
Organism: Agrotis segetum; assembly: GCA_036375495.1. NCBI lineage: Eukaryota > Metazoa > Arthropoda > Insecta > Lepidoptera > Noctuidae > Agrotis > Agrotis segetum. The sequence goes on along the minus strand of JAQSVV010000175.1, from coordinate 2,491,473 downwards.
ATTGGGCCCGGAGAGGGGAAAGGTGCCAGAATTGCGACGCGGCGATTGACTCCGGGTGGAGTTTTTGTGAAATCTGCGGGGTGGAGACAGCACGGTCCCGGCGGCAGAAACGGGCTAAGATGCTGTCCCACCTCGCCAAAATGAAGAAAGCCCACTCAGAGCTACCGTCGCCGTCGCCGTGTCCAAAATCGCCGGACCTCTTCAGGGGCGAGCTATTTAGAGGAGTTAGATTACATTGAATCAACACTTAGCAGCATTAATCAGTCGTCGGACAGAACTTCAGCAACAGATACCACGATTATCAGTGTCAACACTATTGATGTTGATGCTGACAGTAGTGGGTGAGCTGGGTTCTTTCGGACTGTTGTCAATACTGTTGACTGTCGATTCAATCGAATCAAACTTATACAGGGTGTTACTAAAAGAGTTTCCCCAAAGAATATAAGTCGCAATATGAAAAAAAAATGTATGGGAGGTCCAATTTTTTTTTTCGTAATACGACCTTTGTTCCTTGAGGAAAGTTGTTCAGTTTCATGAGCACATTCACGTCCTTTCGGATAGATACCCCCTTTTTGTAACATCCCGTATAAGTACTAAATATTTCATAAGTAACATTTTAACTATAACTAATCGACACCAACTTTCAAAACCTCGATTTATCTGGTCTTCCATTCCATTATCAAATTCTTATTTGCATAACATTATAGCCAGATGAAAGCATTATGTATCTTCTTACTGCCAGAAATAAGTTACCCATTTCGTTACATACACATACATACATGAAAAAATCATATGTGCGGTCGAATTGAGAATCTCCCATTTTTTAGAAGTCGGTTATAAATAATGACTACACATTACACTACCCCCTATTTGCACTTGATAATGATCTTATTATCCTGTAAAAATATTCGTCCGAAACATTTAAAGTGTGTGTTCTACTTATGAAACTGAACAACTTTCCATAAGGAACATAGTTAGAAGTACGGTTTTTTTATCTCCCATACATAAAATTATGCATCAGCTGATATTTCCTTTTGATATGGGAAATCAATCATTTTTTGTCGTATTTCGTCTTTCGTTCCTTTGGGAAAGTTGTTCAGTTTCATGAGAAGAACAAACCCTTCATCATCATCATCATCATATCAGCCGTAAGACGTCCACTGCTGAACATAGGCCTCCCCTTTGGACTTCCAGTAGGACCGGTTGTAAGCGGCCTGCATCCAGCGTGATCCTGTGGACTTCATAAGATCGTCTGCCCACCTAGTGGGTGGACGTCCTACGCTGCGCTTGCCGGTGCGTGGTCTCCATTCGAGAAACAAACCCTTAAAATATAATAATACATATAAATAAATACCTACATACTTTAATAGTTTTTTATGTTCATATTTGTAACCTTTGTAGAGCATGTTGGCAATAAGTTTTGTTAAGTTTTGTTTTGAATATATGTAATTAAGTAAATAGGTTTTATTTGGTATTGTGTCTTTGATTAATACAATAATAATGGAGAGTATTTATATATTTAAAGTTCATTGTACACAGGACATACATATATACAAACAGTAGATAAAATGTCATAAGTTCATAACAAAGAATACAATTTACTCATTGAAAATTATTTTCTGAACTATCACTTACATTTCACTCTTATGACGTACTTGCCACAATAAGGACAATATTTGCCTTTTTTATGAATGAGAAAAGTATTATCAGCCTGCAAATGAAATAACGATGAATGAAGTAAGTATTATAATAATCTTATTTAAAGCCAAGTTATTAAGGAAGAGTCCAGGTAGCGAGCGAAGCCTCACCTGCGCCTTTATGATTGTAGAAATACTTAAGATTTTCTGCATTTTATGTCAACTTCTGTTCTGAGGCAACTCGATCGAATATTCTTTAAGTAGTACACCTCCGTGCAGCACCTTCGAAGAAGTAATCTACGGATGCAATGGAGTTTCTTGCCCGTTCTTCTCCATAGAGATCTACTTCTTGGAATGGGCATCTACGGTACTTTCACAGTTTTTATGTCTTGTGACTGGGACTGTAGCACCATAACTATTTTTGAACTATTTTTATTTTTTTTGTCTTTTGACAATTCAAAAGTGCCTGTAACTGGCTTATTTGAAATAAATGATTTTGATTTTGATTTTGCGATCCAGAAAGTTTTCCGATGTCTACCTATTCTCCCCGCCCCGCCGCCGACCGTACGGCTCCCGTCTTCGCCGATTGATGATATAACAATATGGCAGCAAATACAATTTTAAAAACCTAGAAATTACCCCACCTACATAAACTTAAAATTTTAAAACTATTTTACCCCACTCCTTAACTTCCTCCCCTTTCCACCCCCACGGCCCACGTTACCACCCTTTAACAAATAGTGCTTAATTTGCAACCTAATAGCCAAGCAAATACTAAAATTAACTGATCTTGCTCCGCCCCCCCCCCCACTTTTACCCCCCACCTACACGCCCTCCTTTTACCCCCTTCCTACAACAAATCGTGCTAAATTTGCAACCGAATAACCAACCAAATACTAAAATGTACGGAATTCATACAAACTTTCCCCCCTTTTTTACCCCTTACAGGGCGATTTCCAAAAATCCTAAAACACGTCAGCCTACATTTGTAGTCAAATAGCTAAATGCCAATTTTCATAGATATAGCTCTAAAGAAATACTAAAATTAACTGATTTTACCCCCCCCCCCTGTTACTCTCTTCCACTTAACCTCCCCCCCTTAGCCCTCCCATTACCCACCTTTAACAAATCATGCTTAGTGTGCAACCGAATAGCCAACCAAATAATAAAATTAACTGATTTCACCCCCCCCATTTACCCACCTCCCACGCCCTCCCCTTACCCCCATTAACAAATCGTGCCTAATTTTCAACCGAATAACCAAGCAGATACTAAAATGTACGGAATTTTTTACAACCTTTCACCCCCTTTTTTACCCCCTTAAAGGGCGATTTTCCAAAAATCCTGAATCACGTCATCCTTTATTTGTTACCAAATAGCTATATTCCAATTTTCATCGATATAGCTTCAGAAATGACCGAGTTTCATACAAACTTCCCCCCCCTTTTTTACCCCCTTAAAGGCCGAATTTCCAAAAATCCTTTCTTAGTGCTCCCCTACGCTTTATAAGGAACCTATGTTCCAAATTTGGAGTCTCTAGGCCAAGCGGTCTGGGCTGTGGCTTGATTAGTAATCATTCAGTTTGCCTTTTATATATATAGATTTTCTATTCATTAGTTATTGAGGCGCTGCACTGATCGGCCGGCGTCACCATGACAGACAAAGTCAGAAACGTATATATTAGAGGAAGCCTGAAGGTAGCTCCTATAACAGAAAAGCTTGGAGAAGCCAGGCTGAGGTGGTACGGTCACGTGATGAGACTCCGTGAAGCCTATGTAGTCAAAAAGTGCATTTCCATCGCAACACGCAAGAGGGGGAGAGGAAGACCCCTAGCAACCTGGCTAAAGACTGTCCAGAAGGACATGAAGATGCTAAACCTGGCGAAAGAAGATGCCGAAAACCGCAGTAAATGGCGTCGCATGATAAAAAAAGCCGACCCCGAATAACGGGAAGTGGTGAAGCAGAAGAAGAAGATTAGTTATTGAGGTTAATGCTTTTACGATAGTTTGTTAAAAATTAAAACAAACTTACATTGCCTCAAGTATTGTCACAAACCCTCAACCATCACCGTGTTAACACAGACCACTGGCGTCAAACCCAACCAGTTCACCCGCTTATCAACATTCAAAAGACACAGATAAAAACTATTTAAAAATTAACGTTTAACAAAATGAAGGCATCCAAATCTAACATTTAGAAGGTGCAATTTCACAGTTGTTGGAACGCAACGGACAGGGGCAGGACAGCAAGCAGCGAACTGCATTAGCATGAGAAAGCCCGGGGCGCCGGGACCCGGTTTCATTGCTTTTTCACAAGTGCCAGGGTCGAGATGTAACGACACAATTCGTCTGACGCTAAACTCAACAGCAAAAAAGTCGAACAAAATGTACCATTTTAAAAATATTCCACGCTGTTGTAAATTGTGTTGTCTTAGCTACGGTACTCTAATTTCATTAGCAACTGTGGTGAGAGCAAACGTTGGAGGAGCGGCCATAAGCCACGTAATAGTTGGAGGAAAATGGAATTACTTACGCAAGGCAAAAATTCAAATTTCAAGGGAATTTCGTTTATTTTTGTGTGGAATTTCTTAAAATGCAGCTTGTAAATTTTAGGGAGGGAAGTCTTATTCCTTGGATATAACTCATTTTATAGCTCGGTATGAATAAAATAATCCTTGTGATAACTTCTTCAAGCTCTGGGTTTTGTAAACATGTAAATACTTTTTAATTAAGTATGAGGGACCTAAATAACTGTGTAGCATTCACATTTGTGAAGTACACACAAAAGTTCGTGATAACTAGCGTAAGATGACATTGTTTTTAATTTTATGAAGTAATTTAACTGCTTTCTTGTTTTATATTCGAAATCTATATTTTTTAAATAACCAATCTAAAAAGAACAAAAAAATAAAAATAATCCGTAACAAAAAATATTTCGATTTTTCAAAGTAATCGCAAACTTTTTTCCATACGTATCAAGGCAACAGTCGTAAATAAGCTCATCATAAAAAGCTACCATAATCAAAATTTTAATATTAACTTCCTTGTTTAAATCCTTGTTTATTACTTCAAGCAAAATACAAGGATAAAGCACACAATTGAAATGGTACAAAAAGCATTACGTGGTTTGTGGTTGGTGCCGGGGGAGTGTGGGGCGGGTTGTCACACGTATTTTATTGGCGCGGTGGTAGCAGCATATGAACGACTCAGGAGCAAACGTCCACTGTTTGTCACAGCACCGCAGCCGAGTAATTTAATAAAAAAACCCCGCTCTACTCTTTTATAATGCATGATTATGGAACAGGAACAACGGGATAACGTTTTTGTGGTCTTAACTGCAACGTTTTATGGGTGTGTAAAAAATTCAAATGCCCACTTTGGGCGCAACAATTTTTGCTGAAAAACAAGCAGTTTTTTATAATATTACCGCAGCCTTCCTTAGTCGGGGTGCTATGACAGGAAACCTCCACGTGCGCCCGTAGACTGGAGTTCCCTCTCGGATACGTCCGGGGGGAAGAGTTTTTCGGGCCGGTGCACTCTGGGATGCGGGCAAAAACTCTTCCATAAGCACTGTGTGTCTAAGTGGTCTCTTTGCCCGTATGCGAATAGCCTGTCGTGTGGACGCTCCAACGCGTGTCCCTCTGATCAGCAGAGGGCACAGCGGCGGAGCGGGCTTGCGGACGGTGAGTAATGGGTAGCTCGACCAAGGACCAAGCCCGGGTTGGTGGCGCGCCGCGTTTCGCGCCGTGGTCGCGGGTTTTTTCTTAACCCAGGAACACCGTGGCCCCGGAACGTAAAGGGCATAGAAAGGAACACGGGTGGATTTAAGTCAGTAAGAGTCTGACAGTACCTTCCGCCTCGCCCAGGGCGGGAGGACTCACCTTCCTTAGTCACAGTGGAACGAGTTCTAAATCTAATAAGAAAAGTTTTTATTGTCTTCTTTGCACATTAGGTAAAGTTTTTCATCTTCATATCAACACGTTACAGTAACAGGGGATGTGTCTACAGGCGCGGAAACTTCTAGTCGTGAGGTAAACAATGTTTTTATTCAGCTGACGTTGAGAAAAATCAGTTTTTGCTTCATCCAAACATTCGTGGCTCGCATATTGTTTTTTGCGCGCACATTCAGCTGAACAAACAGCAGATGTCGCGCAAACCAAACATAGTTATCCTTCGACTTGGGTCGGGCAAAAAGTCGACACGAGAGCCGAACATACCGAATGAGGTTTAATAAAGCTCCTTTGTAGTAACACACCGTAACGTAATAGGGTCCTAAACTAATAGACCAAAGGGGTCTATTACGACGCCGCAAGTCTACGGCACGGACGGGTTTAAACAGATTTACGCCTAAAAGAAACGCACTTCATCTACGCGGTTGACCCTTGTCTTTTGTTACGCGACCCAATTTGCGCTCCGGTGAACATATTTGTTTTGAGTCTAATTAAAATTCTTTCTTGTAGTTCATTATGATGTAGACAGGCTTTATGAAAAGGCTTTTTGTTGTATAATGTAAGCGGAAGGCCGGTGCGTCGTGTATACCCGGAGGAGTCGTATTTCGAGAACGGTTATTGTATTATTCATTGTATCTAATGGAGAAATTATAATAACACCTAAGGTAAAACCTTTTTCAAAAGATAAACTTACATTCAGTATTTATAAATAGCTAATTGATAATATCGCTTATCTAAGCATTGTTCAAAATAGCAACGGACATTCCTACATAGACCTCCGACCGAGAAATTATAATAATAATCTCTGTCATCTACATGTAAACGCGGTTGTTATTTATAAGGGGTTATAAATTAAAACCTCCGGAAAGAATGCCTGAAAGAAAAAAAGGCCGAGACTTAACAGTGCCTTGAATAAACAGACCTTAATTAACCGCAAACCGTTTAAAAAAACAACAATTAACAAGAAAGAGGTTAACTTCCAAGAAATTAACAAACTATATTGATAAGGGCCGTTATGTAGGTTATCTATGTTGGTGTTGGTCTCATCAACATGAGAAAGGCCGGTCGCTGGGGCCGGCACGCCCCGGAGTTTTATTAGTCCACGGTCCACTCCGCCCAAGTCGACCCCAACTCCGCTTGTTACAACCACAAAGACACAAAACCTTCACGGTACGTTGCTGAAGGAAACTTTAGTTCACAATAAATCTGACCAGTGATACAAATAGCCTTGGCTAATATTTGCCCCATGTAAATGGCACAGCTGGTCACGTATTCGGCACATGCCGAGTTAATATTGAAGTAAATGCTTTGTTGCTTTGTAATACAGACTTTTGGGCCTATTGATTTGTTTGCGGACATGTGGACACAGATAATGTTAATCGTAAGAGGGAAAATTGATATTTCCCCTGGTAAGTTCCTTTGGGACGCAAAAATTGGAACGGAGTTGTCTTGTATAATTTCTTCTGAGTTGTAATATTAAATACAGATTGTGAGGATATTCTGATTTCTAAACTCAAGCTCAATTTTTGGTATAAAATTTAAGTGAAAATTGTATTGACGCGTGAGTCCTCTGTAACATAACATCCTCGCGTTTACGCTGTTAAGCTCAAAATAAATAAAACATAACGAAACAAATGAAAATAACATCGTTTAGGAAAAAATTCGTGCCATTCACGTTTTGCTAAAAATGAAAATGACATGTGGGGTACAATTTCAACAGATTCACGGGCAAAACATACAGAAGCTTATAACAATATAAGCCATCCGACGGAATGATGTCATTTTCCCCAGAAAAAAGGTTAAAAGGGCCATTCCCGAAGAGAAATCTCGTTATTATTGCAGCTCGTTCAGCGGAAGCTAAATATGATACTGAAAATGATGTCCCACGTGTGTTTATGTTACGTTTATGTTAATACTTTATATTCTCATCAAATGGGGCATGGAACTTCTTACACCTCGCATTTGCTTTTAAAGCATCAAGCGCTATCGAGACAATGAGAGCAGCGCTTAAAGCTCAACTTCAGATGTAAGAACATAACTGGTTGCGATACTGCATGCATAGAAATAGTTGAGATTTGCCTTCTCATTAAGATCACAGATAGCTGGATTTGCTTTTATATGCGTATGGAATAAACGAAGAGATTTTTATATTAGCTTTTCCTTACGTTAAAGAAAATAACATCAACAATATACAATTACGCCTACCTACCATTAGGTATTATATTGTATTGTCTACCGCTCTTTTTTACCTATTAGAAAAAGTATTTCCAGAAAAGCCTGAGACATTGTATGTAATCAATTAGGAAAAAACAGTACTGAATAAAACAAAAAGAACCTGAAAACAATCATTCCCTTAAAAGTTCGAATAAAAATTGCTGCAATGTCTTTACTTTTGCAGAAATCGTTCTGCGCCCCGCTGTACCAACAAGGGATTATATTAGTATTCCTACCTCGTACCCTTAAGGATAACCCTAGTTACGGTGTAAAGTCGCAACGTACGATATGTAAAAATATCACAAATACGCATGTGGGCGAAGAAAAGTACGTGTCTATCGTTTCAGTGAATGTTTTCACTTTTGCGACAGTTCAATAGCCTTTAGTCTTGATGTGTTGGACTGAGTGCCTGTCGACATTTATCAAGGGTTAGTACAACAGGGTCTCATATAAAAAGCCCGAAAGGTATTGATTCCGTTCCTAATACGTTCATGTCCGGGACTACCGGAGATCACCGCCTTATTTCAGCTAATACTTTCGTATCCCCGCGCCTACTTTCTTTATAAAAAAGAAAATAGACCGTCTTTTGTTTCGCTTTATTAGGTAGTGTTATGAGAAAAGTAACTTTCCGGTCGGAAGGTCATCTTTCCTATCAATGTTAGGTTCAGTGCACACAGCCTGGACATATTTATTAAGGTATTTTCGCCACCCTGATACGCTACAACATCAGGTTTCAACGTGTCTCGTTGAATTATTTATTTATGAATTATTAAGTTAATTTCAATAGAATTAACTGAAAATATCTGCCATATTGGTGAAATCTGAAATTTATTATTTGTGAGATATTTCTCACAAATAATAAATTATAGATTTCACGAATATGGCAGACGTTTTCAGAAAAAAAAACGAAATACCTACTTGAATAAAAGACTGATGAATAAAATAATACTAAGTAATGCTTTCATTAATGTTTACAAAAGGCATCATGATAAAATAAATAACTTGACATTCACTGTAGGTATTAAGTAATGCCTACCGTTAACAACACAAGCGGTCGTTACTCGAAATAGCATTGTATTTTTAGTTGAACAGAGACTAATTTCATACAGCTGAAAAAAGCTCAACTCAGTTGCAACGCGAGCAGTAAACGAAAAGACGCCACATGCTCTAGGATATTTCCTTCTAGACATTCTTGAATACGACTTGCATATTCTCGGAGCACTGACGGTTCGTACTTACAAAAGTATAATAGTAATAAATGTCACATTTCTTAGATGACGTCGAGTCGAGAGCATTTCACGAATTTCCTGACTTGACTCACTAGTAATGAGTTGTGTTTCATCTGCCTTGCCTTTTCTCGACTTTGTTGAACTCTGTTTCCATTCTACCAGTCTTAACCGTATGTGGCTGAATAATTTATATAAAGCGACTGCCTCATCCTCCGCAACTTAGTAAATACTGAAAAATACGATAACCCTTGGTAAGACTGGCTGATCTATAGATGAAAACTGGGGCGGCTGGAACTCAGCATATATGTATAATCACCCATCCCCGAGCCAACCTTAGTAAACGCTGCTTAACCTTAAATATCGATCCGTAAGGCTGTTATAATCAGATCCGACGGTCAATAAGCTACGAGCTCCTGTAGTGAGCTCTGTGTTTTTAGAAGAAAAAATACATTGACCCGGTGTGTCGCCCGCTAATGTAGATGGCAGATATTTCGCCCTCTTTGCTTTGTCACGCACTACGGGACTACATCAAAGAAAAAAGCCTATAATCCGAATGGGACTAAGTAATAAGTTTTTGATACGTTATCTTCGCAATCCGCTAGTTTATCTGTTACACTGAAGATTTTTTGGGTCAATACAGTAGATTTTGGAAACTTCTGCTCAGAAAATACTTTTATCAGTGGTAAATTGACGTTTATTAGAGATATTTTCCCAGATACCTTGCCCAACTTCATAAGAGATAATGAAAAGACTAATTTAAACCCCTCCTGACGGAAAACAAACGTAGAATGAGAAATAAACTAAATATCTTACGTAAGCGCCGGAAAGCTTCCAAAAACAGTTGAAAATTTAAATGCTATCCATTATACTGAATGTAAAATTTAAGTAGTTCAGATGAAACTAACTTTGTATCAAAGAGAGCCCGGCACCAAACGATCATAGGCACGGCACGAACAGGAGCAATAAGTATATTTAATTTCACAGGAATTAATTAGGGAACGAGACTTAAAGAAAATACAAAATGTAATTTCGGGTATCTTTTACACAAAGGATGTTTTGATTAATATTAGAAGGTTTCTAGAATAAATAAAGAGATTGTGTATAAATACACAAATATTTTACATATTATGTTATTTAATATTTACAATAAAAAGATCGTAACGATTCGGTTGAACGCGACGACATCTGAATAAAATTATGTACTACCTGAATTTTATGTAGAGTTTTTATACTTGGTAACATCGTAACATGACATGGGAATACGACAAAACCTAAACCCTTGTTCTATTCATGGATAAAAAGTAAAAACCCGAGAAAAACACAGTTGTCTTTCACAAAGCAACTCATAAAAAGGTTACGACCGTACTGAGGACTTTGTGACTTTCACATTGTCGTCCAGAAATTGTATTACAAATTGTTTTTATAATGTGAAAATTTTATTTAGACGTACATTTTATTAGAGATTTTATTTAACCATGTTAGTCTAAATAAAGCTTTGTCTGTTATTTTTTTCACGCTTTTATGACCTAAGCAGATTTGGATAAAATTAAACTTTGTACAATCAACAAAGTTGAATTATAACCATCATAAGCTTAATTTCCTACAGACTTTCAAATAAAATTTGATCCACATTCGCGTAAACATACATATGAATCCGACCAATGACGTAATAATATTTTGAAGTTCCTTTAAGATTTGAACTGATTTGAACCAATGACGATGCTTGGAACAAGCTGTACTTGCGCCATTACATCCCAGTTGCCATCCCCATTGGGAAAAACAACTTTACAGTGTAGGGTTACGTAAGTTGAATAAGCAAAACCTATGAATTAAAAAAAAGCTACTTTCAAACATTTTACACTGCCATTTTCCTCGGATTTTACAAGACACACGAATTAAATAACACATTCCGTATAATTCACAAATTCGGGGAACAATGTCGCAAGTCTGTCACCGAGATTGCTCAATAAAGAAAAATCCGGATTAACACGTAGAAGGAAATGAATACTTAACACGCGGCGTGAACGGAGCTTTAATTGAAGCATTTTAGAGTAGGAAGAGTGCCAGGGAATATTCTATGAGGTGTGGAGGATTTATGAGGTCACCGCTAATGATGAAGGTGGAAATGTGCATTTTCTAGATGTTGGTAAAATGCTTAGAGGAACAATGTTGCTGGAACTCGCTAGGACGTTTGACAGAGAATGTTGTCACAATAATCAGCTGTTTTTATTTTAGGTAATGGTAAAACACCTTATTTGAGCGATGAGAGAAAACAGATGGAGTTTTGACTTGATGTTAGCCAAGATTGGGGCAAAGAAAACAGAGCCGTCCAGAATCACGGGGATTAGGGACGCATAGAACATAGATGTATGACCGGAAAAGAAGGGACGCCTCATTACCAGTGATACCGTGCTGAAATGGTGATGACTGATGACGAAGACATTAAACTATATTCGAGCAATAGACGGGACATCACGAAGAAATTTGTGATACAAAACTTTTTACCAATAGGTAAAAAGTCCCTCAGTCTAGTAGTCGCGTTGCTATGCAACGCTTACATAGCGCTACTGTTGCACGGCATCAACAATTTTCCCATTGCCCGCTCTATAGGTTCTTTTAAATTTCGTGTAATGATAAAGACCTTATTCTGCTAAATCCACCAATTAATATCGAAACCAAAACTATTACATTTTAATCTTCAGAGACGCGATGCTTGCTTCTTGACAAAGAACTATTAATATGTTTTAAAAGCATCATCATCATCAGCCTATTAATGTTCCCACTGTTGAGACACAGGCCTCCTCTCTGTGAGAGGGGATGGGCCATAATCCACCACGCGGGCCCAGTGCGGATTGGTGGATGTCACATGACTTCGAATTTTTGGTTCTAGGACATGCATTTTAAAAGCATTAAAAACTAATATTTCTAATTAGATATTGCTAGCTGCTTACCTGAGGTTCGCTATTTAACTTTTCATGGTGTTCGTGGCTCGGTTCCGCAGATCGCTTTTTAATTTCGTGATGTGATAATAAGTAGTAGTGCTTCAGTGAACCAATCTGTAACAAAGAAATAATATAAATTAGATTTTATCATACTAAAAATCATGTTTGTAGGGCAAGCATACCAAAAATTGCCCAAGAAAGTCTTTGCCCAGTAGAGGGACACAAAATAGGTCATTTAAAAAGAGATGGCTGGATATAAATAATTTATTTTCAAAATTCAAGTTGTACCTTTGTTCTTGACGGGCAAAATGTCGGGCAAAAAAAGGTATTCCATAATATTCAGCAAATGTATTCCATTTCCGTTAGCCCTTCAGTATTTAAATGGCTATTTTCCACACGG